>OX387269.1:4420998-5670998 GCA_947562075.1 Orthosia gracilis
ACTTTATTTAGAGACCATCCATTTCCACCTAACTTTCATCAAGAACAACCCTATCTAATTTTGCACTCATCAACCCGTTAGTATATGTTTTACTTTTCTTTTGTTTTCTGTTTATAAAGTCTCCGCCACGTAAAAAAAAAATACAAGTCGTTAACACTTGTCTACCAATGTATTCCAATATTTCAAAACGATACCAAAAAATGTAAAGGCAGTGTCGCTAACACGAGCAAAACAAGAGTATCGAGGTAAGGAGCGTCCTTGACGCTTTCACTTGGTATAAAATTATTTTCAGTAATGAGTTAATATCTGCTAAACGCGTGGACCGATTTACATTATTTAAACGGATATAATGGTTCTACGCTTATACCTTTCATTTGAGACCAAAATTATCAAAAATCATATTTTAATGTTACGTAATTATACATTTTGGTACAAGTCGGATCAATGGCTTTTATTTTTTTGTTATATGGCGGGGATTTTAGCAATTTATAGATTTGCTTCAGTAGAAAGTAGTTGTAGTTAGTTTGGCTAAAGTTTTGACTAATCAGTAATAATCATCATCAATAAAGATTTTATAGCTCTACTGCTGATCATACCATACAAAATTGTCAAACACTTTTGATTATAGTTGCTATAATAAAGAGCTTTTATATCACCAATCAATCATTAGTTCATTACAAAACCAAAGAAACCCCATACCTTAATTCCAGGTACTAATTTTACTATATTAATTAATTACAGGTGAATCTAGAGCAACAGTGATCCGAGCAACGACAGACTCTCCCCTATCTCCCGTGGGTGCCGGTAATGGGGGTTCCAGCAACGGCAGTGATGTGTGGGCCCCACGCAATGTGCTCGATGCATTGCTCGGGGCCCCAAGACCGGCCCGGAGGCCTGACTTCGCGGGCCGCATGGCGGCCGGCACTAGAGTGGCGACTTTATACCCACAGTTACAGCAAGATGTTGAAGTCCCTCATTAACAATCGATTTTCTGTAGAAGCATAGAGACGCCTCGGCGGCATCGTCAACACTTTCATACAAACCAAACAAGTGGGTTGAAGACGTTCCGTGCCAGAAGTTTTGCTCTCAAAGCTTTTTCGTTGCCAAGAATTCTATTAGTACTGCCGTAACGTTGTGACGCTGCGGATGCGGTGATTCCGTGTTCGATAGCCTGAACTGTTTTGTTCAATAAATAACCCAAATGTGCCCATTTTTATCAGGGATTTTTTTAAAATTTTTTACTTGTATTATTGCAATACGAAAAGCTTGGATAAAAAGACTAAATGAATGTCGATAGAACTCAGGATGTGGTCGCCTGATTAATATTACGTGGTTCAGCAACACTGACCGCACTTTGCGGTCGCAGCGGTCATTTTATTGCTCGTGTATGATTGTGTTGGTGCAATAGCTCCTAAGAATTGTGTTGAAAGTAACAGAGTATAGTAGTCACAGTGGATCTTTGTGTCTCTGAAGTTGGCTTCAAGACACTGCGCAATTGCTATTTTTGTGTCAATTATTGAAGTAGAAGATAGCATTGTATAACTGCCTCTTTCACTCGCTTACGTTTGTCGCATCGTCCTATCTCGCTTATTCTATGCAGTATATTCGATGACAAACTGTTTCTTGCACAATGGTTGGAAGAGTCAACGATCCGTTGTGACTACATCAAAAGTTGCTTGGTGCAGGTTGTGAGATATTAAAGCCTTGTTTTGGTCAATTGCTTCAAAGCATTGATTTGTATCATAGATCCTGTAATGGGTGATTGAAGCTTAGTGTAGGTATGTAATAAGCAAATATGTGAATATACGTATTGGAAATAAACTTTGTTTAATTTGGGACAAACAGAAAATGAAAAATGCGAATTATAAAATTAATATCTTATATTTGTTCAATAAAAACTACATGTGGGCCCGTGTGCCCGGCGCCCGGGTAACACGACCTTTGTATTATCTTGTTGCATATAAACTCTGCGGGCAGACTGTGTCATAAGGCAATGGTGTGAATGGCGGCCTGGCGGCCTCGTCAAGGCATCTGGTCCGGATGTCCGCGGCGACGGCCCTGCGCCCTCGCCGCCCAAACTTTACAATTACTGGAATGTCACGCTGGATGCGTTCGAACGTTAAAAATTATTACAAACGAAACCTAACGCTAGGCCCTCGAGTGGCCACTCCGAAGATACACTCACATCGAAATATTGTACAATCTCATAGTCCCGAGCAGTCCCGAGCGCGCCCGACCACTCGGGGCACGCTCCAAATATCGATACCCTATAAAACTTACAAAATCGACCGGTATTCTTAAACTTAACGCTAAGTTAAAATTAATCGGAATTGAAAAATAAATTACCTAGGTACAATATTTTAGTCTAGAAAGCTATTTATAGGCGCACGAGGGTCGCTTGGTGGGAGTGCGCAGATGTCAGTGTGTAGCTTTTCGAAGTTTCTTAGCGATAGGTAACGCGGATGCGTCTGATGAGTCACCCAGTGAGTTCTCTTCTGCTGAGCTCGCCTCCTCTATTTGCCTGCGACAAACAAACGGAACAAATGAGTAAATTCGTTATCAAGAAAATAGTGAAACAACTGTGTGCATAAAAACCGATAGGAAGATTAGTTTTGTAGTTGGTACAATGCAGTGTGTAGTGGTTATAGTTACCGTTTGGCACGCGGTGTGCTGAAGGCAGAGTCCGAGTTGTCTGACGGGGACGCCGGCGTGGCGGGTGTCGCGGGGGACGCGGCCTTTGCGTCCATCGAGTCTTCTGTGCACGACGTTGTTGTATCCTCATTCACGGAGTCTGGCGTGATCAACTTTCCTGTAACAATTAAAAAATCTCATGAATTTCTACCTACACGGAAATTATAAGCGTGCTATCACGATTCACGGCTCATTTCCCTAACGCGTCTTAACTAAATACTCGTTAGACAGTAAACCGAAAGCGTGTTGTTCTGCATAACGATTGCAGGAACAATTACTCCAAAGTTAAACTGGGTGCCTAGTAATCTCTAACATCACAATTAAACTACAGTACATATTTTCGTCTCGTTTACCAAGTAAACTGTGGGTTGATACCCACTGGAAATAACATAAAACGTAGTCGTTATACCTCGTACTCGCTCGCCGGCCCCGCTTTTGGTTATCACAGACATCGTTAGCTTCAACATGCGGGATATCGCATAATGTAAATACGCCCTTATGTAGTGCTTCCAACGCGTTATGTTTACACAGTAGAGGTCTTAATTTATCAGTTTTATACAGAATACATGAGGGAGATTTGTACAATGTCTATAATAAAAATACCCCTATAAAATTATAAACAAAAGAGGTGTGCTTGTGTCTTTGTGAATGTTTACATTCAAGCTCATCTCAGATTATATTTCAGCAGGGTTTTGATGATAAATTGCCTCAGTTTATTGCAATTTCGTATCTACCTTAGTTCCACCCTATCTTTGTGTTGTTTTTAAAAGCTTTATTGCACCCGGAAAGAAACCCTAATTAGTATAGTAACTTTCTGAACAACTTTGTTAATAAATGAGAGAGAGACTGGTCCAATTTTCGTCGAAAATGTTGAACTTGATTAATGAAAATAACGGAGTTCAAAATGAGAGCAGGCTTCCAACGATTTGGAGTAACCGCGCTGCATTTCAAGTTGCCTCGATTAAGCACACTACAAGTGAGTTACTGCACTGGTATTAACAGAAGTGTAAAGTTCAATATTTGCCATTTTCGGTGCAGGTCAATTACCATTTAAAAACGTGTGTGAAAAGGTAAATTCAATCTAGCAAATGTGAGATTACTTATATAAATCAATGAAAACCGAGACAATATTTTAGGAATCTGAAATATTTATTTAAATAATGAGTTAATAAGTCGTGACAATCTAAGAAGACCGATTTGACAGCTATAAAAATGTACGGTAAAAAAATCAAAATGATGCTTACGAATGATACTCGTTGTTATAGTGTATGGGTAACATAGTAATTAATTAGGAGTATGTACCTAAATATTGTAAAAAAAAGACATTATTTTTTTAAAGAGTAGGTATGGACTTTCTTGTGCGTTCTTCTCCACAACAAGCTACTTGCCGAATGCACGGTAGAATCAATTTTTATTCCTTTTAAATTTTAATGTAACGTTCAAAAGTGCCACTTGGTGGCCTTGTTGAAATAAAATATCTTTGTCTTGATGAATTTGATGAGATATAGATTTGATTAGATGTTCTACAAAATTTTCATGCAGGCATGTAAAATGAGAAAAGAAAGAAAGAAAGTCATCGGACTTCTTAGACTGTCACGATCCTATGACCCTTTAATATTACCGAATTCTTAGTTGTTATGCCACTATTCCTTTTTTTGTTATAGTGTTTTGTTGGTGCAAGATTTGCTTTCCAAGAGCGGGATAGGGATGTTAACTGAAAATTAGATTTTTGTCCGTCAGGTAGATTAATAAAAATACTCGTATTTATCTTTTGACACGTAAACATAGTGGCGACGATATTATCGTCGTATTATACTACAATGAGTTGAAATATCATGTGACGTCATGCCGTTAATACACTTTATACTGACATAGTGACGTAACAAGCCCCTCCTGAACTTTGATGCGCCGTATCTTTGTAAATTTTTATTGAAATTTTAAGGCAAAAAATACGTGTCCAATATTATTTGATAATCTAACTGACGGACTAAATAGAATTATCATTTATCTAACCAGGAAACATCCCTATTGTATAGTTTTTAAGGTACAAAATTGTTGCTTTGTAGATTCTTTACCACCAGCACCACGTTCAGCTTGTCTTTTGAGCCGACTCCTAAATACTTGTCTCTATTTGACTTGTCTTTGGATATTTATTTCTGTTTGTACTACATCAAACCTAGATATCAACCTAACAAATATAGAAGGAAGGCGTATTTTTTGTAGTTTTGCTCAGATACTCACCATTGCCATTAGTGGAGGGTGGTTCGAGATTGCTCTCATCACTGGGCAGGGGCGAACCGCCATTTGCCGGTACCACAGTCCTGGGCTCCTTTCCCAGCAATTCGGGCTGCAGGTCCGACACTATATGGTGTGTCCATAACGCCAACTCAACCATGTGTGGGGAGAACTTGTTGCCACAGCCGTTTTGTTCCTAAAAAATATTGGGTGTTATAAGAAAAGAATTTGGAGTTGAATTAATGAAATAGTAGGCATCTAATTGATTGGTTGTATCTTTTGATGTTTTTAAAATAGAAACTTTGGCTCCATTTATTTGGTTTTAATTGGTTAGCCACTGATTCAATTTTAATGATATTTGGCAGAGGTAGGTTGATAGCTGAAGAAATAAATACCTATTTATGTAAAATATAATTTTTATGTTACTCTACCAATTTTAGAATATTTTATGTCGTTAACAACGTTAAAATTTGTTAATTTAAGATTAACTCGTGGATGGTTCCACAATACTAGTTTCAAGTTATCCTGTTATTTTATCTGGCCTAATTTGGAGCCGTGTCGGCAATCATATCATATTCGTGTTTATTTTAATACAATAACACACAAATGTTCCTTGTCTAGTTCCAACATTCATGTGCAAAGTCATTTAAAGTTTAAAGTGTCATTCTGTGGAGGTATGTAGTACTTTTAAATAAAGCAGACCCCATTAGTCTCACTGCCAAAACGTTACAAAAGGGCACTTGGGCCCTCTGCCAAAAAAGGAGAAAACTGCATCGTAGAGTCAGATGCCTAGGTATAAGTCGTGTACTAACCTTATTTAACCTATCACAGACTTTCCTTATATGGGTTACAAAATTGAGGTATTCCTTGGCAGTGTAGTCGCTTCCTTCCATCTCCGGGATGGCTTGCACACATTCGTCGGACATGAACGGTGCTATGTCTGGGCTGGCGGCTGCGAGGACTGCTGACGCCGTAGCGGTGCCCACCCCTTTCAGATTACTTAGCGCCGCCATCGCTGACTCGATGTTAGGCAGCTTCCGGAACGCCTTCTTCGTTTCTGCCATCACAGCCCTTGGCGTGTTCACTTTTATCAGATATGATAATTGCGGATAGAATCTTCCTCTCTGTAATAGAACATAACAAAAAATTCAAGCCATTGTTAGGTTTGAATAGGTCGTTTGTCGTTGCAAGTGTTCAGTGTGTTTATAAATCCTTTGTAAATGTTTGGTGGTAATTTATAAGTTATTCTTTCGCTTGATTGATATACGCGACGTGTGTATTTGTTTAGTATATGCGAATGGGTTAAAATTTTACTATTCTATTCAAATGAACACGGATATTTGAACGTTTTGAATTCAATGCTTGTATTCAGTGTAATTACGGATGCAAATTACGTTGATTCAAGGAATAGTGTAGCCCAAGTTTAAGGTTATATGTTATCCTGGTCTTGTCTGTGATTGAATTCAAAATGTTTGCAATCAATACATTTCTCAGGGCAGAGCTGAGACGAAAACTAATAGTTTATCAATAATGCGATAGTTATGGAACGGGTTTCGCTGGATGTTAGTATAATAAACTCGTACTGACCGCTTGTTTCCATTTCATGAGTTGTACCAGCTCCTCATGCACCAGATGCGCGTCTTTGCCTCTGGTTTTGATCTTCTTTGGTAGTTCATTCTGGTACCTGTAAATAATACGAACAAATTGGTATCTAAATATTTTATAAATTACCATGACATTCTGGCGTTAAATTCGGCAAAAATACCGACGGAACAAATCCCCTGTCCGACTCAAGGATTCAGTTATTAAAATCGATAAATTGAACGGCATCCGCGACGAAAATGATTTCGAAATTCAACCGTTCAGGAGGGTTGAAACGGAATCGCATTAATATCAATCTCACGGCGGGCATGAAAGCCATACATTTTCGTCCCGCTTTAATTTGTTATTCAAAGAACATGAAGTAGATGCTAATTACTAGAAACGGCCTGTTTTATTGCTATATTCGTTTAGCACATGTCCACAAGGAGCCATATGGGAAAACGCTTCTTAAAAATGTACCTACGCTCAAGATGGGCCTAATAAAATGAGACACAATTTAAATTTGTGACATCTGGTTTGTGTCATACATACTTTATTTAAAAATATTACTTAACTTTATAAAAAATAGTGTAATTCAATTAAAGAAAATTTTGTTTTTAAAACTGTTGGAAGTGCTTAAGTAGTTCAATTTCTATAGGCTGGGGCTAGAGATTAATTAACATTTTGTAAAATTGTTACCAATATAATTTTATCCAACTTAATGAATGTTTCCTTGTTCTATATTGTTATGTTTATTAAATTATATTATCTTATTTTTCCCTGTACCCCCTAGTTGTGAATACCTAAATAAGAAGACGAGCAATGAATTTGCTTAAATATTAAAGTGATTATTTACAATTACAGCGAGGCGTAGCTATAAAAGTATTAGGGGAAGCTCTAGATACTTTTTAAATTACTGTGCCTAAGTGTAATCACAATTTTATGAAATAAAATTCGTGGAGATTACAAAAACATTTAAAAATGTTTAAAACAGGATCGTAAAATATTCGTCCTTAAAACGTGTTCAACCTAGCGAATAAGGTGCGTATATTGCTAATTATAATTAATCTGTTATAAATATATTTTATAAACTAAGTAATTTAGTATCTATTATAAAGTTGGAAAAATAATAAACAAAGAGAAACATGAAAACTTTTGCGGAAAACTTAAACTTTCTGCTTGGTAAAAGTTGATCGTATTGAAGTACACGATGACTCATTGTGCTTGGTAAACTAATCCAATAACATAAAATATATATTAAATTAAATGCTATAAATATAAAGGATAGTTGGGAATCATATCTAAATGATCAAATAAATGCCAAACTAGTCGAAATACTAATAATAAAACGTTACTTTAAAAAGCAAGTCACCATTTTGAACGGATGTGAATTGTGAGTTTGTACTCAACAAGGCATTGTATTATCTAGCAAAGTACCTAGTCAGACATGCAATAACATATCGTACACACTATCAAGGCTGTTATTTAGTCAGGGAATCTGTGGAATTAGCAAGCAGACGATCCTAAACATAAAGTTTAATGCATTAAAACGAGTCATGGTATACGTAAAGGACAGCCACCATTTTATAACGCCTAAGCGCGGCGATATTTTCCCCCACACTGGCTTCAGGAAAAACGATCGTGTCAATTTGACATCGATCCCACGTGACGCAGTGGTTTTAATGAGCCGTCCGCGGACTAGAGATGCAGTCCGCGAGGGAGGTAGCTATCAAATCAGTTTGCACGGATACACACACAATACAAGTTCATTGACACGCCACGGCCGCATTTTCTCCTTTCAAAGGCGTTCGTACTCACCAATTGTCCAATTTTATGAGCTCATCGGGTTTCTTTGTTTTCAGTTCAGCTTTAAGTTTAATCGCTTGAGGGTATAATTTTAAAACACTGTCAAAATCTTTTGCATCTGCCTCCAGAAAGAAAGTAGACGTGTCTTTCGCGGTAGCCATTGTGAACGTTCTAAATGTACAACACTCTGCGTATTTAGTTTAGCTATAGCGCCGAACTCGACGCGGCGGCAGCACCTGGCAAACTGGGCGCCCTCTCCCCACTCGCCGCCATCTTGTACAGTGAACCTCGTAATGACGTTCGATATTATTATTCGAAATATGCTTATTTCTTTTGCATTTTATGCTTGTAAAACTATTACTTGGCGTAATACTTAATAGAAATTAAGCCAATGATCCATTTTACTTTATAATTCCTGGTATTTAACCAGTTTGACAACGATTGTAACAAAAAATATACTCACTCGACAGCACAAGGTTATGTCGGTCGCACGGCGTGTCGAACGTCGGACATTTGTCTGGCCTCCACCCACAGGGAGAAACGGGATGAGAAAAAATAAATTCCATCTTAATGTTAATTCACTGCACCACACTATAATATCAAATTGAAATTTGAAAAACTGAGCATAAAATGAGCACAATCACGATAATGTTAGTCACGTCGGCCTCGGCGCACTATCAATTTCCTTAAACGTGACGCAACACACGACACCGTTCTACCGAAACGACTTTGGTAAACACGCATATTTTCCGTTGCATTGCAGTACACACTGAGCTCGGAGTAGTCATGAAGTAGTAACTAGCGGTGTACATAAGGCATTTAGGTAGTAGGACGTACATATCACCGGGGTGGAACGTCACACCAATCGGCTTTGTTGTTTCGAAAGATAGATCGCCATGTGCTCTGATCCCTCCTTAATTTAGGTGTATTATTGTTTATTTAATAGCTATTTGTAATGTTGCGCTTTTATTTCTTTCATTGATTAGATGTGGAACGTTTGGATTGAATGAATTCGCCGGTTTTCCGTTCCCAAATTCATGTTTTCTGTTGTATGTTTTTTAGGGAATCTTACGGGATCTTCTACTATTTAGTATATGCTTAGCGTCTTTCTAACTTGCTACATTACAGGACTTCAAATTGTTGCACTTCCTCTGTATTTTTAACGATATCCAGATCTGGAAATGATTGTGGAACCTTCTAGAAGTATTCCAATTTTGCTAGCCTAAGACAAAAAATCAACTTCTCTTTTGGTAATATATGTGGTCCAGCAAGAAAATATTATATCTTTATGCTCATCGTATGTGCGCCCAACGCAAATTCAAATAGCAGACTGCTCGAATCCTACTAAACTTTTTAAAATAAGATAATATTTTATAAAGGACTACAAAACTTATTCCATGAATGTGTAACTAGTCTATGTTGTTGGAAAGATCGTGAAAGAATCGAGACAATTTTGTAATTTTCCAGATCAAATCCTATTTTTAAGCGACTTGCTTAAAAATATACCTTTGACACAATAAAGGACAAAATTTTGTGACAGTGCCTTGCTATATTCTTTGTAAATAAGAACCAATTTATTCCTACTCTAAATGGAATCTAGATATTCCGAACTCTCGTCTGCTCATTTCGAAGAAGTTGCCCCTCACTTTCTCACGAAAAACGACAAGTTTTTATGTGGGACCTCCTAATGACATTTGTATGTCCAAATGTTGCTGTAAGAAGTATTACATACAAAGTTCCCGTAGGTCCTAATCACTGTACCACTTAGGTTTTTTTTTCCTCTTACGTTTTGTATTTCCATTTCTCAACATTTTGACACAGTATCCAGATGATTCATGTCCTAGTTTCTTTCACAAACACTGAGCAATAAAATACAGAATAAATAAAAAACCCGGTTCTGTCGTTTTCGTAACATAACGATCCCTTGAACTACATTAAAATTTAAAGTATACCACTATTTCCTACATATAATTCCTTACCTAACTTTCCTAATGTGTGTTATAATTAATGGTTACCTACACTTAGGTATAACTCAAACTGCTAGTTTCTAAGGAAAAGTATTTTATTTTTCAGGAATCCTGTCAAATCACGAAGAGGTGACCTAGTTTGAGGCTCATGAATGCGTTGGTCGCTCGAGCTCGACTTTTCTTTGACCTGCCAGATAAGTATGTCGGTCTTCTCCCACTTCTGAATATGAGTCCTGAAATTAGACAAGACCACTATAGATACATTGTTTAGCTAGCATTAGTCACGGCAATTGACTTGGAATGCAGTATGTATCTTATAACATAATCTAGCTAATCGAATCAAAACAATGCAGGCAAGGGTATGACAGGGCTGAGCCCTTGCTAAAGTCTCTGTTGAAAATGGGTTCCTTATTTCTCAACCCAGTGATGTATAACTGATTCTTAAACAACTTTTTAATTATTCCATCGTATCTAGAGGCTCGGACGTGCCCTTACTCAAGAAGACGAGCCAAAGGAAGTGGGGCACTACCTACTACCTTTACTCGAAGCTTTTTGCCGTATTTTCGAACTCTCATAGTTTCGATCTTGATAACTCAAGAGATCCATACTTTTTTCACTAAGATGTAGTGTTTGTAGAGTTTAGAGCTCGTAGAATTAATCCTAGAGTTATGGGGCTTCGCTTCACTCGAGATCTGAAAACTTGTTACCAGTGATAGCGATATGAGCTTGAGAGTCTTGGCAACCAATTTACATTAAGTGTTTTTGGTGGGGTTGCAACTACACGCATAACATCACAATTAAATTCCCCGTAGGGACATCAATGTTGTGTGTATTTCTCATGAATTTAAATGATGTTTTAATGCATCTTACAGATGCGCTGCTTCGAACATCGAGTCAACCTACAGTCAGTACATAGCCGAGCCTGTCTGACTTCGTCTTCTGGTGCAGCTTCTGCAGTTGCTGCTTTCTACGTCATCTGATTTGTCCACTGATTCAGACTTCGATGACCATAGCATCAGCAGAAAAATCTGGTACCGATGTGTTCTACTAACAAAGCTTTTTACGTTCAAAGTTGCTTTAATAGTTGCATAGCAAATTTATCCCGCTGGCGATGGTGTAAGCTTTAAATCTGCCGCATATTTGCCCTGCGTAAAAATTTTTAACTGCTCATTAAAAAGAACATTAGTGTGAATAAATAATAAATCTCGTATACCTAGCTATGTGGCTTTTAATTCATCGTAAATATACCTGTTTCAAGAAGAACGAACAAACAGATATTATGTTCACTAATAGGCAGAGATAATTTCACATGATATGACATCCAATTATTCCATTAATCAGATCGCGCGCTCGCGAGTCGCGACTAACTAAATTATAAACAACATGGCAGCGTCCCAGACAATAACAATTAATTCGATTGTGACAGGAAAAATACACGATAACTGTTACAAGAAGCCCCAAATTCTCCTTTTGGTAAAATGAAAATGTGTTAAACTATTCCAAAAACAAAAAGGTTTTTCAAAGTAAAAAAGAACAAAAGAAAATTACTCAGGACAAAAATCTTAAACTGAAAGCGTTCGACATTCAAATTCAAGATAACAAAAACTGTTGAACATTGTATTATTTAACGCACAACGACTTAACGATAATACAGTATCGTCGCTCTTTACGACGGGATATTTTGAACAAAAATATGGCTTCAATAGGGTGCCAGTTGAATGCAGGGATACGGGCCCTAAAAGCAGTGAGCGATCGAGGGTTTGGCCGCGAGCACAAAAAGTACGAAGGGAACAAACGCCCGCCGCCGCGCCGAGCCGAGGGTTCGGTGAGGTTTAATTTTTTATGTTTATACTGGGATAGCGTCTGTATTCGATGAACGAACGGGCTGCCTGCTGGGACCGGCCCCGGCGAATATACAACGTGCGCAAATAAATTTCCGAATCGAAAAAATACATGGTATGAAATATTATGTAGGATATTTCGCCTCGATGTTTCAACATTAATTAGAAGTCAAATTACATAAACATTTATTTATAATACGCTATAAACTTGACGGTTTGAAATTAATGTGCGAATAACAGTTTTACAGCGTATTAAAAAGTAATGAACCAAAGCGAAACTTCGACGAAAAATTACTGCCGCTACTAGTCATAAAATTATTTGCATTCTGTCCTGTAGTAGTGCGTAAACATTGCACTTTAGCGGTTGGTTACTTTATAATTTATTTTGCGAAAACAATTTCCTAATGTAAAAAACTTCTCATTGTCAAACAACAGAATGAGTGTTTTGTTATTTTATCAGGTCGTATCAATGCGAAGAATGATCAAACCAAACAGATATATGACACACCGCATATTGATGTGTGTACTACCGTTTTAAGGTAGTTGTTGAATAGCGGGAATTAAAATTGGGTGCGTCACTGAGCGCGGCGCGGTAGGTATGTTGACAGCCCACTTGTCCGCGTTCCTGGAAAGCGCGCGTAAATGTATCACCAACTGCGTCCTGTACTTTCGAATTTTATTTTATGTTTTGTTTGATATTTTAGTGTCGTAATTGTTCAGCGTCAAACTAAATTAACTGACGAAACTTCGCATGATGTTATGGGTATCGATAAAACAAAAATAACTCTTATTTTCACATTACTACACTACAAGTGGCGTAATCTATACCGTAGTTACTTGTAATTATAGTAATAAATAATAATTTATTGAAAAAAAACAACTATGTACTTGGTCAATAATTATGAGTGTAGAAAAACCATTTTTACGTCTTATCCTCTTAAAATAACAATACCCATCACCATCATGACTGCGAAGCTTCACCAACTAATTTAGTTTTACCCTGTAGTGGCAAATACATGCATGTACTGCAGCAAGACCTGCGCATAAGTCTCGTAGAGTTTACGAGCCAAAATTGTTGTAAATATAGCAGCTACCGCATTTGAAAACCTATTAACAGCCGTAGTACAAAAAAACTAAAACTTCTTCAAGCATAATCGAAAAATACATGGTTGGTAATTTTATGTACGTAATTTACTTTATCCACAAAAACCTAATCCAAAATTATGAAAACATCTAATCAAAATCGTTTGTTCGTAAACCAAAGTTTCTAAGAATGAACAACGCCTTATTAGTATGCTCAAGTAAGAAAAACACCGCAGTTGGAATTAAAATTGTTTCTCCTTTTTGCCCCAAGGTCAGTGAGTTGTGACTTGTGATAATCACACACAATCACAACGTGCTCTCGGTCGCGCGGTCGGCCGCGATACGGAGAAACCAGATATTTTTATAACCAAGCGATACGCTTTGTGGCTAACAGCACACTACTAACGCCATCTGTCAAAGCACAGTTGTACTAACATACAGCAAACCAATTAACGCCTAATTTTAGCATATTTTTCTCTTTTGGAATGCGTAGATAATTGCAACATGTACTAAAAATACATTGAAAATATCCAAAATTTAAATACCGGTTTCTGTGTGAACATTAAAGCGAGAACGCCTGAGTTTTATCTTATCGAATTCAAATAGCTCCGGGCGACAATATTCGCTGATACGCGCCACGATAAAAACACATTTAGTCCAACATTACTGTAGTTCAACGAATAAGGTAAAATTATGTTGCTTGCAAAGATCCGTACAATTATGACATTATTTTCTCATATTTATGGCACAGATAACGCATAATATCTGTAGTCTGTACCTATACAAACAAACTCCACTTTACTTCAACTACTTCAAGGGAGCTCTTTATAAAACGGAGTACACAATCATGACGATTAAAATTCGGTGCCAGTATACAAGTGTAAACGGGAGATAACTTCGAACGATAACAGAGTGAATGCTTTCCCTTTCAACTCAATTAACGTTCACTCTCATAATAACAATGACGGACGTCGGACGTACTCTAGTCAAAATAATCACTATTATTTGCGACCATGACGAATATACACATTATTTAGTGCCAGTGGCTACGCCCGCGTGAAAAGTGTTTTCTTATCCCAAGGGGACATTATACCGGGATCAAAAGTAGCGTATGTGCTATTCCAGTCTATAGTCTATCTCTATGCTAAATTTCATCCAGATCCGTTCGGCCGTTCTGGCGTGATTGATTAACAAATACCCAAACTTTCGAATTTTTAATATTAGTAAGATTATGTAGAGCAGTGGTGGCCCAGTGGTAACAGCCCCGACTTACGTGTCATAGGTCGTGAGTTCGAACTCAGGCAGGCGCTTTACTTTGTGTAAATTATTCCATCGTCACAGCTCTTAAAACGGTGAAGGAAAACATCGTGAGGAAACCGTATGTCCTAGAACCAAAAATTTGAAGACATGTGACATTCACCAACCCACACTGGACCCGCATGTTGGACTAAGGCCCATTAACTCTCTCACAGAGAGGATGCCTGTGTCCCAGCAGTGGGAACATTATAAGGCTGATGATGATGAAGATTATGTAATTGAAGAATTATTTAAAACAAGAACAAAGAAGAAAAAAAAATACAAAAGCACCTGTAATATGTTCTTCCTTGTCATCAAACCTGAATAAGAATTTGATACAGGCCGTATGGACATACGTTACAGTATCAGACTCATAAAAAAAGAACACTATAAATTGGCGAACTGAATTCCAAAGCTCGTTTCGTTTGGCAGTAATCGGCTTTATTTAAATATGATAACCAAAGCGACGCTTGGCTCATTTTTATTTTAGTGCCAAAGTATGTGACTGAAATATTACGACAATGAAATCGGGTAAAATATAGATTAACATTCAGCCCGTTATGTGTATAAACATACAATGGACGTAGGTGCCTTTAACGATGCGCTCTCTCTGAGGCAGGTTGGCATTTGGTTTGAGTACCTGTGCCTCAGGTAAAGTTGTAAAGGTAGGCAGTTATGCATCTGTCAAAATATATGAAAGGCCACTGTGCCTCAGCCCTCAGGTACTAAACTATGTGTTGTGTTAAAAGCAAATTGGTTTTAGCGTTAAAAGCGTAATGTGGTATTTTAATTTAACTACGGCGGCTCGGAACGGCTAGATTTTTTTCTAAAGAGGGGGATATTAAGCGAATCTCATAAAACTTTGATTCTTCGTTTTCTGTCTGGCGTATCCCGCCTTCTACCAGAATGCGCCCTCCGGCAGTATCTTTTCTACTTGGTCCTGTTTTCAACGATCTAATTGCCAGTTTTTCGCGCTTGTTTCATCTACGTTAATTTATAGGGTAACATATAGATATTTAGCAGAGAATTACCAAATACTTACTACTTATTTATAATTATGCTAGCTTCTGCCCGCAGCTTCACCAGCATGCAAAGTCTTATATGCCAAATGAACATAAAACTGGAAGGATTAAGATCGTATGACCTAATACAGGTCATGGTATACCAATGTGCCAAATTTCAACTAAATCCCTTCAGCCGTTGAGGAGTGAAAAGGTTACAGACATACAGATAGTCAGTGTTACTTTCGCATTATAATATTATAGCTTATTACTAATTTACATAACTAGATGATCACCTCACTGTCAATAAACAGCCCAGTGCAGTTGCGTCAAAGTCTACTCATGAAAATTAGTAATAAGCTGTTGAGTTTCCAAATAAAAACCGGATCCTATTACTAAGACTCCACGATCCGTTTCTGTCTGTCTGTATGTCTATCCGACTGTCACCAGGCTCTATCTCATGAACCGTGATAGCTAGACAGTTGAAATTTTCACCGACAATGTATTTCTGTTGCCGCTATAACAACAAAGACTAAAAACAGAAACGTGATTTTCTTGCCGTTTTTTGCGATAATTGTACGGAACACTTCGTGCACGAGTACGACTCGCACTTGGCCGGTTTTTAGGGTTCCTTACCCAAAGGGTAAAAAGGGGACCCTATTACTAAGACTCCGCGTTCCGTCTGTCTGTCTGTCACCAGGCTGTATCTCATTAACCGTGATAGCTAGACAGTTGAAAATTCACAGATTATGTATTTCTGTTGCCGCTATAACAACAAATACTAAAAACAGAATAAAATTAATATTTAAGTGAGACTCCCATACAACAAACGTGATTTTTTTGCCGTTTTTTTGCGATAATGGTACGGAACCTTCCGTGCGCGAGTCCGACTCGCACCTGGTCGGTTTTTTCGTATTTGCGAGTCTTGCGACCAAATACTCACGAGTATTAGCATTTAGGTTGTGATCGACCAAAATAATCAAGATAGAATTAATGCTATTCTGTTCATTATTCCAGAAACAGAATCTTCTCACGGATTGGTGAGAACTTCTTAAGTAGGTAACTAATTTATGTTGCATTCTAATGTCCAGTTGCCCAATGTTAGTATCGACCCTGGCCTTTAATATTGGGATCGGCTACCAGTCTTACCAGGTGTGTTTAAATATCAGTTCTATTTCACAAAGAGTCACTTTCATTTGATCTCAACAACCTTATTGCTAAAAAGTACTAATAGGTAGGTCGATAATTTGTTTTCCTGACTGCCGAAGGAGGGTAATGTGTTTTTCAGTCTATGTATGTATGTTTGTTCCTATGTGGTGTTCTAGAGACCGTCTTAACCCTGCGAGTGTCACTGGCTACATTAAAATTGGAAAATAGAAAAATGGCGGATTTTGGGTGCCAAATTGAGGGGCCCAATTTTTTTTCTTCCATACCCATCGTGTGGGGTATCAAAATAAAGGATTTTAAGAGGTGATTACAAAAATATATCCATTTGCCTAGAAGTATCCAACACTCGCTTACCATCAGGTGAGGTGAGATAGTGGTCAAACGCAAGCCTATAAAATATATATTAAAAATACAACCAACTTCCAATTAAAAACACTACAAAGTTAAAAATTACTTCATTTTCGGAAGATTTCTTCTCTTTCTGTTTTTGTTTCTTCGTTTTTTTGACACCGGCTGCCGAAATTAAAGTGATTTTTCACTTTGTAGTGTTTTAAAATGGTAGTCGAATGGATTAATGAAAAAAAAAATATTTTTCGCTTTTTGGTTGTGTGGGGTACATAATGAGCAAGTTCAATAGTAAGGTACCTATAATGTCCAAAGTTGTGCCTGAATAGATTACCCGAATAACATAAAACGTGAATGTACCAGGGTGAATTTTACATATATGCGTACCCTTTAGAGCGTGCCGGCGTGATGTTATGGTATTAAACGGCGTAACAATAAAAAGACATGCGATGAACAACGCTCTTCATCAGATATTGATCAAATTTAAATGGGACCACACGAGAAGCACCAGCTTTCAAACAAAAATGAAATCATCAAAATCAATTCAACCAGATTTTTTTTCAAAAAAATTCAATCGAATTGGGAACTCCTCCTTTTTTGAAGTAGGTTAAAAATAACATCTGTATAATTATATCTTTGATCAGACAAGTTGTTCAACTTGAGTCGTGTTATGCAACGTTGGCAGGTGTATGGAAACCGGGACCAAAGCCTTAAGGTGCCAAGACCCAGCTCTGAAGCACGGAAAGCGACGATGTATAAATTTTTCTTATTTTTATTCAATACAAAATTGTTTTAAAGCAATAGATACTAACATAGTTGTGTCACTTCTATTGCTAAGGACTCGCATAAACAAAGTAAGATCCACCGCTAACTAATAACGACAATAAAGAAATTCTGAAATTATAATTTAAACTTTTTAAAGTAAGTAGTAGTTACTAACTATCCTACCAGTGACCATTGACCCCGTAGGGTGCTGTAGTAATTTGAAATTATAAGTAAATATTATATTGTTTATTCCTCATTAAGTATCGATACCCATAACGTGTGCGGAGTTTCGCTACTTAACTTAATTTTGATCCTCTAATAAAATAAAACTTAAAGTCGAAAAATAAAATGTTTACTTTGTAACAAACCCTCAATCAAGCTTCAACATTGTTTTGATTTTAGATTGTACAGGCATAATAGAATAATTGCTAGTGTCCAATTAGGGTATCAAGTTAACAAAATTGTACATCTAAATACCCAGGTACAATAATTAGAAGTGGGAGCTTGTAATATGATAGCTAGGGTTGTGTCTATGAGGGGGCGGGCGGAATTACACGTCAAGGGTCTGGCAACCCCAAATCTGTCATCAAAATTTTAACAAGCGAAACATGATGTTGTTACGATGGGTACGTCGCGCGTCGGCTTGTACTCAACATTCTGGACATTTTCAGAAATGTTCTCAGAAATACTTGAGGTAGAGATATTTCCTAAGGGATATAAGTAATTATTTAATTTGTGGTTCTCTGGCATAATATTGGCTAAATAATAACATCCGCACGGGTCGATTTTTGAAGTTAAGCAACGCTTGCCGAGGTCGGTTTGTGGATGGGTTACCATTTCTTACATACCGAGACCCCTCCGTGCAAGTTGGTTCCTGGTGGTCTACTCCCTAACTCCCTGAAAGTACTCCGGAGCTTCGTAAACCCTACTGCGTAATGATTCAATTTTTCGGACGGGTAAAAGCACATCGCGGGAGTAGGTACAACTGTCAAATTGTTTTGTCATTCAGTAGTAGTTCGGGACCCGAACGAATCATGCGTCCGTATATGATACGGAGTAGAAAACGCCCGTAACGAAGGCTGAAACTACGGACTTCGTGCTTATGGAGTAGACTCCCTGCTGTCTTTTGTAGATCTCAGTCGTTATAGGTAGTCGGAAGAATGAAATGTGACAATAGTGCCTCGGTGATAGGGGTACTCCCCAGAGGAGGGCCCGGCCGTCTCGCGACGGACAGCCGCGGCGGGTTCGCGGTGAATGTTAACACGTGCCTGTGTGCCCGCCATAAGCGGCACGGGAGACCACCGTGGTGTTTTACTGGGTTAGAGTCCCACATAACTGCGCTATCTCCCCGTGGTAGCGCAGTATGCATGAGCAATTCTCCAGGCAAAAAAAAAAGTTGCAACGTGTTATCCATTCACGGAGTTTTGGTGGTCAGATAGGCACTCGCTCCATGTTTAATAATGAATCCGGATGGACTAGTAGCAGACCTCAATATCGTTGGTTGTTAGTTTGATTGGACTTCTGAAATAACAGTTCAAAACGAAAAGAGATGAATAAAGTATTCAGAACTAGCTTCTGCCAGAGCGGCTTCGCCCGCGTGAATGTCGTGAATGTCAATTTCCTGGGATAAAAAGATTTATATGTGCTATTCCAGACTATAATCTATCTCTGTGCCAAATTTCATCCAAATCTGTTTAGTCATTTTTGCGTGAAAGAGGCACTCACAAACTTTCGCCTTTGTAATATTACTCGTATTAGTAAAATCATTGCATTTTCTGTAAAAAGTTTTTGTTGAAAGAAAGCCGCATTTCCTACAACCTAATAATAAAAAGGACTTTTTATGAAACGTACTAAATGACAGTCCCAGACTACCCTTTTATAAAAAAGGAAGAAACGAAATGAACGTATATTTTTTCACCTCGCAGCCACTCATAGGGATAACATGGCAGGTTTTGCCTGGCTGTGACACAAAATCAATACTCGATGTGTACCGACGCGACACGTTCAATTTTAAATCCTTTAATGAGAGGTGAATTTTCTGTTTGAACATTTCTCTTTTATACAGAAACAGGGGCGTTGCTACCGGAGTATCAGCTGTATCAATGATATGGGGCCCCCGAACTACATTAGCCCCGACATGTGGAAACAAAAGTTCGTAAAATGTTATCCACAATTTCGAAGTCTTTTTAATAAAGCCATGAATACAGTTTAACCTATTCGGTTCGCTACGGTCACTCTAACATTATCTCACAGTAAAAACTTAACCTATCCCAGGATTCTCGTATTTGTATTGTTTGTTCGTGTTGCTCGTTCTTCATCTTCGTTTCTCATGATCGTTTAAGTTATCCAAGCAAGAAACCAGGCTCTTATTTAATTAATTTTGTAACAATCTTTATCTTCCTTTTAATCTTTGTTGCAGTCGAGTAAAAAGGGCCCCAAGAAACTTTGAAACGGGGCCCCTTTATGCCTTGCTACGCCACTGTACAGAAGCATTGACTATATACAAATTACAGATATATAAATACAGATAACAATTAACAAACAGCTGATTCTAATAATAACAGCTGCCTAATTATCTACCATTTACAGACGGATCTTATTATGACAACAGTCACGTAATGGTATTGGTATGTATAATAACGTAACGCATTACGTTACTTTTGCATTGTCTAGTGCAGAAATAAACGCGCTAAAAATACCACGTGTCGATAAAGTTCTAATTAGCCTGCACAAGGACTAAAATACGTGCTATAGTGGTAATATACGTCAACTAAATTACGTTGAAAACATTTCATTGAAGTTTTCGCAAAACCCGTTTCTTGAATGAAATGACGTCACTTCGTAGTAGATAGCTTTACGTATAAACAGCTGTGTACCTAAAGTATAGATTATTGGGTTCTTTCTTTTGCGTCAGATGTTAGTGGGGTGATTCGACAACCATGAGGGGACGCGTCGCGGAAGCGTGTCGTTACAGGCGAGCTCTCTTTGTTAGTCCGATGGGTCCATTACGGATTTAGTGCTGAATGTGCATCGTGTTTGTATGGAATGTTTTCAAGTCGGTTTTTGTATGAGCTTTAAAATTTTGTATAAAATAAATTTTCGCTTATAAATCTCCTGAATATTCCCATTGAAGTGAATTGTGTCCTATTAAGACATGGTAAAGTTAGGAATGTCAAGTTGAGAGTAGCCTCCAAATAAAACCAATGAACATTTAAAATAACGGTTCCCCGATAGCCCGTTCAACTACCACACACACAATGGCCTAAAAGTTACGCAGTTTTTTATACGTCTACGATAACGACACGACATGATTAATTTTAGGCGCCTTGAGAATAGCCCGTCAGCTGCCCTGCCTGAATAGAATAGTCAGAAGTACATAGTCACAACTCGGTAGCGATGTGAGACGGACGCAACATCCTCGTCGCCACTCGCCTCGCGCTCTTTCGCGCCGCGGCTCATTGCTACACCGCGAATTTGGGCCAAGCACAAATATACCCCTCCCTTACCAACCCACGTGTTACTAATCTACCTGTCTCTTTCACTCTTTCGGCTATTTTCTCTCTCGGCCCGCGGTATTATACAGTCATATATGTAATAAGTTCAATGTTTACATTGTGACTGCTATCAGGTGATGAATGGAAATACATTTCAAATTGCGATAACTCGGCCTTATCATCAATGCTGTTGCTGTTCTGTTTGGCGTATGTATAGGTGGGTAATAAATGTCATAAAAAAAGAAATTACATGATTTACACATAATGCATCAATCATCAAAAAAAAAAAAATTTAGACAGTAGCCCAGTTTCAGTATATACAAGGTACCATACATATCTCATTGCTAGCGAACGACATCATCCTGTTGCTTACATAAATAAATGCATTACATTTACATAAACACAATTGTTGTCAACTATGTATGTCTAATATGCATCGTCATCGCTTAAAATCACAGACAGAATCATACAAATACACAACATATAACAAAGTACTGGTTACATAATTGGAACGAATTTGAAATAAGTCGTTATCATGTCGAGAATCATTTATAAATTTCGTCATTCGACATACATTTTAGGCTGAACACAGGTTCATAACACAAAAACTCGGTAAATTACAATATGGTTGCATCAGTGTTCCCGACAATAAATAAGTGGCCAAAAAGAAAATTAACTTTGATTTTCGAATCGACACACTGATGTTCTAATTTCTAACTAGCCAGTATAACATGTTTATCGATTTATGAGAAGGTAAAGGTCGCTATCGATTCCAACGTGTAACTAACTGTTTATACCGTTCCATTATAATGAAAACAGTACGATAGCTAATTACATAGCGTTAACCGAATGTCAAGTCAAGAACAAGTCAATTCAATGACCTTCCGAAGAATCTGCAGATGGCATTAATCTTTTTAATTTTATGCTTTAAAATTTCGATTCATAAGCTTGACATCAGAATCAAAGACCTTTAATCATTTCCACTTTTAATTTCTATTAAAAAATAATAAATGGCTTCTAAAAAAACAAAAGTCAAATACTTATTACTTTTCTTTAAGTAATTGTCCGAGTTCAGTTAAAAATTAAGCTGAAGTAGCTGGCAGCTGTAAAGTCGTTATCATAATAATAAAAAAAACGACTTCACAATGACCGGGAAATGTGTTTTCAGTTTTGTCGATACTCAATACCGAAGGTTTTCCTGTTACGATTCAGTTCGCTTTGGCATATGATTGGCACGCGTCGCATATGAACAGACATTTGACAATTTTGTTTCGACTGAATTCTGGCAGTCTTTTACGGATGTTTTTTCTTCGGTTTGTGGCCATCATTATCACCTACCACAGACATAAATCTAACTTTATGTCTGATTAGTACACCGAAAAAAAAAACAGTCTGCAGTTTTCTTTTTGCACTTATAAGTATGTACTAAGGAAGGCGGTGTAAACTGAACACCATTCGCGAAAGGGATCATTGGAGCTCGCATTATTATAGACCAAAACATTACTCACTTGAGAGAGCAAGCCTACTATACATTCAACTGATAAATATTTAACTAATACCTCATACCTGCCTAAATACTTACATGTATTAACAGTTTCCCTGTCCAATGAATCATATATGATTCATTCTATTGTTTTACTAATTGGACAATGAATCTGTTAAGGCATTTCAGAGTCAGACCCGCATCATGAGGCGGCTGGCGGCTGGCCGGCGCGGCGGCAGTACTAGAGCCTATACCTACTAAAAAGAAATATTTCATCCGCGTATCAAGTAACCATTATTATTACAAAATTATACGACAAAAGGAATCGGAAAACACATAGAAATACATGGGTATTTGGATATGAGCTATGTATAGTAAAAATAAAACAAGGTCATGGTTGGCATGCAAATTAGAACGAGCCAAGTGCCTTAAAACGTGTAATTCACTGTCGTTTTTTGCCATTACTCCTCTTGAAATGAGTTTTGCCTCATCGCAGTGAAATTATAGCACTCATAATAAAATTTAAGTTTGTCCATGCAGACTGTTTGGTCATGGCAACATTCTTGCCAGGAAATTCCTCTTTAAGAAGTATTCTTAATGAATTTCAAAAGAAGGTTTAATTTAAACATACAGGGTTATTTTAAATTAGCTAGTGAAACTTCGCAAACGTGTTGAGTATCCATATATAATTAATCAAAAATCAAACAAAAATATTCTATGAGTAAGCTCATAGTTTTAATTCAAGCAAAAAGTATCAGCGTCCGTAAACTCCGGCAAGCTTATGTTCAGGCATCTCTAGTCTGGGACTCGACAAGTTCACTAACTAACCTAGTCTAAATATATAAATCCTAATGTAAATGTTCACGTAATCTCCTCGTAGCCTTTCTACAACACCCATTTAAAATCTGCATGGCAATATTCTTAGTCTAACTAGAATCGAAAACGATTAGTAAATGCACGAAGCGAAAGGTTCCTCATTCGTCGGTAGCGAAACCACATGTACAATCGATAACTTTGATTGCCGGTTCCACTTATGCACCTACTCACTAGGTAAGTACCTACTTCGACCTTTCAGCCCACAACCTACTTGCTTATGCAACGATTTAATTTTATTATTTTCAATTCAACATTGAATTCGAATTGCATAAAATTATTGAGGTTGGACGCAAATTAAATAGTTCCATTGAATAGATTACCCTTTCGTTATTGTCCATTGATTTTATAAAAGATAGTTCTAATAAAAGCTGGTAATATATTAAATCTGTTAATGGTATTTGTGTCGATATCCAATAATAATATCCGGGTCGAATCTTTTCTTCCGTAAGTAATATCTATACCTAACCAAAATAATTAGGTACGCACGAACATAAAAATATAGGAATAAGATTTAATCCTACCGTTCCCTTATCACATATATAGAAGCTTATATAGATTAGACACATCAATAAAATGTTGGAGACACCAATCGTATAACCCATTGCCCTACTTAAAAGTTTGTTTTCCTTTAGCAACGTTCCAAAGATGACCTTTCTCTTTTCTTTGGGAATGCGCGTGGGTTCTTATAACGAAACACGTGGTATTTATTAAGTGTTTGTATAGGCTTGTTTATCAACTGCTAGCGCCATCTATCTTGACTATACCGAACTTTTAATTTCTAGTTGAAATACAATTTTGATCTTTTTCAATTCAGTTAGATTATAATCAGCTTAGAATATTTAATAATCACTCTTTTTATTGCAGAATAAAAAAATAAAACCCATATCCAGCAAGCGATAAAGTCCCCATTATTGCCAATGGATTCACTTTTTCGAGACCTCTGAAATATTTTTAACACAAACAATAGAACTAAAAAAAAATGTTGTCTCACGAATTGTGAGAATATTCCCAACCACTTCATATAACTGCATCCGTAAGTGTAACTCGATGACGAACGAATATGAACGTAAACCGGCTCCATTGCCCCGCGAGAAATGCTATGACTCACAAGGAAACTGCAACTGAAAACAAGTTGTTTTAAAAAGTGATTTGACAAACAAATAACAAACAAACCGATATAATTACCTACTGAGTTTTGTGTCTGATAACCTCCACCGTTATTCATCGTTGGTTAATAATAGGTATTTAATTAATATTTTCCAATGTACGAATAGGTTTGTTCCACTGGGAAACGCGACAACTCTAAAGAAAACGGAGATACAAGCCAGTGTTCGTTACCCCAACAGGAAAGGAGCTCCTGATATGAGTGGAACGTATAATTAGTGCGTAATCTGTTGTGAATGTGCGCCACATATTTTTTTTTTTGCAATATCTCGAAAACCTGATGACGCACTAATTATATGCACAATATTTCTCACTCCGATCATTCGTTTAGAATTTTCCTGCTGGAACAGCGTTTCAGCAGGAATCGTTTTTACCGTTTTTTCAAAAACGTCGACACGCACTATTTTTTTATGTGGCGCACATTCACAGCAGATTACGCACTAATTATACGTTCCACTCATATCACTCTAGGAGTCACTTTCCTGTTGGGGTAACGTACACTACAAGCTAGCAAAAGAACCTTGTGTTTCTCTATCTTCCCACAAAAGTATGTCATTTGAAAAGGCTAATAACTACCTATGCAATTAAATTAAATAGCGTAGGAACTGCGCTAGCATATTTTTTTTTTAAATAGGTCCGCTTCTTTTAAGACCAGATGTGACCGACCATCTACAGAACAACTATTTTCTGAATGTCCCTCGGCAAACTTCGTGTTTCGTTAATCGTCGGATTTCTATCAGGACGCTCTCAATCGACTCGGAAGTCTGATTGAAAGCCGACGGCTGACGAAACACGAAGTTTGCCGAGGCATATTGAGAAAATAGTTGTACTGTACTACTACTGCTAAAGTCGTATCGTTAGCTCATACTTCGCCACAGATGGTAATAGGTCGGCTGCCTCAATTGGCCCGTATATAATATCACTCCGAAGTCGGACGAAGTAGAGAGGACTACATAGGTTTTCTGAGCATGTTTGGAAATGCGTGGTTGGCAAAAAGTAATAAAATGGAATGGAATTGGGATTAGATGGTTGGAATTTTGAGTCTAATGCCTTGTTTAAAATTTCAGAACTTTCAACAGTTTTTAACAGTGTAGATAATTAAAAGTAGAACATACTTCTGTCTACATTTCGCTATTGATATATTGTCCTTATTATGTGCTTTTGTCCTACAAAATTGATTCACTGTAATGCATTTGACTAATCGATTCCACTGTAGTTACATGACCTAAAATGGCTGAGAGAGTGTCACAATTCAGTCGGCCTAGTAAAAAATACAAGTCGTAATATCTTTTAACTGTTTTTGGTTCTCGTAACAACTATTAGTCCTGCCCCCGAACCATGACGTGTCAAAACTATCATCAAACGACTGTAAAAAAATGACAGATGTATACAAGTCATACACATCTATCCCTTACGCACACTCAAAATAATCTTGCTCTAAGAGCTTATGGTCACACCCTGATGTCTATAGCACCATACTCTTGTTTGCTTATAAGTAGATTGGCAGATGTAATATCGGTCTTGTCCGTTCTTCTCCACGTAGGTAGGTATTTTCCGAACTGATGGTAGAATCACTTAATCATGATCCAACCCTAGTTGTCCCCCAGCGACGCCCTTAGCCGAGGTTCGACCCCATAGGGGGTAGCCACAGATCATAGAAACAACAGTGCCTGGCTGGAGGCTCTAGTTTTGTCTCCACAGGATCGCCCGGTCAAGCAGTAGCCAATCACTCTGATTAAACTGCGAGACGGCGAACAAAAAAAAGTAATATCGGTTGATATCATAATGTTGTTTAGTTCCAGTCAAACCCCTTTCTGATCTTGCGGACTTTGAATAGCTTCGGCTATTGGCTTTGAACAATCTATATATTCACTTAAAAAGTGTATTTCATTTTCCTTCAATGGAGTTCTTAGATCTATGTTTTCCTCAACTATGTTGGTGTCGATTTCCAGTCTAGCTGGATGCTGCTGAATACCAGTGTTTTCCATAGAGCGACTGCTTATTAAACATCCACAATCTAGCCAACTGAGAATAACTAGGATTTTAAGTTTAATGTTGCTAAAAAGGGTTGAAATCAAGATGATTGGTAGCAGATTAGTGTTGTTTCCTAGGTAGAACAATGATAATTCTATTAAATCCGTCAGTGAGATTATCAAATAATATTGGACACATATTACGTTACGTTACAAAGTCAAAGCGCATCAAAGTTCAGGCGTGTGACTTGTGACGTCACTAAGTCAGTATAAATAGTTAGTACACAACGGCGTGACGTCACACGATATTTCATGTGATTTTAACGTATTATATCGTAGTCTCTTTATGCTTACGTGTCAAAAGAAAAAATACGTATCCAATATTTTTATTAATCTACCTGACGGACAAAAAACAAATTTTCAGTTAACTACCATATTCAAACATCAATTTCCCAGCGACGCGGCGGCGACGACGCACACACGGGTATTTGAGTAATTTGGCCGGCCAAAATTCGATTTCATAAAATTCAAAGCAGGAAGATAAAAAGAGGGTACTCAGGTAGCTAATACTTCTAAGAAACGTAAACAATACTTCATTTTTTCTTTTCCGGAACTATTAAGCGGGACGGTCAGTCGAAACTTGATCGTTCATTTGAGTGCATGTTTCAATGTTTGGTGTTCCCCGCGCAAACAAAAGTTTTGATTACATTTGTATATTTGTTACCAAATTAAATAAAGTGAAAGCTATGGATTGCGATAAAGCAGGTAAATGTGTATACTTTTTATATTTTTCTCGTAACAATAGCTCAGAAATCTATTTAGTACAATTTTTTTAGCAAGTGCTGTTTTAAAGGCATTATTTTTTTATATTTATTTTATATTTTAGCAATTTTGTTATATTTCCCGGCATTTCCCGATATTGATTTAAATCATTTCGAATACCCTGTGTTTTAGTCTTGATAATACGTATAAAATGTTATCCGGTTTTATCCGATATTTGAAAATATAGCTTAATGAAGCCGACTGGAAAATAAACACCAAAAATATCGATTTCTTATTTGTTGCTATAAATTGTCACTCTTTTGTTCTAGGGTCGTCAAACGTCCGAGTTATGACTCGAAAACACTTGTTTAGTATTATGATGGCAGAAAATTTAAATAATATTAACGAAAAGTTACAGTTTTTGGAAAGATACGTTCTAAAATTTGGCCCATTTTCTGACGAGGATATGAAAAAAATTAAGCAAGATTTATCACGTTTCAAGTCGGAAATTAAAAGGAGATGGACTGATTCTCATTATAAAGAAGATTTGTTTCTGAAAAACAATGATACATGGCTAGAAGGCACATTTGTTATACCAAAAGTCGCCATCCGAACAGGACGACCACATAAATGTTTTTCAGAGTTAAGTGAAAGAAGTAAACGAAGAAAAACGGAAGATTTACGCAAACACACTGAGTTACAAGTGCTCACATATGCTACACAATCAAAACTAGGTGAAACTGGAAAGAGAGATGCTTCATCAGTGCTAAAAGAAATACTGACATCGCCAAAACGAGCTTCAAAATACAAAAAGGCATTTAGCGAAACAACACAACAGGCTACGCCTTCTCAGTTGACTCCAATACAAGCTTTGTCTATGTTTGTTGAAGCTGATTTGTCTAGAAGACAATATGAAATAATACGCAATACAATAAAAAGTTATATCCTTGTTATAGTGTCATACAGAAATCAAAACAGGAGTGCTACCCAAACAAAGAATCATATCGGGTAACCGAAACATGTGTCGAAATAAAATTACAGAGCTTAATGGACCATACTGCTACACGATTATTGACTCACATTGAAGAGGTGTTACCGCTCGATGAAG
The DNA here is from genome assembly GCA_947562075.1 of Orthosia gracilis. Taxonomy (NCBI): domain Eukaryota; kingdom Metazoa; phylum Arthropoda; class Insecta; order Lepidoptera; family Noctuidae; genus Orthosia; species Orthosia gracilis. The sequence goes on from OX387269.1 coordinate 4,449,637, forward strand.
AAGAAAGAAGGTCATTACTTTTAATGTGCAAGTGGGGTTGTGATGGAGCACAACAAGCTCAATTTAAACAAAAATTTGAGTGTGATTCTGATTCCGACGCGAATTTATTTCAAAGTTCGTTTGTGCCTCTGCGACTTATTTGCTCCACTAATGATAAGTTGTTGTGGCAGAATCCAACTCCTTCTTCACCTCGTTATTGTCGGCCCATTAGAATTCGTTTTATCAAAGAAACCAAAGATGTAACAAATGAAGAAATAAATTATGTCAATAATGCCGCAAATGATTTGCAGAAGACAGAAGTAAAATTAGGAGAAAAAACATATTTGGTGAAGCACTCTATGATGCTTACCATGGTAGATGGAAAGGTGTGTAATGCTGCCACTAACACAACATCTACAATGAGATGTTATATCTGTGGTTTGACTTCCAAGGATTTTAACTGCCTAACAAAAAAAGGAGATGTTAAACCGGAAGCGCTTGACTTTGGACTGTCTATTTTACACGCACGAATTCGTTTTTTCGAATCAATTCTGCATCTCGCTTATAAGCTACCTGTAAAAAAATGGCAACTAAGAACTGAAAATGATAAAACAACAGCTAAACAGAAAAAGCTTGATATACAAGAAGAATTCAGGGTTAAGATGGGTCTGATTGTAGACGTTCCAAAACCAAATTTCGGAAACACGAACGATGGCAACACCAGCAGAAGATTTTTTGCAGATCATGAATTGTCTGCTGAAATCACGGGAATTGATGTAAATTTTCTGTACCGCCTTAAAGTAATTTTAGAAGCATTGTCGAGTGGACACAAGATCGACACAGAAAAATTTTCTATTTATGCCAAGGAAACAGCAGAGCAGTATGTTGCGCTTTACCCATGGCATCCCATGACGCCAACATTGCACAAAATTCTGATGCATGGATCTGAAATTATAGATAAAGCATTGCTTCCGATTGGCCAATTGTCAGAAGAAGCTGCGGAAGCACGTAATAAACATATACGTTTGTATCGCCAGAATTTCGCAAGAAAATTCTTTCGAGAAGCCTGTAACATGGATGTTATGAATAGGCTACTCCTTAGTTCTGATCCGCTATTAACAGGAATGCGACCCATTCCAAAAAAGAAAACCAAACCTTTTATGAAGGAAACGATAGGTTTGTTACTTTCGGCAGAGCCTGACATCGTACATGATGATGATGCGTCATCATCAGATACGATGTCAGGCTATGGTTCTTCAGATGAAGAACCGTGGTCTTCTTCTAGTTAAAAAGGGTGATTTCTCTAAGACATTGTAATTATATGTATTCATTAATTAATAAAATAAGTATTTTAACAGTAAAAATGTTTTTTTTTTCATGAAAATGCATAAAAATCAACTGAAATGATAAAAATCCACCTATGAGCACTACTATCAGTGATCAAAGTTAAGAAAAAGTTTTGGCCGGCCAAATCGCTCAAATACCCCTATGTGCGACGGGACGAATGATGAGTACCTATATTTATATACCTAAGTATTTCTGGCGGTTAAAATTTCGCTGTTATTAAAAGAACTTTGAGCAGCGTATCATCGTAAAAACTAATTACTCTAAGCGCATCTTTGATTAAATCCATAAGTAGGCTATGTCAGTAGTCCGAATATACGAATGAGTGTTACGTCACTCCGACACATGCAAACCTATTTGGTTAAAATATATATGTACATATTACGCTAGTCTTTGTTATTGCAGGATGCATTAAAAATATTGACAGACAAGCATAATGCTCGTTATTTATAACACTGCACGAGTGCATGTATTTAATGAAGGTCGAAACGTTATTAATGCGATGCCAAATAAACTGGTTTTAAATTCATCTAGAACAGAGTCGAATAAAAATTCTAACATAACGATTATATTGCCCGAAGGGTTAAGCAGAAGTGCACCTACAGTGTACCCTCATTTCACCAATTATTTTTAAGTTCTATGTAATAGGGGTCGAGCCTATTGTCATCAACCGGGCACAAGTCCAGGCTCCGGGCAATTCTAGAAATGTATGAATTAGGTGTACCAATTCGTAGTCTGAGTCATTGCAATGATTTTGGTTAAGCTCCTTACATTTCCAGCACCGTATTCTTCCCGTAAAAGTCTTATTTATTTTCTGTCCAGGGCTACTGCCCTGTTTGCTAATAGAAAATTAAGCCAGTTGCAGACCAAGAGCTATGTTAAACTAGGGGTAGCTTAGCTTAACTCACATGCCTGAGGTAATTTTACATCCGCAGGCCTCAATTTTTTATATCAATTACGAAAAACTATTTATGCAATGCTAACTAACCTCTTTATGTGCAACTGACTTTACAGTGATCTGTTATCCTCATCATTTGAATGAATCATGTGAATATATGCCTATAGCAGTCCACCGGTGGGCATAGACCTCTCCAAATGCACGCGATTTAATTCAATTTTCGGCAACTCTCATCCAGCTCCTACCACCCTGCGAAGATCGTCGCTCCACCTAGCCTGAGGGCGTCCTACTTAATGTTTACCAGATCGCAGTCTCCACACAAGAACACGTTTACCCCAACGGTCATCGGTTCTACGACTATATGGCCTTATTGCCACTTCAGCTGAGCTATGTCAACAACTTTGTGTGTATGTTTTATCATCTCGTTTCGGATTCGACACCTCCCTTAGAGAGACGCCGAGCATAGCCCTTACCGTAGCTCGCTGATCAATTTTGTACTGATGAACCAGCCGTTTTGTGAGTGTCCACGTCTCGGCACCGTAGGGCATATCAGGTAAGACGCACTGGTTGAAGACTTTGGTCTTCAGGCTTTTAGGAATACGCGAAGAGAAGACTCGACGAAGTTTTCCAAACGCCGTCCAGCCTCTTGATCTGTTAATCACCAATCAATTCACAAAATTTTACGTGTCACATGAAAGACTTTTCCGTCCTTCTCAGCCACAGAATTTTTACTTAAGACTGTAGTATTTATTTATATTCTTCCTCTTCAACCACAGACTTTCAACTTTAGACTGTAGTATTTACTTATGTACTTCCTCATCAGCCACAGACTTTCAACTTTAGGCTAGTATTACTTATGTACATCCTCATCAGCCACGGCCTTTCAGTTCAAGTAGTATTTACTTATTAATGTACTTTTAACTTTAGATTGCTATTAATAAAATCAAGATAAAAACAATTAAACGATTTTAATAGCAGATAGGTCATCTTTTAAGTCCACAGTACACACGCGATAACATTGATAAAGCAGTTACCTAGTTACACATTATTATCATTCTTTATACGGCTTTTGTATTATAAACACTGAAGGTACAAATACGGCTGTATTTTTCGAATAGGAACTGTTCAGATATTATCCGGTTGTTTGTGAACAGCGTTTCCACTTTTCAAGGAAATTTGTGACATTGGTTGGCTATTGTGAATATTAACTTATGGATTCTGTCCGACTGTGAGTCAGTTTTATGTGTGAAGTGTACATAAATAAGAACATTTATGTAAATTCTTATTGCTCGTGTTTAGGCAATTTGCGTTGATTTCAAACTTGCTTCGCTTCACTCTGGTTATGTACGTCTTCGTTAAATAACCTCTGCTAATGTATTGTGCCAGTTAAGACATTAAATCTACGTATTTTTTTGCTACCGACGGGAGAAGTCTAAGATAACTAGAAGATTAACGTAAGTGATATTCATATTTTTTATCGATTTAAACTCAGGCTGTCTTATGCCGAAAGTCTGACCCCAATCTTACTAAGGGGTATAGTTTAAGTGTGTTACATAGTAACTGTATTTTTGAGGTCAGATAGGCAGTCGCTCCGTATAAAATACTAGTTATCAGCTGCATCCGGTAAGACTGGCAGCTGACCCCAATAAAGTTGGGAAGAGGCAGATGGTGATGATTCAGACAAAAGTTAACATCCAGTACAGTTTCAGTGTCTTAACAGGAACGAATCTAAACGGATGATTTGTTCATTTTATCTGGGTTTAATTCTTTAAACCGGAATCTGGTGTCAATGAATTTGACATACATATTTAGTCGCTTATCAGTTTATTTACTTTAGGCATATGTTTTAGAGATAAGTATGTTTATATACTAAGCTATAGAGTATTAGCTACAGCTGTTCGCACGACGTCGATTCAACTCAAACGCTCATTGCACATAAGTGAATATGAATTATGCATAGTCGCACCTGTTTCGCACCTGTTTATGGGAGACTTAATATTTTTCAATATTCTAACCATTTAAAAATGGGTACCATACCTTCTTACGCACTTACTTTCTTTTAATTACTAACTTGTTCCTACTTTTGCATGTATTCCTTATTACATAATACGCTATTTCCAACAAACATCGGCATACATGTACTGCCAATACGCTGTCTCATTGTAATCGTAAGGCCCTGTCTCCTGTGATACAATTTTCTATATCTAGTACAGGAAATAAATGATATTTTCCACTAAAAGTAAACTACTACTTTGTATTGCATAGTATTTGCATCAATATCTGGTGGAAAATATAATTTGTAGCACTGTTTTTGGAACAATAAAATTATTATCTTATCTTACATAAACTAACTCTTCTTATATTCTCAGCCAGTATATTAAAAAAGAGCCATAAATAAGACATTCTTACAAAAACTTTATCTATTCCTCAGCCAAATTATATTAAAAAAGAGCCATAAATAAGACATTCTTACATAAACTTTATCTATTCTCAGCCAGATTATATTAAAAAAGAGCCATAAATAAGACATTCTTACATAAACTTTATCTATTATCAGCCAAATTATAATAAAAAAGGGCCATAAATTAGAATAACATGATAGGTTTTTTCAGTTATTTTTTACTAGATTCGCTTTAAACAATTTTTCCAACCAAAAACCCCCTTATTTCTTACACAGGACAGACTGAACATCCAATCAAAAGCTGATACGAACTACCAATGAAGGTTCTCGTTCAAAATAATTTCCTAACTTAATTACAGCTAGCTGGAGCGCGAAAATCAATTTAGGAGTGCTAATCAAGTTTTCAAAAGAATTCTTTTACGGTTTCATGTAGGAGGACCAATTATTCTTTCAATTTAAGTGTCAATAGACTTCGTTTTCTTTACTAGTGATAGTTTGTGACTTTACTCGGTTAACGTTCAGAAAAATCGATTCTTAAACTTTTGAAGACACGAATTTTGATTCTGTAACTATGTCACAGATAATAAACATATCGCGCCATCTAATGACATTTATTTGAACCAAATTTTCTTTGTTAGCGCTGGGATCCCGTGCCTGTGCGTATCACCACCGTTTCAGCTGAAAAACGTCCACAGCGGTAGTGCTATTCTTTAATGATCTCACCGTAATAAATTGAAGGTGAAGTGAGCATTCAATCTCTAGCATCAATTGGAGTGACAGCGCACCTCACCAAAATTTTCACATAATCGACCGGCTGGTTATATATCCCCCAAGCGTCGCCACATCGACTGGTCCTGTGATTTTCGCATTGCTACATGTATTTCCATAAAAAAATGAGTCTTAAGGCCCTTACTCCGCTTTAGTGCCATAAAACAGTTACTTTCTAAAGCCTACTCCTTAATAACGGCTTGGTTCAAAGGTTAAAAAAATTTTATATTTATTATCGATTCATGTTCTTACATTATTTGTGAAACTTGTTTTTTTCGTGTAAACAAAAGGATTGCTTAAAAAAAATAACACGATATTTTTTTGCTACTTTTCTACTACTACTCCTCCAAACTTTTTTATGTTTTTGATGTTTATAAAATATTTTTTCACAGAAAAGGTATTCAGGTAAATTCAGTTTCTGCGCCTAGCACGCTACACGGTACTTAGTAACGATTCGTTACAGTTGTAGATTTATTTTTTAATTTGGCTCGCGCGTGTTTTTCCAGCCAGTCATTTGTTCCATACTATGTTCCCGTGTAGTCCGAAATAGAATTACAATCGCTCATTAGCCGTTCACCTTATACATTCGTCATCGATTTTAGCGATGTTATCCTATTTTGGACTGCATGGTTTGTGATTCATTACAAAGTCAAATCACTTTCAGTCCCTAGGAATTAATGAGCTATTTTAGTCCCTGTTTACGAAGAATGAACTAGCTTTTTTTTATAAAAAATTATTTGCAAATAAAACTGTCCAAAAGGAGATTTGAAATTCTGGTTCCGATCGGACGCACGGCCAGTATCGCGTTAACGTTAGGCAATTTAATATATGATCCGCGCCGCGCTAGCGGCGCCGCTGGCTACGGTACCTACGCCTTAACTCTGAGTGACAAAAGCGGCATCTGCAAAAGCCCTCCAACATGAGCTTAATTTATTTATACTTTCCTCTGGCACACATTGACGTCAGAAAATGTTAAACTATGAATATGCGTTAATAACAGTACCTAAATATGAACCCGCTATCGGAAGTCCAATTAAGATCATTCCACCGTTAATTATTATAAAGTCCAATGTGCAACATTGTCGTACATGTGTACGTATAGATATTGATTGTTATTATGATATATGCGTGACATGTGCCCACTGTTATCAGTCGTATTGCGATCTCTATCTGCGCTGGTGTTGCTGAGTCCCGCCAACTAGAGGTATTATGACACCTTTTTATTACTGACGCAGTTTGAAATTGGAATAGAAAAGTGCCGTTTTTTTTGTTTGACTTTTTTGTCGCATGGTCAGGTTAAGCCTTAACGTCATACGGTCAAGTGCCTACTTAGTCAAGATAAGTATTTTATCGAGCTTTTTCTACTAAGAAAGCACTTATGTATTTTCCGAGAAGCTGTTTAGTTGATTTAAAAGAACTATGTTTTTTTCGTTTAACTGAGAAATATTCCGGTGTTTTTTCTTCAATCGTGATTTTGAATTAACCTTGCTGCTCATTTAGGTATAGGTGTGAGATGTAGAATCAGTATCTTTTTAAAAACGTTTTTACTTACCACCTAATTATTTTCGGTCAGTACATGAAATATAAACTCAAGTTTTAAATTTTAGATATAAAAAAAACCGTAGCCGCGTACCTCGAATTTCAGTAAAACTTTTGCTAAAATAGCTTGAGTTCTATTTTCGTTATTTATTTTTATTTTTTTGGCGATTTCTATTGCTTTAGTTTCCAACATCATTTCAGACACAAACATATATCCTGGGACAAGAAATGAAGGCATTGTTATCGCTACTTCCACTTTTTTTTCTTCTCAGAGAAACAGTTTTGGGCTAAACAGCGACATGTTATATACTTGGCTTATTTCCAGAACTGTCACAGTGTTCTTACACAGATATCTTACGAAGCTTTACGAGTATATTCGTATCTTGCCAACGATTTAGGAAAAATGTTCTAACATTTTCTTTGAAGAAAATCTATTTTCTGAAGGTTGGCTTTTCAGTGTGTTTCAATGTAGGAAATAGGAATGGGGTTCAAGGACTTTTGGTAATAATTTTGTATTTTACCATAAAAACACTACAGTTTTCGTCGGGTACTGACCATTCCCAGCCCACAGGGTACTTACTTCTCAGCCGAATATTAATCGATACCTACATAAAAATAATAATAATCGTTTTGAAATGGTAATTCCAATTCTACTAAAATAATGAAGCCGGTAAAATAAAATATTTAGTAGAGTTAGGATTGAGATGTTAAATCAATCGAAGATGTTTATTGGCTTTAAAATTTTCAAATCTCCCAAATACCAAGTCACCTCAGTCTCTTTCACTTTTTAATTTAATTTGATCGTATACTCTTTCGCGAAATTTCGCTTTTTAATTTAATTTGATCCTATAAAAGTTCGGTTTCTGCGCCCAGCACGCTGCACAGTACTTAAAAACGATTCCTAAACTTGTTTGTTATCAACGCTTTGCTCTCATAAGCCTGGCCCGGAAATCGAATCTTTGTCCCGGAAGTCGTTCCGCCGCTGTGCCGCAGGGGCCGATTGACTGACATACCCTTTTCCGATTGAATATGAATTTTATACTTTACTTACAGGTCTTATTATTCAAATATTGACCTAGTATATGCCTGGTGTGGTGACAAGTATGGGAATAGATTAGTATCTACTTAACACTTCAAGTCTGTTTTTGTCTTCGTTATTTGAAGAAGTTCGCTTTTGAATTCCGTTTTACTAAATTTTTATTAAAAAACCTAGGTACTTTTCATAGTAGTTATACTCTCTGGCTGGCGCTCTCTGGAGGAATTGCGGGCGTATGCGGCCGTAGAGGTTGTTGGGGTCCGCATGAATTCGGGGGCCAGGGGAACGTGACGAAATCCGCCGGCCAAGGGTACAGAACACCGTGAGGTTTTATTTAGTTCGAGTCTGACAGACGGACGTCTTGGGACGGAGGACATCCACGAATATTTTCACAATTTAAATAAGGTAGCCCATGCCACTGCCTATACTCCCCGCATGAGTAACTTCTCTATCATCCGATGAATGCTGGCTGCTGCATTACTAACAATGGACATGAAAAACCAAAGTCCTTATGTATGACCGTATCACACTAATATCATAAAAGCGAAAGTTTGTGAGTGTGTTTTTTACTTCTTCACGCTCAAAACTGCTGTACGGATCTGGATGAAATGCCGATTGTTGGTGATAAGCATAGAGATAGATTATATTCTGGAATAGCACATATGATGCTTTTTGTCCCGGGAATATGTTCCCTTGGGATAATTTCCGACATTCACGCGGGCGAAACCGCTGGCAGAAGCAATAAAAGGTAAACAACAATTCTAACTAGATACTTATTAGAAGTGTTACAAAGTTCAGTCCATATGATCTAGTTCTACATCGACAAGCCAATAGAAATCATTAACTCGGTTCACACAATTGATTCTAACTATTTAGGTACCTACCTATATAAATTGTAGGACGGTACCTATCTATGTAAACTTTAATGAGGATGCATTGCATTGCGCTCATTTGTCTGTGCATATTCTTGCTCGTGCAGTCTAAATTCTAAACAAAGCTTTACACAACAAAATATTGCAAGTACGGCAAGCACAAGCTCACAAGCTTTAAACATTTGTGAGAGAGATAAACGGTGATATGGTCAACATTCACTCTAAACTTGAAGACCCTCCCAGGTTATGGCTATCAGGAAATGCAAAAAGAGGAAGAAAGCTAAAAATACCTGTGGTAGTGGTCACCAAATCCTCAGGGTCAATGATTTATTAAACCTTCAGTCATGTTTCAGTAGGTACTGTGAGGGACGAAGCTGCGGGAGGTAAATTATATAGCAAAATTCGTTTAAATTCAACTATATTTCATCATGTGTTCACGCTACCCTGGCTTTTACAGAAATCGAACGAAAACGAAACAAAAATATCTGCAAATATTTCTACTGTTCCAAATGTGATTATTCTTCTAAAACTTGCCAGCTTTATAAGGGGTATGGAGGCCGCCCTCCTTACAATACTATCAGTTTATCCATCATGTTTTTGCCTTTATCCCAATTTTGCAGCAATAGTCATCTTCATCTTAGTAGTCTACAATCAAAGTCAAAACTTTCCACACTTAGACGCCTTCCTGACGGGGTCGAGGCGTTTTCAATTCAGCCCCCCTAGGCAAGTTACAAACGTTTCGTATCGAATCTCTTTCTGCAATCGTTAACGCCATCTATTTGTTTGGTATGACCACGTGAATTCACGTTCAGTGTGTCATTCCCATACATTGTAGTTTTCTACGGGAAATTATTAACCGGGCGAAAAATATACTGAATGGGCGACTATTATACCTACTTTTTTAGGAGGTTACTAACCTTTTAGGAGGTTTTAGTGAGCTGCAGTAATAATATTGTGACATACTATAATTGTATTTGGGGTTCTATTTTTTCTATATTAGCATATTATTCTTTTAAAAATAGCTAAACAACTCCAAGCGACTTAATCGTAAATGAAGGCGACATCGCTGTGCAGCGCGGGAATTCGGGTATAATTGTGTTTTCAACGAATTGGTACAAGAGCAAGCGGAGCGAGTTCGGGAGCTTAGGGCACCCCGACACGGACAGGTTAGGTTCGAACGAGATGACGGGAGCTGAAGTGAGCGAGCAAAGCGAGCGAACTCAGCTCCCGTCATCTCGTTCGTGTTAGGTTACTTTAGACCCTGCGGACGGAAATAGGAGCCGGGGCTCCGTCGACTATGTTGCCAAAGTACTAATCAAGTCGCTGTTTTAAACATTTGTATTCGCCCACTGTTTGTCGCCCACTTAGTATTTCAGTAAGCCATATTCAGTATTTTGTACACCTTTAATTTGAATTTATTTTCGCTCGTTTAAATACTAGCCGTTTTCTACTAAGTTAGCGTTATCTATTGTAGATTATCAACTTGGATATAGGTGTTTACCGAATCGTACATATTATGTGCTATACGTGTATGTGCTCGCTAAATAATCTGTACCGAAACGACTTAATTAGGAAGTAGCCTTAACCTTCTGAAACTTTTCATTTACCTTGTCAGTAAACGTTACTATTAATGTTACGTTAACGTTCTCACATTCGACCTTTACGTAACTATGAGTAAGTTTATCGATTGCCAAGTAAACGATAAATGGCGAGATTCGTTGTCAACGAGTTTAGTTGCTAATGAGAAATTAGAATAGCCTTTTGTATGATGTCATGGTCACTGATGGGCTAAGATATGAATCATGGGCATTTCAAATAGAAGACGTAGATTTATGTACCTTTTGTTTGCTGAAGACATCACCAAGATTCATTTATGTAGAAAACATGACACATACATACATTTTAATATTTTTTTTCATTGTTTTAAAATCATTGCTGAATGATAATTCGAGATTTTTAATTAAGCTTATAGTCCGGTCAAATTATACTTTTCAAAGTGCAGTAATTCGCACAGAGCTGAAAATTGGTACGAATATTCGGAAAAATATTATAAATGAAATTATTCATGGTCAAAGTTCGCAAATATGGGTTTCTTGCGTTTTTTAGACGAACGGTAAGTTTTATGATAAAATTAGGTCAGACAAAAATTGTAGATTATGAACCGTGATAGCTAGACAGTTGAAATGTTCATAGATGATGTTTTTCTGTTAGCGCTAAAACAACAAATACTAAAAACAGCATAAAATAAATATTTAAGTGGGGCCTCCATACAACAAACGTGATATTTTTGCCGTTTTTTGCGATAATGGTGCGGAAACCTTCGTGTCGAGTCGACGAGTCCGACTCACACTTGGCCGGTTTTTTATTTTAACCCTTTCTGATGCCGAGTGCTGTCATAGTCAGCAGACATACGAGAATAAAACGCCCGTTACATTTTTCTTGCTCCTCAATCCTTCTTTCTGAGCTAGTTTAGTTTGAAGCGCGTATTCGTGCATTCACGTAAATAATACACCTCATGAATAGGCTTCTAGATTTGAAAAATCATGGGGCTATATCCGTACTAACATTACCTATTGCATAGGCTTATTAAGGCGGAGATACCCCTTAGTAGCTGATTTTAAAATGAGAATCACGTCTAAACGGCTACTCGTAAATTTTTGGAAAAAAATATTTGTTAAATGAGACCATTTTCTTAATAATTTGATCTAATAAAATTTTGAGTTTTATTCGTATAACATAGCGTTCTAATTTGTAAAGTTATGTCTAACACGGGCAAAAAAACGTCAATTGCACCAAAAACCGCCGTGCGTATTTTAATAAAATTGTCACCATCTCAAAGACAATTTAATTATCTACATTTTGATCTGAGGTTTTTTTTAATGTCATAGAATAATAAGAAAAGTGCAAAAAACTACTACATTTTTAGTCGCGCGTGTTGAAACGAGTGCGCGTTTTTTTTCCTCAAGGTCATTGGCGACAGTCGTCGTCTTAACACATGATTAACTCAAGTACCTACCTAATTAGTTAATGACTATCTTGTTAAAGCAAACCAATGTACAGTTTGGCAGCACTGACCTTGGTGTTAGTGAATGTTGAGAAGTCAATTTATGTTGGTACTACGCCTAGCGTGTCTGAGAGCTCTATCGTTATCAAGAGGCGGCTTTTAGGCTTCTGCTGCGAATGGCCGGCGTTGGCACGCTTTTATTTATACTGATATATTCATATCAGCTGTCTGCTTCAGAGACCTTACGGCGCTTATGTAAACTTTTTCGTATGTCAATTTGCATACAAAAAGGAGGTTTCCCCTTACTGTCACCAGACAGCTCTTAACTAAAGTCCCCGTCACGAGAAGCTATAAATATTGTAAATAAAGAATTCTACTAAATTACGTAGCGACAATTCAATCAACAACAAATAATCCCAAATTCAATCAACTCAAAGTAACATACGTGTAATACGAAACTAACAAGCAATTTAACTTGGTCGGGTAAATTTATCTAATACTGGAAGAGGAAATAGATGAGAGCTAAAACTCGAATTATGACGTTCAAATTCAGTCGGAGCTCTGTGCCCGCATTTCGTCTTGTGTCCTTTCTTGTGTTTAAGACGTGGCACAATGGCTTTCCTATTGTTTCGGTAATTACAGGCACACGACCGGTTAAAAAGTAGTTGTATTATATGAATAGGTGCACTCCTACTTAATCTTTCGGGGAATACATGCGTGATTTATGTTATGTTTACTTATATAAACAAAAATGGTTAATTAAAAAAATCGTCTTTTTAGTTTGCTTCTTAAGCAGTCGGGTTTTTGATTTCTTGAATTAACTTTTTATGTTAATTATAATTAACTTTTAATTAGTTAATTAGTTTAATTAGTTAATTAACCGCCATATAGGAGCAAACATACATACATACAAAGACTGATACACACATTACCCTCCTTCGACAGTCGGGTAACAAGCTAGGTCTTACGCTAGGATTAATCCCGCGTACGGGGCGGCTTAGTTTAATGCACTGTAATAGGCTTGTGGAACTAGATTAGATCATAAATTATCATAATTTTTTTTACATAATGGGCTGCTTAATTAATTAAATACTTATAATGTTCGCTAGGTATAGCGAATAATTTTAATGCGGTCCTTGTTTAACAAAGAATTAGAGCGAAAAAGATGTTTAATCGTTTACCTAGTTAGGTACCTACTTTATTTGAATGTCCCTTCAAGGATTCGATTAGACTCTGAATGGCTGGTCTCATTTTGTTAAAAATGAGCTGCAGGATTAATTCCTTAATAGCAGCATTATCGGATTAAGTGTTGTTTTTTAAAAATCAACGGGTATGATTCTTGTTGAAGCATATTGATTTTCAAAAATCCAATGATGCAGTTTTCTGCTTTAGTTTTCATCAAAATCGGATCCGAAAATCCTTTGAGTGTTTTCACTAATTCTCATAGTTTCGGATTTGGACATCCAAGCCCACTTGCACAACTCACCCTGTTTTTCGAACTATTTTTAACCACACAATAGACGTAAATAAACCTTATCAATGCTGCCAATCTTAATTTGAAGGGCGCCCTTGCTCAACGAAGACAAACTCAATATTATAGTCAATACGTTGCTATGTGAATGTGTTTGTCAGTTCGATCCCAGGACCCCGTAAAACAGTTACTTTCTAAAGCATACTCCTTAGTAGCGGCTAGGCTAAAAAGTTTGAACAAAAAAAAATTGTTATTGGTTCATGTGGTACATTTTTGAAACATGGTTTTTTCGTGAACTAAGTAATAGTTCTGCTTTAAAAAAATGATAAACAACACGATATTTTTACGCTACTTTTGATTACTTTGCAAACAAAACTGTCCAAAGGGAGGTTCAATATTAATATTCTGGCTCCGAGCGGGCGCACGGCCTGTACTGCGTTAAAGATATCTAATCTTTACCGTGCATTGGGGAATATATACCTACGCCTTAATAAAATAGTGATAGATAACAGCTGCTAAGTAGCCCGATGGACTGGAAATATGAAACAGGCATGAATAAAAAGTTATTAATTCTGAAGGCATTTTTTAAATTGGTGCATAAGTTTTATAAAACTGCCATAATTCCGTAAAAATCCGTAATTATGTGCTTTGTTTGATGAATACAGTCATAATATACGGAATCTCTTGGCCAACCATAGCTACTGTTTTTGTAGATTAGTAAAAAAAGTAACTAGCTACAGATATTACTAAAAGGTAAAAAATAACAGCGACTTCTTAATATATTAGTGACAGATAATTTAAAATAAGATTAAGTATTTATAACTTTTGGATGTGGATACCTAAAAAGAGTCTTCTAATTTTTATAACAATGTATAATTAAACCTGTAACTTGTATTTATATTGGATTTTATCAATATGGTAAAATTAATTTCTTAACAAACGAAGTTACAGTGTAACTTGTAAGACCCAGGAGTTCATTGCCACATTAGAGTATGAAAAATGGCTGCTATTCCGAACTCGCTGACATTCTCATTAAAGCTAACCATTAGTTTAGCCTTCGAGTGAGGCGATGATCGATTGCTTCGTAGTATCGCTCATAAATCGATATGCTTCGATGTTAAATTCTCATGCGTTAGAATAAACGTGCATATTTGATAGAACTAAGGTGACTTTAAACATGAACTTTTGAATAACTAATATCAATGTAACTTAAAAACGAAGAATACTTGTTTTGTTTTTACTTTGAATCACGGAGTATGGCGCTAACAATGAAAATTTTATTCAAATAAATGTCAATAGATGGCTCGATATGCATTTTTTCGTATTGTATAACGCTTTGTTGGGTTTGACCTGTAAAGCTATAAATGTATACTTAAATAAATAAATAAATTGCTTTGTTATTGAATTGTGTGCGAAATTAACATTTTTTAGAATTGATCATAAAAATTGTTTGTTTTTGTTTAATCAACTCTCCAAGCACAACATTAAGGAATATTGGGCTCGTAATTCACATTCCAAAGATTATTTGAACGGATTATTTAAAATTGATTCCAATATATGTCGCGTTTTTAAATATCTGAGGCATGCCATTCGATCTTTTAAATTTATTTTTGTTATTTTTTACAGTTTCATTGTCACATGTTGACAATGAAACTGTAAAAACGTGAAAAAAATACTTTAAAACAAATCGTCACTGTATTTAAAAAAAATAGTCACGAACCGAAAAAACGCTTTTACTTGCTAGTCTCTGCTAACACCATCTATAGCCGTGGAGCGGAACCGAACGCGATCGAAGTACTTATATAAATAATCAGCCTAATCAAACGAAAAACGCTAGTTACGTCGGCACAGTTTCTTTGTATGGGATGAGACATCTGTATGCTAGTGTTATATTATCTGTGCTTAAACCAAAAGTACCAAAGAGTATGTATCACTATGTTTACTTTGAACTAAGAAATCGTGATACGCACACTGCTATTCCATTGCTCCCCGCAGCGAGGTTTCAACTCAACAACATTATTACATTATCGAGTAGACGACTTTTTCAAAGCGTGTTATGGAATATGCATTTATTTATTTATACAGAACATAGTTGCTTGTAACTTTTTTGTATGTACTTATCGGTGAACAAAACACATCAAAGAACTGTCTGAACCATTGATTTAGACCAAAGTCGACCAATCTACATACGATATAAAATTTATAACTAGGATAGAAGTTTTTTTAAGAAACCTATTACAGTCATTAATCAAACTCCAGGATGTTCATATTTTATAGTACTTTAGGCACTGAATATGGTGCCTAGATAACATATGGCGGACATCTGCAGTCTCGATTTTTTTCTACGCCTGGATACTATAAAAAGCTGAGTAACAGGCCATTAGGTATTATTAAGTGCATCAGCCTGTTATAAGTGCAATGAACTTGTTTGTACCTAGATTTAATATATTATTTTTACTTCTTGTAGTGTAGGTACTTGTTGACATATGGTACCGAAGTATTAAAAAAATCGAACATCCATGACAATTTTTAGTTTATTTTGTCATAACCGATATAATTCGGGATTTGTTAATTTTGACAGTGGTATGTACTCTATTTTCGGTTTAACATCTTCGATTTTCGGATCTACGAATTTGAATCGGTTTTGCCTTTGGTACACCTATACTATACATAATATGTATATTTGAACGGAACAAAAATTAAGGTCAGCAAAAAAAGATTCGGAAATAAACTTCCTAGAGTCAAAAGTTTATTCATGTGCTCCACCCCTTTTAGCGTTACTTATTCCAAATAATTCAACTAACAATGTCCTAACATCCGCAGGTATTATGGGCTGTGCCGGTGACGCTCGGTGAGGACATCAACCATCATGCCGGTGCTACGCAACGCTGACCATCCGGCGCACGCGCTATCCGACTCCGTCGCCGTCCGGTACACCGTCGCTGTGCTAGGCTCCTGGGCTGCTGAAGGAGGTAAACTTTAAGTTACTGGCACAATACTGAGTCGTATTATGTGAGAACATCAACCATCATGCCGGGTGCTACGCAACGCTGACCACCTTGCGCACGCGCCGTCAGACTCCGTCGCCGTCCGGTACACCGTCGCCTTGCTCGGCTCCTGGGCTTCTGAAGGAGGTCAACATTAAAGTTACTGGCACAATACTGAGTCGTATTATGTGAGAACACATCAACCATCATGCCGGGTGCTACGCAACGCTGACCTCCTTGTGCACGCGCTGTCCGACACCGTCGCCGTCTGGTATACCGTCGCCTTGTTCGGCTCCTGGGCTGCTGAAGGAGGTAAACATTAAAGTTACTAGCACATTAGGTACTTTGTCGTATTAAGAGTAAAGCTGGTGACGCTAGGTGAGGACATCAGCCATCAAGCCGGGCTACGCAACGCCGACCACCCTGCGTACTTTGCATTTTATCGGGCTAAAACTACTTTTTTACAAGTAAAGCAATGTTTCATTCACTACACTGCACAGAAAGCTTTTCTACAAGTGAAAGAAATATCTCGAAAGCTACTAACATCAACTTTATCGGATCAAAACTTACAGAGATCACCTTGTAATAACAAAGTTTTGTACTATTACTTAAAGTTAGAATAATAAGTCTAAAATTCTAAAATCGCAAAGCTATATATACAAAACAAAATGAGTCCGTACGGGGGTTACAGTTACAGAATGATAACAGCCTTAAGGGTAGGTAACCGGTACTGGCATCCGGCCTGTTAATTGGTCCCTTTGATAAAGGACGGAACAGGGATTAACAGTATTTCATCCGCTGTTTTTATCAACGCAATTGCATTAGACATAGGGTCGCATCGCAGGTGTAATCCTGAGTTTTAGTTTGTTGAAAATTGTGTTTTTCCATTAGGGATTTCTCGTTGGAATCCTGCACTTTAATTTCGTAACTGTTTCGACAGTAGGTACGAAGCACGCGGACTCCCTTTCATTTCGAAAAGTCAACATCATTCATTGCGTGTTGTACGCTGTCGAGTAGACGGATTTTTGAAGATATGATTTAATTAATGTTCCAATTTTTTAACTAACTTACTAGTAATCGAAGAACTTATCCAAGAAGGGTGCCGGAGTTTGGTTTTGTGCCTGGTTGAAGTAAATAGTGACAGCCTATATTATATGGCACTCAAACAAAACTGACGAAATATAGTTGTAATCCTGCCTAGCCCTTTGATGAATACGGCTGTTATGTTAAGCCTGCGGGAATCCGACAAATCGGAGTAAAACACTAACCCCATAGATAAAGCAGTTGATCTCTCATCATAGCAACGCCCTTTGCTGCAGAGTGTTATAGCATACTTAGGTATATCCAGCTTCTGGGTAGTTTATCATAGTCATTTATAAATAGTTGTTGAAACTCAAATGCTTTTACAGTGAAGTAGCAGAGTTTATACCGTTTAAAGTATCTTCAAGTGGTGCTAATGCTCGACTGATAATATTATTAATGCGAAAAACCTCTTGAACTCGACTGTACGTGACTGTATATTGTCATAGTCGTTAGTAACAGGTATTATAGATGTATGCTTTATAAATTGTATTATCTTAATAAAAGTGTTTCATGAAAAAGTCAAATTAAATTAAAACTATAGGTACTGAGGCACTGATAATACAATACTAGTATACAGATGACTCATCCCATACAAAGAAACCGTGCCGACTTAATTAGCATTTTTCGTCTGATTATTTTTATGAGTAAGTACATCGATCGCGTTCGGTTATGTTCTACGGCTATAGATAGTATTAGCGCTGCTGGTAAACGGGTTTACTCGGCTTAAAACTATTTTTTTCTTTGAATACAGTGACGATTGGTTTGATAGTATTTTTTGCGCACGTTTTTACAGTTTCATTGTACCTACATGTGTTACAATACAAAAATATCGATGGCATGCCTCAGAAATTTAAAACAGCGCCATCTATAGGAATCAATGAATTTTTCAAAAAATGTGAATTAAGATACCAATATTCCATAATTTTGTGCTTAGGAGAGTTGATTAAACAAAAACATACAATTTTATGATCAAGTCTAGAAAATGATAATTTTACAGACAATTCAAAAACAATTCGATGCATATCGCGCCATCTAGAGATATTTATTTGAGCCAAAGTTTTAGCGCTGGGACACCGTGACTGAGGTAAAATGCTGGTAGTGGGTAATCTCTGGAGTTATTGATCCGATTTCAATAATGCTTACACCTATAGAAAGCTACATAATCTATGATCACCATTGGCTACTTTTTATCTAGGAAAAATGCACTCCTAGAGGATAGGCCGCGTAAGCGAAGCCACGTAATTTTATCATAAATAAATCATAACTTTTTAATTCTTCTTTACGTGTCGATTGGACTCAAATTTTGCCTGAACAAAATGATGCCACCTGGACAGCTCTGTCGTTGGCCTTGTTCAAGTCGTGCAAGGTGTAGATGGTTGAGCATGCTGAGCTCAAACCCAATAATTTTAACTAAAAGCTTTGCCTATTAATTGTAAATTTTGGTAAATATATCAAAGGCCAGACCGTAATCCATTACGGTTAAACTGTGCCTTCTAATCAACCTCTATATAGAACGGTCCTGTGGGACTTTCACCCTAAACCAGCAGACACGATAGCTAAACATATTGGCGGCCGCAGGCTAAGTGTAGCACAGACAATCTTATTACCTCACGTGCAGGAATTTTGGACGCATTACCGAGGGGCCCTGTATTTAGAATGTCAATGGTACCGCGTTTGAATTTTCCGCTAGGGGCGCTGGTGTACACTGAGGTCTTTAAAATGTCAAATATCATAGATTTTTGGATAGGATTTTTTATTATTTTGAATATGTAACAAATATGGCAGATTAAGATATGTACGGAATTTACCAACCAGTGCTGTAATAGAGTTTTATGTTTCGGAAAATTTTATTCTTATATTTTTCGATAAAAATAAGCCTCACAAAACTGCAGCATACTCGATTTTATATTTAACCGCACTTTTACGGCATTAGTTAGAAATGAATTAAAATTATACTTCCGTGCGTGTTATAACAACGTTTAACAGCTATATTTATGGAACTTAGTCAACAGTGGCACTATCAACTGGTGAGCATGAGCAATCAAAAGTAAGTCCCCATTCCCTGTAAACAATGGAACGAAAAGCAATAGGCAAAGAAAGGGTCTATCTATTTCTAAAATTGGGCGAAGAATATGAGGATCTGAAAGACAGGGTCTTCAGAGTCTTGAAGTTAGAAAGAAAAGAAAGAAAGTAAGAAAAAGCGTTTACTCGCCACAAAAACGACATACAATTTTTTTATTTTTCCTTAAATTAAACCCTTACTCACCCTTTACCTTTTTTACCCTTGTTTTATTGTGATTGATAGGCTTCGCGTTTGCAATTGATGGTAAGTGATGATGTGATCAAAGCTGGAGCACGCTTGCCTAGAAGTAACTTATTTACTCTTGGCTGAGGTCAAGAATGTAAATAAATAATAAGAAGGGATACCCCTTATCATGAAAAACAAATCTTATGTATTTGAGGCAAAAACAAAATGTGACATCGGTAACTGCTGGCCCCTCAACTCTTCATACTTGCTACAACGAGTTAATCTATTCTACTCGAGCGAAGGTAATTGGCGACAATTATCTACGTCTTTCTAAGTAGAATATTGTACTCATACAATACCCATTCAAGAAATGTCCCGCCTTTGCAATTGTAAACAGAAGGTAGATGAATGAAGGAAGAACCAATCTATACTGTGATTTTAAATTCCGTAGACTAGACTGACAGACCGACCGATCTTATTTTTTTTAAATGTTGCAAGCGCGGAGCATAGTGTTGTAGGTAAGGCTCAATCATAAGTGACTTATCGAATCGATGTGACATGACTCCTCCATTTAATTTTTACTAATTCGTGTATATAAATATTTTATGAATGTAAAGTTAATATATTTAAATATAACAGTATTCATACACATAGTACATACACTTTTATGGTGTTAAATATGAAATCAATGATTAAATAAATGCGATCGATAAAATGAAGTTTGACATAAATGAGTAGGAACTAAATAAGGGCCACTAGTTTCCTATCAAATTTAAATTTTTTGCCGTGAAATGGTTCTATTTCGATCTACTTCGATTTTCGATCAAATTTTGATCACTCAGGATAGTCAGGCTACGACACTATTTTTGTGTAAAGTGATAACCCCCCAAATGTCAGTTTAGTCTACGAAATTAAAAATCAGACTATAGATATCGTTTGGGATATTCCATATTTTGTTCATTCAGTTATTGGAAGGTTGGCTAAATGTTAAGCAGTTGATCTTATGAATATTTTACCTGTTTTTCAGTCCAATAAGGTTTATCTTTACTTAGGTATACAATTACAGAAGGGGATCCCTTGAGATGGATCAGTGTCGGAACCTCATAAACGAATAGAGACTTCTACTAAATATCTAACCATGTCCTCGATTTAAGAGTTAACTAAAAGTGCATGCAATGATTTTCTCGTGTATGATGTTCAAATAGTTATACCATGATAGAACTTTACTTACTGTACTTATAAATAAATATCTATTGTTGTTTTTCTTGCAGCCACCTACCCGTTCGACTTGACTAAGACAAGACTTCAAATACAATCGGAAGTAGCAGGCGCTAAACATGGATACAAGGTAACCTTTCATTCAAGCTTTGACTAATGGTTCACAATTAATTTCTGTTATTGCATGGCTCTCGGGAGATCTCGCGTGACGAGTATTGTACAACTTCAGCTTACTACTTAGTCTTGTGTTGGTACTTGATAAAGTTAAAAAAAAATACTTAAAAAATCAAAAACCCGAATTTTTTATTTTATTTATAACTTTTTGGTTACCTTTTTTTTTCGAATACATTTAAACCACAGACATACATCTAACTAGATAACACAAGTCCCTCCATCTGTATGAAAATCAAGCGTGCCTCTTTTTCACAAACAATTTAAAAACAAATTTACTTACCAATGAAAGGAAACATTTCCAATGCCTCGGCCAACTTTTTCTATACATTATTTACAACTCAATATGGCATAAAAAGGCATTTTTCTAGATTTCGGTGGATTTCCGGTGCTGATAATGCTAAATGAAAAGCTCAGATTACGATCATTTGTCGTAACTTTACTCCGTTTTTTGGCACGAGAAGTACATAAGTCGCGTCATCTAGTTAGATGTATGTCTGTGATTTAAACATATAAGTGTTATTTATATTTGGAATCACCTCTTAAAACCCTTTATTTTGATACACCACACGATGAGTTTGAAAGATATTTTTTTTATATGGCGCCCAAAATCCGCCATTTTTCTATTTTCCATTTTTAATGTAGCCAGCGACACTCGGAAGGTTAAGACGAATCGACTAACGTTAGAATCATCTAAATTTACCAAAGGAGATTGCCCACACACAGGCTCCTTATAAGGTATCGTGTGTGCGATTTTAATATTATCCTAAAAATCGGCTTTATTTTTTGTGTTTTTTCCCAACCGTGTCCTTTACTTTATTTGTACGGACAACAATAGATTAGGTTACTTCACTTGGAAATTTGTATGCACCTTATTGTATTGTAATAAGGGTTAATTTCAAGAACAGAAACATAGTTATATCTCGTGAACCCGGAAAAATAAATAAAAATGTTTTCTAGTTATGAATATTACGTTTTTCCACAATATACAAACAAATTCATCAAGATACAACCATTTTTTTTAAAGGGGCCCAGGTTCCATTACAAAATGGGCATTCTCCTTTAACTCGTTTGGTCTCTAGAACGCCACATAGGAACAAATATACATACATAGACTGATAAATACATTACCCTCCTTCGGCAGTCGGGTAAAAATGGTCCAGAAACGACCTAAATCAATACCGCTCATTTGTTGTACTTAGTAATTTTATGATGAATAAAGCATTCTGTACTAAAATAGACTACCGATTTCCAACGCTATCAGTATGAAAATACTGCTTAATCGACCATAAAATCAAGCACTTTACTAATGAACTTAAATCCGAAGTCGATAGTACTCTGTTCTACCAACTTTTAAATACAATTTAAGTTCGTTCAGCGTCCATGACGATTTTAAAGGGTTTTTGTAAGTGGAACTAGTGGCTGTTCAACTGGGTCGAGCCACATGTAAATACTTTATGTCATGTCAAGTCACACAATTTATAATTCACGATGCACCCAGTGTCCCCACATTTTGCAAGCTTTATTTCGAGCAATAGTAACAATGAACAGATTTGGTAATAATAAATTTATGTCAAACTGTCTCCATTGTTGGTAACTAAAATAAGTGCTCTTTTAATGGAAACCCTTTCTTTAGGTGACCTACTTAGAGGTTGCATTTCCAATAAAAGCTTGATTAAAGAGAAGACCAGCTGAAATAGTTCGTGAAAAGCTGTTTGAAACTAAGAAACGGAAACATAGGATTGGATAGATGGACCCCCTTTTCCGCACTTAGACTCCCATTTGGTCCGTTGTGCGTGCAGGCCTCTACTCTGTGAGAGGAAATGGACCGTAATCCACCACGCGGGCCCAGTGCGGGTTGGTGGATTTCAGATATATTCGTATTTTTGGTTCTAAAACATGCCGGTTTCCTCACGATTATTTTCCTTCACCGTTTGATAGCAGTGGTGATAAAATAATTTACACAAAGTAAAGCGCCTGCCTGGGTTCGAACCCACGACCTACAAGTTATAAGTCGCGGCCGTTGCCACTGGGCCACCCCTGCTCTCACTAAGTAACTAATACCAGAATATGAGGTTCTTATTAATCTGTAATAGCATGTAAAATCTGCGATATCTTGAAACCGAACCCCTTCGAGTTTCGCTGCGAAAGAGAGTTGCGCAGTTTATGTTACTCTAGGTGGAAACTTCAAGCTATCGATTTTCGGTAAATTATTAACTATTGCTAGTTTGTACTTTAATGACTAGGTAAATAATTTCTGTCCTTTTCGTAACATCATTTAACATTTATTTTATCCATACTTTACTAATTAATGAATCGAAATAGAAAAGTTACAAATACTTTCTCCTACTGACCCAATTCTGCCTTCATAAGCTGCCCCCTTGTTAAAACCCTTTATTTTGATACCCCACATGATGGGTATGGAAGAAAAAAAAACGGGTCGTTACAATAAGGCGCCCAAAAGCCGCTATTTTACTATATTCCAATTTGAATATAGCCAGTGACATTTGCAATGTTAAGACAAGTCGATTGACGTAAGAATCTTCAAAATCGGCCAACGCGTTTGCACCTTTGGCAGTCGGGTAAAAAGGGCAATCACTGACTGATATCTCTTGTAATTCCACCATTCTTTTTTTTTCATTCAACAGCTGGAAAACCACGGCATGATAAAGACAGCAGTAGGTATAGCGAAGCAGGAAGGCATCACCAAGCTCTGGACGGGTCTGATGCCCATGTTCCAGCGCCATGCCATCTACTCCGGGTGTCGGCTGATCTTCTACGAGCACTTCAGGAATTACTTCAAGGATGACAAGGGAAAGGTGTCCCTTGGAATCGCTTCCGTAGGTGAGGGCATTGGGTTATTAGATTTTTCTTTGTTATATAATGTTAGATAGAAGTACCAAGTGAATTTAATTTCATTTAAAGTCTGTATTATAATGTTTAATTTTTTATTCAAAAAAAGATATGTAGGTACATACGTTTGTACAAATATATGAATATTAAGTTTTTTAAAGCATCCAGTATTCAAAATTCAAAATTTTTTATTTCACATAGGCCTACATGGGCACTTATAAAACGTCGGCAAAAGGTGCACGGTTCGGGTTGGTCGTTTCCTATGGAGAAGAACCGGCAAGAAACTCCATGGTTACTCTTTTAAAATGGTTTGGTTTTACAATATTTCCATGTTACAGCATTAGTACTTAGATATGGGGGGACAACGTAGGCCCGACAATAAGTCGTAAAAACTAAACAAAGTAAATAAAAGATTGTAAAACAAGATGAAAAGTTAACAAATGTTAACAAGCATATCTAGAAATCTAGAAGGCCTACAATGTTCACACATTCACAAAACAATCGGTAAAAGAATCTATACAAAGGTAGTAAAAAGAAAACCGTATATCAAAACTAAATTTAACATGAGGCACAAATGTTGATATCAGTGCTGTAACTATTCTTTGAGAAGGGCGTATAAATATGATTGAAAACCATTGTAAAGAGTCTAATCAAAAGAAGAAAAAATGAGATTGAGAATAGTTAGAGACATCCACATATTTGTGCCGTTTATGAGTTACCAGGGAAGCCACATGCGCAGAAGGAGCTATAGCCAAACTTTTTTATCTTCAACGTAGTCCTTGATTTTATAATATGCTTTTTTAATAAGGACACGTTTGATGTAGTTTTTGAACTTTCCATCGGTCAGTTCTATAACTGCCTTTGGCAACTTGTTATAAAAGCGTATACTGTTTATAAGAAAAGACTTGCTAGTTTTCGTTAATCTGAATTTGGGTATTACAATTTCATGCTTACTGCGTGTATTTAAATTATGGAAGTCGCTTCTAATTTTGAAAAGCCTTCGATTTTTGCGGACATACATAATACATTCCAAAATATAAAGTGAAGGCAGAGTCAGTATATCGATCTCTTTAAATTTTTCTCTGAGTGACTCGCGAGGGCCCATTTTAAAGATCGCGCGGACTGCCCTCTTTTGTAGGATGAAAATTGAGTCAACGTCTGCTGCAGACCCCCACAGCAGAATGCCATAAGACATAATACTGTGGAAATAAGCATAGTATACTAACCTAGCTGTAGCTACATCAGTTAACTGTCTCATTTTTCTTACTGCATATGCAGCTGAACTTAACCTACCTGAAAGAGTTCTAATGTGCGCGCCCCACTGCAGTTTTGAATCGATAGTAATCCCCAAGAAAACAGTTTCCGCTATAACTTCAAGATTTTTGCCGTCAAGATACAAATTTAAATCACGCTGTGGTACATTTGG
Source organism: Orthosia gracilis (assembly GCA_947562075.1). Classification (NCBI taxonomy): domain Eukaryota; kingdom Metazoa; phylum Arthropoda; class Insecta; order Lepidoptera; family Noctuidae; genus Orthosia; species Orthosia gracilis. The sequence goes on from OX387269.1 coordinate 4,474,935, forward strand.
TAAAGAGAACTTTAGACATTTTGTTTTATTCGCATTCAGTAAAAGATTGTTAGCTGCGAACCATTTTGAGAGAATAGTTAGGCTTTCGTTGACATGTAAGACATCCGTATCTTTCCTATCTATTTTAAAAATTAGCGAAGTATCATCAGCAAATAGAATTATATCAGATAATTTGGCCATCATAAAAGGGAGATCATTAATGTAAACAAGAAAAAGGAAAGGGCCGAGAATTGAACCTTGAGGCACGCCCATCTTGACTAGAGACCCGGAAGACGTCGCCCCATTAACATTAACTTTTTGCTGCCTGTTTGATAAATAGGAAAGCACAAGATCAGCAGCTTGTCCTCGAATTCCGTAGTGGTGTAATTTACAGATCAGTGTGATGTGGTCAACGCAGTCGAACGCTTTTGAGAGATCACAGAAAATGCCAATGGCATCCTGGGACTTCTCCCAAGATTCCAAAATGTGGCTGATGAGTTTTACTCCCGCGTCCGTTGTCGACCTACCTTTCGTGAAACCAAACTGCTGACTATGCAGAATCCCATTTGAGTTAAAGTGAGACAACATCTGGTCCAGCATGATTTTTTCGAATATTTTACTCAATGCTGGAAGCACAGATATAGGTCTATAATTAGAGGGATCACTCTTACATCCTGATTTGAAAATTGGTACTACTTTACTGTGTTTCATTAAGTCGGGAAACGTGCCGCTGTCCAAACATTGGTTGAATATGCCTGTCAGGATAGGAGCAATTGAGTCAATAATACCTCCAAGAACCCTAACGGATATTCCCCATAAGTCTTCAGTATTTTTTATGTTGAGACTTTTGAACGCGTTCTTAATTGTATCAATACATATTGGTTTAAAATTAAAGTTTGGTATCTCTTTAGTAAAGTTTTCTTTAAGGAGATCTTCAGCTAATTTAGATGAGGAGGGAAGAGACTTCGTAACCTCTAACGGAATGTTGGTAAAGAAATTTTCTAATGTCTCAGCGACTTCTTGCTTATCAGAAATGGTTTGATTAGCTATTTTCAAAGACAACTCATTTTGATCGCGTTGTTGTGTCTTTCCAGTTTCTCTATTAATTACTTGCCACACAGTTTTTATTTTATTACTAGAAACACCAATTTTGTTAATAATTATTTGAGATTTTGCTTGAGCGCAGACTCTTTTGAATATTTTGGAATAGTTTCTAACATAAGTGTGAAAAGCTTGATCGGAAGTCAAAGATTTTTCGTAATATAAATTATATAACATATCTCGGCTTTTTCTTATGCCCACAGTGGCCCATTCACTAAATTTCGATTTGGAATTGTTGACTTTAACTGTTTTTACAGGACACGTTTTGTTGAATTCTTTGCAAACCGTAGAGAACAGCGTGCCGTAATTTATATTGGGGTCTTTTGAATCAAAACTAGCGTTACAAAGGTTGCTAAGAACATTATTATTAAAAGAGTTTAATTTATTTTTGGTAAGAGGTCTTAATCGAATTGATTCAGCCAGGTTAAACTTTTTATCTGACTCAAAAGATACTAGTTGACCAGTATGGTCTGACCTAACGCCACTAATTAAAAACGAATCTTTCACTTTACAATCAGTGAATACATTATCTATGCACGAAGCTGAAGTTGCCGTTATTCTTGTCGGTTCATTAAATAAATGTTTTAAATTAAATGATTTGAACAATGAAATGAGCTTACATTTTTCAGGTGAATTGACTAACAGATCTATATTTAAGTCACCACATACAAAAACTGATTTATTATCTCTAAAAACTTTACTTAATAATTCTTCCATTGCAATTAAAAACAAAGACAAATTCGATGCTGGTGGTCTGTAAACACACAAGATAGTATGGCCCTCGACCTCTGCACATGCTACCTCACATAAGCGATCAACAGAGTAAGCAGTGATATCCCTCCTTTCTTTATATTTAAGATGACTATTACAAAGTATCAGGGTACCACCACCCACTGTGGATCTGTTGTACGCGCTGGCAACTGAAAAATTATTTACATTAAACAACATCCTATCTGGTTTTAACCAGGTTTCACAAAAACATAAAATATCCATGTGGTATTTATCAGCTAACAATTCCACGTCTAAAATTTTGCCGGAGAAGCGATTTATATTTTGATGATATAGTAAAATATTACTATTCGTCTTCTCTTTTGTCGGCTCTAATAGTTTAAAGTATCTACTGTAGTATTATCAGAAAAACTGGATAATACTGTTAAATTACTAAACCTAGGCTCAGTTAAATCATCAATAACTGCGTGTATATTAAAAGCTAACAATGTAGCTAATAAATGTCGACTTTTTTTGGGAAGAAACATATGCTCCCGAATCAAAACAAAATCACTAACAAAATTGTTAGTGTCAAAAAATAATAAACGGTCACTATGACGACACGATAAAATATGCATCAAGTTATTTAAACTTGAAATATATTCATTTTCCTGAGCAAGTAACTTGTCAGAATAGGGCAATGCACATAAAATTAATTTGCCTAATCTTAACTTAAGTAGGGTGTCGATACCATTAACTATGTCCCTTTTTGTTACACTAAGACTATTTCCAAAAAGAAGTACTACAGTAGTTTGCTCATTCAATTGTGTATGTTGAATTTTATGAATAAGCTCATTAAAATGCAGTTTATGATAACAATGGTTCACTATTGTATGTTTAGAGTGGTTATTTAATAATGACCCAAAACCTGTTCCTAGTCCATCAGAATATACTAAGACATTACTTTGAGTGGGGTTCAAAGTTGTTACAGTATGAGCAAGAGGTAAGGTTGAAGGAGTAACATGTTGTGACATGAGAGGTAGCGGAGTGGCAGCACAACTACAGGTGAGGTTGTTAGTCAGTGACTCATACCTCTCTGCACTATACTTCACCAGGTCCACCAACTCACAAGCCTCCTGCATGCGCTCACACAGTATAGTAGTCACAGTGGATGTTTGTGTCTGAAGTTTGTTGCAACACCCTGCGCAGTTGGTATTTTTGTGTCAATGTTGAAGTAGAAGATAGCATTATATAATTGTCTCTTTCACTCACTTACGTTTGTCGCATCACTCGCATCGTTATATCTAGCTTACTCATGCAGTATACTCGAAACTGTTTCTTATGCAATGGTTCGCAGAGCCAACTTCAGATACACAAAGATCTGCTGTGACTACCTACAATAATTATGTCAAAAAATCACAAGTTGCAAGACCATGCACTTTTCGGGATATCTGGATGAATTCCAGTAAGCTTAATAGACATATTATTTCATACAAATTCCGCATCGTTTTATTTGCTGATAGTGCCATCTAAACACAGACTAAGGCATATTTAATAACTCTAATATAAAATGCGATGTCATATAATTCCAAAAAAAAAGTATCACAAACTTTTTTTCTACTCTAGATTCTAGATTGGCACAATTTCCGTACCGTATCTCATAACAAAGCCTGTAGATACTGGAATATGATTTAGAACTTATTTAATCCTCTTATTTAAGAGATAAAATATTCATTGGAAAGTCTTAGTCCTCATCTTGTTACGTTCGAATAAGCCGATCCGCTTTCATTAAGGTTGCCATCCGTGGCTTTGCTCAACGACCTTCTATGTATATAAAGGGGCGAAGTAGTGGGTATCTTTATATCTTATAACTAGGTATTTTCTGCATAAGGTTCTTCGTTAACTAAGAATTTAAATTGTTAATGTATGTCATCAGATTGGAAATCGTATCTAGTAGGTATCTAGGGTAGGTTTTGTAGGTAGCTAACGTGAATCATAACTTAAGTATTCTATTAGGAATTTGTAAGCACTTTGCTCCTAAAAGTATCTGTTTGATTGGCTCATAGAGTTGTATAAATGAAGACATGCTTCGCCACTCCTAAATAATTTGGAAGCTGGGCAGTAAATGATGATGATGGTGCTTTGTAGGCTCATAGAGATACATAAAAGTAGACATGCTGGGCCGATCCTGAATAATTTGGAAGCAGGGTAAAATAATAATTTATGCAATGGTCATATAATAGGGGTTATTAAAACACGAGCGTGGGTTATAATACCTAATCATATGCCGTTGCATACACTATTTTATCTTCACTCAAACATTTGAAATAAAAATTTAAATACTCATCACTGCGCGCCTCCATAGACATAACATTTTCGACAATAAATCAAAGAGCCTATAAGCGCCAGTAAATTAAAAAGTAAAAGTGTGCTATAAAAATTAAAAAGTTATTTTATGATGCAGTTATTTGAAAATCGAAGGAAAATGTTGCACTGTAATGGATTCTTTTTTTAAATTTTACTTATCCACGAATTTAATGTACGTGTTTATACCATATTTTTTAAATTCATATTTGGAACATTACGTTGTGAGTGTAGATACAAAATATTATAGTGTGACTTATATTTAAGTTACCTAGAAGGATTCTAGTGATCTTTTATCTCTTCCAAGCCTCTGCTCATCAAAACGCAGCTATAGACTATAGATCAACGTCAAGAATTTTGCGACTTCCTTAGTTCACGGCAGTGTAAATATTTAGATCAAAGTACCTCACAATTATAGTCTACTTAAAGATTTTACACAGTAAGAAGACAGTTTTATATTTTTCTACAAAGTACTCGGACCAATGAATTTGTAGGATCCGCTGAGAGAGATAGATTGCGATGCTCGGGGGCTTGGCAATCTCACAATATACAGCCAGGATATTTCTATAAGTTAGCGTCTCTGCTTTAAGCGATACTGCTGACATTATTATTGAGTTAACGTTTTCAATTTCGTGACAAAATTTTTAGACTAAAAATATATGTAGCTAGGTTTTTGTTAATGCTTTGGTCTAGAAGTCTAACAAACAGTCTTATCAAGGGATTTCGTTACTTAGTAACTAGATTATTAAGATAGTCGGTCCATTTACAATAGTGGATTCAGCTGCTGCTTTAAGTTCTTCCTTTGTTTTTTTTTATGTTATGCGTCATACCTGGCACAAATAAACGTTTTTAGAGTTCCTTACCTAAAGGTTAAAAACGGGATCCTTTTACTAAGACTCCGCGGTCCGTCTGCCTGTCTGTCTGTCACCAGTCTGTATCTCAAGAACCGTGATAGCTAGACTGTTGATATTTTCACAGATGATGTATTTCTGTTGCCGCTGTATCAACAAATACTAAAAACAGAATAAGTAAAATATTTAAGTAGGGCTCCCATACAGCAAACGTGATTTTTTGCCGCTTTTGCGGTAATGGTAGGGAACCCTTCGTGCCCGAGTCCGACTCGCACTTGGCCGGATTTTTTTCTTTCTTTTCTTCATCCCGATTGATTTGAAACCGACCATAATATAGTTGGTATAGACGACATGGAGATGATATTCTGGTTCACCAGATATCCCTGAAATATAAGCTTAATTACTACATTATACACTCTACAATATTACCATGATTACTAAAACCATCCCCGCATGTATTCAACATACTCAGTAACAACGTAACTTAATTGTCTCGAAGTTCGGCAGGTGGGCTAGCTGCAGGTTCCTTGGCACAGCTGATCGCGTCTCCAACTGACCTGGTGAAGGTCCAGATGCAGGCGGAAGGTCGCAGGGTTCTGCAGGGCAAGGCTCCGAGATTCGCCAACTGCAGGGATTGTTACAAGATGCTTTATGCTGAGAGCGGGCTTAAAGGGTTCTGGCGAGGTAAGATCTTTGTCATTCTTGTACATAATACTTCTTTTAAGACCGTGTTCAGGGTTTAGGACATTGTAGATATACCCAAAAGTCATATTTTTGTTAAACTCAACAGACTTATCATCATCTTCCTACCCATGTTACTTGGGGTCGGCGCAACACGTTTCTTCTTCCATACCGTCCTGTCCCCCGTCACGTCATCACTGACTCCCTTTTCTTTCATATCCGCCTCACACAGTCCATAAATATTTTCTTTGGCCGTCCCCTCCCTCTCCATCCATCCACATTTATATTCATAACTCATTTAGTAACATGCGTTTGATCCGTCATCACATGACCATACCAGGACAAACGGTTTCCTTTCAACTTTTCTGTCACTGGCGCCACTTTCAAACTTCCTATAACAAATTCAAACTTCTTCTAATAATAAAAACTTAACAGACTTTTAAAGTGCCGCAACTAAGTAGACAGGTATGGATAGGTATACTACAATACCGAACTTGTAAATCAATTTCATTTCGAAAACTGAAAGGTAGTAGATTCAACTTTAAGGCGATATATACGTCCCAATGTTAACGCAGTACTGGCCGTGCGCCCGCAAGGAGCCAAAATATCAATATTGAAACTCCTTTTAAACAGTTTTGTTTGCAAAATACTATTTGACTTACATATGCTATTTCAGTTATGAAGAAATTCCAGCCATCATTTTTTCTGTGTAAAAATATTTTTAAACATCCAAGTCGTTTTGGAGGAGTATCCAAAAGTTGCGAAAAATATCGTGTTGCTAATTATTTTTTTAAAGCAAAACTATTTGTTATACGAAAAAACCATGTTTAAAAAATAATGTACATGAAACAATAATGAATATATATTTTTATCAAACCTTTTAACCTAGCCGTTACTAAGGAGTATGTTTTAGAAAGTTACCGTTTTGTAGAACTAAAGCGGATGTAGGCCCTTAATACAAGTTATTGCTTATCATACAATAGAAGGCGAGGTTGTGTGTGGAATTGGAAACCTCTTATATTGAGTAAATAAGTCACTATTTTATGTTGTCTTAAAAGAAAACTATTAATTTAAATAAAACTATATAATAATCTACATACTATATGTGTACTAATTATGTTGTTACTAATTATTTATATTTGACTATGAGTCACCGGTGACCATTATTTATTGGACTTTCGCACGCGTTTGTTTATATTAAATACTATCATGTATGTTATTATCTATATGAGCTAGTCAGTGGCGTAGCTACTCCTAAAGGGGTCCGCTTTCAAAATTTTTGGGGGCCCTTTCAACCGAAATGCAGAAAAGACAAAACCTTAATGTTTCTTACAAAATAAATATAACTGGAGACTAATTCTTCACTTGGATAACTTAAACGGTTTTGAGGGTCAAGGATAAAGCACGTGTGATACGAGCTTAAAAAAAAACTGCTGCTGCTGAATTGGAGCATAAGGATGCTATGAAAGCTTAGAATAGATTATGGTGTCATCATAACAAATTAAGTTTATTTAACCAAAATAAAAAAAAATCGAACCCGTTATCAAAAAGAATTTGAGACTGTGATCTTGATTTGATGAAATTTTGATTCCATTTGTCGGGGGCCCCGTATCAATGATACGGCTGATACGGCGGTAGCTACGCCTCTGGAGCTAGTTTTATGTTAGTATAATGGCGCTCCCACACCGCTGTTAAAAATGTTTATATATTTATGTACACACTTTGATCACAATGTTAAGATGCTCCCACACTGCTGAAAAATGTTTTCATGATAGTAAACATTGTGTAATGTAGAAATATTAGTAAGCATCAGTGTAGGAGCACTCAAAACATTTAGCAATTCATAAAAGAATGTAGCAATTCCTAACATTTGTTAATAAATGTATTAGTGTAAAGTTTGAAAACTTTTTAACAGTGGTGTGGGAGCACCATAAACATGTCAGTTTAGTGTAAAATTAAAGGAACTACCGTGACTGACATAATCTGTTACGATATTAGGGTAGATCAAAGTAATTAACGCAATATGAACTGAAACTTTGGAATAGATACCTATCTAGTTCAAAGACTTATTTATTATGTATATAACATACTAGCTGTCCCACGCGGCTTCGCCCCCGTCAACTGGCTGCCTACCTAGGGTAGGTAGGTACATTACATACATGATTGTTGCGTAACTTAACCGCTTACGCAGCGCACGCAACGGAAGCTCGCAAAAAGGAATAATTTTGCCCGTTTTTGCAACATTTTTCACTTATGCTCCGCTCCTATTGATCTTAGCGTGATGTTATGTAGCCTATAACCTTCCTCGATAAATGGATTTATCCAACACAAAAAGAATTTTTCAATTCCAACCAGTAGTTCCTGAGATTAGCGCGTTCAAACAAACAAACTCTTCAACTTTATTGTATTAGTATAGATGACAGTATATTTTATTTGTATCTAATAATTATTGTATATTATTTAGCTCTGAATTGTTTTATATGTTTATTTTTCCCTTCTACACACGATGTCTACATCTCTTTTTTTTTCATCTTTCCTTTCGCAGGTATGCTGGAAGAGATTTCATTAGAATTAAGCGTCACCTCTGTACTTATTTTTCTGTTCCTCCTTCTTGTCTGTATATGTGTGTGCATAAATGGTTAAACAAATGGATAGGTTAATATAATGATGTTAGTTTTTATTATTTGCACACGTCAAAATCATTATACCGACATCATTTCCTAGCAGTCGACAATATAGCATTTTTGAAATATAAGTAAGTATACGGTCTATCATACATAGCCTTACGATTAAATACAAAATTTCAGTAAGACTTTCCTATTCTAGTACAATGTATTGATTTTGTAACAAAAAGCCAAGTTCTTGCTACAAAATCCACCGTCTTAATCCGAGATTGGAACTTTGCCCGATGAATAAATAGATTTAGTTCAGCTTTCATACGCAAACCCTCATATTTTTAAGATAGAAACTTGGATTGGTATTTCACCATTAAATAGCTTTTCGACTTAAACTTACTCATTACAAAGAATTCGTATTACGTGAAGCAAATATACCGCTGTATTTTTTCTCTAATAATGCAGCCAATTGCAGCACTGGCTTCTTCTCATACAGAGAACAGACGAGAATTAATCACTTCCATGCTCAAGGCAGGTGACGTCAAACGTATGTTTACTTTAAATTGAGGTTTCCTGACAATGTTTTCCATCATTGATGTCCAAGATAAACTAAACTTAAGAAGTACTTAGGAATAGAAAAAGTCATATTGGTGGTAATACTTACCGGACACTAGATTTTTAATGTGTCACAAATATAATTCGACGGAGAAAGGAGGAAGGGACTCATCGGGTTTATTTGTGTCCTTTATATCATCACGTTCTATAGTGCTTGACATGAGCACTGTCTAAGTGTCTATCTCTGCAGTATGTTGAAGACAGTGAATCCCCCATCATCATCTAATTTCCTTATACTCTTATTTCCAGGCGCCGTACCCAACGTGCAACGCGCAGCCCTAGTCAACATGGGTGATCTAGCAGCATACGACTTCACCAAACAGTACCTAATGCGAGAGTTCGGCATGGCTGACACCGCGTTAGTCCACGCAGCGGCGGCATTCGCGGCTGGCTTCGTGGCTGCCGTGCTCGGCACACCTGCCGATGTGCTGAAAACCAGACTTATGAACCAGCCTGTCGGACCAGATGGCCGGTAAGTAAGCGTTTGAAAAAGAAATGTTCAAAAATAGAACTCGAGTTCTATTTTTAAAAAGTTTTTCTTTTTAAAGCGTTGGAGGGAAAGTCATTGCCACAAATCGTAAACTTGTAAGAAAGAAGATCGATAAAGTAGTAGATAGTTGGTATTGATTCAACAAAAAAGTCAAAAGGCTTGCCATTATAATCGAAAAACAATCGAATTGTTTGCGAAGGAAAGGGGAAATTCAATAGGTACAAAAAAAGTTTTACCAACATAATAAAAGTTTATTCATCTTATAAAAACAGCGTAAGAGCGTTGCGACTTTTTATTACGACGATGACAGTAGGTAAGGTAATTAAGGCGCCGATTCCCTTGAGTAGCTGATTTTAAAATGAGAACCACGTCTAAACGGCTAGTCGTAATTTTTTGGAAAAATATATGTTATATAAGACCTTTTTCTTAATAATTTGATCTAAGAAAATTTTGAGTTTTATTCGTATAACATAGTGTAATTAATTTGTAAAGGTTTATTTTTATTATTATTATCAATAAGCTCGCGTTTGACCACTATCTCACCTGATGGTTAGCGATGGTATGTCTGAAACGGACAAAAATCTATATCAATGAAATCGACACCATCTCAAAGACAATTTAATTATCTACATTTTGATCTGAGGCTTTTTTTTAAAGTCATAGTATAATAAAAAAGTACAAAAATCTACGAAATTTTGAGTCGCGCGGGTGTGTAACGAATGCGCGTTTTCGTCCCTCAAGGCCGTTAGCGTTAGTCGTCGTATTAAGTATTTTAATTTTGTTAAAATAAATAATCTATTCTATAAGAGAATAGATTATTTCAAAGAATAGAATATACTTTATTGTACACCAAAAAAAAGTTACACATCATCATCATCATCTTCATTATCTATGTATTAATTTTTATTGCTATTATTTAAACAAATGACATGCATAGGCACTTTGCCTATCCCCGAACAATTAGTTGGTGAGTGACTGGTTAAAAGTTTGAAAGAAAGAAAGAAGAAGGAAGGTTTCATTAAAATCAATTTAGAGGGACCGTCACTCACAGTTTGGCTTGGCTCCCGGGTGCCTCGCCAAAACAAGGAGAGGGCGAGGGCCACGTAAAAAGTAATCAATACTTCATAACTTAGAGGAGTAACGACCCTGTTACGCTATCTAAACAAGGAACTGTGTTTTATATATTACTCTTTTCATTTGTAGCGTTACTATTTAGTTACTTTTTATTATGTATTATTATATTTATATTTATTATGTCTTTGACGTATTGGAATATTATTACAATCGTTTGAAACAGTGCAAAATCCATTATAAGTACCTATGTAAGTATTCAGTATTAAATTGACCTCAATTACAAAGACTATAAAATACGAGACATTAGTCATTTTCGTTGTTAAACTTTATATTCATTTAGCCTTATTATAATTCAAACACGTCATAATTATTTCTGTTAACTTCTATAATTAATTATGAGCCATCCATGATATACCTTCCTATGTACATAAATACAACAAAATAGAAATTAATGACTTTTATGCTTAAAATAAAATTAACTTTAGCCTAATAACTACATTAGGTACCTAGCTAAGTAAAACCTGTGTTAAACATGACTGCAATGTAAGTACATTGCAGTCATATTTAACATAGTGATTGTGCATAAATTACACTTTTTGTGCATTTATTTGCTCTTGGGTCATCAGCAAAAAATGCGAAACGTGTTTTGTTTTTATGTCGAAATCATTAGGTATTGTGATGCTTACATAAAGCTGTAGGCGACTGATTGATATCGTCGTATTATCGTCAAGCACACGTACATACCTACCTTGTCAATATCATCGATACGTATTATAAATCTGAAGAAAAGACGTTTTTGAACATCGAAAATATTGCCAAAAAAATAGCCAGGGTGTTAAAGGATAACCAACAATACCCATTTCCATTTTTAGGCAAGCGTGCTCCACCGTCGAACACATCATCGCTTACCATCAGGTGAGATAGTGGTGAAACGCGAGGATATACACAACAAAAAAAAAATTGGAACTTTGTCTGTTTACTTGTGCACGCATCACATAAAATCTGTGCATAAAATTTACGAAACCTATGTAGATAACTTTTATTATACATAAAACTGTGCGTGACTTGAAGTATTAATTAGCTTTTGTTTCTTCGCAATCGGTTCACTTTATCAAAAGTTAGATGAATTTAAAGAAGTAAAATATCATACCAGATACTCGGTCAGTTGAACTCCATATTCGATAGATGCCGTTGTGCATTTGATGTCATTTTCTGATTGGCGTTGTAAAGATTTACCGCGAAAAAAATGCCCTAGACAAAAATTGGTAGGTAAGTAGGAAGGCAAGTAGGTAGGTCAGTAGGGTAGGAGGCGGGAGCGGGAGCAAAGCCGCAGGCTCAGCTTGTTTAAAATCTCAAAAAGTTCAATTTTATTTTAGGTTTTTTTTTCATCTTTATTTAGAGAGCTTTTTCGCTAATGCGAATAAGACGCTCTGTATGGTATTACATATAATAAAACAATAAAATAAATTATTAAAACTAGGTTCTGGGTCTGTTATTAAGCTCTGCCCTAAGGTAGAGTATTTTATAGGTCAGAGCTCGGGTAAGGCAGAAAGCAGAAAACAATCTATTTCCTAAATAAAACGTGCCTAATTCAACAAAATACGGGCACTAAGTACTAAAATTACGATCACTATCACCAAAACAGCTGACATTACAAATCCGACTGTTGATTAGCCACATCAATATGTTGCTATGTACTGAAATTCCAAATGCTTGTTTTGGCTAGCTATTTATAGCATGTGAATAGGTTCATAACGAGCGTAGGTACGCGGTCGAGGTCACAGGAACGAGGTCAAAGTCGCCTCGTGAACCATAGGACGGGATGCACGCTCGAATGCTTTTCGATTCGGAGTTACGAAGCACGAACGCACCGAAATAAATAAGTTATGTATAGAATTAGATTATTCTATTTTTGAACGAATGCATCCTTTATGAGTATGCATTGCGTTTGTAATACATTTTTGGTGTTTTAATAGTCTGTCAAAAAGTTGGTATTATAGTACGAGAACCCACCTTGCTAGACCGGCTAGATATTGCTTATTCTATTATCAAGTAACATTTAAAAAATACCTGCGGATTTCTGTGGTAGGATAATGAAGAAGCATGCCAGCGTGTGGATTGAGGGATAAAAACAACAAATCGAGTACAAATGCATAGACGGCAACTAAAATGGCCGATTCCTTTCGTCTTCAGTCATGCAAGCCCGTCCATCATTAGGGTCAATATAATACAGCATAAGACCATATACAGCAGAAGATCAAATCTTCAAATATTTTATTTAATAAATCTTTATTTACATACCTAGTGGTGTTCATAAAATATGGAATGCTGTATTAGGCATTTAGTATGCATCTAACAGTTAAGTACTAATAACCAACTAATAACTAAATTACTTAGCAAATAAGTGCTCATAAAACTCAATTATGAGTTCTGTTATGAGACCCCACGTGGTGCAATAAAAAAAATAAGTGTCGGTTAAGTGGGATTATAAAAACTGAGCCTTTAGTAACTACATTGTATGACGCTCCCCATAACTACGTACTTATTATTTATTTATATACTTACACACAAAACTTTAAGGTAGGTACTTCATACAACGTTAAATGTTGGCGGGCGTTTTGTAAGACGACGGTGTCTTTGGTACCACGAAAGTTATTTTTGCACTTTTTACTGCTTCGGTTTATAATTTTATGTTTTATATTAACTTTACAAATCGATTACTGTTTCATGTACCGGATCGAACCTCCACGGAATTTAAACGACCATTTAAAGGTGTATAAAATTACTTACATTCCATACTTATCATTTATATTCTCTGGTTCCAGGGGGTTGTCATACAAAGGCATGATCGACTGTCTGCAGCAATCCGTGAAGAACGAAGGCATACTATCCGTGTACAAGGGTTTCCTACCCCTGTGGATGAGACTGGGACCCTGGGCACTCATCAACTGGATAGCGTTCGAAAACATCATGCTGGCTATTGGCGGGCAAACGTTTTAGTCCATAAGGTGTTCGCTTCTTTTAGGAGCTTAGCCAGGGTGCGACAAAAGGCATTAGTATCTTTCTAGACGAAATAATATACCTCGGTACAAAGGGTTTAAATGTAAGCTTTGCAGTTTTCTTGTTACTTATGATGAATGACAAATAAAACTACTCGTTTGGAGAGCTTAATGTAACTGGTTGTTACGTAGTTGAAGCCGCGGTAAAGAAGCCATGCTACAACCGGACCGGCAAAATTACCAACAAGGTTGGCAGCAAAGCTGATTGGCCAGGATTCGCTGCGAATTTTCGTCAGATGTGGAGATAAAAATCCAGTGTTGATAAAGTACTTAGGTAATATTTTTCTTGTCGATTCTGGCTACGTTAATACGCTTCAGACACTGAATATCTTATGCTTGTTAAATCTGCTATTGATAAGGTCGTGGTGCTAGACAATAGCTAGCAACCTTGTTACCTCTTAACTAGAACAATATTATTGAACTAAGTAGCTTAACTACACAATTGTCACCATAGCCATGAAATGCAAATTCTCACTAACAAAACGTACAATAGATTGTATGTATTTTATTTGCTATAAAATAGCAACTATTTTTGTGCGTCAGATTTGTGATATTGACATCCAAGCTTAGTGAAAATATACAGTTAAGATAATTAATTTTATTTTATAGGAACAAAACATTTTAATGATGACTAAGGTGAAATCACTAAATATGTTTAAAATGTTATTTAAAACATCATTCGGAGTCTCTGACATCTTGAAATGATTGACAGTAATAGAACAATGATTTTAATTTATTTATATTATTTTTAGTGTTCCGTACCTAATAACTAAAAAAAGGAGCCCTTATAAGATCACTCTCTTGTCCGTCTGTCACCATCGATTTTCTCAGGAACGGATGGTCCTAGCAAGTTGAAATTTATACCAGATACTGAGGTCTATATTCCCTAGTTTAGTTTCGACGGGCTGTTTCCGCAATCTATATTCTCTATTAGGGGTATAAAAATCAAGGTCCTGAGTCAACATGATAAAAAGATATGAGAATTTTAGATTTTCGCGAGAACTTGTAAGTACCAATATTTACCTTAATTTTGAACTTTTTTTATTTTTCTAAATTTTCCCTTTACTTGTGCTGTAAGACCTTGCTTTTAACCAAAATTGACAATTCTAGGTCAACCGGAAGTACCCTATAGGTTTTAGGTCGAAAACTTATAAGGTATTTCCGGTTACAAAATCTAAATTTGTCCATATCTTACAACTTAGCCACCAATAAAAATGACACCAATTTTATTATGGCGGTATAATGGGTAGGTACGGAACCCTCGGCGCACGAGTTTGACTCGTTTATGTTGTTTTGATGATCAAATGGGCCGAAATATTACTCATATTATGAAAGTCATTATATTTTAAGGATAATAGAAGATTGTTTGCGGGAAGTTGAATTAAGAGAAGGCTACGCTAAAATTAAGTTTCCAGATTTTATTTTTGTTACTACTTAATTATTTTTTGATGTTATTTTTTATATGTATTGTTTATTTTTTGGACATGTTACTTTGCACAACGAGAATAGCACCTATATTTTTTACTTAATCCATAGGTACATAATGACCTTAGCGTAAGTACATCGAAGCTTGCATAAAGATAATTAAAATGTAATACATACCTAGATGTAAAAAAAAATAGCGTATTGCCTCAAAATCTTGTTATATTTATATTCACACAAAAATGACTACTTTTAGTTCACTCGTGATCCTAAAAAAAAAAATAAGTTTTAATTTAAGATATTTCAAAGAATCTTTGTTAAAAGTTATCTATCACAAGAATAAATACGGTCTGACGCATAAAAAAATAAGTTGAGTGCCGTATCAACTCGAACACAAGTGAACTAAGGTATCCCAATATATTTATTGTTGCCAAAGGTGCTACTTAATTGTTTAGGTGTAAATGCGTGGAGGATAAGCTGTATCTACATTGTTACTACATAATATACAAAAAACTATCGCATATAAATAATTTTATAGTTTACAAACTAGATATCGCAAATTCACAAAGCAATTAGCATACGATGCAGATACTTCTATGAGAGACTGTGAGCGTACATACACGTTTTGAAACGTTAGCCAATGCTTCTACAAATAAATAAATACTGTGATTTGATATAAAGCCACTATGTAATCCTACAGCGATGGTGCGGACGCACTGCAGGTTTTATAGCTAGACCTTTCTGTATTGCCGCAATTTCAAATACCACTTAGTGGGAATAATTTAAGTAAGTGTTAAATTATCTTATTTTTAACGATTATAAACTGCAGTGCGCACGCATTTCACGATTGAGTGTTTTAGAAATAGCATGTTAATTGGTTATTGTTACAAATTGTGATGTTATTACTTAAAAATAAATTATAATTGTTGAATACACAGTTTTACTAGAGGTACCAAAAATAAAACAAAAAAAATATAATATTAAATTTATTAGTAAAAAATATTATACATCTTCCACAATATTGGAGAATCATAACTTAAATTATTTAAATATTTGATTATTATAGATTATAGCACTTCCGATTTATTGAAACTTTGCCTTTATGCACTTACTTGTCACTATAGCAATAAGCACAAATAAGGGGCGTTATCGGATGTGTATCGCAATACAAACGTTCAACAGTTGACACTCACAGCGAGCACGTTACATACGGAGCTGTACCACACTTATACTATAATTACACTCAGTTTAAATGCTTCGATGAAAGGGAAATTCTTTAAACGATATTATAGTTAAACATGCACGGTGAATTACTCCTTACATTAGATGTCAGCTTACGTCAAATGATTTCATCTGTCTACGGATATCAGAGTTCGTCAGCGACGATTATAACTCTATCATGTTTCCATAAATATAGTAATTTTGGGTACAATACAATAACAAAAATAAATATCTACATTGGATCAACGATCACACAAAGTTTTTTTTTTTCATTAATTTCAAGTCTTGACTAAATGTTAAACGCTAACTAAGTACAATGACACGCGCGTGCCACGATGTTACGTCAGATGATGCAGCAGTCGCTTCAACTACCGTCGCCCTTACAACATTCAATTACTTTACGTCAAACATTTTTTTTCAATAGATCGGTTAATGGTAAAATACGTACAGGTAACGAATTTGCGCCAAACTTACACGTCAAAAGCTATCAAAAAGCATGGTGTTACATGTTACAACATACATATATCATTATATAAAATACATCGCTCAATATACATCGTTCATTCAAAAACATCGTCCGAATATAAAATAATTCCTGATTTATGCATACTAATGTTCGTGGCATTGTAGTTTGTGCGCAACACAAACTGTCGGCTGACTCTAAACCTAACGAGAGCTAAGATGTTGGAGACGCTACCAATTTATATTCTACATGATTACTGTATCAGGTTATACACTGCTGTATACCAATACAAAAATAAGATCGAAATACATGTAAACCGAACTTAAAATTATCACTTAACTAACGTATAAATGGTAAATATTTTAATAATGAGCATTAAAGACTAATACAGGGATAAATAATGGGTCATACTTTAAAAATCACATCAAATAAGAAAATCTATATACTTGTAGGGAGTAGTCAGTATGCACTGATTTGATCCCTTTCACCTTTTATTACTAAACGTATATTTCAAAAAAACTACAAATAACATTCTGGCACGTTTTCGAGGATAAAATAACTCACTCTCATGCAGCGACCGTCACAATATAAAATGAGAGGACAATAATAAATTCGTCACAGAACAATGAAACACGACACAAACTTTTGTACTACCAAATTACATTCATAAAGTATTGCAAAAATCAAGGCAGTTTCAACACGCGAGATAAAATGGACATTGACGATTACGCGTAAATTATTGTTATAAATTATTACATTAATTAAAATCATCGTAATCAGCTGTGAACACGAAGCACCATCTCGTCAAAACATTATATAAAAATCAAACTCATCTAAGCGAGACATTGATGACACTTTGTGCCTTCTCAATAACTCCAGCCACTGTGATAATCAATATTAAAATCGAATAAAATATTGTGTCGTAAAACTGAGAAAACTATAACGTTTTCAAATGTGATAGTTTTACTTTAGATGAATGTTCGATGTACGAGTTATTGATATGGTGACAGCTCTCGTCATGTAAGTTTGCCGCAGCCTTTCCGATGTTGTCTTACTATGAGAATGAACACTGGGCAGTAATCTGTAGCTGCAGAGCACTGAAACGGCTCGTCGTCAACTGCTAGAGACGACATTTTTAAACCTTTCACACGATTTAAGCGTGTCAGCGAATGACGTGTGACGGCCCGTGACAACTCTGACAGCTGTAACTAGCACGAATATTGTTAGTAATGTCATCTCTAGTCCGTCCTCTGTGTTTGTAGTCAAGTGTAGTAGAGAGTGCCAAACTTACAAGGCGGGAGCTGTATACACAGTGAAATCATTGCCGAGCTGAGGCTCGCCTGGTAGCGGCGTAGAGAGGCTAGGGCTGGAGGAGCGCGACGACTATGAAGAAGAGTGGTACGCCGTCACGTACGACGCCGGGAACAAGCCGCGCCGGTGTGCTATCTCTCCCTGGAAGAAGGAATAGTACTGTTATTTTCTTGTGCTTCATTATATAGAGTACTCCCAAATAGTCTTGGCCGGGCTGAACATAGTTTTCCGATGCGCAAGTTTTTGTAAGAAATTTACCACTGCGCAGCCATTGCAGCCAACTTCAGGGCGGCCAAGAAGATTGGGGATTCTGAATCTCCGGTTACCAGTAGTTACGCAGTTAGATGAAGTTTGCTGACTTTGCTTGTTGGTAATTACATCTCCGTGCGTGGAAATGCCGGTAGGACGCCCTAGACGGAATCTTTTTGATGATGTTTTTCACAAACCGGCATTAGTGTATGACTAGATGTATAAACGAAAATAAAGCTCAAGGAGTAAGGATCGTAGCAGGTGGCTTTCTGTAGTTTTTGCCTAGTCCCATGGAAAAAGGCGTCAGTATTTATGTATATAGTATATGTGAAGCTTGTACTTTCGTGCCACCGCAGTTCGCTTGGCAGAGAATTCCTTCCATAACACTATTATGAATAAAGGTCATCAATGAGAGATAAACCTTTCTTGTGTCTATATGTGGATTCACGTCCAAATCTAACAAACTTTTTTTTATTAGGAATAGGCTTGACCACCATCTCACCCAACGGCAGGCGATGACGCGGTCGACAGTGAAGCGCGCTTGCCTAGAAGTAACCTATTCACTCTTGACTTAAAGATTCCTAGATTGTAGCTATCGGGAAAACAGACTCCGGCAGGGAATTCCACTCCTTAGCTGTACGCATAATAAAAGTATTCTCAAAACGTTTAGTGCGTATGGATGGGATGCCCATCATGTACCGATGGCGCATCGCCTTACGTCTGTTAGTCCGATGATGAAACAGGCTAGGCGGAATTAGAACATGCAATCTATCGCACATGAAATGTAACCGATAAAAAACCGACAAGCTGGCAACTCGGCATCGATTTTCAAGGCTTTGACTTAATCAGTGTCTCATCGCCAAAAAGCCTCTTGACCCGCTTTTCGATCGACTCTAGTGCATCAAGCTGGTATTTGGCAGATCCGTCCCAGAGATGAGATCAGTACTCCATGCATGATCCAACTTGCGCTTGATAAAAATTGAGGAGCTGTTCTGGCGTGAAGTACCTTCTAGCCTTTGCTAGGATCTCCAGCTTTTTGGCAGCCAGCTGAGCCTTTGCCTCAATGTATGGCCCAAATTTGAGAGTCAGACAAAACTTTTTAAATGCGATTTTGAAAATTAAACCTAAGGTTTTTATGTCATTCTGGTGACGCGCACAGCATTTAGTAACCTCATTCTATCGGTTTTTAGAAGCCCTATTAATCTATCTGGGTTCCCAAATATGTTGAGATCAGTTAGTAGAACCGCTATACAAGGTGTTTTTTTTTTTGATATCCCATAACTCTATGGGTTATGAATGAGATCATATCAAAGAATCAACTGGCATATGAATTATTTTTCTATAAACATATTTTTTTTTTTTGCATTTTGCATACATTGATGCATTTTTTTATTGAAATAAATAAATTTCTTCTTATCTCATCTTCGAAACTGCATTTCTAGAACTTTTTGTATTATTTTTACTTATAACCCTAGAGTTATGGGATATCAAAAAATACCTAGTATATCAACATCAACAATCTACATCGGGAGGCCCATGGAGGTATGCGTGTAAAATCTTCCGAACAGGAACAAGTGTCTGGTGGACAAAAGCTCGATGGCTGTTACCAAACTGTTGTATTATGTTCAAATCGTGCGCAAATGTTTGATTGCGTGTGCTAGGATTTGTGTGACGTCAATTCTTTGTGCAGTTCGCAATTTATGAATGATCAATTTATCTCGATACTCGGCAATCTCACAGGAGCATTAAATCTAGCCATTTATCATCACGTACCTGCCACCAATGCTGATCCGAGCGGTCAGTGACCGTGATGACGTCACCGCGCCTGAACTCCAGCTCGCCGGCCTCCTGCGGAGTGAAGTCGTACAGCGCTTGCACCAGCATCTGAAATAGAACAACACTCCTATTTAATTGTGTACATAACAATCAATCAACTAGGCATTTCGCAGTTCTTTTTTATGATGTTCCGTGGCCGTGAGAACGGCAATACTTTCGTGCCAGTATGAAATAGAAACTGACTAATTCGTTGGTCTCTGGAATGTCACGGAGTCCCAGCGCTAACAAAATTTGGTTCTAATAAATGTCACTAGATATCGCGATATGTACTGATTTGTTATTGAATTGTGTGTAAGAATAACATTTTCTAGAATTGAACATAAAATTATGATCTTGTTTAATCAACTCTCCTAAGCAAAAAATTATATATTATTGGGCTTTTAATTCACATTTCAAAGATCATTAAAAATTGATAAATACAATTTTTAATAAATATTCACCAAGAAGTATGCTTTAGAAAGTTTTACGACAAAAAAGCAGTGGAAGGCCCTTAAGCACTATTGCTGTTTCCCGGGTGTTATTGGGTTTTGGTACATCAAGAATTTGTCAGTAAGCATCCTGGCTGGAGTCGTATTTATAACCGCAGCCAGTGAAAGCAGCAAAGCAAAAGGTTTTAAACCATCAATCAACCAATCACATGCGAGATGAAAGACGCGATGTGGATTTTCGTCTTAATGTGATTGGTCGATTGATGGCTGTCAAATTCTTTGCCTTGCCAAATTTAGTTATGCAATTAGGCTGCCGGTTGAAGACAAAGACTCTCCCCCTATTACATGGAGGCCGTTCAAAGTAAACCGTTAAAAGTAAGCAAAGCTCTTACCCCCCCTCCCATGCTTACGTAAACATTGGTATATGCATTTTTCTTTTAATATAAGTATTTTATTGATTCATGAGCAGCAGTTATAATTATAAAAATAAGAAAATAAGCTTAGGATAGAGGACTTCAACGCACATAATATTCATTTAAACAAACTTTATTGACACAAACATTTGCTTTGCGTCAAATCAAACACACGTCGACGTCAAATCGTCAATTGTACTGAAAAGAAACAATAGATTGACGGAAGAAATTTAGACAAGTGAATAGCACGCGGTAATTCTCCTACTCGGTTCGAAGCTAGTACCTAAACGTATTCATTATATTATTTGTGAGAATCCCTGAATATGCGTTTTAAGCATATACAATGTAACAACGTACCCATAGAGTTATGGGTTGCCATATGTGTAAAAAAGTAAATAATTATTACTGACGGAATCTCCACCTAGACTCCCCAGCCCACCATGTCATCAAAAACAAGCAAAGCATAGACCACCACCCCCCACCCCCCTATAGTGCTTACGTAATACTTTAACGGTCCCATGGGACTTAAACAAGACTCGAAATGTGTGTGTACTATAATATAGTACATCTCTATCTAACCCTTCGGGGACTCCAGGCTTGATGTTATAAAAAAACGAATTTTCTCGTGAATCAGCACATCACTAATGTCGCCCAAAAGGGAGGTAAAGTATGCCACCTGTGGGACATAGGTGTCCATAACAGGACGTGAGTATTCAGTCTTGTATGCTTGCCATCTTTTGCGTGTCGTTCGTAGGTTGCCCTGACTAGCTTAACATATTTTCTGTTTATTTAAGACATGCTGCTACACTACAAGTTTTGGTAGTAAGAAACCAAGGCGACCAGTGTAACACTAAAGACCAGACGATGAACCTTGGCAAGTCCTAGCGAATATGATGACCTTGGAACCCGCATACATAATAATCAGAATGTGGCTAAACTTCTTTAAACACCTGCAACACGTTGTAACAAGAATCTACTTAATGTTTAAAAAATTTAATAAAGCCCCGAGGCACGGGTCCCAGCGCTGAAAAAGATATTTTGGTTAAAATAAAACAATGGAATATTATGGACTAACACACAAAATTATGGAATATTGGGCTCTTAATTCACATTACAAAGATTATTTGACCGGATCATTTAAAATTGATTCCAATAGATGGCGCGGTTTTAAATGTCTGAGGCATGCCAGTCGACTTTTTAAATTTGTTTTGAAACTGTAAAAACGTGCAAAAATACTATAAAACAAATCGTCACTGTATTTCAAGAAAAATAAATAGTCACGATCCGAGAAAACCCTTTTAATTGCAAGTCGCTGCTAACACCATCTATTGCCGTGGAACCTAATGCGATCTAAGTACTTATATAAATAATCAGCCTAATCAGACAAAAAACGCTAGTTACGTCGGCACGGTTTCTTTGTATGGGATAACGCATCATTATGCTAGTATTATATTATCTGTGCCCGAGGCTATAAAGCTCGGCAAATTAGAACCCACCGCGAAATTAATCAGAACAGATCTACACTATTTTAATTTAAACCACTGACACTTCTTGTAGAAATAATCCAATTGTTTAATCTGCCTAAAGCGCCACCCGAGGCATTGAAGCTCAACAAGACCCAACGAAAATTATTTCCTTAGAATCCATATCGAAATTAATCATAATGTAGGTATAATATTATAAAGAGTTAAGTTTGTGACTGTGTGTGTGTTTGTATGTTTGTTACTTCTTCACGATCAAACGGCTGGACGGATCTGGACGAAATTTGGCACAGAGATATATTATAGTCAGTTATAGCACATAGGATACTTTTTGTCCCGGGAATATGTTTACAGATAGAATATGTTCCGCTGGCAGAAGCTATTCAACAATAAAAACAAAATTAAGTTCATAGAATTCATTCGATTCCGAAACATAGAAAGCACTTCGCAAGACAGTGTCAATCGGGAAATGTTATCGAAATCAATAGTCATTGCCGCTCTGCGAGGGGCTGATTCTCGCAATACATAGAAAGACAAATTGACATCCTACAAGCATCGATGAACAGCTGCAATTAGGTCAGCTTCCGTCCTTGTACACACGCAGACAAAATCACAAACAAAAGGCTACAAAATCAATAAAGCAATCACACAGATGAGATACTCTCACCCTAATGAACAATTTACCTAATGAATTCGTTTAGCATGTTGAAAGGGTTGGAAAGTTACGCGCGAAAGCTTCATGCGTACAAAACTTTGGAGCACATAGAGTTGCCGAAGTAAATATGAGTCCTATACATTCGTATAAAATACGTGAAGGTTCTGCTAAAAACATCAGACAAGATGAGGGTATTTTTATTTGTAGACAGCTCGAAATATACATTTTCTCATAGAAAAGGGACCTTACTCAAAAACAGATTGTAGATAAAAACTTCCTATCCAAAGCACAAGTTTCTTAGTGATACAGACCCAAGTTATTTATGTTATTCAAATTAATTCAGCGAAGCAATAATGTGGTTACGAATGAAAATGCATTCGACTGACCACGACCAAAACATACCATACCAATATGTTTGTTCAAATGTGTGAAACCAAATGAAGCCATTACTCTATTAGCTAAATGGTGCTAACATATCGGTAGCAATTACGGTAAAATTAATTGAATAGATCCAATTAACTAAGTGTTGGTATGAATTAGCAGTTTAACATCAAGGGCCGGTGGATCGTTACAGTAAAAGTGTGTTCTTGACATAATGAATAGGAGTTATCCGTGGATTTATTCAGCCAATTAAGGATCTAATATATGGGTGCTCATGATGAACTAAAATAGAACGGGGCTAGTTACGGAGGCTGAAAGGGGAAAAATTATAGTTTAGGCCCGATAATGCCAGAACAATATACAGGCGTGTATCAGGGATGTTACGAATGTTCGCATTCGCATATGCGAATGATTCGCATCATTTCAAACACTCGCATTCGCATCAAACAATGCGAATGTTTAGCGATTGCGAGTGTATGCAGGTCGAAACAAGTAGAAGTGGGCGGAGCTTGCGGGTCATCATCGCGTGTTTGTTACTTTGAGTTTGTTTCTAGTTGTCACTTGTCGATCAATCAGTAAGCAGGGTTTGTGATTAAGTCAATTAACACAGTTTCGAGTGGTGGGTTATTTTAAGCTAGGATAAGTTATTTAGAACTTTATTTTTGTATTATGGCGCCGAGGAAGAAAAGTCATATATGGCGATATTTCACAGCTATTGATCGAGATCATGCGGAGTGTAATATTTGTGAAAAAGTATATTCAGAGTAGTTCGAATTGTTAATACGTGCTGAAACATAGGTCTAGGCTTCTAAAATTATCATTCCTCCCGTAACGCCACTGAAAGAGGTAAAAAAGCGTTTATCTACTGAAGAATCTATAATGAAAAAGATTTTTTTGTCCCTTCTAACATTCGCACTCGCACATTCGCCTTTCAAACACTCGCATTCGCATTCGCGAATGTCTAGAATATGACATGATTAACATCCCTGGTGTGTATATCTTGCTTGAAACGCTATACAGCTGTGACCCAGTGACCATTTAGCGGTTTGCGCCAAATTAAGTGTGTGGTCCTTACTACTAAGGAAGCGGGTTGCCGATGAGAGCCATATTACACACCATTATGTACACCCTATTATGTAAATCACTAGTAAGTCACAACCCAGAAGTCATACCACATAATACCAATTAATAAAATGAAAGCCAAATACGAAGTACGAGTCTACGTGCAAAAACTAGATACGTCAAAATTTTCACTTTCCTTATTTAGTACTGATACGTCAAAACGTGTATTCATACGCAATAGTACCTATAGTGAGTCACGATAATGTATTCAGTAATCATCCAATGAAATGCGATGGCCCGTTAACTCTTCGTGGGAAAACTTCAGGTCTTATTGTGACAAACATTATCATTTATGCGTGTGCATGTAAGTAAAATGACCGGTTATTGAATGACCATACTTATTATAATGTAAGCGTAAAGAATAGTGTTGGTTTTAAGGTTTTTTTTTATAAGATGATAAGCCCGCTCTTGGCTTGATGGCGTTTGGTGCTAAGCGATGGATGAGGTCTGCGATGAAGTGAGCGAGCCACTAGCCTGTTCACTATTTCTTTGAAGGCTGGCAGGTCATAGCATAGGCGGTAGGGAAGGTGTATTCTTAAGTGGAACCGAAACCTCAATGTTAATAAACGAAGCTGTCCATGAGAGCCTAAACTATGATTTGTACGTCCGCGTCCCCTAGAAGGACATACAGACATTTTTAGTGATTTTCTTCAGAAAGGTCAGGTCAGCCGCATAGTACATACCTTCTCGGCGTCCGGGCTTTACCAGATATGAACGTAAACGAAGCAAAAGACATCATTTTTTTTTAATTCTTTTTGACATTTTAATTTTTTTATTCGAAATTTATATTTTTTGGTTGTTATTTTAATTTATTGTAATTTTTTTATACACTATTAATTTATTTTTAATTGTTTGCTTATTTATATTGTTACTAACTATTTATAAGATGTTTCTACTAACAAAGAATGGATCATGCAGACCGATGACAAAAAAACAAAAAAAAATTATCTCGGGACCGTAGGGTCCCGGTGTTTTGAAAGGCGTGCGAGGAGCCGAAGCCAACTCGTAGAGGCCCCGTTAGGCATGTATCAGAAAATATGACACCAACCGACGATTATCCCTGTATGCACTACGCATTTGCACCCAAGGACAATCCCCGGTTGGTGCAAGATTATTGAAAATTTTGGAGAAAAAATGTATGGGGCTATGGATTTTAAAGGTTTAGTGGATAGATTGCCCAAAACTATAGGAGGACTACCGGCCCCTGTTGAACTAAACGGCTATAAAATGGCTGGGGGTGACTTGCACACTCAATTAATGGGCCCCCATAAAGGGTCGCTAGCACTTTAGTGACGTAGCGCCAAGGGGGCAACATATACGGAGGTGCTTGATGAGTAGAGAGGTATACTACGGCTATCAGGACAATACGGTACAATACGGACAGTACGGTCAAGACATCCTCCGGATTGTTATCTGCGCAGCACCTTGCCCCGATCTGCGTCGCGTAAAAGTTATACATACAACCATAAACTAACTTTTCGCTTTTTTTGCTTTCGCGGGTTGCTATTCCAATGACCTGAGAAAACTTTGATTTTAATACAATTATTTTTATTCTAATTGTTTTAATTTAATTGTTAACTCGCGGTTCTTATTTTCTATTTATAATTTGTATTGTAATTTTACTTATTTTATATATTTTTTTTCATTGTTAAATTATATTTTTGAGGTGATTTTATTTATGAAAGTGCCGTGCACATCTGTAATTGACATAGACTCTAGACTAAGACCCACAAAAAGTATTATGTCCATGTTTGTGTTTGTGTTGTTGATTTGCATTAAATAAATAAATAAAAATAAATAAAACCATTAATAAATGCTTGGACTTTTTAAGCCCAAGAATCCAGCACTGCATGGTTTGGTTTTGCCAAACCATGCAGTGCTGTAACACTCACACTTTGTGTGTTCGCTCCACTTTTTATGAAAATCTGCATAGCATAAATATTAGCGCTGTATCGATGACGTTAGAAAAACAAGAGCGTGTATAATGCGTCTGTTTTTTGCGTTCAAGAACATTTTATAGAAGCGAGACTTTACAAAAACACACGATCGGGAGGAAACAGTAACCCAGACTGAATGAAACACAACACTAGACAAGGTCTCATGTCTGTACTAAACTGTCCAAATTTTCCGTTTAAAACTTTAGTCCTAATCCTAAATTCCTGTTGAGTCTAATTTAGGAACCGCCTAGCTAAGATTTGCACCGACCTTAATTAAACATATTAGGACTCGTCTAGCATGGCATTAGTAAAAACTGTCTCAAGTACACTGGTCTAGCACGGCATTAGTAAATACATTCTCAAGAACACTGACTCCCAGATACTCGGCCAAAAAAAAAACGGAGCGTACAAATCATCCAACTCCCTATCAATTGGAGGCAGAGGCTACCACTACTAACTGAGATTATAGGAACACGCAGTGACCGGGTTATTTTCGTTACTTATCAGGGTCACAGCGGCCGCATTATTTACATAGACACAGCGCGGTTCCACGCATAAATGTATTGAACGCGTATAAATTGTACTAATGGTACGGGACGACGAAAAGGAATTTTCCTTTTTGTTACTATTTGCTATCCTTTCTTTAGCTTTCTGTAGGATAACATTTCAATGAATATGTGGGAAGTATTTGGTTAACCTTTAAGCATATAACAAACGAGCAAGTCGGTTTCGTATTAATAAGAACGAAAGTTATGTAAATACTTGTAAAGAGCAATTTATTCCAAGCCCAGCTTTATTAGATTTTGATTTCATAACGATAGTTTTATGATTGCGTAAAGGTAATAAATATTATCATAACATGATTGCTTTGACAAAATATTCCCCAGGAAGAAACATTGAGATATTATTTGATGACCTTAGTAATGAAAGAATATTTTATTGGTCCTATTTTGACATTTATGTTGCTATGAATTATGCGTAGAGTTTAAATTACATGATCATCATCAAGTGACCATAGACATTTTGTTTTTACTTTTTACCTCTTTAGCAAATGTCTTCGCGTGATATACCATAAAATATCTGTAGCTAATGTTACTCATCAATAAACGCTTCACGACATTAAAAATATACGTTGTTTACCAAAAAACCGTTATCTACGCATTGGTATTAGATATTATAAGAAAAATGATTATTCATAGCTTATTCTATGAAATATATCGGGGTAAGGCAACGTGTTTTTAGTATCGCACTAAAAACAGACATAAGTGCATAAAATCGTTCATTTCAAGTCGCCTAGCTGCCACTGGTAAAGAATGGACGCTAATATCCGATAATATCTTTTCCCAAGCTATATTACACAAGTTGCCTTGTGCAATAGTCTAGGGATTGAACGGCGAGATTCCAGTCTAAAATATACAAGAACGCCGAGATTTAAACCAGCTGTGTTAGGTCGCATTAAATCTCTCTTTTTACCGCATTCGTAAATACTGGAATTACTCTGGACGTGTGTGTTGAATAGCAAAATTTTACAACGCAGAGCATTGAAAAGTGTTAATATAAAAGCTAGGTATCTGACATTCAAACATTTTCGTTTCTGTAACTAGCTGTGCCCTTGGCTCCGTTCGCGAGGAAAAATTAATCCTACTAATATTATAAATGCGAAAGTTTGTGAGGATGGATGGATGTATGTTTGTTACTCTTTCACGCAAAAACTACTAAACCGATTTGGATGAAACTTCACAGTAATATAGGTTATACATCAGAATAACACATAGGCTACAATTTATAATGTTTTGTCATAATACAACGATAAATATCAAGTAAGACGGAAAAAAAATCTGCCCTCTGAGAGCTTTCTTCGCATGCGCTGCCTAAACCGTTGGAGATACACAAATATAATGTACCGTAGGATTGTTTGTCTTAAATAGTTATAAATAAAAGTCCTTGACAGCATATATCTACCTATTATGTGGAAGCCACTATAACCATAAAATTTAGAGATTCTTATGAAAATTGCAATAATAATACCCAAAGTAGCAAAATGTTGCATATAAAATTCATACTTTGGCGTGCGCTGAGAAAACTATAGATAATACATAAAAAATATGGACTACATGATTAGGTAGGGTAGGGTAGGTAGGATTGGGTGGGTAGGAGAGGGTATGTAGGGTAGGGTAGGGTAGAGTAGGTAGGGTATGGTAGGTAGAGTAGGGTAGGTAGGGTAGTTGGGTAGAGTAGGTATGATAGGTAGGGTAGGTAGGTAGGTAGGTATGATAGGTAGGGTAGGTAGGTAGGTATGATAGGTAGGGTAGGTAGGTAGGTAGGTAGGTATGATAGGTAGGGTAGGTAGGTATGATAGGTAGGGTAGGTAGGTAGCCAATTGACGGGAGCGAAGCCCCGGGGGTCAGCTAGTACAATATATAACAGTGCAGGGATTTCAGGAAGTCAGGAGTAAAGAACTGTATTAGGTATATCGAAAACTGACCGTATGTGCATGTGGGATAATACCAAACAATCATGAATTGTCGACTAAAGGAAAATCCGAAACTCACGAGCGTTTGTTTACAAGATAATAATGGTAGCTGTGAGTAATATTGGAAAAACGTTAACGAGTTTGTAAAATGCAATCAATATAATATTATATCTATCGAGAGTTCCTTGCCCACCCCGGAAAAAACAAAATGAAAAAATTTAAATTTTTTCCGTGTCTCCTTCGAGCACGTCATTATTCAAGAGTTATGTTGATACATCTCCAAATATCTCTCTTCTTATTTGTCCTAACAGAGTACCTAGTAACAGTCGCGGAGTCCCGTTGGAGATACAAGCATCGTAAAACACAGTTTCTGGAATAAATATGCGGGGGAGTCCGGTAGGGGATTTATTCCCGAGAACGCCCTTCAAGTATATTAATATCCAATTAACCATTTGTTTTTAAATAAATTATAAGTACGAGTACATGGAAAAAAACCTGCCTGTTTGACTTATCTACAGCAACATCGTCTCAAAAACAAAACCGACTCTCGTAAAAAAAATCGCTATGAAGACGATTAAATCGACATCTTATTTGTCAAAATCTGCGTCGAATCACCAGTTTTTGAGCTTTGATCAACCTATATATACACATATTGGCAAACTCATTTGCATTATTCCTTCACTACGGGAATGGAAGGGTCATTCCCGAAGTCGGACAAAAAAAAAAACATAATGATTGGACTCACCTCTTCAGGCACCACATCTCTGAGCTTGACATCTTGCAGGCGGCTAACTGAAGCAGTGCGATGATAATCAACGAGCTCGTTGAGAGAATTGAACTTCACCACCCACAGGAAGAATTTGCTCGACGCATCCCGAAGCACTTTGAAATGCTGCACACCATCCGGACATCTGGAGATTGACGGTCATGGAAATATTGTTAAAAATAAATATAACTTAAAAGATTAGGATACCCTTAGACAATGTTATCGCGGGTGTCGTAAAGACGAGCAAAGAATTTATTATGTAAAGAGATAGGAGAGAAGGCAGCAGCATCCCAATATGACCTTTATCTAGCTTTAGTTAGCAACATTTTTCCGTGACAGACTGACAACTATCTAATAAGATGTTTGTTTGTAGTTTATTGGGGGCCTGCATTCAGCAGCTGTTGGTCAGCTGGGGTCAACTGCTGACTTACATCAGCTGTTGACCCCGTATAGCACCTAATTTATGGGCAAGCAGTTGAGTAGCTTTTTAGGATCATCGGGGTCATGATACCTGTTGATATATATAAGAGAGCTAAAAAACCCAAGGTTATTGCTCGCCCTTCGATAAGACCCTCATGTAAATTGTAGATGGGAAAAGAATAGTGACTTTGGCAAGGGTAATAATACTCGTCGAGATAAGTTGACCTGTCTGATTCAGATTGAATACAATTTCGCCAAGTCTTAACCCCTGCACATTTGTACTGGTCGATAAGAGTTTTGGCAGGTACAAAGTAACTTTCACTGTTTTATTATTGATAGGCACGTTTAGCCACTATTACGTCGGATTGTAAGCCGTGATGTGATCGACGATTGAGTACGCTTATATAGAAGTAATCTATTTCTCTTGGCTTAAAATACCCCAGGTTGTAGCTATAAAAAAAACAGACTGGCAGGGAATTCCACTCAAAGCTGTATATACAATAAAAGCGTTCCCAAAACTGTGAGTGCGTATTATACTTCAAATTTTGTACTTCACCTAGCAAGATTCATGGGCGTGGCTGTAAATATTTATGTCTTTATGAATAGAAAACGTGTCGATCTTCAAACTCCGACAAATATTTGTGGAACTAATTGAACTTGCTGACGTAATAAAGATGTAACCGAAATCGTAAATGGGAACGGTAAGGTCGACATATCGAATGTCAGGCGTTAACCCGAGAATAACGTCGTATAAAATAAAATATGGTTCGTTCTGAAACCGGTTGTGTGAGGATTGTTTCGCGGGTCATTCAAGTTTTCTGCTTCCCTGATATTTGCGTAAATACCAAAGGCTATCATTAGAATAAACGGAGCAGCTGTTACATTTATCGGAATGTGGAGAAATTCTCGGCAAGTTGGCACTTTAGCTTAGGTAGTTACTAGGGTATCCCAAAAAGGGGGTATTGCCCGTAGGTCGTTCTTACCGCAAACCGGGTTATGCCCGTCATTTCATTGATTCAAACATTAGGCGCGAAGAAAAAAATATCGCAACTGCTTATAAGGAAAAATATTTAGTTTATTCATATAAATCCTACGTCTGCAAGTTGTAACTTTAGCTTAGGTAGTTAATAGGATATCCCAAAAAGGGGGGTATTGCCTGTAGGTTGTTCGTTCCCCATACGTGTTATTTCCCTCATTTCATTGATTCATACAATAGGCGCGTTGAAAAAATTATGGCAAGTGTTTATAAGTAAAAATATTTTGTTTACTTATATAATTGCTACGTATACGTATGGGTGAGTTATTTAGTTTTTTCCTGGTTTACATTCTCATTAACTAGTGTTAGTTCCTACACTCATGCGACGTAACCAATTTGTGGTACCAATAAAATTGTCTACGGCTTGACGTCACTGATAAGTACTAGCTATTTCCACCTTCTTCTTAGCCCAGGAATTTAGATCGTTCTAGGTATTCATGTCTACGAAAAATGATTTTACGAAACGGTAGGTTTCAACTCAAATGAGGCCCGTGCTTAAATCTATAGCCCGAAACTGGTTTCAGCGCAATCGCAGTACCGCTGATTCATACTATTTGACAGGAAACAGGTTTCAAATAGAGAAAACTTTACGAACATAATGACCTGTCTTTTGAAATTTATTTAATTTTACATACATAATTAGTTATTGGTGTTTTCCCGTTAGATTAACAGCGGAATTAATTTTCTACGTTTTCTCTGCGTAGCAACTTGCAGACGGGGTAAATGATCAGTTGAAAGCACAGGTCAAGGGTATGTACTCGTAATAGGACTTTAATCTGTACGTGAAATGTGATTCATATTTTCAGCTTGATTGAATACAAAGAGGAAATTACAAACATGTTAATATTCTTGTTTTGCGTCCCCAATTCCCAGATACAAATTCTCGGTGCAGAAAAATCGACAACCTAAATCATTCATGAGAATCATGAGTTCCGAGAAACATTCTAAAATATGTTAACCACGAAAATAGGCAAAACTAATAATCAAATTACCTGTCGACGCAATGTTAGCAGTATACATAGAGATAAATATGACTAATACAGCACGCCAAGACAGATTCAAGACAAAATAAAACGTCTCGAGATACTGGTGAGTCATGCACACTCCCGAGCGGCAAAGGCGCAAACCTTATTTTTTTATTAACTACCAATTTAAACTGTAATGAAATTGTTTGTTGTGCGCACATGAACCATTTTGTTGCTGACCTATTGATTACTTGGCCAGAAGCTTATAAGGAAATTTGTAAAGCACGAACGCGGACACTTTCAATAACTGTAGGAGGAACTATTCAAGTATTTTTAATTAGTAATTAGATTTGGGATGTTTGTTTCTTGGGAAGAAAAATTATAATTCTATTTAGTCCGTCAGTGAGATTATCAAATAATATTTTACCCGTATTTTTTGATAAAGCGCATCGAAATTCAGTAGTGGGGGCTTGTGACGTCACTTTGTCAGTATAAAGTATAGCACACTGTGACGTCACACGATATTTCAACGCACTGTATAGTCGTCATTTTTTGTTTACGTGGCAAAACAAAAAATACGGGTCCAATATTTTTAGGTTATCTAAGTCACGGACTAAATAGATATTTTTTGTCAACTACCCTATTATAATAAGGTAATGTACGTTATGGTAAGATTGATGGGAATATGCTCACCCTCAATTATATGGAATTTCAATATAACTGGCGAAATGTGTGTTTACAATTAGGTGCACTTCTGCCGGGCGAGCACGGCCTCTATCACGGTTTTTACACCCAAAGTGTGATAAAAATGCGTGACTCAAGCCTGACACAGTAGGCCGTGCTCGCCCCGCTAGTCAAACCTTTGAATACAGGCGTGATGTTATAAATAAAGTAATTTGATGCTTATATTTGGCGGCGCCAATGTAAGGTTTATAATCAGAATAACATTTATTGTAATTCAAAGCGGATGCCTTATCAGATCATTTAACTACCGTGTTATTCCCGTTCCTAATCATTCTGTTAAGCAATAATTTATTCTGGTTAAATATGAGATTGATTTGCAATTATTGTATGATTTTACTAGCTTCTGCCAGCGGCTTCGCCCGCGTGGTAGCGAAAATTATCCCGAGGGAACATATTATGGGATAATAGGGAAAAGGTATCCTAGGTGTTATTCCTGACCATAATCTATAACTGTGCTAAATTTCATCCAGATCCGACCATCCGTTTGAGCATGAAGAAGTAACAAACATAATCACAAACTTTCGCCTTTAAAATATTAGTGTGATTTATATTGTAGGAAGTAGGATAGGAGTAGGATTAATAGTATTATATTGGTATATAATTGTTAATTATACATATTATAACATTACTACTTATGCCCAGCGGTTTTACCCGCTCCCTCTGTGCGTTACCACGATTTCGATACTTAGCTTTATAAAATTGATTAGACTTTTTCTCTTTGCTCGGCATTATGAAGATAGAATTTTTAAATCCGACTGACAGTCACAAAAAGCAAGTTCAATAAAAGCGAACTCTTCAGTTGTTTAATATAGTTAGATATAGTAAACTAGGATTACTATATAGAATAGTAATGAATGATAAATGTTATGTGGATCGCGCTATCATAAATCAAAGATATAAAATCCCGCAAGTATTTTTCCCGATGCGGGATTTGACCTCGAGTGTGACTGTGCTATTTAGGATTCCTTGAACTTTCTTCTTCCTAGGTGACGTCATCGTAAATATAAACAACATAATATCACTTAGCGAGACATGTACGGTATATGATACGTCATACTGTAATGCATTGGTTCCCAATCTGTGGTCGCTGGCGGTCCGTACAAGCCTAAATATTGTCTGTGAAAGGTTTAAACTTTCAATCTTTTCAAATAAAATATTATATTGATGCAAAGTGATGTTAATTATCTATCAGAAACTTAGTGTTTTAGGACTATGCTCGTTACTTTAGATTTTTTAAATAGGTAAGCCAACAAGTTTAGTTCTACAAGTTTAGTTTACTTTTCAAGTACTTGTTTTTGTTTGTTTGAAACAAACAAAAACAGGGAAAGCTAAATAAAACCGATTAAAAACAGTAAGGCATATTTTCTTCCGGACTTCTGGTCCCTGCTAACAGCAAAGAAGTGAAAGTGGTCCATGTCATAATAATAAGGTTGGGAGCCACTGCTGTAATGTATATTTACACTAATGGGAAAAAATATAGAAACAACATCACTATTACTTGGAAGTGTTGATATCACAAATAAGAGTACCTTGTTTTGTTATGACCCTTTTTACATGGGGGTTTCCCCATATTATCGAGGGGCTTATTTCTTATCCCACTAATATTATAAATGTGTAAGTTTGTATTTCAATTACGCAAAAACTGTTGAACGGATTTGGATGAAAGTTTGCACACAGGTAGTTCAGAACCTGGATTAACATAGGCTACTTTTCATGCCGGTTTAATGTTTCCTTGGGATAATTAAACACTTTTCACGTGGCGAAACTGCGGACAGAAGCTAATCTTTCAGAAAGACCTTGGGTGACCTTTCAAGTAAATAAGTCATTATTTACTTTACAATTGTGTACTACTGTGAGTATTAATAAACAAACAAAGCTTATAATCTAAACAGACAATAAGAAAGTCCTGCTGATAAGAAATAACTACCACATTCCTATAGTTATTGCTCTACTTATAATTAGCTAACCTTAGTTCTGTTATTTAGTACACTAGCCACTTGAAGAGTATTATAATTACTATGAGTCATTAAAATGTAATAAATAAAAGGATGAATTGAAATGGAAACGAACTAAGTAATTATTCATTTAGCGTGTTTGTTGTTCTACTCAAAAATACATTTGGTAAGAATCTTGTGTTGTGGGTATTTTAAATATAGGCAAGATCAAAATACCACTAAATGCGTCATTTAGTAGTAGTTAACTAAAAACTACAATTATCTTATAGTATATATACCTTATATATTCTCGTGTATGCCAGTATACACATGAGTAGTATAGGGTCGATTCAAAATTAATGACGTTTATGAAGCTTGTTTTTCGCTGCACCTCAACCCTTACCTTCCCTGTCACAGGAATTTAGTACTGCACAATGAGTCGCGGAGTGTTTAGAGTCGCTATTAGATTTGAATCTAATAAACTAACATTATGAAGAGGTAAAATTTCTTAGAAGTAGTCTCTGGAAAAATTTAGCAGATTACGAAAATAAATTCACTGATGGCAGGAAGGCGCACTATAGCTGAGTACTTTTTATGTCGGAAAAATAACA
Source organism: Orthosia gracilis (assembly GCA_947562075.1). Lineage (NCBI taxonomy): Eukaryota > Metazoa > Arthropoda > Insecta > Lepidoptera > Noctuidae > Orthosia > Orthosia gracilis. Next base: position 4,510,340 of record OX387269.1, read on the forward strand.
TGCGTCCTGTAGGAGAGGCCATGAGAAAGCCGTGGTAATAAACAAGTGACTTATAAACCTGTACCCAACAGTTCTTTTTTCTTTCACTTGTTAGCTTTTATATGTGCATGGATGGAGAGGGACTAGACATCCAAAGAAAAGATGGATGGAGTTGTGAGGAGTGATACGAAATAATAAGGGAGTCAGTCATAGCATGACGATTGACAGGACCATATGGAAGAAGAAAACATGTTGCACTGGGCCCCTGTAGCATGATGTGTAGCTTTGTATTAGGCTGAATATGCTTATGGTTGATGGCTTATGCTAAAGACAGAAGAGTAATAATGATGGAAACCAATCATGAATGTTTCCAAACTGGGAACTTGGAATTAAGGATGCTTTCAATCCTACTTGAATGTCTAAGTTGTGACAAGATTTCAGGTAAATACTCTGACAAATATTAATCTTAAAACTCTTAACTCAGCAACTGGGAAATAATCCCAAATATAAAGTGAACACAGATCAAGATGATTAGTTCCTTAAAATTCATGTTAATTTCTACCCCTGTCCAGTTGATTTTACAGTGATAACACATTGTTATGACCTAATTCGTTTTGTTTATTTTTATTGACAACACAATGAATTAGGTCTACTAACTCACCTAGTTTACTATCATAATAGGCAAGCAACATTAGAAAATGAGATGAATGGACTTTGGTACAAACGAAGAAGATTAGATTGTTAAATATACATTTAAAGAAGTACTTCAGAGATTTGAAAAAACATTGCTGATTGGGAAAACCCACTTGCAACTACCACCATAGCATAATTATTTTCATAATTATACCGTTGTCTATTTGTAGATATTATACTATAACAACTATGAAAACTAGTGTATGGCACACAACACAGTTTGAAACTATCAACAATTTACAACTATGAAGCTGATTGGAATTCAGTAAATAAATACAGAAATTAATTGATAACACAAAACAAAATACTGCAATTATCAATCTATTTGCCTAGAGTTGTGATTATTAATGCAATTTTATTCATTGTACGTAGTTAATTACAAAACGATTTCAGCTACTGCAACTGGACTTTTTTCTTCTAAGAATCTGACTGATGTACCCTATCTTCACTGTAGAGTTAACACATAGTTAGATATATCAATATGCAATTTACGGATATAAAGGATACTATTTGTTTTGGAAAAGCATAATAGGGTAATCATAAGTCTACCGGTAATTGTGTTCCTAGGCATAGGCTGACACAGACAAAACAATCAATAAAAAAATCAAGTCAAATCATTCATCACAGTCCAATTATTCAATAGTGACAACTCTATTCACATTATCATATAGAGTGACTCACTTTGTAACTCATAATAATCCAATTGGAAAGAATATTCTTAGAACTCTAATAACATTAGATAAACATGCATTCATATAAGGAAACTACTCACTTGACAGATAATGAAAAGTCACCAGGGCTCGATTCACTGATTCTTATCAAGAAACCACCCTCTGGTTTATTTGCTAGAAGTTTCTCCGCATCTGCTCTTGTGATCCTTCCATAATACCAGCTAGAAACATGTTTTAATTTAAAAGCAGTTCTATTTTCAAAAGAGGTAGGTAATCTAGTTTCAAGACAAGATATTTTAACAATTGAATAGCAGCAATACAAAAATATAAACACCTACATGGGCATATTTTTAGAATGATTAATGGAATGTATATTTTATTATTATAATAACCAGTTTCTTTTTGTATGTTTAATTTAGAAGTTATAGGTGGCCCATAAAGTTCAATTAAAAGGAGATTTTTACACTGTTGGATAAATTTAATGAATCGAGTTACGATTATAACCTCTTATAAACTTCTTGGTGATTAAAAATTCCCAATAAGTTTCGTTCTTGTGAATTGAATAAGAAGTTCAGTCTAAACATGTAATGCACACACTTTACTGTATGCAAGAATGCAGTTTGTCGTAAAATAATAAAGATTTATGTGATACACAACGGGTTCTTGTTATTCTAAACATAAATAGCTATCTAGTCTTGTTTTTACAAACAAAATTAATAGGTACGATTTATGTTAGACTATTATTAGAATAAGAAACATTCTTGTCTGAATATAAGTATTTACCTGTGACTTTTCATTTGAATATAATTACTAGGAATAAGTCCTTCTTTGCCGTCTAATTCAGCCCTGTACCAGTTCATATCGTCCTCCATGTTTAGTATCTGTAATATCAAAAATTCTAGAAAGGACCTGTCATTTTACAAAATAAAATTCACTGCACATCATTTCGGTGAATGCAAACGTACCTTGAGGACTTGATTCTTCCTAAAGCTGAGCTCATCATCCGCAGTTGCAGTGAAATCGTGTTTTGCTATAGCCTCCATGATCAAATTAGGCACTTCACTAAAATGTCACCGATTACCAAAATAACTCACTAAGTATACAAACTTTTTACAACGTTTAAGGCCAGGGGAGTAAAGTAATCATAATGCATGTATTGTCTTACAGAACAATCTAAAATTAGTACGATATAATGCCGATACGGAAAAATAATCTCCGTTCACAGGCCACACATCAGTCACATCACCAGTCACAAAAGTATAAAGATATGTTGCCATGTACTAAAATAACGTGAATCTTTGCAGAGTTGCCATGCTTCAAGTTCATTTCATCAGTAAACTTTAAATGAACGCGACTATAGTGCAGCAATCAGCAATCAGCAATAATACCCCTTCAACATAGTCGGGTTGTTCCGAACAGAAGATATTCTTGGTCAGGACATCAACGAAAAATATCATGTAGACGGTGGTTGGCCAACCAAATTGAGTTGATCTTCCAACCACCTTGATTGGAAGGTATTGTATGCGCTTGCGACCAATATGGTTGGCCAATCGCAGCGTCTATCTACATGACCTTTTTGGTTGGTGCCTCGACAAACCACCCGACTATCTAAAGGCGGAGCCACACTTACGTGGCGTGGCGTGGTGTGGCGTCTTTTGACGTAGTTGACTGGCTACAAAACTCGTTGTGTTATGGCGTAGGCTGAAACAGAGTCGTTTGATTGGTAGATCGAGCCCCACGCCACGCCACGGTCGTGGCGTCGCGCCAGAAGCCTATCGGTTTCATACATTTAGTATAGTTAGAGGCACACTTGAGTGTCGTGACGCAGCACGCTGCGTCACGACACTCAAGTGTGCTGCTGCGTTCTGGCGTGGCGCAGACCGCCCGCGACCGATTGCGCCAGAGCTGTAGTGGGGGCTATGGCGCGACACGACACGCCAGGCAAATGTGGTTGTACACCGCGTGGCTCGTGGCGCGCCATCAAAGATTACTGTTATATACGGGTATGATTTAAGCTGTCACCAATTTAATTCATTTTGTGTTTCTTAAATAATAGGGTTTGCCCTCAAAATAGTAGATTTGTCACCAAAATGTAGTCACCAAACAATATAAAATCAATTCCACAATAAATTACCGAAAATCATGGAGATATGGGGTCAAGTACCAAATAAATGGTTTTGTATGTATTATAATAGGTTTGTCCTAATAGTATTTAAGCAAACTAATTTAAAGAGATCACCAATAAATCATATATTAGGTCACTAGAAAATTTCATAAAGTTAGATTGGTGTATATGCAACAGAGTCGACGGAGCCCCGCTATGCGAGGCTCCTATTTCTGAATGCAGGGTCTAAAGTAACCTAACACGAAGGAGATGACGGGAGCTGAGTTCGCTCGCTTTGCTCGCTCACTACAGCTTCCGTCATCTCCTTCGAACCTAACCTGTCCGAGACGGGGTGCCCTAAGCTCCCGAGCTCGCTTCGCTCGCTCTTGGACCGATTCATTGACCATAATTTGTTATTTTAATGTTGACATTTTCATTAAAATTATAAATTGATGTATTAAATTAGTAACGAATACTATTATTTTAATAACTGAACGAAATAAAATGTAACAAATAAAAAGGAGTCGCAGTCAGGGATCGATAATCGATTTATTTGGTGACAGATCTACCATTCTGAGCACCAAGCTATTATTTAAGTAATAAAACTATTGTTATAAGAACGAAGTTTATATTCATGTAATGCACTACAATTTTATTGGTAATCCATCTCATATTTTACACATTATATTAACAATAATTTGGTAATTCATACCTGGGAACACTCTTTGTTTATCTGAGAACGAAAATATTTCGTGGCGATAGATCTATTTATTAGGTGATACAACTTGATGACAAATATAAATTTTGGTGACAAAAAATATAGTTCCCGTTACATACTGGGTACGCCGTGCGCGCCATTCAACGACGCGAACTCGTAGCGGACGCTTTTATGCTGCGTGTTGAAAATGACTGACTAGCTTATTGAACTTGTACGTCAATGTACAGATTTGTATAACACAAAGTCCTAGTTTCTTTTTATAATTGTATTTTAAGGTGAACAATAAAGCATATAATAAATAAATAAAGTCTAGGGAGTATAAAGATTATTTGATACTCGTAAGTACCCTAATTGTATAAGATCAAAGAATAGCACAAGGTACGCTTTCCTTGCATTCATTGTATCGGCGACGAAACCCCATCTACATGCTGATTAAGTAAAACAACGAAGTTTATAAAATACCTGCTCAAGCAAGTACCTTAAGTACATATTTAAAGTACATAAAAAGTGTATATAAAGTGTTAGTTACGTACATCTAATAAAATTTCAACTAGTAATGAGATAACTAAAACAGGTTGTAAGCAAATGACGAAGTACTTAGTACGTAATAATTATTTCTTGTTAGATACCAATTAGAGTGTTGTAATTGTTTTGTTTTATATCCAATTAGCATGTACAATCATATACAATCCTAATTTGAACATTAAAAGCTGATATAAATAGTTTATTAAAGAATTGATAAGAGATATCATACAAGTTAATAATTACGTGAGGAAATTTTGAAACGCGATTTTTGTTTGTGGAGATTTTTTGATGTGGTTAGAGTCAAATGAAAGGTCTTGATCTTAAACCATTTTAACCGTTTGCATCATGTAAATCGGTCCACACGTTTCCGAGATTATCGCATATCATTATAATCAAAATGTAAACGTACGTGTATTTTTATGTTTTTGTACTAGAAACCTTTTATGTATGGTAAATTGTGTAAATATTATTATTGTAAATTGTGTACGTGGTCAAACGTACCTTTTATGTTTTAATTGTAAGGATTATGTTGAAAAATTAATAAAATACACGCGGCTCCAAAGATTTCGACTAAGTGAAAATAAACGCAAGGATGTTCTCAAAACGCGCGGTCATCAGTCGTCGGTGCTCTAAAGAAGTTTAATTGCTAGAAGTAATTTATTTATTTATTAAAACTTCATGCAACATAAAGGTACATAGGCGGACTTAAAGCCTGATGCATTCTCTACCAGTCAACCAAGAGTGGTGGAGATATAATATGGCAGGTGCATAGAAATAAATTGAAGGTCTTCATCGAAATCATCATCCGAATCCGAATTTAATATTATGTACGTCTACACGTTGCAAAGGTTCGAAGTATACTAATTCAGAAATTGCGCCAGAGCGCGCCACGACACGCCAGCTTAGTGTGCACACTCAGCGCCACGCCAGTATGCGCCACGCCACGACATGCCATGCAAATGTGGTTCCGCCTATAAGTTCTATTCTATTCTATATTTTTATAAGGCAAGCAAAGCCGATGTCGATAATTCTGCCAATGCCTAAAGTTAAAAGGAAGAGCAAGAATGTTTTAATAAAAATTTAAAAACACGAACTGTCAATTGAAAAGAATTTTTTCAATTTAATACAGTTGACACTTGTTGGATTAGTACGGGACTGAAACAAATAAAAATACATAAATAGTAATATAATTGTTAACACATTAAAGATACGTTTTATGCCACATACAAATAGGAGGTAATATAGAGTTTTTTAAGACTCATAATTTCATAATGTTGTGACGGATGAAAATCATCAACGCCACAAGGAGTTCTGGGGAAGATTGAGTCAGAAGAGAGGGCAAATTTATTGGTAGAGGGATCTTAAATTTAGGAAGACGGCAGTACAAATCAAGTGAGGGGACGTTGTTTGATCATTACCAAAAAAATGTGATATAAGGTATCCTCGCCTGAGGTGGGCAAGCTTTTTGAAAGAGTTATTACAGAGTCAGTTTGGTTTCTGCAGGGGTCACTCTACGGTAGACGTCATCATGCGCGTGCGAGCCCTCAAGACGGGGGACGCAATGGCCCGGGATAGGGTCGTCTTGGCGGTGTGTCTTGACATCGCCAATGCCTTCAACACCGCATGGAGCTGCATCAGGGAGGCACTCCAGTATCACCAGATGCCGTCCTACATCTGTCGCGTGGTCGAGGCCTATCTGACGGACAGGGCCGTCATCTACCCCGGTCACCAGGGAGAGTGGAACCGGCGAGAGATGTCGTGCGGTGTCCCACAGGGATCGGTTTTGGGGTCGCATCTGTAAGACATCGGTGCTGCGCGCCGATCTCCGTTGTGGCGTCAGCGTGGTTTGCTACGCTGACGACATGCTGGTCCTGACACATATGTTTTCACGGTCCTCGGAACGCGCCACCGCCGGGTTCCCAAATAACGGTAGCACGATAGCCGTTGGAATTTCATGGAGCATTTCCGACGTTTGGTTGACTGACTGGAGCGGGCCAGGTTTGCCCTCAAGCGGCTCCTGCCCAATCTTGGGAGTCCAAACGCCTCCTGCCGGAGGCTCTACGCGAGGGTCATGCGGTCCATGGCCCTTTACGGGGCACCGGTATGGACGCGTTCCCTGAGGCGACGACCAGCCCGCCGGTTGAAAGCGTCCCAAAGGGTTATGGCCATCCGGCTGGTCCGGGGATACCACACGGTCTCCGGTGAGGCGGCGAGCCTCCTTGCCTGATTGCCGCCATGGGATCTGGAGGCAAAAGTCCTCGCGGAAATATGGAAGTGGCGCGAGGGGGTGAAATGCCGGGGCGAAACTCCGTTGCCGCGACAAATCGCGGCTCGGCGGACAGAGCTCCGGCAGGATTTCATGGCGACATGGAGAGGGCGACTGTCGCAACCCACCGCTGGGCACGCCAAAATTGCGGCGGTAAGGCACCTCTTTGAGGAGTGACTTGAGAGACGTCACGGCGTCCTCACCTTCCGCCTGACTTAGGTCCTCACCGGAAACGGCTATTTCGGGAGGTTCCTGTTCAGGATACGGCGGGAGCCCGGTGTCACCACTGTGTCGACCGCTCGGAGGACACGGTAGAGCATACGGTGGAGGTCAGCCCCGCTTGGGTGGAGCATCGCCGTGTCCTCGTGGAGGCGATGGGCGGTGGCGACCTCTCGCGTCCGCCCTGGTTTCAGGTCATGGTACGGAGCGAGAGGGCATAGGAAGCTATCTCCTCCTTCTGCGAACCAGTAATACTCGCAAAGGAAAAGGCAAATGCGTGAGGGAGACGTAAAGCAGACGCACTCACGCCCCTAGCCACCGCAGGAGACGCTCTGGGCGTCGGGCGTTGCAAGCCGATTCCCGGCCACCGTAGGCGCGCGCTTGCGGGCGGCAAGTAATGGGTAGCTTGCCATCCCATAAGGACCAGGCCCGAGTTTACGGCGCGTAGTATTCCACGCGCGCCTCAAAGAGATGTCAGCAAAAGTGACGGGGCCCGCTAGGGCCGATGCCTGTCTGGGTCGCGGATAAATTTGAAAGAGAGTTACCGCGGCCCTGGCACAAGCAACTGAAGGAACACGGGCGGGTTTTAGTCAGTAAAAGTCTGACACGCCTTCCCACTTCACCCAGAGCGGGAAAAGCCATTGGAAGATTTACCACTCAAAACAAAAAAAAAAAGGCATCCTCGCCTATCCGCACTCGCTGAACGAGGACTCGCGTACACGGATTTTATGGAGGAAGACGGGGGTGCAGCAAAAGACTATCTAAAGGTCGGTCAGGAACTCAGGATACTGAGCACCCGAAATGTCAAAGTCACTCTGACGTTCGACTCTCGCTATTGGCTCTTGGCTCACACGTGACGAAAGCGGGGCGCGTGCTGCGTGGAGTGGGGTAGGGTTTGACGTTAGACCTAGTTATGCAAAACAGAATCAACCCACACAATGACAGTTTTGAGAAAAAACTTTTTTTTGTTTGTAACTTTACTCCGTTTTTTGGCATGCGATTTTACATACAATCGCGTCATCTAGTTAGATTTTTGTCTGTGAATATAATAGTTGCAAGAATACGGGCGTGTTGTTTGTTTGTTCAATGTTTAGCTAGACTCTAAGAAACACTGACTTGGGAACATGTTGTGCGATCAGATTTGAGATTACTAATTAATACCTGCTTTTATAAAACGCTAAAAGAAACCTCCGGTCTCTAATTAAATATTTTTTTATTCATAGCTCAGGCTAAAAAATCTAATACAAGAAAATGGGTTTATCTTTGTACTCTTAGAGTTATTTTGTTTCGGCTTGCTCAACTGCTTCTGCTTCTATTTCGGAACGCAGCCATAAACATCGAAATTACGCTTTTCGGAAGTTATCGGTTCTAGTGAAGACTCAACTCACGACCAAAATGTTTTTGTTTCTTTCTAGCCTTCGAGAAAATGCTTCTTTGGAATGAGATAGCCTATAACAATATGACATGAAGTTATCAGCAAGTACACTAAGCTGTCAAAATAAATTGATAACTCTGACATTATCGTTTTGACAGTTCTTTCATGTCCAATTCGCCTCCCAGTGGCATTATACGCGTAAGTATTTTTCAAATAAATCCCTAAATTATATTTTAATCATCCTAGAAATATTTCGGAAAGTGACTGTATCATAAGCGAGAACTGTTGTTTTACCCAAAATGTAACGTATTTCTGAAGTAAATGGTGTAAACATAATTTTAGATGTTTTAATAAAGCGGTGTCACATTTGTTGTTCTAGGTTTAGCCGTAACTCACTTAAACGCAACGATGTCGGGAGGATTAGACATACTCGCCCTCAACGAGGAGGATGTCACCAAGATGCTGGCGGCAACGACCCACCTTGGGTCGGAAAATGTCAACTTCCAGGTGGGTACCGAAACATAACCTCAAAAGTGATATATAACATGCTATAAACATGATGAGCTAAGAATCCGTTCCATATATTTGTCTGAAAATATTGAAGATCCATTCTCCCAACTGAGTTATCTACCTGCAAACCAACTTCTATCTTAATTTTCAAACATGTAGTGACGAAAGTCGATATTTTACAGATGGAAACGTACGTGTACAAGCGCCGCGCTGATGGCACACACGTGATCAATCTGCGCCGTACTTGGGAGAAGCTGGTGCTCGCTGCCCGCGCCGTGGTCGCCATCGAGAACCCCGCTGACGTGTTCGTCATCTCATCCCGTCCCTTCGGACAGCGTGCTGTGCTCAAGTTCGCCGCACACACCGGAGCTACCCCCATTGCCGGTCGATTCACACCTGGTGCCTTCACTAACCAGGTAACTATGAAATCAAATATAAAAAGAATAAATACCTCGGAGAAAGTAATGTGTTTATCAGTTCATCTCGTTCTCAAAAGTATATTCTGCCATTGTTACTATTATTTTTGATCCCTTAAAATGGCTGTTGCAACCAAATGAACCAGCTATAGAAAGTAGTTGTTGTAGATTGCTCCTTCTCAATGATGACAAACAAACTAAGGAACCACTGACTGCATTTATGTAGTAATGATTATAAGATTTTCTGATTATTTATAGTAAAACTGACCTAGGCTGGAAATAAAAGGGAAAGTTTTTATAACCATTTTGTTCTCAACAGATCCAAGCTGCTTTCCGTGAGCCCCGTCTTCTGATCGTGCTGGATCCCGCTCAGGACCATCAGCCCATTACTGAGGCTTCCTACGTCAACATTCCAGTCATTGCCCTGTGCAACACTGATTCACCCCTGCGTTTCGTTGACATCGCCATCCCATGCAACACCAAGGTAAGCTACATGAAATTCAAACATGCAATTTAATATTTTAGGACAAAATTAATATATTAGGACAAAAATCTAAGTTTTTATTTGAGTTATTTGATTGTACCAGACTCAATAGTCACCAAGTGTGGATTCGAGCCATTAAATTACTAATTATAAACTGAACACAAAACTGATCTGTCAGTACAGCAGACAGCAGACTGTTCATAATGCTACTGTTATCAGTTGAATCAATATTGCTAGAATAAAAATAAAACACGAAAAAAATTTTAGATATTTTATTCAAAATCTGTACTTGACAAATAGAACTAGTTAAGACTGCAAAATAGTTATTTCTCTAATTTGCATAGTGCATTCATATGTTGCCTCACAATTTAAGTCCTAATAACCTTATTTTCTTTCTCCCCAGTCCTCTCACTCGATTGGTCTGATGTGGTGGCTGTTGGCGCGCGAGGTCCTGAGGCTGCGTGGTGTGTTGGCCCGCGACCAGCGTTGGGACGTGGTCGTCGACCTGTTCTTCTACCGCGACCCTGAAGAGAGCGAGAAGGAGGAGCAACAGGCTAAGGAGCAAGTTGTTGTAAGTATAACATACATCAATAAAAAAGTCCTGAGTTAATATTGATCAACGCCCAGCCCTAATAAAAAAAACCATGCATGAAGAATTCCTTTATGATTTAGACACAAAATATAGCCTGATTTTTCGAAATGTAAATAGTTAACAGAGTACTTTGTACCGGACCATTTGCACAGAAATTTGTCCAATTTCTGTAAAAATAGTCCAGTAAAAAGTACTAGTAAAAGCCACTAGCTTAAAAGTAAAATGCAAAGTAATATTAAATAATATTACAATAAATTAATTAATACCTGGGCGACCGAGCTCTGCTCGGCTGAAAATAGAGAAAACGACGTTTTCTAAAAATGAAACCTAGCTAGATCGATTTATGCCCCCCGAAAGGCCTTGCTTTCTAAATTTCATGAAAATCGTTGGAGCCGTTCTGAGATTCAGATATATATATGTACAAGAGTTAGTTGTTTAAAGGTATTAGATAATTTATTATGCAAATATCCTCCTCAAATGAAAAATCCATCAATTATATCACAAGGTAAAAATTCCAACTAAGTTGCTAATAAGTGTCAATGGCAATGTTTGTTATCTAAAAGATGCTCTTGTTTTATATGCAAGCTGAAGCCATTGATAACTATCAACCATTGAGCCAAGAGTGTTTTATTAACACTCGAAAATGTACATTAAATTATTCACCAGTATACTCATCATACAGTTTACACTCATAGCATGTATAGATCAACTGCAATACTGTACAAACCCAAACTTCTAAAACTCGATGTGCGATAATTACATCTGGGTAATCTTCATAATTAATTCCATGAGTAATTTCTCAAAATATTATCTGTTTTGTAGGCTGCACCACCACCCAAGCCCGAAGTGCCCGCCCCCGTGCACGAGGACTGGAACGAGTCCGTGGAGCCCGTCACCTCCTGGGCCGAGGACGCCGCGCCACCACCGGCCGCCGCCTTCGGAGCTGCCCCCGCACAAGAAGACTGGGCTGCTCAGGTTTGTAGAGTTTTATGGCAATATTACTGTGTAGTGGACATTGACTAGATTACATCTAACCAAGATTGCTCTGTCGTCGGCCTCATATTACTTACCAATAGCTGTGGTACCACATGGTGGCCACCAAGAGATAAAATAAAAATAAAAACTTCTAACATTCATAATTATCATCAGTTCTGAGCCTGGCTGCATTTATAAGCTATTGAACTCAAGCTGCGAGTCACTAGCAGCTATTTCTCAAGCTTCTTTGTTCTAGCCTAGCTTAAGAGCCAGTATACCTTATGTATGGAACACTGTAGCATTGATAAGCAAATCCCATGTTTAAAGTTTGAAGAGGATTAGAAATGGAAGAAACTAGTTAGTGGTAGTGTTTCTTCAAGGCAAAGCATTCCGCATCTTTTGATAATCGACGGCGACGTCACTTTGCACGCTCGCTTCTTGCGACAGTCGTATCATTGTACTTGTTCATTATTATCATGATGACTAGTCTTGCAACTATTATAATATTCACCTTAGATGTCTTTTACGTAGGTTTATAACACTGAACGTTCTTATTCTCAGGTCCAAGAAGAGTGGGGCACCACAGCCGCCGCTGCCGCCGTACCCGCGCCGGTTGCGCCCGCACCCACCCCATCCTGGGGAGGCTCTGCCCAAGACTGGAGCGCTTCGTAAACGTTGCGTTTGCTTTGGTTAATATAACTTAAAACCAAACACATCTTTTATTTCCTACTGATCCTTCCTGTTTGTAGACTAGTAGTAGACAGTAGAATATGTACCGTAGCGAAACTTTCCGCTCGCCCTAATGCTCTTACGGTTGAAGTGGCCGACATGAAACTACAGTTATCTATTGTTTTGTAGTATTTGCGAGTACTGGATGAAATAGTAGATCGTTTATTAACGACCATATTACAAAACAATTTAACATTTTGCATTTTCTTTTTGTGTGTACCAAATTTTTTAAATTTCATTGTATCGGTGTAGGTACACAGACTTTCAAGAGAGGTACGGAAAGGTACACAGATGATACCAAATAACTGCTATAAATTTAGGTTAATCTGAAAAGTACACCCGCGATTCTGATGTACATGGCTATTTGGTTCTTAGACTTCGATTCCGGAGACGTGGGTAGTCGCGCGTCGCGTTGGTCGGTGTGGACCGCACTTAATTCGAACATAATAGCGTTGTATGAGAGCGTTTACGTAGAAGCGAGACGCCACGCTGCACGCGACGTTCGACTTACCGTGTCTCCGTAATTCAGGCGTTAGTATTGCAATGGCCACCTGTGACGTCCAGGTTCAGCATGTCCAGTTCCCAAAATGTCCAACGGTAATGCCCAATTTCCGAAATTGATTTTACCGGCAGCGGTTGGATGTGATTGGCGTGTCCACATATCTGACTCAAATATAATCAAAATTGGCGCCAAGTAATAGGCCGGCCAGCAGATATTTGAGCCAGACATGTTGACACGCCAATCACATCGACCAGCTGCCGGTGAGATCAATTGGCGCCAAATAACAGCCTTAGCAGCGGATAAGTTAAAACTGAATCAATGCAACATTTGCCGATTACATTTAGCCAATTGCCGTAAGATTAGACTAATCATAAAAGAAAAATTCCTTAAGTATTTTATTTTTTTGTCTGTTATAAGTATTAAAAAGCGCTATAAACCTTATCGAAGAAACATACAATTATCTCATAGATTGGACATTTTGAAGCCGTTGGACATTTTGGGAATTGGACATACTAAACTTGAACGACCTGTGAGCCTATAGCTGCAGTATAAAAAAAAATCAAGGCATTATTAGTAAAAAGACTGCAGTATGAACAACTAATAAGATTTACAATTTATTAAAAGGAACTATACTATGCTCAACTTTACCATACAAATGGACTCTATAAACACAAGTATATCTCTTGTTCCCTTGATTGGTCAACACTCGGAATACTAAGCTCTTCCATTCAATGTAGTTATAGGCTAATGGGTAGTATTGTTTCGGAGGACCTTCAGCTTTGTATCGTGCATTTGCTACTTTGATCCAAGTGTTATTTGCAAGGATACCCTGAAAATAGAATGAAGAAATAAATAAAATGTTATTTGTTTACATTAGAACACATTGATTACATTGCCAGTGTCTATGTAAATGAAAGAAAAGGAATTTATTCCGCCAGAAAAGACGCACAAAATTACAAATATAAAACAAAAACATAATCCTCCCTTTTGCTTCGCCGTAGTCGGGTAATAAAATTAATATAGTGTAAGTCACATCGCACATCTGGCAAAGCGCGGTTTTCCCTGTCAAACAAAATTTATCAACCTTGCTAACTTCCATTCGTCCAAGAGGGAGGAAAAGGACCAGAATGGAACCTGAGCACTCAGATAACCTTGAACAGAGCTCTCTTGGGCGGACTTGTAAGGAGACCTGACCCCAACAAAACTGTGAAGAGGATTGTACAATGAAATAAGAGAAGTCAGAGAGGCGGGAGCGTTTCAAAAGGTACGTCTCTTCATTTATTTTAGACTTTATGGAGGGAAATGTTAATAGGTATTTGTTTGTCGGGCCCATCCACTAACGTTCATTCCTGTCGAAACTACAATCCTTAAGACGACGATAGTCGCCAACGAACTTGAGGGAACAAAAGGCGCACTCGTTTCACACCCAAGATTAGATCAGTAGATTTTTGCACTTTCCTCATTATTCTATGACTTAAAAAAAAGCCTTAGATCAAAATGTAGATGAAATTAAATCAAGAATTAAATTGTCACTGAGATAGTGTAATTTCATTAAAATACGCCTGGCGGTTTTTTAAGACGCGATGTTGGTTTCCTATCTGATTGGTCGATTGTCAAATCATTTGCCTTGCCGAATTCTCTTGCGAAATTAGGCTGCAGGACAAGTCAGAAGGAATTAATGTTAGTGGATGGCGCCCTAATAAAAATCACCTATCGCCTCCAAGCGTATTTCCTTACGCCGAATCCGCTATGTCAGATGTGCGCCAACCATACCTTACGCTGCACATAACATAATACATAAAGCAAAGATGCTAAAAAAACAAGTGAAGCAAAAATAAAACAAAAAACGGCAAGGAATGCAAAATATGGACGGTTGAACTAGAATACATCACTGGCGTCAGTTTACTTCGCAGTATTAGTCAATGCAAAAGCATTGCTGAATAACAAAACTGAATTTGCATGAGTTCGCATATCCGAGCGCGGGCTAAGACGGGCACTAGCAACATGACACGAATAACATAGCATCCCTGTTTCTAAAGTAGAATTGTCTATGCGCTCGAGGAAAACAATTCCACTGAAGAGGTTCCTAAGAAATTGAAATCAGGATATTCCATCTATGTGTGGAAGGATTGATAGGAGAAAGAACAGATTCTGTGTGATACGTACCTATTGATAAAATTGCATCAAATAAGTATCCGTGTTATGTACCTACATAAAATAGAAGGCGATGAACTCTGAATGGAAAAGCAGAAGTGTTATACTCGCATATCAAAATTTTGATTGAACTGCAATCTATATATTACTCTATATATATTAATATTATAAAGAGTAAAGATGTTTTTGTTTGTTTGTTTGTACCGAATAGGCTCCGAAACTACTGGACTGATTTAAATAAATTCTTTCACCAATAGAAAGCTACATTATTCCTGAGTGACATAGGCTATTTTTTAATCCCGAAAACAGGTCATGTGGGGTGGTCGAAGGGAGCGAAGCCGCGGTTAACAGCTAGTGATTGGAGGTATTTTTTTCATACGAGCAGTGGTTGCCGCCCCGACTTACGGGTTGTAGGTCGTGGTTTCGAACCCGAGCAGACGCATTACTTTGTGTAATTTATTTCATCACCACTGCTCTCAAAACAGTGAAGGAAAACATCGCGAGGAAACCGGTAGAGAGTCCTAGAACCAAATATTCGAAGACATGTGTGGATTATAGCCCACTCTCTCTGAGAGGTCTGAGTCCCAGCTGTGGGAACATTGAAAAAGGCTGTTGAACTTGTTGTGTAGAATGATAATTCCACTCTGTTTTGCACTTAAAAATCTATTCACAATAACGGTAGTTATTGTGAATAGATACACTGGTAAGTGTTCACGTGGAAAGTCCTTATTTTTTAGGGTTCCGTAGTACAAAGTCGAATCCGTCCACATATCCGTCTTTCATGAATCTTTAGCCCAATAAAAGTCATTTACATCTCTCCCTTACGCACGACGGATACAACCTTGTTCTAAGAGCTCATGGTACGGCCACTGACATGAACAAAAAAAAAACATTGTACGTACGCAGACGACTAAATTGCCAATACTACACGACACCAAGTTTACTATTTCTTTTTGTTCAGGTTGGGACTTAAGTAAAGGTAATTAATTAACATCTCGAAAATCAGAGTTTCCCTGGAGGTAAACTGCGATTCACTATTATTACATACGTGGGACACTCAGAAAGTTTTGCGAAACTAAAAAAAATTGTTCTATACGTACATATATTTTTATTAAATCTTTTCAAAGTACTTTCCACCAGCCTCTATACAAAGATTCATGCGCCTAAACCAGTTTTCAAAACACTTTTTCCAGTCCGCCGCAGACACCTCGTTTACAGCCTGCTCGAACGCAGCCAGCGCATCTTCCGGCGACGAAAATTGTATCCCTTTGAGCTGATTTTTTATTTTTGGGAATAAAAAGAAGTCACACGGTGCTAGATCAGGGCTGTAAGGAGGGTGACCCAGGAGTTTGACTGGCGTGCTGTCCAGGAAGTCCCTCGTTTTGAGTGCGGTGTGCGCAGGTGCATTGTCGTGGTGGAGCAGTAGCCCGCGGAGCCCTGTGTTTGGTCGCTTGTTGCTTATAACAGAGAAAACTTCTGGCAAACATTTGGTAGTATACCATTCGGCATTAATGCTTCTTTGATCCCGTAAGGGAATTGATACCAAGTGGCCAGTCAAATTAAAAAAGCTAGCGATCAAAATCTTACCCCCGCTTCTAGATCGCTTCACTTTGGTAGGCGTTGGCTCATTTTGAAACACCCAAACAGTCGACTGGCGCTTGGTTTCTGGGTCGTATTGATAAATCCAGGACTCATCACCTGTAACGATGTCGTAAACACGCCGAGACGAGCCTGCTTCAAATTTGTTAAGCATATCACGGCACCATTCCACCCGGGCCTGCTTCTGAGCATCGGTGAGGTTGTGCGGCACCCAGCGTGATACTATCCTCCTCACGCGAAGATGGCTGTGTAGAATCTCGTGAACGCTTCCCGATCCAATCTTCAATATGTGTTGAATCTCCTGATATGTAATTCGCCTATTGTCTTGGATTAAATTTTTCACTGCTAGCACGTTTTCTTCGGTAACAGCCGTCAAAGGGCGACCGCTTCTTTCGTCATCCCCCAAAGTTGGTCGACCGCGCTTGAATTCGTTATACCAACGATACACGGTTGCCTTGGAAGGGCCTTCATCCATGAATGCCATTTGAAGTCTATCGTACGATTCATCCGGTTTCAGGCGACACTTGAAATCGTATAAAATCATAGCTCTAAAATGTTCCCGGCGCAGATCCATATTTCAGTGAGACACAATACTTTGAATTAACTCGCAAAAAATGTGGAGGGAAATTTTGAAATTGGAACTTACTTATTTTTACTTATAAATAATCATATTTTCGAAAAACATTATAACTGGCCAGTCTCCCATATATAAAAACTTTTTTTCGCAATACTTTCTGAGGGGCCTGGTAAGTGTACCGCTATCCAGAATAGTAATCATATTCCGGTTCTATAAGGTACCTAGATATCACGTTTGTTTTAGTATTAAGACGATGACAGTCGCCAACGACCTTGAAGGAACAAAATGCGCACTCCTTTTACACCTGCGTGACCCAAAATTCAGTAGCTTTTTGTAATTTCCTTATTATTCTACGACAAAAAAAACTATGTAGATAATAAAATTGTCTTTGAGTTGGCAAAAAAATAATTAAAATACGCTCGACCGACGGTTTAGATGCGATTGACGTATTTTTGTCCGTGTTAGACATAACTTTAAAAATTATTACACTGTTTTATACGCAAAAGACTCAAAATGTTCATCGATCAAATTATTACGAAAATGGTCTAATGTATCATATATTTATGCCAAAAAATTACGGCTATCCGTTTAGACGTGATTTTCATATTAAAATCAGCTACTGAGAGGTATCTGCGCCTTAAAAGTTCAAAGCCGTAATCTCAGCTGTTTGACTACTAACGTATATTAGGAAATGCTTGGGTGCACTCCGGGCGGTGTCTGGGTGTATGTGTTCAACTGTGATGTAACGCACCCTCTGCGCTTGTGGCAGCCGTATTATTATTTCGCCGTAGGAACCACTGAAAGTAATTGGTCTATGTTAGTTTGGGTTGGTTGCAAGATATGAAGTTATTGGGACCTGAAATAATGGTGATTGGTTGGTTGTGGGTGATTCTGGGCATCTCTCACATTATGTGACTCAAAGTGAAGAGTCATTTCAGCTGAAAGACTTCGACTGCAGGACTTAGGCTTTCCCCAATCGCCGTCACATCCACCGGTCCTATACCAATTCATACCATACTTTCACCAGGTCATCGGTCTACCACGTGGGAGGATTTCCAATGTGAAGAATGTGCTGATCCGAGGCAAAGGACATGTGTCAATAGATATGGTGCTCCCTAAGGCCCATTTTTTTGATCCGATAACTCAAACAATGGTTAGATATGCTAACCAATGGTTTAAATTTTCGGTAAAACGCGTTTATTTATTAATTGAACAAATGGTGAAATAATTAACTTTCCAACTAATTTGACCATACAAGAAAAAAAAAAAAAAAAAAATAACTTTCCAACTAATTTGACCATTCAAGAAAACATTAAAAAAAAATGAATCGACTTCTAAATAAGATCACTACAAAGCAAAAAATTACTTTGTATTCCGAAGTCGGTGTCTTTGGTACCTATTGTTCTTCGTTTTTCGATTACGACTTCGGAAAACAAAGTTATTTTTTACCCGACTACGGCGAAGCAAAAGTGAGGATTATGTTTTTGACCGGTATGTTTATGTGTATATATGTGTATTCTTCTGTTCCCTCATAACTTCTAAACTACTTATCATAAATTGATAAATGAGGTGTCGTTGGAAGCGTCTTGTTTGTCTGCTGGTTATAGGCTATATAAGGTCACATTAAATTGAATGGGGCGTCCTCTAGGTGGCACGAAGTAAAGAACAAAAAAGAAACACCCCACCCCATCATGTACATCATATCATTGAACAGGGATTTTAAAATGAAGGTAGGGTTTGGTACATCATATTTTTGTCAATAAAACAAATTTTTTACCCGACTACGGGGTCGCAAGGTGTTTGTTGATCGTTATGTAAAGTATGTATGTTTGCATTTATGTTCATTTGTTTCCCCAGCAAAAACCCCAAAATACTTTAAATAAAAAGTAAGTTCAAAAACTAAAACCTGACTACTAATGGGGGTGATTTTAACACTTGTCTCCTGAAAAATGACCATCGCTCTTCTTCTCTGACTAATGTTGCAGCTTCTAGTAATCTTTCCATTCTGCCACTAAGTGCCACTCACCATTTTCCAAACTGTACACCCTCACTTCTTGACTTGATTTTTGTCACCTCTCTTGATCGCGTCGCTAAGCATGGCCAATGCTCAGCCGACGCCTTTTCGTATCATGACCTGATTTTTCTTTCTTATAAAATTCGTCCTCCTAAAGCTAAAGCCAAATTCCTCATGCAACGCAATTTTGGTGGTATGAACGCTGACAATCTTTGCGAGGATGCCAGCAAAATTGATTGGTCTCCATTGTTTGCGTCTCCGTCAGTCGACGAGCAAGTAAATTATTTCACTGCTAGACTTGTCGAGCTTTACGATGTTCACGCACCTATACGTGCAGTTAAAGTAAGACATTTGCCGGCGCCGTGGCTGACGGATGAGATTAAAAAGCTGATGAACAAAAAAGTGACTGCAAAGTCTAAATTTAAGCGACGGCCTACTGATGCTAATAGGGAAAAATATACCTCCATTCGTAATCATTGCAATAAGGTGTGTAGGAATGCTAATCGCCAACACATTCATAACTCTGTCCAAAATGGGGACGCATCCAAAGTTTGGAATTTTCTAAGATCATTGGGGATCGGTAAAACTCGACAAGAGTCAATACCTAAAAATTTAGACATCGATTCAATGAATAATCATTTTACAGCTTCGTCCAATTTCGATAGGACATTAAAATTGAATACATTGGATTATCTTTCATCTCTTCCGAACCCCAGTTATTCTCCATTTGTTTTTAGTCAATTCTCTGCATGTGATGTTAAGAAGAGCATACTATCGATTACATCCAATGCGGTGGGAAGTGACTGTATCAGCCGTAAAATGTTACTCCCGGTGCTGGACGTAATCCTTCCGGTCATTTGCCACATCCTCAACTTTTCTGCGTCCAGTGGTGTCTTTCCTTATTCATGGAAAGATGCTCAAGTTATTCCATTACCAAAAAAGTCCAACCCTACATCCTTTTCTGAGTTCCGTCCAATATCCGTCCTGCCATTCCTGTCCAAAGTCCTGGAACGATTAATCCACGACCAAATTAGCACTTTCCTATCTAAAAATAATCTCCTCAATCCTTTCCAATCCGGCTTCCGTCCTGGTCACAGCACCACCACAGCTCTTCTCAATATTACGGATGATATAAGGTCAGCCATGGAAAGCAGTAATTTGACGGTCTTGGCATTGCTAGATTTTAGTAATGCTTTTAACACTGTCGATTTCGATGTTTTGCTTGGCATTCTGCGCTCTCTTAATATATCTCCATCGGTGATTGACTTTTTTCGTAGTTACCTGTTCGGTCGCCGGCAACGTATATGCATTGGAGAGACTTTGTCTTCCTGGTGTAGTACTTCTGCTGGGGTACCACAGGGTGGCGTTTTATCCCCTTTACTTTTCGCAGTTTTTATAAACTCAATCTCCAGTGAACTAACTTCCTCCTACCATCTTTATGCGGACGACCTACAAATTTATGCGCAAGCTCCTCTCGGACATCTGTCTGAGGCTATTGTTACAATAAATAGTGATCTGGCCCGCATTTGCGACTGGAGCAAAAGGTATGGACTAATGGTAAACCCCACAAAGACGCAGGTTATAGTGGTGGGCAGTTCTAGGATGGTTACAAGAATCGACTGGACGACTCTTCCCCAGGTTTTTTTCGATAACTCATTGATTCCGTTCTGCAAAAACGTTAAAAACCTGGGGATATTCATTGATGGGAACTTCTCTTGGACCACCCAACTGCAGGAGGTTAGCCGCAAACTATTTGCATCTGTTGCATCTTTGAGGAGACTGCGTAATTTTCTTCCGATTGCCACCAGGATTGCGCTTGCACAATCTCTTCTTCTTCCCATCCTTGATTATGCTGATGCCAGCTATCTTGACCTTACTCAAGAACAACTTGATAAGCTTGAGCGGCTTCAAAATGTTTGTATAAGGTTCATATTTGGTTTGCGCAAATATGACCATGTTTCCGAATTCCGTGTGAAGCTCAAGTGGTTGCCCATTCGCCTTCGCCGGAATGCTCATATTCTTTCCCTTTTATATAATGTACTCTTTACTCCTTACACCCCTTTTTACCTCAAGAATCGTTTCCAGTTTCTCCGCGATTCCCACACGAGATTTCTTAGGTCATCAGAGAACTTACGACTTCAAATGCCAGCGCATTGCACGACTTTTTTGGATAAATCATTTACTGTACAGGCTACTCGTCTATGGAATGCATTGCCAGATCCAATCAAACGTGCTCAATCATTGCCTGTGTTCAAAAGACTTGTAAAGGAACATTATCTGTCGCTGTCTTCTTCCTAGCTTGTCAATTTCAAACTGAACTGTCATTATCAACAGATTGTCGTAATTTTTTTTTTTTTTTGTATTTCTTTTTATTTGCCTTTATATTAAGTGGGTATGTATGTATTTATGTATCTATTACATAGCTTATGTATTTATCTGTGTATCTATTGCAGTATATCATTTTAGCACTCTTATTGTTACACCAATGACCGCCCCATGTCATGTCCAAGCAATTACCGTCCATACCAGGTTGCCTGGAAGAGATCGCGGTATGCGATAAGGCCGCCCATTGTATGTGTATTAGACTTAAGTTTCTTTTTATTAATGTTTTTTATGGTGTACAATAAAGCGTATAATAAATAAATAAATAAATACTAAAAATTACTCTCTAAAAAATATGAAACAAGAAAATATTATGACCATGTCACCATGGTAAATTTACGGGAATATTTTCTTGTTACATACTTTTTAGAGCGTATTTTTTTTTGCTTTGTAGGTTTTTTTTTTAGAAGTCGGTTTAATTTTTTTGTTATAAAGTTTTTTATTTTACTCTTTTTAGTGTTGGTAGATGCCTCATATTACCATAAAAAATCATTTATAGCCAGAGTACATCTCATTTCAATTCCAAAAAGCCCAAACACGATTAGGATACATTGCTTTATTACGGAGTTCCAGTGCCTACCACTGGGCTTCATCATCAGTTCAGTTCGATAGTACCATTTTCATCAGTACCAGTTATTTATATGTATTTAGTTCATCATAGTCGCTCAGAAAGTAAAAGTAACTCAGAAGTTATCATTTGGTGAACTGGAACTGATGAAGAAGACCACAGATGGCCACTGGAACTCCTAAATAAGTATTAAGGAGTTCCATCATCAGATTCTGATTTGGTGACAATGGGACGCTTTCAAACAAATAAATAAATTTTGCTATTCCGTCTATATACGACAGAGTTATGGAAAAAAGATACATCCGAATTGAGAACCTCCTCTTTTTGGGCAGAAACACATTTTAACGAAATTTTTAACCACTGCTTTATAATTTTTTTAACCATTGGTTGAGTTAACTACGGATCAAAAAACTGGCCTTATGAATTCAAAGCCCATTCAACGGTTTTGTATGGGCTGATAGTTAAAGCTAACTATAGATATTAATATAAATATATATTGATATACTTTAGAATCAGATCAATATAATAAGTTTGTGCTCTTTTGAGCAAACTCTGAACCTTTTTTTTATTGCAGTTGAAGTTAGTCTCGATCCTCTGCGAACTAATAAAAACCTAAGTTTTATTACGAATTTCATTTGTCCATTTTAATAAAAGCCTAATGATAATAATTATTTCTTAACTAGCATTCAAATAGCAAATAAAAATTGCCCAAACTTCGTTATCTATCCCCAGAGGCAAATACAATACTAAAACTACAACTAAGTACTTATCGAGTATCTACTTCTAATCTTCGACTCACATGAAAGGCCAACAGTCGGACGGCGTAGGTCTTCGTAAAGCGAGCACAGTATTGGGTGGTGGGCCAGCGCGCCACAATGGCACGACACCCCACAGGGCTACCCTGCCACCCCACTCTGTTGTGTCACTACCCTTTGATGCCGTCGCACCTTCTATGTATCGTGTATCAATGTCCTTAGCCTCTGCAACTGTTGCCATTTGTTCTGAACGAATGAAACTTGGCGATTAGATTACAGACAATCGGTCACGTTAGCTCAAAGGTAACGTTGAACTTTAGACGATCCGTTTGAAGGAGCGGTTCTATTTTGTAGTGGCTTGTAGTTAGACGAGGTAGTTATGTACCTATGTACTTATTTAATCAAACTTTTATTTGTATTAACAGCTAATACAAACTTGTTAAATACATATTATCTGATTTAAATCTTACGACAGACTTCTTTCAAAACACTTTTTCAAAACACCTTCTTAATTAGGTATCATGTGGTACCTAAATCAAAACCTTTGTACTTCAATGGGTGTTCATCTTGAATTTTATTCTTAGAAGTGTGATATTGAGTTAGCATTTTAAGATGTACCCACTTTGCGTTCTCTTTGTGCATAAATCGAACATATTTTAGGCACGGGGCCAATGAACGTTGAGAACGACATTATGAGGGCTTTTCCAATAATGTTGGGCTCAGCTGAAAGATAGGCATTGGGCCTATGACATATCGTGGAATATCAAATTATCGATATGCTAAGGTAATTTCGTTTGTCATGTTTCTAAAATTCTGCCTGTTTGATATTTATGTTTGATATTTTATTTTGGTTAAGGTTAGGTGCTTATAACAATACTTAGGTATCCATTATAGCTCAGATATTTTTATAAGTAAATAAAGCTAATAGAACTTTATTTCTAAAAAAATCTTAGAGAGAATATAGAATGTGAGCAATCGCTAAACAACGTCAAGATTTTTCTTAATAAGAGCACAAAGTACCTACGTAAGCGGCGGCGCCCCGTGTTTTTACCCGACTGCCGAAGGAGGGTCATGAGTTTATCAGTCTATGTATGTATGTATGTTTGTTCCTATGTGGCGTTCTAGAGGCCCAACGGGTGGGCCGATTTTGATGATTCTTACGTCAATCGAATCGTCTTAACCCTGCGAGTATCACTGGCTACATTAAAATTAGAAAATAAAAAAATGGCGGTATTTAGGCGCTATATTGTGGGGTACCAAAATTTTTTCTTCTTCCAAACCCATCGCGTGCGGTATCAAAATAAAGGGTTTTAAGAGGTGATTTCAAATATATTTAACACTTATATGTTTAAATGTACCTAATTCTAAAAAAAAATAACTAAAAAGTTGTAAATAAAAAAAAAATTTGAAAATAACAAAAAAACCTGACTGCTTAAAAAGCGTACTAAAACGACATAAACAAGAAGAAAATCATGCTGTGCAGTCGGAGGATACATATGCGCGAGCTGGCTGATAAAAACATCCTCCGACTGCACAGCATGATTTTCTTCTTGTTAAGTCTTTTTAGTTCGCTTTTTAAGCAGTCGGGTTTTTTGTAATTTTTTTAATTTGATATTCAAGATCTTACCCATCTTTGTGCGAGAAGTCAACATCATGGTCCGCGATCGAAGCGTATTTCTGCAATATAGACCTCAGTTAATTCATTAATTACAAACCCAAAGATTTTATAATGTTTTTAGAGTGAGCCGGTTTTATTGTGTCAATATTTGCCATTGATCTTACCCATTTATTCCACTTTTTTACGAAGTGGAGCTTTTTAACGTGTTTGCTACTAGGTAATATTTAATAAGTTTCTGTTTTCCATATCCTTATCGACAGGTACCGATATGAATAAAGCGTCGAACGCTCAAAGTTTGCATTGTCAAACTTAAGCATAAATGTATAGGAAGAAGCCATAAGATTCAAAGGAGTGGGGGAGTCGTGTTTCCTTTCAAACGCACAAGGATTAAATTAAACTAAAGCCAACTAGTTCATATCCGCGACAATACACGAACTTCCTTATTCGATTCTGGTTTTATTTTGAGAAACAAACTGCAGAATAACTATATAATTTAAGGAACTTTAACTTGACTCTAGACCGCGAGTTTTCATTCTCGATCATGTCAAAGCTCGCACGAAGTTTCTTTCGAAGAGGTGATGGACGAACCAACAAGCATCGCTTTCTTGAATAAAGGCACGGCGCGACAATTTTTGTTTTGAGATATTGGCGTCGCAGCTGTCTGCGTGGGCCTTCATTTTGGTTTTCTTAACTACTTAGCGAATATCAATACCGCAGTAGGGACGTTTCTTAATAGAATATACTTTATGGTATACCAAAATAGTTAATGTTATTTTTCTAAACAAAATGTGTTTCTGGCCATAAAACTTTCTGCCATATTCCTGTGAAAAGCCGATCATGCGTAGTAGACGTACAAAAGATAAAGTGTTGGTACCTGAGAGATTGTTCCGCTTTGGCGAGCTGTTCTGCTAAATATTTCATTCTGTTGCAGCATTGGAAACTGACCGATGAAGGCGAGTCCTCGCCGGCTGGAAAAGAGAGATATATACAGTGATGGGAAATTCATATGATGCACGGTTAGCGCAGTGCTTGAGCGATTGACTGCTGCGCTGCGTATCGCGGGTTCTATTCCCGCACGGAACAAATATTTGTATGACCTACAATTAGTTGTTCCAGTTCTGGGTGTTGTGTATGTGAGTTTATATGTTTGTAAACGCACCCACGATACAGGAAGAAATTCCTAGTGTGGGGAACCGTTTTTAAAGGAAACAAATAAAAGAAAAAAAAACAAATATTTGTCAGAATGATTTATTGGATTTTGGTCGCATGGTGTGAGACGGGACTTACGTAATTCAGTAGTAGTATAGTTCTCGCCAAACGTCTTGGCCGCCCTGAAGTTGGCTACTATGGCTGCGTAGCAGTAAATCTCATACAAAAACAGCACCGTTTTGTGCCTTGCTTATCGAAAAACATAGCTGCTGTAGCCAAGTCACAATCTACAATCGATAACGCTAGTAGAAAACGAATCAATGTATGGGAATGACACATCTGCACGTAAAGTCACGTGGTCAGACCATACAAAATAGAAGGCGTTAACGATTGTGGAAAGAGATTCGATACGAAACGTTTGTAACTTGGCTATTTGGCGAGCACTATACATTAAATTAGGCTTCTATTCGTTGACTTAACCGTTGCTTTTGTTTGACGTCCTGAGTGTCATCCGACCTACTTATCCAAGTAATAAAGATCAAATCTTCAGATTTCAGGATTCATTAAGTCAGTAAAAAGGTTGAAATCAAGTTGACCCACTACGGTCACATGCTTAAAAACCGTCTACGATGCGTCCATGGCTATTGCTCATGGTACGGCGACATACATAATTAAAAACTTTATGACTTTGCATTAATTACCGATAAGACTTGATGGATGTTAGAGGCCAGTTATTTTAATGGTCAGCAATTTACATGGAATTAGCTTGTTCGTATTGTTTTACGGATAGGTATTTACGATATTTGTTATTGTTACGTAAGTTCATTAGTAGGTTGGCTCTTATTTGTAATGCAAATTAACGCCAACCTACTAATACTTATGAACTTAATAATACAAACATTATAATTTTGTCATATAAGATATCGTGCATTCTTTCGGGCCTGGGTGGCTCTTCAAAAGGATTGGCACTGCGGGGAATTTGAGGAAGGCTTTTGCTCAGCAGTTCGACAACGATTTATTGAGAGAAATCAATGTTAATAATAAACATACGATTTTCATGATTATTTCAACATTTTCTACCATTTACAAAAAAATAATACCGACTTCCGAAAAAAAAAGTTATATTTAACTTTGTAGTGTTTTTATTTGGAAGTCGATTGTATTTTTTTGTAAAAAAGTTGTTTTAGAACGAGCAAGGTCCTCTATCATTTACTACTGTTCCCTTTAAGTTGTAGCTAACAAAATATGAACTGTAAAACTACAATGTCATATAGGAGCTTGGTACGACAACAAGTAATTGAATTAAACGTCGTAAGGAACACAATTACTCAGCTACTTACCTAACGACATTATCGTGGTCTTGGGTGTCAAGTCTTCCCCGGTTCTGTTAGCCTTCCACATAGATACTGAAACTGAGTTAATTACAGCTGAGTTGTGATATAAATCTTGCTGATTAGATCTTTGTTATTATGTAGTTTGAAGTTAATTAATGGGATTTATTATTCATCTCCTGATTAGATACTTGTTTAGGTAATTAGTTTTGAATAGTTCAGACAGACAAAAAGTGTGAGGTAGATAGGAATATAAGATTCAGTGGAGAGGCATTCTCAGTCTCCTCAGAGATGCACACACACGGTGTCTTTTAGAAAGTCACCGAGGCAGTTTTAGAGAGGTTTTTACCTCTCTACACTCCCTGGCCTTTTCGCCAAAAGTCTAGGTGCCTTTTGAAGATTCCCCTCAGATAACAAAAAGGAATTAGAAATGTAGGATAGTCGTCTACCACTCTATTCAACCTAGCGTTGTCTGGTCTTAGATTTCCTGATAGCTGGCGGCTAGCACAAGTTTTTTTTTCTTTCATCTAGCCCTTTTTGCTGGACACAGAAGTATAACCCTACCAAACTGGAAGCAACCAGTATCAGTCGTTCGATTCTGTAGACATCTCACCGTGATGACTGAAGTTAAGTGAACTCGAAGTCAGTTGCCAAGACCTAGCATATCGGTTAGATTTTCTACAGAACACCACTAAAGATAGGTGATCCGCGTCATATTGTTCAATGCCATCCGTATCCAGATCATAAATGTGACCGACCAGAACATCCAATTACTGTTGTCCGTTCTTCTCCACGTAGGCTTTTTCCGAACGGATGGTAGAATCACTTTATTAAGATCCAGCCCTAGTTGTCCCTCCAGCAACGCCCTGAGCCGAGGTTTGACCCCACAGGGGGTAGCCCTCAGCGTGGTCACTTAGATTTAGCTTTTTGTGCCTGGCTATTATAGCTTAGTCTCCACAGGATCGCCCGTTTAAGCAGAAGGCAATCACTTTGATTGACTTTGAGGGACATAAAAACTTCCAATTACTAAGGTAACTAAAAAAATACCAGATATAATAATTAAATTAATCTCAGCACTAACCCAAACCTCCCATCGCAGCACCAAGTATCAAAAGCAACCAGACAGCTGTTTTCCTACACGAATCGCTTTCGACCGACTTTTGTTTACATTTCCTATGTGTCCTTTTATGGCTGCAACTGAACTTTTGTTCGGCGTTATCTTCATACAGATATTCCCAGATGTTTGCCCGTAACGGATACGTGGATCGCATTTCCCACTTCGGCGTTGCAAGTTTCTTAGATTTGCTTCTTTCGTAAACTTTTGCTGCGGAAATGTAAGGTAAATGGACCGTTGTAACTAGGCCAGTGTGTTTTTGATTTGTATGCAATTTGCAGTTGGTATGACGCCAATGATTTATAGTTGAATATTAAATAGAAATTCCACTGAGGTTGACACAAAATTTGTGGCCTTGATTAGAAAGTTGTCAATAAGCACAAATCCATCCTTACTAATATTATAAATGTGAATATAAGTTTGTTTGTTACGCTTTCACGCAAAAAATACTGAACCGATCATCATGAAACTTTGTACATATATTCTTGGAGGTATTAGAAGTAACATAAAATACTTTTTATTAAAAAAAATAATGGCTTCACTGCGAGCGAAGCCGCGGGTAAAAGCTAGTACAACATAATATTAAAAATGCAAAAGAAACTCTGTATGTATGTTACCTTTTCACGCCTAAACCACTGAACCGATTTAGATGAAATTTGGTATGGAGATAGTTTGAGACCCCGGCAAGGACAAAGGATAGTTTTAGCCCGGCAATCATCTTTAAGAGGGTGGTAAAGGGGGGCGGCAGTTTGTAGAGTGATCTTATAATTCCTCAAGTAAGGCGGCCCACAAATCTACAATATTATGGCGTGCTATATAATAATAGGCTATTCGAAGTACTAATACTGCGCAGAGAAAGTTGTGGGCAACAGCTAGTCGCACATAAATTGCATAGAGACTTAATATGAATCAATTTTGCAATATTTCATGCTTTGATCATATTGGAAGGCGTTACTGGTTAAGCTGTCAAAAGGAAAATTAGTGCTTGACCGCTTTATCTTTGGCGTTATACATACTGAAGAAATGGGTGTAGGTTATAGAACCGACACCATTGCCTACTCTTCGGGGAATACAGGCTTGATGTTATATTCATATTTGTTTTATCAGAAATGTAGAGATCCGCAAGAGAACCAGGGTTACCGACATAGCCCGAAGAATTGTCAAAGTTAAATGGCAATGGGCAGGGCACATTGCTCGCAGAATGAATGTCCTATGGGGCAGAAAATTTCTGGAGTAGAGACCGCGAACCGGAAGACATTGCATTGGATAGTCTCGCACTAGGTGGACCGATGACCTGGTGAAGGTTGTGGGGATCCGCTGGATGCGAAACGCACGGGACTGGTCAATGTGGCTTCGACGCTTGAAGGAGGCCTATGTCCAGCAGTGGACGTCTTTCGTCTGATATGATGATGATTATGATTTGTTTTAATTTTATGTTTAGACTAGCTTCTGCCAGCGTCTATGCCCGCGTGAAAAATGTTTTGTTATCTTAAGGGCACATAGTATTATAAATAAATAGCCTATGTGCTATTCCAGACTGTAAACTATCTCTGTGCCAAATTTCATCCGGATCCGTTCAGCCGTTCTTGCGTGATTGAAAAACAAATATACATCTATCCATTCATCCAAACTTTCGCATTTTATAATATTAATTATGACATCAACTTGCTAAATAAAATTGGCTGACTACAAAACTGAACTGTAAAGATGTTACGATAGGAAGTATAAAACATATTGAGCTGACATTTACTAATAAGTTGATAGCGGTAGCTTTTATAGTAGCCATGTAGTTCATCTATTGGGAATCCACGGTCTAGCCGTAAGCCGTAAGGGAGCGGGTGGGACTTCGGTCATGAAAAAGTCTGACTAGAGTTGGTATAACAGACCATGGTTTTATAAAATATAAACAGTGAGACCTGTAGTGTTATCCACTGCAGACATATGATGCTTAGTAAGCCACTTCTGTGTCTTTACTCTGTACTGGGAAAATTGCGAGAAAGTAACAGAGTTTTTAGGTTTTGCAGAAAAGGGCAGCTAACATCTGCACTATTTCAGTTGGTTTCACATTAGCCTGACACGAAACGGAAGTCTTCTAGGTTGCCTCGGCCTGTTTTTAATTAATTATTGCATTTTGAGGTTGTTTATTTAATTCTAGACGCTTTTACGTGCACGTGTTTTTTCATCGTTCTCACATTTACATGTAATTAACAACCGCCGGAAAGGGGGGGTCTTATAAGTTTGAAGTGTGTACCTGTGTGTTTGTGTATTTGTGTATCTGTCTGTGGCATCATAGCTCCTAAACCGATGAACCGATTTTTGCTTTTTTGTTTGAAACGTGACATTATCGGGAGAGCTATGTTTGATGAAAGTAGGTTTAGCTATTCAAAAGTAATGGGCATATTATTGCTTGAATCGGGATATTTCGCTAGATATCGTGTCAGAATTACGTGTTCGATAGATTGTTGATCGAAGCGTGTCTACTCATAGATGAACAATCTAGATTAAAATAAAAAAAGAAATAAACAATAATTGTCGGGGTTTTTGGAAATTTTTACATGTTTGGCAACAAGGATGATGTAACCAATTATTATAATTAAAACTTATTGATGGAAAAGAGTGTCCGTGGAGTTCTTGCACGTTCTTCTCCACAGAGAAGAGACATGGTTGAAAAAAAACTATTTTGATTTGATTTGAACTATTCCGACAATATCTAAGCTTAATTAATCTTATATGGACTTTATGTTCATAAGAACCAGGCAATGACTACGGCGTGATTGTAAATGCATGTCATCATAATTATGGCTGACCCATTTCATATTAACCCGCAGCCTCGTCAAAACTTCCCAATATATATTAATGTGACATGTAGGTACTGTATGTATGGAAGTTGACCATCGTTGTAGTATCCCCTCGGGAATATGCTGCCCTTACTTTTGCCCCGTTTTATTTTA
The DNA here is from genome assembly GCA_947562075.1 of Orthosia gracilis. Taxonomy (NCBI): domain Eukaryota; kingdom Metazoa; phylum Arthropoda; class Insecta; order Lepidoptera; family Noctuidae; genus Orthosia; species Orthosia gracilis. The sequence continues at coordinate 4,541,310 of OX387269.1, forward strand.
ATAGCTTATTACAGTTATACCGGATAATTCCCGTAACTAACAAACAAAATTGGACATGATTGAAACCTCTAGGGACAGTTCTATAGGGAAGTTAACGATGTAAAAATCATCTGAGTGTTATAATAGGGTTCTAAATGCTATAAATTTGATTCTTAGCTAACGTATAACTTTATATCTGAAGGCTGCAAGCGCCATAGTGACCTATTTCGTTTCGTTGGTTTTTGCAATTTGTGCTAACAGAGCAGTCTACGCCCAGGTTTATCTTTTCTCTTGCAATGTAAGTAAATTTTTAAGAAATGGAAAATAAAAATTACGAGAGTTTTTTTTATTTTTGATCACGTTATACTATTGTTTTGATTTGATGACATGAAAAGCATCTTTAAAAGGATGCCGGATGAATTTATAAAGAAGCTTTTTCATTAATATTGAACAAAAAAATATATTTAAAAATAACTAAAAACCCGACTGCTTAGAAAGCGAATTAAAAAGGCGTAAACAAGATGAAAATCATGTTGTGCAGCGGAGGATACAAATATGCGCGAGCTGGCTGGCCAAAACCAAATGCATGCTCAGACTGCACAGCATGATTTTCATCTTGTTTACGTCTTTTTAGTTCGCTTTCTAAGCAGACGAGTTTTTTTTTTTTTTTTTTTTTTTTTTTTTTTTTTGTATTTGGTATATTCAAACATATAAGTGTTATATATTTTTGTAATCACCTCTTAAAACGCTTTATTTTAATACCTCACACGATGGGTTTGGAAGTAAAAAAAAAGTTTGGACGCCCACAATATGGCGCCCAAAATCCGCCATTTTACTATTTTCCAATTTTAATGTAGCCAGTGACACTCGCAGGGTTAAGACGAATCGATTGACGTAACGTGTTTGGACTCTAGAACGCCACATAGGAACAAACATACATACATACATACATAGACTGATAAACACATTACCCTCCTTCGGAAGTCGGGTAAAGAACAACGATAACGCGATCATATTCTCATAAAATTTATCTAATAATAATATCAAACACCAAAAGTTTCACAATTACAAACTCTCCAATGATGTTTTTCAACCTCGAATTTTGCAGTTTTCCAACTAAACGGGCCTTAATCAGTCAGTAAAAGATAATTCGTCTGATATTTAGTGCTGGCCGAGTTTCATTGCTGGCAGGTAGGTGGCATGGTCCAATTGCATTACGAAGTGAAATCGGACGAGCCAAATCCGTTTTTGGGGAGCACTGATTATAGTAATACGGACTTCATTAACTCAGTATTCAATGGAAAGTTTGACACAGTTTTGTTACTGTTAATTTCTGTTTGTTTTACTACTGGAAACTGGATCATTATTTGTTATGATGTGTAGTTTAGAACAGAAAACAAACCTTGAAGTTAAAGCATTGTTTTTATTGTACTTACTGAATATTTTAGTATCATTTGTGATGTAAGAAAATCGGCTTTTGAAAACATTGTTCCCTCGTTATGGTTATCCTTTTGTACCTACCTACCTTGGCACTTGTACCGAACACGTTTTAACTTGCAAAACCATGAGTCGCGTGTTAAAAAATCATACACCTACGTTCAAAATTATACATGACTACGGTAATTTTGCCGCACTATTGTAACATAACAATTATAAATGTAGGTTACATGGTAACAGTTAATATCATCTAATAAAAAACGTAATCTTATTAGCAGTTATATATCTATGTTTACTTCATTATATTTTTACCCTAGTTAGTATCGATCTAATTCCTTATAACCAGCGGACAAACAAGACGCTTCCAACGACACCTCATTTGTCAAATTATGATAAGTAGTTTAAAAGTTATGAGGGAACAGATGTACATACATACATAGGTACATACACACATACCGGTCAAAAACATAACGCTCCTTTTTGCTTCGCCGTAGTCGGGTAAAAACTTTGGGATGCCTGCTCGTATCACGTATGAATAGATAGGTACCTACATAGGTACTTATTTCTTAAAACAAACAGAGTCTATACGAAAAGCTGTGAAAACAAGGAAATAATACAGAAACAGGAAAATCTCTGGAAAATGAGTTCAATTTCGTTGGCCATTTAGGTCAACTTGGGGTTGCACAAACCATCAAAAAAACCATATTGTGTTTCATATAATATATGTTTAGATATGTACCTATATGCGTCCAGCCGAGCGGACTGAAATGGTGTTCAGTTTAAAGGGGTTATGTATGTACGTGCGGTCACCCATATTGTGTGCGGGAAACTCGAGAGCGACATGGAAACTGTTTTTCAGAATAATATAGATACAGGATTTAGAACGTGCGTGTCCTTGTTAAAAGGTAGATTTATTGAATCCAAATAGGTACTATGGAATAGGAAAGTATTTTTACCGGGCACCTAATATCATCATCAGCCTTTCAATGTTCCCATTGCTGGGACACAGGCCTCCTCTCATAGAGGGAGTGGGCTATAATATTAATCCACCACACCGGCCCAGTGAGGATTGGTAGATGTCACATGCCTTTGAATTTTTGGGTCTAGTACATGCCGGTTTCCTCGCGATGTTTTCCTTCACCGTTTTGACTGCAGTGATGAAAAAATAAATTACACAAAGTCAGCGCCTGCTCGGGTTCGAACCCACGACCATACATCTCGTGAGTTGGGCCGTAACCACTGGGCCACCACTGCTCTCCTCTCTCAAGGCACCTAATTTATTGAAAATTCTACACTAAAATTGTATAGCTTTGAACTTGAACAAGACTACACAATTTCAATACGGAAGGCGGGTACATTGATACCCGCCCGCACTGTCCTCAGATACTCTGAATATATCTAATACCTAGAAATTACGCTCGTTTTCAGGCAATCTCCTAGTGCAGTGGTGTCTTTGGTGTGAATATGTACATAAGCGCTCAATTTAACTATTGCTTGCAGCGAAAAATACTTTTACCACTAAATTCTCTGGAGCATAGCAATAAGCAAACCGTTCTGTTCTCTCTCCTCAGTTTAAAATAGATATTGAAATAAAAACGAAATGACATAAATATCATGTTAGTGAAAAAAGCAAGCAAAATATCATAATTTAAAGTTTCCATTTTTACCATATTTACTTAAAGAAAACGCAAAAAATACTGTGTGCAAAATGTTGATCGCGCGGATGTGGGCCATCATCAATTTTAGTAGGTACCTTATATAAATCTTCTATATTTTTTTACTGCATAAGTAAAACATATCATAAAATCCAATAAGCACAAAAACCGTAGCGTATATTAGTTTTTTTTTAGAAGAAAATAGATTGAGATAAATATGAAATAATTAGGTAAAAGTTCTCAAAATATCAGAAGATCATAAAAATGTAGGAGGTCAACAGTAAGCAGGCATCATAGCAGTGTGTGCCTAGGTTATGGACATCATTATCATCTTCCTGCCCTTGTCCCATGTTACTTGGGGTCGGCGCAACACGTTTTCTTCTTCCATACCATCCTGTCCCCCGTCACGCTATCACTGACTCCCTTTTCTTTCATATCACTCCTCACACAGTCCATCCATCTTTTCTTTGGACGTCGCCTCTCTCTCCATCCATCCATATTTATATTCGTAACTCTTTTAGTAAAATGCGTTTCATCCCTCCTCATCAGATGACCATACCAGGACAAACGGTTTCCTTTCAACTTTTTTGTCACTGGCGCCACTTTTAAATTTCCTCTATTATACTCATTTCTCACTTTATCCATTCTCGTCACTCCGCACATCCATCTCAACATTCTCATCTCTGCTACATGCAATCGCTTTTCATCAATCTTTTTTACAGCCCAACATTCTGATCCATACAGTACGACAGGTCTAATCACGGACTTGTAGATTTTCCTCTTTATGGACACCCTGAAGAAATACGCGTGAGGAAGTAGATTAGAAAATCGAGTAAGAATATCTTCTTGTAAAAGCCCTTCCATATAAGAGAGAAGACAGAGAAGAGGGACCTGTCCTATGGAGCAATTACCTCTGTATGGGTAATTTTATGGTGCAGTAAATTATGATCTTGTCAGTAAATTATTGTTGTTACCTTCAAAAGAGTATGAAGAGATCCTGAGATACACACTATTTTGTAAGTATGCTACGTATCGTAAATGACGTGGATGAGTGTTAGGTGCTACGATCTAGGGCTTGTGTGTTTAAAACATAACGTATCTAGTTAGTTTTGAGTTGGCTCTATTTAATTAAGTACCTAGTGGGTTTATTACCCAAGTTTATTTTCACGGCAATTAGCCATGCTCATACAAAGAACACATAATTATAATGTATATAAAGGTAGTGTTTACGTTTACAGCCACAACCCATAGCTGCTGGTACATATCTACACAGACTACACATATATATAGACCTTGAAATAAATTAAAATGTACGTTTTCAATTATTCAAAGGATGTAGGTACCTACTAATTTGCCGCATAGGAGTCGAGTCGGCTACCTCCTTGTATTTTTAGGGTTCCGTATTCAAGGGGTAAAAACGGGACCCTATCATATTACTAAGACTCCACTGTCCGTCTGTCTGTCTGTCACCAGGCTGTATCTCATGAACCGTGATAGCTAGACAGTTGAAATTTTCACAGAAGACGTATTTCTGTTGCCGCTATAACAACAAATACTAAAAACAGAATAAAATAAATATTTAACTCCCATACAACGAAAGTGATTTTTTTGCCGATTTTTGCGATAATGGTAGGTAAACCTTCGTGCGCGTGTCTGACTCGCACTTGGCCGGTTTTTTTATTGTAACTAAGTACCTACGAGTACGAACCCTACTTACTTAACTTACCTACTGTAAAAGTTGAATCGAGATATTATCAACTATTCAGTATACCAAGTACCTACTATAATTTTCTCATTGAATAGATTGGACTTTCACCGATATTATTGTGGATGCTCTAGTAACTAAATGAGCGTAAACATTGATTGAACTTCCAATTATATTCGCTGATTCCAAAGGTCACGTAGACCACAGACTACGCCTTAGAGGCTATATTAGAATTTAGAATATGATTCATACGAGAAGAGTGCCTGCGTACCTAATTTAAGACACAACAGCAGCGTACGTTCTGATAAATAACTACAAACACAGCATGAAATTGAATCGATAGCTGTAGGCTTTTGAAGTGATTTCTGGCAATGGATGTTGTAGATTTTAAGTTATTTTGTAAATTCATGACCCTCAAACTCACCCTTGTGTGCGCCCCTATATTCTGTTGGTACTTATTTATAATTTACGCATTCACTGCTAGACTACTTTCTATGCTAGACTGATGTTGCTTGAATAAATTCTTGGTCTGAATTATTCATAAATCTAAAACCTAAATTGTCTCTGTTTTAGAAACTATGAGGCAAAGGCAACACTTTACGGCCTAGTTTAATGATCGCCTTCATTGAGTGCGTTCAAGAGCTCTAGAAACAACTATAACATTAAAAATAAATAAATTAGATTCTTAATTGCAATAAAAATAAAATTCTGTGCTTATTTTTTTTGTTACTGGCTGGATAGATCAAAGAAATTTAATATCAAATCATTTTATGTCATTAGCTTTGATGCCTAATGCTATTATTTCTAGTTTATGAAAGGCATTCCTGAAAAGTGGAAGAAAACTCTTAGCTTATCATAGCAATTGTGAGCAATTCAATAGGTAGGTACATAAATATAATAGGGAACTAAAATATTCTTAAATTGGCATTTCTTAAAAATAATGATCTTACCTGACGAGCACCATGGTGGAATAATATTTTTCTCTGATATTCCGCTACTATCGCAACTCTCACAAGCTTTTCTGTATGCGCTTCTGGTAACGATTACCATTTATGCGTATTGAGTGAATACTTTTATATTATTAACTTAATAAAACCTTGTTATTTATCTAGGTGCGTGACCAACTGGATGTTGTTATTTTTATAACAGTTTGTGGTGCCATGTCATAAAGTTTTCCCTCCAATTTAGCCATAGATAATCTGAAGAACATAAAGGATGCACCCGAAACAGTGCAGAATCTTACGGTTTTTTTAAACACACTTAATAAAACCGTGCAATTGACTAGTAATTTATTTTATTATATCTATTTATTTAAACATATTCAATTTATTTATTTTTTAAGGCGACGTTTAAAAGTATGATTTACGACCTAACTGGTTTAACGTCGGTAAGTTACGGTTTTAATAACATAAATTAGTTTGCAATGAAAATCGAAAATGTTTATTTCATGAAATCAAAATGGGGTCACTCAGCATTCTATTTAAATGTTTAATTGTAAATATTTTATAATTTGTAAATCTATGATTTTTTTTAAGAACCTAGTTCATTTTATAGGACTGCCTGGAATACTAGATTTCATCCTAAGTACATAAATAAAAAAAAAACAGTTAGATTAATCAATACAGTTATTAAAAAAGATGCCAAAATAAAATAATATTCAAGCAAGATAGTGCACGATTATTAAGTAAATGTTTTACAAAGGTTTAATTTCATTCTGTCGTAAAAATATAAGAATCACACAAAACACTTTCATTACTTGCTCTAAAAATGAAATGACCTGACCCTTGTACCGTTGCCTTAAATTACACAGAGATAATTATCTGTTCCCGCATATTATATCTTGAAATTAAAATTTCATGGGCGAGGTTTTAAACTAGAGGAATTGTTTGAAGCGGAACAGTCCGTGAGCTATGTTTGTGTTATTGGTTGTTGTTTTTGTTGCGTCGCGGGCTTCTGCTCAGGACCAGTCTCTGAGCACGGTGCCTCCATCAAACTCACCACCCATGCCGTTCATGGATTTGTTCACCGGTGCATCCAGTTACTATTCGGAACCAATACGAAAGACGTATTCAGACCCACCGCACTATGTGTCGTGTCCAAAGACCGACACTTTGTCAACTTTCGCAAATATACTCGGCAGTGCTGCTAAGATAATGTTCTCAGCTGCTCTCATCGCGTTCCTAAAAGTGATTGTAGGAAAATTGCTTCTCCTGCCTGTCGTGTTTATTCTATTTGTTAAAATTGGATTCAAGGCATTCCTGCTCTGGCCGATGATATCGAAAATGATGAAATACTTCAAGAAGAAAAAGAAGAAAGGACACAAATCAAGAATGATCACGGATTGTTCCCAGAGGTTTGCCTGTGTGATCCAAAGATCCGCTACGACCAGTTGGGCTAGTTATATAGGAGCAACTGCTACATTTTTCTTAATAGACGACCTCGAAGAAGATAGTTCTTTGGCCAAAAACATGCTTAGTATTTTATCCGACGATAAAATAGCGCAGTGTATGTCACTGGATTGTAGTTCCGGAATCGATATAAGCTGACATCTTAATGTTTACTAACATTCAAGTATGTAGGACACTGCAGTTGCTTCATTCACAACGTGACCCAGATATTGTGCGGCTAACATGAACTGCCAACTTGCAAATTGATGTTTCACTAATTTATAAGTAAGTGTGTTTAGGTTAACTGTACATAATTGTTTTAATTACTTAGTCACAATGAGTCAAGTGTGGGTTACGTTTCCGTTGCTGGTGTTATTTTTGGTTCGATTAGTTTATGGGTTTCCGAGTGACAATGTGATGTTGATGCCTCAATTTGAGGTGCGGAGTGTGGACCCGTACCTGCCACACCCGTCACAACAGTACACGTCCCAGTTTCAAGCAAACAGAAATAAACCGCAGCAAGTACTTAACACTAACGTCATGCACATACGACAACCGCAAGTTCCTGTGACGGAGAAACCAAGCAACCAAAACATGACGTTTGGTGACTTTATGGAAGCGTTGAATGAAGTGGCTCAACAGAATCAACATAAAGAAGAAGAGCTGCAGCAACTTCGTGCGGCTGCTGGATCAACTGGGCGTGATGACAACCAGGCTTATCCTACCCTTCCCCGGCCGGCGGGATACACTAGACCAAACTTCCAACCTCCGGCGACCTACCACGAGACTGCCGCCCTGTCTCCGCTTACACCACCATCATCTGCACAACCCAAAATTTCTCTACTGAAACCGGACTTCGGCAGCGCTTTGACACCCTCGAAGCCTGCCAGCAAATTCAGTGGGCTGATTAGCTTGATCTTTTCGCTCCTCAGCGGTAATTCGGGTGGACAACTGTCTGGATTGAAGGACATCGTTGTAGAAGGAATAATAAAACCACTGTTGGTCGCAAAAGGAGGTCTTAAACCGTTGATTAGTAAGTTGTCTATTCCTATGATATCTTTGATATTGGTGAATTTAGAAGTGATGGTAACCATTTGGTGGTTATGGGAGGAGTGTCCGGATCATGTGCCGGAGCCTGCTCCTTCTAATCCAACATATTCAAAGCCGGCTTCAACGCCATCTTATAATAGTAATAACTATAATTCTTTTAGATAAGTGTTTTTATGACCGACATTATCCCAGTTATGTATATTTTATAGCTTTTCAATAAGATTATAGCAGTGCTAGAATGTATTGTATCATAGTGTGTTGTTGTAAGACTGAATGTAAAAATGAAAATATAATATGTTGTTTTGTAATTGTTGTTGATTTTTATTTGATTCCATGTACATTTTCCTTTAGATTTCAAGTATACGACAAAATAATGTAAACAGGTCACGAAGATGACGCAAATTTAGAAGGTGAAGGACAATAGTTGATAGGTATAGTAGTCACAGCCTCACAGCGGATCTTTTTGTCTCTGAAGTTGGCTCGCAGAGCCATTGCGCAAGAAACAGTGTGTCATCGAGTAAACTGCATAGAGTAAGCGAGATAGGACGATGCAACAAAAATGAGCGAGTGAAAGAGGCAGTTATACAATGTTATCTTCTACTTCAACATTGACACAAAAATAACAACTGCGCAGGGTTTTGCAGCCAACTTCAGAGACACGTAGATCCGCTGTGACTACAATAACATAAAATAATATCACACCTGTTTTCCTCGAGGGGTTGGGTAGAGGTGTACCAGTAGTACACATGTTGCCTAATATGTTCAAGTTTCATGTAAAAGGTAGCGAGTTTATTGCCATTAACCGGGCAAAAAACCAGACCTCGAACTGCTACTGAGAAATTCCGGATGGAGAAACCCAGTAATGCTTTGCCCGACACGGGAGTCGAACCCAGGACTTCATGCTCATCAGTAACGTTTGCGGACACAAGACCAACGAGGCAGTGGTTGGTAACATCAGCTTTCAAAACTAATGCCCCACAGTTGGGAAAAACCAATTATATAAATTGTTAAGAAACCGGCATGTCTAAGAACTAAAAATTCAAAGACATGTGACCGCTCGTGGCTAAATATTGGCAGCCGCACGGGCCAATCTTCAAGGTTAAGCAACGCTTGCCGAGGTCGGTCCGTGGATGGGTGACCATCTTTACAAAGCGAGTTTCTTCCGTGCCTCGGAAAGCACGTTAAGCCGTTGGTCCCGGATGTCATTTGAAGATCTTTGACACTCGTTACGGGTAGTCAGAAGCCTGAGATCTGACACCAGTCTAGCCAAGAGGTATCGTGTTACCCGGATACTGGGTTGTGGAGGTTAGATAGGCAGCCGCTCCTTGTGAAACACTGGTACTCAGCTGAATCCGGTAAGTCTGGAAGCCGACCCCAATAAAGTTGGGCTAAAAGGCTAGGCAAGATGATGATGATATAAGTTATTAATCATTGAAATAATTATTAAAAAACCACTTCACATTTAGCAATTTACGTACTCTGTTTAATAATTGATGTGATAAACGATTTTCATCCGTAGGTTTATTACGTAAGAAACAGCAATCAGCAATCATCGCGCGATCAAACGCTTTATATCATAAAAGCCGAAATTATCTATAGTGTAGGTATAGTAGGTCCTACACAATCGTTTGCTAATTGCTCGCTGTTTGTCAAATGCATTTTCACTAAAAAAACCGGCCACGTGCGAGTCAGACTGGCGCACGAAGGTTTCCGTAACATTATCGCAAAAAATCACGTTTGTTGTATGGGAGCCCTACTTAAATATTTATTTTATTCTGTTTTTAGTATTTGTTGTTATAGCGGCAACAGAAATACATCAACTGTGAAAATTTCAACTGTCTAGTTAACACGGTTCATGAGATACAGCCTGGTGATAGACAGACAGACGGACCGCGGAGTCTTAGTAATAAGGTCCCGTTTTTACCCTTTAGGTACGGAACCCTAAAAACCGCCAAAACTCTAAAATTCTGTGTTGAAGAGCAATTATCGCGCAAAAATCTCTATCGTTTTGCTCTTGAAAGATACGTAATAAATCTACCGGTCAGTTGATTAAATAAAATTATTTAAATAATTTTGGTCGGGGTTTATATTGATCGCTACTGTTAACATCATAATTAAACTGTGCTCAAACAGAATAAAGTTAAATTAATGATTTGCTGTGGAAACGTTTGCTGTGCACCCATCCATTTCGGCGTTCATATTTAATTAATAAATCACTGGAGCAATCATATTTTATTTAATATGTCGAGGTAGCTTTTAATCCTTTTTATTAGGGTTCCGTATCCAAAGGGTAAAAACGGGAGCCTATTACTAAGACTCCACTGTCCGTCTGTCTGTCACCAGGCTGTATCTCATGAACCGTGATAGCTAGACAGACAGTTGAAATTTTCACAGATGATGTATAACTGTTGCCGCTATAAAAAAAAATATATCTAAAAACAGAATAAAATAAATATTTAAGTGGGTTCCCATACAACAAACGTGATTTTTTGCGATAATGGTACGAAACCCTTCGTGCGCGAGTCCGACTCGCCCGTAGCCGGGTTTTTCAACTCATTTTATGTCGTGTTGGACATCGGTGACGGTAAGCCTAGGCTACAGAAATAAACTTGTGATACCTATCTATGTATTGTCGCATATAAGTGCTTTTTCTATTTAAATATATGTTATGTTATCCCTATTATATGGGGTGAGGACTTGGTGATCTGAAACACAGGATAACACCTATAACAGACACCAGGGGGGTGACCATAAGCTCTTAGAGCAAGGTCATTTTGCGTGTGTGTAAGGGACAGATGTATATGACTTGTATACATCCGTCCCTTTCTCACAGTCGAAACATAATAGTTTGGACACGTCAGGGTACAACGGCAGGTCTGCACACTCCCTTGACTGCATAATGTTTCCCCCTAAATTGAATAAACAAACTGTTCCTTAAGTCATGTTTTTGTGTGGAGAAATAAAGATTATAATTAATAGGTACCTATACCATTGAAAAGTTGCTATGGACACCTTCCGTCAACATCACGAGACCAGCTCCATAGTACCATAGTATTATATATAATGTTTCCCCCTAAATTGAATAAACAAACTGTTCCTTAAGTCATGTTTTTGTGTGGAGAAATAAAGATTATAATTAATAGGTACCTATACCATTGAAAAGTTGCTATGGACACCTTCCGTCAACATCACGAGACCAGCTCCATAGTACCATAGTATTAGTTAAATTTTTCCAAAATTACATAAGTACGCCAAGTTTCAGCTTAAAAGGATCCCAGTAAGCGCTTGATTAATGGATATATACTAGTGGCCAGACACACATATGAAACCAAGGTAATATAAAACTTGTAATAAAAAAAACGGCCAAGTGAGAGTCGGACACGCGCACGAAGGGTTCCGTACCCATGGCGTCAACATCACCCCCGGAGGGTTTCCGCATTGTCGAGGCAGGGGTGGCTCAGTAATTGTGGCTTGGTCACCCACGGTGAAGTGAAGAGGAACCCAAGGAGGGGCCGCTCGTCAGGGCTTTTGCCGATAAGCCAACGACGTAGCGACCAACATGTAGGTTGCGGTGCTGCCCGGGCGTGATCGAGGATCAACTGAGGCGTACCGCGTTGTCGTCGCCGTTTCGAGTCCCACATAACTGCGCTATCTCCCCTCGGTAGCGCAGTATGCATGAGCATTTCTCCACAAAAAAAAAAGAAAAAGGGTGGCGTCAACACGTATGTATGGAGACACTCTTTAATTTTCAACGTTTTTATTTTTTGCAATTTTTCCTTTATTGTTGCTGTAAGACCTTACTTTTTGTCAAATTTCGTGATTCTAGGTCAACGGCAACTAACATATAGGTTTTCGACCCAAAACCAATAGGGTACTTCTGGTTGACCTAGAATTTTCAATTTTGGTTAAAAGCAAGGTCTTACAGCATAAGTAAAGGCAAATAAAAACGAAAAATAAAAGAAGTTGAAAATTAAGGTAAATTTTGGTACTAACAAGTTTTCACGAAAATCTAAAATTGCTCATATCTTTTTATCGTGTTGAGTCAGGACCTTAATTTTTATACACCTCATAGGGACTATAGACCTCAGTATCTGGTATAAATTTCAACTTGCTAGGTCCACCTGTTCCAGAGAAAATCGGTGGTGACACACGGGCAGACGGACAAGAGAGTGATCTTGTAGGGGTTGCTTTTTTATCTTTTGAGGTACGGAATCCTAAAAACTGGAACTATGGCCACAGAAAGCTACCATAGTTACGCTCCACGGATGTAATACTCTAGCAATGTACTACTTTCGGTCATAAAGTGTGCAGATGGGTAATGTTATTAGGTGTCGGATGTCTTCATTCGTTACCCAGTCATGTCCTATTACCCCTAATTGGGTCGTGAAGGACTGAAGACACTATTGTGATATAAGAGACCGTCTTATTCGATAAACGGACACGAAGAGGTGTTTATCGAGTCTTCGAGCACAATAAATTAGATAGTGTTAGGTTTTTAGGGTTCCGTAGTCATCAAGGAACCCTAATAGTTTCGCCATGTCTGTCTGTCCGTCCGTCCTTCCGGTGCTATAATTTGGCATGGATATACATATTAATCACGCCGACAAACTGGTAAAACAAAAACAAAGAAAAAAAATGGGTAACTTCTGTAAACGTAAAGTGGGGATGTTTTTTTTTTCGTCTATCCCATGGTGTGGGATATGGTTGGATATTCAAAAATATTACGGGTCAAAACCAATCTTAGATTCAGGGATCCATCAAATTCAGCTTTAAATTCCTAATTTTTGTTAGGGTCAAATCCCCTCCCCTGCCAGCTAAATGGTTGCTTTGGGATATGTGAAAAAAATCACGGCAGTAGTATATATAATGAAATTAAAAGGAAAACTATGACAGCTAGGTAAGCTTTACAAGTTTACGAGTAATAATCGACCAACTTATAAAATGTATTTGGAAATGTAAAAATTTTGTAACGTTTGGAGACAACAGTTTTCAAACGGCAAAGTTAGTTTTGTCCCTTCATTAGATCAATGTTCGGTGCATTCATTGTTTATGAACCTATATATTTACCTATATATTGTAGAATGTTACCTATATATTTTCGTGAATGTAGATGTTTATACGGAACCCTCTGTTCGCGAGTAAGGCTCGCACTTCATCGGTTTTTTTTTTCTTATATTATGAAGTACCAAAAAAAAGAAATAAGTAATCTTTATTTGACACAGGTACAATATATAGGTACTCTGTAGGTGTGTGCATCACGTGGCTGTACCAAAAAGGATCATGTTCAGATTCATTCTGCAATCAATTTTGTTTATTCTCATCTTTCACGGCCCTCTTTCTCTGTGTACCGTGTTGTCCATGTTGGACAGTAAAATCGGCAATCATAATATGCTCACACCATCAGTTTCATTAATAAAAATTTTGTAACAGTTTAGCAACTAACATTAACATTAGAAACGGGATATTAACGGGATGATACCATGTTTACTGTTTGCGAGTTTCCGATATTTCCGGTGCTGTTGCAAGCACCATGATCACGGATAAACTGAAGTTATTGCGGTTGTGTGTTTATGAGGAGACAAATCGGTCTTCCCTCTTTTTTGTTTGTTTTTTGCACTCAGTACCGCTACCATTGTCACTCACAACTCGATTCTGTTCCCGACACATGAAACTCACTGTGTCCGCTCGCGAAATTTTTGCGGCACTTTTTCAGCTGAACTACTGGATTCCAAGCTCTCGACAGTTGAAACCCATCCTCCCGGTTAAAATTCTTATATTTGGTAATCTCGATAGCTTCCCTCACCAGTCTAGCTCTTGCATTGCCCTAGCAAAACGGGGATTTTTTAATGGGTAAGTAGGTGATGGGGACAAGCCCTCACCTGGTAGTGCAGGTGAGGGCTTTTTAGCGCCAGTTAAGACTGGCACTAAAAAGTGAGCCTTTCCTAATTCCAGAGTGTAAAATACGCAATCATATCTTCCCAAGGTGTTAAATACGCAAGAATTTCTATATTTTTTACATTTTATTTAAAAAGTATCTTCGAAAACTGACAAAAACATGTTTTTAAATTTTTAAGTATCACTCATATTGAATTTCAGGAGGGGCGCTGGGTTTTATATGGAGAAGTATAATATACCAGAATTATGTTTAATAAAGCCTCTTTTTTTTTTCATAGCCGAGAACTGTCTCTTAAGATACCTACAGATTATCCTAGTTTGGTTAATTTATTAATTTACAGATTTTGCAACATATAATATTGTTAGTCATAAGAATATTGCTCGCAGAACGGATGGCCGATGGGGCAAAGGGGAAAAGTTCTGGAATGGCGACCGCGAACCGGAAGACGATACGTTGGAAGGCCTCCCACTAGGTGGACCGATGACCTGGTTAAGGTTGCGGGAAGGCGCTGGATGCGAGACGCACTGGATCGGTCAATGTGGCGACGCCTGGGGGAGGCCTATGTCCAGCATTGGACGTCTTTCGGCTGAAATGATAATGATGATAATAATATTCTACCTATACGTTCTACCGATCAGTTGTAACATATCCGCATATTTTCTTGTACCTACTTACCTGTAATTGCCCGTACATAAAAAATATACATATATAAAAATATATAAGTAATGAAATAGGTTACAAATATAGTTTTAGCCCCATGGCCATGTAAGATAACCCAATTTAGTGCAGGGTGACCTGAATTCTTTATTTACATATATACAATTGAATATTCTAAAATAAAAACAAACTTATATACAAATACAAAAGGGAGACGGTAAAGAGCTCATTGTGCATCAAAAAATTCGCCCACATCGATGTCAATGGGAAACGTGCCCAGAACGCTGGCAGCATTGCCACGTTGGATGGCAATGCTGATTCTCTGGCCGATGAAAATGCCAGCCCTCTGGTCACGTGAAGAGTCGACGAGCTTTGTGCTAATTTCTCGAAAAACTCGATGCGCACTCGGACCCCATGGACCTAATGTTTTAACCCCAAACGGCTCAAACATGTAACTTCCAATAAGGTTGTTATATTTGCGCCGTTTGAGGTTTTCTGCACCGGCAGCAGCCGCCCCAGCACAGCCCGCCGTGCTAAGAAGATGGGATGGCGCAAGGGTGTCGACACATGTTGCATCCCACACCAAAGGCCTACCCACCTTCCAAGGCATTATGGTCATCCCGTCTGGTCTCTTCCCATCGTCGCGGGCCAAGCCATTGGGTTCTAAAACAGCTGGCACCCCGGCGGTGACAAGAGCCCGACGTATGATGTCATTAATGCTGGCGTGCCGTGCTATCCGGCCAGCGCTCCTACTGCAGGATAGGCCATGATGACCGAGGCGGTCGACTGCTTCACCACATTGACAACGATGTGGAGCTCCGCTAGGAGCACCCAAACGCAGACATGCAGGGTGACTAGATTTTATAATTGATACGTATTTTTTGCTATCTATAAGAAATATGAGACCTTTCACTCATCGAGGTGATGAGTATCATTGCTCTGATTCCAGAAAAAATTAAAGCATGAACCAGGTAGTTCCTCAGGTGAAAATGTGGATAGTCGATTCTACTGTTCGTCGAAATTAACAAGCGGAATTTCTTCAACAGTTTCCAGGACTAATTCCATTGATGGTACCTGGCATCCCACCATCGTCCCCATCATTTTCGACGAGCAAGTATGCTGATATTCCCTATTCTTGACCTTATTATGTTCCTCAAAGGATTCAATATTTTTGGTGGTGTAAAAAAATCTATCGGCCGAATGGCATTCAATCTCCAGACCTGATATAATATTGTGGGCGATCAGTTACCAAATAACAAAGAAAAAATTAACACTGGATCATAAAAATGGAAACCTCTATTCAATCTCTGGAGGAAATCTTCATGGTAAATAAAACTAACAAATGCTAGGTAAAAAAAACAAAATAAAGTTATTATCAAAGTGTAAAATGACAGCCTAGACATACCTATCAGGCAAATTGAACAATTAGTCATACATAAGTGATTACAATTTTTTTTTGAACTCATGATGGCCAAAATTCAATAAATTTTACAAATAAATTCAATATTATGTGTGGGAAAATAAAATGTTAAGACATTTTACTGCTTTCTTTCCGACGATTAGCTTGAAATTAATTTAATTGTAGTTTAATTAGTTAATATCTTAAAACGAAGTTTTGGCAGGTTTTTCTATAATTTTTATTGGGGTGTGATATTCTGCTTTACAGATCCACATCTTTTAGCCTACTTATTAAGCTACCTTGCGACCCTTTTTAGTATTTTTACGAACAGTTTTATTACTGATCCTCAGTCAAGGATAATTCCGCGCATGATAAAACCTGGATCCTTGAAAAAAGGATTACCTAGGTAGTAGAGTTGGGTATATTTTTATGCTGCTGCCTGTTAAACCTACATAACGCATTGAACGATATGACAATCAAGAGATGCAAAACTCAAGCCTGGTTATTTTCTGTTGGGTTTCTGGGAGCCACTGCAAGTGCAAGCCAGGTTTGCATCCAGCACTGTCATAAATGCAAAAAATTAAAAGAACCGGCAACTTAATAAAGCATTTAATGTCGTTACAATCGCGAGGGTAACGAGTTTGCGTGTGAGCTCATTAATACCCCCGTTACCCTCCTGTTACTCTGCATCCTCGTCCGAGGCGCGTTCATTAACATTATCTAATTGTCTGGACGTTTGTTTGATCGCACCATTTTCTCCTCCCTTGCTTCTGACTTCTGTTTTTGCTTGCACTCTGTGTCAACACAATGTGTCAATTCTTGTATGAATGTAATTATGAAATTCAAGCCTTGTGCCTAATCCTCTTCAAATCTTCTACCAATTTACTTTGGTCACATCGCCCGGATACAAACTATGAAAACTGGTTGTAGTAGGAAAGGTATATGGAAAAGACGACACAGACGTTCACCTACTTGCTGGTCAGATCAGATCAGCCCCCCTAGCCAAGTTACAAACGTTTCGTATCAAATTTTTTTCTACAATCGTTAACGTTTTCTATTTGTATGATCTGACCACGTGACTTAACGTTCAGATGTGTCATTCCCATACATTGATTCGTTTTCTACTAGAGTTATCGATTGTAGATTGTCAACTTGACTACAGGTGCAGGTCTATTACAGGACTCACAGTGGCCACTGTCCTGAGAAGAGCCGAAAACAAAATGGCTTGGAAGCAGCTCTTAAGTTACTCCATCAAAGCTTTCCTAATTTTTAAGACGGATACAACCATCAGCAATGAAGACAAAGAATACGAAGAAGAGTCCAATGCTATGAGATGAAATAAATCTCATCATTTTTCGTTATTTACGAACGAACTTCCATATAAACTTTCATGATTCATCACTTCTTTACCTTTAGGGGGTGAATTTCACAAAAATCCTTACTTGCGTACCTTTATTTTTAAGAAATAGTTGCGAATCATGCATAAGAATGTACGTTGTCTGTCAGTAAACGAATGAATACTACTATTATTATAAACGTGAAATTTTGTGAGGATGGATGGATGTTTGTTACTCTTTAACGCAAAAACTACTGAATGGGTGTTGATAATACTTTGCAGAAATATAGCTTATACATCAGAATAACACATAGGCTATAATTTATAAAGATGTTGGGCGAATTACTAATACTACGTGGATGGAGTTGCGGGTGGCAGATAGTGGTTTAATATATTTGTTAAGTATCATAGTTAGATTTTTTTACACAACGACGACATGGAGTCAAATATGAAGATGACTTTATAGGTAGGTAGTTTTTCGTCAATCACTATCAAAATCGAGCACTATCGAAAGTATTCATTAAAAGAAACTCGCAAAACAAACATCCATCAATAAAATAAGTGTTCATATCACGAACTTCCGTTTAGCTTTCCATATTAAAAAAAACTTTTTTACAAAAAAATACTACCGACTTCCAAATAAGAATAACTTTATTTTTGGAAGTCGGTGTCTTTCGTAGGTATGATTTTTTGCGCTATGGACACCGACTTCCAAAAATAAAGTTATTTTTCACTTTGTAGTTTTCTTATTTGGAAGTCGGTAGTATTTTTTTGTAAAAAGTTTTTTATTTTTCACTTTTTAGTTGTACCTACCTAATAGGCAAGTTGTTTAGTAAGTTATCTTAACGCCAGAATAGATAACCCGAATATCATGTTGAACATAACCGGTGAAATGAGAGATCTGCGTACCCCTTAAGAGCGTACTGGTGTGATGTTATGTTATGAAATGGTATAATCAATAAAAAGACATGCGATTGCAGCAATCCCGAGAGATTTGCTGTTATTTATTGAAGAGTTCAGTCGTATATCTTAGGAGTTCTTCATCAGATCTTCACCAAATTAAAATGAGACCAATTTCGAAACATAGTCTTTCAAACAAAAAAGTATTTTGAAAATCGGTCTACAATTGACGGAGATATCGGTGAACACAAACAAAAAAAAAACATACAAGAAATCGAACATAAAACCTGCTCCTTTTTGGTAAGTCGGTTAAAAAGTGCTATAATACATCGTTCCTTATTTACCATCACGTTTTACAACCTTCAGTGCGAGATATTTTCCATTTTATCTAAAGTAATCTTCATAAATGTGGGCAATATTTAACAGATTATCCGGCATTTAGGCACGAAGCGAAAGCATGAACCAATCACGATTATTACGCACGAATTATGGCCAACAGCCGTCAGTTTCTGTGGGAACGCTGATTTTCTAACACATTTAGAGGCCATGAGCGATCGATCTTGTTTTGATGGTTAGGGGCAACATTTTATACCTAACTAGTGACAATCGTTTCTATTATGTTATTATAGACTAGCTGTCCCGCGCGGCTTCGCTCCCGTCAACTGGCTACCTACCTACCCATTTACCCTGCTTACCCTACCTATACTACATACATGACAGTTGCGTAACTTTAATCGATTACGCAGTGCACGCAACGAAAGCTCTCAAAAAGGAATATTTTTCCCGTTTTTCAACATTTTTCATTTATACTCGGCTCCTATTGGTCTTAGCGTGATGTTTATTTATTTATTTATTTATCATCACCAATTATAACATCTTTAGAGATTAATCCAATATGATGCTACAAGTCACCAACACACAAAATTACATAATACTAAAATAATCTAGCAACAAAATTACACACAATAAAATAATAATTTTAATAATACATCAATTAATTACATTAAATTAAACATGCCAAAGTCTATAGCTCCAGGCCTCGCTCAACAAATTATTTGAGCTCTTTGAAGAAATCTCGACAGATTTTGCCCAAATATGTCTTCCGACATTGTAATAACATTAACAATACGCGCGGCTCGTGAGATAGGGGCAAACTTGAGTTATATAGATATGTTATATATGATTATGGGCTATATAGATATGTTATATAGCCCATAATCTTCCTCGATGAATGGTCTATCCAACATAAAAGAATTTTTCAATTCCAACCAGTAGTTCCTGAGATTAGCGCGTTCAAACAAACAAACTCTTCAGCCTTATAAAATTAGTATAGATAAAGGAATTGATGGAAGAAGTATGTCAACGGTCATTTTTAAATTAGGTATATTGATAGTCTAGTCTAGTAAGTCCATGGATTTTGTCAATGGGGGCTAACGTTTAATTGCTCACCAGTTGGCGCCACTGTTGACTAAGGCCCATAAATATAGCTGTTAAACGTTATTATAACGCGCACGGAAGCAAAGTTCGAATTAAAATTTATTTCTAATGCCGTAAAAGTGCGATTAAATATAAAATCACTATGCCGCAGTTTTGCGCAGCCCCTTTTTTTCGAAAAAAAGGAGACACATTTCCCGAAACATAAAACTCTATTAAAGCAGTTGTTGGTTATTCCCGTACCTATCTTAATCTGCCATAATTATTTGGATAATTTTCACAACGATAAAAAAATGTAAATAAACTCGCGCTAAAAGCCAAAAAACGACTCGTTTGAAAATTGTCATTTTGAAGCCCTCAGTCTACACCAGCGCCCCAGCGGAAAATTCAAACACGGTAGCCCCCATTCACTAGCTTCTGCGAAGTAATGCAAACGTAGCATTATCAGGTTATCAGTAAGAAACATAATAATGAAGATGTTTCTAAGTAGCAGGCTTGCTATTAAAAATAGCAGGCAATGATTTGATCCGGTAGTCCCCAGAACACGTAAGCGTGCAATGAAGGCGACAAACACTCAGCATTGAGTGGATACTTTGGGAATACTTTTATTGTGTGTACAGCAATAGAGTGGAACTTACATGTAATTAATATTTGATTGTATTTCATACATATTCATAGTGGTGTTCAGAGGATAACCGTGGTCGTATGCTACTTTGCAAAATTTATTGTTTTGTTACGGTACGAGTAGGTGGTGCCGTGGTGGTTATCATCTACAGCACTATGAATAGGTATGTATGAAAAAAAATATGAATTGGAGGACAGAAATCTCATAGCTGAGGTAATACAATCATGATGAGAATATTTTCTTGTTTCATACTTTTTAGAGCGTTTGTTTCAGTAGTCGGGTTTTAGTTTTTGAAAATTTTTTTAGGATTCCGTACCCGAAGGGTCCAAACGGAACCCTATTGCTGTCACTCACGTGTCCGTCTGTCCGTCGTCTGTCACACTGGTTTTACAGCCAAACGGTTGGAGCTACAAATTTAGTCTCTTTAAATTTTCACAGTATAAGCATCGTTTCGACCCAAAGCCATACAAATCGTCAAAAATTTTTTTGAAGGGCTCCCATTCAGCTAAAGGGGGGCGAGAAAAAAAAGATTATCTACCCCATCGAGTGGGGTATCGTTGTTTAGTGGTCGTTGAGCAGATACATACTGTATCTTTTTTGTTTTAAAACTTTTGGAAAATAAAGGAATGAGAAGCCACCGAAGTCAGCTTTTATTACAAAATTTTGTTCCGGAGAATTTTTTGATTACCCATTGACGTATGAATTTGAAGTTTGGCGATAATTATTATTATTACGTATATTTTACTCACAAATACCAGTATATTGATAAAACCCTCATTTTTCTTATAACAACCAACTTAATTTTGCGGTTTGGTTCGGAACACTAAATCTGCGAAGTCCGACACGCACTTCGCCGGTTTTTTTGTTAGATAGACTCTCCTCCATTTACATGGAACTTAACTCAATTAAAGGTATGATATAAGACGTTATCTGTGTTAGTTAGCTAATTGTTATTACAATCTCTGGGTAACTGTAAACGCTATCACATTTTATCTTCGCTTTAATTACCGTTCATACTAAACTACCGAAGAGTAACAGTTAAGCATGCGGTGTGCTCAACTTTGACTCGTTATATTATTTAGGTCGAATATCAAAGGTTGGAGCAACTCTCGATAATACAGTACGGATAATGTGTGTCTTGTTTTAATTGGAAGATAAGTAAAATCGTGGGCGTTGTATAACTTGTAAGTTTGCTTAAACTTGTATCAGTTTTCAGACCGTCGTGTCACGTGTGGCTCGCAAACGTTACTGTTGAGCTATAAAATCCTAGTTCCTATTTATAGTCGGTTGACTAGTCTGCCGTTTGACCACCGACTATACTGCCATTTGAACACTGATTAGTCTGCCATTTGACCACCGACTAGTCTGCCATTTGGCCACTGACTAGTCTGCCATTTGACTACCGACTAGTTTGCCATTTGACCACCAAATAGTCTGCCATTTGACCACCGACTAGTCTGCCAATTGACTACCGACTAGTCTACCATTTGACCACCGACTAGTCTGCAATTTGAACACCGACTATTATGTCGTTTGACCGCCGATTAGTCTGCCCTTTGACCGCCGAATAGTCGGCCCATCTCTTATAGATACCTCCCTAAGGTCACTGTCAAACCTTCTGTCTAACCTAATCTGATTGAAACAAAATACCGCTTTGAACTATAAAAAGGCCGCGCTCTAAGCTAGGGATTCAAGTAGTTAATTTATTGATTTGGGCTAATACATTACTCTCAGTCTTTCTGTGATCCCTAGTTTTTAAAGAAGTAAGGAATCTGTATATGTATGATTTCTTCTTATACGTTGTCTTCATTTCTGAAGGTCGCGCCCGTCTTGAAACGCTTTGACGGAGTCACTGACGAGCTGTTGCCACGCCACTCTGTCTTCAGCTCTTCTAAGGGCAGTGGATATCGTCAGTCCTGTAATTCTCCTTATCTGATCTGACCAGCGAGTAGGTGATCGTCTGCGCGGTCTCTTTCCATCCACCTTTTCCACCACAACCAGTTTTTCCAGACTGTCCGGTTGTCTCCGAGCGATTCGACCAAAGTAGCTCAGGACTCGTTAGTAGAAAATCGGACAGAGTCTAGAGCCGATGTTGAGCTGGTCGATAAATAGACCTATTTGTGTGCTTTGCTGTCCATGGTATCCATTCACAAAGGGGTAAAAGAACACAGGTTAGTAGGATAGATTACGTCAACAGCAAATCAGTGGTAACATTTTCAGAAAGAAAATTGCTCTTAATGCTTCGAAATAAATGTGTTGTAAATATTAAAATGTTGTTAGGTAGATGTGATGTGCGGTTCACTGTCCCTAAAGATTTTACTTACTTACGTGAGATTATTTAGATCTTCACTTTAAGTAAAAAGTTCTTCATATCCAAAAAATTATCTAGGGGCACGGTAGAGTACTACCCACTAAGACGAGCCAAGCGAAGCAACGGCAGTACCTACCTTTTCTCGATGCGCTTCGTCGTTTTTTTAACCCTCATAACTTGGGTTTGGATTATACCAGATAAACAAAATTCTCGGGATATGATGCCAATAGTGGACATAGTAAACATATAAAGTTTCAATTACATAGCTTTTATACTTTACATTTTATTGATATCTAAAAAACCCCGATTTTTTCACTGACTCACTCACTGATGATCATCAAAATTCTTAGGGTACTTCCTGAAGTGCTAGAAAGCTGAAATTTGTTATGTAAGCTAGATTTAGTACAAAAACAATCAAAATGTTCTTAAACTAGGTACTTTAAACCCCCAATTACTTTAACTAGGGGATGGAAGTTTGTATGAGGCTTCCGCAAATTTTGATGCGGTCTAAAAATTTATATAGGGATGTTAAAGATAATAAAATACATATTTCAGGATTTTTTTGGTATATCACGCCCAACCTTTAAATGAAGGGATGGAAGTTTGTATGGGTTTTGTAAAACAGTAACAAAGAAAAAGGCAAAGATAGAAAGCAGGCTATCAAAAAAAGCACCCCTGATGTGCAAGTAATAGAACCCAAAAAAGAAGGAAAAACCAGCCAAGTGCGAGTCTGAGTAGGGCACAGAGGGTCCTGTATAAAAAGCCACATTCACCAAAATAAACAGGTAACATTACTGACGTTCATAAACAATGAAAGCACCGAACATTGCCCTCAGGAAGTGACAAAATTAAGTTTGCCGTTCGAAAACTGTATTACCCATACATCAATAAAAAAACTTTTAATTTTCCAAGTATATTTTATGAGTTGGTCGACTATTACTCGTAAATTTGTAAAACCTACTTAGCAGTAAGGCCATTTAAAGCTTAATTTTACGCAAACGAATTCCTGAATCGAAAAATGATTTTAACAGACCCGTAATATTTTTGAATGGCCTATCCAACGATATCCCACACAATGGGATAGACAAGAAAAAAAAGGATCCCCACTTTACGTTTACGGGAGGTACCGTAAAACATTTTTTTTCATAATTTTATTTTACCACTTTGTCGGCGTGATTAATATGTATATCCATGCCAAATTATAGCTTTCTAATACTAAGAGTCTCTGGGCTAAGCCGCGGACGGACGGACGGACGGATGGACATGGCGAAACTTTAAGGGTACCTTGTTTGACCACGGAACCCTAAAAATTAACAAAAAAAATATTGTCATAATTAACTAAAAAAAGAAGTGAAATCCCACAAAATAAACATTTTCATCTAAAATGTTGCCAAGACGATACCATATTATGTCTCGCACTGTCAAAAAGTTATCAGATCTCATGTAGAGCCAAAGCTTCTAACTCAACACGCCCTAACTTTACAAACCCTAACTTTACAAACTCTACACCTTAGTCAAAATATTTGGTCGTTACGAGAAGTCACCACTTATTTATTTTTAACTAAGTATAAAAGTCTAGTTATGTTACTTAGGATTTTCGCAAAAAAAATGATACTATCTTCAGTATATCATTCTTCTTACATCTATTAAGCTACACTTATAGAACATTTTCTATTTCCAGCGATAGTCCCTTTCTTCTAATTATGTGGATACTTAGCGCTCGCTAATTGCCTTTTAAAGGAAACCCATTTCATTGATGTGGAAAGTTTAAGTCTGAAATATTCTGCTTTTATGACTAATAACCTTCTATGTTCTTAGGTGAGGCGTTTTGATTGTATCACGAAAATGTCTGGTCTTTGATCTTTCATGGCCCGATTTAGGTAATAAAGTTTGTATAAATATTAAAAATTCTGGCAGAATAGTTTCTATAATTATTAAAAATTCTGGAAGAAGAGATGTCTGGAAAACAGTTATCTACCTAAGTTGGCATCTAATATTGTGCCTATCACTTGCGGGTTAGTCTATCGCAGTTCACAAGTCGACCTAAGCTTCGCCAAAGCAGGGTTCCATCAGCATCCGCGGAACTTCAGCATCATTTTCAATATCAACATCAGCATCAGCATTGATATGTGCTGATTATTTATGCTGAAGTTCGAGTCGTGACATGACTGCAGAGAGAGCGGAGCCTAAGTTAAGTGTTATTTTCAGTTGCGAGTTTAGACCAATCGTGAGGTCATCTAGTGTCTAAGCGTTTCACGCTGCTCTTACACTAGAAAACGTCTGATCTCCACATATCCTGTTCTCCAGGGACATTGCTGGTACTCAACGAACTCTGCTCCAGCGGCCATCGGATCTTCAACAGACATGACCGTCCCTCGCTTTTTCGTGTCGATGATTCCTTGTTCCTAATTTAAATTTTCTTCGACAAGAGGCCTACAGTCCTACCAACTTATCTGTGAACGGACAGTGGACGGCACCGTCGATTCAGTGTTGCTAATTAATATAAGGTGCCCAAAATTTAGTAAGTTTTCAAGAAGGTAATTTCACATTAGACATAATCGTTTAATAAGAATTACAGTTTTTACAAATTAAAAACAATGATACCTATATAAAAATAATAAAATAAATAAAAATAATTTGATAATTTACAGTTACGTAGGTACGCTTCAGTTTAGTCTTTCAGCAATAAAAAATGGCTTTATCTAAAAAGTAATCCAATGAAGTGGATATTCAGCAGATAAAATGTTCCACGGGGGGGATACAACTTTCATTTAATGCGAAGTTAAGTAGGTACCTACCCTGCAAGAGGTACCTGGATGTATAGCATTTAGTTATGACCGTACCTAACCCCTAACACCAGATGTGACTAATTACAATTAGCAGTAGTGGTACCTAGTGGTAGTGAAGTGTAATAAAAAAAACAAATTGCTTTACAATGATTTATTGAAAAGCAGGTTTACAGTAATTGTGATCTTTAGATGAACCTGCATACACATCTTCATCCTGGTTGTGAGGCCATACTCCGCTTATTGCCGTACCACTATCATCATTATCACTATCGCTTTCGGTTTCAGTGTCACTTACCACTTCTATAATAAAAGGTTTATCTAAATACAAGTCATGTTTTAAGTATTCTCCTTCTAACCGGCGAACGTGTTTACAATGCTGTGCCCACTCATGAACTGTAATAGCGTCAAAAGCTTCTCTAACTAGGCGGAAAATTTCAGCATTTTTGTGTTCAATATTTACATCAGCAACTTTTCTTTCCATTGTGCTCCATATGAGTTCAATGGGATTGAGATCACAGTGATAAGGTGGTAAATATAAGCATTTGTGGTTATTGTCTTCTATTTTTTTTTCAATCTCATATACAGGTTCAGGCTTGTTTCTCTTAATTATTTTTAAAAGCTGAGGTTTAGTCAAATTCTCTCCGTAGTCAATTTTATTTTGGGTCAACCATAATTGCATATCTTATTTTTAGGAATTCGTATTTGGGACTTTATTCACACAAATACGGTGATAAGGAGCATTATCCATCACTATTATGGATGGCTCTCTTCACTTCCTCTGACTTAAAATCTAAAATTTCTCCACTTTCTCTCTGACTTAAAATCTAATCTGTTTTGTAAAAATATACAAAACAAAGTAGACGTGTCTAAATTATATTAAACGTAACTTATAGATTTTGAATATTATAGTAACTGAATATTATACTAATTGAACATTATTTTAAATGTGCATTACATAAAATGTTCACTACACCGTATAAAATTAGGTTAAATGAAATTATATCAATAATTGATAACATCATTAGATCGTTATACTAAAAAAAAGTAAGTTAAAGGAAATTAGGTCATATGATCATTAGAACTTTTGTTATTATATCAAATGTTACACACCCCTAGACAAGTATCATTCGAATTCATTCGATGTCAGCGATGAATATGGTCAAAATGTCAAAATAAAAGAAGTTTCTTCACGTTATATTTTGATAGCATTTGACATTCCCATACTTTTTTGGCATTTTTTGGGTTCCGTAGTTAACAAGGAACCCTTATAGTTTCGCCATTCCGTCTGCCTGCAGCTAGAAAGCTATAATTTTGCATGGATGTACCTATTAATTACGCTGATAAAGTGGTAAAATAAAATAATCAAAATTTTTTTTTGCTACCTCATATACACATAAAGTCTGAATGTTTTTTTTGTTCTCGTGTATAGCATGGTGTTGGGTATCGTTGGACAGGCCATTCGAAAATATTTCTGGTCTGTGAAAACCATTTTCCGAATTAAGGTATCCGTTAATGTATATTTAAGCTATAAATAGCAAATTTTTGTTAGAGTCAAGTGTGCAAGTGTGCAGCCCTGTCAGCTAAATAGTTACTTTGGGATGTGTGAAAAAATTCACAGTAGTAGCAAATATAACGAAATTAAAAGGAAAACTATCACAGCCTATTAGGCTTTACAAGTTTACGAGTAATAGTCGACCAACTTATAAAATATATTTGGAAAAGTAAAAATTTTGTATATTGGTGTATGGGGACAACAGTTTGCGAAAGGTAAAGTTAATTTTGTGCCTTTGTTGGAGCAATGTTCGGCGCTTTCATTGTTTCATGAAAGTTAGTAATCATCATCATCTTTCTGCTTCATCTTCTTGTAACATGTTACTTGGGGTCGGCGCAACACGTTTTATTTATTTATTTCAAGGAAGGCTTACAGACTAATAACATCATTTAGATACTTACTATAATTTTAACAAGTTGCTAATAACAAGCCCCCACATATAAACTACAATAAAATAAAAACACATAAGACTCAAAGGAATATCAAGTAAATAGGTACATATCTACTTTAAGCATCGAAAAAAGATTTGGCCAGTAGACGCCTTGCTGTGCCTGCACTTGTGCAAAACAGATCTATGTTTAAGTCACGTAGTATTACGTTGAAGCTCCTAGCTGCCCTTAACAGAAAAGCATTACGTCTGTAGTTTGTCGTTGCAAAAGGCACATGTAAAAGTGGTCGTTGACGGAAACCAATCATACTTGTTTTCAGAGATAAGTTAGCTACAAGTTCAGAACAATCCACTGTACCATTAGCAATATTAAATAAAAAACATATATCATTGATCTCACGCCTAGTTTCCAACGGAAGAAAATGATACCTTTTACAACGATGTGAATAATCTTCAGACCATAATTTTGCCTTAAAGTCGAGATAACGTAAGACGTACGTACGTTTTCTTCTTCCATACCGTCCTGTCCCCCGTCACGCCATCTCTGAAGGTGATGTTTATGAAAGTTAGTAAGGTTACCTATTTATTTTGGTGAATATAGCTGGTTATACGGAATCCTCTGTGCGCGAGTAAGACTCGCACTTGGCCGGTTTTACCAATGGCTATCGCCACGCCTTCGTTGATAGAATATCACTTGTCTAGGGCTTCAGTACTCAGCCACGTCGATAGCCTTAGGGTCTTGCAAAGATCTCGCATAGCGCAGGTGCTTTTGCATAAGGAGCAGGGCGCCTGATGGAGCATCTTCGTAATGTCACTTCAGTTTGCTAACTTTGCAAGCAATATGGCTGTATCGGCAGTTCTTTCACTTACGGACCTACTGGGTATAAAAAGATCTACCACAAAGCCTCACTGTACCTACATGAATCAACCTCAATCTGCAGGTATAACATCACTAAGCTAAGACTCATTTGATACAAAATGTGAAAGCAGCTTCAGTTACATAGGTACATAATTATATTGCCTAGTAAATAAGCATCATATTTGAATACTCCAACCAACGAAAATAATTATTCGTCTTATTATTTTAATTAATATAATTTAATATGGCACACGTGTACGGTGGCATACCATTCAGGGTGCCGATTTGAAAGCATAATATTATTATAAGCGACCTACATGTATAACATAGAAATATTAAATGTTCTTTATGTACGAGTATGTTGCTGTTAAACCTTGAATATTGGTAAATTTTAACGCAGTCCTCTGCACTGATTTTTTTGACAATAAAGTAGAAATACCTCCAAGACTCAGTGTGTGTAAAAAAAGTCTCACGTGAGGATGGGGTCCAACTTCCACCAGACTCAACCTGTTCATCATAAAGTAGAGTTTTACCTTGTGGCGTATGCTTGATTGATCCGCAATTCTTTCAATCTTTACCTTATCGTATTTTTAGGGTCGGTTCTCCTTAAAATTCTTTGACAGGCGTGTCTGTGTTAGGTCTTCGAGACATCTAAGTGTGAGAACATACATCAGGTAAAGGAGAGCCTTTTAAAATCAATATATATATATATATTTCAACTACACCATTAAGGTACTTTTGAATTGCAAAAAAATAAACAACACTAGCTAGATGCACATTCGCAAGCATCAGTAGGACTCTATGGAGAAGAATGTGCAACAAACTCCACTGACACTCTTTAACTGACTTAAAAAAAGGATGAAGTTCAATTCATCGGACCCTTTTTAATTTTTAGTTATGTTCCCAGATAACCTATAATAAAGACGCTTAGACCTCCTTAATGCTAAGCCATGGGTAGATAATCTATATAAGACATCTCGAATAGTTAACAGACTATGATGAAGCAAATACTTATAAATAAATGGTGCCCACTGATGAAAATGGTACCATTGAACTGATCTGGTGATGAAGCAGGAAGGTAGGCACTGGAACTCCGAAATAAAATAATGTATCCGGGTCGTGTTTGGGCATATCGGAATCGTCATAAGATGTACTTTAGCTATAAATGATTTTCAGTGTAATTGGAAGTAATTATAATTAAGAAAAAACTAAAAAGAGGTAAATAAAAAACTTTTCAACAAAAAAATCAAACCGACTTCCAAAACAAAACACTAAAAAGCGAAAAATAACTTTCTTTTCCGAAGTCGGTGTCGAAAAACGGAAAACAATAGGGACCAAAGACACCGAAAATTCTAAATCCGAAAATTGCAATAGTGTAGCATCAAATTAGCACAATTTTGCCTATAAAATTCATTTTTTGGCGTTCGCTGAGAAATCTATTGATTATACGTAAAAAATATGTACTACATGATTAAAGTACTCATTATTGACTACAAAAAAGGCTGCGAGAAAATATATCTCACTATCATAGTTAAGTCACAATAGCAGCTTTTGTATTCTAAAATATAATTAGAACGCTGGTAGAAACAAAAGTTGGTTAAATTCGTATTTATTTAAATATAAATAGTTTAACAGATTGGTAGACCTACCCTACCAAGGTAGGTTAGGTAGGTAGGTAGGTTAGGTGGGTGGGTAGATAGGTAGGGTAGGATAAGTAGGATAGGGTATGTATGTAGGGTAGGGTAGGGTATGGTAGGTAGGTGAGTACGTAGGTGGGTAGGTAGGTAGGGTAGATAGGTAGGTGGTAGGTAGGTAGGTGGGTAGGTAGGTAGGGTAGATAGGTAGGTGGTAGGTAGGTAGATAGATAGCCAGTTGACGGGAGCGAAGCCGCGGTGGTCAGCTAGTTTAAAATAATGTCACAACCAGCACTTTGACATTCGGCAAGGCGAATTTTAAGCACTTTGTTTAGTACCATTTAAAACTAAATTATTAGCAGCGAACCAATTTTGGACCTGCTGCAATGCGTTATTTTATCGTCAATGTTACTCGTACATCTATATATCTTAAAATTAAGTAAGTGTCATCAGCAAATAACACTATGTTTAGTTTGTTTTTCAATAATTGGGATAAATCGTTTCACTAAAAATAAGAAAGGACCTAAAATTGAGCCCCCATTATGACGTTTAACCGCGACGAATTGACGACGTTTATTTGAAGTAATTGCTATCTATCATTAAAATATAATAATCTTAATCGATTTGAAAAAAAACCTCAATTTAGAAGTGTCTATCAAAAATAGACTCCCCTTACAGAAATAAATCTACATGAGCAGTGTTTCTGAGTAAAAGCTACCTTCGTATGACAAACAATTCAATCGATCATAACAATCCACTGCCGGACAAGGACATTGCATACACGAAACAACAACAAAACAATATAATTGCAAACGTTTGCTTCTCGTTCTGACTATTCTAGAGTTTCCTACGAAATTGTAATGGCAATCTCAGGTAACACAATACGTTAACGTCCACGTTAACGTTTGCGTGATGTGGCCCAGTTACCGTTTCGAACCATGGGATTTTCGTTTTCCCATTGTTTGTGAAATGTATCAACGGTAAAGTATCCTGCATGGTAACGAAATTGTCTTATAAATCGTTCGACGGCTTCCTATTAAGTATTCTTTTGAGGAATTGGGTCGTTGTTTCAGTTAAGAGACAATTATGCTTGGAACATTTCTATATAGCCACGTGATAGGTAACCTACTTTTGTTTTTCTCTTGTAAATAAGCGTGAATTCTCGACACTTAAGGGATTTATTATTTGTCATTAGACATGGTGAGGTTACTCAATATACGTACACCTATTTCTCTTATGTTACAAAGGATTTCTAAGATAAAAATAAGGACAAGAATTTTCTTTGTGTTTTCGTACATTTTCCAAGCGTAGGTATTTGGTTGTCTTCGCCATTCTTCTTTCAGTTGAAACATCATTAACTAGCTTACCACAAGTTTCTCGTCCATCTATGGCAGGTAGTCATTTGCTTAATGAAGAACCCGATGCCTCGGGAAACTCAGCAAAATGTCTCGTAATGCTTACTTAGGTACAGATGTTATGGATAGATCGATGACTGTTCTACAGTCCACTCGTAAGTGGTTTGTGAATCAAGTTTTCCAGTCAAAATAAACATGGACACCGCGGCGTCACTCTCATGGGTATCGTGAAAAAGCTTATGGAAAGGATTCACATTCAAATAGCCTTTATTTACAAACTTATCACTAATTATTTGACATGTTTTTTGTACAGGTATCGGTAAACAGTTCGTTATGATTTTCAGCATAGGCCGCCCCCAGACCACTTCACAGAGCATGATTGTGTTATTTTCCTCTCCATGACATGATGGAAAGGTTTATGGCTAGATAATACAAAAAAAAACCGTCCAAGTGCGTGTCGGACGCAACCTTTCTCGTGGAAACTTCGCTAAATGACGACTACATCATCCCTGGAAACTTACACCCAGAACAAGCTACACTTAATTTGTCCTCGTAATAGCAACAATTGACAACTGTAGGTTCAGAACGTGACGCGAATAGCTAGGGCGGCCTTCGACTTATATAGTTAGGTCCTACTTAATTTAGTCAGACTCTCCTCCGACAAGTCCGTTCGACGTTTCTCGTTTTCCGACGTCAATTCTGAGATGCGTGTTATCCTTAACATATACTGAATAATACATACCCAGTTTGCATGACAAGTGTAGCCGAATGATGGCAATGCGAACGGTGTGCGACACACCTTCGTTCGTTATCTCGAAATTGTGTCCCCTCACTAATTTTCTTGGGTTGTTCTGTAGATAGAAAAGGTTGCTGGCTATTTACGTAAAAGTAAATTTTCTTTTTTTTTCGAAAATTTCTTGTGTGACAAAATTATTCGAAAATGTCTCAAGTTATAAGCGTTAATTCATCTCCTTTGTATGAATAAATCGACATTCGTGAGACCTCTGAAACTGCTTTCATAATCGAAGCGCTCTACTTATATAAAATTGGGTCAATATTCGCGTACAAACAGAGAGGGAGCGCGAAAAGTTTATCCTAAACAGTAATGTCACGGAATAGGTTCTTAACCTATTTCGCTAGTGGTTCTACAGCTTCTGAGGACTGCGACACAGCCGTTTGTGCCCATTCGATAAAGTTAAAACATTGTAAGAAAATGAGCTGGATGAAAGGTCACGCCTCCGTGAGCACTTTCCTTATCACTACATTTTCCTAATATAATTGATATCTGAAGCAGACAGTTGCTTCTTTTTTAGAGAACCTCATATTTGTTATTTTAATGTGTCAAATAGTAATGAATGATACTGTCGGTGACGTCTGCGTTTGCCTTTAATGCCCTTCATACACAAAACGTGTAGGTCATTTAGAAGTAAGCACTCCGAAAACGAACGCTCTTTTTTACGAGTGAAGAGCTTATACTGAAATTGGGAATCGGGGTTATTTCAATAAAATTGGATCAAATTAAGGTTTCGTGTGAACAGGATACTGGAAATAAAAGTAGGCTACAGCCGACGGTCGTTCGTTTTGCAATCGAGTGTTTGTGTCTGTGCGGCATGAAGTGTGGTGCGGGTGCGTGGCGCGCGCGGGTGCGCGGCGGCGCGCGGCGTCGATAGCGCACCGGCCTGACGTCGCCGCGCTCCCGCTCCCCGCGCCCTCACGCCGCGCGTCACTCTCGACACCCGCGACACCCTCGGCACCCGAGCCGAGCCGCGCCGACCAGCACACCGCGACGCGCACCATCACCCCCGTGACTGTTTACTGTGAACCCCATCGAGACATAGCTCTAGGAACCACCCAGTGTCGCTATCTGTGCAAAATCAGTATCTGGTGAAAACAAACACATCACACGGCGTTAGCGCAGGCGCGCCGCAAGCGGACATGATGAGAGCGGCCATCTTGGCCGAGGACGCACTTTCGCCTCGCCCCAGCTTCAAAGCTCGTTTCGAAAGCTCCATATAAGCCTTAAAGAACGAGCGATGCGTCTTGGAGCTGGATCCGCGGCGTGCGCCCTCTGAGGCCGCCCCGCGCCGCTATCGATCCGGTAGCGTCATGGCGCCCGCGGAGTGAATGCGGACATCGGGACAGCGCCGCAGCCCCCGACCGCGAGCGGAGCGCCCGCCCAGTGATAGTGCTAGAGTGGTCGCGCGGCATGTGAGACAGAGTGTTGGCGTGGTTGGGAGGGCGCGCGGGCGGCGGCGGGCCCGGCTGACCGCGCGCCATGGGCGAGGAGTACGCGCGCTCCCCGTGCGAGCGCTTCCCGGCGACGGGCGCGTTCAGCGTGGCGCCGCCGGAGAGGCTCAGCCCGCCGCCGCCCGCGCCGCTGCCGGATCGGTTCTCAGCTTCCCCGCGGCGGGTGCGCCGCTGTGCGGAGGCAGAGCGCGCGCGGCGGCCGCGCTATGTGCCGCCGGCGGCGCACGTGCCCGTGGAGCGCTACGTGCCGCGGCCGCCGGCGCCACTGCGGCCTCCACCGCCGGTGTACTGCGGGCTGGCGTGCAGGCCGCCGCCCCCGGCGCCGCGCAAATGCTGCGGGCCAGCGTGTCGCGAGGACATCGCGGGCTCGCCGCCGCCGTCCCGCTACGTGGAGTACGTGGGCGCGGCGGCGGCCCGGCGGCTGGCCTGCACGCCTCCTCCGCCGCCGCCACCCGCGCTCCAGCTGCCCTGCGAGCCCCAGGAGCCCCCGTGCTGCGTACAAGCTCGCAGACGACCACAACCACCACATGATTGGTAAGTACCACGCCAGAATGGAAATACAATAACACCGCCACTCTTGAGTTAAGTCCGATACGAAAATATTTACTTAGCCTACCTACCACCTACCAGAATGTCTGACTATCCACTTTTGAACGATGTTGCCTGATATACCCTTGTGACGTCAACTTTGATCTGCCTTCTAAGATAATAACAAATCAAGTGACATTCACAAACGAACGAGTAATTACCTAGATGCGCAATAGATCTCGCACACTAACTGCGTAACTCGACAATGAGAATGCCATTTAAAGCGTTTTTAATAATTTGCCGATATTAGCGAGAGCCAGGCAGTTATAATTGGTTAATATATGTTGGTTATTTTCTGGATGATGCCGATAACGTGTGATTGATGGCGGCTGGCTAACGATCGACATTTGTGAGCTACTCACTCACATGTACGCACTGATTAGCTTCTCGCCAATGTTCGGCATTTCACTCAAATTTGGCGAATATTTTCGCATCAACGGTATGTCGCATCTGTTGGCTTGTATTGTTGTAGCTATTTCTATGTACAAAATACAAAGTGTTTATTTCCTACCTATGTAGGTAGGTAGGTGAAGTTTTCCGTACTTTTATATCTCTCGAACCTTTGATGTCGCGGACCATCTTTCATTAAGAAAAGCTAACATTTTTTCGTTCTATAACTTTCGTGGCGTCATTCTTCGTTCCTTTCACATTTCTTGTTATGAAAACATAATATTTTGTTCTCGACACTTGGATTCATAGTCAGACAATAACTGCCACTGTTTTCGCAACTGTTCTGTAGTGAAGCGCAAAATGATTTAAGTCTGCATTAAGCTCTTGGAATTGTACCAAAAGTTAGTGTCCTACATAGTTCAGTTTTACATTATTGCATCGTAAATTCTACTAGCTTTGATAGTGATTAGATAGGCTACTTTAGGGTACGAAATTATCTATACTGTTTAGTGTGATGCACATAATATTATGTATGTTTCGTGTTGACATTGACTGTGTGTGTGCCTTTAGGTAAAGTTAGCCGGTCTGGAAAATAAAGTCGATCACACCAAAGTAAAATACACATTTCGCTGTACATTTCAGTATAAGGTTCAAATAACAGTTAAATACAAAATGTCATCTCCGTACGAACAATTTGATTAGAGCTGAAACATTGATCAGTAACCTTATCACATTTTTCGATACTTCGTAAATTTGGGATGAAAAATTATGAAAATTCTAATGCCGATCGTATACATATTTCTTAGTGTAGAGTGAAGTTTTAAGTAATAATACATACTTACCAGTCTGCTTCGAAACGCGTACAGATTTTAATTAAATTATCACTGTAGGTAGGTCTCTCTTCTCTTCGTGTGAGTACCTATATGGTCACCTCTGGTGTCAGAGATAAATAAGCCTCCTATGGTAGCCCAACACAAAAAAAGGCCTTTGACTCGGCTATTTCAGACTTATATTAACTATAATTATGTATAAGTCCAGGTTTCCTCACGATGT
This sequence comes from Orthosia gracilis, assembly GCA_947562075.1. NCBI lineage: Eukaryota > Metazoa > Arthropoda > Insecta > Lepidoptera > Noctuidae > Orthosia > Orthosia gracilis. Next base: position 4,576,936 of record OX387269.1, read on the forward strand.
TTTCCTTCACCGTTGCCTGTGATGTCAAAGATAAACGTAATAGTTAGGGAATTTTAATGAGAAATACTTTTTAATACAAGTAACTAATAAATTTCAATTCTAGTACTCATCGATACTATCTATCTGGCGAACGCTTATTCCAGAATCGACGAGTGTTACAAAAATTGTCTGATAAATGTAACTTGCGTAGAAATTTGGCAATTGTTACTGATAGTCAGTACTATGAAAGTTTCTAAGGGGTCTGAAAGGCCATGTTAGACTGAAATCCGACCTAAGTAAAGTCCAGAAAAGCCTAGGTAGATAGATGTTTTTCTATCTTAGGTAAATTATGTGTATCTAAGGCAGTTGTATAGGGTATATTTTTTAAATACAACTTTGTTGTCGCTCTAAATAAGAACACGTTTAAAAAACCTATTACGAAACTTAGATATTCAATTATAATTCTCTGTTCATAAGTGCTATAACGTTATTTTCAAAAGATCTTCTCGAAAATCTCTCAACAATGTAATTTAATGGTAAACTTTTTTCATATAAACTTTATTTTTAAGGCTAGCTTAGAGCACCTAAACCTTGAAGAAGCGTAGTGTTACCGACTCATTTAATTTGTTTATTTTATGTCATTCAATAGATTCATCTTGTAATATTTGCTAAGGCAGTAATTGTGATAATTTCTAGTTTATTGAGTACCGTTTCCTAAAGCGTTGTTTTACAGAAGGACAGTATTGTTGTTATGTCATCTTTATATTGTAAACAATGACGTAGGTATGTAAACTTAGTTTTTGATTGCAGTTATAGTTATAATATATGGATTTAACAATAATGGCTCTATTTAAGGAAATCTTTGCGGTGTTTAGCAACAGATTAGCTAATCCTAAATTCAAACTCTCTGTGGAAAATTTGAAAATAGAATGTGTTAAGCATTGTTGCTAAACATTGTTGCGATTTTTGAAAACACCAAAAATGAAAAGAAACTATATGTATACCTAAAGCACATTTTACGATTATCTCGGTGACATATTTTCGCACAGTACCAACGTAACATGTTTTATAAAATGTAACAGTAGTTATGTACTTACACAATATCTGTGGCTAATCGATGGATATTTACAAGAAAAGTAAAATACAGGTACGTTACACTGTTATCTTTACATAGAAGTAGATAATCGCGATAAGATTCGGGCGTGTCATCATATCGCGTATCGTTGCTCCAGTAACAATTAGACTGACATGCCATTTGCATTAGCCAAGTGTACTGTGTTCCTTTGCTTAGTGTAAAAAAACTTTATAGTAGTCTATGACTCGTAAAATGTATGAATAGTGGCTGTTTGTATTTTCTCCGTTCCCGCGTCCTTATGAAGGATGGATAATGATAAAAAGTAAGTGGACTATAATGACTTCTATCATATTTTCAGTGTTATTGTCTACCTACGTTTTTAAAGCTGAGCCATGAAATAGGCGCTGTGTATAACCTCTTTCAACCTTATTTTAAAAAATCTCGACACTAGCGATTGCTTAGCACATTCTCTATTCAAATTTTCTACAGAGAATTCGAATAAAGAATCTGCTATCTATTCACTTGCTTTACAGATCAGAGTTTTTTTAAAGGGCCAATTTTTACGTCTAGGGTTAAACTATGCCTAGTTTTTCGTGTGGAAAATTTACTAAATTAAAGCAAACTACTTACAAACAGTTAGATAGTTCAACCAACTCGTATGCCTTTAGAAATGTCGAGTTGGAAAGTTTAGGGATTCTTCAGTTGATTTCTTTGAAGACTTGACGTCCTATTACTCTGGGGAAATTGGTTTAGGATAACATGTCTGCTGCCAAATTTCGAAACGAGTAAATCAGTGTATTTGTGAAACTTAGCTATGTAACTGGTAAAGACATAGATCGATAATTCTGTAGGTAAAGCAGTACGTAAAAAGTAGGTCTATGTATTATGTTTATATTTAGCTCAAAAAGGCCTGTTTCGGCTTGGTAATAGCGTTTAGTGATTAAATTTTAATCTGGACTGAGCCCTTTATAGTTAGGTATAAAGGGAACACGAAGTGGGCTTGTTTGCTGATACGGCATTTTTTACTCGTAACAAACGACTGTATTTGGATTGCCTGCTTATCAAAAATTCTTTCTCTTTTTTTTCTTTTTCTTTTAAAAAACGTTTGTAAAAACAACGTTGCCCCACACTAGGAATTTCTTCCTGTATCGTGGTGTTGTGTTGTTAAATGTTTGCTAAATATTTGTACAGATCTTTAATATTCTGTTTTTGTTTTCATAATCTTGCTATTAGTCGGTAGACTATAAGCGGATGAGATGAAGTTTATTTTTATGAATAGATGAAGTCGTATTTCTTAATATTGATAAAAATAGGTACATATCTATTGTTCTCAAGAAATTCTCAATCGTAGTACTTTTATTGTTATCTGCAATTTTTAACCGACTTTCCAAAAAGGAGGAAGTTCTATGATCTACTTCATGTTTGTTTTTTTTTGTGTTTGCTCACCGATATCTCCGTTAATTGTGGACAGATTTTGAAAATTCTTTATTTTTATTTTTAAACATTTGCCTGGAAACAGCTTATATCTCATTAAAACTATACGGTATGCAATTATGATTGTTTTTTAATTGCTTAGATAGTGAGTAAATGTCCTGAAAGATACAGGTATACCTACGTATAGATAAGTATGCATGCGCAATCAAAATACTAATGTCATTCATGAATTAATTAATTTTTGAAAAATGGTTTCAAGGTCATTAATTCAAGGTCAAATAAATTTCATTGAAGAAACTTCGCAGACTTGATGGGTATCGATATCTAATGATAAGTGACGATAAAAATATTGAACTCATAGTTTCAAGGTCAGTGGCTGTTGACTAGAGATGCCGCGGTTAGTTGTTATAGTGAATAGTCGAATACCGATTAATCGCCATTCTCTATGGCAAATAGTCGAATACTCGCCATTATTACTCGACATAAAAAAGGAGTATTAAATATAGTTTACTAGTTTCTGCCAGCGGCTTCACCCGCGTTTAAGTCGAAAATTATCCCAAGGGAACATATCCCCGGGATAAAAAGTATCCTATATGCTATTCCTGACTATAATCTATCTCTGTGCTAAATTTTATTCAGATAAGTCAAGCCGTTTGACCTTGAAGAAGACACGACAATAATAGTGGCTACTACAATTCTTCTTGAACTTAGCAATCCCCCCCCCGTCCGACCGTCGTGACGAGCAGTCGTGCTTTGTTTGTGCTCCCGAAATTTTAAATTAAATAAAAGTCAAAATTCAATTACTGACAACGAAACATTTAAGATCGGATGTATAAATGTGTTGTCGATAAACTAATAACAATTCAAAAGTGTACATAAACATATTTCGTGTAAATTATTGAAACAGTTTTTTGAATCAAAAGTGTGGTGTTGTGCTGATTGACCTGTGACTCGAAAAAGTGAGGGTACTTACTGCGACCTATAGTCAGGGTCGCGCACTCTACACATCGATACTCACCAACTGGTTGCCTTTTTCGCTTGTAACCGTACAGACGCGCTTGGCTAAGTGGCGTTAACAACCGCACTCACGGTTGCTATCGTACTGGTGATCCGGGTTCGAGCCCGGCGATCCACAAAAATTGTTTTTGCTTTTTGACGTATTTTTTTCTTGGTTTTTTCTGCGCTCCTGATACTCGCTGTTATTTTCCCTTATATTCGGAAACATGCCGCCTAAACGTAATCCAACTCCAATTGTTGAAAAGGAGAACGTCAAGGCTGGAGATGTTGAGAAGTCTCTTAATAAGAAAAGACCTGAGGTGGTCATGTCGAACGAATTGCATGATTGCGATTCTGATCCTGATTTGCATCGACTACAATTGTGTGTAGCAGACCGTAAAAAAAGGAAATTTGAGGGTGGTAATACTCTCGAGGAAGAGGATGACGTTTCTATAATTTCCATGTCAACAATACAGAAAATGTTCGAGGCGCTGTCAAATGATCAAGACAAGCGCTTCCAAGATCTGGTTGGTTGTGTAGATAGGTTACGAGAGCAGAATGTAGAGCTGACAAAATCAGTTGAAATGATGTCCCAGAAATATGATGAGTTTTTATCTCGCATCAAATCTTTAGAAGATGCTAGGAAAGCAGATGAAAAGTACATCGTGTCATTGGAGCAAAAAGTCGATAACCTGGAACGCAAAACGCGTGCTTCGGGCATTGAAATTCGCAATATCCCGAAGCCCAGTAAACCCGAAACCAAACCGGAACTCTGTGGTATTATTCAGACCCTCGGTAAATCAGTTGGTGTTGACATCAAGGACTCGGACATAAGGGATGTTTACAGAATTACCGCAAAGGACTCCTCGAACCCAATTATAACTGAATTTGCGTCTGTTGTAATGAAGGAGAAGGTGTTAGCAGCTGTGAGAAATTATAATAAGACCAAACAAAAGGGGGGAAAACTAAATACGACTCATTTTAGTCTACCAGGTCCCATCAAACCAGTCTTTGTCGCTGAAACCCTTACCCAAAAGTCCCAGAAATTATTCTTTTTGGCTCGAGCATTGTCAAGGGAACGTGGTTTTGCTTTTTGTTGGACCTCACGGGGAATAGTCTTTGTTCGCAAGAGTGAAAATAACCCAAAAATTAAAATTGATTGTGAAGCGGACCTAGCAAAGCTGAAAATCTGACTATATTTTGCACACAATCTCTTTGTTATTTGTCTGTTTTATATTTTACTTTTCCATATGTTGTTATACAATAATTTTAAACTTGCATTTAATTCAGCATTGTACACACTTACACATTCACACACCTTATACACATACTTAACTTATGAATACAAACTTCCTCTTGGACACTACTTTGTGATTCGTGATAAACACTTTTTCCTATGTATATTTCGAAATACTCATAGCCCAGCACTTTTGGCGTATATAATAATCATTTATAACAATTCGATAACATAAAAGAGTTATCCGATGACCTGGACAATTATGGTGTGTCTAAGAGTTTTGAGTGCTATGTGGAGGACTGCAGGCGATTGGTTCCTAATGTTTCATCATCTCTTTCGGTATTAACGCAAAACATTCGCAGCATTAACTGTAATTTTGCTGGCCTGGAGGTTTTACTCAAAAGACTTAAGGTTAACGTTGACGTCATTATACTGACGGAATGCTGGTTGTCATATGTGTCAGTAATTCCTACTTTACAGGGTTATCAGGTGTGTTCAACAGGTGTAAACCCATTACAAAATGACGGAGTTGTCATTTATGTTAAGGATGAGATTACGTACTCAGTTGAAGAACTGTCATTTAAGGAAGCTAACTCTCTTCTTCTTAAAGTAGGCTTGGATACTGCAATTCTGGCCATATACCGTTCTCCATCCTATGCGAACCTTGATCAGTTCCTTGCTTCTATGAATGACACATTACAAGAACTGAGTCAGTTTAAAAATGTTGCCATAATAGGTGACATTAATGTTTCTATTAACGCAGATAAGCCTCACAAAAACCTGGATAAGTACTTGAGTCTGGCAGCATTCCACTCTCTATTACCATCTCACTATTATGTCACTCGTGAAGCTAGTGGAACTTGTATTGATCACGTCTTATTGAGAACTCGATACTCTGCAACCACACTTGTCATACAGGCCAATCTCACTGACCACAAACCGGTTTTGCTTTGTTTACATAAAAAACAAACTCGTCAATATGCCATCCATACTATGACAAAAACTAATTCCGACCAACTTAAATTAGATATAGGTAATATTGACTTTGCCCCAATATACGCATCTCAGGACCCTGACTTCTCAATGAATTATTTTATAGAATCGCTGACCACAGCTATAACTAAAAATACTAAAACTGTACATTTGGCAAACCGCAAAAAAATAATTAAGCCTTGGATAACGCCGGGTCTTCTGCGTTGCATGCGAAACAGAGACAAATTACATACCAAAGTTCGAAAGTCTCCCAATAACAACATATTAAAGATAACTTACAACCGCTATAGAAATTTCTGTAATGCTTTATTGAGAAAAGTTAAAGGAGCTTATGAGAAAGAACAAATAACGAATGCTGGAAATGACAGTAGAAAGATATGGCAGGCAATCAAAAATATTACGCACACAGCTCAAACTAAACAACCATCCAAAGACTTACTTAATTTAGCCCCTACCCCAAATGGATCGGTCAGTAAGATAAATGAATATTTTGTAAATGTTGGCAGGACTTTGGCGGAAAATATTCTAAAAAATAATGCCGAAGACAGTAGCATCAATGACCAATCTTTTCATTCTAAAAACTCTTTTGTACTGTTTGATACTGATCCTCAGGAACTGAGTGGGGTTATTTTGACCCTTAAAAACAACTGCGCAGTTGGCTGGGATAAGCTATCGAATAAGTTCCTTAAGGACTTCAAGGACTTCTTGGCACCTCCGCTGACATTTTTATTCAATCACTGCATACAGGTCGGAGTCTTTCCAAAAGCCTTGAAGAAGTCGATTGTTGTCCCGATCTATAAGGGTGGCGGCAGGGATCGTGTTTCCAATTACAGGCCGATATCTTTGTTGTCAGCTATTTCCAAAATTTTTGAAAAACTGATAAATGCTAGACTGGTAATTTATTTAGAAAAAAATAACCTGCTCTCGGACTGCCAATTTGGTTTCCGGCGTGCCAGGTCCACTTCTGATGCTGTGCATACTGTTACTAACTTTATAGCAACTAATTTGGATGAACGTAAGAAATGCTTAGCAGTATTTCTGGACCTGGCGAAGGCATTTGATACTGTTTCTGTCGCCATACTGCTTCGTAAGCTGGAAGCCATGGGTATACGTGGTACCCAGTTGGACCTTTTCAGAAGCTACCTATCTGATCGATGCCAAGCTACGGCGGTTGATGGGTACTTGAGCGCTGACCTGCCGGTCACCTACGGAGTCCCACAGGGTAGCGTACTTGGGCCTACCTTATTCTTGATCTATCTAAATGATCTGAGCGCTTTCAAGCCACTAAATGGCACTCTAGTGTCCTATGCAGACGACACTGTTATTTTGATTTCCGCCAAAACCTGGCATGGGGCCTTTGATGCTGCCCAGGATGCTCTTAATTTTGTCTTCAAGTGGTTGGTCGATAATGTATTGACACTTAACGTTGATAAATCGAAATACATGACTTTTACAATCCGTGACTCAGGTAACCTACCTGATGACCTCCACTTGATTGCTCATAACTGCGGCATATACAATTCCAATGAGTGCCTTTGCAGACGATTGGATCAAACTGATCACATCAAGTACCTTGGTGTAACTTTGGATTCGCACTTAGACTTTGCAGAACATTTTGCACTTCTTAGTGGAAGGGTCCGGAAACTTATTACAGTCTTTAAAACTCTCAGACGTGTCGCCGAACCCAGACTAGTAAAGCAAATTTATTATGCATTATGTCAGAGCTTAATCTCGTACTGCATAACTTCTTGGGGGGGAGCTCCACCCACTAATATTAAATGTGTAGAAATTGCCCAACGAGCTGTTCTCAAAGTGAGCACTTTTAGACCATTTTTGTTCCCCACAAAATCTCTTTACCGTGAATGTGAGGTCCTTACAGTTAGACAACTGTTTCTATTGGGCATAATTCTTAAACAGCATACCCACACCTTTTATGACCCTCTTAAAAATGTGTCTCGTCGAAAAGGTAGGGTCTGTGAATCTACAAAAACGTGCCATACATCATTTGTTCAAAGGTTTTACTGTTTTCTCGGACCTTTCATTTACAACAAAGTTAATGATTTAATATCCATTTACGATCTTAATATATATCAATGCAAAAAGGCAGTTACAGCCTGGTTACTAACCCTGGGCTATGATGAAGCCGAGAAAATTCTAGCCGTCCAATCTTAGCTTAGTTTTTATTTCCACCTCCACTTCACACCGTGACGGGCCCACACCACAAACTACGACCTCCACACCACAAAGTAACGTCCTACACACCACACCACTATTCACACACACACTTCACACCTCATATCAATTTAATTTAATTGTTGTATAAATCTATTTTATTTTATATTATTGTAATAATTTTGGAATTTATTAATACTGAATATTAATTTAATAACAATTTAATTTAAAATTATTTTATAGAAAAACGTAATAATTGAATAATAATCTAATAAAAATGTAATTTAATTTATTAATAATGTAATAGGAAAATTTTGAATCAATTGTATTTTAAAAATGATATGTATTCCATTCCACTCTTTTCCGTGTACTTTACCAAAGGTATTCATAATTGTAAGTAAATCGACTAATTATAACAGTTTTTTGGGGGGCCTGGTAATCTGCGTAACAGGATTTCCTAGTGCAGATACCAGTCTCCCACAAAGGATTTATTGAATAACGTTGCACCATTATGTAAAGTTTATAAGAAACCTTTGTGGAAGAGAAATAAATATTTTTATTATTATTATTATTATTATTAATCATAACTGTAGTCTAAACATTTCTAAAATTTTCAGAAAAGAAAACAATGAAATCAAAGAAACCAGTCTCATGTTTTACTGAATTAACATTTTTGTATGCTGCCAGCATTGAAATAAAAGGTTATAGAAAACTTCTCCTTTTCTGCACTAAGATCTGCTCCTTTTGGACTTTAAATATTAAATTATTAATTAAAAAGCCCAACTTAACCTAACTTCAACAAGACTGAAAAAAAATTACAATGATAATATTAAGTGTGTTTTGTTTTTAAAGATTAATAAACGTTTTACTATTAGTTATATAGTTAAAAGTTGTTTTTTTGACATCTATTCGTCGAATAATATACAATATTATTCGGTATTCGACGACCAATAAAAATGTCGAATACCAAATGCCGAATAGCGAGTATTCGCGGCATCTCTACTGTTGACACCGCTGTCAGCTGTAGTTGTATGATTTTTTTGTGTTCTTTTTTTGTTTCCATCGCCATAGATATCGATATCCATCACGTCTCCGAAGTTTCCCTAATTAATTTAATTTGACCCTGTGTAACCAAATTATTATTGGAAATATTTCAGCTTCAGAATTTTCCTTTGGCAGTAGGCCTTTATGTAGGTAAGGTACAATACAGATATTCGGCTATCATGTTTTCTTGAGCTCAGTGTATAATTTACACAGACTCTCATTCATGCTTACTTTGTCATGCTTCGCGAATTCACATTTCTTTCTTAAGGAACTTACATATTCAAAACACAGTGCAATCTTTGATTTCAGAATTATTATAGTTTGTAAAGAATGTCTGTTCTTTAGTTGGTTTAACACCCTTCAACACCTTTTGATTTTATCTCTCGAACTGCTGCAATTTTCTTGTTAATCACGGTTTTTAACCAGCACATCAATTCCGCGAAATTCATTGTCTTTTGCTTTACATTTTCGAAAATAAAATTTATTCGAAAACATAAATAAAAGAATGAATATTGTTGACTTGTCAAAATGAATGGCACTTCCATTTGTGAGAGTGTTACGTTAGTATACTGCAAAGACAAAACCGAAATAACTTTCTTCACTTCTTCTTAATTTAGAACCTAATAACAAAAGGCTATTATTATAGTGTCCTTTGATTACTTAACAAATATATAAATTCTCGAATTCTATATTAAACATCTATTGACTTAGAAACTATAACAGAATTCAGTTTATCGGACGGTCTACCCATTTAGCGGCAGACATTGTGCCGAACCCTTTTGTGCCTAGGAATCTGCGACCCGTACCCTTTCCCTAGAAACATATAAAGTGCTTATCATAGTTTTCCTGAAAAGCGAAAAGGATTCTGTGATGTATTGTAGCTCAACGTGTAATCAGGGCTGTCACTATGATTTTGCTTTACGTTTATTATAAACGTTTTGTGTCTGATGTGATGAGGGGTGAAAGTTAAGACGTAGGTACATATTTTTTTGGCCAGTTCTAACCTTAGGGTTTGGCTTGGAAGTCGTTCCTTAAAGTAGTAGACTCGAAAGCCCCTTTGGTTTGTTTATTACTTAGCACAAAATTTACAAAAGAAGTCAGCTATTTTCTCTTCTAATTCGTTGTCTCCATTTCTAAATGTCGTGCCCGTCTTGGAACGCTTTGACGGAGTCACTGACGAGCTGCTTCCACGAAACTGTGTCTTCGCCTTTTTATTTGCTGCAAAATAAAATGTTTTCATATTTACAAATCATGGATTGAGAATTGTTGAAGGTTCTCGGCAGGTTCCCTGAGAAATAAAATAATTTTCCTGTTTCGCTATTACGCCTACAGACATACCGTAAAAACAACACCAACGTTAAAATATACACTAATACTTACTTTCTATACATGTATGTATAGGTATGTACAAGTTCCTCAAAGAAATAATCCCTCAAAGACATTGAAGGAAAGAACTTTAGCAATATCTGCGACCCTTTCAAGTGTAACTACGCATCGTCTCAGATAGAGGCAACCCTACGAACGAACATGAAAAAAATATACAAATGATTTTACGAACAACGACGGGACTAGCAAAGGTAAAAGAAATTATCCTAAGTAAGGAAACAAGGTTCGTGATTTATTGATAACCTCACTGAAAATGTGGGCCTGGGCAAAATAAGCGAATAAGGAAGATAAATGAATTACTTTCATTTCCAAAGATCCATTTGCGCTAAACCCTAACTGTTTTTTTAGTGTGATAGATCGTGTTTGGCTCTCTGATTTCGTTGTTTATCTACATTAGTGTACTCATTATTAACAACATGTTTTTCAGCGACAGGTAGATAGGTTTTTCGACCTTTAGCTACCTGGCGTGAATACATATTTATTGAGAAGCTCTGATAAAAAACTGTATGCGGAGTAAAAACCTTAACAAAATACTTGATTGCTATGTGGCGACTTGTTGCCAAAATAAGCCCGTATTTAGACTCAGTTTGAAATATAAATGGAATGTATTTCAGCCAAACTTACTAATTATTCATTCCTTGAAACCAGTGAGTGAATATTTGTAATGAAAAACAAACGAACAATTCCATAATTGGATGTCTGATGCAAATTAAACAATGGCTCTGATTTTTGGCGTACGAATGAGTGGTGAACACAAAAAATGGCCGTTCCCATTGTTTTCGAGTTATTTATTTCAGTTTTTGTTGTACGTTTTCTTTAAAATAAAAATACGTCGATATTATTTTTCGAGATCCTTTTATTTTTGAAGCTGAGTTGGGCGTGTATGTGGACGGCCAGTAAAACATATTTCACCTCAAATAATGTATAAATCCTTCAACTGCGAATATTTCAATGTAAAAACAAAGGCAAATAAAAATATTCTTGTTTACGTCTCTTTAGTTCGCTTTTGAAGCAGTCGGGTTTTTTTGTTACTCAAAAGAAAAAAAAAATTACAACTTTTTAGATATTTTTTTTTAGAATTAGTTACATTTAAACATATAAGTGATATATATTTTTGTAATTACCTTTTAAAACCCTTTATTTTGAGACACTACACGATGGGTTTGGAGGAAAAATAAATTTGGTCCCCCACAATATGGCGCTCAAAAGCCGTCATTTTACTATTTTCCAATTTTAATGTAGCCAGTGACACTCGCAGGGTTAAGACGAATCGATTGACGTAAGAATTACCAAAATGGGCCAACGCGTTTGGTCTCTAGAACGCCACATAGGAACAAACATACATACATAGACTAATAAACACATTACCCTCCTTCGGCAGTCGGGTAAAAATACCTGCGTATTGAATTTAAATGGGGTATAGCTCTTCTACATCCATAGAAAACATGAATATAGGTATTTATTCACATGAGATCAAGTAGAAAGTAAGATACTTCATAGTTTATGAATGGACTGGTTCTGACGTTGCTTACATTAGCTGCCGTAAACTACATTCAGATGTCCGAATTGTTAATATGTCATATTTCGTATACGCATACCTATGTAAATATACATATCAGTTTTAATAACATGCATAAACTGCATGAATGCACGACGATCGGATTATTTGGAGAGGTCGCTCGAGCATTTCTTGGAACTAGCAAGATTGCAAGAACTGCTACTACTTATTAAGTAAAACCGTCTTATTTGACAAACACGAGTCTTATAACTACATACATAAATCTTATTTATATCTGTGCTTATAACCCACATAACCCACTGTTCGGAGAATCGTCATGTTCTCAATGTTGCTGTTTTTTTACGTTTATATTCTAGCTAGCTGTACCTACCTTATCTTATCTACATACCTCTCTACCCTATCTACCTACCCTACCAACCTACCCACCTACCCTACCTACAATCATATACACATTACATTTATTTTTTTCATCCAAAAAGTAGCCTATGTCCTTTCTCAGGATGCCATCTATATCCTTGCCAAATTTCATCGAATGCCGTTCAGTGGTTTAAGCGTGAAAATCTCACAGACAGACAGATAGAGTTATTTTCGAATTTATAATATTAATATGGGTAAAGTAATAACACACGCTAGACTCTTTCCATTTAATATCTGAGTTTTTTTTTGTAGTTTCCATAAAGAGAGACAAATTACCAGCAAATAATCGCAGATGTAATAATGGGTATCGATCGACACATGATAGAACAAAACATCTTGACAGTTGTAATTAATGATCTTGATGGTAGTGTAAAACGAAATTAGAGATCAGTGTTATATTTTGGTTTTCAATACTCATCACGTCTGCAAAGTTTTGTTAACTAATTTAATTTGACCCTGCATAATATTTACAAAGAAACAACATGTGTCACAGTAATTGACATCTTAGAATCAATCGTAAATATTTAATTACCCATACTTCAGGGTCATTGACACTCTCTTTATTTCACCTCAATTGATCACCTAGTCATGCACTAAGCAAGTACACTGGACCATTGTTATGATTAATTTGAGGTTCATCGGCTGGAGCAATGTCACAGTGTAACAATGGCTATACCCAGGTAATATGCTGCATCCAGGTAGACTGGATAGCTGACCACAATGTAATTGGGAAAAGACTAGGTTTAGTGATTGTCTAATAGACACTAGACTTTTACCAAAGGGAAAGAATTCGACTATGGAATTGTCAAATTCTCATCATAATCTTCACATTTGTAAGGGCCAAGATTATGTCACACTGTGACATTATTCTAGCTCTAGTTCTTTACCTCAAATAAATCATAACAATGGTCCGGTCTGCTGGCTAACGCTTATTGTTTAGTGCGTTACTAGGTTATCCATTGAGGTGAAATACAGAGAGTGTCAATGCTAGGTACCGTTAATTGAATGTTTACGATTGATTCTGAGAAGATGTCAATTACTGTAACACATATTGTTTCTTAATAAATGGTAAATATGCGGAGTGAAAAGACTCCAATGCATTCTCAATATATGAATAAACTTTACGGCAGAAAATGTAGAACCGCTTTAATGAAAAAGAGTTTTTTTGGCATGGCTCCGAAAATTTATAATAATATACCCGAAAGCATAAAAATTTGCCCCTATTAAAGTTTAAGAAAAGTCTCTACTCGCTATTAATTGAAAATTGTTATTATTCTGTAGAAGATTTTATAAATGAAAAACACACACATTAAAGAAAAACAGCAAATGCACACGAAATATTAAAAATTATTTTAATATATTTATATATTTTAATTCTTTAATATTTTAAGAAATCTGTTTCTTTTTTTTGGTGCGATTTATTTGTAGATATTATTTAGATATTTAAATACATTTAAAATAGTTTTTTTAATTTCTCTTAAACTCTAGTATTTAATTTTGCTTTATTCTGTTTAATTTTCTTTTATTTTTTGCTTGTATTTTCAATAATATTTGTACTCCTTCACGGCAAAATATAGCGCCCATTATATTTAACCTAAGATCTTTATGTAAATCTCTATGTTTCACAAATAAATATTCTGATTCTGAAATTAAATTAGTTAACAAATTTTTGGGAACTTTGGGATTCCCAAAACTGATACTTGGGGTCGCTACAACATGTCTTCTTTTTCAAGACCTAGGTACCTTTCAATAGTCTTTGTGGTCTGAAGTGTATTCTTAAAACAGTAATTTATTTGAGTTTATCGTATTCATTTAAAGAAGCATTCCTTATTAAACATTTTTGACACGCTCTGTATTTCTTCTCAATTGATCACCTAGTCATGCACTAAGCGTTAATATTACCCAACAGACTGGACCATTGTTGTGCTGTACTTGAGGTAAATCGGCTAGATTAATGTCACAGTGTAACAAGCAGATAACTAAGTATAAGTATTCTAGATTCAGATATTCTGGTCACCGTAAAATGTCTTATTTTTCCTTACCTACTTCTCTATAAGAATCTAGTCTTGTCGATTGTCACCCCTTTAAATAATTTATTTGAGTAGGTAACCATATTCATTTATAACAATCATTGTGCCTAATAAAATACATGGAATATTCTCAGAAACAATCGTAAAGCTTCAATAAATTTTAATTCGTACCTCAGGGTGCATTGACACGCTCTGTATTTCATCTCAATTGATCACCTAGTCATGTACTAAGGCTTTTTTTTTGTTTTTTATTGGGGACACCTTCATAAGGCGCCTGGACTTTTGGGGAAAAGACCAGGGAGTGTGGGATTTTTAACACTAAAATCACCTTGGTGATCACCATCAGCACGTAGAACCCCGTGACCTCTCAAAAGACCACCCCGGAGCCCCCTCTATGCAACGCCTGTTAGGGAGACCAGGCGGGGGCTTGGCGGTTGTGTTTCGGTTCTGCTTTCGATTTCCAGGTCAACGAAAGTGTTTCTCTACCAGTCAACCTTTAGGTTAAATAGAATAACGTTGTGAAAGTGTGTATCTATAAAATAATAACTTGTATTCGAAAATGTTAATTCTAATACACATATATTAATAATTACATATTTATTAATAATTACTATGACTAGATTTCTGTCTAGATGAGAGCTATTTAATCTTAAATAATGGTCTCAAACTTTTCTTTTAAAAGTAAATTTGCATTCAGCTTTTTTAATGCCATAGGGATGCCATGCTTTTTTTATGCGTTCCAGAGCTTTATTGTTGAGACCGCGTATGAATTGGACAAAAACCCGATGCGGTGTGAAGGAATTTTTGAGGACTATATTTTTGAAAGTTCGAAGGTTATGACTGTGAGAACTGCCCAACACATTGAAATAAGTTTTTAGATAATCGGGAGCACAAGGATCGTTCATATATAGTGAAGAGCAAGCAGAAAAAATTGAGTGATCTCCTTAGGCGAATAGGCAGCCATTTAAGCTGAGAACTGTAGGAAGAAATGTGATCGTATTTCATCATCTGCCTTGCCTTTTCCCAACTATATTGTTATGGCTTCCACTCTAACTGGATTGAGCAGCGTACCAGTATTTTACATGGAGCGACTGCCTATCTGACCTCCACAACCCAGTAACTGGGTAAGACGATACCTCTTGGCAAGACTGGTGACAGATCTCAAGCTTATGACTACCCGTAACGACTGTCAAAAATCTGCAAATGACAGCCCGGACCAACGGCTTATCGCGCTTGCCCAGGCACGGAAGAAACTCTTTACCAATGTAAATATGATCATCCATCCACGGACCGACCTCGGCTAGCGTTGCTTAACCTTGAAGATTAACCCGTGCCTGTTACTATTTAACCACGAGCTGTCACCTGTCTTCGAATTTTTGTTTCTAGGACATAGCGGTTTCCTCACGATGTTTTTCTTCACCGTTTTGGGAGCAGCGGTGATGAAATAATTTACACAAAGTAAAGCACCTGCCTGGATTCGAACCCACGACCTACAACTTTTAAGTCACGGCCATTACCACTGGGCCATCACTGCTCTCGTATTTACGAAGACGATAAACAATTCGAATACAATTGTTGAGAAGTCAACAATAGTATAAGATGCGATTCAACATTACTCACAGTCCTAAGTTTGAGACGCAGACTAATTAATTAACAAGCAATCGCACAAATGATTGCTATCCAACCAATCTAGAATCCTAGCCATTGTTACGCTGTGACATTACTCTAGACGATTTACTTCAAAATAATCTTAACAATGGTCCAGTAATGAAAAAACCGGCCAAGTGCGAGTCGGAATCGCGCACGAAGGGTTCCGTACCGTTATCGCAAAAAACGGCAAATTTTGTTGCATGGGAACTCTACTTAAATATTTATTTTATTCCGTTTTTAGTATTTCTTGTTATTGCGGTAACAGAGATACATCATCTGTGATAATTTCAACTGTCTAGCTATCACGATTCATAAGATACAGCCTGGTGACAGACGGACACACAGACAGACGGCTCGCGGATTCTTAGTAATAGGATCCCGTTTTTAACCTTTGGGTACGGAACCCTAAAAAATACCATTACCCAGTCTGCTGGGTAATGGTATTTCTTCTTACTTAGGCCTTAGTGCATTCTGCGGAGACGACCTTGACCCTGCACAGCACACGCTCGAGGATTGTCCTGCGTGGGCCTCTGAGTTGCAGGTCTTGGTCGCCAGGATCGGGCTGGCAGAGACAGAAAACTGGAAAGAAATGGTCTCCTTCTAAGACCGTGATGGTCCAGAAGGAGACCGCCGAGCGGGATCACGAGAGAGCCGATCCCGCACGGAGAAGAAGGCGTCGGGGTGTCAACCGCCTCGATGACTAAAACGCCGAAACCCCGCCTGCTTCAAAAGTAGGTGGAACGCCGGGGTTGCGGGTGGTCAGATTAGGAATCTGTCCACCCAACAAGTGACTCCAGGAAAGACGGTGGCACAGTGATCACGTGCTGCCGTGCACATCGAGGCTCAGGTGGGCGCATTTCAGTCTCCACAAAGACCAGGTCTCTCCCCAGCAGTAGCGCTTGAGAACACTAGGCCAACGAAGCATATGATAATTTCGTATGAAAAAAACTCGTATTTTTCCATATTTCAATGAAACCATAACTTGTTCTTATTGGTCGGTTTTCTACTCCTTCTTTCAATCTGTCTACTCACATCGTGAAGAAACATTGTTTAATCCCCGACGGAAAAAGAGGGGTGTTATAAGTTAGACGTTTGTATCTGTGTCTTTGTGTATCTGTCTGTGGCATCATAGCTTCTAAATGGATGAACCGATTTAGATTTAGTTTTGATTTGAAACGATTTTGTTAGAAAGTTGACTTTATCGAGAGTGTTCTTCTTAGCTATGTTTGATGAAAATCGGTTAAGCCGTTCAAAATGTATGCGTATTTCATTCTTTCAATCGGGGTTTTTTCGCAAGTATTAACGTGTTTCGATGGATTGTCGATCGAAACGTGTTCACTACTATACTCCATTTGCGATAACATAAGCCGTTTAAATTAGCCCATTTTACAGCCCGTTCAACCGATTGTGACTTCTATTGCGTTGGTAATACGACAAATGGTAGCTGTAGTAAACAGTTGGTTTTGGTAACAGGTTTATGCTTTTTATGTCATCCTTATGTTTCCGGGATAGATGTCAAAATCGGTTGAACGGACTGTAAAAAGATTTAGAAACATGTCTTAATGTTATTTCAAATGGAGTTTAGATAAATTATGTAGTTTAAAGAAATATTTGTGTCGGGGATTCTTAAATTTTATATTTTACTTGTATAAACTACGGCTGTAGGAGCTGAAAGATAAAATGTCAGCATTTTAGTGTAGGTACACTAGTGCAAGTAAATTTAAATTGAAAACTCACTGCTTTACTTTGCTGACCAAATAAACATTCTACAGCACAACGTTTGCATACCGTTATGATATTTATGATTTACTTTTTATACGTGCTATTAAATATTGCCTCCCATATTTTGTAGTTTCAAATAAAATAATCTGCTGATACTTGTAAACTAGGCAGCTAAAATTGCAATTTGGACATTATTTTATTAAAAAATGTTTGGGTTTATTTTGATTGTATTTTATATTTGTTATCAATAGTACATGTTTAGTAGTTCCGTATGGTGCCGGACGTTAAGAATTTCACCATCCCATGTCTTCCCGTGGGTGTCGTAAGAGGCGACTAAGGGACAAACCAGAGAATGGGCAGCAGCGTTCTCTGTGCTTCTGTAACAACCATACTGCGATCGCCAACCCGCCTGCCAAGCGTGGCGATTATGGCAAAACCCCCCCCAATGAAAAGCACAAATAAAAAATGGCCCCTAGTACCCGGCAGCCTGCCTACCCTCGACTACGGTAGCGGTCGAGGTTACGGCATGGCAAGGGGTGCAAAGAATCTCCGGACGAGATCCGGCTACCCCAACAATCACCGACGACTGGACCTGGCAACGTACAACACGCGCACACTTCGGACCGACGAGAAGATCACCGAACTCGAAGAGGAATTGAGCAGGTTGCGATGGAGTATTATAGGGTTATCTGAAGTCCGAAGAGAGGGGGAGGACTCGATAATCCTCAAATCCGGTAACCTGCTCTATTTCCGAGAGGGTGACCGGCAGTCCCAGGGTGGTGTCGGGTTTATCGTCCACAAGTCCCTTGTGAACAACGTGGTGAAGATCGAGAGTGTGTCGACCAGGGTGGCGTACCTTATACTCAGAATATCCTCAAGATATTCGCTGAAGGTCATACAGGTCTACGCTCCAACCTCGGCACACCCCGACGACGAGGTAGAGACCATGTATGAGGATATCTCCAGAGCCATGCATGGTTTCAAAACTCACTTCACCGTTGTCATGGGGGACTTCAACGCGAAACTGGGCAAACGAGACGAGGATGAGCTGCAAGTGGGGCAATTTGGAGTTGGACGTCGGAACCACCGGGGTCACCTACTGGCCAGTTTTATGGAGAAGGAGGGCCTCTATATGATGAACTCCTTCTTCAAAAAGCGTGAACACAGGAAGTGGACCTGGCAGAGCCCCGATGGTGCAACAAAAAATGAGATTGACTTCATCATGTCAACCAGGAAGCAAATGTTCAATGATGTCTCTGTGATCAATTCGGTAAAAACCGGGAGCGATCACCGCATGGTAAGAGGCACATTGAACATTAATATTAAGCTTGAAAGGTCTCGACTGATGAAGTCCACGCTCCGTCCAGCACAGATCCAGGTCCAAAACCCCGAGAGCTTTCAGCTCGAACTCCAGAATCGTTTCGAGTGCCTAGGTAGCTCAGTGGACGAATATAGCGACGGGTTCGTGGAAGCTGTCCATACGGTCGGGTCTAAGTTTTTCAAGACCCGTCGTACAGATAGAAACAAAAAGATCTCTGATCCTACCCTCAAGCTTATGAAGGAGAGGCGTGAGATGATCCTGCAGTCTTCAGATGAGGCGTGCAAATACCGGCAGCTCAATAGACAGATCTCTAAATCCTTGAAAAGAGACCTCCGCCGCTTTAATACCGAGCGTATTAAAGACGCGATTGAGCGAAATAAAGGCTCCAAGGTTTTTTCAAGGGATCTGGCTATTGGGCAGAGCCAGCTAACGAAACTGAAGACCGACGATGGCAGGACCGTATCCGCCAAACCGGAGCTTCTGAGGGAGATCGAGACATTCTATGGGCAGTTATACACATCAGTCAGCAAGCCCGTTGCGAGTCTAGCAAACGACCCAAGAGCTAGATTGACCCGTCACTATACCGAAGATATCCCGGATGTCAGCCTGTACGAGATTAGGATGGCTCTGAAACAGCTTAAAAACAACAAGGCGCCGGGTGATGACGGAATCACGGCTGAACTCCTGAAGGCGGGTGGAAAACCGGTCCTTAAGGCCCTTCAGAAGCTGTTTGATTCCGTCATACTCGAGGGCAAAACGCCACAGGCATGGTGCGGGGGTGTGGTGGTACTTTTCTTCAAGAAGGGCGACAATGCCCGGCTGAAGAACTATAGGCCCATCTCACTTCTTAGCCATGTCTACAAGTTGTTTTCAAGAGTCATCACGAATCGTCTCGCGCGCAGGTTTGATGATTTCCAGCCTCCCGAACAAGCCGGATTCCGAAAAGGCTTTAGCACCGTAGACCACATACATACGCTGCGGCAGGTTATACAGAAGACCGAAGAGTATAACCTGCCTCTCTGTTTAGCGTTTGTGGACTACGAGAAAGCCTTCGATTCGATCGAGACTTGGGCTGTACTGCAGTCTCTCCAACGGTGCCAGATCGACTACCGGTACATTGAGGTGTTGAAGTGTTTGTACAAAAACGCCACCATGTCAGTCCGTCTTCAGGATCAGACCTCGAAACCAATCCTTCTCCAGCGTGGCGTGAGACAGGGAGACGTCATTTCTCCGAAACTGTTCACTGCTGCGCTGGAGGATGTATTCAAGGTTCTGGACTGGAGGGGCCTAGGCATCAACGTTAATGGCGAGTACATCACTCAACTTCGGTTTGCCGACGACATAGTGGTCATGGCTGAGACCATGGAAAGCCTCAGTAAAATGCTGGATGACCTCAGTAAAGTCAAAGTCAAAGTCAAAGTCAAATATATTTATTCAACTGGGCCAAAAAGCGGCACTTTTGAACGTCATAATTAATCATAAAATAAAAATTGATTCTACCGTGCATTCGGAAAAGTAGCTTGTTATGGAGAAGAATGCACAAGAAACTCCATACTTACTCTTTTAAAAAAAAAGTGTTTTACAATATTTACATAAGTACATACATTAATAAATTCATATATGTGAGGACGATGCACCCAGAATAGCACTATACACTATACTACGTACAGGTATAAAGTATTAAAAGCATTAACAGGTAAATTTATGAATGTGATAAATAGGAACATGGTTCTCACATACTTACAAATATTGCAAACATAGGTAAAATACCTAATTCAACACCAACGGAACAGTGTGTGAGTCAAATTCTAAAAAAATAAAATAAAAAGCAATAACTATGAATAGGAATAAATAAAGCTTCCGAAAGAGTGGGTCTTAAAATGAACATGGACAAAACCAAGATCATGGTGAACGCCCATGTAGCACCCACTCCTATCAAGATCGGAGACTCTACACTCGAAGTTGTAGACGATTATGTCTACCTGGGACAAACGATCCAGTTGGGTAGGTCCAACTTCGAGAAAGAGGTCAACCGTCGAATCCGACTCGGCTGGGCGGCGTTCGGAAAGTTGCGTGGTATCTTCTCGTCCAATTTACCGCAGTGTCTCAAGACAAAAGTCTTTGACCAGTGTGTGTTGCCAGTGATCACCTATGGGACCGAGACATGGTCGCTCACAATGGGCCTTATCAGAAAGCTTAAAGTCACCCAAAGGGCAATGGAGAGGGCTATGCTCGGAATTTCCTTGCGTGATCACGTCAGAAATGATGATATCCGCAGGAGAACTAAAGTTACCGACATAGCCCGGAGAATTGCTAAACTTAAGTGGCAGTGGGCAGGGCACATTGCTCGCAGAACGGATGGCCGATGGGGCCGAAAAGTTCTGGAATGGCGACCGCGAACCGGAAGACGATACGTTGGAAGGCCTCCCACTAGGTGGACCGATGACCTGGTTAAGGTTGCGGGAAGGCGCTGGATGCGAGACGCACGGGATCGGTCAATGTGGCGACGCCTGGGGGAGGCCTATGTCCAGCAGTGGACGTCTTTCGGCTGAAATGATGAGTACATGTTTGTCATTGAGCATGAAATGCAGATGTTCCTTGAAATTTAAAGTCTAAACATTATTTACTTTATCGAACAGAGGTCTTTTCCAAATACTTAAGTGAAGCATTGGATGAAATTTCCTTCAAAATCTTTGGAATATGTTGTGTCGGGTGCTGTTCTTCTGAGTTTACCGTATCTTCAGCGATTCGTGTCATTCTTTTCTTTGATATAATACCTATTGATGTAGGTACCTACTTTGATAATATCTCGTAATACTTTAAGTAGGACTTTGTCACTCCCACGGTCCATCGAACAGTCTTCAAGGATATCGTAATTGAACAAAGAGAGGATTATTGACGGCAGAAGACGAGTGAGCCATTACGCCCACTTTGCCTTGAATGTGACGTTCAATGTCGGAATCTTAGTAGGAGATCGGTATTGGTTTGATCTGATGGCCTTGATCCTATATTAGACGATTTCTCTGCAGTTTTTGTGTTTCAAATAGGTATGGAAGCTTACATCTTTTCAACCGACTTCAAAAAGGAGTAGGATTTCAGTTCGACTGTATGTTTGTTACGTGATTACTCCGAAAAATGTGAACCGATTTTGAAAACTATCTTTCTGTTTGAATGGGTATACTGCCGAAGTGGTCCCATTGTCACCAAGTCAAAATCTGATGGTGGGATCTCAAGGAAATCGAGTAACCGAGTAGAATTTTTTTGAAAAAATATTTTGCCAGCTGTTTAATTTTTTTGTTAAAATGTTTTTATATTTCTCATTTTATATTATAAGCAGTCGATCTGCCTACCCTTTTTCCAAAAATGTTGTCGTCGGCTTCCAGTTTAACCGTACTGAAAACAGCTGAATACCAGTATTGCATGGAGTTACTGCCTACCTGACTTCCACAACCACAGACATAAATCTAACTAGATAACGCAAGTCCCTCCATCTGTATGAAAACCAAGCGTGCCACTTTTTCACAAACAATTTAAAAACAAGTTTCCTTACCAATGAAAGAAATCATTTCCAATGGCTCGGCCTACTTTTCAATACATTCTTTACAGCTCAATATGGCAAAAAATGCATTTTTCTAGATTTTGGTGGATTTCCGGTGCCGATAATACTAAATGAAAAACTCAGATTACGATCATTGATCGTAACTTAACTCCGTTTTTGGCACGCAAAGTAGACACAATCGCGTCATCTAATTAGATTTATGTCTGTGTGTACAACCTAGCAACTGGGCCAGACTGGAGACAGGTTATCTGATTTCATTGCCCCCCAGAAACTTTACATCCAGACAGAGGTTTTGTGATAGAAATTATAGAAAGCCGTATGTTCCAACGGAGGAAGTAAAGTGCCCACGAGACGGTTTGCTTCAAACACGTAGGTTTTGTTTGATAAACCTAAGAATCTAGACAAGTGGCTTCCGATGTTAGTGAAGGCGATAGTCGAAATAACAAAATGTAAGGGATTGATCATGTGATTTTTCATTCGCTCATCAATCCCATACAATTTTGCTTTTTTGACAATCGTTATCGCCACGTTTTCGATGACAGAAAGTCACTTCCTGACCTCTGTTCAAACTAGTTGTGCAAACGATCAAAATGGTTTGAGTCAAACCAAAATCTACGTGTTTGAATGCAACCGTTTGACCGTCTCGGGGGCACCTCTTTTCCGATTTCATATAAAATGTGAACAAATAAATAAACATTCTCACTGACCCTGGGAGGTGACCGTATCATGTGCAATGTAGTGGCATATCTATAATAGTAAGGTGTTCATTAAAGATAAGATATAGGTAGATACGAACTGGTTTTAGAATTTAGAAACCGATATCAAAGAGATGGCGTGATCTACAGATAAACGTAACATCAGTCGTTCCGATAAATGTTTGTATGAAAAACCTTAGGTGGTGTGGTGACCCAGTAACTAAGATTTCGTTTCTCGTGCTTGAGATCGTGGGTTCAAATCCGCGCAAGTACCAATGTGTCTTTTTAATATTCACGGAAACTTTCTAAGTTTATCATGGACATCACAGGCAACGGTGAAGGAAAACATCGTGAGGAAACCTGGACTTATTTAGTTAATGTATGTCTGAAATAGCCAAGTCAGAGTTCTGTGGGGTTCTGTGGTGGCTTAATTAACTCTGACACCAGAGGTGGCCACACACGAAAAGAAGGAGAAGATATGCAAACCGGATGAGTAATTTTTGATCTTATGCCTAAGTTTTAGTGTCAATGTATGTATATTTAACTAGCTGACCCCGCAGCTTCGCTCCCGTGAACTGGCTATCTAACTACCTATCACCTACCTCTCTGCCTTACCTACCTACCCACCAACCTTGTCACTACCAAATAATGAATTTTATAGGCAAAATTTTTCTACTTTGGGTTACATTATTGCTATTTGCATAAGGATCTCAATTTTTTTTGAAAATAATTTATGGCCTATGTTACTCGGGACTAATGTAGCTTTACATAAGTGAAAGAATTTTTAAAATCGGTCCAGTAGTTTCGGAGAATATTCGGTACAAATAAACAAACACACAAAAAAAAATCCTCTTTATAACATTGGTATGGTATAGATTACCTAACTTGAACATAGATTACATTAACACTCAAACTCATAACCCTGACTTTATCGGCAGTTGGAGATAACCAGTCCAGTAGTTTTTGAAATGGGAACTAGATCACACATAGGTATGTAGGCAGTTAAACTCAATATATTGCACTTTTCCTTTTCTCAAAAGAAAACGATATGCTTAATCGATTGATATGAACTCAAGGCAGTATTATCCTCAAATAGGGGCAGTTTCATTAACATTAAGAGCCTTCCATCATTACCATGATCATTAAGTCGTGTGACGTCAACGATACTGCACCAGGACGCGGACGTTGACAAATTAGGTACTCGACGTTTGGGTAGCCATCACTGAATTGATCTTAGTTACTTGTATGTTATGGTGGGCTGGATTTTAAACTTTTTTATGAAGTTGTAACTTTAATATGGTATTGTGAAGCTTGCTAACTGAAGTCTGACTGCTTGCATCTTGCTTTTTTTGAGGCCCCATCGCTACTTTTTCCGCAAGTTCAATTCCCTATAGTAAAAACAGTCAGCTTTATAGATCTGGGACAGTGTTTACTAGTCTAACCAGTCTAAGGTAGAGATAGTTCAACTCATCTTTGCGCGCGGCACTATGTGTGGGTAATTATGTATGAGTGGTTGTTTGCTCGGACGACGGTCAACAACTGCGGCCTTACTTCCACACAAATGCATAATTTATAATTACAAGCGCACGCACACATGACGCCGCGCGCCGCCGCGCGCTTCTTTAAGTTAAACTAGGTATCTATACCAGTCAGTGATGACATAATAGTAGTTTATGCAATGGTCATATAATAGGGGTTATTAAAACACGAGCGGATAATAATAACACGCGAGTGTTTTAATATCTAATTATATGCCGTTAAATAAACTACTTTATCTTCACTCATACAGTTGAAATAAAACAAACGTGGAAACGGAAAAAATATGTGGTATGGCGGGCAATTTAGATTTTCATTGCACATGACTGCGCAGCGCGCGTATCCATAGACAATGACACTACTTTTCTACATTAAGTCAATGAGCCCATAAGCGCCAATAAATTAAAAAGTAACAGTGTGCTATAAAAATTAAAAAGTTATTTTACGATGCAGTTGTATGAAAATCAAAGCAAAATGTTGCACTGTAACCTTTTTTTTAATTTTACCTATCCACGAATATAAAGTACGTGTTTATACAATATTTTTTGAATTCATATTTGGGACATTATGTTGTGAGTGTAGATAAAAGGATTTATGTGTCATCCGCCAACACTCATTGAGCCGTCAAGATGCATTATGAAACGTCCTCGTCCACTCCTC
Organism: Orthosia gracilis; assembly: GCA_947562075.1. Taxonomy (NCBI): domain Eukaryota; kingdom Metazoa; phylum Arthropoda; class Insecta; order Lepidoptera; family Noctuidae; genus Orthosia; species Orthosia gracilis. The sequence continues at coordinate 4,602,361 of OX387269.1, forward strand.
TTATACAGAGGAGGCCTATGTTCCAGCAGTGGGACCATTATATATAGGCTCATTATGCTATTCCAATTCTCAGACCCAAAAATTCGAAGATATGTGACATCCACCAACCTGCACTGGACCCGCTTGGTGGATTACGGCCAACGACGATTCCCTCTCACAGAGAAAGGGTCTGCACACATATGTCTGTCCATCTTTTTTTAATTTACGTTCATAACCAAATCTCTTCTTGATTATTTTATGCCGTACTTACTACGTATTAAAACGTAAAAGTAACTAACTAACTCCTTTCGTACCTATAGGGGAAGCGACTTGTACACATAACATACGAGTATGTGCTATGTATGTTTGTATGTACCTACTTACTCGAACAAGAACGTGACACGAATGGAACATGTGAACGGACAAAATAATCTTCTTTCGCTTAGCTCTTTCATATTATTGAGTGAATATTTTATGGCGGCGGGAAAACCCTCTGTATTGCTTTTATAGCCCCTTATACGTACGTATTGTTAAGTGCTAATTTTTGTATGTAATGAATGTATATGGTTAAATTGAATTATTTGGCGAAACTCCACAGGTGTGATGGGTAGCTAAGGCTTTTTTTTTTCATGGGGTAGGCATAAACTACAGAACGCCACCTGCTTCGATCCTTGCATACTCCTTTTGATTTATTTACGTTCATACATCTAATCATGCATGCCCGCCGGTTATGACTGACCTGGCCTTACGAAGATCCGTGAATGTCCTAAGGTGTCCCCGCCCGATCGTCTTCGAATGATGATAAAAAAGGTTTTCTTACCTCATAATTTTAAGAAATTACACTACCAGAGCTGCCGTTGACCCCGCAATCTTACTCGGTATACTTACCAGAAATTGCAATTTTAGATGTTTGTATTTTATCGTCTTTAGATATCAGTGTATACCCATCACATCGTATTAAAGTTTGCACCAGTGATTCATGCAGTAAGAATAATTAATAGCATTTCTCTGCATTTGGACATATTTTCTTGCTCTTTGGCGGAATTCCAGAGGGTTACACTTAGTGTGTTGTCCACTGTGTAACTTGTGGTTCTACCCAGACCCGTTACATAGGACTGTACAATTAGCAATTTATGAATACTTTTGTTAGCTTGGGTCTTACCTGTTAAAACAAATGTATGTGTTAATGAATAAATAAATAAATAAATAAATAAATCTTAGCTCGCGAGTTTTCGCCCAGTAAATTTAATTTTACCCTGTGTAAACTAACGTACGGAGTCTTTATTTTTATAGGTTTGTCTATGATATTTTAAAACAGTAATTTTGTGAACTGTTGAATATTTCGTCAGGTTGAATCACTGTGTATTTAAAAACCAAAAATCATTATGGTATGCCAGCACTTTATAAACAAATGGCGATACGATTCAACTTCTGACACTCGGAAAACTTCGGATTGACTTTGAGAAATTGCAGAACTTTAAAACTAAAAGAATCTGCATTTATCACAGATTTTCTAAGATTTTTAATCTTTTAAAGAATAACGAAATATTTTTGCAACGAACGAAAGTACCTAGAGGTCGTTTTAAAAGTAATTTATTTGATTACTTTGGTTGAGACTAACAATCTGGATCTGTGCACGGTTGATAGCAGTATGTATGACCACAGTTACATGGAACTTAAATATAACTAGAAAAATATGGGTGTACTTTAAATGCACATCTGCCTAACCCAAAGTGCCTTTCCTGATGGCGCGATGCAATTCGATTTATTCGATATATATGATAAGCGATTTTAACTAAGTAAAATTGCAAGTTTGTACAAAAGGACGTAATGCGATGCAATTCGATCGATACGCACTTCAATTTAGAAATATATGCGCGATATCGCCATATCGCATATTGACACAATTTATATTGCGTCGCGTCATAAGGAAAGGGCCTTAGAGAAACACAGGCGTGATGAAATGATGTTATAACGCCAAAATCTTTGCTATGGTATATTTGCTTGACTTCTTAAGTACATATTCTGATTGCTTGTTAATTTCATTCACAAAGGTTTGCTCAAAAAATCAATTAAAGAAAAAGTTTACTGTTCACAAATATTATAAGTTTCATATTTAAAAAAATACTTTCTATTGCAGGTATTATCACTATTTACAATGGTATGTTGAACATTTCTACAATATGCGCTTTTTATTCCCTCGGGTTATAAATTTTTGAATGGATTTTGATGAATAACACATCAAACGATCCGTCATGATACTTAAGCAGGCCTTTCAAAGTTTAGACGTTAGAATATTTAATGGAACCTTTTCTTCTTTCAAGAGTAAAATACACCAAGAAATAAACAAATCGAAAAAAGCTCTAGTAAAAGTTTTTACAAATAATTTGCCTAAACCCTGTGGAGTAACGGTTTCTGATATATTATTGGCAACTTTGATCAGCTGTGAGCGTGCATTCAGACAGACACGACGGGTTTCGCGCGGTTTCTTATATACATGACCATCTTCATATTCGTTCAGACATAACCATGCGATTATCTCGTGGTTGTAGCCCAGATCCACCGTGTCTGAACAGGCACTAAAATTAAGCCTTAATAGATGATAGAATAAACATTAATTCATCCGAAAAATAATATGTTCCTTGCTGAAACAGTAAAATGTAAAATAGATCAAGGATATGATTGACAGGTTAATTCGTCAGCGAGCATGTATTATTTATAATTTTTTGTCTATGTCTTTTTTGTATTGCTTTACTAGCTTCTGCCCGCGGCTTTGCCCGCGTGAATGTCGAAAATTATCCCAAGGAAACATATTCCCGGGATGAAAAATGTATCCTATGTGCTATTCTTGACTATAATCTATGCTAAATCTAATATATCTGCGCTGAATTTCATCCAGATCCATTCAGTAGTTTTGCGTGAAAGAGTAACAAACATACAAACACACTCACAAACTTTTATCTTTATAATATTAGTGTGATATCTGTATCATTGTCAGTATTACTAAAAAAGCTATAATATTTCAAAAATACAAGCAACTCGCAGCGGCTTTTTGTTTTTTTTTTGTTCTGCAAATCTCTTTTACATATACTAGCTTTTTCGCTGCTTCTTCCTATCCCACAGGAAACGGGCATATTTCCGGAAAATAAAATGTATCTCAAACAACGATAGTGTGTAGCTTTCTACTATTGAATGTTTTTTTTTATTAGATCAGTTTTTCCAAAAATTATAACTTCCTACAAACAAACAATGTTACTTATTCATAATAATAGTTAAGATAAACCTATTTGCAAATTTTCTTCTCAACCCCAGACGAATTTGAATTATCAACAATCGATACTGAATTAAGCGCTCCTAGTGCTTCTACCAAGCAAAATATCGAATCAAATGAGTTAATGACTCGATCGTTTGACAGGCTCCCCAGTACCTACTCACTTAATGACATTCAAGGATGCCGATTTTACAATTCATGGTTGAGATTGTACGGTGCAGAATTTCATATAAATAGAGTTGGAAAAAAGTATATGATAGTTAGTATATTATTTGATTTTATATTTTCTTTTATTTCGTATGATGGAACGTGATTATTTTATTGCTTGGTTTACAAGTCATTTATATCACAAAGAGTTAATCATCACCTTTACCAGACTATGACAAACAAACTCATCCTGAAAGGGTCATGGTAGAAAAATCTCTGTAATAATATCGGTGCAATTTAGATAAATAATTGACGAGGAAAGTTAATGATAGTTGGCACATTATGTTATTTCATATTAAGGCGATATATACGCCCCAATGTAAACGCAGTACTGGCCGTGCGCCCGCTCGATGCCAAAATATCAATATTGAACCTCCTTTTGAACAGTTTTGTTTGCAAAATATTATTTGATTTACATGTGCTATGTCAGTTATGAAGAAATTCCAGCCATCAATTTTTCTGTGTAAATATTTTTTTAAACATCCAAGACGTTTTGGAGGAGTATCCAAAAGTTGCGAAAAATATCGTGTTGCTAATTATTTTTTTAAAGCAAAACTATTTGTTATACGTAAAAACTATGTTTAAAAAAACAATGCACATGAAACAATAATTAATATACATTTTTTTTCAAACCTTTTGACCTAGCCGTTACTAAGGAGTATGCTTTAGAAAGTTACCGTTTTACATAACTGTTTTTCGTATGATGGCAAGTGATTATTATACCCAGTTGCTTACTTTACCAGTCAATCATATTACAAAGAATGAATCATGACCTTTACCAGACTGCGACAAACTCATCACGAAATGACCATGTCACTTTTAAATGCCTGAAAATATCATGCTTTGGGCCTCACAAAAATGAAGACATAAAATTATTATTCCCGTCTCTCTTTTTACATTCACGTTCCTCGTTAATATTTCTTTAGCCTCGTGAGGCCATTATTCGTTTCTAATTCCAGTTCAGTTCATTTGAGCGGGTCTCATTTGCGGACAAACTTTAGTCCGTCTGCACGATAAAAAAACAGTAAATATTATTACTGGTAAGGCCTGTAATCCTGGCAGACTGACTTAATCATGGCGTGCGTCCCATTTATCAGGCTGAAACCGGTTTAGGGTCATCATTGAATGAATACAAAAGCAGGTTGGTAGGTGACGAGAGATAGAAGTATGGTACTCGTAGATGAAAATTTTCGCTTTAATCTTTTATCGTTTGTGATTTTTCAGATTTTGGTTGTCATAGAATGGACATTAGTTGATATAGTAGTTGAAAGATTTAAGTTAACATATGGCCAATCATGACCGTAACGATCGTGAATTTCCATTCCTAGATTTACATTAAATTACATTAGCTACCTATATAGAACCTATGAAACTTGGAACTTTATTTACATCACTGAGTAGGTTAAAAGATCACAGAGATATAATGTTCAAACGTACGTTCGTGTATGTCGCGGCGAGACGCAGGACGGTCTGAGTTCACTCAAGCTGGTCAGCTCGTGTTTGTATTGCCGCGAAGACGTCGGTAAAACGCATCCACCTCAGTTTAAATATAACATCATTAGATATACCATATATTTATTAAATTCCTTGACACACCTTTGACAAATAACTTCAGCCTTGGAGATATCATTGTTGCTCCTTCCCGCTTATCTTTCTTAAGGTCGAGGTTCCTCTACCTTAGAGGACGTGCCCTCCCAACCTTGTTTACTTAAAAGCTTTTCTCTTCGCATGGGATCGTTTGCCGCCGCACTGGATCGTTTCCGCGTTCGTGCGACAGGTAACTCTTAGCTAAAGTGCCATTACTGGAGTCTGCTTTTTCAGGAGTCTGATATGAGTACTGGGTGTTGTTTTATGTATATATAAATCTATTGCAAGTACGGAAGCATCCATATAAGCAAGTGCTTAGTTTGTTCAAAATCAAAATATTTTTTTGTTACTTCACATAGGCCTACATAAAACGTCGACAAAAGGAGCACGGTTCAGGTTGGCGTTTCCTATTGAGATGAACCGGCAAGAAACTCCACGGTTACTCTTTTAAAAAACGGTTTGGTTTTACAATATTTTCATGTTACAGCATTAGTACTTAGATATGGGAGGAAAACGTAGGCTCGACAATAAGTCGTAAGAAACTAAAAAAAAAACTTATATATTATATAAACAAAAGAAAAAGAAAGTGAAACGAAATAAAAAGTTAACAAATGTTACAAGCATCTAGAAATCTGAAGGCCTACAATGTTAACACATTCACAAAACAATCGGTAAACGAATCTATACAAAGGTAAAAAAAAATATAACAAGACTAGATTTAACATGTGGCACAAATGTTATTATCAGTGCTGTAACTATTCTTTTTGTAGAGCAGAGGCCCTAGCGACGGTGCGATAGCGATTGTCAATAAAAAAAGTTAACAAAAAAAGACAAAAAACCCGACTGCTTAGAAAGCGAACTAAAAATACTAAAACAAGAAGAAAATGCAGTCGTGCAGTCGGACGATACATGTTCGCGAGCTGACTGATGAAAACCAGATGTATCCTCCGACTGCACAGCATGATTTTCTTCTTGTTTAAGTCTTTTAATTTCGCTTTCTAAGCAGTCGGGTTTTTTCATTTTTTATTAACTTTTTTTTATTTATAATTTTTTAGTTAATTATTTTTTTGTATTCGGTACATTTGAACATATAAGTGTTATATATTTTTGAAATCATCACTTAAAACCCTTTATTTTGATAACCCACAAGATGAGTTTGGAAGAAAAAAAAATTTGGTGCCCAACAATATGGCGCCCAAAATCCGCCATTTTTTTATTTTCCAATTTTAATGTAGCCAGTGACACTCATAGGGTGAATACGAATCGATTGACATAAGAATCATCAAAATAGGCCAACGCGTTTGTTCTCTAGAACGCCACAAAAGAACAAACATACATAGACCGATAAACACATTACCCTCCTTCGGCAGTCGGGTAAAAAGGTGCTGCAATTATGTTTTCTGAAACTAAAGAATATTATGAATAAAATAAACATAATTTATCAACTACTTACAATTAACTTACCGAGTAACAGTCTTTTGTATCAGTGGTCATAATATTATACAAGCTACTTTTCCGAATGCACGGTAGAATCAATTTTTATTTTATGATTTGTTACTTTTAATTCTGACGTTCAAAGGTGCCGCTTTTTGGCCCAGTTGAATAAATATATTTGAATAAATATATTTGACTTTGACTATATGTAGAAAGAATAAATCATGAAATAATGTTTCATCAGTCTTGCAAACCAATGTGTGGCTAAAAGAAGGCGTCTCTAGAACGCCACATAGGAACAAACATACATACATAGACCGATAAACACATTACCCTCCTTCGGAAGTCGGGTAAAAAGACAAAATTGTATGGGATAGACAAGCGTTATAGTAAAATCACATGATCAATCCCTTGTATATTGACATTTGGACTATCGCCTTCGCTGACATCGAATGCCACTTGTCTAGAGATATTTCATTTATCCATCAATTGCTTAACGAATCACTTTAAATTAGAATGTTCAATTTGTAGTATGTCGAACTTTCAATTGGGTTCAATGTTGCAGCTTAGTTCAATAAAGCAATCTATATTTTATAATTCTAAGTTTGAAAAATCCAGCACCCTTCAGCTTCAGGCTAAACTTGTATTTTGAATTGAAAATTGAATAAAACAAGTGCGAGTCGGACTCGCGCACGAAGGGTTCCGTACATTATCGCAAAAACGCCAAGAAATTCACGTTTGTTGTATGGAAGCCCCACTTAAATATTTGTTTTATTCTGTTTTTAGAAATACATCATTTGTGAAAATTTCAATTGTCTAGCTATCACGGTTCATGAGATACAGCCTGGTGATACAAAGGCAGACAGTTGGACAGTGGAGTCTTAGTAATAGGGTCCAGTTTTTACCCTTTGGGTACAGAACCCAAAAAGAACAAAAGCAATCAAGTCCAGCTAAAAAGAAGTTATTATTCGAAATTCAAATAGAACGAAGGACTTACTAAGCTTTATTTATGAGACAAAAACTGTTTGACACAAAACATTCGCTGGACTAATTAAAACGGGGATCCATTTGCGTATTCAAATACTCTATGTAGTTAATTAACGCATTTGTTCACGAAATTGGTTTCATCAGCAAAGTGAGCTCCGTTTGAAGACAACGTGCATTTTTAATGGCAATTTGTACCATCTTTATGGCGCATATTTTAATTTTCATCGCGGTTTTTTCGGTGATAAAAGATTTATTGTGTTTATATTTGTTTTACAGCTCCATAGGTTATTTGGGATTACCTAACAAGAAATTTTGCCAATCTCTCTAACAAAACTACAACTATGGAAGAGTTGAATATCCTAGTAATCACACTTATGTAAAAACTAATATCAAAGTTATAAGACCGCAATAAAAAGTTAGGTAGACAAGTAAAAATTAACATTACTTATTCAGATATGAATACATTTTAAACCGCAGACATTGTCTGGAATATGAAGCACATTTTAAGTGTATTAATTAGACTGTACTTGTGTCGACAAACGTAAAATTCGAATTCACTTTTCGGTAAATGTTTTTCATTAAAGTCGATGCAATGATTGTTTCAATTAGCACTCAGTCAGTTTTACTGTTTCGTCCAGAGAGAGCCAATTAAATCGTTCCGATGTTTGATCGGGTGCAGGCCGTTCGGCTCCGTACAATTGATTGGGACCCTTGTTGTTGGTAGATTGTGCTGATTGCTCGTCGTCTTCATTTGTTTTTAAAACAAATGCAACTGCATTATTGGCTTCTTCGGCGATGAAGATGTTATTGGAAGGAGAGTTTGTTTAACCGTTATCGAAGTACTTACTGCTATACTGTAAGTCATTTACAAATCGAATTGTCAGTTTTAGCTTTATATTCATTGACATTAATCGAGGGACTTTTTTTCGTGGTCCTTTTGACCGCACGTTATAGTTCTGATTTGTTGGCTACACTCAGCCCGCAAACAAGACACATACTGAAAAACTGGCCAAGTGCGAGTCCGACTCGCGCACGAAGGGTTCCGTACCATTATCGCAAAAAACGGTAAAAAAGCACGTTTGTTGTATGGGAGCCCCACTTAAATATTTATTTTATTCTGTTTTTAGTGTTTGTTGTTATAGCGGCAACAGAAATAATTCATCTGTGAAAATTTCAACTGTCTAGCTATCACGGTTCATGAGATATAGCCTGGTGGCAGACGAACAGACAGACAGACGGATCGTGGAGTCTTATTGGTATCCCACATTTTTACACTTTGGGTACGGAACCCTAAAAAGAGTAAAAATGAAAAAAATCGACACCAAACACCGACACATTTTTGCAGTGATTTTTGAGGCACTGCCCGATCACCTAGGAAACTAAAACTTTTCAATCGTTTCAGCTTTCCATCAATATTGAGAATATACAAAAAAAAAAAAAAAAAATTTAAATATCCTTTTTTATTAACATAAATAATCAATTTGGCGTGATAAATTGTGCAAGGCAAAGCGTGCTGCATGTAACATATTCGTAGTACTAGCGAAGATCCGCACAAAAGACGTCGAGGAGAGAGCCGGAGGCGCACGAAGAAAACCGAAGACGTACGTGCGCACGCTGACACATACAGTACGCTAGCAGCCACTATTGTGTGTTTACACTGAGCATCAGATGTGTTGTTAACCGACTTACCAAAAAGGAGGAGGTTCTATGTTCGACTTCTTGTATGTTTTTTTTTTTGTGTATTTTCACCTATATCTTCGTCAATTGTGGACCGATTTTGAAAAATATTTTTTTGTTTGAAAGAGTATGTTTCGAAATTGGTCCTATTTTAATTTGGTGAAGATATTTGGTGAAGATCTGATGAAGAACTCCTAAGATATACGACTGAACTCTTCAATAAATAACGGCAAATCTCTCGGTATTGCTGTAATCGCATGTCTGTTTATTGATTATACCATTTCATAACATAACATCACGCCAGTTCGCTCTTAAGGGTTACGCAGATCTCTCATTTCACCGGTTATGTTCAATTTTCATGATATTCGGGTTATCTATTCTGGCGTTAAGGTAACTTACTAAACAACTTGCCTATTAGGTAGGTACAACTAAAAAGTGAAAAATAAAAACCTTTTTTACAAAAAAATACTACCGACTTCCAAATAAGAAAACTACAAAGTGAAAAATAACTTTGTTTTTGGAAGTCGGTGTCCATAGCGCAAAAAATGTTACCTATGAAAGACGCCGACTACCAAAAATAAAGTTATTTTTCACTTTGTAGTTTTCTTATTTGAAAGTCGGTAGTATTTTTTTGTAAATTTTTTTTATTGTTATTTAAGTTTCGTCATATTTTTTGAAACTGAAAGACTGTACATTTAATTAATCGAACTCCGTTACAACCGGGTGTCCATAAGACACCTCTCTCTTGTTGTGTAGTTAACAACCTTAGTAATAGTGTACCTAAAGATCACATTAGGAATGAAGGTGACTTACATCACGTCTGTATTCTCCGAGGTGGTGGGCATAGGTGCACCTTTGAGACTGATTAATATTGAATTGTAATGCATATTGTATGAGTTAGCTTACGTGGATAATATTTTCTTTTACAATTGCGTTACTTAGTTTTTAAAGGATTTAAGGGTAGCTTTCGGGCTTTCTGCGAATTCAATTTTGGAGATTTACTCGTGCGTGATATACTTCGGATTGGTTAATATCGAAGATATTTACGGTCATTGAACTGTGCGTTATTGTTATCTCTTGCTGAATAGTATCTTGAAAACTGATATGATATATTTTATTATTCTTCAATTTTACTATAATAATTATTTCTATTTTTTATGCACCTGCCGTGTTATCTCTTCAACAAGGATGTTGAAGAGATAACACTGGTTGATTGGTAGAGAATGCCTCAGGCATTAAATCCGCCAATGTACCTGTATGTTGCATGAGGTTTTAATATATAAATAAATAATAAATATGCAATTACTTGAACCATAACGATGCACGACTTGGCATTATCTGAATGTCTTCATAATTTTTATTATGGGTTGTGGGCCAAACGATGAAACCTAGATATAAAAGCCAATAAAAATAACTCAAAATAAGTGTTAAGTAATAAATCGTGCTACGATAATCACCTAATCCATCCATCCACCATAAATTATTCCATGGTGACGTCAAAATTCATTTTTTACCCGTTGCGTGGGTACCATGATTAATTTTCGTAATATCTTTCGATCTTTACGCCCATTAATTTATCAAAGAAACTGAGTGTATCTCGAGTGAGTCTTGAAAACGCGATATTGCGGGACTCCTTTTCAATTCTTTGTTTACGTCTGTGGCTGTCATTTTTGTTCGACGTCATTCATTTTAAAAATCGAGCGGGCTTGTAATATTTTTGAAATTTGTAATTAGAACAGCCGGAACAACCGTATGGTTGTTGGTACTATGGGGACGTAGGGTGCGGGAGGTCAATCTATACTTAATATTATAAATGTGAATTTAAGTTTGTTTGTTACGCTTTCACGCAAAAACTACTGAACCGATCATCATGAAACATTGTACATATATTCTTGGAGGTATTAGAAGTAAGGTTAATTTTTATTAAAAAAGAAAAAAAATAATGGCTTCACTGCGAGCGAAGCCGCGGGTAAAAGCTAGTAAGACATAAAAACCGAAACAAAATATCTAACTACAAATATTGATACCGTTCTATGATTACACTGCCGAATCGAAATATCAGTTGTCAGCTTTAAAGAGTTAAGTAAGGAGGTTGCCCCTCATTTCAGTACCATTGGGTTACGAGTACTTATGTTATTATGACACAATGTTTGGTATAAGTTTTTAAACTGTCTTGGTCACTAACATTAACATTATAAGCAGGATATTTAACAAACAGTAAACATGGTAAATATCCCGCTTATAATGTTAACAATCTTTGATGTTGGCTGAGCTACCTATTTGTAATCAGACACTTGAACGGTGCGAATTGAACACTTCCGACAAGTATATAAAACACTTGCCGTGTTTATAGAATAAAAGTAGATATATCCTGGTTGTCTTTGCAGCCTGTCATCTGATAAAATATAGACGGCTACTGTACCATTCTCCATTATTTTTATGTTTTTGTAGTCATTTGATGGCCTGTATTAACAGTTTTTTGATATATTGACGTCCATTGATTGATTAATTGAGAAAGAATTCCGATTAAAATCGTATACCTACGTGAAACGAATAGGCGACGTTGAAGTGTGGCCAGCAACCATTGTGTCCAAGATCGAATAAAGAATAAAGCACAGAGCATATTTTCTTTTTTTTCTTTTGTGATTCGCTGGCAATGGTAACTATTTTATTTTACTGGGTTCAGTTTTACAGCTCTTTTTACGACATTCAAGTGCTATAGATTGAAGCTGAAAGCTTTGTGGCTAATGGCTCTGGATGCAATTTAGATCGGAATTTGATTTTATGTGAAAACTCTCACTAAATATTTTGCAATTACGTTTTTTTTTGGAACAAACTAATAGGCGCTTTTATAGGGCTAAGCCATACCTATTTGAATTCGGAATTCGAAATTATTATTAAATTTTGGAACGACAAACTCTCTAAAAAAGAAAAAGTTTATATTCCATTGCAACACATACATTTTTAAGGAGTTTTAATACAAATGGTCAACTCAAAATTAACTTAAACTACACTAAGCTAAAGTCGATACTTGAGGAGGTGGCACTGGCAATATATTGAAATGATCTCCGATTATGAATTCAAGTTTAGAAGGATTATGTTTAATCTAAAATTAGGTTTTTAAGCTATTGGGAAAAGTTAGTTTAATTTTAGCGGTTTATCTAGCCTCAAAGCCTATAATATAATATGGGCAATAATTAACCGGGTGAAAAATAAACTGAATGGGCGACTATTATACTAAGTAAGCAACTATTTATCCGGTTTGAGGAATACCTTTTAGGAGGTTTTTGTGAGCTACAGTAATAATATTGTGACATACTATAATTGTATTTTGGGTTCAATTTTTTCAATATTAGCATATTATTCTTCATCGTAAATGAAGGCGACATCGCTGTGCAGCGCGGGAATTCGGGTATAATTGTGTTTTCAACGAATTGGTAAGTACAAGAGCAAGCGGAGCGAGGTCGGGAGCTTAGGGCACCCCGACACGGACAGGTTAGGTTCGAACGAGATGACGGGAGCTGAAGTGAGCGAGCAAAGCGAGCGAACTCAGCTCCCGTCATCTCGTTCGTGTTTGGTTACTTTAGACCCTGCGGACGGAAATAGGAGCCCCGCGCAGCGGGGCTCCGTCGACTATGTTGCCAAAGTACTAATCAAGTCGCTGTTTTAAACATTTGTATTCGCCCACTGTTTGTCGCCCACTTAGTATTTCAGTAAGCCATATTCAGTATTTTTTACATCTTTAACTTGAATTTATTGTCGCTCGTTTAAATACTACCCATATAATATTAATTTGGGATTATCAAAATATTTTTGGAGCAATATTAATAGGTATAAATACTAAAAGGTATGCTAACCTTAATGTGAAAAGTTCAAATTATATTTATTACTACTTTTAGTTGGTATTTATTTAGGTACCAATAAATTTTTCTCTATATTTTTGGTAACTTTTGTATTACTAATAATTATGTATGTTTGAAAGTACCTCTTTCGTTTTCTGCGCTTTGGCATTATTCATTGTTTGAGATCTGCATCCTAAGAGCGGTTAAGCACTGCATCCGATCCGAATCCGAGAAATTTCGGTTCCGAAGTAGCAGTAGTACTTCTTGTAGGGAAGCTTACGCATTACATCCATACTCTATTCATCATTCGGAACATTTTAAATTCGGATAGAACTCGGAACTCAAATCACAGATTCGGATCGGATGTAGTGGCGTAACATTATTATAAGATCAAAGCACGCGCGCACACAACGCAACAGTACCTATTAATTGCGTGTTTGACGCTGTCAAGTAGACGGGTTTTTAAACATGAATGCAAGCAAATGGCGTTCTTTGAGATATCAAGATGTTACACAATTAGGAGGCTGATCTTCTTATGAGTCCTAAATAGTCTGGAAACTGCTATCAGGGCATTTCCAGTGTTAAAGCATAAATAAAATCTAATCGAGAAGAATGTCCTAAAACATACATAATTGTTGGAGGAATAAAAGTAATAAGACCGTAAGTCCTAATCTCGTCCCAGAATTTACCTACAAGAAATTCTTAAGAATTTATTTAACAATACAAACATGCCTTTGTGGGACCAAAAAAATACTGATTACTCTTTGGTCCATGACGTATTTCTAGGAAAGAAGGGTTGTCCAGGGAACAAAAAATATCGTGTACCTACTTCTCTGAATAACAGGAGACAGAACGAATTTCGAAGGTTCCTGACAGATGTTAGAGACAACATAACAGACTAGCTGCCGGCCACGGCTCCGCCCGCGTGTTATTAGTATCTACTTCTCCCAATATCTTCATAAATAATGTAAGTCTGAAATCGCCAACCCACACTGATCATTGCTCCTACGAGACGAGAGAAGAAGCCTTTACCCTGCAATGGGACAGTTACAGGCTGTTATTATTTGATGTATAAGCTATACATCTGTAAAGTTTCATCAAAATCCGTTCAGTAGTGTTGCGTGAAAGAGTAACGAACATCCATCCATCCTCACAAATTTTCACGTTTATAATAGTAGTACGACAGACATTGTATGAAAGCGGCAGAACTGTAAAGGACCAATAGCGTAGCGCTATCCCTTTTACAACGGTACAGTTATGTGGGACTCCAACGCACTAAAACTCCACGTAGTCCTCCTGTGCCGCTTATGGCGGGAACACGAGCACGCGTTAGCACTCGTGAACCCGTCGCGGTTGTCCCTCACCGGCCCCTCCTCTGGGGAACACCAAAATATATTGCATGCCGTGACCTCATCAGGGGCCAAACCAGCACATGGGCGCCAGACGACCCCATGTATCAATCAATCAATGGGGTCAATGGCCCCGCCACCTACCAGTTTTCGATTGCAGGGGATAGGGAGAGCGGCCAACACTATATGGAAACTCCTCCTCGTCTGCGGCTCCACTGCGTCCGCCATCAGACGATGGTGAACCCGTCCAGGCCGCGGCAGGTACGGAGAGTGGCGCACCGCCATACCGGCACTCCTCTCCCGCCGCGGCTTCCAGGACTCGGCCGCGCTGCCTTCCATAAAACATCGTGGCCCGCTTTAGTTGCGATGTAACCCAAGCGGCACCGCAACCTACTTATTGGTCGGTTAAATCGGCAAAAGCCCTGACGAGCGCCCCTCCCTCGGGTTCCTCTTCGCTTTACCGTGGTTGACCAAGCTACGGCTACTAGACCGCCCCGATAATGCGGGAACTCACCGGGGAGCAGATAGTACAGCACCTGAAGTGGAAACCTTACTAAGACGTATCAATGCCATCATGATCCCGCTGTCAAAAAGGGATAGTGCTATTCGTCCTATATAGATAAATCGAAAATAATATACCTTTTTGTTGCGATTTATACGAGGTAATATTGTTTGCCTTTGAAGTTTCATCACTCAAGAATATATACGTAATTGCATTGTTTCATTTAGTGAATGTTTAATTGTTCTAATGTCATGGTTGAAGGTATTTTTTTGAAAAAAAAAATTCAATGTGCCTTGTAATTAATGTTCAGGTAATTTATATGCTTTGATGGTTTTTAGAAGCTTCCAATATGTATTAACTTATAGTGATTGCTGCTGTTATTTTTGTGGTGTCTGTTATTATTTACTGATGGATGTGTATGATGATTGCCAATTTGGAATTTCTTGCTGTATCGTGGGTGCGTTTAAAAACATATAAACTCGCATACACAACACCCAGAGCTGGAAGAACTATCTGTAGGTCATACAAATATTTGATCCAGCGCGTTCAGCGCAGCAGTCAGTCGCTCAACCACTGCGCCAACCATGCGCCCAAATATCTTCTCTTATGTTTATTTAAAGAATTTCGAAGACCATGATGGTGTATGTTAAGATACAAGTTTTTGATCAGAGTTGCCTTAGGCTTTAGGCCTATTGTTAGTTTAACAAATTGTCAAATAATTAACTCTTCAAATTATTTGACTTTCTGTGGTGCCAACAATTGATGAATAAAAGCGTTTTACCGAAATTTTAAACCACTAGCTGACCCCCGGGGTTTTGCTCCCGTCACCTGGCTACCTACCTACATACCCTTTTTTTTTTTTTTTTTTTTTTTGATCTCGCTGGGAAAAATGCATTACGCATACCCACCCATTGGGGTAATGGGGGGGGTATGTGGGACTCCCCGGAATGAATCCGGTATACCCACTAAAATAACCCAGCGGCACTCCCGCATCGTCTTGAATTGGAGGAGGACTGGGAAACTGGCAGAGCCTTTACGTCCAGTCCCCCGCCGACGACCGCCCGCCTTTACAGCGGGGCCTTCACGCCCCTCCCTCAGTGGAGGGGCCCGGGAACGACCGCGAGTGCTCGGCCGTTCCCGCCCGACGAGGGTGGTGACTCGTGCAATGCGAGCGAAGGCGCCCCCGCGCCTGTCGCCCGCTAGTCACCACCAGGAGGTGGGAGGAGACGATCGTACAACCGCCTTCTCCCACCCCTTCTTCGCCTGCGGTGCGGCGGCGCGAGAGGATCGTCCTCCCGCGCCCGCTCCGCCGCCTCCTTTTGCGACATCACGACCTCGCAAAAGGAGGCAACCGCCGCCCAGGCCTCCTCACTCCCCAGCATGGAGTAGACCACGCTGGGAAGCGAGAGGTCCTGTCCGATCACATCGATCAGGGCACGGCGCAGCTCAGCCCAAGCTGGGCACACCTTGAGGGTGTGCTGCGCCGTGTCCTCTGCCGCGCCGCAGTGGTGGCACGCCGGGGTTTCCTCCCTCCGGATCCGGTGCAGGTGCGTTCCGAAACAACCATGTCCGGACAACACCTGCACCAAACGGAACGAGAGGAAACCATGTGGCCGCTCGAGCCAGCCCTGCAAGACTGGCCCGAGCGCGTCCAGCGTCCGGCGTCCAAAGGCGGCGGTGGCGAGGTCCTCCGCCCAATGGAGGACGATGGCGTCCCTCGCCTCCCGCCGCACGGCCTCCCGCTCTTCTGCGGCGGGGCGCTCTCCCTGCGCCCTACGCCGCGCCGTCCACTCGTACACTCTGGCGAGCACCCATGCCTCCAACTCCCAGGGAGGGGTGCCCGCCAGAGCGCACGCCGCCGAGAAGCCCACTGAGCGGTAGGCCCTCGCCACCCGCTGTGCAATGGCCCTTTGTGGCCTGCGGATGGCGGTTGCATTCTCCCTCCTCTGGAGGGAGTCCGCCCAGATGGGTGCCCCATACAGGGCCATGCTGCGCAGGATGCCGGCATACAGTCGCCGGCACCGTCCGCTCGGCCCCCCGAGGTTGGGGAGGAGCCATGAGAGGGCGTCCGCGGCTTTCAGCAGGCGCGTCGACAGCCCGCTAAAGTGCGGGCCGAAGCGCCACCTGCTGTCCAGCACTAGGCCCAGATATTTCATCTGGGCCTTCACCGCTATTCGGACGCCCTCCACGACGATGTGGGCATCTGGAGGGCAGCGCTGCCGAGGCCCGTGGAAGAACACGGCCTCGGTCTTGTTCAGCGCCACCCTCAATCCCAGGCGGCGGATCCTCTCTGCGACCAAGGATCCGCCCGCCGAGGCCAAACAGGCCGCCTCCCCAAAGCTCCTCCCCCGGGCAGTGAGGAGAGTGTCATCTGCGTAACAGATGACACTCGTGCCCTGGAGGAGGGCTCCTCGCAGGAGCCAGTCAAAACCGATGTTCCACAGGGGAGGGCCTAGAACCGACCCCTGCGGAACACCGGACTCCGCGCCGTAGCGCCTGATCCTGGCCGTCTTGTCCACGAGGAGGACCTCTTGGTCCTCCAAGTAGCTGGCCAGGATCACCCGCAGATATTGGGGCACTCCGTGGTATCGGAGTGCCTCCAATATGGTAGAGTGGGGCACGGAGTTGAAGGCGTTGGCGATGTCGAATGACACCGCCAACACTCCGCCCCCCGACTCCACCGCCTCCTGCACCTGGACCTTCAGCAGGGCCAAGGCGTCGACCGTCGAACGCCCCCGTCGAAATCCGAACTGGGCGTCCGACAGGTCCGGCCCTACCTCCCGCAACTGGCTATTTAGCCGGGTGGCGATGATCCCCTCGAACAATTTACCGACCTCATCGAGCAGAACGATGGGCCGGTATGCCGAGGGGGAGTCCACCGGGCGTCCCTCTTTCCGGAGGAGGCACAATTGCCCCTCCTTCCACAGTTTCGGGAACCTCCCAGCCGTAAGACACGCGCTGAAGAGGTCCCGAAACCTTTCCTCCATGAGGGACGCTGCGATGGCCACCACCCGTGCGGGGACGCCATCCGGTCCAGGAGCCGTCTTCTTCGCGCGGAGGCTCAGGATCCCCGCGCGAAGTTCCTCCACCGATACCGGAGGGACCTCCTCCTCCGGCGCTGCCACCACCCCCCCTGGGGGGTTCATCGTTGGTGGGGTGAAGTCGGCCCTGCGCGGAAACAGGGACCGGACCACCCCATCCAGCAACGCCGGCTCCAGGGTCTCCGTCACTGGGGGACCAAAGGGGCGCAGTTGGTTCCGCGCCGCCTTATATGGCCTCCCATACGGATCCCTGTCGAGGCCCTCCAGCATCTCAGCCCTCGCCGAGTCCTTGGCGGCGCACATCGCCGACTTGAGGACCGTCTTTGCCTCCAGGTAGGAGGCGTAGAGGCGGTCCTCCCCGGCCTGTGATCGGTTGGTGCGCCGCCGACTCCGCGTGTAGGCCCGTCTGGCCGCCACGCAGGCGGCCCGGAGCCCCGCCAGCTCCTCCGTCCACCAATATACGGCGCGACGTGGAGGCGGACGGCGTGACCGAGGCATGCTGGAGTTGCATACCTCGGTCAGGGACCCTCGGAGCTGAAACGCTGCGGCGTCAACGTCCAGGGCCTCCACAGGGGGCGAGAGCCAGTCCTGGAGGAACGCCGCCTCCTGAGCTGCCTCTCGGTCTAGGCGGGTGAGAGCCCATCGCGGGAAGGGAGATTGGCCCGAACGGGCCATAACTCCCCGCGGGCCCTGGGTGGAGATGTCGAACCGCACGTAGCGGTGGTCCGACATGGTCTCCACCATCTCCACCCGCCAGTTCACAACGCGGGCGGCTAGCACGGGGGTGGCAAACGAGACGTCAACCACTGACCCTCCCCGCTGCCGCACACACGTGTGAACATCCCCCCTGTTTAGGAGGGACACACCGCACGACGCCGCCCAAAATTCGGCAGCGCGTCCCCGGACGTTGCAAGAGGTGGCCGGGTTGCCCCAGGCCACTGACTTGGCGTTCAGGTCGCCCAACACGACGACCTGACGCGGTGCCGCCCTCCCGACGACTGCCGTTAGGACTTCCAGAAAATTCTCGAAGTCCCTTAGAGGGCGGTTAGGGGAGAAATAGACCCCAACCAGGGCTATGTCTCCCCACGCGGCGGCCACGTATCCCGGTCCCCTCTCTAAAAGCGAGAGGGGAGGGGAGTCCGTGGCAGGCCGCGACACCAACGCCACCAAGCCGTCCCGATCACCCAGCCAATGGCCAGGTATCGAGTACGGCTCGGCAACCACCGCCACGTCCACCAACCACTCAGCCACGGTCTGCATCAGCAGATCCTGGGCCGCTCTGCAGTGGTTGGTGTTCGCCTGGAGGATGCGATGTTCGACCCTTTGCATTAGTCGGACATCGCACCCCCCTCCTCCACGGCCGCCGTGGTCCTAGCCTCTGAGACGGCGGTGGCAGTGACAGGCCGGGTCGTCGCCTGCACTTTGCCCCTCTTCGGGGGAGGATTACAATTCCTCCCCTTCATAATGTGGCCTGCTGGGCGGCCACTGGCTGCACAAACCGCGCAGTGCGGCGTGGCGGCCTTGCAGGAGGCGGCCTTATGGCCCTCCTTGCCGCAGCGGTAGCAGCTGTCCGTCCTGTCTACGCTGGACGGACAGAGGGCCCGGGTGTGTCCGATGCCGAAGCACCTGAAGCACCGCAGGGGCTGTACTGCAAGTGCCCGGACTACACCCGAGCTGAAGCCGACGGCTAGCCGTCCCTTATCGAGGACGGCTTTGGCGGCGGCGACTGGGCACTCCAGGCGAATGGCGCCCATGCCGCCGCGGCCGGGCCTGATGCCCCGGCCTTGCACCGCTGCGACGTCGCAGCCCCCTATGGCTGCGACCGCCGCCACCACCTCCTCTTTGGTGACCGAATCGTCCAGATTGGTCACCTCTATGGCCGCCGACTTCACCGGCCTGGCCACCTTGGCCGCGTCTGCGATGACCTCCTGCAGCTTAGCTGCGAAGAGGTCCGCGTTCTTGCCGCCCTCCGCCCCTGGGAACTCGAATATACGAGCTCCCGCCTGTGTCCGACGGCATGAGACTTTGCCGATCCCCAGTTTGGTGGGATCGGCGTTGGTACGCGCCCGCATCATGACGGACGCGTACGTCTCGCCCCGCTCCGCAGCCTCCGCGGTGAACGTCACCACAACGGCTGCGGTCTTGGGAGGAACGAGGTTCCTCTTGGTGCCGGCTGGGGGGGAGCTCTTCCCCTTCCCCTTTCCCTTACCAGTCGACTGCGACTGGCTGGGAGGGGTGGTGGCGGGGACGGCTAGGGGGGATATTTTCCCCTTCCCCTTCCCCTTTCCCTTGCCAGTCGACTGCGACTGGCTGGGAGGGGTGGTGGCGGGGACGGCAGGGACGACCGCTGCCGTCTTTTTGCCTTTGCCCTTCCCCTTGCCGACGACCCTCGTCCAGCCCTGCTGGTTGGTCGGAGTGGTGGAAGGGAGGAGGGCGTCCTCCTCCTGAGAGGTCGGCCCCGGCTCGCCTTGCCTCTTGTCCGCCGCAAGCGGCGGTCGGAGGCTTTTCTCCGGCAGGAGCCGGTCTTCGATGCCTGCTATGCAGGCTCTGACGAAGGCCCTCTCCTCCACCATAACCTTGCGAAGAGTTTCCTCAAGGTTGATGGAGGAGGCGGGGCCCTCTGCAGCAGGTCTCGGCTCGGCTTGTGTTGGCCGGGCCGTGGCTTCAGCCAGCTTAAGGTGCAGCTGGCTGACCTCCGACTGCAGGCGATCAACTTTCGCCTGCAGTTGCCGCGTTTCATCGGAAGCCTTCCGCTGCACCAGTTCCGCAACGATGCTGCGCATGCTCGCGGCCCGGCATTTTAGGGACTTTTGGAATGTCCCCTTCAGGTTTGAGGACTTGGAGGCGACTTCCACGATGCCCTCTTCGTCCTCTTCGGCCATCCGCTCCAGCTCCAGCAGGGAGTGGTCGGCGTACAGGACGCGGGACGCACCGTACCCGGACTTGGCACGGTTGACGCGCGCCCGCTCCTCTTTGGCCGCAACCTGCTCCTCCAGCTCCTGCTGGAGCTGAGTCCGCCTTGCCAGATCCAACTGACGTTGGGCGCCAGCGAGACCCACGTCGTGGGTGTCCGCTATTGTCGTCGGCTTCTTTGCCTTGACCTTCCTCGCGGGCTCCTTCGCCGAACCCGAGGCCGAGGAGCCATCGGAACCATCCTTCAGAAAGGCCCGCTTTCTGCGCCGAGATTCTCTCTCGGCAACCGTCGAACTCGCGTCCGACATAATGGAGTCGTTGTCGGAGTCCGTCAACTCTACCACCCTTTCATCGCAGAAGGTCCGCCCTTCTTCCGACGCTGAAGCGTCGCGTTGGCCCTGAGAAGGGCCTTTTGGTTGGCCCTGAGAAGGGCCTTTGGGTTGGCCCTGAGAAGGGCCTTTGGGTTGGCCCTGAGAAGGGCCTTTTAAGAACCGCCCGCGGGCGTCCCGCGCAGATTTAGACATATTCTCGGCAATATCGTACACGACAAGGCAATAGATTCGCTACGATCGCACAGTGCACTTTGGCCGTGCCCAGTCTGCCACTCCGTTACGGTGGTCAGAACTGGGACGTTTCCAGGGGATACGACGTGGACGTAAGCACTGTGAGGGGATCCCCCTACCTACCTACCCTACCCTAACTACCTACCCTACCCTAACTACCCTTCCCTACCTAACCAATCCTACCTACCCAACCCTACCTACCCTACCCTACCTAATCATGTAGTACATATATTTTTTATGTCATCAATAATTTTCTCAGCGTCAGCGCACGCCAAAGAATGAATTTTATATGCAATGGAATTTTCATATGAATCTCTAATTTTAATGGTCATAGTGGCTTCCACATAAAAGATAAATATATGCTGACGCGGACTTTTATTTAGAACTATTTAAGACAAACAATCCTACGTACATTATATTTATATATCTCTAACGGTTTAGGCAGCACACGCGAAGATAGCTCTTTCTTTTCAGAATTTTTCCGACTTTCTTGATATTTATCGTCATATTATCACCAAATTACAAAAAATCATTACAAATTGTAGCCTATGTGTTATTCTGATGTCTATCCTATATTGTTGTGAAGTTTCATCTAAATCCGTTAAGTAGTTTTTGCGTGAAAGAGTAACAAACATACATCCATCCTCACAAACTTTCGCATTTATAATATTAGTAGTATAGGATAGGATAATAGGAAGAAGAAAGTAGGATTGGTTAGCAAATTTAACCTTGGTTTAGTAAACAGTGGATCAAAAAACTAGGCCTTAGTAGTTTTGACCTATACCAAAATACTTAAGCATGAGTTTTTTACTAAGGAAGCTTGTATGTTTTGTTCCTCCATAACGATATTCAGCATTCTAATGTTTCCATTGCTGGAAAACAGTCTCGTCTCTGTGAGAAGGAATGGGCCTTAATCCACCAAGCTGAGCCAGTGTGGGTTGGTGAATACCTATACCTACTCACAAATGCGTTTATTTTACATCTCAAAATACAAATTCTTTTCAATATTCACTCTCCATCATGTACTCTATAACACTGCGGTTTGAGACTATGAAGTTGGCGCGATACCAAATCACATGTGCCCTTGGCAGCCGTCTTAACGAGTAATGATGCAACTTAGCCAGCTATTGTTACGAGTTTAAACATTATCTTTATGCCCTTTGTGCTAAGTGCCCGTTAGCCTAATCTCAACTAAAAAATTACATGTAGGTAATGGACCTGTCGAAAAATCGAACGCGGCGCATATAAAAAAATCCGCGAGCTATAAATCTTTTCACGAATATTTGCTACAATATTTATTTGTGTGGGTTGTACAAGTGGGTTGAAAACCGTTGTTTGCATTTGGCATTGCTCTCATGACTCCAAAACACTCAATCCCGCTTCAGTTACGATGACAAATGTCCACTTGGTATCAAAATCAAAATGTAGATACTATCACCGCGTACTCCCACAATGACACCCGATCCATTATGAACACCAAAATGGTTGTAACAACAGTAAAAAAGCCCAGTTATTTATGAACATAAAGAATATTTAGTATATAGTGCTCCAAGGTACCAGGAGAGCAGTAATCTAAAGAAGGTAACTCAAACAGAATTTTGAATGCATTGCGCAATACAGGCTGCTTCATTTAGATGCTCGCGTGTGACGAAGGTGCTACTGCTAAGTATGCGGTGGGCGACACGGTGAAACAGTGCCATACTTTGGGATGCATTTAGTCCTTCATGCATAGTACAGTAGGTAAATATTTCGTTTGTGCTGTTAAAACGTGTTAACAGCTCCGTATCGCTTTTTTACCGTCTCTATGATGGTAAAAAGTGCTGGTTTTTTATCATTTTGCTACTTTTTCATATAAGTGTGGCATTTTAAAAGTATATATTTTATGTTTCTTTTTAAATCGAAGCTAATGAATAGAGCCATTATTTGTGGGCCTGAAACTTAAAACGAAACCTTTCGAAATTACTCGTGGTCAGTATTTAATTAATGGGTATGTTAGAGGCTTGTTCACCGCAAAAAATCGATACAATGGAGTTTGACGATGGACGAAGTAATTAATTATTATTTAAAGCTATGTAATGTGCTATAGGTGCAACTCTGTTAATTTAATAAGATTTTTGTATTAGAATTATCTCTTATAATTTGTTTTAGAATCAGCACGTGTTTATTGATCAAAAATAAATAGAAACGTATTCTTATAAAATTTAAAAGCTACTAGGACTGCCCGAACTGTAACTAGTTTGTACATACATATAAAACCGTAACTACTTACCTACTCAAAATGCAGTTTCTAGGCCGTCCTAAACATCAGTGGCAGAGTAGAGCAATTCTGGCAAATGTAAACAGTCCTACCGCGGTCTCACTTACAGAAATTGTCCCACTACTTAGTTGGTCACTGGGGGGTAGAAGGGGGAAAGAGACAAGCGGATGGTACTACCCACACCCCAAGGTGCCTTTCAAAGCTGTCAATGTCAAAGGCGATATGCCACTTACATCGAATAGAGTTGATAGTATCACTAGTAATAATACCGTGGGTAATGGGTACTTACAGAGTGAACATACTTATTTTGAACGTGTGGTGAAATAGAAAACGAAATTGAAACGTAGAACGTACTGTATTTAACTTTACGTTGAATTTTCAAATTGAGATCGCCTCCTTGACACTCACAGAGAAGTCTGTTTTCAGAATACCTGTGGATCTATAGTTAATATAATTCTAAAAACATGATACTATTTTCATAAAACCAAGCGGCAAAAATTTCATAATTTTATTCCATAACATAAGTAAATGTGTTATCTTTATATTCATACAATTTTCACGGAACTTCCTCTAAACATTGTTATTTAATTCCGTAGAATGAAATAACTTGCCTTTGCCTACGTTGTGCAGCTCATGAAAATATAACATTTGATTAAGTTACGACAGTTTTTATTCCTACATTTAATGGTGAAATTCTACTACCTACTCCTTCTTCTTCGCCAAGCTCTTGACAGAGCGGTCGTGGTCACCCATTTTATACAATCGCTGGTGTTATTTTAACTCGCCTCACGATCTCTCGCCATATAGTTCCGTTAGTTGATAATCTACCTACGCATTCATTTACCTACTTTTCTTCTTCTACTAATTGTACTCGTATACATGATATGATAGTTTGTATGTTGAAACGTTTGTCAATATAAATCACGCCTCAACGACTAAAGGGGTTTGGATTAAACATTGCACACTGTTAGACCATGAATTAGGACATACTTATAATGCTTTTTATTACGCTTGTACAATGAATCTTTTCGATTTTCACACGGGCGTTAACCTGGTCTGGGTAGCTACTTAATAAAGTATGAAATATATTTTATTAGTCACAATGTAATATGAACACAGGTGCCTTTAACCTTTAAAACACGCAAATATGAATGCATTTGATATTGTTTGATCGAGTTAAAATTTCAAATCAAAAGTTACTTAAAGCCCAGATGGCAATGTCAATACCCTGAGGACTTAAATATTAAATAAACTTAGGTCTGTACGTGTGGGAACATTTATTTTATAAATAAATGCATGCAGATTTTGTGTATGCATAAGATTATTCTGAATAATCTTTTTTTAAGAAATATTGCCATTAAAGTTGCCTTCACGGGTGGATTTGTATATGTTTAAATATACGTCAGGCCAGTCAGTTGCGATTTGGATGTTGTACACCAAGCGGCGTGGAGGATATACACCGAGATCTGCTTTGGTAGAAACAGGATTTAGAAAGGCAACCCGAATTTGGGCAGTTATACCGAAGCTGTTAGGTATTCCTACCATGCGTACCGAAATCTTTAGATATGTAGAATATTTTCTTCACAGATCCAACCAAGACGCGGGATAAACTTCTAGCTGTATACTTACTTTGATGACTCCATTGTTTACAAATGAAATGATGTTCGTTGAAGTGTGACAAATAGGGGTCATTGTTTAGCTACCATTGAATTGTATTTACTAGCGTATCAACAGTGTAACAGCCCGCAGTGCCCGCACGGCAAGGAAAGGTCAAACGGTCTGTTTTTAAATTTCCGTGTGTTCAAGCGTTTTTGCCGTACCTATTGTTGGAATCAAATATAACGTTAGGCTACAATGTTAGGGTCCATTAATATTAATGCTAATTTTTATCCGTGGTGCTAGGCAACTGGGCTTATCCCAGTTGTAAACGACCCTTTGTGCATATTGGTCTTGTTTGTTCTGTCTCCTGCTTGATATGGAGGAAAGTGGAAATTTGAATTTTTCCTACTCCTCCATTATTCTTTTCTGATTAATTTCGTTGCGGGATCCAAGACAGTTAAATTCATTCGCCGGGACTTCGTCGAACTTCATTGCCTCGGCGCTTTTCCGGTGGTCGCCACTGTTGATTCTGGCTTTCAGGAGTTGCAATGGTTTGGGAATAGTGCGGTGGGATTGTCCCGATATAAAAATAAATAAAAAAAACGGTCTATTTTCTGAGCTCGGAGCACTAAGCTGTTTGTCACGTGAAAAGCTGACCAAAGGCTGAGTAACCGTAGAAGGCAAACCATAGAACTTAGTGTCCGGATCGTTAAATAGGTAGAACACAGTATTTACTATAAGCGACTATCTGCTTTATTTTATCGTCATTGATTAGCTTATGTAGCTGAACGATTAAATCGCAAAGCGAATCACAGTTCGGCCCATATATCAAAAAGCAGCGATAATCTGTTTTTCTCTCCTTTTAGGGTCTTCTTCTCCTTATCTCGAATCGACAGGAGGTAGTGTTTCCTCCTCTTGCAGCTAGCTGCCATATTGAAGTATCATTCCTGGAGACTATTTCAAATGCCCCCATCAATATGCAAGAACTAAAACTTACTTTCAGCTCAATAATTGTCTCAAATGCCTTATTGTATATACCAGTATTTTGTCAAAGATAAAGTTCATTGAATGCACCATCAAAGGGCAAGTGTACATCGGAGCAGCCATTCAAGTTCAGTATCGGATTAGTGCAAGCCAGGGAGTTAGTGCCTCCTGACAATGACGATACCAAGTTACGGCTCAAGTTCGTATTGAATTTCAGACTGTTATCTGTAATTTGGTGAATGGGAGAGTTTATCGTGTGTCTCGTTTGTCTTGATTCTTATGTTCCCTTTTCGTTGACTTTAAGCATACGTACTATTAAGAAATCTTTTGCTATATACCATGCATTGGGTATTTAGAGTAACAACGTGTCAAACTATTTTTTAACCGACTTACCAAAAAGGAGGAGGTGCTATGTTCGACATCTTGTACGTTTTTTTTTTATTTATTTTTTATGTATGTTCCCGATATCTCCGTCAATTGTGGACCGATTTTGAAAATTATTTTTTGTGTGAAAGAGTATGTTTCGAAATTGGTCCCATTTTAATTTGGTGAAGATAATTATGATGAAGAACTTCGGAGATATACAACAGCACTCTTCAATAAATAACGGGCAATCTCTCGGGATTGCTGCAATCGCATGTCTGTTTATTGTTTATACCATTTCATAATATATCATCACGCCAGTAAACTCCTTTATGTTCAAGTTTCATGATATTCGGCTAATCTATTCTGGCGTTAAGGTAACTTACTAAACAACTTGCCTATTAGGTACAACTAGAAAGAGAAAAATAAAAAACTTTTTACAAAAAAATACTACCGACTTCCAAATAAGAAAACTACAAAGTGAAAAATAACTTTATTTTTGGAAGTCGGTGTCTATAACGCAAAAAAATGGTACCTACGAAAGACACCGACTTCCAAAAATAAAGTTATTTTTCACTTTGTAGTTTTCTTATTTGGAAGTCGGTGGTATTTTTTTGTAAAAAGTTTTTTATACTGCCAAATTTTGACAGGTTTGCAGGTAAAATAGAGATTGACAAATATGCAGCTTGAAATTCTTAACTCAGAAATCGGGCGATAATCTCTATTAGAATCAATATCCAATATTTTTTCCTGTGTTATTACGTTGGTAATAGACTGTAGAAAACTTCATATAAAGGCTTGCGCGGATGAGGGACTTTTTTCCGAAGAAGTCTTTTTTTGTGATTGGCTTGCGTTTGACCACTATCTCGCCTGATGTTAAGTGATGATGAGGTCGACGGTGAAGCACGCTTGCCTAGAAGTATCCTTTTCACCCTTAACACCTAACTAATAACTAATTCCTTCTCTTTCACCTAGAATCATGTTGAAAACATAACGGATCCTTGAAAATTTAAACTTGGGAACACACAGAATGATCTTAACCATTTTTGATTCGGAAAGATAGCCATTGCAGTACGTACATTATAAACCAGGTCAATTTTTTGTCGTCTGCGGACAAAAGTCCCTCGTCTATGCAGGCCTTAAGACATGGTTAAAATGTTCAGTATTTATGCTATCAAGAAAAGAGTTTCACACGTTTTTCTTAGTTTTTGTTAGAAATTCTCACTAGAAGGTTCCAGACTGAAGTTCTGCAACCTTGCTTAGTGAAGAATAAGACACAACTTTACCTCCAGCTATAACAATGATTCTGCTTGGATAACCATTTTTTGTCTACTTGCCTTGCTGTTGGTCTAGCTAAAAATACACAGCAAAGTGCTGTGTATTTTTAGGAATGAGATAGTTTGGTTGCATAATTAGGTACCAAGAAATACTAAACTTTTGAATAAATACAGTTTAGTTGAAATCTTCTTTGTATTTTTGTTGACTGTCTATATGAGAAGATTAGTCTAAAAAAAAGTTTTTTTTCCAGAAACCGTGAAATGGGGTTTCATTATTTTAGTTCACTCCCTTTCTTCCGGAGTTCCATTTGATGGAAATTTGTTTCCTTATCTTTCTTCTCCGTTTCGTCATGTTCTTGTACTATTTTTTTTTTTTTAGGAGAGGATATTTTTTATTCAATTATATCAATTAAAATTTACATAGTATATAATACTCAATTAACAATAACTACCTATATATACACTTAAATAAAAATAAAATTCGACGAACACGTATAAAAGGGCAGGGGTCATAGGGCGTCAAAAAATTCGTCCACATCGCTGTCAACGTGAAAAGTGCCCAGAACGCTGGCAGCATTGCCACGTTGGATGGCAATGCTGATTCTCTGGCCAAGAAAAAGCCCAGCCCTATGGTCACGTGAAGAGTCGACTAACCGCTTGCTTACATCTCGAAATACTCGAAGAGCACTCGGACCCCATGGACCTAATGTTTCAACCCCAAACGGCTCAAATATATAACTTCCAATAAGGTTGTTGTATTTGCACCGTTTGAGGTTTTCTGCACTAGCAGCAGCTGCCCCAGCACAGCCCGCCGTGCTAAGAAGATGGGATGGCGCAAGGGTGTCGACACATGTTGCATCCCACACCAAAGGCCTACCCACCTTCCATGGCATTATGGTCATCCCGTCTGGTCTGTTCCCATCGTCGCGCGCCAAGCCATTGGGTTCTAAAACAGCTGGCACACCGGCGGTGACAAGAGCTCGACGTATGATGTCATTAATGCTGGCGTGCCGTGCTAACCGACCAGCGCTCCTACTGCAGGATAGGCCATGGTGTCCGAGGCGGTCGATTGCTTCACCACATTGACAACGATGTGGAGCTCCGCTGGGAGCACCCAAACGCAGACATGTAGCGATCCGAATTCTTGTACTTGCCCTAATTAGTTCAATCTTCACAGACTTTTTTTAAACGCTGTCTATTTGATTAGTTTTCAGAATTCTATTTCAGTCTTTATTTTTCAAGCATATGAGAGCTTCAGGTTATAAGATATATTTTGTCAGTTTTTTCTTCATATTGTGCCTGGAAATATCAAGAAGGTAGCTTCTACAGGAATCTAGGTGTAACATTATTCTTTGTTGTCTAGAGATGGAGGGTGGTATATATTCCTAAAAGTATCGAAACTTACTAATCGTGTTTACATCGATCACGAAGAAGTTAATGTAGTTAATTATAGAAGACATGAGATTAGTACAAAATCGTTTTAATCATTTAAATTTAAACATTTTTTTAACGGTCACCTTAAACGTTTAGATTAATGAATAAAAATTATAATAATCGAGTTTGTGAAAGAACCTTATTTTCTAAGCGAAAGCATATTGTAAAAAGTCACAAAGTTTTAGATAGGCTTGTCACATAACACGGTGTAATAGCACAAAGGGGATTATACGCAGCATAAGCTGCAAAATGAGCTCAACGCACTTCGGTTTCCACAGTCCTTTATGCAAATCTACAAGAGTAGATGATAAACTATATTTTACGACGCCCCAGTTGGCCACAGAAAATTGTATACAGCTGTAACTTCAATTTTGAAGCAAACCGCATCAGTACTTAAAATATGAACCCAAGTTCACTTAACACTATAAGTGTAAAGAATCCCAGTTCTTAGTCAACTTTCTACATTATTCCTAGGCATTGCGTTGAATATTGAAACGAATAGTCCAAGTTTTCAAACGAACTTAGAACTCGAATAATAAGAACCTGTGCTAAGTAAGTAGTGTTGCATTAAGTAAAATACCCACCATCCGCTTGAAAGTTCCGGGTGCAATATGGAACGCCGACTAACTTCTTTGACCGTTTAATTTCTGTTCTTGACTTTTATACCAACAGTTTACCAATATAGCCTCCATGTTTTGTTGTTCTGAATTTTGCATATAAAGCGAGATCTTGATGAGATTTGTTGGCAAGTTCTCATCACTAAAAGTCGTAATGTCTTAGCAGATGTTCTTCTTTAACTATGAGAATTGCAGTCAGAATTAGCTGTTAACTGTCTCGAACATTGCAGCATTGAGAGTTCTAGACGACGGAAAAAGGTTGTACTTAAATGTATAACAAGTGACTCTCAGACGTGCTTGGGAGAAATATAATAGCACTTGTGATTCTTGGAGCGAATATGTTATTCTCGCAGCGTGGTGTGTGGCTCTGGACCTAATAACGCTGTGGTATCATTTGGGACTGCTCACTCCGCGGAAACAAGATTTTCATTGACCTGAATAAAATTCTGCAGCGCTCAACTAGGACACGTTTGGCTTGATTTTAATAGAGATGTATTCCGTCCTAAAATATTGGTATTGGCTGTATTCATAGAAAATTCAATTTTATAAACTGGTTAAGTGCGAGTCGGACTCGCGAAACGAGAGTTCCGTATAAACAGGTACATTCACCAAAATAATTAGGCAACATTAGTGAAATTCATAAACAATGAAAGAACCGAACAGTGTTCTAACAAAAGTTAACAATATAGATCGCGGTCAGTTTACCAACTGCAAATAAGTTGACTTGTATTTTATGTAGTTACAAATTTATAGTTTTCAGATTTTTTCCTTTGCTTGTGCTGTAAGACATTGCTTTTACCAACTTTCATGATTCTGATTTAATGAGTCAACGATAAGTACCCTTTAGGTACTTACCGATGATTCGTTGTTTTAAAAGTTTGATTTTTTCAGGCAAGGGAATGCAGACTTGAGTAAATCGAGTACTTTTAAACGAGCAATTCTTGTATATATATGTATATAATCTGAATCTCGGAAACGGCTGCAACGATTTTCATGAAATTTAGTATGCAGAGGGTTTTGGGGGCGATAAATCGATCTAGCTAGGTTTCATTTTTAGAAAACGTCGTTTTCTCTATTTTAACCCGAGCAGAGCTCGGTCGCCCATGTTAATTTCAACTTGTTACCTCCAGGCATTCCAGAGAAAAAGGTCTTGACACACGGACAGACAGACAGACAACGATGTGATCTTATATTATATTAAGAAAAGTGCCTCTTTTCCTTTTAAGGAACGGTATCCTAAAAAATAATATTAAAACGATTGACATCACGTAACCGAACCACAAACGTAAAACTTCAAATGAGAATTTTAATTAACTTGTGGTATTCGCATTTCAATACGTACGAGGTATCATTTCCTACTGTCACTCAGACTGTTTAAAAGATTTAAAATGTGTTGTGCACCAAATTCGTTGTCGTCAACGAGAAACACGGTTTCGGGTCGAGTGCTCTGACCGACCCAGTTGTTAGCTGCAAGCCTGCAACGTCGATATGCTGTGACAGCACACACCCAACCACTTTAAATTTACCACTAGCTGAAAACAGCTACCTTATCCCGGCCGTATAAAGTATAAAATGGCTTGACAAGTATTTGTGTACTTTTATATTGACGTGCTAGTACGTGTCGCGTGGCCGTTTGAACTTAATTTGAAGCTAACATTGCATTTTTATTTATTTCTGTACACAGTGTTGCTTTGCTCATAAAAATTGCAGTCGCAGTGTAGTATGACCTTATAACCTTATTTTTTTATCGTGCCTACATGCAATGCTTTTAATATTTTACACCGATTTGTTCCTATTCAGAAATAATTTCTGTACAGTTTGAATTAATGTAAGTAAGTTTTGTGAAAAATTCTAAGTTAAAAAAGCAGTGTTTTCTTTGTTGTCACACAATGAAGGAAAAACTTAGCCTTGAACTTTTTCAGTACTAATATCAACAAATAACTGGGTACTTACATAATAAAACTTCTACTATTGCAGTTTCATGTTTTCAAATAAAGACATCACTTTCTTTGTATAACGCTGTTTTTGTCTAAACTTACTAGAAACAACATTCATGTAAAAAGAACTTGATAAATTAATAACGATGAACACAGTAATGATATTTCAATAACTTTAAAAACTTCGTCATTGCTTACTCCAAAATAATTTAAATAAAAACTGGTCAAGTGGCCAAACTATAGCAAAACCGGCCTTAAATGTGCCTTCACCGTCGAGCCTCAAAAACGTAGCTCCGCTTAATTTAAAATCACTCAAGGGTGTCGGGAAGGCAGGGTATACTATCTGCCGAGATCACGATAGGTCGCGTTCAGACTTGGCACGGACTTGGCGGCATCCCAGCGTTCTTGGCAGCCAAATGCGAGGGTTCCGTCTTACCAGATACCGCTTTACCGAATTATTAAAAGTAATAAGCCGTAAGTTTGTGCTGTTTGCTTTGATTTGCTATTGATTGTGTTTTATTTTTGGTGTTTGGAAAGAGCATTAGGCATGTGTCCCACCGCCGACGATCAGCGAGCAGCGAGTAGAGCTAATCAAAAAATTAGTTTTTTAATTATTTTATTGTTGACATTGGTTTTAATATAGAATAGGTAAGAACGATTACTATTTAAGCAAAAAAGTCGACTAAACTTGATTAAATTATTTAATATGTATATTAATTATAATTATGTATTAAATAATACTAAGCTTAATCAAAGCCTATCTCCTATTTTCTGTGTTCAGGAGATGACAGAAACTGAGTTCGCTCGCTTTGCTCGCTCACTTCACCTCTCGTCAACTCCTACGAATCTAACCTATCCGTGTCGGGGGCGCAAAGCTCCCGAGCTCGCTTCGCTCGCTGTTGGCCTAATTTCACTGACCATAATTGTCGAAGTGCCCAACAGTTACGTAGCAATATTCATAATGACCAGACAATGTGACAAATATAGAAGTTTAAAACAGTATTCATTATATTGCGCGATTTGATTTGACTAGATTCATAATGCCCGGGCATTATACATAGTGCCATGAATCACTTGGTCCATGACATATCTATTTACAAATGCAAGTCCCTGCAAACATTTGCTGCTCGATTCTTTACATAATCGTCAACTGCATCGCCAATCGCTGCAAATGATTACACATTACCGACCAAGGCGCGGAATTTCGCATCCGCTGTTTTGTCGGTATGTAAATTGCTAGTAGGTACTGTTGCTAGGCTTATTCAAACGCGATTAAAAT
Organism: Orthosia gracilis; assembly: GCA_947562075.1. NCBI lineage: Eukaryota > Metazoa > Arthropoda > Insecta > Lepidoptera > Noctuidae > Orthosia > Orthosia gracilis. The sequence continues at coordinate 4,635,460 of OX387269.1, forward strand.
GTTTTAACGTGGTCGTAGACGACTAAAATCGACTCTATAGTAATGTAGAGTAGGAAAATCGAGTTTTGCGCACGTTTAAACTGAACTACTGACATTATGATGCATAGAACATCATAGGAACGTTAAATCGTCAAGTAATAATAATGTGCCAAGAGCAAGTTTCGTTTTAAATGTTCCGAACCAGTTCTCGACTTCGTAGTTGAAAGAACCACAGGGATTATCCTGATGGCGCGACGCAATTGAAATTGCATCGATAGGAGATATTACGCTCCGATATTCTAAAATCAAATTCATGTTCAAATCGGTATAATTGTATCGCATTGCATCCATTTGAGCGTACTTGCAATTTCGTGTTATATAAATCGAATATTGTCGCTATCAGGAAGGTCGCTAAGGCAAATGCAAAACATACCTAATGGGTTTTAGAGAAAGTGAAATGTCGATTGTTATTACTTACTAGCTGTGCCCGCGGCTTCGCTCCCGTCAACTGCCTAGTGCCTACCCTACCCTACCTGCCCTCCTTTTGTTACTGCCTACCCTACCTACCTACCAATTTTTTCTAGGGCCATTTTTTCGCGGCAAATCTTGACACCGCCATTCAGAAAATGATGTCAAATGCACAATGCCACCTATCGAATATGGAGTTCAACTGTACGGGTGTCTTAATTGCGTGTGTTGCGATATTATACTTCTTGAACACTTTAAATTCATTTAACAATGTAATACTCAAGTTACGCACCATTTTTATGTATAAAAGTAACACTACACTATTTTCATACATTTTACGTGATGCTTGCACAACTAAACAGACAAACCGACAAATACAAAAATTCCAAAAATTCTGGGAATAGGTTCTGTTGGTAATCCTTAATCACCATGGCTATTTATGTTTGGAAATATTTTCAATGTAAAAACGAATTTTCTACAGATTTATTATATGTATTGATTAGCGATACAAAAATGACTTCAGATACAAAAATGACTTCAGAAAAAATCGATCGATTTAAGCAATTTCTGCTACTAAAGTGCCTTAACAATCCAGACACCAAAAGTCACAGGCCAAAGATGGTAACAAAAGATACCTACATCATTTATGAACCCACCCCTTCAAACAGTACTACTGATACAATATGCATATAACCACGTTTACCGCACTGTGCTCACAGATTACCAAGTACCTCCATATCCATTCACCGAAGTACTAAGTTCTCAGAAACTTGCGACCATTAAATACCTACGTAAAGTACATTCATTATGTACCAGGCTAAGTATCGAAAAGTGAAAGTTGAAAGAAAATCCTGTACTTTGACTTTTGGCTTTTGAAGTTGAACGTTTAGACTCGTTGATATAGTAATATTTTATGTAAGATTTGGAATTAATTTAGGGTCTACTTTCAATCCAGTTTCGACTTTTTACGTCGGCATCGTAATGCGATCCCTTTTTGATAATCATATAAGGATCTAAACAAAATTGTATTTTATTAGCGATGGCGATGGTCGAAATTCCGATGATCACGTGACATTTCGAAAACGGTTATAGACCCATACATTTTTGACATGTTAAGGTGGGTATCCACCATGTTTGCGAACCTCTTGCGGTCTGCGCTGCTGCAACGTTGCACGCTCCGTGGTAAGCGATCCGCAGGCTTATTATGTACCCTACTTATCTACCCTACTTGCCTTGCTACCTACCGTACCTACCTACCAATTGTTTTAGGGTTCCTAAAAATATTTAAAATTACTTTTTTCAGGATCGAAAAAAAAATATCGACCTACCTCATCGAGTGGGCTATCATTGTTTTGAACTCATTGGGTATATACATTCTGTTATTTTTAGTTTAGAAAATATTGGCAAACAAAGGATAAGGAGTTACCAAAGTCAGCTTTTTAAAAAAAATTGGTTCCGAAGAATTTTTTAACTTGACCTATGAACTTGAAATTTGGTGATAATATTTATTATTACGTACCAATATATTGAGAAATCGGATTTTTTTACGAAAGTCGCTCATTTTTCCTATTACAACCAACTTTATTTTGTGGTTTGGTACGGAACCCTAAATGTGCGAAATCCGACACGCACTTGGCCGGTTTTTTTCTAGTGGCATTCTGCCGCTGAGAATCATACAGAAAATGACGTCAAATGCACAACGCCATCTATCGAATAGAGTGTCTATATGAATTGCGTATGTTGTGATATTTTATTTCTTGAACACTTTAAATTCATGTAACTTTTGATAGAGTGAACCGATTGCGATGAAACAATAACTAAATAATACTTCAAGTTACGCACAATCTATAAGTAATTCAAAGTTATCTACATCGGTTTCGTAGATGATGCGTGCACAACTAAACAGTCAAGCAGATAAACAAACAAAAAAGCCAAAAATGCTGAAAATAGGTTCTTCGATGTACTAATACGAATTTTCTAATGATTTATTGTATATATTGATTGATTGGTACAACCACTAGCGTTGTGGTTCTGGGTTATTGGATTTAGTAAGGCGAAGTGTCATTGAATTTCTCCATTATAAAGTACAGGGTTTTCTGATTTTATCCCCTTCATTTTCATGACAATATTCTTGTCCTCTTTCAGATGGGATTTTTAACACAAATGGCAAAATGAAGATATAATATACCTTTTCCAGCCTCTGCTTTCTCATTCACAAGCTGCAGGCATGATATTATGTTATGTCATGTAACATTAGTTTCTCCCAGGATAATATTGGCCGACAGTATTGCTGACAGTTAGCGTAGGGCGGCTGTATCCTTTCCATTGACGATCGCGACTGATTACCGCAGTTTAGCTGGACTGGCTATTATCTGACTAACTAGACTAGGCGTAACATCACAGTCATATTGTATGTGAATGTTTGTCTCTATGCTTGTGTGTGTTGCTTGACTAAACCACAGACTAAACTTTTGATTATCTTGCAATATTTCAGGGCGTGAAATGTAGGTTTTCATGTATGAACAACTTTTGCTTATTTTCATTACATTATCTACAAATAAAATTGGAGCGTTTGTTTGTAATATTGAAATAACCGTTTTTTACTACATGTATATGAATATATGTATATACGGTACATACACCAAAATAACATTTTTTACAATTTTTGTCTGTCTGTCTGTCTTTTTGTTTCGGCTAATCTCTGAAATGGCTGGACCGATTTTGACGGGACTTTTATTGGCAGATAGCTGATGTAATAAGGAGTAACTTAGGCTACGTTTATTTTAGAAAAATCTTTTATTTTAGAAATTTGTTAGACGGAACGAAGTTCGCCGGGTCAGCTAGTTAAATATATATATATTAATTTTATAAAGGTATGTATTATATAAGATATATATGTATGAGTATTTTAAGAAATTTATTATTATTTTTGTTGCCATATTTTAAACATTGCACCTGCCAAGATACCACTCTTGGTTGACTGGTAAACTGTGACTGGAAAAAATCTCTTTGTTGTTTCGATTACTTTTGATGGTGCATCATATCTGGTGCAAATAAAAACACTTTTTATTTTGTCAAGTTATACGAACAGCAATGTACTCAACAGCTGTTTTTTCAAATTTGTCAGTAAGTTTCATACTTAAAACTTTTCATTATCATTTACTAACATTCACCTCATGAAATATTGCTAATGAGTTAAAAGTCACCTTGTAAAACTGATTTTATGAATAGCAGAAAAGCAATTTGATATCTTGAAAAAGATAAGACGGGTATTAGGTATTTTTTAAGAAAACTTGTTTATTTTTTTCACACAAAATAAAGAGAGATTTTATTATTTCTTCTGAAGATCACGTTTGTAGGCAGCTTAGAGATCACAGATGACATTTTTTCGTGGAAAATTAAAAACAACAAACAGGCTAAAATGGACATTATTATTTATATATTACACTTACACGAGGCCATCTGTTCTCTTGTAACGGTATTGAACTATCCTCAGTTTTGTATGAATTTAGCCAATATATTATACATTAAAAATAAATAGTTCCTCATCTATAATTTTACTATATATTTACTTGATAAGGGTAAGATAAAAGTCCAAGCGAAAGTAGAACACTGACTCCTAAGACACAGGGTATCCTAGTTTAGGAGGCAGGGTTAAATAAATTAGTATGCCATTCACAAATTGTGTAACACGACCTAAACTCCATTTGAAATAACATAACACATGTTTCCAAATCTTTTTACAATCCGTTCAACCGATTTTGAGTTCTATCCCGTAAACATAAGGATGATATAAAAAGCATAAGCCAGTTACCAAAACCAACTGTTTAATACAGCTACCATTTGTCGTATCACCAACGCAATAGAAGTCAAAATCGGTTGAACGGGCTGTAAAATGGGCTAATTTAAACGTCTAATGTTATCGCAAATGGTGTAATAGATATTAAGCAAAAAGTAAAAAAAAGGAAGGTATTTGTTCAATAAAGATATATTATATTACTCGATTACTATACTAGCTTCAAAAACTCCTTTTGTAACCTTTAAGCAGTCAGCACAACTGGGTGTCTAGTAGTGTTAAATATTTTTCTAGCTCTAGCTTCTGCTCGCGGCTTATTATTATCCCAAGGGATTTAAATTTCGAAATATCCTGGCTTATTTCTTGTATACGTCATAAACGAAACGTCTGTGCAAATTCGAAGGCTTGGCGTTGATGACTTACTGACTAGGACTCACTGAGTGAGTGACTCTGAACTGAGTCAGGACTTATAAATATATAACTACAGATTTTCACCTTAATTTTCGAACATTTTATAAAGTTGTTAAACACACTTTAATGAACTTAAACTTGGCAGAGGAACTATAGAACTTTATAATGGCTTTCAGAACTTATATTTCTGGATTGAGCCTACGTATTTATCTCAGAGGCATAATTTGCTTAGTTAAACAAAAATTTTAAATATATAATGGGTTACATAGGAATATATTCGTGATGAAATTTAAAACGAATTTGTGCCTGTGCCTTGCATTCTAAACAACAGCAATCGCAATGTTTTTTTTTAATCTTTATTGACTTAATTCGGGGTTTTTATCTCAATGGGTACGCCAAGCCCATCATGTCTTATACATACTACTACAAAAAATGCTTTAAATTTAAATTAAAAAGAGGATCTTAATCAGTATACAGTACACCAATTCGCAAAATCTTATCGCCACATCTGACTTCCGTTGTGCCAAAATTGATTGAATTAAATCTACCTCTGATATATTTAGATTAAACTTATTGATAAAAATTCTCATACTCTCCTGGTTCTTGAAGCAATCCATCAGCAAATGATGTATATCCTTAAGTACATTACATGTGTTGCAGTTGGGAGAACTTACTTTATCATGAGGAATGCAAACTTCGCCGACGGATAGTGTCCGTACCCAAAGGGTAAAAACGGGATCCTATTAGTAAATTCCACGATCCGTCTGTCTGTCTCATGAACCGTGATAGCTAGACAGTTGAAATTTTCACAGATGATGTATTTCTGTTGCTGCTATAACAACAAATACTAAAAACAGAATAAAATAAATATTGAAGTGGGGCTCCCATACAACAATCGCGATTTTGTCCGTTTTTTGCGATAATGTTACGGAACACTTCATGCGCGAGTCCGATTCGCACTTGGCCTTCGGCGCTTTCGTCAATAGAATGTCACTTATCTAGAACCTATGATTTTTTTACTTTTCTTTTTTTAGAATCTTGTACTCATCATCTAGACATCAAAATCAATCTGTATATGCTTTTCTCAACTGCGTTGGGGTCGTCTCCCAGTCTAACCAGTTGCAGCTGAGTACCAGTTTTATAGTCTTCCTGTGCTTCATCATCATCATCATTTCAGCCGAAAGACATCCACAGCTGGACATAAGCCTCCCCCAAGCGTCGCCACATTGACCGGTCCTGTGCTTATCTCCATTCATTTTGAGTCGATGAAGAATATATTCTGTCTTCCATAGATTCTTCATAAGCCTTCATCGCAGTATCAATTCAGCTTATTTCAAGTCATATCAACTTTTCTGTCACATACTCCAACGCTCTGTCTTTTGCTTCTTTAGCATTTCCGTATTCATATCATGAATAAATAAAGAGCCAATATTCCCAGTTGTTGACATTATGATCATGTCAAATTCAACATCAAATTCACTCGAGGACGAATCTGCGTATACAGGAGCTCGTAACAAAAACACGCATGTGTTTGTAATTTTGGTATTTTAATGAACCTTGCCTAGCAAAAAGCCCTCGAGAAATAACACAATGTAGGCCAACATTTATAAAAAAAACACAAAAAACGCAAAAATGTCACATTTTCGTTCGGGATTTTATTTACAAACTAGTGTTAGATTTTAGGTGTTCTATTGTAGTTTAAAATATAATTGGCCTAGTAGTACAGCTAATACTAGGCCAAATTTTAGCGATGATCCTTCACTTTTTAAAATCTAGTCAATATTTGCCGTTGTTCATGAAATCTATAAGCCAGTGTACCTAAACTAAAAAGAGCAACAACATGCGATAAGGTGTTTAACGGCGATACTGGCACTAAGTTGTTACATAATATGACGCCTGTATTCTTCGAAGGGTTGGCCAGAGGAGTACGTAATTAGGTAAGTTATACAGGTTGAAATTTAAATGGTTGTTTTCACGCCCGAACGATTTGCTATCAGTAGTATTATCGAAGCATAGATATAACATTAATTTTTTATTTATATGTTTTTGAATAGTTCAAAAACATATTTATCAACTCGAAAGAGTGAGAACCAATAGTAATTCCCTAGAAGCAAATGAACTTGCGGCTCGTCGGATGACCCGGCTCGCGCTCTTAATGCTTCGCCGTTTAAGGCGATATATACGCCCCAATGTAAACGCAGTACTGGCCGTGCGCCCGCCCGTTGCCAAAAATCAATATTGAACCTCCTTTTGAACAGGTTTGTTTGCAAAATATTATTTGATTTACATATGCTATGTCAGTTATTAAGATATTCCAGCCATCAATTTTTCTGGGTAAAAATATTTTTAAACATCCAAGTAGTTTTGGAGGAGTATCCAAAAGTTGCGAAAAGAATTTATCGTTTATCATTTCATTTTATAAATCGATTTTATTACCAAGACGAAATCATTTCGCTGCGGGAAAACAACCACAAAAAATCAGCGTGTATAGTATATGAAATCAATTACTTTTAAGTTCCATGTAAAAGAAACAAGTTTTTTGCCATCCGTATCCAGATTGTAAAAATATTTTTCATCACTTAGAAATCAAACCCAGGACCATGCTCAGAGACGCAGACTATCCCAAAGTGCCCTCTAAATCTATACATCTATAAATAAAATTGGATTGTCTGTTTGTAATATTGAAATAACTGTTTTTACTACATGTATATGAATATATATACGGTACATACACCAAAATAACATTTTTTAAAATTTTTGTCTGTCTGTCAGTCTGTCTTTCTGTTTGTTCTGGCTAATCTCTGAATTGGCTGGACCGATTTTGACGGGACTTTTATTGGCAGGTAGCTGATATAATAAGGAGTAACTTAGGCCACGTTTATTTTTGAAAAATTCTTTTATTTTAGAAATTTGTTAGGCGGAACGAAGTTCGCCGGGTCAGCTAGTCTATACATAAAAATAAAATTGGAGTGTCTGTTTTTAATATTGAAATAACCGTTTTTTACTACATGTATATGAATATATATACGGTGCATACACCAAAATAACATTTATTACAATTTTTGTCTGTCTGTCTGTCTGTCTGTTTGTTCCGGCTAATCTCTGAAATGGCTGGACCGATTTTGACGGGACTTTTATTGGCAGGTAGCTGATGTAATAAGGAGTAACTTAAGCTTAAGAAAAAATCTTTTACTTTAGAAATTTGTTAGGCGGAACGAAGTTCGCCTGGTCAGCTAGTTGTAAATAAAATCTGTTTGTTTTCAATCAACCTATGTTAAAAAGGCGGAACTCTTCCTTTTGTTACCCTTCAGCTTGTCTACCTGTCAAGACCCTTCTCTTAGAAAAAGGCTGGTATTTTGGAATCAAAATAAAAATTCTTCACCTTTCGGGTTATTTTAACAGATTGAAGCCTGGTTGTTTTGAATTTTTCCCTCATTTTTAACCGACTTTCCAAAAAGGAGGAGGTTCTATGTTCGACATTATGTATGTTTTGTTTTCTTTTTTTTTTATGTATGTTCTCCGTCAATTGTGGACCGATTATAAACAATCTTTTTTGTTTGAAAGAGTATGTTCCGAATCCTTTGTTCCGAAATTGTTCCCATTTTAATATGGTGAAGATCTGACAAAGGACTTCGAAAATATACAACAGAACTCTTCAATAAACAACGGCAAATCTCTCGGGATTGCTGCAGTCGCACGTCTGTTTATTGTTTATACCATTTCATAACATAACATCCCGCCTGTACGCTCTTAAGGGTACGCAGATCTCTCATTTCACCGGTTATGTTCATGTTTCATGATATTCGGTTAATCTATTCTGGCGTTATAGGTTAACCTTACTAAACAACTTGCCTATTAGGCAGGTACAACAAAAAAGGGGAATAAAAAACAAGGAAATACTACCGACTTCCAAATAAAAAAACTACAAAGTGAAAATAACTTTTTTTTGGAAGTAGGTGTCTTTAACGCAATAAATTGGTACCTATGAGAGACACCGACTTACAAAAATAAAGTTATTTTTCACTTGGTAGTTTTTTTATTTGGAAGTCGGTAGTATTTTTTTGTAAAAAGTTTTTTTTATAAACCACAAACACGATGTAATTTTTTACCCGACTGCCGAAGGAGGGTAATGTGTTTATCAGTCTATGTATGCATGTTTGTTCCTATGTGGCGTTCCAGAGACCAAACACGTTGGCCAATTTTGATGATTGTTACGTCAATCGATTCGTCTTAACCTTGTGAGTGTCACTGGCTACATTAAAATTTGGAAATAGAAACATGGCGGATTTTGGGCGCCATACTCGTATTCTGGGGTCCCAATTTTTTGATTTCTTCCAAATTCATCGTGTGGGGTATCAAAATGAAGGATTTGTTAAGATGATTTCAAAAATATATAACACTTATATGTTCAAATGTACCTAAATCGAAAAAAAGGTTGACTAAAAAGTTATAAATAAAAAAAGTTAATACAATAATCAAAAAACCCGACATACTTATTCGCTGGCTGACCAAAACCAGATGTATCCTCCGACTGCACAGCATGCTTTTCTTCTTGTTTACGTCTTTTTATGCGCTTTTAAAGCAGTCGGGTTTTTGAATTATTTACTTTAAACTGACCAGCTAAATCAGACAGATAGGCGAGCGCGACTAATATTTCAGATCCTAAAAGTAACACAAAGTTGTATCTCCCACTTTTTACATAACATTGTAGTTTTAAAACAATGAAAAATACCTTTCATGTTTTTGACCGAAGAGCAATAGATAAAGTGCCAAAATAGAGTCGGTCAAAACTCTGATAGATTTTCTATGTCAATAAACAATAGACAGAGTTGAATATACATTGCTCTATTGCTATACAATTCCCTCCAAAGTGATTGGTTGTCCATCAATGGACGTTGGTGGACACATTAATGGTCCATTGTGTGTAGGCCACAGGAATATCGATTCAATATACGGTATTTTATACTGTTCTTTGCGGAAATTTATGGAAATGTGTGATACTTTTAGACGGTGATCTAGATGTATAGTTAGATGTATGTTTTTTAACTTTTTCCCATACTAGGAATTTCTTCTGTTTCGTGGGTTTACAAACATTTTCACTAACATAGACAAACAGCCACTACTATCCGTACAATTATTTGTTTCGTGCGAAAATCGAACCCGCGAAATGCAGCGCAGCAGCCAAACGCTCAGGCAATACGCCAACCGTGTCATCAAATTTTGTCGTGTTGAAAATACTTTTTAAAGCAAGCTAAATCTCAGTTACGGCATGAGGATATTGTTTTGTTGTAAAAACATAAAAGAAAATGATTTTTTACACGTTTTGCGGATTACAAAATCTACTAACATAAATAAATCTTCCTCGGAATTATCTCTGACTTTCCTAATTCCTATACAAAAGTTTCAGTGTCAACAAAAAACCGAACCCTATAAGGAAAACTGAAGAAAAATGGTACTTTTTATTTCCCGGGCTTTTTCACAGGTAGTCTTCACTAAAACTAAGACAGAAGAGATTAAATTTAGTAACAAAAACAGGAAAAGATTTTATAATCACCACTAACATAAAAATATGATAAATCTTCATCGATAGCAAATACAATTTTAAAATGTTATGTTTGGCTTAATATTCAGCTCGGGCAACACTATTTGCTGACACAGCCATAAGATCCTCACATGTATAGATTACAGGGCATACGGTACAGGACGAAATGTGGGCCTTGGTCCGCTGAGACATAAATAAATAAGAATAAGTCTTCTGAAATGATTACTTGTTCTAATAAAGTAAGGCTCTAAGGCCCTCTTGCGAAAAAACTAAACTCAGAGTTAGTAGCTAACACAAGGTTAAATCGACAAAATGTCATAAAATGTTGACCATTTAACCTCAATTGGCGTTCTAACTTTTTTCTGACAATTTTCAACTATGATCCTGTAAAATTTTATCATACTATGTGAGTTAAATAATAATTATTAGTACCACTGAAAAAAATAATTAATAAAATCGTGAGTAGGTACTTCGAACTTTTTAAAGAGCCATATTTTAACTTACACATAGTATAACCAACACACAAAACTTCACCCCATAAGGAAAAACATAAAAAAAAGAAAAATTATAGTTACTTTTTATTCCGAGACTTCCTTCAGCTATATCAACCTCTGAGACTGTACGGCCAAATAATTCAGCCAAGGAATAACATGGCGAAGAGTTATGGAAAATGTATGCAGCTTCCCCAATGCATGGGTACGGCTTAATGTCTTTAGTAGGGAAGTTACGAAGCTTCGACTTCGACACCGATAAGTCGGAACTTCCGATTGATATCACACCTCTGGTTCCGTCTTCGGCTCCGACAGTTTAGTTCGGAAGTCGAAGCAACAGATAGCGGCCGTTGGTACGCGACCGGTGGCTTTGGTTATTTTTATATTCGATCATTTTTATTTTCAATGCCTGTATTATGTAGATTTATATTTTTAATTGAAATTGAAGAGGCTGATTGAATAATGTTTGTACTATTTTATTTTATTTGGCCTGCTCTTAACATCGCGCTCTTCTGGCACCACCTCCGACTCTGTTTCCGACTCCGAATCCGACAAACCAAATTTAAAAACTCGGCTTCAAACTTCGGTTCCGATAAATCACCTCCGTAACATCCCTGGTCTTAGTTATAGTCCGTATAGCGTTAGTTTATTGTTATGTCGGTCCCCCACTTCGGGTTAATCAAAGTAATTGTTTTGTTCGTTATCCACTCTCGCACCATAAATAAGAGGGTAGTTTTTGATGTTTAGTGAATGAAATCCGATTAATTTGATTGCGTTACTGAGATTTTGATTCGTTTTGTTAGGGTGGTGAGCCGTGGGGTGTTAAGCTGATAGAGGAGAGTTTTTTCTTGTGTTTAGTATTTAAGGGTTGAAATGTTACTCTATATAAAACCAATAGCTTACTGAAACCGCGACACCCATTATCATCACTAATTAATTCTTCATCATTAATTTAAAACACATGTATTTCCCTAATGATTTGGTAAACGCGTACCAGCCTACCTCACATCTTGTACTATTATTTATTCTGTGCAAACATTTCACCAGTTATGCTCAACATTAATGTAATCCACAAAAATAACCAAAACACAAATAATAAACACAGCTCCAAAACTCTTAAAAGCTTAAAAATGATAAACAAGCCATATATTTCAGAGTCCATTTAAAAAAAAGCGCATCAAAACTTAAGCTCGTAAATTTGCGAAACTATCAGATAACACGTGCGTCCACATCGCGGCATCGTTACGAAACTGATAAATTAATCACGAAGACAGAAAGTTTTCCACCCCGCCCAAAAGGGCTTGTATTCAAGCCGAACTAAATACGACTAAATCGAGTTTTGATTAAGCTAAAACGGGCTGATTCCACTTTGTAGGGTTGTCAGATTCTAAAACCACTAGCCAGCTTAGTCGAAATTTTTAAGGCCGGAGAATTTTGAGTATTAGTTATAAACATTATTGTACCTATGTGAATTTTATAAAATAAAACAGTTGATATTTGCGTAAATAGTGCTTTTGTTTGGTTTTCCATGCTTTAGTTATCCCCCTAAGGCCGGTAGTATTGCCCGGCAGTATTATTTATTATCTCTGGTTTGATAAATATAGTTTGATACGACGCATTTTCTTGTGTTTTTTCATTTACTGGCAATTTATTTCCTAATTTCCTGTAGCTTTTTTTTTATTCACCGACTAAATACCGTCTATAAATTTAACCGGATAGTCGACTTTCCCCGACTAGTTGGTTCAACTCTTCTGGCAACCCTGACTGAGTTACCGTTGGCAATGTCACGTTGGGCGCCACTTGTTTGTTGATTACACTGTAATTTTAATATGTAATCAAGTTACAAATTAATTCTTATGCGAGCTGAGCTTTAGGTGTAATAAACTTTATCCATAAATGTTTTGCTTGTGTTATTTTACGCTGAGGTTCATTACCCGACTGCCGAAGGAGGGTAATGTGTTTATCAGTCTATTTATGTATGTACGTCTATTTATGTGTGTGTATGTTTGTTTGTTCCTATGTAGCGTTCCAGAGACCAAACGCGTCGTCCGATTTTGATGAGTCTTACGTCAATCGATTCGTCTTAACCTTGCGAGTGTCACTGGCTACATCAAAATTGGAAAACAGAAAATGGTGGATTTTGGGCGCCATATTGTGGGGGCCTAATTATTTTTTTTGTTCCAAACCCATCGTGTCAAAATAAATGATTTTAAGAGGTGATTTCAAAAGTATATGACCCTTACATGTTCAAATGTACCTAATTCGAAAAAAATATTAACTAAAAAGTTATAAATAAAAAAAAGTTAATTAAAAAAATCAAAAAACCCGACTGCTGATGAAGCGAACTAAAAAGACATATACAAGAAGAAAATCATGCTGTGCAGTCGGAGGGTACATCAGGTTTTGGTCAGCCAGCTCGCGAATATGTACATATTTTTTAATTATTTTTGTTTAATAATTTTTCTGTTTCTTTTAATATTTTTTTTTTATTTTCTGTACCGAGGATTGAATGCTTTATATTTCGTGAAGTTTTTGTTAAATGATTTACTTATGTCAAAATTAATATCTGCCCATTGCAGCAAAAAACTATTCTGGGGTCTGGGTTGACAAATATACAAATACCTTTTAGGTATACTGCATTATACCTTAAAAAACTCTTTGTACGATTTTCGTACAAAGGCGTTACAAGTGTACTACATATTTCAGATACAAAAACTATTTTCCCCGAAATGAAATTCGTAGCTAGACCAAAAGGTTCAAAATAGTTCAAAACTTTTCATCTATAGACGGCTAGCGTAACTTAGCGACAAAACAGTTTTCTTTCACCCAAACTTTTCTGATTTCGTTCGTTTCCCAGCTATGAAGTTTACACATTGAGATAAAATAAAATACAAGGATTATACACATCTGTGCTTACTTGTTTCTGTTGTACACCGTGCCGCACAAGTTTCGATCACGTACGAAGTGCGATCGAGTACAAACTAAACGGCTTCTTGCGAGTTATACAGTTCTTCAATCTGTGGGGAGCGTGCGATAACGCTTTTAATGTTTAACGCGGAAAGTTCACTTTACTTTGCTCTTTATGCTTGCTTTATTTAGTTTCGTTTAATTTCAGTGAGTTTGCGGGTACTATTGAACTTGGGGCAGTAATTTTGTAATTTAGATATGAGTGGCGGAGAGTGATGGTGTTGTGGTTTTGCGTACATAATGTAGGTACTCGTCACAACATATATGAGGCAAAAAGTCGACAAATGTGACTAAGAAGCAGCTGATGTAGGTATTTCTGAGAAGTTCTAAGCTAGACAGCTGTTACACAAAAATATTCTGAAGACTTCAAGAAAAACAAGTCGTCAGACAGAATACAAAAGTTAGATGTTACATTATCAGCATTCCGATATGATGTAACACTGAAAATCGTGAAACTTTCAGCGGAGAGGAGCTGAACACCTAATGGAGTGATATTTATTCTATTTCGGATTCATTGAGGCGAATAAGTCAAAATTATTATGGATATTTTTCAAGATAATTTAGTTCCGAAGTTTAACACGAACTTCGAAAATAAAAGTTCTTTTGAAATATAAATTGTAATCATTGTTAGATTCTTGTTTGGAGTACGTAAATTAATAGCATCATTATCTCTGTGTTAATTAATTTGGTCTGCTGAATCTGAGCAACATCATTATGAAATACAACTAATAAAGGCTAAAAATATTTTTGAATCTGGAACCGTTTGAAAATGTTCTACTATGAAATTTAACAAATACTGGATATTCTCGCAATGCTTTGTAGAACACGTGCAAATGTTGAAAACCGTTCTTTATACCTGTATCTGAGCGCTCGAAATTCCATATCGTTACATACATTAACACGAAAATATCCATCGCTATAAACCTTTCCGTAGATGACTACAACTAACGACCCGAGGCCAATATTTCCATTATCACCGCGTTTTCCAGGCGGATTTGTGATCGCAGCATGGTGTTGTTAATACGCAGGTTCATACCGTCCGAAACGCAGCGTTTACGAGACCCTTGGGAGGCGTACCCACAAGCGGAACTATACGCCTGAAATATAATCTTCAATGGGATTAATTTCATACGCATCGTGTTTTTCCATCGTTTCTCGGGTGCGGGCATCAATCACTCAGCCGGTAACCGCGTTACGTCACCACTAATTGTGATCCCATTCCTCCGAAACGAATGGTTATCGGCACTCGTCCGCGATCGATCGTCCTCGCCGCTCGCGACTCGCTTTCTTCTCACTTTGTCAGCTTTACATTGAAGTACGAATTCCCTTGGAGCTGTCGGTAGGTGGTATAAACGCGGCGATAGGAAAGCTGCGATGCCGGCGCTGTTGAAGTGCGGTAGGGTTGTGGGTGAGGGACCTACGGGAAAGTAGGTCGGCCGGCGACTCCCCTCCCAACCAGCCCTGCTCTCCCGTCTCCCCTGGTGTTGTCGCTTTCACTGCGTCCGCTCGGGATAAAGCCTAATTTTATTGCGTTGCGTTCGATCGTGTCTTTTACTTGTGGTCGGTTGTTTGATATTAATGAATCGGATGATCTGATGGCTTCGTACTGTGAACTCGTACGTTTTCGCTAATTAGTCGCCAATAACCTAAATATACACTGTTTCAAGCTGGTAAATTAGTTCCGTACTGACGAATGCTATTTTTGGGTCATCCCACACCTTTTTTAATTATGATAGCGTCGACGTCTAAACTAATTAGCTGTGGCTGTATTTCACTATGTAGGTTGTGCACAGCAACTAAATTCATCACCATATCTCTCTATAGCATCAAACCAAGCCATTAACAACTAACAGAAACTTACAGAACCTCATTACGCGTTCGCAGTTTTCACTATAATGTCTACCTGCGGTTTCTGTGTGTACTTATGTTCAACGCTTGTTTATTACTGCAAATAGGAGTATGCATTAACCTATATACACTATGAGCTGAAAGAATGCGTCCACACTGTTTTGAATGGCCTGCTTTTTAAATGTCGCAGTTTTCTGCAGTCATGAATCACGCGTTGACAAGAGCCGTGGGAGCTTGCCCGCGTTATAAATTGGTAGTAGTCAGGTATACTTGCATGATATATTCGTGGCTACTGTGCTTTTTTGCTGATCTAGCAATGAAAATTTTATTGCTAGCAAATTCCGCGACATAGTTCACAGTCCTCGTTTTAATATATCCTGTTAGGTGCTCATATATTTCATTCTGACGTTTTCCTATCCGTTGGAACGCGCTCATTTTTCTAAACTTCGTGCTCAAGATTGCAATGTCTAACTAGATAGCGTGATATTGCATTGAAGAGCGCGAGAATTTCCACCGAGCAGTGTAATGACATTTTTATCAAAGGCGTTTTTCGTGCTCTGTAAGATAAATGATATTGATGTGATAAATGATGGAGGTGAAAGCTATTGGCGTAACTATAGGTATACCTACCTGCTTTTGTATAAGGTTTAAAACATCATAATAATAGGTACATTCTGAGATCAGTTTTGATTCGAAATTTAATCAGAATTGAATCAGCTCTTGTAGAGAAAACTCTTTGTATCGAACAAAGAGCACAAATCTTGAGTGTAAGATAAATTGTTGGAATTTTAAAATTATTTGGGGATGCTAAAGTTACGTATATCGAAATCTAATGACTTGAAAAGAATTTACGATACTAATTTCTACTTAAGAAAGTCGAATGGTTTTGTGGCGTATATATGAGTCTGGATATGCAAAGGCTGACTTACAATTAGTTAATCAGTTAAAATTGAGCTTATCGCTGTACGAATTTGGACACAGGAATATCCAAAAAGGGTTCTTAATGCTGACCAGGCCCAGGCTATTAGTACGAGTATATTGGTAGAAAGGCTAGATTTTAGATTCTTTGGCTAGAGAATGTCATTGTCGTTCGCCATGGTAATGATGCTAGTGTTCATAGCACTACCAGTGAAGCCATGCTCTTTAAGTTTAGGGGTTAATTTAACATAATTTTTCCTAAGTATAAATTTTTGCCGATTCAATGACCTTGTGGACGTTATTTCCACTCAAACCCAAGTTTTATTGATGACGGACCCGACTTATTTGACATATTTTACGACTAGATTTTTATCGCCATTCTTTCTTACAAAGTGATTATATTTTACCCTATTACTGGCCAAGGGAAGTTATGGGTTTTACTCCTCACTTTACGGTTTATGGAATCAAAAGTTAGGTTCTGATAAAGATCTCTCGTTTTCCCTTTGGGTTAATGTGAATCAAACGTTATGATCACACGGAAAGTGAAAATAGGGAGAGTAATTTTACATTTGATTTGTTCAAAATGAAACGGAATTCTCGGCCACACTTTTATGTTAACGAATCCACATGGATCACAGAGGGCTTAAAGAAGGATGTTTTTCTGGAAAGAAAAAAACAATTACAAAGCATTTTTTATGTCGAGTAAGTATTGTCGCGTCGTTAAAAATGAAATGTGTTTCCTTTAACATGGTTGCAAAGTGCTATTAAATATATACGAGAGAGTATTTCGATGGTCCATATAGATTTTTAACGACTTCCTTTGATGTGCGGTACTTGTACAGTACTGTAAATTTGTAATTTTACATTGTGTAGTAAAAAGTTCAGACGTTACAGTGTGCTGTGCCAAAATTTACAAAAAAAAAATACGTGGGAAGAGTCCCATATTAGCTAAGCGTCCTTTTATTTTGCATTAATATCTAATATTTTTGGTCTAGACTCACAAAAAATATTTAAAGAAATCCTGCGAACATGACTAAAACTTAAAGAAAATTCAGAAACTGGAACACAAGACGAACAAAGAAACAAAGGCCATTTATTGTTGACAGAATTCCATAAAATTGCCGTACGTGAAATTTCCCGAGTCTACTTTATCAATTTTATTTATGGTACACTTGATATATAATTTTGCTGAATTTAAAAAGGAGCGGCGAGCGTTCTGCCTCCCGCGGTGTGACATGGGGTATAAATCGTGAGCCCGTCTCCCACTCCCGCATCCGCCATTTTAAATAGGCGTCATTCAACTCATTTGACGTGTAATTATTTTCATTTTGCAGCTCGGTTTCCGAACGTGACCGGCTTGCGGCCTCTCCAATGATATTTTTGTCAGTGGCAAAACTAATTTATGTTTTGTTTTTTAATTAATTCGAAATTTTTCTTGCCTGCCAGCAGTCTTCTAGATCTTTTTTATAGCTAATGTTTGTTAGGTTGGATGTCGTTAAGATATTGTTATGTAAAGGCGGAAGGCTCTTTTGTTCTACTTATCAGTACAATGGGACTAGGTTAATTAAATCGTATTTATTGATGGGGACATAAATAGGTTTGAGGACAGGAGGTGTATGGCCAAGTCTATGTCAAAGTAGATAATGTTTCTGCATTAGGAACCTACTTACTGTTTGGTTAAATGGTACCTAACTAATGTTACGAACTATTTATTGCCAATAATCACATTTTCTAGATAGATTTATCAACATTTCTGACAGATGGCATATAATTACAGGTACCTCCTTCAGCATTCAGAATATCATAATTCGCTACTAGATTCCTACCTCATTTTACAGACCACGTATGCTTCAGTAAGATTTCCTTCAAGTTTACGACATCTAAACTTATTCAACGCGTTGAGAAATCGATACGAATTTTATGGCCATCTTATCTTATAACTCGAGGGAATGGCATTTTTAAGGTCGAGAACACGATTACATTAAGCGCCAGCGATGTAGGTAAGCGCTTGAAAATAGAACTAACTCGAATTTTGAATTCGAACTAGGAATTTTTAGTCACGTTATAAATGGCGGCGGTTAGCGTGTGGTTTAAATTAATGGATTTTAGAACGTACCTAAAGGTATAGGTAGGTAACTTGTGAAATACAGAGAATTATTTATTATGTAATTGGGTTTATTATCGATCGGTAAACGCTGCTTTATAACTTTTTACCATTATCACTCTCCCGAATCTATTCGAAGTTAGAGTGCAAAGGCTTCTTCTGGGTAAGCTCAATCCATCGTCGACTTTGTTTCTATCACCTCTGACTTAGAGTCAAGAGATATTTATGTATTTAGTTTATTATTTCGAGTATATATGGTATAATTATACTGTATTTAAAGTTTAAAAGTATACTTAAATAATCCTGATACGTTTAATTTTCAATATTGCACCTACCACTGTTTATCTCTCCATCACCCAAAGGTCGACTGGCAGAAAATGCCTAAGGCATTAAGTCCGCCTCTGTACTTTTGTGTTCAAATAAAAAAATAAAATTAAAAATAAATATTCTGCCAGCGGCTTCGCCAGCGTGAAAGTAGGAGATTAAGGCACCCAAAGAAACGTACTAGTTTAGCGGTTTTGACGTTAAAACGTAAAAAACAAAAAGCCATACAGAGTTTCTTTTGAATAAATAATATTAGATTGGAAGCCTGGATATGGTTAAGGTATTTCTTGAAAAAAAGTGCTGGTAGGTATTTTTCACCCCAAAACACAAACTACGTGTCTATAAAATTTTAAAGACTTTAGACTTAGGTACTTCAGTTATGTACTAACAGCATAAAACCATACAGATCAGCAACATTTTCACACCTTTCCTAAACGATAGGTACCTGATGGTGCCTAAGTGACCTCATTGATGCCTAAAAGTGCTTCGTTTGCTGTTTCCACCTCATTCGTTCACTTCAATGAATTTACTCTCCACTGTTCCGTATGGTGCCGGACGTTAAGAATTTCACCATCCCATGTCTTCCCGTGGGTGTCGTAAGAGGCGACTAAGGGACAAACCAGAGAATGGGCAGCAGCGTTCTCTGTGCTTCTGTAACAACCATACTGCGATCGCCAACCCGCCTGCCAAGCGTGGCGATTATGACAAACCCCCCCAATGAAAAGCACAAATAAAAAATGGCCCCTAGTACCCGGCAGCCTGCCTACCCTCGACTACGGTAGCGGTCGAGGTTACGGCATGGCAAGGGGTGCAAAGAATCTCCGGACGAGATCCGGCTACCCCAACAATCACCGACGACTGGACCTGGCAACGTACAACACGCGCACACTTCGGACCGACGAGAAGATCACCGAACTCGAAGAGGAATTGAGCAGGTTGCGATGGAGTATTATAGGGTTATCTGAAGTCCGAAGAGAGGGGGAGGACTCGATAATCCTCAAATCCGGTAACCTGCTCTATTTCCGAGAGGGTGACCGGCAGTCCCAGGGTGGTGTCGGGTTTATCGTCCACAAGTCCCTTGTGAACAACGTGGTGAAGATCGAGAGTGTGTCGACCAGGGTGGCGTACCTTATACTCAGAATATCCTCAAGATATTCGCTGAAGGTCATACAGGTCTACGCTCCAACCTCGGCACACCCCGACGACGAGGTGGAGACCATGTATGAGGATATCTCCAGAGCCATGCATGGTTTCAAAACTCACTTCACCGTTGTCATGGGGGACTTCAACGCGAAACTGGGCAAACGAGACGAGGATGAGCTGCAAGTGGGGCAATTTGGAGTTGGACGTCGGAACCACCGGGGTCACCTACTGGCCAGTTTTATGGAGAAGGAGGGCCTCTATATGATGAACTCCTTCTTCAAAAAGCGTGAACACAGGAAGTGGACCTGGCAGAGCCCCGATGGTGCAACAAAAAATGAGATTGACTTCATCATGTCAACCAGGAAGCAAATGTTCAATGATGTCTCTGTGATCAATTCGGTAAAAACCGGGAGCGATCACCGCATGGTAAGAGGCACATTGAACATTAATATTAAGCTTGAAAGGTCTCGACTAATGAAGTCCACGCTCCGTCCAGCACAGATCCAGGTCCAAAACCCCGAGAGCTTTCAGCTCGAACTCCAGAATCGTTTCGAGTGCCTAGGTAGCTCAGTGGACGAATATAGCGACGGGTTCGTGGAAGCTGTCCATACGGTCGGGTCTAAGTTTTTCAAGACCCGTCGTACAGATAGAAACAAAAAGATCTCTGATCCTACCCTCAAGTTTATGAAGGAGAGGCGTGAGATGATCCTGCAGTCTTCAGATGAGGCGTGCAAATACCGGCAGCTCAATAGACAGATCTCTAAATCCTTGAAAAGAGACCTCCGCCGCTTTAATACCGAGCGTATTAAAGACGCGATTGAGCGAAATAAAGGCTCCAGGGTTTTTTCAAGGAATCTGGCTATTGGGCAGAGCCAGCTAACGAAACTGAAGACCGACGATGGCAGGACCGTATCCGCCAAACCGGAGCTTCTGAGGGAGATCGAGACATTCTATGGGCAGTTGTACACATCAGTCAGCAAGCCCGTTGCGAGTCTAGCAAACGACCCAAGAGCTAGATTGACCCGTCACTATACCGAAGATATCCCGGATGTCAGCCTGTACGAGATTAGGATGGCTCAGAAACAGCTAAAAACAACAAGGCGCCGGGTGATGACGGAATCACGGCTGAACTCCTGAAGGCGGGTGGAAAACCGATCCTTAAGGCCCTTCAGAAGCTGTTTGATTCCGTCATACTCGAGGGCAAAATGCCACAGGTATGGTGCAGGGGTGTGGTGGTACTTTTCTTCAAGAAGGGCGACAATGCCCGGCTGAAGAACTATAGGCCCATCTCACTTCTTAGCCATGTCTACAAGTTGTTTTCAAGAGTCATCACGAATCGTCTCGCGCGCAGGTTTGATGATTTCCAGCCTCCCGAACAAGCCGGATTCCGAAAAGGCTTTAGCACCGTAGACCACATACATACGCTGCGGTAGGTTATACAGAAGACCGAAGAGTATAACCTGCCTCTCTGTTTAGCGTTTGTGGACTACGAGAAAGCCTTCGATTCGATCGAGACTTGGGCTGTACTGCAGTCTCTCCAACGGTGTCAGATCGACTACCGGTACATTGAGGTGTTGAAGTGTTTGTACAAAAACGCCACCATGTCAGTCCGTCTTCAGGATCAGACCTCGAAACCAATCCTTCTCCAGCGTGGCGTGAGACAGGGAGACGTCATTTCTCCGAAACTGTTCACTGCTGCGCTGGAGGATGTATTCAAGGTTCTGGACTGGAGGGGCCTAGGCATCAACGTTAATGGCGAGTACATCACTCACCTTCGGTTTGCCGACGACATAGTGGTCATGGCTGAGACCATGGAAAGCCTCAGTAAAATACTGGATGACCTCAGTAAAGCTTCCGAAAGAGTGGGTCTTAAAATGAACATGGACAAAACCAAGATCATGGTGAACGCCCATGTAGCACCCACTCCTATCAAGATCGGAGACTCTACACTCGAAGTTGTAGACGATTATGTCTACCTGGGACAAACGATCCAGTTGGGTAGGTCCAACTTCGAGAAAGAGGTCAACCGTCGAATCCGACTCGGCTGGGCGGCGTTCGGGAAGTTGCGTGGTATCTTCTCGTCCAATTTACCGCAGTGTCTCAAGACAAAAGTCTTTGACCAGTGTGTGTTGCCAGTGATCACCTATGGGACCGATACATGGTCGCTCACAATGGGCCTTATCAGAAAGCTTAAAGTCACCCAAAGGGCAATGGAGAGGGCTATGCTCGGAATTTCCTTGCGTGATCACGTCAGAAATGATGATATCCGCAGGAGAACTAAAGTTACCGACATAGCCCGGAGAATTGCTAAACTTAAGTGGCAGTGGGCAGGGCACATTGCTCGCAGAACGGATGGCCGATGGGGCCGAAAAGTTCTGGAATGGCGACCGCGAACCGGAAGACGATACGTTGGAAGGCCTCCCACTAGGTGGACCGATGACCTGGTTAAGTTTGCGGGAAGGCGCTGGATGCGAGACGCACTGGATCGGTCAATGTGGCGACGCCTGGGGGAGGCCTATGTCCAGCAGTGGACGTCTTTCGGCTGAAATGATGATGATGATGATGAATGAATTTACTTATACCTCAATACCTCAATATCATCCTGAACAGTTCATTTATTTATTTTTTGTATAGACATATCACCAACTGAGTGACGGTAAAGGAAAACTTCGATAAGAAAACCTGGGACTCGACATAAAGTGATTTTTTTATTATTGATAAAGGCTGTCAAAAACCCAAAATAAATAGCTTTGACCACGTAAAATTTCGGTATTGGAGTCAATCACCATATATCATCATGAACTTTAGGTAATAAGTAATTTCTTAGTTTATAATTACTCTTAATTTTATTAACGTAGCTAACGTTTAACTCGACTGAGCAATACGTAACGTTACGTTATTTATTTAAAAACTAAGAAAAAGTATATAGTAAATAAAAACTAAGGGCCGGTTTTGCAAGACGTGGGTTGCTTGAATTAGGCAGCTGACCAGGCATCAGGACGGGCAGGAAGACGTGGTATGCCGGAGGTAGCAAGTGAGCAGACACCACGACGGACAAGCAGGCAATCGGATAGGTAGGCAGTAGAGTGATGATGCTACACTTGCTTTACTGCAAACAACTACCAGCAGTTGATAAATTCTATGTTAGGTACATTTTCTTGTAAATTCTGTACCTCTCATGGTCCAGATATTTGAAAAGCTTATTTGATTTGTAATAAATAATAGTGGATTGCTACTAAAAGGCAAATGCTTTTGTTCATTCAACAAGAATTACTCTGATTGTAACTTGCTCTGCCGATAGAATTTAGTGTGTGTTTTTATCAGCCGTTTCTTTCCACGGCCGTAAAAAAAGACTTAAGGAAAGGGTTACAGCTACACTATTAACTACATAGTGCGTTTATTCACTTTTAGTGGATCACCCTTTTAAGCGGTCTCACGATCTTAGTTCAACATGGAGGAGAATCGGCAATAAAGTGTTTTGGATTGAGGAAAGTATCAACATATATCTGCCCTTGTCTCATGTTACTTGGGGTCGGCTTAACAATTTTTCTTCTACCATTCCGTCTATTCTTTAGAGTCTATTTTTTTTAACCCCCGACGGCAAAAGAGTGTTGTTATAAGTTTGACATGTGTACTAGCACGTTTATGTATTTATGTATCTGTCTGTGCCATCGCAGCTCCTAAACGGATGAACCGATTTTGATTTCGTTTGTTTTTGTTTGAAAGGCAACTTTATCGAAACTGTTCTTATATTGTTAGATTGGTTCAGCCGTTCAATAGTTATGGTCGTTTTACAGTTTGAATCGGGGTATTTCACAAGATATCGTGTCATAATTATGTTTTCAATGGATTTTCGATATATGCGTGTCTACTACTAGATAAATTATGTGGCATGTTATAAAAATATTTCGGGTATATTTAAATTTTACTTATCATTCAAATAATTCTCACACAATCCATTCATCTTTTATTTGGCCCTCTTCTTCTCCATCCGTTCACAAAATCTTTTCTTCATCTTCTTCTGTACTAACACATGTGTTTCATCATTTCTCATTTCATACGGACGACGTTTTGGATCAAGGTTAGCGGGATCCGTAAGAGTTTTTTCTATTCTATTCAGTGATAGCCCCGTGATTGGCGATTAAGTTGTTATTGAAGTCATCAAATAGTTTTACTAGGCTTCCATTGGCAAAACAAAAGTATTAAATGTTGTTGTTTTTGTAAATAACCTGATTGTACCGAAGTAGGTAAATGTGCCCGGCAATAAGGTCGCCGCTTACCCCTTTTTACATGGAATTTAAACATAACTGACGGAATGTGGGAGTTCTAAGGGTGCACCTCTGCTTAACCTTGGAATACCGCCATCGTGTCATGTTAGGAAAATAAAGAAGATAGCGTGATTACATGCCCATCTATTTTGTTATTATTTTAGAATTTGTTTTTGTTTTTGTCTGTGTTTGTTTAGGTTGATCTTCGAGGTTAAGCAGCGCCCATTCATTACGAGACTCCTCGTAGACCTTAGACATTCTTTAGGTACAGGCAGTGCTGGGAAAAAATACATACTTTGCTAAAATTAAAATACAAATTATGAAATACTATCTCGCATGTATTTGAAATAAGAATACGAAATAAAGTACTGTATTTGACTATTTTATTGAAAAACAACATAAAAATGACAAAATAAAGTCATGTAGGTTTTGTAAATAACGACATACAGTACGGGTGCAGTGTTGCCAACTTTGAAGATTGACGTATTTAGCGGTCGCCATTTTGCTTACGAAAGCTATCGAGCGCTTTTTCTGCAGAACACATTCGTTAATAAGACTTCTAAATGTATTTATTTTCAAATGTATTTTGAAGCCATAAGTCTTTGATCTATTACTAACTACAAAATACATCAGCGTCAGGTATATGAAATATCAAACACAAATTACATTTATAAAAAGTATGTATTTCAATTATGTATTTTAATTACAAGTAATTCAAATACTGCCAAACCCTGGATACAGGTAATCGGAAGGCTGAAGTCTGACAACCACCGGTTTTGCCCATGGGTATCGTGTAACCTAATGGCTAGGTTGAGTTTAGATAATCAGTGCCTCCATGATAAAACATACTAGTATCTGCAGGTTAAACTGGAAGCAGCTATCAACGTATTTGGGAAAAGGCTAGGCAGATTGTATTCATTTCTAAAAAAAAATATTCATTAAAATACTTTTTCTAAAACAAGATTTTTTCGTATTCTTCACAGCAAACCCTTTCATTTGTTACCCATATCATGGCAGTGCTCAAGAAATAACTATTCCGCCATCTTGGGTCGTCCGCCATATTGGATTTAGAATGACGTCACTTAGCTAACCATGCATTGTCATCCAAACTAAGTGTTTGCATAATTTTATTTTAATCGGTGGAGAGTTATCCTCCTCCCGCTTTAAAATTCAGTTGCAAGATTTGACCCGAAAACACTTACATACATACATACAAGCTTACATATACATTGCAAGTTACATCTTCTAATAAAGCGAGAACGCAAATATGTCAGTGCTACAGAGGGCAACTTTGTCTCTGTCACCTCTGACCTAGACTAGAATCAAGAGCAACCATACCGCAAATAAATAAAAAATACGAACAAAACCTAAACCAAGTTTATGTCCTAATTACATCTTCATTGATCATGTTCAACACTAGCCCTAACTTGCCCTAAATTCAAGCAAAAGCTACTTCTAGGTCATCATGTAGCAAAAAATGTACAGTCAGAAATTCAATGAACAATCTATTACCGTAATGGTGGCTAAACGAGGGTGCGAGGGTAACAAACTGGGACAGTTTTTGTGCACTTTCTAACAGTCTAAAATACGGGTTTTGTGACAAAAGTTACCTATATGTATGATGGTGGGATAATGTCAGTGTAGAGAGTTTTGGTGAGTGAGTTGTAATTGCTTTGGCAAGTCGAATAATAACAGAAGGGAGATAATTATAGAGATGTAAAAGGATCTATCATCAATGATTATATATACTGAAGTATATAAGTTTTTACGATGTCTGCGCGGCCTTACAAACTCAAGCTGACCAGCTTGAGTGAACTCAGTCCGCTCTGCGTTTGCGATCTCGCTTTATGCTGCGTCTGGCCGCGACACGAATGTACGTTTGAAGAATATGTTTTTCTCTTTCTCCTCATCACATCTTTTAACCTACTCTGTGATAGAAATAATGTTGCAATTTCCATAGGTCCTATGTAGCTAGCTAAAGTATAATATCGCCATTTTTTTTCGTTATTATGAGTATGACGTCTTTACTGGTAAAATCTCATTGCTCGACATTATCCTAACGAAGTTGATCGCTCTATAGATATGCAAAGGGGCTATTCAGCCGATACCCGTAGATTTTCATATACATACACACATCACATTTTTTTAAAGAGATGTGCAACTTTTTTGCTGTACAATAAAGTATATTCTATTCTATTGCTCTCGACAAAGAAAGAAAAGGACAACTACTGACCACACGATTGCTTTCTTTCTCACACGTTTCTGCTCGTATTCATTTTATACGTAGCAAGGGAACGCTCAGTCCATACTCTATGTATATGGTTTCTGTTTGGTATCGAATATAATATGGGACACATCATATGCTTCAGGGTCCACGATGCAGGTATAAATTAGAAAGTTTGAAACACCTAGTGGCCAGTTTCAGGAATGGGAAAAATAAAAATTCACGCCTGGCTTAAATCGTTATACACAGAATCAAATAGGGCACGATTGTGCAAACAATGGTTTAGGAACTTTTTTCCTCTTATGCGAAAATGAAAGAAACGGTACTATAGTACCTGTTCTTCATCGATCCTTTTCTTATGAAGATGACAAGTGACAAACGCTTTGCTATTTCAGAGGTAAAATTTCAATATTTGGCAATTCATTTTACAAAAGTAAAATGTCAGCTAAACTGTTGCTCAAAAATATATTGCTATTTGTAAATCAGACGTCAGTTTCGACGTGTGATTTACCGAATATGCAATATGGCTGACAATCTGTCAGTTATTTTCGAATAAAAAATGTCATTTTAACTTTGTTTCGTTGTTTTGATTTTCTCAAAAAAATGCAGAAATCCTATAAAGATATGGTGAAAATTACGCTTTTCATGGTTTTATGACTTTTCCATGTAATCCCGGGAGAGATCCCGAAATTTTCTATTCTACGGGGTTTTCGACATATCCCATATCCCGTGAGAGGTCAAATAACCCGTTTTTCTTTTTCATATAATATTCGTATTAATTTGAGCAACATAAAATCTATGTGATCCTATGATATAGATTTTTATACACAGTAGGTATTAGCGTTTTTAAATTATTTACTTTCATTATGTAAGAAAGTTTTTTTAGGTATTTGGTAAGACATTGGCCACCAACTACTTTCATTTGGGGTGTGTTTCTTAAAATAATATGGCTGTCGCGGTCCGTAATGTTTAAAGCCACCCATCAAGTATAGCAAAAATAGCTGAATATATTTTTTCCATATATTACTGTCACACCACCACCACCATCATCCTTTTTAATGTTCCCACTGCTGGGACACAGGCCTCCTCTCTGTTTTTTGACTTGAACTTTCCGTCCGAAGTTTGGAACTAAGTTGGTGCAGGCGTCAACATCTTCTGTCTCATCTTGGATATGTTCATCGAAATTTATTTTTCGCGCTCCACGCTCTTCCGTTGTCGAATCGATGGTAGTAAAGACGGAGCGCGGGACAAATGATTAAATTACGTACTCAAGTAACGCAAGTAACTTAAATTGTACTGTTTACCTACTTAAGGTTCGCCATTTGGTGACCCTTGCCTCAGAGATATGATCTAATATAATCCCCATAGCCTTGAACATCCGTTACCTAGGGATTTAGCTTAGCAACAAACTTTGTTATCTTACTGTCACAAGTTATAAGCCCAAACATACAAGTTCCTTGTCCAAATTGGTCGCAATGGTCGCCAGTCCAGAGTTCAACCAACTTACTACAGAATAATATATGTATGTGAATTGTGGTCTAATATTTTAATGCAATTATGCCATGCGAGTGCTAGCAATCCATCAATATTTGGTTGACTGCAGCGATATTGTAAGCTAATTTATTATTGTTGATCATTTAGAACTGTCCAAAGTAATATAAATATCGTGAGTTCATGAGTTCTCTATGATATTGTGGTTTTGTATTTTTATTAGTTCCTAGTGGTCTCCGATACTTTAATCTAGCATAGCGTCTCTAACTTCAGATTATATTTTGAATAATTTAAATTCGCCTGAAAAATGCGCTACGCTTTTGACAAAATTCTCGCGTAATCTATTTTTTTTAAGGTTGTTCCAGCAAAATTCACGGCTGTTTTCAGAATTTTCTGAAACGTAATATTTTGTACCTTATGACTAATAGTACGTATCGTCTTCAATTTGCCATTCGCGGTTGCCATTCCAGAACTTTTTTTGAACCCATCGGCCATCCGTTCTGCGAGCAAGGAAGGAAGGCCTCCCACTGTGGTGGACCGATGACCTGATTAAGGTTGCGGGAAGGCGCTGGATGCGAGACATACGGGATCGGTCGATGTAGCGACGCCTGGTGGAGACCTATGTCCAGCAGTGGACGTCTTTCGGCTGAAATGATGATGATGATGATGAACTAATAGTACGAGCGCCCACAACTAAAACCACCATGTCACATCGTTTTACGATTAAAACCGTAAAAAACGCAAGATAAGATGAATCTGAACCCGGCTAGGTGAGCAGTACTGGCCAAAAAAGGTGTCATTTCAGCTATACTCCATTTGCGATAACATTAGACGTTTAAATTAGCCTATTTTACAGCCCGTTCAACCGATTTCGACTTCTATTGCGTTGGTGATACGACAAATAGTAGCTGTAGTAAACAGTTGGTTTTGGTAACAGGTTTATGCTTTTTATGACATCCTTATGTTATTATTTATTATCAGGAACAATTTACATTGTGTTTGATACATTACTTAACATTACATTAATCATTAATTATGTTTACGGGATAGAACTCAAATTCGGTTGAACGGACTGTAAAAAGATTTCGAAACATGTGTAATATTATTTCAAATCGAGTTTGTATAAAAAAAACAAACGGCTTTGCCTGATATTAAAAATGTACATAGGTTTCGTAATTTTGTTATGAAAAAGTTAGTTTTCAAACATTTTGCGCGTTAAACCGACTGGTCAAATTTTTTCCATATTTTTTTTTTAATACGGTTGCCTTGATAATCAAGAGATTGTTTTCAAACATTTTGAACGTCACCTATAACTACAAAATCGAAAATAACGTTTCGGAGTCGCTTCAAAATGGTTTTAACACATAGAATGCTCACACTTGCTTCTGGATGATCTATTCTCATCAACTAACCATGTTCACTCGAAAACATGATTTTCAGACGATTTGCCGCCATGAGTTTTTTTTTTGCCTCATCTCAAATGGTCTCCTGGGTACGTGTGACGCAACAGGTGTCTGAAAATTGTATAATCGTATCTAAAAGCCATCGATCAACTACATGCCAAAAATCAGACAGATTGCTATGAAACACCTCGGTAATTTCATGATTATGAAATCTAAATATACGGTCAGGTGTGATGGGAAAAAAAAATGAAATCAGTATTTTTGTCATCAGAATATCCACTATCGATTGTGTCCGGTTTTGGCCGTCAAAAAATGAGACAAAAATCTTGGTCATGAGCGCTCTAACTATAATTGTAGGACTTTGTTTAAGTTTTAAAGCTTTGCGCATAGCATTAAACTACTGTCACACACACCTTAACACACACACAAACGCACAGGCACTTCAAGACATCTCGGTTTGAACTAACTAAGCATTGATTACACTAACATTCACTACTTACGTCACATTTCTTTTAGCCTTTCTTCTCCTAATCCAAAAGTTTCTTATGATGAATTAAAAAACCGACCTTTGACGGTCAATTCCGGAAGACTTTCAACAAAGTCACATCCACCCCTGATTATTAAAATCACAGGTTTTTACAAAGTTTTAATTTCTGGCCGCTCCTAATGGAAACGACCTAGTTCTGCCTTCTATAAATTATAAAAATATTTTATTAAAACTTCACTTTTGGAAGGAAGTGAGTTTGTTAGAATAACTTCAAGGATTTCTTTTAATTAGAGAGTTATAACCTTTTTACGGATCTACCTACAACAACTACCTGGATACTGTAATGCAAAAGTCTTCTGATAAATGTAGAAAGCTACTAGAATTTTCATCTTAAATTCGTCTTTCGGGCTGGTGTTCTTCATAACAAATCGTCAAACGCGACTAAAGGTATTCCTTTACTTGCATTTGAGAATTATGTTTGAGTTTTTGTTTTTATGTCGTGGTGGCCCAGTGGCTAAGACCTCGCCTCTCATGCTTGAGGTCGATAGTTCAAATCCGGGCAAGAACCAATGTGACTTTTTCAAATTCATATGTACTTTCTAAGTTTATCTTGGACATCACAGGCAACGGTGAAGGAAAACATCGTGACGAAACCTAGACTTATATATTTAATGTAAGTCTGAAATAGCCAAGTCAGAGGCCTGCGGGGTACCCGGAGGCGACTAATTAACTCTGACACTAGAGGTCGTCACATCCTCACACGAAAAGAAGAAGAAGATTTGAGAATTTCACTACAAAACAACGAGACTATATAAAGTTTTATCACAACCAACTAAACATCTTGACTTTCTATGCACCGAAAGCATTTAAAAGAACGCAAATCGTCGACTAAGCTATCCGACAGCGATGATCGTGTAATTGTCTCTCAAATCGATGCCTTCGTTACCATGCAGTATTTACTAAAGCTTGGTAAATTCGTACGTGATACTCCCATGGTCCGCGGGCGCGGGGGACGTAAGACAGCACGGGTGGTAAAACGTGCGAGCGGGACGAGGGTCACTTGACGGGAGCGTCGTCGTCGTCGCTTTCAAAGGCAGCGATGTGGGACCTTCTTCACTGAGCACTGCACTTTCTCTTCTTCTTCCTTGGTTGTTGACAAGCATCGTCTCATCGTCATCACAATCGCGGACCACACAAGCTAACCCCAAGGCATGCGACTATACAGGACTTGTGCACCTTCTGACGTCATTACGAAACGGCCAGTGCGCTTGTGAGCGGCGCGAGCTGCCTCACGCACAACAAACAGCGCTCGCGCGTGTGCACGACGTCACGCAGGCTCTTCTTAAGGCTTTTTAAGAGCGCCCCGCTAGCGTGGGCGCGAGACAGAGCAATAGTACCCGCACCAAGTTAAGTTAAGTGTGAGTGTGTGTGAGTGTTAAGTTTGTCTTGATACCTACTTTCGTTTTAGTCACAACATATTTACGTAGTGGTTTATATTATCTTTCTATATTTGTATTATATTAGACGCAACAGGCTTTGGTTTCCGTAAGTCACTTCCTTGGCGAACACTGAAAATCAGCGCCGTGCTGTGGGTCTCCCACGGTCTCTCTTTTAATCATACTTTACTAACATAATTTAAGTACTTGCTAATACTACCGTTAAGGGTTTAATTCAAGGGGAAATAAAAAAAAATCTGTTATTTTTGTGGCGAATAAACACTTTTTCTTTCTTTTCTTTTCCTTCGTTGTCACGTCATCGCGCCGTCGCGTCATTTGGGAGTAACGTCCCCCGCCACCCCCGCCGACTATGGCAGTGTCACGTTCAAATATGCCAAGCTATAACAAACGATTCCAGGAATGACAGCCGACGGCAACAGCTGACTTTGCTGACAAACATTTAGGTACAGGTAGGAGCGTTACTATGTGTTAAAAAAAAACTTTAAAGTGAAAATTAAACTTCAATTTCGAAAGTCGGTGTTCCCGATTTTTCACTGTGTGGTGTTTGTTTTTAAAGCCTGTTGTAGTTTTTTATTTTTCACTTTTTAGTTGTGGTACCAAAGTTATGCCAGACTAGATTATCCAAAAAACATAAAACTTGAACATAACCGTTGAAATGATTCACTCTCATTTCAGCGGTTATGTTCAAGTTTTATGTTGAACAGGGTGAACTGTACAGGTACACATCTGCGTACCCCTTTAGAGCGTACCGACGCCGACGTGATGTTATGTTATGAAATGGCGTAAACAATAAACAGACATGCGATTGCAGCAATCCCGAGAGATTTGCCGTTGTTTATTGAAGAGTACTATTCTATTTTATCTGATCATTACCAATTAGATTTAAATGGGACCATGAAAAGCACCCACTTTCAAATAATAAAAGAATTTTAAAAATCGGTTCACCTAGTAAAAGGCTTTGAGTTTTTTTATACATAAAAAATACTGTCTAGTTGATAACCTCCTCCTTTTTGAAATCGGTTAACCAAACTATCATGGTGGAGAGAGAGACGGAGCTATACAGGACGAAGAGCACTGTCACTGTCTCTTTTTCAAAGCGGAATCACAACGGCGTTCACACGTTATAGTACGGGCCCTGGAGTGTTAGCCTTTAGACGCAGTATTAAATGTTAACCTTTAAAATGTGTGTAGGAGTGATATGTATTGGTATTTGTTAACCTATTTCATTCAGTGTGGTTTTGTGTAGGAGGATAAGTATTAAATGTGGTAAAAGCCTTGTGGCCGATGGTTTCCTTATAGCAAAAAGGACGAAATTCCATTTAAACTTTCATTCTCTATTTAATTCGTTTAGCGGTGGTGGACATCCCACCCATACGTACAAAACGTTTTGGGGACACTTTTATTATGCGTACAGTTAAGGAGTGGAATTCCCTGCCAAAGTCTGTGTTTCCCGATAGCTACAATCTAGGAGTCTTTAAGTCAAGAGTGAATAGGTTACTTCTAGGCAAGCGTGCTTCACCGTCGACCACACCATCGCTTACCATCAGGTGAGATAGTGGTCAAGCGCGAGCCTATTGACAATAAAAAAATAAATAAGCGGTAAAATTTAAAAAAAAATCACTCTTTTCTTTTAAAATGAACTCTTGTGTATCTTCTATTCTTCACATTTCATACTTCTAGCAGACTCAGTAGTAAAGTCTGTACGTTGTGATTGAATGAATGAATGAAGAATGTTTGAATGTTTAATGAAAAAGATTCTGTAAGTGACAAAATTATTTTGTCGTGATCGGGCATTCATTGGATACGATTCGCACAGCTCCGGTCAATATTGTGACACTTGAAGGAGGCTTAATGTCCAGCAGTGGACATCTTTTGGCAGAAATGACGATAATGACATTGTTTATAGATATGTATGTATCTAAGTATATATTTATTATTTCTTTTTTTTTCGTATTTTTTCTCTATTCATCCTAACATTTACTTGCACCTGCCTTGTTTTATCTCTGCACCACCGACGACGACGGTCGACTGGTAGAAAATGCCTAAGGCATTAAGTCCGCCTTTGTACTTATGCATAAAGTTTTAATAAATAATAAATAAATAATAATGGATTTAATCCGGCAACCGGATTTCAAAGCGAGAAATAGGTTTTACCTACAACTACAAAATCAATTAGTATTCTTTTCAAATAACCGACTTATGAAGATCAATGAGGCAATTAAAATTCTAGTCTAAACATCCACATAAAACCTTCCCTTTGAAAATATTTTCGGGAAGTAATATCGGAGTTTTGAGGTAATAGCTAAAAGGGTCTTCATTAACACATTCTTAAACAACATTGTTGGGAGGTTTTAGGACAAATTAATGTATCTATTCATCGCTATGAAAATGTTTGTGGTGGTTGGTAATAGGCTTAAGTCGAGTCTGGATTACAGATGACTGATATTTCAGGCACAAGGTCCAACAGAAATAATGCAAAATCTGTAAAAGTGGTTGCCGGGGTTGGCCCAATTGTAAATAAATCTTACTAATATTATATACGCGAATGTTTGGATGGATGTACGTTTGTTACTCAATCATCACGCCAGAACGGCTGAACGGATCTGAATTAAATTTGGCACAGAGATAGATTACAATCAGGAATAGCACATTTTTATTTTTTATTGTTATCAATAGGCTCGCGCTTGACCACTATCTCACCTGATGGTAAGCGATGATGTGGTCGACGGTGTATCACGCTTGCCTAGAAGTAACCTATTCACTCTTGACTTAAAGACCCCTAGATTGTAGCTATCGGTAAACACAGACTCTGGCAGGGAATTCCACTCCTTAGCTGTACGCATAATAAAAGTGTCCCCAAAACGTTTTGTGCGTATGGGTGGGATGTCCACCATGTACCGATGACGCATCGCCGTGCGTCTGGTTGTCCGATGATGGAACGGGCTAGGCGGAATTAAATCATGCAATTCCATCGCACACTCCCCGAAATGTAACCGATAAACATGGGATACTTTTAATCCCGATATAATATTCCCTAGGGATAAGAAAACACTTTTCGCGCAGACGAAGCCGCTGGCAGAAGCTAGTATAATCAAACATAATAAAATATACAATATAAAAATGATGAGTACAATGACTAACATTCAACATAATGTATCTACTATATGCGGATCCTCTGGTATTTTGTATTGAAGATTCTTCATCATCCTTTGAACATCAGGTATGCTATCTAGTAAGTATTCAAAATTATATTAAATTGTAGGAGCAAGTTTCCTCTTGGTCAGTAAAGTCAACAACACGTGGAAGAAACCAGTCAGCTTATAAATATAACTCGTGTACAGAAATGATATAATTCCTAGACATTTCTATAGCTATTGTCTTTGAATTAAGAACGAGGTCACTATCATATGATTACAGCTAGGAAAAATAAACAAATGAATGTGTATTGATGGGAATAGTCTGTAGGTGTTGGTGTCTGATTGGGCATTTAAAAGTGAGAACTTTTGAAACTATGCTTTAAAGCATTGACAGTTTTGAGTGTGCGTGTATAATGTTCCAGGTGTGTGTGTATGGAGAAAAATGAACGATTGAATATTTGTGTTTTTCTTTACTCACGAACGTATTATAATGGAAATACTTATTTGGTAAGTGTGTTTATAGCGGGCGGTGGTTATGGGCGAAATAGCGTCGCCGATCGCTGCACATATGAACACGAATACAATCTTAATGTGTCAGCGTTCCTACAACAGGTTCTCAGGCTATACTAGAGTTTGAGAAGTACTCAACTTAAAATTCCTCATTCATATATCGGATAATAATCTGGTACATATTCTATCAATCCCCAAAATACAATGTGAACCTAAAACCTAGCAATAAATCTACGTAAACCTCGATAAGAATTCAGTCACCCTTGTGTCACATCTTCGCATAACGACGCCCAATCACGTAAGATGGTCACGCTCCACTACGCTCTCCTAATGACTCCATTACGTAGGTACGACCAGCGACCAGTCGTCAAGCGATTAGTAGTAATTGCTAGTTGTATACAGAGTGATTTTTGAACTGGGACAGTTTGGGAAATTACGTACTTATGTTTAAGAACCACAGGGATCTATTAAATAATAAAATAATCTTCTTAAATTTAATCTTCTTCTTCTACCTTGCCACTACCCGCTAAACGGTTGGCTTCCTTATTCCTGAGGCGGACTTTGTGCTACTGATAACCATCGTCAGAAGATAGACCGCAGTTCTTCATGTGTTTTTGTCTTTTTGAGAATTGTGGTAGAAAGGCCCTTTTCACATCGGGTCTCCGAATTACATGACTCAATCGATCGGTCTTTAAAAAAAAAAATATTGTGGTTTTTTCATTCCAAAATTGTTTTAAAGAAAAAAGCTAAAGTTTCCTAAGACCGTTACCCTGTATTCGGATTTCGCCACATTGTCCCGGTAAAAAAATCACCCCGTATGCTCAGCAAATTTTTCGAGACAGATTTTCAAGCACCAAAAGATTACGTTTTATTCGTCTCAAAGTTATTCGTGTTGTAAAACAAGCTTGAGTATTTGAGTAATTTCTAAGTGATTTAACCGGATTTATCGTCATTTAAATTAGATTTTGGAGATTTGACAGTGGAATTTGAAAGTTGTTACTTTTACTACTTTATTGTGCGAGAGGTTCAAATTACTGCGATCTGTGAACTATTTCAGTTGAACCGACTTTTAGATTTACGTTCTGTATATGTAGTTGCAGAATTTGAGCCAAGAGTTTGTCGCCCCCGTTCAACTATGAGATAAGATATGTTATTTAAACAAAAGGTTACAATATTTCTGCCCTGCACCTGTAACCAAGTATCTACAATGGATGACGCTAGTAGAAAACGAATCAATGTATGGGAATGACACATCTAAACGTTAAGTCACGTGGTCTGATCATACAAATAGAAGGCGTTAACGATTGTAGAAAGAGATTCGATACGAAACGTTTGTAACTTGACTAGGGGATCTGATATTAGATGCACAATATATGTACAAAAGAAATTAATATTGATTGGATTAATGGAGCAAAAGCAGCATTAATTTATGAGCTTTAAGTTCATTTGTATTTGTATGTCGGATTTACGTTTAAATAAACTGTATTTATTTAACAATCTATTTAAAAAAGTAAAATCTGTTTTATTACTGTTCTACATTTCCTATTTCTTTGTTAAATGCATGCCATGGCAGCCTTTAATTAAGGCTACACTATAAAATGTAAAAATATGAGAACTATAACAAGTTGTTTTTGGTGTATGCTTTGTTGGTTGTCCTTATTCGATAAATAAATAAATTGGTTTGTCTTTTTTGTTTTTTATCAAAATGAGACTTCTGCTTAACAGCGTTCTACAGCAAAACTTCTTCAACAAAACTATTATTTTTACTAACAAATACAACTTCTAAACACGGCACCGTATATTCATTGTCATTCCACCATTGAAACGTATGACTCACTTAGACAGCAAACATGAACCTTTAAACTGTCACATTACGTGAAAGCTTGCTAGCTTCACAAAGTAGATCTTGTGCAACTGCGAAAAATGGAGTCATGCAGACAGTCACGGTAAAAATAGGTTCGTCACGTTAAGTTGTTGTTTTCTTTGCGTCGTTCACGATTGAATCTGATTTACTGCTCAGTATTGACATTACTTAAATATAGTTGTTATAAATGAAACTCTGACGATTAAATAAAACAGATTTGAATAATTTAATTTGTGAAATTGCCAGCTATTGTAAAGGTTTTAGTTTTATGTCAACTAGACATACATTGGTGTAAGGTTCCAAGCGACTTCGCCCGCGTGAAATGTGTTTTATCATCCCAAGGATGGGATAAAAAGTGTATGTGCTATTCCAGATTCCATTGCCAAATTTCATCCAGACCTTTTCAGCCGTTCTGACGTTATTCAGTAACAAACATCCATCCATCCATCCAAAATTTCGCATTTATAATCACCATCATCATCATTTCAGCCGAAAGACTTCCACTGCTGGACATAGGCACCTCCTAAGCGTCGCTACAATGGTCGATCCTGTGCGTATCGCATCCACCGGACGCCCGCAGCCTTGACCAGGTCGTCGCTCCACCAAGAGGGAGGCCTTCCAACGCTGCGTCTTTCGGTACGCGGTCGCCAGACATAATCGTCCACAACTTCGAGTGTAGAGTCTCCGACTTTGATAGGAGTGGGTGCAACATGGGAATTCAACATCACCTTCATTTTCTCCATGTGTATTTATAATATTAGTAAATAATAAGAAGTAAGATGAGAATTCATAAGAAGTAAGAATCAGTGAGATTGACCTTTGTTTTCCTAATCAAAATACAGTATGTTTATGCAATAGTCCGCTAAGTGCCGTAGCTTCTAAACGTACTCAATATGTGTCCTGTCTTGACAAACAAATGAATTTGAAACATGACGAAGGTATAAACGACTCGACTGTACATTGAATACCGAGTGCGATACATACCTAGATGTATGCACATAGCGTCTTCACTTGTTTTTCTCTGTCGGGTAGTTAGGTGGCAAGGGTGCAGGGTGCATTGACCCGCACAATGCCAGGGTAGCTAGGTAGGTACTCCAGCTGAATGCGAAAGCATTTTCTCAACGGACCGTGAGCGAACATATTATTATGAAGCAACTGTTGTTGTTTTCTTTTGCAATTTGCTTTTAAAGGTTGTTACGTCATGTCGTGTGGGTTAGATGTTTGTTAAATTAAAATGGAGTACGACAACATGTTGTGTAAGAGTTTTATAATTTTGTTGCTGAATTTAAGTTTAAATTGTTGACTGTGGTATAAGTGGGCGTTGTTAACGATAAAGTGCAGTGGATATCTTAAGAACAAATATTTACATATCTGCAATTTTATTGACCTAAGGGTCTTATTATGAAATGTTAAAGCTATCATGGTTCCAGTGAGAGAGAGAGAAACAGACCTACACAGGACCAATAGCAACATCCCTTTTTCACAACAGAATCATGACAGAAGTTGGTGACAAAAAACGAAGAAACGAAAACAGGAACACCGATTTCCGAAATTGAAATTATGTTTCACTTTGTAGTGCTTTTAGTTGGCAGTCGGTTGTATTTTTTTGTAAAAAAAGTTTTTATTAAACATCATAACGTAACACCACGACTGTATTGCACTGTATGGTTAGGGCAAGGTGTAACTAGAATTGAACCTAAAAACTGGTCCATTATGTTACTAAAAAGTGGAAAATAAATAAAAAAACGTTTTCACAAAAAAATAATACAACCGACTTCCAAATAAAAACACTAAAAAGTGAGAAATAACTTCAATTTCGGAAATCGGTGTTCCTGTTTTCGTTTCTTCGTGTTTTTGTCACCGACTTCCGAAATTGAATTTATTTTTCACTTTGTAGTGTTTTTATTTGGAAGTCGGTTGTATTTTTTTTATTTATTAGAAACATCATAACATAACACCACGACTGTATTCAATTGTTAGGTCAAGTTTCAATTATAGGACACCTATATTTTGCTAGTTTTGTATAAGTCCCTTGTAATAGAGGGCGAGACTATTGCCTTCAACCGAGCACATTTTCAGAGTCCGGGCTGCTACTGAGTTTTTTAATGTTTTTTTTTTATTTTGTTTTTATTTATGGTCTGTAAATTATAAGAAACGTTTATTGCCAATGAGGTGGATACAACATCGAGTAAATTATAATTTTGATAAATCAGTATGACGGGCAAAATTCAAATGCAGGTTAGTATATTTTCTAAATAAAGTACTGTTACATTTTTATTACAATTAGAGTTATAATAATACTGCAAAATACAATCATTAGCACAAGAATATTTAAAAAAAATAATTGAAATGTCAAGAAATAATGTTTTACCAACATTATTTCTGACTGATACTAATTTACTTGCACATGAGGGTCAGAAGTGAGTATTACGGAGGGGTTTTGTCTCGACGATGGTGCTTGGTAAAATAAACCTGAGCAGCGGCATCGTATAAATATGGACAAACAGTACGGAAACTACCTACAAACGCTCGAAACGGCACAATCACACAAACATGCGCATCGACGAGACCCCGAAGCGGCTCGCACTACTGACAGCATCGCGACAACTGTTTAGAGGTCTCGTCGATGCGCATGTTTGTATGAGTGTTCCGTTTCGAGCGTTTGTAGGTAGTTTCCATACTGTTTGTCCATATTTATACTGTGGCATCGGTTTCCTAAAAGCTGCCAAGCCGCGCCCCTCCAAAGCTTCGATGGCATTCTAATTGACGTTTCGCTTGACGCACGCGTTCCTCTTTGCCCGCGCGTTCGGCTTTTGCGGAAGCAGGAAACTAAATGCGACAACAAACTGCTGATGTAAAAACCCAATAACACTTTGCCCGACCAGTCATCGAACCCAGGGACCTCATGGTCAGCAGTAGCGCTGCGCCACTAAACTATCGAGGCAATTAAAATTAAACATCATAATTACTCATTTAAGTATTTTGCTTTTAAACTGTCCAAAAAATAATTTAAACAGTTTGGCAGTTAGTTCAACTATAAATTAGAAATGTTGCAAAGTACTTAAAATGTTTTCTTTGAAATTTAGAAATACTTTGATTATGTTAAATGAATACCTAGATATTTAGGGACCCAGCGATAGTAATTTAGTTTAATCAAAATCATGGCTTTGTTTCAGGTGTAAGGAATGTTTAATTCCATTGTAGGTATTGTTTTATATTTATATTTTATACTATTTAATATTATTATAAATCTGTACCAATATTATAAAGAGGAAAGAATTTTTGGTTTGTTTGTTAGTACCGAATAGGCTCCGAAACTGCCGGACCGATTTTAAAAATTATTTCACTTATTGAAAGCTACATTATTCCCTAGTAACATAGGCTATAGTTAATTTTCAAAAAAAAATAGAGATCCTTATGAAAATTGCAATAATGTAACCCAAAGTAGCAAGCAAAATTTTACCTATAAAATTCATTATTTGTCGTGTTCTGAGAAAACTATTGATGATACAAAAAAAAAATATGTAGTACATGATTAAAGTACTACAAAAAAGTCTGCGAGAGAATATGTCTCACTATCATAGTTAAGTCACAATAGCAGCTTTTGTGTTCTAAAAATTAATTAGATCGCCGGTAGAAACAAAAGTTGGTTACATTCGTATTGTAGTATTAATTTTAATTCAAATAAATAGTTTAACAAATTGGAAGGTATGTGGGTAGGGTAGGGTAGGTTTGTAGGGTAGGGTAGCGTAGGTTGATTGAGCGGTAGGGTAGGTGGAGTAGGTTGGTAGGTAGGTAAGTTAGTTGGCTAGATATGTGGGTAGGTAGGTAGAGTAGGTAGCGTAGATATGTAGGAAATAGCCAGTTGACTGGAGCGAAGCCGCGGGGGTCAGCTAGTATTTGTATAATTTTAATAGCTGGCAAAAAAACTTTGAATGCAGCGGCCTAAATGAAAACAGTAAGTATTCGTGATGATTAGGGGTAAATTGCCTTTCACTTTAATAATAATACTTTTTTTCTGATGAATTTAGATACTTAGATTCTTATTTTTTATTTCATCTCATTTGTAACTACCTGCAGGGAGGTAGATAAATTCTACTCTTTAGGGACTCAAGACCTTCATATAATAGTAACAAAATTGATACTTACCTACATAGGTATCTTTGTAAAGAAGAAATATACTTGCGAGAGGAAACTTCGGGAAACATCGTCGTAATTTAGATAGGTCGTAGCTACTTATGTCATTACGAACTCATCTCGACTGCGACTCATCTCAATGAGCGAAACTTGTATTGTTTCACTCGGGTTGTTTACAAGTCCGCCAACAAAATATACTCGCAATAATATAATCAATTATACGTACAGTAACTTATGTTTTCTGTTGTTTGTTTAACAATAACTGGTAAAATTAAAGTCGATATCATTATCATTACCTCTGGTTGTGAAAATAATTTTAAATCATTCGAGGTTTAAAAATTATATAAAAAACAATGCTACTTACATCCGGTGTCTGAAAGTAAATTATCGATTTACAAATTAAACGTAAGTCAAATGATGCGGTTGGCTGTTAAAATTCATTGAACTCATTACAGTAGCTGTGACAGTAGTTAACGCGCTTTTGACAATGTGTCCAGAAACTGAGTTTTTCTTTATATTGATTAATTTAACTAAAATTAATTTGTACTTTCAAAATAACTAAAAATAAAAGTTTATCTGAGAGCAGTGGTGGCCCAGTTGTTACGGCCGCAACATGGTCGTGGGCTCGAACTCAGGCAGACAGTTTACTTTGTGTAAATTATTTCATCAGCACTGCTCTCAAAACGGTGAAGGAAAACATCGTGAGGAAACCGGCATGTCATAGAACCAAAAATTGGAAGACATGTAACATTAACCAACCCGCACTGGGCCCGCGTGGTGGATTACGGCTTATTCTCTCTTACAGAGAGAAGGCTTGTGTCCCAGCAGTGGGGACATTAAAAGGCTGATGATGATGAAAAATTTCTCATAATAACAGCTACAACTATGAATAGAAGCATAAACTAATGTTTTGAAGTAAACAAGTACGTACATATATTACGTATAAGTACTCTCTACTCTCAAAATCTTCTCGAAGCTGCATTGTAGCAAACATCCCGACAAAGTTTATTTTTATGACGCAATCCAAGCAATAATAACCGTAAAAGTTTAAGCAAACGGCATTCTGCTTTTTACACATTCAGAAACAGAAGTATAAAAAAAACGAAGAAATGGTCTCATTTAATTTTGTCATCGGAAAACTCCAATTTTGTCCGGTATAACTCTTGTCGACCCGAACAAAATTTAGAGCAATATATATTCCTTTCTGTTTCGTAAATCTATCGGGAGAAAGGTG
Organism: Orthosia gracilis; assembly: GCA_947562075.1. Classification (NCBI taxonomy): domain Eukaryota; kingdom Metazoa; phylum Arthropoda; class Insecta; order Lepidoptera; family Noctuidae; genus Orthosia; species Orthosia gracilis. Next base: position 4,677,663 of record OX387269.1, read on the forward strand.
GAATGAGAAGACGTATATACCTGAGGTATATGGCGGTATATAACTAACCTAGAAAATGCTGTCGAATGAAAGGCAAACCTATTAATAGATTCATGAATTGGGAGAATCTAGTCACTTGCCAGTCATTCAAGTTACCTATACCTACCTATTCAGGAGATTTTCTTCTTCTAATTCGTTGTCCTCATTGCTGAAGTTCGTACCCGTCTTGGAACGCTTTGACAGAGTCACTGACGAGCAGCTTCTACGCATCTCTGTCTTCTGCACTTCTCAGTGCATGCAGTGGTTACCGTTAGCCCTGTAATCACCCACAACTGGTCTGACCAGCGAGTAGGTGAACGTCCGCGCTGTCTCTTTCCATCTATCATTCCTACCACAACCAGTTTCTCTAGGCTGTCCGGTTGTCATCGATCGATAAAAGTAGCTCAGGACTCGTTGGTAGCAAACCGTGGACAGTCTAGAGCCGATGTAGAACTGGTCGAGAATGGATTTATTTGTGCGCTTTGCTGTCCATGGTATGCGTAACATTGTTCCCCAACACCACATCCCAAAGGCCTCAATCCTTCTTCGATGTACAATGCGAATTGACCAGAATAACAGTTTATATACTACGTCGAACCATGACTTGGCAACAACGAAAAAATAAATAAAATTACATAGTGATTCAGCTCAATTTAATAATGAAACACTTATTTTACTTATGCTAGTGCTTCATAATTACAGTTCAATTTACTAAATTAGTTGGAATTGTACTAGAAAAGAACCATTGATTTTAATATTTCAATTAGTATAATGTAGTTTCTTTGTTCGAATGCTCTAAGACTTTTAATTGAGTCAAGAGAATTGAATTATAGGTTAGGTTAGAGCTGGCTGGCACACAGGCGTTCTGTGATTCGATTGGTCGGCACACTGTGAGCCAATCAAAACATTGCACATAGTTCACCGAATTCTGGTATTTGGTTTGCAACTTGTTTCAGGACAGTTCTGTGGCAATCAGGCGTCTGATTTAGGTAATCACTTATGCTTAGGCATTTGGACATAGGTATTATTATATGTAAGTAGGTATATAATGTCATGGATGCATCGATGGACGAAGGAAGACCATGTCATCATTATCTTGATTTTGTTTCAATTTATTTGGGGTCGGCGCTACATGTCTTCCGCTTCCATTCTTCTGTATAAGTCGTCATCGACATTAACAGGACGTTGTCCTTCACCGTTTTTAGAGCAGCTTTTTTTTCAGATTTCTAGATTTATGGCTTTGGCCGAGAAGTGTAGGTACAGAATACATAATCAAAAGGCAACACTCAAAAGGTTTTCTTTCATAAGAAGGTGGCTTAAACTTTACGTGACCTGTGTTTCTTATCAGTTTTTCTAGGTCATTAACAGTACTTTTCAGGATTTATTATTTTATACTTCATTTTCTGATATTTTCTTAGCTATATCTCGGGGTCTCAGCGCTAAGAAAAAAAATTTGGTTCAAATAAATCTCACTAGATGGCGCGATATGTACAGTTTTCTGAAACTGAACAAAAAAATTGTATGTTCTTGTTTAATCAACTCTCATAAGCACAAAATTATGGAATATTGGTATCTTAATTCACACTTCAATGATTATTTGAACGGATCATTTCAAATTGATGTCACTAGGTGGCGCGGTTTTAAATTTCTGAGGCATTCCACTCGATTGTTTAAATTTGTATTGTAACACATTTTGGTGCAATGAAACTGTAAAAACGAGAAAAAATAGTATAAAACAAATCTTCACTGTATTCAAAGAAAAAAATATTAACGAACCGAGTAAACCCTTTTATTTGCAAGTCGCTGCTAACACCATCTATCTATCGTCTTGGAACGGAATCGAACGCGTTCGATGTACAAAAAAATATCAGTTTCATCAGACGAAAAACGCTAGCTACGTTGGCACGGTTTCTTTGTATGGGATGAGGCATCTGTATGCTAATATTATATTATCTGCTGCTATATAGATTGGTGATGAAAGTAAGCTATGAACATAACGAAGTCTTATAACGTTGTTGTAAGACTACATAAAGGTCGAAGCTCACTTACGGGACCCCGCTAGAACACCGCTCCTGCACAACACCGCCTTAAACGGAGATGACTGCTCGTTATCCACGTAGCTAGGCAACCATCTGTTCACGTGCTTACAGCTAGCATTCAAGTAGCTATCCTCGCGCCGACCACTTCTCCCTTTCCTTTTTCGCCAAGCTCGCAACGTGCTTCAAGCGAGCATCAGCGAGCGTACACCGCGCGGGCCGCCCGCTTGAAGCGCGGGGTAAGCATGCGGTAAGCGAGACGTCAGCTGTTGAGTGGTACGATGGCGGCAGCTCGCTGTAAGATCCCTTACCGCGAGCTGTCAGCTACTTTGTGTTGTCAATGTAAAGTGTGTCTACAGAGCACGCCCTGAAGCTCAAATTTTAATGAACATTATTTTGCCGGCTGGGAGCGGTGTCCTATAACTCGACAACGACCTGGCCTTAGACCAGCAAAATTCTATCAATGAAAGCGGCGCCATAGCGATTGCAAGGAAATAATGTATAAGAATGCCAACCGCTATCGAAATATCACGTGATCAATCCATTACATTTTGACATTTCGAGCATCGACATCGCTGATAGAATGACCTTTTTTCTAGAGCCTCTACCTATAGCCTAGACCTAATTTTACACTGACGATGAATAGAACGTACAGTCCCAATCGTTTTTAAAATAGGTTCACTGGAAACTTTGAGCTTAAGACAGCAAAAATCACATTGAGGGAAAGTCGCCAATAGTTCCATAGTCAATTTTTGGAAGTGGTTAACAACTGAATGTTGATTTTAATAACATCTTTTAAAATACATTTTCTTTTACTAAAAGCTGTCAAAGATGGTAAAATTGTATATTATTTTGAGCAAAAAGAAAAACTGAGGTCAGTCTATTGTTTCTTTTTTATTATATCTTCCTAACGGAATCAGAATTTTACATTATATTAATGATAGTAAGCATTAGAAATGTACGTCAGATTTTATTAATAAATAATTTTTTCAAAGGACTTGAAATATTTAGGGCGAAATATGCTTAATTACATGAGTACTGTGCCACCTGTGTACATGAAAAGACAGACAAGGTGAAGAGATTTTATTCTAGCATACTTACGATAGCAAAAATATTTTGTTAGAGACGAGGTAATAATAAAATTGCCTCGTCATAGCTAATTGTGACTAGTGCCAAGAATATTTCAGTGACTCAAAAAGAGGGCAACTACTTTAACTATTATTAAGTAAATTCTAAGTACCCAATGATGGGTGAAAATCATTATTTGTACTTACGTTTTTCTTTGAATTATTATTTCTCTAAAGTGTCATGCCTGGCGCAAATAAAGTCTTTGTCTTCCTTCTTTTCTTAAATATCATACTATGTTCATCTTTTCGGGATAAAATGTAACTTATGGCACTCTACTTCCAACACAACTGGGACAGCAAAGCGCACTAATAAGTCTATTCTCAATCAGCTAAACATCAAATAGACACTCTCCACGATATGCTTTCGTTAAAGTCCTGAATTACTTTGGCTATATCGCTCGGAGACTGCCAGACAACCTCGAAAATCTGGTTGTGATGGGAAAAGTGGAAGGTAAAACACCGCGTGGACCTACTCGCTGGTCAGGCCAGATAAGGACGAACACAGGACTCACGGTGACCACTCCTCAGAAGAGCCGAAGACAGAGTGGCTTGGAAGTAATGACTCCGTCAAAGCATTCCAAATCGGGTACTACCTTCAATAATAAAGACAATGAATAAATAATAGTTTAAAAAAACACGCTTTTATAGCTAACCAAACTAAAAAATAGAAAATAATTTTTAATTTCAAAGAGTTTATATTACAGTAGTAGAAGATCGAACAATCAATCAGAATTTATCACCTCCAGTGTTGCCACCTTCAAAGCTCATAAGCAAACAAAAAAGCTTCACTGTTGCATGGGGTTTTTCCTGTTAACTTAGAACAATCGAGTTCTTCAATCCGAATACCGTCTAAAGATCTTACACGACTAAGTGCTACATAAGCATGTCCAGCAGCAAACAGTCGCGAGCCTAGATAAATGACTGCATGATCGACTGTACAACCTTGCATCTTGTGGACGGTCGAAGCCCAACTCAGGATTAATGGCAACATTCGTCTCTCAGCAGTTCCATAACTGTATTTCGCTGGGAACTGTATCGATATTGGTTTAATCATGTGCACACCATCTGATCCGAAATCGATACGGACTGACGGGATGTCTTCCGCGTATAGTTGGCCTCTGCGAAAACTTGGCCAGATAATTTATTAATCCTGGCGGTCCCAATAAGGATAATGGAAAACTGTTATCAAATTATTGCATTTTCATCGGTCCTTGATACGTATGCAAAGTTTCAAATTATTCAGACTTCTGGAAATTGGTGAAAATTAAGATCAAAGATTCCGTTACATACATAGATACATACATACATACATACATACAACCCAAGCTTATAAAAGCGTGTTAAAAAGAGATGGCTGTCGATCATACTGTAGGTAACTTTCTATAAGTGAAATAATTTTCGCAATCATATTAGTATTGACATCCAGAGGGTATCTCTTACAAACAAACAATCTCGTCCCTATTTTATATTAGTTTATCGTTACTTTTTGTCTACCCATAGACAGTAAGACATCCTGTGGGTGCCAAAGGCCTATGTATGATGATACCTCTGAGGATAGGCTATGACCATATTATTATTATTTTCACGGTCGGCAAGCAAAATAATCCTATTTCAATTATCCATATTCCAAATTTATTTTTTTCTTTCGCTCGTTCGCGCTTCACCACTATCTCACCTGATGGTAAGCGATGATGTGGTCGATGGTAAAGCACGCTTGCCTAGAAGTAACCTATTCACTCTTGACTTAAAGACGCTATTCTGCTTGCTTAATAGACGTCCTACGATTGTAGCTATCGGGAAACACAGACTCTGGCAGGGAATGCCACTCCTTAGCTGTACGCATAATAAAAGTGTCCCCAAAACGTTTTGTGCATATGGGTGGGATGTCCACCATGTACCGATGACGCATCGCCGTGCGTCTGGTTGTCCGATGATGGAACGGGCTGGGCGGAATCAAATTATGCAATTCCATCGCACACTTCCCGAAATGTAACCGATAAAAAACCGACAAGCTGGCAACTCGGGGACGATGTTCAAGGCTCTGGAGCTTTGATTTGACCAGTGCCTCATTGCCGATAAGTCTCTTGGCCCACTTTTCGATCGACTTTAATTAATGGGTATAATTTAGACGGTCATCAAAAATATTTTTAAGACTCTAAGCTTAGGCACCAAATAAAATAATTGGTTCCCAAAATGGATCAACGGTCACCAAATTCTATCCAACTCAAAGATTAATATACCGGGTGTATTCGTGTTTTTAACGAATTAGTCCAAGAGCGAGCGAAGCGAGCTCAGGAGCTTAGGGCACCCCGACACGGACAGGTTAGGTTCGAACGAGATGACGGGAGCTGAAGTGAGCGAGCAAAGCGAGCGAACTCGGCTCCCGTCATCTCGTTCGTGTTAGGTTACTTTAGACCCTGCGGACGGAAATAGGAGCCCCGCGCAGCGGGGCTCCGTCGACTTTAAAGGCGTCCATATATTTTTTTGGCAGTCAATAATACGAAAAAATGGATTTATTTCATAATATTTTAGGAAACGTTATTTGGTGACCATTTATCCATTTTGGTAACCGTTTAGAATTTTTTTGGTAGTAAAATAGGTACTTTTTTGGGCGGTGTTTAAACACAAGCCTTAATTAATTTTCCAATTAATTATAAAGTGTCATGTGCTCAGAAAATACTTCGAATTCCGTACAGAAAAGTCTTCTTGTCTTTAAATGATACCTATGGAAGTTGTTACTTACCACACCGCCCGTAATTTTGCCTGACTTCGCCGCCAACAATGCCTTGTGGCTATTGTTTTTTTTTCGTTAAAACTTGAAAATTTTGTCAGCAGTTAACGACCTCCCTGATTTAGTTTTGAAAAAGATGTTGAATATTCCACCAGTGATGCAAAACGAAAAATAATCTCTTTTATAATTAAGAATTTCAATTAATTATTTGAGATTTATGTTCTAAAAATGTAATTAGTGTTTGTGATTCTATGAAAAATACATTTCATGACTATCAAATGAGTTTTAGTACTGAAGCCGTCTGTTATTAAATATGTATTGTTTGCTTGTAATCCTTTTTAGGGTGCCGTACCCGAAGGGTCCAAACGGAGCCGTATTGCTGTCACTCACGTGTCTGTCTGTCTATCCGTCTATCTGTTCGTCGTCTGCCACACAATTTTATGCCGAAGAACTTTTTAACTTCCCACTGACCTACGAACTTGAAATTTGGTGGTAATGTTTATTATTACGTATACTTTACTAACAAATACTAATATATTGATAAATCCGATTTTTTCTTTGGTACGGAACTCAAAATGTGCGAAGTCCGACACGCACTCGGCCGGTTTTTTTCGAATTTAATGTTTAATTAATACCTTGTTGTTTTCGTGGTGGTAAACGCTACTGCTGGGTAGTTGTTCTTAGTTCGATTTTGAAGTAGAGCTAATGATTTAAAGGATTAATCGTAGATACCAGCCCTCAATCTGGTTTTACTCCACAGTTACCTGCTTCTATGGTGAACATAATATACACCTCTCTAAACCCTTCAGGAAATAAAAAAATGATATAACTTTAGTGAAATCTATACTAATATTATAAAGCTGAAGAGTTTGTTTGTTTATTTGAACGCGCTAATCTCAGGAACTGCTGGTTGGAATTGAAAAATTCTTTTTGTGTTAGATAGTCCATTTTTCGAGGAAGGTTATAGGCTATATAACATCACGCTACGACCAATAGGAGCGGAGCATAAATGAAAAATGTTGCAAAAACGGAAAAAAATATTCCTTTTTGTGAGCTTCCGTTGCGTGCGCTGCGTAAGCGGTTAAAGTTACGAAACAATCATGTATGTGGTGTAGGTAGGGTAAATGGATAGGTAGGTAGCCAGTTGACGGGAGCGAAGCCGCGTGGGACAGCTAGTTAAATATAATGTAATGTACTTGAAATATCCAAAGCCATATTTGTATTTCAACCGTCATTCATTTAATTTGTTTGTTCTTCAGTGTGAAATTCTCAGAATTCCGGCTTATTGACAATTCATTTGAAAATTTTTACTACCGATGAAACCGGGTTTCCTCGAAACTCGGTGCAATGACCTGTCGTTAGGGAATGCCTATTGTAATAATCAACACGCATTCCGATTGGTGTTGGCTGTATGTTGCAGGGACCGTTGTATGGCGATGATACTGTTGTGAAAAAAAGATGTTGCTACAGTTTAAACATAGCTTCAACTCTCTGACACACATAAACAATGTTTGCTTTAACGAATCCTAGTGCTTAATATAGATAAAATGATTTAAAGTTAGGTTGAAACAATATTTTACTATAGTTACGAGCTGGCTTGATAATTTCGGAACTCAAACGGAACCCGTATTACGGTGTAAACTCAAAATCAGTGCTGGGTGACAAACACCCAATAAATGCTGAGTTGGTGACCCCTTTTGGTACGGGCATGCTCAGTATTATGTTTTTTTATTATGTTGTTTTCTATTGATTTGTGGTTGTTGGTGTTGTGTTGAGTTCGTGTTCAATAAATGTTTTCTATACCATTCTAATCGAACTGTCAAAGTTTTCGCTTTCCCCCAGTGCGTGTCTCTTGGAAAATATATTTTACTGAAGCTTAATCATAATAAAATAATTCCTTAAAGTAATAAATTAGGAGACTCATGTTTACTAACACACATCTAAAGGCAATATACGCCTTCATTTCTAATACCCCATACGGGAAAATGGATCGAATATCAACATTATTATAAGTACATATTCGAAGCAAACGCAATTCTAGTTCATGGCCAAAGCAATAAATTACGTCGCTAAGTAAATTATATTCCAAGAAATGATACGAAAAAACCACTTGTACACGACATTAATTATTTATTACATACATTTGCGCAGCTTACCTTCACATTTACAACTACCTTTTCGCGTGTGGCCAGCCTATTTTTAATCGAAAACCGTTTTCCGAATGGCTAGCCAATTAGGTAGCAAGTACCCACATTTTAAGTCTTAAATGCCAAGGGTCGGTTAAGTAGAAACTGCGTACATTCTGTTAGAAAAAGACTTTGAATATGATAATGGTCTTGTGGGCGCTGGTTCTTTTAGCCTTCTAGGAAAGCCTATGTAGTATTTAATGGACTCTAGTAAGAGATTAAAGCAGTAACAGTGGTTATGCAAAGTGGAAATGGGTATACCACAATTACCCGAGTGCCTAAGTACTTTACTAACCACAAAAATTGTTGTCCAGAGGGCTGGCCTTTTCTTCAGCCAGAGAATCAGCATTGCCATTCAACGTGGCAATGCTGCCAGCGTTCTGGGCACGTTTCCCATTGACATCGATGTGGATGAATTTTTTGATGCGCAAATAGCTCTTTTTCCTCTCCCCTTTGTATGTACGTTTGTTTTGTTATTAGTCATAAAATTAGAAATATTCAATTGTAAGTATATATTATTTGAAAAATTGTTTGATTTAATCAATTCAGTAGGAATTAAAATACAAAATCTTTAACAATTATACCTAGTCGGTTGTGTTATAAAAGAAAAATAAAATAAACCAACAACTTAGGCTACTAATAAGTAGTCTTGCATCAAAGGAAATCTACAGTATTTTTTACGAGCAAAAATTCCGTCCCAGATCATCACATTCAACAGCTGTTTTGTGCCCAAAAGAAACGCTCCTCTACAACGAAAAATGCACGCGAAAAAACATGCGTCATATCTACAAACATTTATTATTATTATCATTCCTCAACACATCTAACCCAGAACCGATCTCCGCGACAAAACGTTAAGTGGAGGCCCATTTTGTACAGTGATTTATGGTCCCATAGAACATACACATCCAATGTGCTATACACAGTATATGCCCCCATAAAGTGTAGGGACAGCCTTCGCGAGTCTCCACTCCTCATAAATCTACATCACTATGTTCGTTCCCCACACCCCTCAGATGTTCTCTAGAAAGGCTTCGATGTAATTCGTACAATCCATCTTTCCCGCGACACTGACCGGAGTAATTGCTTGCTAAAAGTTTCTGAGATAGGGTTAAAGTCGTTCTGAGATTTGTGGTGATATAGGTCTTTTCTAAACGAATAAATATTTCACTCTAGGTCGGTTACTGGAAACGGTTCCCACTACATTCGAGATTTTGTCTTAGCCGTTTGAATGCCGTATATTATATTTCAAAAAACAGCCAAGTGCGAGTAGGACTGTCGCACGAAGGGTTCCGTACCATTATCGCAAAAACGGCAAAAAAATCACATTTGTTGTATCGGAGTCCCACTCAAATATGTATTTTATTCTCTTTTTAGTAGTTGTTGTTATAGAAGCAAAAGATATACATCACCTGTGAAAGTGTCCTCTGTCTAGCTATCACGGTTCATGCGATACAGTCTGGTGACAGACGGACAGACAGACGGACAGTGGAGTCTTAGTATAAGGGTCCCGTTTTTACCCTTTGGGTACAGAACCTTAAAAAGCCATTGTGTCTCGCGTGGATCCATATTTAGTGCACTCAAGGGGTTGATGCTTGGCAAAGCTCTTATTTTCTTTGACGTGATGCATGCCCATGCAATTTATTTTCTAACTAGTTTTTCCCGCGGCCCATCCCACCAATACCATAATGCGTTCTATTGAAATAAAAAGTAGACATTAGCAATAGTGCAAAAGCCATAGAGTAGGTAGATTACTATCGGACAATTATTTTTTGTAATTGTAGAGATTATTCTTTTATAAAATTATAAGCGAATAAACACAGTTCTCATTTTGCTTCGTAACGTACCAAAACCGACGAGGATGTATGCTACTACAGTGGAACATAATAACTCAATGTCTCTTCCTACGCATACGTTATAGGGGCCTGTAGCCTTTTGTGTGGGGTTTAAAGGCAGGACCTACATGAACTATGAATAGCAGTCTGCTGTAGAGATAAGACAAATTGTATCGTAATTTCTGGTCAAACCAAATGCTGGGAAACAGAGGATGAAATTCTATTGAATTTGCACTTGGTTATCATAAAAAATCGGCCAAGTGCGAGTCGGACTCGCGCACGAAGGTTTACGTACCATTATCGCAAAAAAACGGCAACAAAATCACGTTTGTCTTATGGGAGCCCCACTTAAATATTTATTTTATTCTGTTTTTAGTATTTGTTGTTATAGCCGAAACAGAAACACATCATCTGTGAAAATGGCAACTATCTAGCTATCATGGTTCATGAGGTACAGCCTGGTGACAGACAAACAGACACACAGATAGACAGTCCCGTTTTTATTTACCCTTTGGGTTCGGAACCCTAACAAGCTAGGTATAACATGCCAATTTTTTTTTAAACAAATTTGTAAACATATATAAGGTGAAAAATAAATTCTAACCAGATTTTATACAACGTTTACAAGTAAAGAACAATATGCTAAATTAAACCTTATAGCTTGGCAAAATAAGGCCTATGATTTAATAATTCCCTTTTGCGTAACCCATTCATTTACCGTAGCTTACTGGCTAACATATTCCAAGAAACCATTCATAGTTAGCCAAAATAGACTGACCTTTAAAGAATATTGCTATAAATGTTTATATTAATTCCATCTACTTCATTGCCAGGGCATTATGTTTTTGATTGATTGTACAATGAAATATTAACGAATGGTTCTGTTTCTTTTCAGGTATGTACCCGTTTTAAAACTTCTTTTGGTAAGATTATTTTAAACGATTTTTCTGATGGCTCGACGCAATTTTATATCACACCGATAAGCGATTTTTATTAAGCGAAATTGCAAGTACGTTCACATGTGCGTTCATGCGATGTAATTCGACCGGTTTGCACTTGTAATTATCTTAGAAAATACTTGTACGATATCCCTATTGACGCAATTAAAATTGCATCGTGCCATCGGGAAAGTCAGTCAAGAAACAATTTCCTTGTTTAAAATTCTGTTATGAACAATAAAAAACATACTACACTCAAAATTTATAGCAACGCGGATTAAAGAAGTAAATTAGAAAAAACGTAAGATCGAAAATATTTTACAGAATGAAAAACAGATGCTTGCGTTTCTGAACGTGGATGAATATTTTATGTATCATTTCGCAGTCCCGGCGAATTCATCTCCACTTGAAAGATTTATATCGGACGAAATCTCGAGTTTACGGGCGGCTTGCGATCTAAACGCTCCGACACATTTCACCGGATACGTTGCAATTTTTTCGCTACTGCATTTTTCGCTCCTTCGGATTTGCATGCTCGATTCTCACTATCGTACTTATGGGAGCGGTTGAATTTTTAATGCGAATTTTGTTTCACTCTATATTTTGCTGCTTAATGAGATGAGCTATGAAATGTTTTTTGGAGCGTGAATAAACCATTTTACGAGTTCACGTTTTGAACTATGTTTAATATTGAATTTTAATAATCAATTATCTTTGTTGAAACCCATTCACGTGACAATTTGATATTGATTCATCTTATCTGATATTTCTGTTCAAAGCTGACGTAGACACAATATCAATACAAAATATTAATATCGTCTGAAGAGATTTGCGTGACCTGCTATCGATTTCAGAGCCAATATACATACACTTTCTGATCGTGTCAAAGGACACGATCAAGTTGAAAGAGTCTATCCACGCAGTAACTAAAGAGTTACTGCCTAGACTTAATGTTATAAATATAACTAACGACTCTACGTTCTAGATTACATTGTTGATTTGGGTCGATAAAATGTACCCGTATTTTAGTATTTAAGGTAATGGTAACGGCTTTGAATCTTTATTCTATAAATTGCTGGATAAAACATGCCTATAAAACATCAAGAGTTTGTTTTATTAGCATTTGGTAGGAATTTCACTTGATATTTTGTACTAAAAACCCGCAGACAGGCTCCACACGAGAGTGTTACAATAATGTTGTCATTTCCAGTCAGCTATTTTTTAAAGATGTTTTTAATGTTCGTAGAAAAATGATTTTCGCATCGTTGTCGCACTGAGCGTCACACCTGTCTACGGAAGCTAATATCTACTGGCATAAAACACAATTTCATTCTCATATCGCTATCACTGTCTGTCTGGGCCTACGTACCTTTGTCCAATATTGGCTGTACAACAATGTACATTGACCAGTTACTGACCAGTTCGACAAACCTATTGTGTACCAATATAGTGTTGCCAATATTTGGTGTTGGCCTGTTGGCCTTTCACGAGCTCTGAGAGCCGACGGAGGGAAATAGGTCGTACTGTACGCTTCGATGATTGACTTGCAGTCAACCATTTATGTAACACTGCTTTTGTCGTCTACATCATGTGGAGATTATATAATAACTGATTTGGTTATGCGTTAAATTAAGTTTTAAAGCAGGAGACAAGACTTTGGTATCGAATTATAGACCAATAACTCCTGCAGCCTAGTTTTTCAAAAATTCTAGAAAATCTTATAAATAAGAGGCTTAAACACTACCTAAAAACTCATAAACTTCTCTCAGGTAATCAGTTTGGGTTCAGTGAAAAAAAAATCAACCGCCGACGCTCTCCACAACTTCGTATGTAGTCGAAAAAATGGATAGGGAACAGAAGTCTCTAGGTATGTTCCTCAAACTAGCAAAGGCCTTCAACCCCGTCTCTGTACCCATCCTCCTGAACAAACTCGAGACCTTAGGAATTCAAGTAATACCTCACCAACTTTTCCAAGATTACTTGACAAACCAAAACAAGTTATAAAAATTGACAATAGTGTAAGCCATGAGGAAAATGTCACGTTCGGAGTACCTCAAGGCAGTGTGATGGGTCTTCCACGTTTTTTAATATATATTAATAAGCTCTGCAATCTGCTTTAACAAAATGGTCAAATAACAATATTTGTAAATGACACAGTATTATTGTTCAGCTCCCACACGTAGAAAGAATTAACCGAAGTAGCAAATTAAGGTTTTGCTTGTAAACCGTACTTTGAAAAGTATTGTTTTAGTGTTTATAACATACTCAAATATAGAACATCTTTTGCATACAAATTTCACAATTATCTCGGTCCTAGCCTTTACAGCAAAGTAAATATAGATCTGAAAAATTTAAGAATCTTGACAGACAAACATGCAAAAAAGCCATGGATAAATATTTGGAAACATTAGACTACAACAGCTCTGAAAATCTACAAAAGAATGGCAAAAAGGCACATAAATAATAAAGCACACAAACATAAACATACATTAAAAATAATTATAAATATACCTATCCTTTTCCCGTACGCATAATACGCGCTTAGTCGTGGAGTTGCGGAAACAGCCCGTCGAAACTAAACTAACTAATTAACATATACCGATACCCATACCCAAACACAAAACAACACAGACAATTCCAATCATGTAACTTAATGAATATAACTGTACTAAGATTTATTACCTATACATTATGTAATCAATCTCCTTAACTATGTGAGTTGTAACTGGAACCTTGTGGGAATCTCTTGTTCTAAGATGGGGAAGACTATTCGCTCGTGTTACAGTTTTATACTTGTACGAAGGGATAGGGCGAATCAGTCCAAATACAATCAAACCATTTTTACAATCTACCATTTCACATTCTCCAACTGTTGACCTGCCTAAATTGTATTGTCAAAATAACTTTAAATTATTTTTGTCTATCTTGTTCTTGTGTTTATTATTACGTTACTCTGTATGGTTGTCTCATATTCATGAATAAAGATGATGATATTATCATAAACTTTCGAATGTTGATGCATTTTTATTGTAAATGAAATGTTCTGAGCACTATTTATGAAGAGTTTACAATCTTACGAATTCTATAAACTTACGGTGTTTGCAATAATCGTGCAAATACTCATTACCTGAATTGAAACATTAGTAAATTACCGAGTTCCTTCCCTTAAATGGAAAGGTGTGTTGCGCCGCTTAAACTACACCAACAGTTTACTTAACAGGAACTGTAACATCAAAGTGTACAACGTTGTTTACAATTTATGTCCATCCAGGTAATGTGGCAAACATCATCATAAGTCTTTTTAATGTTCCCACTGCTGGGACACAGGCCTCCTCTCTGTGAGAAGGAAACATAGAGTCAAGTTAAGAGACCGGTCATGTTTCATATTTTTAGATTTTGTTAATTTTCCTGAAAAATTAAGAAGATTTTTAGTACAGATGTTCTAAGAATGTGATTAGACCCCTTTATGGCTTAACTCACCCATTCTTAAAATATCATAAATCCAACAGAAATATACGCCATTCTCACGCTAATTTCTGCCACGTTCATTTTATCCACTCTCTCTCCATTAACTTAGAAAATAAAGTTATCTCAAAGACTAAAATGACAATAATTGCTGGAGACGCTTTCAGATAGGCATCCCTCACGTGAAAGACAGTGAAATTATTAAATTCGCTTGACCTATTTACCGGCACTCTATTGTATGTCACAGAGTAACGAAATGTGCCACCTTTCAGTCAGTTGAAGTGGCTGTATAATATTTTGTGTGTTGCTTTTGTTTATTCTGTGGCAGCTGGTGGCTGGTGGTGGCTGCTTTTATTACAGCGTTCCAAAAAAAACTGGAACCGTACTAGAATTTGGATTGCAGTTTTCAGCATCGTTTCTATCAATATTTACTGAGAAAGATGTCCCAAATGTTTAATAAAATTTTATGAGTATTTAAGTAAGTATCAAATTTTGTAAAAATACTGTAGATATTTTTTACAAGTCAATCTTGGGTGATGCGTATCTAGTTATATTGCTAGTCTAATAAACATCGTAGAACCCTCTAAACAAATTACCATTTATTATTTCAAAGTTCTAAGGAAGGTTTCTTTTAATTATTTATGAGACACACCCACAATCTAAGAATTTGCTACGTCACGAAGCTTCACGAACATGAATAAATCTAGTTCCATTAAAATAACATTTCTTCAAACATATTTTTTTTTACCATAATAGACACAGCTTTCTAGAAATGTTATTTAATACATTTTTCGAAGTTTGTCCTTTCTGTCCCTTGTGTCCGTAGGTGTCGTAGAAAATTAAATATTAATCTTGATATTTTTACTATAGAAGCTGAGAGGCACACTATGAGACCATTTAAACTATTCCTCGGCCTTTACGCGTTATGAAAACGATTACAAGAGTTATTTACTTATTCTAGGATCTGATAGTTACTTTTTTAGTCAATAGTCTGTGTACTTTAAGCAAGCGCGTGCCAAATACTCGACTCAAATATTCAGAATCGAAAATGACATTATTGGAGTTGTAATAGGACCTCGGCAGCCAAGAGGACTTAACGAAAGCCCCCTCCGAAATTATTCTTAATGGCATCATAAGCGGTTTTTCGCAGCATTCAATTTATTTTCATAAGATAACTCGTTGGGAAAATTAAACGAAAATAGAGTGATAATTTGGCGAATAAAAATAGCTGCCCGAGAGGAAAATGTAATTGTTGTTTTGTCATTGTTGATTGTTGTTGTTAGAGGTACTATCAGCTAAGTGTTGTGGCTATCTAAGCTGGACACACCAGGCTTGTTAGGATCAAAGGCACGTCATTCGGTAAAGCATCCGCACGGAGGTCTGCGGCGCTCGCAGCGCTATCGATTTTCCGCAGTCTGTGGCGGGGGAGAAGCGCGCGGTGCCGGGTGCGGGGAACGGGTCTCTCAGCTGGGTGCCCCCCTCCCCCTGTAAACATAAACACAACCTCCCTCCCCGCGTCTCAGGATCGACATCCGCCGAGGTGAAATAACGACACTGAATATTTATGAAGCCTCGTATCACGGATTAAGATTCGACTTTTGTAGGTCATCAATTCGAAAGGCATTTGTTAAGAGCTAAGCCGACGGCTGGTAACTGTAACCCAGTGATGAGGGTAGCTAGCTTATGAAAAAGTTTGTAATCAATGCTCACAATAGAGTTGTTCAGTTAGAATCGATCGCTTTGTTTGTAGTTATTGCTAGGGGCATGTACCTTCACTGTGCATGCATTGTTAATTTAGTGTGGAACATTTTGCGGTAACTAATTAAAGGTATATAGGTACGTGTATAAGCGTTTATGTGTGTGTATGAAAGTTTAATGAAGCGTTGAAGGCAAACGGACTTGGAAATGGATTTCTGGTTTATATAATAGAATTTTCAGTGGTGTTCTGTACGTTTTTGGATAGAGTTATTTCAAGCAATACTTCTGCAACATATAATAAACATGGTACTTCGTGATTATGAGTCAATCTTTTATTATTACTAGCTTCTGCTGGCGGCTTCGCCAACGTGATTGTCGAAAATTGTCCCAAGGGAACATATTCCCGGGATAAAAAGTATCCTTTGTGTTATTCCTGACTATAATCTATCTCTGTGCCAAATTTTATCTAGATCCATCCAGCCGTTTGAGCGTGAATAAGTAACAAACATACAAACACACACACTCATAAACTTTCGCCTTTGTTATATTAGTGTGATATATATATTAGAGTGAGTATGAGATATGCTCTCCTGATCTAGTTGATAAGGAGAGCATAACAAAAAGA
Organism: Orthosia gracilis; assembly: GCA_947562075.1. Lineage (NCBI taxonomy): Eukaryota > Metazoa > Arthropoda > Insecta > Lepidoptera > Noctuidae > Orthosia > Orthosia gracilis. The sequence goes on from OX387269.1 coordinate 4,694,322, forward strand.
GTACTGGAGGAGTAAGCGAGTAAGTGGTCGACGATAGAGCACACATAACTTGAAGTTACTTTTTCTCTTGTTACCACCACATTGTTACAAACATTTAATTCGGTAGGTCATTTCACTCCGTTTTTAGGTCCTATCACCGAATATATCCACGCACCACCACCTGCACCTGCCATATTTTACCTCTGCACCACCCTAAGGTCGACTGGTAGAAAATGCCTAAGGCATTAAGTCCGCCTTTGTACTTACGTATAAATAAATATTCCGTGAAAGAATACGACGATGAATAACATGGTTGAAACTTACTCCATAGCTTGTCCATTATCATATCGTTTGACGGTTCAATAATAACCTGAGCTCTTAAATGAGCATAGATAAGCGTCATAAGTGCTCTCAGAGAGGAGTGTATGAGACACATTCACACATTATAAGACACCGTTTCAAAATAAAGTGTTCGTACAATTTATTGCCGCTAGTTTAGAGTGGCACCCACTTATATCTTGCCTCTACTGCTAGACTATTACTTATACTGCTAGAGAAAATACCACTTCACCTACTAAGTACTAACCTTTAATGTCACGTTGAAGTATTTTATTTTTATTTTAGGATTTTTTTTTTTTTTAGAGGCCAGATATTTTTTTTTTAGGAATAGAAATTCATACAAACTTATCATCACGCCTTTATTACCGAAAGGGTTTGGTAGTGGTGTACCTAGAACCACTGCAGGGTGAAAGCTACTGTACACCCCTATTTCGTTAGTTATGTTTAAGTCAAATGTAAAACGGCCAAACATTTCCACAAAAAGGGCACAATTTTAGAGACTATTGAATTTTTTTTAATATTCACGGCGAACATCGAGACTGTCTACGCTGTCTACTATGGACGGAAGGTACAGTACAACTTTTTCTTTATGTCCCTCGGCAAAGTTCGTGTTCAGTCAGTCGTCGGATTTCTATCAGACTTCCAAATTGATTGAAAGCGTCAGGTTTGCATCAAGTGCAAAGTGCAACTGATAGAAAGCCGACGACTGACGAAACACGAAGTTTGTCGAGGGAAATTAAGAAAATAGTTGTACTGTACTTACTAGTTAATTAAGTTTTAGTATAAAGTGACAGTTTAAAAAGTGGTGTTGGTTGTCTTTGGAAAAAAAAAATCTTTCTTTCTTTAGTTTTCTTTTGTTTTTAAATACATAATATACCTAGATAAACTTTCGCCATTTGCCCATGCTACGACCATTACATATTCCTTTTGCTTCATTTTATCTTTTTGTACTAAATTGAATAGAAAGTTATACAAAATTAAGAGTCGATGTTAAGATCCTCTCTTACTAGTATCTTCCAATCAATAGTGAATTAGTAATCAGTTAGTTCCAACCACAGACATAAATCTAAATAGATAACGCAAGTCCCTCCATCTGTATGAAAACCAAGCGTGCCACTTTTTCACAAACAATTTAAAAACAAATTTAGTTACCAATGAAAGAAAACATTTCCAATGCTTTGGCTAACTTTTTCTATACATTCCTTATAGCTCAATATTTCATAAAAAGGCATTTTTCTAGATTTCGGTGGACTTCCGGTGCCGATACTGCTAAATGAAAAGCCCAGATTACGATCATTTGTCGTAACTTTAGTCCGTTTTTTGGCACGCGAAGTACATACAATCGCGTCATCTAGTTAGATTTATGTCTGTGGTCCCAACTAACTAAAAACATTTTACGTTTTTTCCTTCAATTTTTAAGGTAATGTCCCATCTATTGAGCCGTTTAACATTGATCTCAGACCCAGTACTTACGCGTACTTTACGGACTGAATACCTCACGGCTCATAGACCGATTTCCCGTCCCTTTGTGTGACGTCACATTCAATGTAATGTAAGCTCACCGCTAAATCTATCCGGGAACCCTTCTCGGGAACTAGGTTATAATATAATACGAGGAGAGGGTGCATCTGTGTGATTGAGGGTGTAAATGTGAGTGGGGTGCAAATGTGTGTGTTAAGGAAAAGATAGCCGAAATGTATAACATAGATTACACTTGATGGAAAGTTTATATCCACGAAGATTTGCTGAAGAAAAAAGATATTGGATACGAGAGATGCTCAAGCCTCTCGAAAACTGGGAAAAAGTAATAATTAACATATCATTCGTTACGACGGTTAAGCTCATAAAAGTTGTGGATAAGCAAACGCAATCAGTCATTCGATGCCAATTATCTTCGACATATGCATGGCTTCGAGTTTTCAGTCTGCTTTGAGAGGCAAAGTTCAATAATAAAGAAAAAATACATTTATTTTTGTACATTATTATATGAATCCCATGGACAGCCAAAAGCAGAAAGCACAAATGTGTCCGTCCTTTCACAACTCAATATCAAGACCCGATTGTCTACAGTTTACTTAAAGCGTATTTTGACTTACTTTAGCCAAATAATGCGAAGAAGAGATAGCAACCTTGAAAAGCTGGTCATTGTTGGCAATACCGAAGGAAAGAGAGCACTAGGCCGGTCGCCAACACGATGATCTGATCAAGTGAAAAATGCTACGTCCTCAAGCAAATTCTAGCAGGTGGTGATGGCAACTTTGGACCGGAGTCGATGGAGGCAGATTGTCCGCTTAATAGGTTCCAGTGACCACGATCCTCAGTAATGAGGAACCGACTGAAGAAGAAGACATTGTTATATTCATCAGTGTGTGCATTTTATGATATAAATATTTTCACGTATTCTGATTTTATTCAGAACGCTTACAATTTTAAAGCAAGTCGACAAACGAAACTTCATCATAATCATAATCATTTTTTATTTGTGTAACATAAGTAGTAAACACAGTTTTTAAATTAAATTTCGTAGGTCGCTATGTTATGCCAAGAAGCGTACAAATATTATGGCTACATGCGAAATACGAAGAAAAATAAAATATTAATCATGCGAGATGTAAACACAAATTATTTGGTTAGTATGTTAAAATTAATAGAATATGTTATATAAATAACAACAAAATTATGAATGTCACAATATGGAGTAATTTCTACTGTCAATGCATAAATAATAATCATACATTACAAGTAGCCATTCAAGTTTGTTTCTCTCTACAACATAACATAACATCACGCCAATATTCTACGAAGGGTTAGTCCTATACACCCAAATTAAATCAGTTATATTTAAGTGTCACGTATTACTGGGCGATGAGGAACTCGTGGCTAAATAATAACAGCCGAACGGGTCGTAGTTCATGGTTAAGCAACGCTTGACTAGGCCGGTCCGTGGATGGGTGACCATTTCAACATACCGAGATTCCTCCGTGCCTCGGAAAGCGCGCTAAGCCGTTGGTCCCGGCTGTCATTTGAAGATCTTTGGCAGTCGTTACGGGAAGTCAGAAGCTTGAGGTCTGACACCAGTCTTGCCAAGGGGTACCGTGTTACCCAGTAACTGGGTTGTGGAGGTCAGATATGCAGTCGCTCCATGTAAAACACTGGTACTCAGCTGAATCCAGTAAGACTGAAAGCCGACCCCAATATAGTTGGGAAAAGGCTAGGCAGATTGATTGTTTTACTGGGCGATGTTATTGCTATCAACTGGGCACAAATCACCGGGCTGCTACTAAGGTATTCCAGGTGGAATAACCCAATAACACTTTGCCTGACCCGGGAGCCTAACCCAGGACCACACACTCAGCAGTAGCTATACCGACCACTAGGATAAATTTGAAAGAGAGTTACCGCGGCCCTGGCACAAGCAACTGAGGGAACACGGGTGAGTTTTAGTCAGTAAAAGTTTAAAAAGCCCTTCCGCTTCACCCAGAGTAGGAGAAGTCATTGGATGATTACGAACCCCATAAAAGGCCAACATACACACATTAACATTTACTATGTATACTCTGACGTCACAGAATCTATAAAATGCTTAGCCGTAAAATAATACCTCTACAAAATTATGTAGGTATCTTATGTACAGTCAACTACACTACTTCTTCATTAAGATAGCGGGTTCGGCCAAGCCCTTAAATAAATGTTACCTTAATGCTACCTACGAGTGTGTTCTATGGGGTATTTTTATGAGCCCATAAAATCCGGAATCCAAGTACATTTAGGGGCTGCTACCTAATATCAATTTACTCGCGATTCTTCTTCTGTACATAAAAGATTGGGGGATATTTTGCAGGCTTAATTGAATCTTCAATTATTATGGCGAGTTTCGCTATGATACCGGGTTATTGATATCATAAAGGTGGGTTATTTTTATTGGTAATAAGTGTGATTTGGTCTAGCCACGTTTGGTAAATGGTTTTATGATGTTATTAAGAAATATTGTTATGGTTAACTAGTTTTTGTCAGCGGCTTCGCCTCCGTGGAAGTTGGATATTCTCGTTCTACCGGGATAAAAAGTATCCTATGCTCTAATCCATAGTCTTTCTGCATCCAAACTTGCTCAGCCGTTGAAGAGTAATTGATTCATAAACACTTTTGGGTTTGAGTGTTATATTATGTTATACAGACTTTCACATAATAATATTAGAAGGATGTTTACCAATATGTAATGACCAATGTTCTTTGGATTTTTGGGCAACTGTGCCCACCCTATCTATTCCTGTAAATGTCATGAATGCAACGAAACTACGTCTTTTAGGACGATAAGTAAATATAATTATTTGTTTTAAACACAATGATTGAATTAAAATAGGGATGCTCTTTCGAATAGTCACTTATCTATTCTTGTAAATGTTATAGACTGAAGGCGGCCAAGCGACCGCAAATAAACAGCTGATCCCTATTTTTTTTGAGTTCGACGAAAGTAGATGTTTTGCAAAGAAATTTTTTTCCGATTCTGAGGTGATTGAAAACTTAAAGTTTATTATATTCATGAAATTGCCAACGATTTAAAAACCACCCTGCCTTACAAAATAAGTTATCTCTCGTTAGTTAAGTTATCTTAATAAGTTGTCTCGGTATCTTAATGTTCCCACTTCTGGGAATCAGACCTCCTCTCAAAGAGAGGGAGTGAGCTTTAATAATCTACCACGCGGGCCCAGTGCGGTTTGGTAGAAGTCACATGTCTTCAAATTTTTGGTTCTAGGACATGCCGGTTTCCTCACAATGTTTTCCTTCACCGTTTTGAGAGCAGTGGTGATGAAATAAATTTCACAAAGTAAAGCGCCTGCTCAGGTTCAAACCCACGACCTACAACTACTCGTAAGTCGGGGTCGTACCACGGGGCCACCACTGCTCCTACACAAAAGAAGTAGGTATACTTAATTAATATTTTACCGACGTCAAGATGATGTTTTCTTTTTCATACTGTTGCTACGCCGTAGCAGGCCGTAACTTGATAAAGTCGCTACGAAGCTACGACGCTACGAATACTGTTTCAACGTAGCACGTAGCCGGCCTGCCTGCCTCGCGACGAGACAGTTCATTATCCTTCTGAAACTTAAGGGCCCACATCCGCTTTAGTGCCGTAAAACGGTAACTTTCTAAAGCATACTCCTAAGTAACGGCTAGAATAAGGTTTGAAAAAATATATTTTTATTATTGTTTCATGTACATTATTTTTTTAAACATATTTTTTTCGTATAACAAATAGTTTTGCTTTAAAAAAATAATTAGCAACACGATATTTTTCGCAACTTTTGGATACTCCTCCAAAACGAAATGATATTTTGGTTCCAAGCGGGCGCACGGCCAGTACTGCGTTAACATTGGGGCGTATATATCGCCTTAAGTGTGTTTATTACTTTTCCCTTCTTTCATATATGTATAACTAATAATACTAAATAATATAATATAAATGTTAAAGTCTGTTTATATGTCTGGATGATTATTAATTAATCACGCCTCAACCGTAGAACAAGTTTGGACGAAACTCGACACACAAGTAGCCATAAATACATAGGAGACTTTCTACCTATATCCTACTAACATTATAAATTTGAAAACCTTGTGTATTGAATGTTTTATAGGCAATCCTTTGTCAAGGTCTTGACGGACTTTGATGAAATTTCGACTTGGGTTTCGTAAAAAAAAAAAAACTGGTAGTACGATACCGTGGAATCTTTTTCGACTTCCACACGAGCTAAAACATTGTTAAAAGCGAGTGATTTAACCACACAATACAATATCACAACATTATACCAAGTAATGAAAATTTTCGTCAAATTCATACTACATATTACCTCGTAACGCTCGAAAATTAATAAGGCTTAACGTTGGAAATATAAAGCGCGTCGTAAATTAAACGCGTTATTTCGATAATGTTGCGCTTACATTGCGTATTGTGTGTGACTTACGATTTGTTTGCCCGCACAAGTGCAGGAATGTACGCTGGTTACTGGACTGGTTCCATTCGGGTAACCGTTGCGTTGCTAACAGTTTACGCGCGCATTGCGTTTATAATGCGTCTGCTTTTGCTGTGTTTTAGGCAGTGCTATGTTTTATAGTGGCCAATTATACGCAGTTATATGGGTATGTTCCTAAAGCTTATGTTTTAGTGAATAATAACGTATCACCCAGCTAAGGGTTAGGCAGAGGGGTTCTTAAACACAACTAAATAAATGTGGGTAGATATAGATAGTTCAAGTCAAATTTGCGCCCGGCGCCATGTGTGTGTGGGCTGTGCGTATGTAAATACACAGCTTTAATTTGTTTGGCAGTGACGCGGCAGGGCAAACAATCCACACTCACATGCTTACCCACACAAAGCGCTGCGCGCAAAGATGATTTGAACTATCTATACCTACCCACATTTCTTCAGTTATGTTAAAGTACCGTGCAACCTATTCTACGTGGCACACATCATAACTTCAGTAGCTTCAAACGGAAAACCCAGTAAAATTTTGGTCGATCCGGAATGGAATGTCGGACCTCCTGCTCAACAATTGTACATACGACCAAGAAGGCAGTTCCATTATTGACTGTTCCGTTATTTTCTTGTTGACTGCCAGTCAGTGTAAAATTAAAAACTAATGTTAAAATAAAATGTACCTGTGTATTTTGTACATCTGGTAGGTACTTGAAACTGCCTTTTTGTAAACGAAACGCCGAAATTCAATAAAATGGTCCGTTCTTTTTTCCTTTACGTTCCGTAATTATTTTCAAGGACACTCTGTCCGAGCAAATAACACGAAATTTGATACAGTGGTCGGTTTACATTCGTCGTATACGTCGGACGAAATGAGCCGTAAAAAATTATGTAATTTTGTGGATAGCCCCAATGTTAGACGTGAATGAGGGACCACCGGGGAATTTGTGGTGTAAAAATATTGACCCAACTAGACATATGGATCATAAGTACATGAGTTACGTACTTTGATATAAGAGTCACGTTGAGACTGTCTTATTGTTCAAGTGATTGTAAGCTGCTGAACCTAGATTTTACCTGTGGTTCCAGAAATGTGGTCTGGGGTCTTTAAGTCAAGAGTGAATAGGTTACTTCTAGGCAAGCGTGCTTCACTGTCAACCATATCATCGCTTACCATTAGGTGAGATAGTGGTCAAACCTAAGCCTATCAATAATAATTATAGAAAAAAGTGTTAATGGCTGTTTTCGGAATATACATTTAAAAGCAATACGCCCACTGCCTTATCAAATATGGGACTTGCAACAAATGGCGAAAATTTGGCGTGCAAGAATATGAATCTATCTCTGCATACCTCTTTGGGTAATACAGACTCAGATGTGATACTATATGTCATAAATTGTATTTCAAATGAAGACTAAAAGGTTTTATCAAATAACTCGAGCTCTTGAGTATTTGAAAATAACTCTCCCTGAAGTGGTGTCTAAACTGACGCGTAAAGGCTTCTATCTTATCAAAAAAACACAAAAATTCGTTCTAGTAAATGCCCAAGAATCAATGTAAATAACACCTTTATTCGACTGTACTCATAAAAATGCTATTTATTTCCTTCTTAACGATCAGAGGATCACTTTTCAAAACTCACGAGGCATTTTCTTCTAAATAATTATGAACTTTAACATTAAACTGTCCAGACTGGTACCTAAGGGACGTATTTAGTCTTTAAACAGTAAATTCTGGTTGTACAGCGTCTTGGTCTAAAACTGGCAGATAATGAGAATTTATGGGCGCTCGACGGAACATCTGGCCCGACCTTCGAGGGAGGATTATGACGATAATTATAGATATTTCTAATATGTCGCGACTGAAATCCCTGAGGATAGAAGAGATATTCTTGCGTCAGACGTCCACGAACAAACAAAGGTCTTCTAGACCTTGCAAGGACCAATCCAAAAGAAAATGTTACGAGAGAAAACATTTGAAACCTCTAGGTTGACTTGTAAGTATTAACTTTCATATAGCATAATGTATTAGGGAACGGAAAATGTAAGATATATACCTGTAAATTCTATGCTCACGTTTGACCACAATCTTTGGTAACTTTCTGGTCATCAATATCGATACATATAATAAATCTGTAGAAAAGTCGTTTTTGTACACCGAAAATGTTGCCAAAAAAAATAGCCAGGGTGTTAAAGGAGAACCAACAGGGGGGTGACCATAAGCTCTTAGAGTAAGGTTATTTTGATAATGCGTAAGTGACAGATGAATACAAGTCATATAAATCTGTCCCTTACACACACTCAAAATAACCTTGCTGTAAGAGCTTATGTTCACCCCCCAGAACTCATTTCCAGCATTTTTGGAATTTTTGTCTGTTTGAGGAATTTATGAACTCTAGGAAAATTGAAAGACATGAAAATTAAATTTGACATGTTTATTTTAATTGATTGATTTATTTAGATCCCACGTTAAAGTTGACATCTATACAATTTGTATTTTTTTTTTATTGAACCTTGTAATTTGATTTTTATTTTATTGTAGATAATTTTTGATTTAGCATTTCTTTATTAATTTAATTGTATTTTTTTCTAATTGAGAAAATTAGAATTTATTAATTTATTTAGTACTCATGTTAAAGTTGACATCTAAGCAATTTGTAATTTAATTATTTTTCTTTGACTTTTGTAATTTGATTTTTATTGTATTGTGGCTTATGTTTTTATTTAATTTTGACATTGGAGTTTATTGTTTTGTTTAAATCGAGTAAATTAGAATCATTATTATGATCACAAAATTTGTATGCCGAATTTAGTAGGCGGAATATGAAGAACTATTGTGTGTGTATTATAAGATCTGTACAATGCCATATTTCACGCAAATAAATGAATCTATGTATCTATCTATCATCAAGCTAGTACGCTCGAAAGGGGTACGCATATGTCTAGAGTTCACCTTGGTAAACCCTCATTTCACTGGTTATGTTCAAGTTTCATGATATTCGGGTAATCTATTATAGCATTATAGATACCTTACTAAATAACTTGCCTATTAGGTACAACTAAAAAGTGAAAAATAAAAAAAAGTTTTTCAAAAAAATACTACATCGGTAGTCCCGAATAAAAACACTACAAAGTGAAAAATAACTTTATTTTTGGATAACTTTTTTTTCGGTAGGGTGTTCTGGAGTGATACTAGATTGCGCGCAGCAAATCTGTCCTTATTTTTTTGTATATTTTCGATATTCTCCTCCCTAGAGTAAATAGTATTCTGTGCAGTGAAGACTCGATCTAGGTAGATAGAAAGGTAAGTTAGGTAGGTGGGTTTAGGTAAGTAGGGTAGGTACAGGTAGGTAGGTAAGTAGGGTAAGAAAGGCAGTTAACGGCCGCGGCTTCGCTCCCGTACAGCTAGTCGTACCTATAATTCGTTATCTAACGTCACAGATCCTTTTGTTTTGTCCATGTAATCAAATTATTTTGTCGAGCTTCGTCTCTATTGACTGTCGGAAATGAATTTATTCACCTGAATGAATAGTGGACCGATTAAAAATGAATGAAAATCATGATTGGATCACATCTGTTGGGATTTCATTGTACGTAGATAGTTATTATGGATTGAAAAAATAGATAGGAATTTGAAAAAATAGAGGAATCGTTAAAAGGTTAAGTAAACATAATTAATACCAAAACCAATCAATAGATTACCGTTGGGAAAAATACTTAATCTATTTCGGCCGACAAGTAGCTTTGCTTCATTCCACTTTGAAAGGTATATTACGTTAGTATAGGCACTTAAGACATTTTAGCTTGGTCTCTGAGATGGCAACGCACTTCCTATGCATCTCGTATTGCAGATTTCATTAAGTGGTGGGGTCCACTTAAGTCACTTATCATCGGGTACGCCGTTTACTCGTTTACCAACTAATAAATCGACCATCCATGGTAACAATGGTAACCATGGTCTATGATCAGCATTTTAGCTGAAAAACGTCCCAAGCTAGACATAATTCACATCGAATGAGGTTCCGAAAAAAAAATTAGCTGTGTGGGCGATACAAAGAAAGATCGACCCTGGATGAATCAGAAGTTGTGCAGTTGTACAGAAAAATATATGTAAAGTGTCGCGACAAAAATATGGCGGTTCGTTCCGAAAAATATATTGAGTGAAGTGAAGTCCGCTGTGAAGTTGCCTCGAGTCTCGCCGACGTAGGATGAAAACACGAACCGACATAGAAACGGTAATCTATTCTTGGAAAGATACCTGACCCATCTTCCAGGTAACATTTTAATTCTTTAAAGGAAACTAAATAATCGATGATTCCAACCCGAAACTAGGTAACCTACATAAGATTCCATTTACATTATTTTTCTTAGAGCAGCATAAAAAAGGATGGAGAAGGTATCTATTAACCCAGTTCCACACAGGCAGGTGCTAACAGTTATTCTTAATTAAATACGAGAAAGTCTTATTAGCTCGAAAGTTTGTTTTAAGGTTTAACTTTGAAACATTTTAATTTTGCAACACTTCAGGGAATAGTAGTGTCAGGTGAAAAGTTTCATGAAAATGAAATGGAATAATATTTTTGCATACTCTACATTTTTGGGCCCAAGGAGACAGTTATGCAGAAGCTTTTAGCAATATTCTGGATGGTTTCTCTAGCTCTCAATCTAACTAGATGAGTCGTCTTCTAGTAACGAATTACTTCATCGGACAGCCACCCAAGTTGGCCTGCCACGTCAAACACAGGGACTAATTGATCTGGTCGGCTATTAGTCGGCTTAGTTTCTCAACCTTCCAGCTATACCAAAGCAATAGTTAAAGAAATAACTCTTGTTCTCCAAAGCATTCTAAACTGAAGTCTAATTTATAGATCAAAGGTTTAATTTTAATTTTAAGACGCTACTGATTATTGCATAATTAGTAGCGTCTTAAAATTGCTTTGTCATGTCTAACTACTTGAATTCATAATTCAAAATAATTTAAATTTATCTCAAGTATCAAGTTTAGCATTGTGTATTTTAAGCTTCGATCAATAATACCATGTATTATTATTGATCGAAGATTTTAAGTACATTTTTAAGTTACACAAAGGCCCTAAAAAAGTATGGGTTGTAATGGAATTTCAACATTATTTTGTAAGACACAGAATTTGCTATTCCAAAATTTCATAATATTCTAGATCTCTTATTCAAAATATAGGTAAGCGTTAATCATAATGGCAGTTATTTTAATAACACACATATAAAACCTAAAACACAACATCAAACCTTTTTAATTAAACACAACACGATGTTTTTTTAATTGTGTATTATTAGGAGTCTCTGAATAAATGAGAATGTCGTCTTTTATAAAATCTCTTTCATCGTTATTAACCCAGTTTCTTTGTGGTGGCACAAACGTTAATTAACTGAGCTATTAATTCAATACGGATATGTGATCACGCGGCGGTCAACCCACACAAAACGGTAAAAAAACTGCATGTTGGTAGTTGAAAGAGCGGTTTTTAGGGTTCCGTACCCAAAGGGTAAAAACGGGACCCTATTCCTAAGACTCCACGATCCGTCTGTCTGTCTGTCTGTCTCTCCTTCTGTCACCAGGCTGTAGCTCATGAACAGTGTTAGCTAGACAGTTGAAATTTTCACAGATGATGTATTTCTGTTTCCGCTCTAACAACAAATACTAAGTTCAGAATAAAATGAACATATAAGTGGGCCTCCGAAACTAAAAAAATATTTTTATTGAATAATTTCATTTATTGGTTAAATTCATTCAAGAACTGATTTAAGAAAAATAATGCTTGTAAGTGTGTTAAGAATATTGAAAACTAGTTTTTGCCCACATCTTCGTCTGTGTATATGTACGCGAAATACATACTTAAACTCACGCTCTTTTCGGTTCGCCTTTTGAAGGGTGTAGGCAGAAACTACAGAATGCCATCTGCTACGATCCTTATCTTTGCAAGCCTGCGGATCCTAGCGTGTTTTAACATAATTAATGTGTCCAATGGCACTCGGCCGTAACTCGGCTGTCTCTAAATTATAGAACGCAAGTAGCGTTCTAATAATTAAATTTTTTAAAATTTCGTATTCGCATCAATACTTAGTTTTTAGATACAAACTTCACACAATTTACCCTTTTTAAAATATTATTAAAAAAAAACATGAGGAAATCCAGTAATGTTTTGCATGTATGGCGTAAAAAGTACTTTAGCTATGTATGGTCAAGGTCAGCTCCGTTATAAAATACAAAGGCCATAATACACGTGCCCAGAAGAGTAACCTTCAACTTTAACAAGGTAACCTTGTAAGACTGATTTCAGATTTGTTTAATTTTAATTAGGAAATTAGTTTAGAAACAGGACTCATAGTTCAAACTGTTAACCAAATCTTAAACTTACATTTAGATACGTCTGGCCTTGTATATGTAAAAGATAGGCACAGTTACTCAATGTTTATCACTATCACTACATATTACACAAATAAAATCTTAACACCCCCGACACGACATCCTGCTCAAATACCCCGATTCAAACAGTAAAATGACCATATATTTTGAACGGCTGAACTGATTTTCATCAAACACCACCACCACCTAAGAACACTCCCGATTCGCGATAAACTAAATCAAAATCGGTTCATCCGTTTAGGAGCTATGATTCCACAGACAGATGCACGAACACAATGACACCTCATCATGTGTGGTATCATTGAACAGGGATTTTAAAATGAAGGCAGGGTTTAGTACAACATATTTTTATCAAGCGCACCGTTTGCGAGATATATTTCGTCAAAGTCATGAAAACAAATTTTTAACCGACTACGACGTCGCAAAGTGTTTGTTGATCGGTATGTATGTATGTAAGTATGTATTCATGTATGCATTTATGCTCATTTGCTTCCTCATAACTGAGTCTTTCAAATTTCGTATCATAAACCTATGTGTATGTTTCGTTAGCTAACATTACTACACACACATAGCACAGGTATAACCTGTCCTTTATTGAATAGTAAATTTCCTAAATCAACTACGTAGTCATACGTTATCTGGAGTTCACTCTTGTAACTTATGCATTATGTATCTAGATACATGTAATATAACGAACCCTAAACTGAAAAAAAAATGTGATGTGGCTCTGCAAGGACCCCAAAATACTGTAAATAAAAAATAATTTTAAAAACTAAAACCCGACTACTGAAAAATCTTGCTCTAAAAAGTTTGAAAAAAGAAAACTATTCTCATCTGAAATTGTTGTGTACAAACTTTATTCGATATGTATCGGATATTAAATAAACACTTACATGTAATAAATATTTTATTGTATATCATACATATTCATAATGGTGTTCAGAGGATAACCGTGGCCGTATGCTACTTTGCAGAATACATTGTTTTGTTACGGTAGGTAGGATATTACTTGAGATTTGCATTCCATTTCCCGTTTTCTATCTATAAGGTTAAAAGGTTTGAACCTATCTCAAGCTACAAAGATTTTAAGACTATTCTATCGACATCTTGTTTTGTTTTGTTTTGTTGATATTTGTTGCATAATTAAGACTAAGAGGTTATTACTATATTATTGTAATTACATGTGTCTTTATATCTTTACATCTAGGTACATTCCAAAGGGAATGTATAAGCCTCCTTCCCTCTTCCTTTTGATTTTCATATATTCGTAATTTTTAGTTTCTATCCTAACATAAATGCACTTGCTTTTCTATATTTTATTTCTGAGTTCGTCCAATGTATTTTAGTTGTAGAAGTAGAGTATTGCATACAGTGTGATTAAAGTTAAAGAAATTTATATAACACCACAGAGATTTGTTGCTAGAGATCATTTCAAGTTTGTTTCTTAAGTTTTCTCCGTTCTCAATAGTTCAGAAGGATTTTCTGCAGTTGCTATAAAATTTCTTGGTTTTCGAATCACTTATTGAACGTCGGTATCTACTACGTTTAGGGTGAATGGTGAATTTTATTAAAAGATAATAATTACCCACGCAAACCGCTTTTGTCTCATGGTTGTCAAAAAAGTAATTTGTTTAGAGTATGAGTGGAAGAATCGATTGCTTTCTATTATTATAAATTGAGACACACAGCACAAAGACTACCTTCTGACACCAAGACTACCAGAATATTTGAAAAATTAAGATTTCATCATCATATATGATGATGAAATCTAGATATATATATCTAGCTTTTTCCAAAAAATGTGCCAAAATTTGTTTTTGGTGTCCGGTCTAACCGGATAAAACATAAATTTTAAGAATAATAATATCTTCTGATTCGCATTTCTAAAGGTACTTTTCCCTTGTCTCTAAGTCAAAGTTTTGTTATTAATTTACGAGTATTCAACTTTTTCGAATTCCGTAAAGTAAAAAAATATTTTCTCTTTTAATTTTAACAATGGTAAGACAAAGTTAAAGTCTTTGTTTTTAAGAACAAGGGGAACACAGCTAAATCTTATTCAAAGGCCTAAAGATTAATGTATTCATGTAGTAATAGGTACCTTTACAGAATGGAAAGTTGATGCAGGCCTTAGACAGAAAGTGGGTACCCTAAATATGAATGCTACCAAGCTGTACAAAAAAAAACAATATTTGAAAAGTTACTTGCCGAAACCGGTAATCGCTAGAACACAAATATGAAAAAAGGGCATTCTGAATTTTGATGACATAACTCAAATGGGACAATAAAAATGGGACGGTAAAAATCTCCTAAAAAAAATTGCATCTGAAATTGAAGGAATATCGTGAAGACTTTAAATTATTTGGTAGGTAGGTATTAAGGATTTGAAATATTTTAATCTCATTTCAGGATACCTTATGCATGCATTGCAGAATTGCAGAATATATCATCAATATTCTCATCATAGCATGAGTAAGATTATACCTATTCATACGCGCATCCAATCCAATCCAGAGGCTTACCTATGATTTGTATGAAATTGAATCATTCCGTTTTTATTTCAGTATTTTTACAAGAACTTGGAAAACTGACCTGTCAAAGATTAATCTATTTTCTAGGAGACTATTTTCTATTTCACCTATAACAAGGTTTTCATGAAATTATTTCTCATATTATAAATTAATATTGAAATCAATAGCAATTGGAAACTTTTGATGTCACAAAATGAAACTTCTATCGCATAATTAGTTAAATTTACAGCTAATTCGCTTCTAGGAGCTTTTAGTATTTTGCGCAAAAGTCAATTATAAGTCAAACGAATTAGGGATGCAGACAAACGACTCGATAGGTACCTGATCGAAATGGGTTCAATGAACTCTTTATTACCATTTGCGGTCAAGGGACAATGCGGCAGAGCGACTCCTAATTGGACAAAACGAGAAATACCCAATTTTGACGCTCGAAACATCAAAGGAGTTTTGGGTTATTTTGTAGTTTTATCAATTTAATTTCTCTTCAAGATGTAGCTGTCGTGACTATGAGTCATCTGCCTGATCACCATTGCCACACGCATAACGGGACAGCCTGCTTCCGCTGCTAAATAGACGTCGACGTCTCCTTTTGTGACGTGCTTCTTGCCATGGTATGTGTGGGTCACAAGTACAACTTAGACTTACCAAGAAAGCTAGTATTGTAAAAAAAAATGTATTTTTAAGCGACTTCTCATTTTTAAGCGATTACTCAAAGACGCCTGCACCTATATGGACAATTCTTCTTTTGCTTGAAAGGGTATACTTCCCAGGTGGTCCCATAGTCATCAGGTCAGAATCAGATGATGGAATCCTGGAGAAATCGAGGGTACACTTCAAATATTATAGGCAGACATATAGCGATTTTGGTATTTTCATCAACAATCCAATTAACAAGCACTCAGAAAGTATCATTTGGTGAATTGGAACTGATGAAGAAGAACACAGATAGTCACTGGAACTCCTTAATGCTAAGTCACGGGTATATATCTCCAATAGTTAATCGACAGTGAAAAAGCAAATTCTTTTAAATAAATGGTGCCTACTTATGAAAATTAACATCAAACCGATATGATGATGAAGCTGGAAGGTAGGCACTGGAACTCTGAAATAAAACAATGTATTCTAGTCGTGTTTGAGCTTATTGGAATCGTCATGAGCTGTAATTTGGCTATAAATTTTCATGGTAATTGAAGGTATCTACCAAAATTAAAAAGAAATAATAAAAAACCTTTTGACAAAAAAAAACCAAACTGACTTCCAAAACAAAACACTACAAAGCAAAAATAACTTTCTTTTCCGAAGTCGGTGTCGAAAAACGGAAAACAATAGGTAAATACCAAAGACACCGACGGTCGGTTTGATTTTAAGGTACCTTCTTTCTGTTTTTTGCGGGGTAACCTTCAAAAGGCCTTTGGGGATAAATGTAATGTTACCCAGCTGACCTCAAGTTTCTGCCATACTGCGCTCAATTTTCAAAGTGTGTAGCCCTGGGTGTATTCAGTCCAGTTTACAAATCAATTAGTAATTTCACCTCACCCATATTTGATTGCTTTTAGCGTTTAAACTACCTCGAGTTGACGCTTGACATCACATCACGAAATAATGTCTATATGTTCGTTAGATGGCCAGAATATAATATATACATTATTTATTTAGCACATGGTTTATCCTAGCTGAGTTCCTGCCTCTATCTTGAACTTGTAGTTCGATGTGCTTGTGCGACACCAAAAGGATTAATGCTTTTCCCTTACATGAGCTACCAGTAACGTTTTAAGATCCCAGCATTAGTGTGTCTCGTATCATAAAGTTAGGGTCTATTGTAGGCAGAGGTTGTATATTTCAGTAAAGGTTACAAATAATGATATTCTTAGCTTATGTTTGGCCAGTTATTGACTTTCAGGCTTTTGGCAACACAAGAACAAATATATACATAATACAAATCCACAAGTATTTGTAGGTACATATGTATCTTAATTAATATTCAAATTAATGTATATTAATTTGAATTGCTTAAATAGAATTCAAGTAGAATTCAATAGATTTATAGCTAAACATTAATTTAGTGCACACAAAAGACTCAGCACAACACACAAACATAATCACAATGAAATAATTTCAATTTACATGTATATAAAAACAAGGTGCCAACGTACAAAAAAAAGAAAAATAAACCGGCCAATTGCGTCTCGGGCTTCGCACATTCAGGTTTCAGTATCAAATTAGGTTATTATCAAGTAAACACTCCGAAACACTTTTGTGTTTTAAATCGATATGTACCTATTACCTAATGCAATAAATACCAGAATGTTACGGGATTTGAAATAGAGGTGATACGATGAATTACAATCATCACATCACAATCAATATCGACTCATAGGAATGTTCAAGTAATGGCAGATGTAACTGTTTTAAATACCTTAAAATTTTGGCTCAATTTGTTTTCTTACATTAAGAGATTCACTTCTACACAATTTTTGTTCAGCAAAAAATGTCCTTCAAACGTTCTAAAACAAAAAATAAACCTAAACGTTGTGCCAGAGAGACACTTACGTAGAATACTTACTTTCGTTACTTACGGCGTCATCTCGATTCAACTTTTAATATTTTCTTTGACATTTTCTATCGAGAAAAATATCTCTCCCACTTTTATGTCCGTGCACATAAAATGTTGTCTCTACCTACATTCGTTTGAAGGTTGCCAAGGTGACAAGAAGCCATCAAATTATGTATCGGCCTCCACTATAGCAGTAAATATTTTACATTTTTTTTCCTTCGTACTATTTTTCCTTTTATACGTCGCCGAATCCAGTCCCATTTCTGAGGGTTCGCATGTAAAAATGTAGGCTGAATAGCGTCGGAACGTTAAAAAGGACGAACAGGTCTACAATTGTATGGAACTTTGATAATAGGGTTGTCATAAGGGAACGTCGTTCTAGACGCGTAAAACCTGGTGAATAATTTTGTATAGTTATATTTAGTGCGAATATATTTAAGAAAATAATATAGGTTAAGGGTTTTCGAGAGTCGTCGTATTACTTCTACTTTCATAAAATATACACTGTGCGTTAGCTTGAAGTGACTACAATGTGGCAAGCGATAAGGCTCTTAACAAAGTTTATAGGGTTATAAGTTAAAAGTTACCTTCATTTTTACGATCTTCGCGGTCACGAGTAGCTTCAAACTGACCATGAACTAAACATAACTTTTTAAGTAATTATTTTGTTTAAATTCTAACCAAGCTTTTTTAAAGCTGCCACACTGGCTTTGCAACTTAAAACAGTATTTTTGCAAAACATTTCTGCTCACAACATTGGAATTCTTTCAACATTTTCTTAAACGATAAAGTACAGGCGAGCACAAATATTCCTACGCAATAGAGAAGGCTTTTTGCTTGTATTTTTTGTCAAAGAAGGACGTAAGTTTTTCATAATATTATTGTCCTTTTTTGCTAACCCACTTTACGGGACGCGCGTCACAAAAGCTGTATTATCCTGTCCCTATTGGAGATACGTGAATGATATTTCAGTCGCGAAACGACCTGAATTGAGTCGTCAAATTATTCCTCATGTTTTAAGGATACATTCTGTGTACTATTATAATTTTATTTTTCAAGAGGAATGTGCTAATGTTCTCATTCCCGTTTACTGATTTGAGTTACGATGGTGAGATTTCGTCACTTCCACATTAGCACGAAACCTTTGTCGAAATATTTCATTAAAGTAGTTTTTGACAGACTATTAATTTAAAATTCTCAATTCGGAAATCGAGGGTTACTCTTTGACTGGAAGATCTACATTCCATGCTAGTAAAATTCCTTATAAGTGTATTAGAAAATCTACACTGGGTAGATTTTATAATTTAGACCACCAATTTAAGATTTCTTCTGAAACGAATATTGACTTGAATCCAAAACCAAAACAAAACAAATAACTGTCTTTGCTTACTAAATATATTCCACGTTTTTACATTAAAGCCATAACACATTGTTTATTTTATAGCCGGCTGCAAGTTAGGCAGACGGCCAGGCGCGTTCGCTAATCTAACGATCGCAGCCGGCTTGCATAGTATCCGATGCGTACTTGCGTAGCGCTTGCAGCAAATCATGGTACGACAGATACGCTGCCGCATTCCGGATGCGGAAATTTGATTGCCGTTGCGTCATATGCGGTGCGTTTTGTTAATTGTTATATAGGGTGTAGAAAAAGTAGATTGTATGCACTATATCCTTTTTGATACAAAATGTGTGGCCAACGTTTGTTTCTTGGCCATTTCAATACTATTTTTTCTTCTAAGTGTCGATAGTACAGTTAAATTTTGCTGGTCCTTCGCCACTTCCACGGAATCGTCAATTCAGTACAATTATCATATTTCATTTTCCATTGTAAAAACACATACAAATATACAACAGTACAGAGATAAATGAACAACGGTACTAAATATCATCATACTAAATAATGCACCTGAAAAATACAGTGCATACTTACACCAAACGAAGGTTTCGAATATCGTAAATATTTAAGTGCGCTCCTTGAGAAGTTACAGACTTGGATCATTATGTTGTAAATGTTACGCCCAGTAATGTTTGCCGAGATTGCTTCAGAATCGTCCTACTGAATTCTTTTGTTTACAAGGAATTCAATTAAACTCAAGTGTGATATCTTTCTCGAGTATTTAATTAAAAAATTCTTTATTTCAACCGACAAGACAAATCGAAAAAGACAGCTTATTTATTTGAGGTTGGATGGGAGTTTAAAATTAAAATGTTGACTCCAATGGTTTTCCAATGAGGGGGAGCAATAATTGTCCGTAGGCTGCGATGCAAATTGGATCGCAGCTCGGTCGGAGATTGTATATATTTGTCAGATTCCAGTTAATGATTTTTCCTGCGATTGTACTCGCAATTTTGTTTTGGAAATTCGTGTATTCTTTACAATGTTTGGGTTCATACTGGTTTGTTTAAACATTTGTTATCAAAAGAGTGTTAAAGTGTGTTACAATGTTATTCCGATTGTGATCGTTTCTGATGAAAAACTTTATTTTCTTCTACATAACATTATTATCAGAATGAAATTGCATTTAACCTGAAAGGCGAAAAATCATCCGATAATTTCAGTTCTTGCCTTTATTCTGGAAATTGCCAACATCGTTTGACCGATGCCGCTTTCAAAAAAAATAACTTCATGTAAGTTCATTATTAAATATTCTCACTAATATCGGCTATTATTTCCTGTGAACCATTTATTCATTGATGAACAGAATAACGACCGTTTAAATGCCACATTGAATTCAATATGAGCAACTGTACTGAAAAAAGTAAATTGAATTTATAGAGAGTACCTTTTGTCTTTGTTATCATAGAATTTATCTCCGCATCTTGCATTGCAGCCTTTGTTTTATCGTTTCAATAGACTGTATGAAAAGACAAATGGCCTTCACCGAGTGAGTATGTAGGCTGCTTTATGTGCACTATACAAACATGTCTAGTGTATGTGCTGCTTAATAGTGGGGTGACGTCATCGTGGAACTCAGTGTGAGCAGTGAACTCATGTTTGTGTTTCGTAATTTGGTTGCTAGTTTTGAGAGTGCTCGTAGTTAAATGGCTACTGAGATGTATCGATTGATGGGTCACCAGTGCTCAACTATTGGATAAGTAATCGTTCCTTGGGTGTGCATATTTATATATACATTTTTTTTATTGATTATAGGCTTGCGCTTGACCACTATCTCACCTGATGGTAAGCGATGATGTGGTCGACGATGAAGCACGCTTGCCTAGAAGAAACCTATTCACTCTTGACTTGTAGACTCCCAGGTTGTAGCTATCAGGAAATACAGACTCCGGCAGGGAATTCCACTCCTATTTATGAGAATATTATATGAACATCTTTGCTGCCAGTGTTTTTGTAATTTTTCATATCCTGAAGATTCTTCACTCGTCAAACTAAAATTAATTTCCAGAAGGGTGTGGAATTCAGTGCTCTGGTTCTCATAAGTCTTGTCATTTGAAGTACGTATGCCATTTTGATTCAATCTGACACAGTTACCCTAAAGGCAAATGCCATTGAACTAATGAGCAAAATTATGATTTTCGAATAAGTCTCAAATAACTTGGTTATTAAAACGAAATTAACTAGATACAAAATAAAGGTTGACACTTCGTGTTCTTTTCTAAATAATTTGTGAGCTGTCAAAAGACATTAGTCCGTGATTTTTCAGAGTTAAAGGCTGTTTCGGAAAGCTCCTGGTTTCATTTAATTTGATATCTTTCGTAAACAGGGTTTGCAAATTGCGGCCGGACTTTAGGAGATTTATCCGTGAAATGGTTAGAATTTTTTTAACAAATTGTTTTTCCTAAATCAGTATCTTAGTTTAGGTAAATATGAAATGCAAACTTCATTCATTTACACTTCACTTTTTTGTAACTAAAATTTTTGTAGTAGTCACAGGTGTGTTATGTTTAACTTGTTTTTAGTTTTCTCCAGATGTTAAATATTGATTATATATTTTATGACAAACGCCGCTATACGTTTTTATCAAGAATTTTCCTTGATGGGAGGTGATACGTTGGTAACATTACCACAGCATTCTATGTACTATATTTATCAAAAAGCTACATTTAAAACGACACTATATTCTGAGCTCTACGTTCCTCACTCGCAGATTTTATCTCACCCAAAAGTTAATAACAGCTTCAGTCTAACAGTCTTTTCATTGCATTCAAACTCAATGTATAACAAATACAACAGAGCCAGCTATACAAGAGATAAGGATAAAACTCTACAGATATAAGAATAAAGGCTCATACGAACATTACGAGCGCACCTCAGCGGGACAATACACCGAAAAAGAATATCAAAGTCCTATTTTGTAAATGTAATTGTCATTATGTATTCATAAAAGTAGGTCCTGGATAGCTATGGGCCTTTCCGCCCTCTCTCCTTTCCTCCAGGGAAATGGCAGGCTAGAATTTTGGAACATAAAATTTTCAGGGCAACGCTACAGGCGTCCATGTAACTTTATTTCTGACATCTCTTTTGTGTTTCGTGCGAATAAAAAAGGATTATAGTTTTCTATCGCCCGTTTAAGTCGTGTATAAATAACTTGACGTGGAAAGTGCGAGAAAAAGCGTTTGTTCTGACGTGTGTAGGTGTTTGGTATAACAATAACATTAGACTAGGTAAGTGGGCGTATCTTGGTTACATTTGGCGTAACAGTATCTTTGTCGAAGTTATTTTTGATCAAATAAAGTAATATGATTCAACATATCCATCTCTAGCTTTTACCAGCGGGTACGCCCGCCCACGCGTAAATCGGAAATTATCCCAGTGTAACGTACGTACAGTACAACTATTTTCTTAATGTCCCTCGGCAAACTTCGTGTTTCGTCAGTCGTCGGAATTCTAACAGTTGTTTTTTGAACTTGGTGAAGAGCGGACGCTTTCAAATAACTTGGAAGTATATAGAGTTGTAAATACTCTTTTAACTTTATGTAATTTATTTAAAAGATGGGAGGGAAGCTGCTAAAGGAAAATAGGAAAATACAGCTCTATAAGTTCACACACACAACAACGTACTTAGTTCTGAATTCAAATTATTGTACACGATAAATCTAATAATTGATGGCCATGGAAATTAGCATTCCTTTGTATTCGGAAATGCGATGATTGCCAAGGGACATTAAGAAACTAGTTGTGCTGTACACCCGGGTTAAAAAAGTACCTTATGACCTTCTTCAAGGACAAATCTATCTGTGTACCGTTTAAATTGATTCAGTGGTTTCGACGTGAAAACGTAACAAGTAAATAGTTTTTTTTATTAAACGATGGGCTCGCATTTGACCACTATCTCGCTTGATGGGAAGCGATGATGTGGTCGACTTTGAAGCACGCTTGCCTAGAAGTAAACTATTCATTCTTGACTTAAATACCTAGACTTTAGCTATCAGGAAATAAAGACTCCGACAGGGAATCCACTCCTTAGCTGAACGCATAATGAAAGCATTTAGCAAATTACTTTCGCGTTTATAAAATTAATATGTATTCAACCGGATACTAAGACACCAAATTACTGCCAATGACCTGTAAAGTTAATCAGAAGACGAAATATCCTACCTGTTATGAAAACCTTTTGACGTCATACAACAATGTTTCGAAACCAATATTGGTTTAGTTAAAAATAAACCGACAGCGTTGTAATAGACAATCAAAGTTTAAAACGGGGTTTAAATTCTTTGCAGCGTTTGAAACTTTTAACTAGAAGAGTTCGGTTGATAACGGAGCGCCGAGTTGCGCTTCGTTTTACCTGACGCGGCGTAAACTGATAATAGCGAACGCCTTAAACTTTAGTTCACAGATGACGGAACGGAGAAGGTAGTAAGGAGGTCATTAGTGTGAGCTTAGGATTTCTAAATATATATATTTAATTTAATTCAATATTTATTATTAAATATGCATTGTTCTGGCGTTTAATTTAATTTCCTAATTAGGGTAGAGTGCCTAATTCTAAGTAGTCTGGTAGTAGTTGAGCTCAGTCTCTAAAGTCGTACTCTAGTGTTCTAAGTGCCACACTGTCACTGTTTCTGTGCTCCGGCCGGCATTGAAGTTTTGATCTTTTGAATATTTTATTGGGATATTTTATAAAAAAAATACCGACACAATATAGCAATTTATTTACTTTTTATTATTGTAAATTATATACTATCTATATAACTTATATTTTCTAGTTTACGTATTTTTAATGTTCATTAGTTAAACACATTAACATTATATTCATTATTTGTTTTATTTACCCACATCCATGTATCACTAGGGGGGTGCCAACTGAAAATTAGCGCTGGGTGTCTGGCGCCCAGCAAATCCCGAGTGTGCAAAATCCTTTTGGTGTGGGCACGCCCAGCGCAGCTCTTCTTGAACCTTGTTTGTAATTCTTTTTCACTGTTCTTCCCCATTACTTTGTAATTGTTGCTGTTGTGTTGTGTCTGTATCGAATGCATGTTTTCTATTTTATTCCAAATATAAAGTAGACTTAAAAAGAAATTATGAACATTTGACGAACTACTGACTACATACATAAACTCATTTCTTTGCCATGTGGGTAGGCAGAACTACAGAACGCCACCTGATATGATCCTTACATAGTACTTTTGCTTCATTTACTACTGACTAGTTGTCCAAATCGGAACTGTTTTGTGAACTCTTTAATTCTTTATGTTGTGTAAGGCAAGTGAAAAAGTGTAATAACGGCTAGATTTATTCGAAATACGGTTTTTGACTAGTAATTTGTTGATACTATGCAAGAGTAGATCATCATCTACATCTTGACTTAAAAAAAGAACCTCTGATCAAAATGTAGATAAAGATATTAAATTCAATTTATTTTTTATTGTTTCTCATCCAATTGTTCTACAGTACAAAATTGAGGCAGCCCCGGTAACTTATAAAGATACTTGAAATAGGTTCACCTCGCAACTTCCCGTGGGTTTTTTATCTACAATGTTGAGACATAATTAAAAAAAGGAAAAGAAAAACGTTTGGGTTCCACGATGATTTCAAAATTATTGTTATTGTCTATTTCATTAAAATACGCGCGGAGGTTTTGGTGCGATTGTCGTGTTTTGTCCGTGTTAGACATAACTTTACAAATTAATTAAACTTAGTTATTAATAAAACTCAAAATTTTCATAGACCAAAGTTTTAAGAAAATAATCAAATGCAACCTATATCTATTATTCAGAAAAAATACGATTAGCCGTTTAGACGTGATTCTCATTTTAAAATCAGCTACTGAGGGGATCTGGGCTTTAAGGCGTAAATACGTCTCAAATAAACAAACTCACAATCGCATTTATAATATTAAGTTAGGATAATAAGTAAACAACTCGTGCGAAAAACAATCTGCACAAACAAACAGTTTTTTTTTGTTCCCATAATCGAAAGCAAGAAAGAATAGGTATAGTAGTCACAGCGGATCTTTGTGTTTCTGAGGTTGGTTGAAAGCAGTTTGTCATCAAGTAAACTGCATAGAGTAAGCGAGATAGGAAGATGCGACAAACGTAGCGAGTGAAAGAGGCAGTATATATACAATTCTATCTTCTACCAAATGCGCAGTGTCTTGCAGCCAACATCAGAGACACAAAGATCCGCTGTAACTACTATACCTAAAATATCCAGGTAAATCCCGAGAGATCTACCGAAGCTGACAGTTGTTTACCTATAATATATAATATGCCCGTCTGTCTTCCAGACTGAGTGATCTACTTTTTACATTATGTAGAAAGATTAAGAACAGAAATTATTCTTTTCACATTTTTAATAATACATCGAGCGTCTAGACTTCGCTATGTAAGGTAAATATAAGTCTTCATGGTTATTTTTAATTCAGTATCTATCACATCATCATCGCATTATCAGCCTATTAATGTTCCCACTGCTGGGACACAGGCTTCCTCTCTGTGAGAGGGAATGGGCCTTAATCCACCACGCGGGCGGGAGAGTTTTGGTATAGATTGGATTTTTGAGAAGGACATAAGATGCTTCCCCATTGAACAATTTTTAGGCGATGCCGCTGGAAAGGCTAGTTATCTATACGCCCATTTGTCTTTTATACAGGTCCGCTTAGTTCGGACACAGATGATCATACAGAGCATACAGATGTCTCATCCCAAATAAAGAAACCGTGCTGACGTACTGTAATGATTATATTGATTATTTTTTGTACATCGATCGCGTTCGGTTCCGTTCCATACGTGGTGATCTATCTATCGCCGTGGAACGGAACCGAAAGCGATCAATTTACAAAAAATAATTGGTATAATCAGATGAAAAACGTTAGTTACGTCAGTACGGATTCTTTGTATGGGATGAGGCATCTGTATGCCAGTATTATATTATCTATGGTTCGGGAGTCAGAGGCTACAAAAAAAATTGTTCCAGTTGTTCTATCACACGACGGCGTTTTGGTCTTAATTGTGTGTGTAGATGCACATGCACATTGTTTCTGTGTGCTCAGGCGATACTGAGCGCTCCCGAGCCTACGCACACAGAAACAATGTGCCTGTGCATCTACACACACGACTGCATCCGATACAAATCCTTTCGGTTCCGAAGTAGTACTTATTGTAGGGAAGCTTGCTACATCCGAATTCGGATAAAAATCGGCACTCAAATTACGGACTCGGACATGATGTAGTGCGTAACCCCCCTTACAATCATTTCACTAACGATTATTTGATTTGATTGATTTCTCTTGCCCGACTGTGTATTCTGCTTTTCTACTCGATCAAACGTTATTCTTTTCACATTTTGAATTATACAGCGAGACGTCTAGACTTCAGTATGGTAGGTAGACATTAAGTCTTCATAAATAATTTCCATTCAGAATATTCAATAAGCAGACGGGGTAATATTGCAGGTGTCTTGGAAACTATTTTAATACAATCCAGTGCTATAATCTTTTTCAAGATATAGGTTTTTTCTCTATAATTTGCTAGGTCTTTTTCCAATTATGTATGTTGTGGTCAGCTTCAAGGCAACTGAATTAACCAATGCTAAATTATTTTGATTAAGTAATCGGGCTTTTAAAAGTAAGCCGTAGAATTAATTTACCTGTAGTTCAACCAATTAGTTGTTAGGTTTATTTTACTGACAGGAAATTATCCGCATTCGTTTCAGGGTTGGAATAAGATTCATTAAAAGGCAGTAGGCTCGTAATTTTCTGGACCTTAGTTCAAACAGAGGTGAATCAAAGAATCAGGTCAGGTCTAAGTTTACAAAAATATACTGTGATCGTTTCTGTATATGCAAGTATCTTAGTGGAAAGGTGCTGGCCTTATATACAGAGACACAGAAATGTGAATCCATTGTCTTATAAACAATATATAAAAGTTCCATTTCTCCTGCATCTCCTAAAGGAGTAATAGCGCTAAGATAAAAGTGTGAAAGAGCCTTGTGTCTCGAGAAATTACGTGCTTAAATGCGAAAGTTGGAACCCGATAGTGTGGCGTGACCTTTTCTTCCACTTTTGCTTTGAGCCACAAAGTTACACAAGATGTGTGTTTAAGTTCTCCTATTATGGAGTTCTGTTTATTTCTTGAAGATTTTCTAACCACCGTTTAAGGTCTAGTGATATGCCTAGTTCTATTTTTAACCGACTTCGCAAAAAAAGGAGTAGGTTATCAATTCGACTATGTTTTTTTTTATGTTTGTTACCTCAGAACTTTTTATTGAGTGAACCGATTTTGATGATTTTTTTTTATTTGAACGCTGGTGCTTGTCATGTGGTCCCATTTAATTTTCTCGGAGATATACATTAGAACTCTTCAATAAATGACGGCAAACCACTCGGGATAGCTGCAATCGCACGTCTGTTTATTGTTTACACCATTTCATAACATAACATCACACTGGTACGCTCTAAAGGGGTACGTAGGTGTGAACAGTTCACCCTGGTATACTCTCATTGCACCGGTTTTGTTTAAATTTCATATTATTTTGTTCATCTATTCTGGCTTCACTTTGGGCAATATACGCGTAGGTACCTAGCCTATAGAATTGGTACATTATGTACCAACGACTTAACTAAAAAGTGAAAAATTAAAAACTTTTTTACAAAAATTATAACGGACTTCCAAACAAAAACACTACAAAGTGAAAAATAACTTCAATTTCGGAAGCCGGCGTCAAAAAACGAAGAAACGAAAACAGGAACACCGACTCCGAAATTGAAGTTATTTTTCGCTTTGTAGTGTTTTTGTTTGGAAGTCGGTTGTAATTTTTGTAAATAAGTTTTTTAGGTTGTGGTTTCTATAAGCCTATAGTGAGGACAATAAATCGTAGTTTCTAATTCTAATGTATATCCCATACTTGGAAGCTTTATAAGACTGTCTTAATAACAACGAGAAACATTTAAGTTATAAATGTTTACCGTTTCTTTTGATTTGATACGTTTTATACCAAGCAGACGTAATCACTTGAGAGTTGGGTACTTTGTCATACATCTGACTAAAATATTGTAAAAAACAAAACTTTTGTCTCTAAGGAGTCATTGACCCTGTTCGTAGATGATTAGAATTTTTGTTGATCTTAAGAAATAAAACTTTGGACATTGCTGCTCAAAGTAGGCTACGTAATAAGGAGACAATTGTTTCATAAAATTTATGCAAAAAGAAAACTTTTCTATATTAGTCCCTAACATAAGTGCTTTGTGATAAGCACCGAAATCTTAGGGCAAAATCTTTGGACAAAGTTTCACCTCTAAAGGGCGTCTTATGTCCCAGAAAAGACCAGACTTAAGTTTAAGTTTTTTATCAGATGTTGAAGAAAATATTTTCAGTCAAAGTAACTGTCGTATAATAAAGGGTAGATATTATAAGAAAAAGGAGGATTTTGATGTTATAGCTACTTTTCTATGCCAATGAGGATGAACTGAAAATAATTAACGTCCGTTTAAACTTGGAACGTTGACTAAGGTCCTGTCAAAGTTTGTTACGTATTGAAACGGGCGCGAAAACCAAGTTTATATTTAAATTATATTTAATACCTTTAAGCACTGACATTCATCGAAATCTAACTCATATTTCCCATAAAAATATGAGGTATCGCAAAATATTCACAACAAAAAACGGAGGAAAAACCTGCCCACTCACAAAAGAAACAGTGGATCTTGACTTATCGGAGACCTTACCCTACACTAGCGCCTCTAGCGGCGAATTCATACGCGGAAGCCCCCATTACGCAGGTTGTCTGCATAATTGGTACAGGAATGTAGCTGTAGTAAAGTCAGTTTATTGACAAACACTTTTTATTGATATTAATACGAGTAAGTGGCACGCTTTTTTTATTGCTTCATTGTAGATATTTACTCAATATTTTACTGGCGTGATTCATAAGTTAAAAAAATATTGGGAAAATTACCCATTCGTTATAAAATATTGGAAATCAATGCCACTATCTCGCCAAAACCGCTGTCATGGTCGAAAATATTTGCTCAAAATGAGGATGAGACTTGTTTTTTAAAAATATAGCAGTAATTCTACATAAAACCTCATAAATATTACTAAACATCAGTTTGTCATATAAGTACAAAACAACCGTTGAAAAATATAGTTACATGAGAGACCGACCGAATGTATTATTCCCAGCTTTTTCATCCAGTGTAATTGTAGCAAAAGGCCCGGACTACGTCATACGGACAACAAAAACCACTATTTGTATGTTAATCTACTCTTCTATTGCTTTGTTTGGCTTAGAAAAATGGCATTATTATACAAGTATTTGTAAAAAGTTTTCGTGAAATAAGTTCTTAGCGTTTTACAATGGGTTTTTGGTGGGTAGTGTTTTTTTTTTGTAGAACTTCTAACAGTTGTGTTTTGTGCTATAAAATATGGAAGTTATACATAATAAGGTATACATTTTTTTTTCTTTGTCAGCTCCACTCCTAGGTTAGATTAATTAATCTTCCTAGCCTAGCCCAAGTATATTAGGAAAAGTCTTGTCGGATGCAACTGGATACAAGTATTTTCCGTGGAGCAACTGTCTATCGGACCCCCACATACCAATAACAGGATACCCTTAAGCAAGACCTGGTGTCAGATTTTAGGCTTCTTACTACCCATAAAGACTGTCAACGTTAAGCGTTGCTTAACTTCGAAGATCGACTCGTGGGGCTATTATAATTTTTCTACTCCTAGGCACAGATGATTGACATCTCCTTCAGGCGTGCGTGAAACACAAAGAGATGTCAGCAAAAACTGAGGGGCTCCGCTAGGGCCGATGCCTGTCTGGGTCGTAGAAGGCGGGTAAATTTGAACACAAGCAACTGAAGGAACGCGGGTGGGTTTTAGTCAGTAAAAGTCTGACATACCCTCCCGCTTCAACCAGAGCAGGATAATCATTGGACGATTACCCAACCCCAAAAATAGAACAGGTGGTTAATCATAGTTTGGCTTTGTCTAATACTCATTAATGTTTTTCTTCGCCCTGTTTTTCTAGAATCTAGATGATGGATTGTAATTACACTATTAATAGATCTAGGTTGTAGCACAACTAATGAGAGCTTATCTGAGAGCTAGATACGATTGTTTTTCTGAAGGTTGGTGCTTCCATATTCATTCAACGAGGTAGTGAGTAAGCAGCAGCTAGATCTTAGTATGTTGCCCTTTAGCTAAAAAAGTTACTGTTTATAACTTTTTTTTGGTAACTTGGGGAAAACTACAAAAAGGTCCCTAGATTTTTACCTGATTTAAACCACCCCAGTGATCATCTTTAGCACGTAGAATATAGAACATAATGCCGGGCCCCGGAACCGCCACTGTGCAACGCCTGTTAGTGCACATCCCTGGGAGACTAAATACTGTTTCTCACCTAGAAAATATTTTCACTAAACCGACACCCATTACCCATTCACACAATTCCATCCAAACAAAGCGCCACAACCAAACACATTACCCGACATTTCTCTTCGCCCCAGTTGGGTAAACTTGCCCTGCAATACGGCTAGACAAAGCAACGGAACGTGTGGGTTATGACGGCCATATAAATGCGAATTGTCGCGATTTAACTCCGACTTTGTATATACAGAGTGTTCGGAAATGACACACACAGTGCTTAAGGCCTTGTCCTGGGTGAACGCGCGGTGACTAGGGCGGGTGCGGGCGCGATTTGACAGCCATAGTGCATCGCGAGTTGATGTAGCGGGCAGTAGAAGCTAGACGTTTTTCATCACGGTAAAACAAAAGACGTTCGCTCGCTAGCTGAGTAGCTAAGTCGCGCTATTCGCCCGCTTAAGTCACTTCAGCAGTTCGATTCTGTCAACATCTCATCGTGTAAACTTAGTTGAATAAAGATGAAGTTAGCTATCAGCCAAGGTGGAATGGCAGCTGTATTTAAGCTCACTGCAGATACTTATCTGGAGTAAGATTAAAGTGAACCTCGCTGTAAAACGTTTTCACGGTGAACTATTGACAGAATAGATTGGAAATAAGAATACAAAAGGCGGTTTCATAATTATGTTTAATATACGCGCAAGCTCTTCACCCTATCCAGGACCGAGCAGTGTTCGTGTCGGCAAGCTACTGTACTGGAATACTGGCGTGATGGTGTGAGCATGATCCGTTTGGAGAGGTTAGGCGAGTCGAGTTGTCGAGTACCTACTGTCTTGCTAAATGTGAGATGCCTCCAAATCTAAAGATTAGGGTGTGCAAGCTATTAGTTTAACAATGACACAGATAATATAATGCTAGCATACAGATGCCTCATCCCATACATAGAAACCGTGCCTACGTTACTAGCGTTTCTCATCTGATTATACCTATTATTTTTTGTAAATCGATCGCGTTCGGTTCCGTTCTAAGGCAATAGATAGCTATCACCATTTTTATCTGTGGAACGGGACCGAACGCGATCGATGTACTAATCTTAATATTATACGCGCTAATCTTAGGAACTACTGATTGGAATTTAAAAATTATTTTTGTGTTGGATAGTCCATTTATCGAGGAAGGTTATATGCTATATAACGCTATCATCACGTTATCATCACGCTACGGCCAATAGGAGCGGCGCATAAATGAAAAATGTTGCAAAAACGGGTAAAAATTTGGGATGCGTAAGCGATTAAAGATACGCAACAATCATGTAGTGTAGGTTGGGTAAATGGGTAGGTAGGTAGTCAGTTGAAGGGAGGGAAACCGCGTAGGACAGCTATTTATGATATTACTAAAGTTGAATAAGCCACCGTTTTTTTGTGTATCCTAATAAGTGACTACTAACATAGGTTTAAGGCTCTATCTATAAGGTACAATTAGCCTGGGAATAATTAAAAAAAATAGCGTTCAGCTATGAAACGTTCAAACGTTTTCATTAATTTTCACAATTATATCGTAAGGGATGGGGTAATCCCCAGTTTGTAAAGTCCTATTTTGATGTGCTATCACTGTGAGATTGCTATTATATATCACATGAATTTACGCGATTGCTTTGTTAGCATTATTTTTGAAAGGCTCGCCACCTTTTACATAGAACCTACTGATGAAATGTGGATGTACAAGTGGTTAACGTCTGCCTAAACCTTCGGGGCTTACAGGCGTGATGTTGTGTGTGAATGGTGTTGTTCGACCAATCACGACGGACTATCTATATGAAAGATTTACTTGTTTAGGCTTTCTTTACTTAGTCAGCCTTTCCTTACGTACCATTAGATGTGAGTGATGGATTTATGCCGTAAATAGAAGACTTTCAGTAGTTGATATTGAATGTTTATTTTTTTAACATCCGATCTTAGTTGATATGTTTATTGTTGTTTTTAAAGGGTTGCTTTGTAGGTCTTCTTTTTTGTCACGCTGGTACGACGGTATTTCAAATTTTATTTATCAAAAACTTCCTCCCTTCCACAGCGTCGGTGGTAGTGCAGAGGTCGCTTTGGCTGAATATTTTGAAGTAATGCGAGATAGGACGTGGAGCTTAGTTTCCAACTCAGCTCCGCATTCTCACTTTGTTGCCGTTTTGCGAGGCAATTCAAATATAAGAATTATTTAAATGTAAGAATAATTGTGAGGACTTAGGTGCAGACAGAACAAATACGTTACTGTTAAAAATCATTCCGGTATTCTCTGGAAAGGCAGGAAGATTTTATGTTTTCACAACTAGGCAACAAGATAGGCAATATATATAGGTCATATAAAGTCATCATCTGGGATCCGGATGCAACTATATACACAAGGGCAAAAAGATGATAATTGCTTATCTGGCTTCCAACAGTTACTGGGTAAAATCTCGTTGTTAGAAATTTTAGGTCCGGACATATTTTGGTCATTACGGTATATAATAAATATTTAAGTACAGCGAGTACCCCAGCACTAGAAGTGCTTAAGCCTCATAAGACAGAACGTCCGCCAACCCGAATACATTAATGTACCTAATTGTCCTCCAGTATTCATTATGGGCACAATTAATAATTTAGCTACAAATTAGGATTAGCCCATACTAACTCGGTTGGTCGAAAATGTATGCAAAAGATGCAGTTTCCATCATTCTATCGTAGAAAATTAACGTTTTGATTGCAATATTTGAATTCGTTATATTAATTTTGGTTGATATAATCAATCTGCCTAGCCTTTTTCCAACTAAATTTGGGTGGGATTCTAGTCTAACCGGATGCAGTTAGTACCAACATTTTACATCAATCTACTGCCTATCTGATCTCCACTACCATGTAATTGGGTATAGATATGTAGTTCAATTCATATGTGCGCGCGGCGCTATGTGTGCGTGCGCTTGTATCTATATAAATTTATGTGGCAGTGACACAGCATTTGTCGCCATGGCGTCATCCGAGCAAACAAACACCCACACATGCTTACCTACACATAGCGCTCCGCGCAAAGATGAGTTAAACTATCTATAACACGGTACTCCTTAGCAAGACTTCTTCAGATTTTGTTGCTTCTGACTACCGTAACGATGGTTAAAATGACATCTTCAAATGGCAACAGAGACCAACGGATGAATGTGCTTTCCGAGTCACGGAAGACTCTCGCTATGTAAAGATGGTGACCCATCTGCGAACCGACTTCGGCAAGCGTTGATCAACTTTGAAGATCAACCCGTGTAGCTATTATTATTTATCCACGAGCTCTTTTTATAATTTGTTCATTCGTTTGGGCTGATAAAAAGTGCTTATTAATGCTTTCCATTCATCTTTGGTCTAGAATTGCCTTATCTTAGGTAATTAACATACGAGATGAAACAAATGTCTGTTGAATGTATGTCCCTGTATTCCCACTCTGGGATTTGGTCTAGTCTGGAAGCACAAAAAATAGTCACGTTTTTGTATTTCATGCTTTCTTTAATTATACTGAAGAAAAGAGAAACAAAAAATGTAAAAACTTTTTTACAAAAAATACTACATCCAATTTTTTTCGTAATGGTACCATTAGTACCAAAGACAACAACTTCTAAAAATAAAGTGATTTTTCACTTTTAGTGTTTTTATTTAGAAGTCTGTAGTATTTTTTGTAAAACAGCTTTTTTATTTCATGTTTTAGTTGTGCCTAATAGGCAAGTTCTTTAGTAAGGCACCTATAATGCCAGAATAGATTACCTGAATGTCATGAAACTTGAACATAACCGGTGAAATGAGAATGTACCAAGGTTTACTGTACACATCTGCGTAGGTACCCCTTTAGAGCATACTGGCGTTATGTTATGTAATGGAATAAATAATAAACAGACATGCGATTGCAGCAGTCCCGAGAGATTTGTCGTCATTTATTGAAGACCTACAATCGACGGAGAAATCGATGAAAATACACAAAAAAGAAACAAACTTAAAGTCGAACATAGAACTTCCTACTTTGTAGCAAATTTGGCTTTCAACGCCGCAGATTTAAATAGAAAGCGATATACATACTTGCAGTAGTTTTATTCTGTAAAAATCTCACCGTGAAAACTTGGGTGAAGTGAACATGGAGTGAGCTATCATATAATCAAGGAGGAATAACAGTTCTCTTCAAGTTAATTTCACCTATATTTTCACGTTGAAATGTTTACTGAATAGCACAGCTGTCATTCCATCTTGATTGGACAGTTTGACAGCTCGTGTTCACTCCACCTAAGTTTTCACGACGATATTTTGACAGACTAGATAGTAGGTACAGTATAAAAAAACAATTACAATGAGTACATTATAAATCGTACAATTTAATTCGCAAAAAATGAAAAAAACTGTATAAAAATTGTTTTTTTTTAATAATAATAATTGTAAATTGTACTAAATAATAATTGAAATTTTTTAATAAATAATAATTGAAATTTTTTAATAAATAATAATTAGCACTACAGTATATCAAGCTTTATTTCATTCCATGCAAACAATTACAATGAGTACATTATAAATCGTACAATTAAATTCGCAAAAATTGAATGCGAAAAAAAAACTGTTTAATAATTGTTTTTTTTTAATAATAATAATTGAAAATTGTACTAAATAATAATTTAAAAAAAGTATTAACTAGCACTACAGTATATCATTCTAATAAATACTCACGGCATTTTCCCATGAGGGTTGACAAAAATTGTAGAACGCCACATGCTACGATCCGACACTTTTCTTTGGCTTCATAAAATACTGAAATCTAAAAAAACGATTTTACGCTGGCTATTATAAATCTTCGTGTAATCTTCATATTATGCCATAACTACATTTTCGTACCCTCTAAAAGCGCAAGTTATACCCTAAAAAACGGCAGCAATGGCGATGTAGATACCAATTGCTATAGAAAAACTATATCAATTGCTCATGTTTTTTATCCCCATGAGAAATAGCCTCTGGCCTGAAAAGCTTTTTGTAACACAACGATATTCTCTTATCGGCGGCCTTACACATTTTCTTTAAGTCCCCGTTTTTTCTATAACCAATATGATTATTGAGTAGTGTAAAAAGAACGTTCCTGTTTAGTTTGAGATTTTCTCTGTACTCTCTCCACCTAGGAAAACTTTAAGCATATTTATAATTTTTGCCTCTAGAAAAGATATATTTTTTAACTTTCCAATAACTATTTATGGCAAACAAACGCGTCAACGACGCAATACTATCGTATGAAAAGCTTGAACTTTTCACTACTCACATCTTAAGAAGAACCTCATAACAAAAGCAACAATTCTTACGTAATTTTAAACACACTAAACTATAGATTTCTTTACTGCGCAGACACAAGCTCACAACACAATGGTGTAACCCAATGATCAAACTAGATCCCGTGTCAGATAATTTGAATACAGAACTGTATCATAATTCTGTGACCGAAATATGGTGCAGATAACAGGCGATGTAACTGGACAGGCCGCCATGATGGATTCACTGGCGCATTCAAGCCCACAGAATACTCAATGCAGTAGATGAAAAGGATGTAAAGGCTTAGTTTTGTTTGGTTACCTTTTCATCAATTGTTAGACAAAGATATGGTCTAATAATTAACTATCCAACTTATTTGACTATTTCTAAGGCTAGCAGTTGATGATTTGCAGAAATTAGAAACCGTTGTTTAGCATGTTCAATAATTACTTGAGTTGACTACTAATCAAAAAACTTGGCCCAAGGGTTTTACCATTTTTTTTAGTTATAATATGTACTATTATTTAATATTATGTCTGTATCCCATCAGTGGGAACATTAAAAAGTCAAGATAATGATGAAAAAAAACTTGAACTTTTCTAAAATTTTATATTTTTATTGAATTGAATGTACTAGGCAAAGTACCTAACACCGTGATTTTTATAAAGATTTATTTTGTCTTGATAAGTCCAAAGCCTTTCAAAACCGTAAATGTATTCTGGAATAAGAAAGCCTTGTAGCTCCCTTGTGGCTCTCAATCAGTACGTCACTAATAGCTTACATAATTGACAACTGACATAAACCACGAGACAGGCTTACATTTTAGTGAGTAAGCCCAGAGGCATTGGTTCCGAACTATTGCACAGAGCCATTCTATTATTTAGGATATGAAACGCTTTACATGTAACTACAGTTGCCACAATGGACGCACACATATCCACGTCTGTTCTAACAAGAGTTTACGTGAGGGCGACATAACAATCCATTTTGGAGTGAAACTGGACTACTGTCCTTTGTAGACTGTGGCATTATTCATACCAATCTCGGTCTGGGAGAGGCGCCCGCTACGTCGCTAGACAATGGTATATTATACTGCTTACTATAACAGGGTTTATTGGCTGCCAAGTCGGTACGATGCAACTATGAATATTTTCACATGCTGCTCAAGATATTCGTCGGTTTTATCGGATTAACTTTCGTTATGAGCACAAACTTTATTATTCAGCTTTATAGCAAGTGATTTTCCGTAATTCCTTATGTAAACATTTTGTCTTTGCGAAATTAGTATGAACGTTTCAAGTTTTATTTTTTATTGGTGTACTGTATTTTTTGTTCTTTTGGTTTGTAACAAATATGTCCTTTCCTTCCGTTTTGTCTAGGGTAAAAAGGCAGATGATTATGTTTCCTAGATTATTTTTGTTTTGATATTTACGATTACTTTGCACTGTTTTATTATAACTTTTGTTCGTTCTACCAATCACTAGCCCGTCTGACGAACTACTTGGTAATTAAGACGAATCTGATGCCAAATGTGGACAGTATAATATGTCAATTTACCCATTCGAATGTATATTATAATCATAACGATTTATTAGGAAGTTGTGTCTCATATATCATGAATATCGGTATGTGTTGACAAATTTTATTTCCCTCTGATGAATTATGCATAGCTTATGTCTATCAATTTTACTTGACAGGAAAATAACGTTCGGAGGCTTCCAAAACACTTTACATGGATGGCCTTATCATTATGAGTTACTTAGCTTACAACGTATGATTATAAATCATTGTAATCTATACCATCAATTGATGTCATCCATTTTGAGGTGCTCAAATAGTTTGGATATGTTGAGAGGATAAATGTAAGTAAAAAAGAATGCACTAATTTACAAGGCAAATGTGAGTGGAAATGAGACGTAGACAGAACTTATCAGTAACGCATGCTAATGTTCTTCAGAAAGATTCAGGTGCGTAAAACTCACAACCGGCGTGCGTTTATGGTCATAAATGAAACAAAAAGAGTATGCAAGGGTTTTAAAAATAGTTCTCATCTTTGCGAGCGGCGCTATGGTTGTTTGCTCGGACGATGACAGCTGCGTCACTGCCACACATATGCATAATGTATAATTTCAAGCGCACGTAAACAGCGCCGTGTGCAAAGATGAGTTGAACTATCTATAACAAGGTGGCGTTCTGTAGTTTCTATCCAACCTTATTGAAAAAATGCGCGAGTTTGTGCATGTCCAATTTTGTGGATTTCTTCTCATATTTAAATTGCGCCTTTTACCAATATGTGCTGAACAGTTATATTGGATAACGAAAGGTTCAACATTATTAGGGATTTGTTCTTTTTATATTCGATTCTCTTTCTAGGCAACCTACTTTTGCCAATATTGCGTGACTAGGCCCAATTGGATGAGCCTTAATTTATTGAAATCGGTTAAGTGAGTTAAGTTAGCAGTTATACATAAGTGGCTATTTACATAATTGTCTTATGTAACTGTCTTTAGGTAATTGTAGAGGTATCTTGTATGCTGTTTATAAGGCTTTTGTTCGGTATTATTTACGGGTTTATTTCATACTTTCATAGTGAACATAACAATGCATATCGTCTGTATTCCTCAAAGGGCTAAGCAGAGTAACATCAACATATAGCAAGTTAAGTATTGTGAAGTTTTAGGATAGAGAAAAATAATCTAAAAAAATTAAGAGCAAAACTCAGACTCAATCTGATGTTAGCCGTAAGCAAATAGATAAAGTTCAGTTACCTGACCTGAATTGAAAGATAAATTGGTATTATTCATTCAAAACAAACAACGTAGCAACAATATTTTAATGTGTCAAAAACCGTAACATAACAAGGTCGCTTGATATGCTAAATATTTGGGTTGAAATGAGGTTCGTATGCAATCTGTGTAATATCTACTCGTATGTAAGTTTCGATTTAAAATTTTCAGCTGAAAAAGACTGCTTCTCCGAAACGCGGAAAGATGTTTCCTTAGTGTTTTGTTATGTAACGTTTGAATAGAGATTTACTATTAAACTTGCTTTCGCCAGCGGCTTCGCCTGCATGGGTGTCGGGAAGGCACAAAAGCTTAACAAGTTATGCACCCTCTATAAACCTTTCTCATGAATTACTCTGTCTATTGGTGATAAACGCATGAAAATCCGTTCAGTAGTTTTTGAGTTTATCGCGAACAGACGCGGCGGGGAACTTTGTTTTATAATATGTAGTGATAATTAAGTACTACCCTATATTTACAGGGTATTAGTTTTAATGGAAGCGTTCTTATGGGAAAATCCGAATTCATTGTAGATACAGCTTGTCTTAGGAACCTTAAGCTCTTTTTCCATGAAATTAATGTAGGTACTTATCTTAGAATTCGAAACCGTTTGACCGATCTTCAAATAAGTTGGCACAATAGATATCTATGTTTTCCTTCTTGAAGAGATGTTTTAAATTATCTTTCCGACACCGACATGAACGAAGCTGCAGGCCAAAGAACCTATCTTTGGCCTGCAGCTTCGTTCATGTCGTTCATTTAACTATATAAAATAGAACAAACACTGTGTTGTGTGTACAACGTCGGCAGATATTCACAGCAGCCTGGCTTCATTTGCATTGAGAACAATTTGCGACGTCTGACCGGCCCTGAAACCGTCATTTGCATTGTATCCCAATTAGTTTTTACAAGTCCCCTAATTTTCTACTAAAAATAAATTACTGAATTCTCTTCTTTGATGACGGATAATTTTGTAGCCATTTTGTTTTGGATTATAAGTTGTGGGCTATTAAGAAGATTGGTCTGATGAAGATTGTTTGTGAATGTTGTTATTTTGTTTTAACCGACTTACCAAAAAGGAGGAGGCTCTATGTTCGACTACATGTTAGTTTGTTTTTTTTTGTGTATGTTCACCGATATCTCCGTCAATTGTGGACCGATTTTGAAATTCTTTTTTTTTGTTTGAAAGAGTATGTTTCGAAATTGGTCCCACTTTAATTTGGTGAAGATCTGATGATGAACTTCGGAAATATACAACAGAACTCTTCAATAAATTACGGCAAATCTCTCGGAATGCCTGAAATCGCATGTCTGTTTATTGTTTATACCATTTTATAACATAAAATTACACCAATACGCCCCTAAAGGGGTACGCAGATTTGTACAATTAACCTTGGTACACTCTCATTTCACCGGTTATGTTCAGTTTCATGATATTCGGGTAATCTATTCTGGCATTATAGGTACCTTACTAAACTATTTGCCTATTAGGTAGGTACAACTAAAAAGTGAAAAATAAAAAACGTTTTTTACAAAAAATACTACCGACTTCCAAATAAGAAAACTACAAAGTGAAAAATAACTTTATTTTTGGAAGTCGGTGTCCATAACGCAAAAAATTAGTACCTACCAAAGACACTGACTTCCAAAAATAAGTTAATTTTCACTTTGTAGTTTTCTTATTTGGAAGTCGGTAGTATTATTTGTAAAAAAAGTTTTATTTTATTTTACGTAAATATTTAATAAATATCTAGGTAGTTATTAATTTATTAGTAGGAAGTATTCTTCAATATTTTATCGTTTACTCTTACAATTTTTAATACATTGGAAAGTTAGTTAACACAGTTTTATATTAAACATAACATACACGTACATACGTCGTGATGGCCCAGTGGCTAACACCTCGCCTCTCGTGCTTGAGGTCGTGGGTTCGAATCCGGGCAAGTACCAATGTGACTTTTCAAAATTCATATGTACTTTCTAAGCTTATCTTGGACATTGCTGACAACGGTGAAGAAAAACATCGTGAGGAAACCTAGACACATAGTGAGTCGGATTGTGCTCCATTGGTGTAATTGCTGCAAGGCGTTCCAGTGCGAGAATAAATAAATAATAACATAATTTACGTAAACTCGGCTTTTCCGTTTCTATTGTTTCTGAAATCTCTTGCGGTAAAATCTTTAAGCATACTTATAATAATCTCTCAAGGGAAGAATGCCTTATTAAATATACTTTTAATGAGTAAACATTTTTAAGCTACCAAACCTCGTAACAGATCCACCAGGTACTTCAAACAAAAAAAAAACATCTGTCTTGCAAAAACAATTTCATTATGAAGAGCATATAAAAATGTTACCATAAATTACGCTGCTTTACTTAGAGCCCGCTTAGGATCAAAGCACTTTTCCAGTTAAAGAATCTAGAAACTGAGTTCAGCAAGTTCTTATAGAAATAAAGAAATAAATGCCGTGTAACTTGAAGTCAGGGGTTTAAGAATAATCCAGCAGAAAGTTCTAGAATTTATTACTATAGTCCAACACTTGTAATTTTAACACGGGTCTCGGTTTGCCAATTATAGTTACTCCATTCTTTATTGGAGAGGTGATATTTTATGTTCAGATAAGTTTAAAAGCCGATTTGGAAGTAGGATTAAGATTTAGGAATTCGTGACGTGTCTGAAAATTGTCGTTGTAAAAGGAAGATAACTTTTTAATGTGCAACGGATTACTGAATTTCTTACTACAAAAAATTATGATGATACTGAATCTCTTCTTACAACAATAAATTAACTCGTAATAAACACACACACTCATTTACACTCTCACACATCCACGCACGCGCACACACACTCAATAACACACACACGCACAAGCACTCACACTTTATTGTGTACTTTGTATTGGACTTTTATTTAATCTGTTCTAAATTCCTTTAATAATTATGTAACAGTCTCAGAAATACTACTTGTCCTATGTTCGGGAAATGAGGGCTGATTGTCCTTAATACAGGCTACTAAGTAACCTAGCTAGGACATCGGATCGTGAATTGTATTGTTACCCACTCATCACAGATGTAAACTATTCCTAAGTTTTTATTCTACTTTGTAACAGACTGTACCACTTTTTTATGAAATAAATAAATTATTAATTATTAATTATGTACCGATTACCGAAGCCTACCTGCTCCTGTTCCGCGATGCATGCATAGCGGAACAGGAGCAAAGATGAGCTCGTGCTAAAATTTCCAACATCTAGGTCTAAATTATCTGTATTTGTGTCAGATAAACAAGTGTCTAAACCCGCAAAATGTAATCCCCAGATGATTCCAATCACTTAATTTCACCCATCACTTATAAATGGAAACCTCTGTCAAACAAAACCGTCAATATTGTGTCCAAATGCGGTAAAACTTCACCA
The DNA here is from genome assembly GCA_947562075.1 of Orthosia gracilis. NCBI lineage: Eukaryota > Metazoa > Arthropoda > Insecta > Lepidoptera > Noctuidae > Orthosia > Orthosia gracilis. The sequence continues at coordinate 4,736,351 of OX387269.1, forward strand.
TTCATCAATGAATGTAGTATGTTCTGGTTGACGTCACTCCAATTAAAGGATGGCGCGATAAGACCACGGGTAAGCAACCATCCGGACGCTTGACTTTCTTAATTAAGAGCCCGATCTCCAGCCCGATAGGGCGGACATGCGATCTACTTGGTATAAATGCGCTGTTTTGTTGGCGTGATTTTGAGGTTTTTAGTTTGTAAAACATAGTTTGAAGTGGATGGGGACGAATGTTGAGAGTGACAAAACCGTTTGTTGACTTGTTTATTGCTGATACTTGAAAAAAACAGCACCCTAATTGAATAACACACTAAATCACAGTTTAAAATCGAATGAAATTCCTAAACCATTACTTCATATGTTTATAAAGTCGTGTGCGATAACGTAAAACATGCAATGAATATAACTGTTGAATTGACAAAGTGATGGAAGAAATTCTGATCGATGGCACGAATTTGTGTTTTGCGCAGTTACTCCGCTTGTTAGGTCTCATAATGAACAGCCCAACCAACATAATGAATGAAGTCAGAGACTTCAATTTGTGTCTTTTTACAAAAATGTGAAAATCAGAGTGACATAAAAATCGGCTCTTAAGGTTACACTAGTCGATCATTCTTCCATACAAACGTAGTCTAGCGGTTACTCCACTGTTTGACGATGTACGTTTAAAATAAAAAAATGATATCAATTTGTCTCATCATTATCTAGCCCTGTATGGAAACATGAAAAGTAAAAAAGTAAAATATTTGAAAGTTATGAGCGCCGAAAGTTCCATATTTCGACGCTAATTTTAACGCATCTTTGGGCGGCAATAAATACCATAAGAAGAAGAAAAATTGCAAAACGGCCTCCATACAGGGATAGATTAGAAATTCAACAATGCAAATAATGAAGTATTGTTGAAGGTTTTTGTATAAATAAAGATATTTATTTATTTTATTATTACTATAATTTTATTTTGTTAATATACATTTAGTCGTTTTTTCATGATATCTAGACTCCTAAAGGGTTGTTTATAAAATTTCGCGCGCTCTTTTTTGTCCTAAATCATCATCCATTTCGATACAAATTTACAAAAGTGCTAATTCGTACACGAACTAGCTTCTTACTGCTCACCACAGCTTCTATCTCTTTCGCACGTGTTGTAGCATCAGAAAGCATGTATTTTAACCTAGCGCACAAAATAGTTCGTGCTGTCGACTAGGGGAACCTTAAAATACTTAAATGCTTTTTTTTCGTAATCACACCAATATTATACAGGCGATAGTTTCTGAGTTTGTGAGTGTATGTGTGTGTTTGTGTGTTTGTTACTTCTTCACGCTCAAACGGCTGGAAGGATCTGGATGAAATTTGGCACAGAGATAGATTATAGTCAGGAATAGCACATAGGATACTTTTTATCCCGGGAATATGTTCCCTCGGGATATGTTTCGACATTCACGCATGCGAAGCCGCTGGCAGAAGCTAGTCCATCATCACATCATATTTTAAGGTCCAAATAATATCTTCATGACATCTTCAAGTAATTTTTCGACAACATGACATCTTGTTATTAACAAGTTTGACGAAAACTCGACAAAACTCTAGAAGCTTCGATGAACTTTCTCGAAGGTTCTCGAAGGGCACATACTCTACGTTATTTAGGTTAATACTTTATGAGACAAGAAAGCGTTTCGACTTTTGTTTCCTACGACATAATAACACTGTTTTATGTTTGCACTTATGGCTCATTTGTTAATATTAAACTTGTGACCTGGAAGCCATATTGTTTTCGAAAATATACTGCGCCGTCGAAATTTTATGGGGGTTATAACTGTGGCATATTCTTACAGTTTTTGAGTTATTATTCATTTAAATTTTGACGACACGGTTGGCATAGTGGTTGAGCGATCGACTGCTGCGCTGCGTGTCGCGGGTTCGATTCCCGCACGGAACAAATATTTGTATGGTCTACAGATAGTTGTTCCGGTCTGATTGTTTGTAGATGTGAGTTTATATATACGAGTATGTAAATGCATACACGATACAGGAAACAATCCTAGTGTGCGGCAAAGTTGCATCATCATCATCATATCAGCCGGAAGACGTCCACTGCTGGACATAAGCCTTCCCCAAGCGCCGCCACATTGATCGGTCATGCGGCAAAGTTTATTAAAAAAAAAATCTTTTTTCCAACAAAACATTGCTACATACTATATTAAAAATATGTTAAAAAATGTGGTTCTTCATATATGAAGTATATATATGTAGTTATTTATATTTGTAGCTTTGTTTAATAAAGTATATTTGTACATATTGTGTATATTTTCCATTGAATCGGAATGAAGTGCCAAAATTGGTTTCCATTGATCGTTATTTGCCCAGAATTTGAGCATCATACTAATATTATAAATGTGAATGTAAGTTTGTTTGTTACGGAAAAACTAGTGAACCGATCATCATGAAACTTTGTACATATACACCCTGAAATTTAATTGGTTGTTTTCCCGCGGCAGAAGGACTTGCCTTAAGGAGTACTTTTGAAGTATAGAGTTAAAGTAAATAAATAACGATGTTTCTGTTTTAAAATAATTAAAAAAATATTCATCAACTCGAAAAAGTGAGTAACAATAGTAACTCTAGACGTAACTTGTTGGTACTAGGTACTACTCGTGTCACCACCTACAAAGAAAACCGATGCACAAAATAATGTCAAACCAAAATAAATTCTCGCACGTAGTGATAAGGCATAAAATGTTTGCACGGAACAATACAAAAAATCACCGCGATACCGACAAAGAAAAGACCGATTTAGAAATGTTCAAAGTAAAATTAGCTCTCGCGTGTAGTGATACGGCATAATCTAGCCCGCGCGTAACATGATCAAACGGAGCCGCCTTCGAACCTAATTCTTTCGACGGTGACCTAGCACCCGGGTCAACGGCCTGCTGTCGTTCGGCCGTAGATATCGGGAGGTATACTATTGGTTCGTGATCGCTTTCGAGTTTAGTTTTTCACAATGTTAAATATGCCAATTTTTGTTTCTAATATTTTATATAACTACGAAACGATTGTATTACATAGACAAAACCATTTCGCTGCGGGAAAACAACCATTTAAATTTCACGGTGTATTCTTGGAGGTATTAGAAGTAACATAGGAAACTATATATTAAAAAAAAATGGCTTCACTGCAAGCGAAGCCGCGGGTAAAAGCTAGTCTTCAATAAAATCATTTTAACGAGTTATTTTATTTTAGGAACCTACTATTGAATAAATACATGTTTGTATTTATTTATTGATTGCGTGCTTATATTTTCTGTGAGTACTACTTTCATTCTGGTCAAGTAATCGCGAGTCTCTGTATAAAAGCTTTTTATTAATTTGCAATGTATGTGTGTTCGGGTCAAATTTTGCAACAGAATTTTAAAGCAGTTATCCTCAATTGATTAAGATGAAATTTTGCATATACGCTTGGTTTGGTTGACAATGCACGTTAAGCTAGAAAGATTGCTTAAAAAAAGATTTTTTTAATTTGAATTTTTTTTTTTCTTTTTTCCTTTTCTTTTTCTTTTTAAAAAAACGTTGCCCCACACTAGATCTCTGATTGACAATCTTACCAAAATAACTTTCTATTGATTTTAACTAACTCAACATGACATTAACCGATTGTAGTCCACCAATGCATCACCATTCTCATATTTCACACACATCTTCCAATTCCGCAACCCAATTTTGCCCCCGCTCCGCTATGGTCAAATTTCGATCGACTTATATCACATGTCCACTCCTAGCTCAAAACATGTCGGGTGTCGTTAACTTACACACCAATTACACGTAACAGCTTGTGAAGGACCTTGTAAACAAACTTCGCCATCACCGTATGTTCAAAGGCTTTTTTCTTATTGAAAAACTTGTCTGTGTAAGGGTGGTTTTCCAACAGGCATGTGGAAGGTAGCTAGGCGGTGCGAGGTTTTGTAGTGTAGCTGTGAAATTTTGAGATTGTTTTCTACCTTCCATTGCGTTCCACCAAAGCTGTATGACAGCTTGCAAGAGCTTTCGCGGTGAAAATCCTCTCAGTGAGGCGAAGCTGTAAAACGGTGTGTAATTGAATGGTTCTAGGATTCGTAGCGGACTCTTTTCAGACAAGTTCGGGCCATCGGGCATTACTTGAGGTCCTCTAATACTGCTTGGTCAAAATAACTACACCTGGCGCTGTCACGTCACTCTATCGTTCGACTCTCGCTATTGGGGCGAACGCGGAACGCCGCGTCAACGCGTGATCGTGATCAGTGGCGGGAAAAGGATAACAATCCAGGGGGTGTAGAACATTTCTCGCTCGCGTTCCTCACCTACATTTCCTTCTTATTTATAATTATGTATCTGCCTAATGCCTATCTCAGCTAGCCTTTTTCCAACTATGAAAATTATCAACTAACTATAAGCCAGACTAAGAGAATGAAGTATTTATTTTCCTCACGCACCGCCTAGCTACCTCATACACTAGTAGTGAAATAGCACCCTAAGTGTACTGTTTGTAGGTCAGCCTTACGGACCGTAACTTTGCGAATGACAAACTTGGACCATGATTTAGATTGACGGTAGTTGAAAATACGGGTATTTAAACGTGAGGAATCGTTTGTACTGCTTCGTGGTAAGTGGGTAAGTGACTGGTTGGGTTTATATTAATTTAATTGTTTGTCTGTTTTAGTAATGTGTTTAGATGATTTCGTCCTATTAAACGATGTTCCTTTAGGAAAATATTCATGTACAACGAAGTGTGCTTTTTCCTGCCTAGAAAAACAAGTTTAATTTAAAAATTTGAAAAACTTGCGACCGATTTTGATTTCATGGCTAATAATTTTTCTAGTAGTATATATACTTCGATCGATAATCTATTGAACACGTAATTATGACACGATATCTTGCGAAAACACCCCGATTCAACAGTAAAACGACCATAACTTTTCAACGGCTGAACCGATTTTCATCAAACATAGTTAAAAACACCCTCGATAAAGTCACCTTTCAAACAAGCGAAATCAAAATCGGTTCATCCGAGCTGTGCCATAGACAGATATACAAAAAAACAACACACAGGTACACACGTCAATCTTATAACAACCCTCGTTTTCCTTCGAAGGTTAAAAATAAGCTTTTATTGCTTTATAATGTACTAGCTGTCCCACACCGCTTCACTCCCGTCAACTGGCTACCTACTTACGATACATACATGAATGTTGCGTAACTTTAACCACTTACACAGGAATAATTTTTCCCGTATTTGCGACATTTTTCATTTATGCTCCGCTACTATTGGCCGTAGCGTGATGTTGTATAGCCTTCCTCGATAAATGGATTATCCAACACAGAAAGAGATTAGCGCGTTCAAACAAACAAACAAACTCTTCAGCTTTGTAATATTAATATTATAGTATATATAGATAATAACATTAGTTTTTGTCAACGGCATCGCCTGCGTCAATATTGTGAAATTATCAGACATGGATAAAAAGTGGAGAGCAGTTGTGGCCCAGTGGTAACGGCCGTGACTTGCAAGTTGTAGGTCGTGGGTTCGAACCCAGGCAGGCTACTTTTTGTAAATTATTTCATCGTAAAGCTACTTTGTGTAAATTATTTCATCACCACTGCTCTTAAAACGGTGAAGGAAAACATCGTAAGGAAACCGGCACGTGCTAGAACCAAAATTCGAACACATGTGACATCCACCAAGCCGCACTGGGCCCGCGCGGTGAATTAAGGCCCATTCCCTCTCACTAGAGGAGGTCTGTGTCCCAGTATTGGGAACATTAAAAAGCTGATTTTTATGGATAAAAGTGTGTTAATGTAGGCCAAGGTCTACATGCATTCCAAATTCAAATCTATTCATCTGTGGAGGCCTGATTGACAAACATTAAAATATCTAAATAAAAAACTTTCTTATTTCTAATATTTGTGGAAAAGAAGATAAGGTATGGCTGTTTTAATTCCTTATTATTAACAATGACGAAGTTACATTAAAACAACTGACTTTTTGACGAACAAAGACTGTTCAGACTGACTGAACAACTTCTATAAGGGTAATGAAAGCTATTTTCGCCTGACCAACGGGGAAATAGTGACCTTAATTAAAATAACTTGGTAATCTCTGGGAAAATAATGAATTATTACCGCCCTGGTTTGCGAGGTGGTCTAGATTAGGAATAAGGTCACAACGACTTTTTAGTAATTTGTTTTATTTATTGAGAAAAGTTTTCTGAACAATCTGATTTACTTCTCAATTTGAAATAGGTATAGTTCTCGCCAAACTTCTGGGCTGCCCTGAAGTTGGCTACAATGGCTGCGCAGTAGTGAATCTCATCCGAAAACGACACCGTTTCGTGCCTTGCGCATCGGAAAGCCAACTTCAGGGCAGCCCAGAAGTTTAGTGAGCACTATATAAGTTGACAAAGATGTAAATTTGAAGATAAAATCTTGTTTTGTGATATTCTTAGACAAGGTTTTTTCGCGGATGGTCTTTCGTAACTACAGGGACCGTGCATTTTTTGGGCACATAACAATAGTATAATAGTTTTTTGTCATTGAAGGATATTTTTTTTAAATCGGATTGATTACTTTTCGAGATAACTTTTTAAAAACATATTAACAAACAAACAATTTCACGTCTTTACACAACAACATTAAATCGGATTAAATAAGTTTATTTTCAACTACTATACTACGACTGCGGGAGCAGTCGGGTAAAAAATTAAACCGACGGGTTATGTTTTTCGAGCGTATTTAATAAGTAATAGTCACATTCCTTTTTTTATTCAATAATGCCATATTATTAAGTATTCATAATATCTTTTAACACATATAAAACAAATTGTTATAAAAACAAAAAACCCGACTGCAAAAAAAATAATGAACTGAAAAGGGGAAAACAAGTACTATTAAAATCGACATTAAATATATTATTATTAGGTGCTGCAGACGGACACAAACAAAAAGTATTGATAAACCTACCAAAACTTCGTTTGTCACCGCTGGCAGCACCTCATTATAATTTAATTACTATTTTAATAGTACTTGTTTTTTTCTTTCCAGTTCATTATTTTTTGTTAACAGGTATTAATTTTTTGTTGTGTTACATAATGGACAATTTCTATAGTAAAGCACCTATAATGCCAAAAGTTGTACAAGAATAGATCTCCAGAAATGCGATTGCAGCAATCCCGAGACATTTGCCGTCATTTTTAAAGAGTTCTGTATTTGTTCGAAGTTCTTCATCAGATCTTCTCTAAAGTGAAATGGAATCAATTCCGGAACATATTCATTTAAACTTATATTGAAGCAAAGGCTCAGCTGGCTGCCAAAAAGTTAGGGATCCTTGCAAAGGAAGATACGTCACGCCGGAACAGCTGCTCAACTTGTATCAAGCGCATGTCCGATCATGCATGGAGTACTGTTCTCATCTCTGGGACGGATCTGCCAAATACCAGCTTGATGCTCTAGAGTCGATTGAAAAGCGTGCCAAGAGACCCATCTGCAATGAGGCACTGGTCTTGTCGGTTTTGTATCGGGGAGTGTGCGATGGAATTGCATGATCTAATTCCGCCTAGCCCATTTCACCATCAGATCACCAGACATACGGTGTAATTACAGATCTCAGTCTTTCAGTGATGAAGAGAGATAAATAGGTTTTTTCTGGGCGTTCTTCACCGTCGATCACATCATCGCTTACCATCAAGTGAGGTAGGGGCCAAGCGTGAGCCTATAGAATATAAAATAGAAAAGAAATAACATTTTAAAAATTCATAATTAGCGGAGTAATCGCGTAACAAACATACAGTCGAATTGAGAACCTCCTCCTTGCTTGAAGTCGGTTAAAAACTACGCAAAAATTTTACATTTTATAGCATTCAATAAAAATACAAGCTTTAAATTATTTATAAACCCAATCATATTCTGTAATCAAATTAGAGCTTGCAACATCGACTTCTAAAAAAAATATCGAATCGACTTCAATGTACCATTTAAGACCGACTTAAGAGAGACAAAGTTCTTCGACAGTTTTAATTGCTTTCGACCTATCTGATCGGTCGACATTGTTTGACCGACATCTCAGATGTGTACTTATCTTTATTTTGTTCGACATTTTTATTACTTAAATAATAATTACTTTGGTTGCTATGTATCTTTTGTTTTAAGTTAATATTCTTGTTGAGTATTTAAACAAGTAAGTAGGTATTTCAAGGGCTTTTAAAAGAATAGGTGTTATGATGTATTCTTGTCGCATCTTCAAAATCAAGAGATCAAAACTTTAAATAAAAAGGAATCATGGACACGTAAAAGATTAACGACTTTCAATAAACAGCCGTATAAAGAGTCAAAAATTTATGGGTGTAAAAAAAACTTTCTCACAAAAAAATAACCCAACTTCAAAATCAAAACTCTAGAAAGTGCAAAATAACTTTCGTTTCATAAGTCGGTGTCGAAAAATGATAAAAACAAGAGGTACCAAAGACAATTTTTAGTGTTTTGATTTTGAAGTCTGTTTTTTTTGTGAAAAGGTTTTTATTTCTCTCTTTTTAATTTTAGTACACCGTCAACGAAAATGATCAATTTCTACAGTACGGTATAACTCAATTTACTTATTCGTGGTGTTTGTCGCTTAGGATTTCGGTTGTATGCTTCATATCATGAAAACTGCAGGACCGATTTTGATGAAACTTGCACTATTCCTTAAGTTGATACTCAATCCAACATAAATATAATGATCAAGATCCGATAAGTAGTTTCGGAGAAATGCGTGGACATACAAACATACATACACATATGAAATTTGGCAGACATGTTTGGAAGCCCACACAGAATAACATATGTGAATATTGTGCAGTTCCAACAATATTACATACATATGTGTCGAATTGATTACCTCCTTTTTTGAAATCGGCTAAAATGAAGTTAGAAATATAAAATATCACGTGGTCAATCAAAAACATTTAAAAGTTTTGACAGTCATTTTTAAAACAAGGAAGATATCACTCTATCTATACTCCATTTGCGATAACATAAGACGTTTAAATTAGCCCATTTTACAGCCCGTTCAACCGATTTTGACTTCTGTTGCGTTGGTGATACGACAAATGGTAGCCGTAGTAAACAGTTGGTTTTGGTAACAGGTTTATGCTTTTTATGTCATCCTTAAACTTACGGGATACAACTCAAAATCGGTTGAACGGACTGTAAAAATATTTGGATTCATGACTAATGTGTGTTTCAAATGGAGTTTAATTCAAGATGACATCGAAATTACAAAGGTTGACAAGACTGGTCAATAATCTTATAATTTTCTATTAAATATTTTCATTATATGTAAGCACCTATAATCTCAGGACTCAAAAGGTTTCCAAGCGATTTGACAATTAGGCACGATTCAATTTCTAAGTGTTCGCTCAAAGGGAAAAGTTTAGAAATATGCTATCGATCTTATATTTCCAATTTAAAATTAAATATTTCACATTTTCGAAACTTTTGAATTGCATTACGAATTTTCTACACTATTTGATGTTTCATTGAGCGCATGAAGTATTAGAATATGCTATTAACCATTTCACCATGCGTGAATGGAATAAAATTAGTTTTTAAAAGGAATTTCTATGAAAAAGTTTCGCTCACGACGTTGCACTTCGACGCCTACGCTGTTGTAGCACGTGTATAACTTTACTATTAGCTACTTCACATTCATTATTTTCACGTTGATTGTAAACTGCTCGCTTAGTAAATATATCATGTAAAAATTGAAGCTGTTTGGTTTGCTTGAAATTCTTGAGTGCTATGTAAATAAGAGTAACAACACTGTATAAATCCCGGAGTAAAATTTACGAAACAAGACAAGCGACATCACTCATCCATTTGTAAGTGTAACTCCAGTACGGTAAGTACGTAATGTGCGTAATATTTTACGTTACGGAACTTTTATACATCGCATAAACGTACAATGAACGTATAAAACGGAGAAAAGAGGGTAAAGAAGAAAAATATGCTTTTAGAGCGCTAACGTTCACCATGGTAGGTAACCGGAGCCCCCCGGGCCGCGTTTAATAAAGATTGGTTACTTGTTTGTATGATTTTCTTTTGCGTACGTCGTTTGGACACATTAGACGATTCTAGGCGGTTTAGATATTAGAATTCTGGATTGTGGCGAGGCTCTAAGTGGCAGTCATTTATTTATTTTTCGATGGATTGTTTTGTTTCCTAATTGATGATGGTGTCTTACAAGAATGGCATAAGATCAATCTTAAAAAAGGTGTTTGAATTTTTATGAAAGAATAATTTGGGGGCTACATTATAAATTCAATGATAAGTGCCTTAAGACCAAAATAAATCTCAACAGACCTTTTCTAAATACAGAAGCAATAACAGATGGTACTCGCTTAATTTACCATTTTACCAAAACAGCATCCAATTTAACCGATTAAGCTCAAGTCCAAATATCATTTACTGCCATATAAAATTGCCCTTACGCTATAAGAACAAGGGCACCGCATTGTAATTTCATAAAACTTACATTTATATTATAAAATGCAAATCCTGATACATAAATAATGTCTTCGGAAACTACCATTAAAAGTTTCATGGCTGTGTAAGATTTTCTATAGGGTTGTTTATTAAAATATTAATAAAACGAAAAGTGAATTAATTTGTTAGATAAATTAAACTGTGTCAAGCTGCGTCTGAGGTATAATTGTGGTGACCCAGTTCTGTGCGGCGTGTGGCGTAAAGGTGTCGCCCTGGGGTAAGTTGTAACGCGAGCTGAGCGAGGCGGACGCGATGATGGGATTACTGATTTACTCAGCAAATTCTCTACTAAATCGTGATAGTATCTGAGAACGACACGTATTGAATTAGAGGAACAGTTGGTACCTAAGTTGAGTTTGTTTTTAAATATTTTTTTCCGCTGTTTCGTTCCCGTGGTCAGGAAACGTGTAATTCGTATAACTTTTTATCAGTGTAGAATTTATCTAATCGAATCAGAGATTAACTTTTACAAACACAAAAACCAATCAAACAAAGTTTGCAAGTAACCTCTTGATTACATTAGTTAAGACAAGTAAAAATTCTTTAAATTTTATTATGGACCATCTGAATTACAGATTAAAATAAAAAAAATGCCAGTATTACTCAGCACAGCTAACTCTATCGCCTCGCTCAAAATAGGGGATCGAGAAAAGAGGACGGCTAAGGTTTACTCCGAGCCGCGGTTATTAATGTGGCGTTTTTAAATTTTATTCATTCGGTTAACAGCCGGTCCCGAATAATTTCAAATGTATTTTTTTGAAAATCCTGCTGCGTTAATGCTGGCAACACTGTGGGCTTTCGAATAATGTTGCCATGTTTGAGAGATTTGGGTAGCGTGTTCTGACGTGAATTGATGACTCGCTTGACGTTTTGCGGGTTCGTCTGAATATTATGGTTTCGGGACTGATCAATATTGTTGATGACATACTTATGTATACAGTAGATTAATCTCTATTGCGTTAGGATATATTCCAATAATCAATGAAGTTTATAAACAGTTGTCTTACTGTTTATAGGGTCATACTTTTGGTTTTTGGGAAAAGATTTTCTACATAATTCAATAGCTAACCTTTTTTGCGATACAGTCAACCTTTTCCTCAAAGTTTCCTTCTTAAGGCCGAAAAATATGTGCCATCTCATTATATTTTACGGGTCACGAGGATAAAAACAACAATGTGATGTGCAGTGCACATAATGTATGTCTACATATATTTTATATGGTATGTTATTCGCGTATATCATGACTCGCTTGGTCCATGTTACATTAGAGATGCCCCCTGTGTGTTGTCTTATTATTGTCGTTAATGTTCTACCAGTAGAGATGAGCTTTTGTTTTGTTACTTATCGATAGTTCATTTAGATCGAAGCCATCTTAGCTGATTGCTAATAGTTAGTTACCATGATTTCCTGATTGTTCCTGTTTACTAGGCTATATACGCACACACTAAACGTTACCAAACGCATTAAACGTTTTGAGAATACTTTTATTATGCGAAGTGGAGTGGAATTCTCTGCCGGACTCTGTGTTTCCCGATAGCTACAATCTAGGAGTATTTATCTTTAAATCAAGAGTGAATAGGTTACTTCCAGGCAAGCGTGCTCCAGCGTCGATCACAACATCACTTACCATCAGGTGAGATAGTGGTCAAGCGCGAGCCTACAACAAACAAAAAAAAAGTTGTTGGCATTTACAGAAGTATGTTTATTAATGGCTCTTAAAGTCATTCAACTTGTACGGCCGATTTGCGCGAGGCCTTTGTCCAGAAGTGGACGTCTTTCAGCTGAAATAATTATAATAATCTTGATAAAACGGAAAGGTCAGTATTGCTTTTATAATGATCTCTGTATGTTCTATTTTATATTTGTCTCTCACAAATAAGTTCCGACGCAAAATCCGAATCTGACCAAAAATGTTGATATTTGCTTTAGAAAAATAAACAGTGTCCGCAATACAATAGCTACAATGCAAATGCCGACTTCGCTAGGTAAACGTCGGTTAATGTATGTCAATGTGGCTTGTAACGAGTTTTTAATGTCACATTTTTCAATTCAGAGTATTTGGACAGCTGCCATTTGTAATATGCCATGCATTTGAATGTTGCTTAGCTATGAATGTGTGTCTGTCTCTGTCTGTCTTTAAGATACAGTTAACTGTTTTTTACAATTATATCGAGAAGGACAAACAGAAACGGGACAGTCGGCCCCTATATGGGATATGGGAGTCCCTATACGAGCATCAACTCCATATCTGGAGTTGATGCTCGTATAGGGACTCCGACTCCAGAGTCGAGTCGTACGAGCTTCTTGAGACATATGACCTCCTCGAAAGCCGAATTATGCAAACATACACACCCTACTCCTCCACACTTCCTCACTCCGGCAGAGAGTCTGCCCCCTGCAAATGAACTGCATTGGCCAATCTGGAAACCTCTAAACCGATTGAGGACCCAGGTTGGCCGCTGTAAAACAACCTGGCCAATTGGAGTATCAAAGACCTATCCAAAACACAGTGACAGTGTGGGACCCCTTTGCAAGATATGGCCCACCTCCTTGTCTGCCCTTCATGCCCGACCACCTGACCCTGACGGGATTTGAACGAAGCAAATGACAGAGCTGTCCGAAAAGCTACACACTGGCCAGACAAAATCTGAACGGTTGAGACTATAGTTTGAGTTAAGGTCTATTCACACATATCAGGGCCGTGCCAGGGACGTGAATGGACCGTGCCCCGTCACGGGCTCAAAAAAATATCGGTGTGTACATTTTATATGAACTCGTTCACACACGTCCGTGCACGGGCCAGTGACAGAGCATCAATGCCCCAGGCAATGCCGACGCCGTGATGTGCACGGGTGTGCCGATATTTTCCCTGAACGTTGTCGATTTTTCTTCAATAAATATGAATGACGATCCATTAATAGAGGTAGAACGCATTTATTATAGAGTTTTGTACGTCTTGTACCTCTTCCATTTCCACTTCATCTAGAGCAATTGCAATCGCAATCAACTCATTTGTATTAAACAAATACATGACGTATATTGGGTACTTTAATTACTATTTCACTGCACTACACTGAAGCGATATTCCGATACGAAAACAAAATGATGAGCGAGGGGCTCGGATGCATGGTCTTAGCACGGCCACGGCCCTGTCACGTCCCTGGCACGGCCCTGATATGTGTGTATAGACCTTTATTCGACACGAAAGAAGAAGAACATTGCAACATAAGCCCTATCCGATACTAATATAATAAGTATATTTGTTACTCAATTACGCAAAAACGCCTCAATGGATTTGGATGAAATTCAGCTTACCTACTTACTTAGATGTTTGTAACTTGGATTAATACTTTTTATCCTGGCCTGAAGTCCATATTGACAAAATCGAGAGCAGCTCCCTTTTAAATAAATTTCACAGTTTAACCGGCTATAAAAAGAAAATCATTTAATAAAGAAAAAAAGAAAGGAAATACATTTATTTAGCACAGACTAAAAGACACACAATATAATATTCTACATCAGATAAAAGACATATATATCTATATATCTCATAACTTATCGATATAATCTTAAGCGCATCACTTAAGTAGAGGATGCGAAGTTATCGAGTACGCACCGCCTCACTACAAGCAAGTCGATAGTCGGCTGTTTCCGCCGTTCGTCGTCTTTCATCCCAATGAGATATCGTTCATTTCCTCACCTCACGTCTCCTAATCGCCGTCATCTAACGACACCCAGTTTACCACTTTACGCCAAGAAAAATTGTCTTTTTCGCACGTTTTTTTTTATTCACGCAACCGTTGCTTGTTTCATTCGGAAATGGATTTTGACGTTAGAGAAATACGAGCGAGAGATCGCGTGATAAAATCTTCAATCGATGTCGTGTCGGATGTATAAAATATGGATGTATCGTCATATAAATTCAGCCGTAATTTTTGTTGGAACCAACCTTTTTTAATTGGAACGCGCCTTTGACTGGGTTTTCATTGCATTGTTCCATTATGTGAATGTTAATATTGAGTTTTATTTGTGAAATTGGAGCTGTATTTCTACGAATTCGGGAAAGCCACAATTTGTTTTTATCTTTCATTTAATATCAATGTCAGAAAGGCGTTGTTTTTAGAAACAGCAGAGTTTGTTAGAATTCTTACGGTCCAGACATTGCCATGTTCTCTTCACAGTAATGTTGTCAGACATTCATAGAACTTTCTTATTAATTAAGATGATAATGAGAATGCAAAATGTTCATTGTTTATTTAAAATCTTTTCAAAAAGCGAATAAAATCATAATTAGTTGTCCTAGACTATTAAACATGTAAAGGCTTTTAATAAAGCTAACAAAAAGAAAAGGTTGCCAACCTCTGTTAAGAAGAGGTTATCAACATTTTGTTACTTAAAATGCGTGGGCAAATCTAGATTAATTACTCTAAATTGTTTTCGCTTTTATATTTCTAATATGATAATTCACCTAATGTTATACATGGTTATATTGTTAAGCTGGAATTAAGTCAGACCGTGTCCTTTAGTTCACTGCTCTAAATTAACGATCTAAGTCCTGATACTGACACAACGTAATTAAAATTAAACTAATTTTGTAAATGTTTCTCTTCGTTAACTATTTTATTAAGATATGCTTCGTTAACTATTTTATTATCTTTAGTTTTGAATGTGTAATGGGTAATGTCTTCTTTAGTGAAGTTATTAACCTAAAAAATTAATTTTTTCATCTTCAATGCTAGATTGTGCCAAATTCTGCCTTGTTTTAATAACATTTTATATTTGCATTCAGACTTCAAGAAAATTAGGTAACAAATGAAACAAACAAATCTCTATTATTATTTTTTTGCACAAAAACATAGGTACTCATACATAGAACAGCTTGTATATATAGGCGGCCTTAATCCATCATTGGGTTCTCTAACAGTTATTCTCAGTGCCAAGAGAAATTAACAAATATCTAATGAGGATCAAGTGCACAACGAATATTAAAAATACTATTTAGGCGTATTTTTGTGAAATGTTCACCAACTCAAAGAAATTATTTAGATTCAATTATTTCAGTTAACAGTTTACTATTATTTTAAAGTTAAATAATAAAAATATGTAATATTGTATTTTGGACCAAACTTTGAGTCATGCGGGTCCGTTTTATCCTCAAGGTCGTTAAGGTCTGTTCTCGCCTTAAAATGCCACATAAACGTGGAAATTTAAGCAATTTTAATATTATGTACTCCACGGTTATTGTAAGGAGTAAATACGGTAAACTGAAGAGATTAATGAGATGACATTAAAGGATCAACCCTTTCAAGATTTGTACTCTGAAATGTTGACGTACCTACGTAATATTCAAATTCCGCGAAGGTATATATAGATATACTTACACGTATGCATACATACGCTTCTTTGAAGTTTGATATCGCCACCTCGCCTTGAGCAAGCGTGGAGATCAACGCTTGTGCTTTATCTGCAGTGGGATTGTTACAGGCAGGTAATATTATTGAGAATCATTTTGGTGGATTTAACAATTTACTAAAGATTAATTGAACCAAACAATGTGCTCAAAAAATTATTCGAAATACCATACGATATTCAGTCATTTTTCATAGCCGTTCTCTTTTTCTAAACATAGACGTAGGACGTAGGTAATGTGGAAACTCGTTTGATTTGGGTTGCGGGCAAAACATTACATGTCCATTAGCCGAAACACGCACACAGTAAAGGTAGGTTGTGTGTTTAACAACCCACATGGGGATATGAAGTGTCAAATGTCACACGTCTCTGAAATTTTCATTTACATTACACATGGCTTGGAGCAGTGATGGCCCAGTGATAACGGCCGCGACTTACGAGTTACGAGTTGGGTTCGAATCCGGGCAGGCGCATTATTTTGTGTAAATATATATAGGGAAAACATCGTGAGGAAACCGACATGTCTTAGAACCAAAAAATCGAAGACATGTGACATCCACCATCTGCAATGGGCCCGCATGGTAGCTTACGGCTCATTCCCTCTAACATAGAGGAGGCCTGCACGCACAACGGACCAAATAGGTGTCTAGGTGCGGAAAAGGGGTCGATCTCTCCTATCCTACACATTGTAGAAGGATTTTTGGCTACTATTCAGTTCTATGTTTCTTATTCTTTAAAAAGGAATTTGCCAGGGTTAACAGGAACAAATTATCGGACGCGGCTGACGGACGCGACTTACAGCCGCGACTGATATGTGTGCACAGTTGTTTCGAACGCGGCTTCCGGACGCGTCCGATCGCTTATTTCATAGACAATTTATCTTATTTAACGAAGATTATGTTTAAGTAGAAACATGTCGAGTAGTGAATGTGAGGATGCAATTATCTGAGGCGAACACACTCGAAAAGTTTTCTTCAGTTTTTATTTATATCCTCGCACGCAAGTGCGAGATATCGCGTAGTCCGAGTTGTTCTGACGCCGGGACGCGTCCCGCACTCCGTGCACACTGGCCGCGGACGTTTTCGGCTGACACAAACATCCAGCGGGCCAGATCTTTATCGGACGTACGAACGCCCAAGGTCACGTCGGCGACTTGTCCGATAGTTTGCACAATGTGATGTACATTCATTACCCAGATACTCTTTAAGTCGCGCCTGTCAGTCGCGTCCGTCAGGCACGTCCGATCATTTGTTCCCAGCTTTAGTTTTCTTGTGCAGATCAGTGTTAACTTTTATTAACTGACTTCCCAAAAAGGAGGCGGTTCTATGTTATAATATTTTTTTTTTAATTTTTAATGGAGGAGGATGTTCAACTGTATTGTTTTTATTAATAATAATAAAAGTTTTTTTTACCCTAAAATCAAATATAACTGGAGTTTAAAATCATCAATTAGTTCTTTTAGTTCAAATTATCTCATTTAATAACTGTTTTATGAAATTGTCCACAATTTATGTTTTTGGTTGATTGTACAATGAAATACTAACAAATGGTTATGTTTTTTCAGGTATGTACCCGTTTTTAACACCTTTTGGTAAGATTATATTAAGCGACTTTTTGGATGGATGTATTTTAGCGAGCGATTAGATTTATATCACAACAATAAGCGATTTCTACTAAGCGATATTGCAAGTACGTTCACATAGACGCAATTTTACCGGTTTGCACTCGATGTTCGAATTGTAATTTTCTTAGAAAACAAGTGCGCGATATCGCCTAATCGACGCAGTATAAATTGCTTCGTGCGATCACGAAGGTCACCCTACGTTAGAGAGTTATCTTGATAAATTTTTCACGACTATATTTAAGTAAATACGTATTTGTTATCATCGCAAATTACGTTCTTTTTACTGAGCAACTAAATAATGAGTTGAAAATTTAATAAAAAAAAACGAATTAAATTAGAATTCCGCCTTAATTCCAGCGTCTCAAAATATGCTTAAGAACGAGATTGTTAATCCCTTAGTGACTACAGACGTTAAATAATCTGGGTGCAGATTTCATACATAAACATACAAAATATGGAAATGCTTTCGCGCGAGAGTAAGCTCACCATAGTTTATGGTGTCACTTCTATTCATATGATGGCTTTTGTGGGAATGTACGGGATTTTAAGCCGTATCTAGCAGCTTTACATAAGCCTGTACTGTGACGACGAATGAATGGCTTAAATGATTATTGTGTGTTATGATATGAATAGGTACTGTTTTCCTCTGAGTTGATTTTATGACGTTTTAAGCAGTAGGTAATGTAATTTGTATCCCACACATTGTGCACTATCTTACGTAGGCAAAGTTAGGCACTTCTCCAACCGCCGACGAATAAGTGATTAGCTATCGACTATTTTCTCGCTAAAGAAACGTACAAAAGATATAAGATCCCGTGTCAATAAAGGAGACACATATAGAATAGTTGTTGGCTGGCTGTTCACATTGCCGGCGAGTACTCTCTCACCACAAGTTTGTTGCAGCGACAAGAGTTATCAAAGTTATACGCTCAACGATGCTCGCTTGCCCGCTTCGCGGTCAAAACTTACGCCGAGAGACAAACCAGCGGTCATTTTTTCCTACAGTGCGGCCGCCCCAAGCGAGTGGCGCGAGTAATCACCCGTCGCACATAAATACTCGCTCACAGCTGTACCACCAACCACTCGCTAACTCGTTTTTAGTTTCTACCTTTTTTTGCTACTCGCTGATCGTCGACAGTGGGACAAGTGCTTTAGGGAGTAAAGGAATTGTCACGTCATAAAACGACATAAGTGACGTCATTCTATCATAAGAACGCGCGATAAGATTGGTAAAATGCCAAAAATGTATGGGATTGTCAAGCGCTATCAGAATGTCACGTAATCAATCGCTAAAAAATGGCACTTGGCATTTCGACCATAGTTATATCACTACTAGAGCCTAAAGTTTATTCGTCTGTAAGACAGTAAGATAGTTTCAACCTGAGTAAAAATTCAATTTACCTACTGGCAATTGTTGTCAAGTGAAGAGCAATTTGCCCTGACTTTTTTAAGCAACTTAGAACCTTATTGGTAAAAAAATCGTGTCTAAACTAAGTACGGTGGACTTCCCACCCATACGCACTAAACGTTTTGAGAATACTTTTATTATGCGTACAGCTAAGGAGTGGAATTCCCTGCCGGAGTCTGTGTTTCCCGATTGCTACAATCTAGGGTCTTTAAGTCAAGAGTGAATGAATTACTTTTAGGCATGCGTGCTTCACCGTCGACCACATCATCGCTTACTATCAGGTTAGATAGTGTTCAAGCTTTCTTTCATTTTTATTTGTTGTAGGCTCGCGCCTACAACAAATAATAGAAATGAGAAGAGTTCAAATCACTTTTCTCACAATGAAATTCATACAAATGTAAGCACTGATATGAAAAATGCAGACATGACTGATGCAACTGTAATAAATAATCCAAATTGCTTTCAGCTCAAAATCCTTTTATTACTTCTATGAAAAATGATTTTACTTTTGATAGTGGACTATGTAAACTTTAATTGCGTTGTGTTATTTTGTGTCCAATCATTTTATTTGCTACCCAGCCACTGTTATAAATCCTTTAATTAATAGGTCCAATTATGAAGCAATTACTTTTGTCACCGACCTGAAAAAAAATATCACGATTGCAGGTCGCGTTGAAAACCACAAACGATTTGTAAAATGGTTCGTAATTCATTAAAAAGATATGTATATAATATCACCATATTATATGATTATAAGGAGTAGCTCATGACTGAGTAGTTATTACTTAAGCTCATGGGTCGATTTTCAAGGTTAAGTAGAACTGTCTGAGGTCGGTCCCAGAATGGGTCACCAAAATACAAATTAAATTTATTGCATCCATAATGTACAAATAGGTGATACAAGTTACAGAAACAATTCGGTATGTAAAGTAAAAATTAACCCATGCCGATTTACGATTTTAGGTTTATTTATTTATTACATGCTTTATTGTACACCTTAAAATACAATTATAAAAAGAGAGAGAAACTTAAAATTAATACAGATACAATGGGCGGCCTTATCGCAATCCGCGATCTCTTCCAGGCAACCTGGTATGGACAGTAATTGTCTGGACATGAAGTGGGATTGTCATCGGTGTGACAATAAAAATGTTAAAATACTATACTATAATACATACACAGATAAATACATATGCTATGTAATAAATACATACATACTACATATAATGGCAATAAAAATAAATTATGAATGACTCAATTGATAATCACAATCACAGTGTCTGTTTGAAATCAACACGCTAAGACGAAAACAGCGACAGGTAATGTTCCTTTAAGAGTCTTTTAAACACAGGCGATGATTGAGCACGTTTGATTAGATTTGGATCTTCTGGGGTTTATAAGCCTCATTTTTAAATTTTTAGATCTTACAATTTTAACATCGTATTTATTTTCACAAAAATACTTAAAATGACTTGACTTTTACTTGACCTTTAAATGACGTTATAAAGTATCCTTTGAATGAAGCTTTCAGTGCCTCATTGTAATGTAATAATTAGGGCCCACCTGCACGAAAAACCCAACACAGAGCTAGTAGCTAACACGAGATTAAATTGACAGTTCAACAAACAATATTGTCAATTTAACCTCGCGCTTGCTACAAACTGCTAGTTAAGTCATTCGTGCAAGTGGGCCGTTGTTTTTTATGTGTCAAGCGGCAATGTCAACGTCAAGTCCCATGCCATTCAGACTACTTTATAACGTCAGCACGAACAAAACCTAAAAAAAAAAAACTACAGCTTCGAAAAACGAAACATTGAAATTAGTTGCTTAAAATAACTACATCTATTAATCAAAAAAAAAAAAAAAAATACCTGCACAATACTTTACATACCAAATCATGGAAACTGTCGGGCACAGCAACATTCTAGATACAGTTAGTGTCTAGGAGAGAGGAATAGCGCTTAATATTTTCCTTATTAAAATTTTGGTTATCTGTTCCCTAGCAAGCTGTTTATTTTTGGTTTAATGTACTAATGCTTATGTGTTTGTACCATTCATTAAATCCGGTGCTTTGGAAAGATCTTTAAGTTGCTTTTGTCTGTCATTGTAGACCCTTGGCAGTCGTTACGGGAAGCCTGAATCCCATAAATCTTGCCATAGGATATATTGTTACCCAATTTCTAAGTTACAGGTCACATAGATAGTCATCATTATCATCACATCAGCTGAAAGACGTCCACTGCTGGACATAGGCCTACCTCCACTGCCACTTTTACCGGTCCTGTTCATCCCGCATTCAGCGGATCCCCGCAACCTTCACCAGGTCATCGGTCCGACTAGTGGGCTTTTTTTTTGCCCCACCGGCCATCCGTTCTGCGAGCAATGTGCCTTGCCCACTGCCACATAACTGCTCTGGTTCTGTTGCGGACCTCTATATTTTAGATAAATATAATAATAAAACTGAATATATAATAATACTGGAACTCAGGTGAATCCTAATTGACTTCATGCTGACTCTGACAATAGGAAAAGGCCTATGCAGATTGATTGATTATAAAGGCTAAAGAATGTTGATTTTCTTTCCGTTATTGGTTTTTAAAGCTTGCAACCTTGGCAATACGGTCTAGTTACAAATATATCACAGGGCGAACAAGGCGTTACAGCAGACATTAGTTGTATGGCCGTGACATGTTTTACACGACAAATCCTTGACGCTTGTTGTTTCAGGGTAGATAGCGCAGTCGTATATTATATAAGTATAGTGTAGTGCAGTAGTGTGGATCACATCCAAGCATTAAGTTTGAGTTAGTCTACACTGTTCTGGATATTCTATATATTAATAGTAATCTGCTTTCAATACTTTTTCTTCTCATTTTTAAACGTTGCCCCACACTAGGAATTTCTTCCTGTATCGTGGGTGCGTTGACAAACATATAAACTCACATACACAACAGCCAGAGCCGGAACAACTATCTGTAGGTCATACAAATGTTTCAATGGTCAATGTATGTAAACCAGCTAACTACCAACTTACCTACACGAATAAACTTTTTGCAGCATGATCTTTAACAAAAGTTGTTTTAAAATAGTTCCCCATACGTTCAAAGACTGGCAATAATGATTTAATACTGATATTACCTAAAGCTTCTGCAGACAGGTGCCAAGCGTCTGTCCGACAACGATACGACAACCCACTAAACGGCTAATCTACAGGGTGTTTGGAAGGGAGCTGTAAATACGCCTAGGGTAGAAACTAGGGATAGTCTGCTACCTACCCCCGCCCATTATATTGACCTTGGCCTCAAGGTTTTTTTTTAATATATTATTATTTTTTATTTGACTTTTTTATGATTTTTTGACTAAAACTACCTGTAGCTCAAAATCTATCCATGGGACCGGTCGGCTAATGGTCTTGTTTTAATCGTTAGAGTCTTAGGGTCCTGCAAAAAATTATTTTACACCAGAAAATTGTGGAGAAGAAAAGTTATGGGGCCTGAAGTACCGTAGTAAGGTAAAGAAATAATTTTAAGGGCAACTTTCTATGGGGTTTAAAAAAAACTAACAGGGTTGGAGTTCTTCTGATTTTTTTAAAACATCCTCAGTCCATGCCCTTTCTAACGATATGCTAAAAGTGTAATTATCACTTTTAGTTTTAAAGTTATTAATTAATTTCCGCAACTAGGGCACTTCAAGCAAAAATTTCAACTAATGAAAATTAAATGTGTTCGATCGTAAAAGGATGGCAAATGAAACAAAAAATTTGGTAATGACTAATGTCATTAAATTACAAATTTTAATTAATTACTAATTTTAATTAATTACAAATTTTGTTCAAATTGATGACCATTGACCTGTAAACATGCTCGGCACCTCTTCCTCATCTCCACGGTCACCGTTCTAAGCAGCAGTTCCTCGCGCATTGTATCGAATGCGGCGTGGATCCTGTTAATTAGAACCTCCCTTGTTGGTACTTCTTCTGCGTACACCAACTCTTTCGCCCTTCCCCAGACGTAGAAGTCGAGTGGGGTAAGGTCAGGCGACCTTGGGGGCCAGGGAATTGGCCCACCCCGACCAATCCAAGAATTAGGAAAGCAGTTGTCCAGAAGCTCCCTCACTGCTAGGCTCCAATGAGCAGGACAGCCGTCGTGCTGGAAGACTATGGGCCGATCTTCGTCAAACACTTCTTCCGCTAAATCAGGCAAATCGTTTTCGAGGAAATCTAAGTAGTTTTGCCCGTTTAGGTTGTCTGGCAAAAAGTGCGGCCCTATCAACCGATTACCGATGACGCCTGCCCATACGTTCACGGAGAACCTTCGTTGAAAACCTCTGTGCCTCTTGACTCTCGGGTTTTGATCTCTGGGTGCCCAGTGATGGAGATTGTGGTAATTTACAATTCCTTCCTTGTCAAACTTGGACTCGTCAGTCCAGAGAATACTCCGTAAAAAATTAATATCTTCCACGTCCGTATGGAGCAAGTGGCGGCAAAACTCCACCCTTCTTGCATAGTCGTTATCCTCTAAGCCTAAAACAATAAAAATATCAACGTTAGCGGTTTCCTTATGAATTAGTAGCTATGTAACATTGATTGCTATCTCTGTCTTTCCATTTCTCTCTCTCTCACACACATGCTCATGTTAATTTAAAAATTGCCTATGAAATTCACATGCTAGTTCATTACATAAGAGCTAAAAACAAAACTTTATGTAAAAAATTACCTTGAACAGGGGTGTAGTGGAAAGGATGACGTCCATTTTCGCGAAGAACCGACCAGACTTTCCACACGCTTAAACCAAGCGTCCGGGCTACGGTTCTTACGCTTCTGGTCGGATCTTCCTCAAATTCAGCCAATATGCGTTCTTCCGCAGCCAAATTTGGTTGAAATCTGTTCACGGCTGGTTCCCGGAAATTTAAATTTCCGGTTTCTCGCAGACGCCGATAAGTTGAGCCAAACGTTTGGTGGTTAGGCACTCGCCGGTTAGGATACCGATCTTGATAAATCCTCCGTGCCTCGCGCCCATTGCAATCAGCCATTCCATACACCACCAGCATGTCGGTGTACTCTTCACTGGTAAATCCAGCCATTTTGCCAACAACAAGGTAACAAATAACAAAACTTAACAAAAACGAAGTAATAACAAACTCAACAAAATTAACGAAAACAGTGGAGCGTCGTAACGGCAAGTACGTAAGTTAGCTAAGATGGGTAAATCTCGACTGACTAACAAAGACCCCAACGAGTTACCTGCCCGGCCCCGTCGACCCAAGAGCGAAAGAGACATGACATGACATGTTTTGTCTCTTACATGTTGCTCTCGTGTAAGAGTGAGACAACAAATTTGCCAACTGTAGGCCAAACTGGTTTAAATTCTGGAAATTACATTTGTCTTACAAATGTCGACTCGTGGTGGTAAAAGTGCCCTAGTTGCGGAAATTAATTAATAACTTTAAAACTTAAAGTGATAAATACACTTTTAGCATATCGTTAGAAAGGGCATGGACTGAGGATGTTTTAAAAAAATCAGAAGAACTCCAACCCTGTTAGTTTTTTTTAAACCCCATAGAAAGTTGCCCTTAAAATTATTTCTTTACCTTACTATGGTACTTCAGGCCCCATAACTTTTCTTCTCCACAATTTTCTGGTGTAAAATAATTTTTTGCAGGACCCTAAGACTCTAACGATTAAAACAAGACCATTAGCCGACCGGTCCCATGGATAGATTTTGAGCTACAGGTAGTTTTAGTCAAAAAATCACAAAAAAGTCAAATAAAAAATAAAAATAAATTAAAAAAAAACCTTGAGGCCAAGGTCAATATAATGGGCGGGGGTAGGTAGCAGACTATCCCTAGTTTCTACCCTAGGCGTATGTACAGCTCCCTTCCAAACACCCTGTATACTAATATTATAAAGCTGAAGAGTTTGTTTGTTTGTTTGTTTGAACGCGCTAATCTCAGGAACTACTGGTTAAAATTGTAAATTCTTTTTGTGTTAGATAGTCCATTTATCGAGGAAGGTCATAGGCTATATAACATCACGCTACGACCAATAGGAGCGGAGCATAAATGAAAAATGTTGCAAAAACGGAAAAAAACCCTTTTTGAGAGCTTCCGCTGCGTGCGCTGCGTAAGCGGTTAAAGTTACGCAACATTCATGTATGTAGGGTAGGTAGAATAGGTTAGGTAGGTACCATTTGACGGGAGCGAAGCCGCGTGGGACAGCGAGTATTAATAGGAAACGGGGTTCAAATGCAAGCCTTTACGAGACTTTTCAATGTTTCTTAAGTACGTATAATTTTATACAATAACAAAACGTTTCATTAAGATCCAATTTCCATTAGTAAGTTATTCAAAGAAAAACCAGTCTTAAGTAAACTTGGCTTCAGAACGTATTTCTTAACAAAGTAAGTACATTGGAAAAGAACTCTTAACTAAAAGACTAGACTATAGTCTATATTTTCATCACGGAGGCTACAAAGGCTTTCGTTTAATTAATTGCAATTAGACCCGCGTCTTATCGAGCGAGTCAGGTGATACGATTAATTAGTTTTACTGCTAGACTTTTAGACGGTTTAGATGTTAGAAAATGCTTGGGCGTGCGACTAGTGGGTTTAGATACTCGTACATAACGGATTGATTAGGGCTGAGTTAATTATGTAAATTAAAAGTGTAAAAACTATGATCAGAAGAAGACCTAAACCAGTTTGTCCCAGAATCTGTATTAAATTAGAATTAGTTAAACTATAAGAAGGCAGGCAGACACTTACATACAACTTAGATATACATTAAACATACATCTCACATACAAATCACACGTGACACAGAAAATAAATTCTTTTTCCCTTTTTCCCCCTTTCCAAATCCTGAAATTGTACTAGCTATGTTGAATTAATAATTTTATTCGTATTTTTTTATAAAGTGCGCATTAATAATTTGACGGCATGGCGGTCATTGATCGTGTATTTTGTACCTCTATTGCATCCTTAGTTAAGTGTCATCTGTAATTCTGTACTTTTAGCATATCAATTATTACTATTACTGTCTATTATTCATCACAGTACACGGGCAGTGACAATTACAAAAGCCTTGATTTATTATTTTGTAGTTATCTTGTTTACATAAATGTAGGTAATATGAGAATCTTTAAGTACAGGATAATTAGTCTTACTGCCGTCCGCTCGCGCATCGGAGTGGAGTTTAATCTGTAGAACAATTTCAATGGAATCGTGTTGTAGTATTGTCATGTCACGCCTTTCTGCTGCAGCCCTTATGGTTGATAGTGTGTATGAAGCGTTTAACTTTTGATCATATTTAGTGATTCAATATAGTTAACTGATAATGGTGTTTTATTGAGAAATTTCGCAGTATTAGCCAAAAGTCTGTGTCAGGTTCCATAATCCGAAAACGAGAGTTTCTTGAAAAATGTTTTCAAAGTAAGTTGTCATATTTTCACAGAACCTTCATAATAGCGCTTCCCGGAATGCGACACTCTGCGTCAGTGTTACAATGTTCTATTCTTATGATCCGTGGTTCCCTCAGATGGAGTAAAAATTACGAACCTATTGAACCGGTCTTTTATAAGAAAGTCGGTAACAGGTTAAATCCGTCGACTACGCTTACCTTGCTTCCTTTTCTATATTCGTTTCCTTTATCGTTTGCAATAGAAAAAATCTATTCCTGTCTCATTGTGAGTTAGTTTTGATCTTACGTTTTGATTATTATAAACTCTTTGCTTGCGACTTCGTCCGTGTGGATTTCGGATTTGGCAAACAAAATTTTGAACTCTATTTCTCTGCTTGATGAAATAAAATTGTATTTATTTCTGTAACTAGAAGCTCTTGTCAATACTTTTACGTCGTTGTTTTAGTCAATATTTTAAAACTAGATAGCCCTTATTGCTTTAAAACATTGTCATCTCCCTTGTAGGGGCTGACTAACTCTTTGTGAGATCTGCTTTTGCAACTAAGGAGCATTTTTGCCTGTCTTTCACTTGTAACCAATCAGAGCTCCTTCCATAACTGGAACCATGAACTTTGACTGGCTGATCAGATTTCTGAATAAACGAAATTTTACTCTCATTCCTCCTCCAGTTCCCCTGATAACATTAAGTACACACAAAGCAGTACTTACTCAAGGCACTGTATAAATTAGTCTGTTAGGCACATGCTCAAATTTTTTTTACTGAGTTTAGGGACCTCGGAACCAAATACGAATTCCCCGAATCTTCTCAGATAGGTACAAAAACCTATTTTCTTACAGGCCTTGGCTTTGGAGTATAAGGTTTATTCAATTTTGCATAAAATAAGTAAGGATGGAGAGGAATACGAACTTGTTTTGTGAAATGGAAAAGAGGAAGGTTTTATCTATAAGACTATAAGTTTGCGGTTTCAAGAATAATGAAATCGTTGGCTCAGGTAACTCGATGAAATAAGACTGTTTTCCAGTCTTGTGCATGAAAGTCAAGAAGAAGGAAGCTTAGTACAAGAGTAAGACTTGTGTGCACTGATATCAGTGTTTTGTTAATTGGCATTATAAAAACTCATAATAATATATAGAAAATAATTATTATCCTCTTATCGTAGACTTATAATGTATGTGGGATCTATTGGAACATTCAATTGGTGATAGCGATTGTCGGCATTTCCCCATGTGTCACAGAAGCCCATGTATACATTTTGTCAAAGCAAATCAAATCAAAACATTTGATTTCAACTAAACCATTTAAAGGTACTTTTGATTTGTCAACAAAAAGAAACTAAAATGAAGCAAGCGTCAGTAGATCTCTATGGAGAAGAACGTGTAAGAAACTCCATGGACACTCTTTTCCATCAATAAATTTTAATTATAAGTATTTGGTTACCTACATCGTTCTTGTTGGAAAATTACGTATATGTGAGAACGTTGTTAAAAGACGTGCACGCAAAAGCGTCTAGCTAAAGTAAAACAACCAACCACAATATACCATCATTAATTAAAAACAGGCCGAGGCAGCCAAGTTATGACCAATGCCAACTGATGGCGCCCGTTCACGAACATGACGCATGGATTGTCACCACTCAGCTCAACCATCA
Source organism: Orthosia gracilis (assembly GCA_947562075.1). Taxonomy (NCBI): domain Eukaryota; kingdom Metazoa; phylum Arthropoda; class Insecta; order Lepidoptera; family Noctuidae; genus Orthosia; species Orthosia gracilis. Next base: position 4,764,398 of record OX387269.1, read on the forward strand.
TGAAGGGAACCGAATGTTCTAACACATTGCCATCATCAGAGAGACGTTTGAGAGAGCATGACACACTCTTAACTGCCAGGGCACATTCAAGTCATCAAACGACATAATAGGTACAGTAAATGGTAGATTTGCATTTAGTACATAATACTCACATGATATGTGCTATGCAATTAAATAATACAAAAATTAATTGAATTTATACAATACAAATATATTCATACAGTCTTCAGCAGGTCCAAAATTACTTTGAAATAATGTTGTCAAAAAAAACGATGTCTTTTCGACAATCGTTATCGCTAATAGAATATTCTTTTGTGTAGAGGCGTTTGTCATGCGAGCGAAGCCTATTATTACCCATATAAAAGCAGGTGAAAGTAAATAATCTTGGAAGTACTATTATCCTAACATTTGTAAGAAGTTCAGTGAGATATATCTACGCGTTATTGTTGTTTATTCTAAAAACAATCCAACGCTTGTGGCATTTACTAATCTTAAGTAAAAGGTAAGAGTTTATGACCTTATGTACAACAATAAATCATTTGTGTCTGTGGCAGTACGCTTGTAACTAATCAGCTTTCTTTAGTAAAGTAACTGTTTTATCGTAATTATTGTTGGGCATAGCTTTTGTAATAAATAGTGAACCATGACCGAGTTTAGGTTCAAGACAAAATAAGGGTCAAACATAATAAAGGTAAAAATGGGGAGAAGGGAGGGTGTAAATAAGGGTCTAAACATTAGTTAATTTTTAATTACTTTTATTTCTTTTGAAAATAGTCTGATTTTATTTTTATTGTAGTTTTGAATGACTTTAATTAATTTTATTATGAATTGACATTGCTTGTAAATATTTTATGGACTTTCACGTAATTTTTAATATTTATAATGATTTGACATTTTGTTTGTAATTGATTTTATTTTATTATGATTTTATTTGTAATGTGGGGTTTAAGATGCCTGAAAAAAATATATTATTAAAACTTTGTTTCCACTCTTGTTTTGACGCTCTCTTCTTTTCTTTTTTATTTTGATTCATAAGTCTTGAAGGTGAAGTCTTCCATGTTCTAAAACTGTTTAGACAATATAAAGAAGACTTCAAATTTTTAGTTAATTGTTGAAGTGAGACATCCTGAGTCTGGAATGAAAATTATCGCAAAACTAATTTGACAAATTCTTACATTCAAACGCGCGTTCAGCAACAGCCAATCCACCGTCGATAAGACCATATGTATTGGCGACGGTCAACGTTGTACATCAAGTACGGCATGCTATAAAAATTATAATGCTTGCTCCAAAAAAAGGTATGATTAATTGCAAACTTGAAACAGTATTTCCTCAGTGTTTGCATAAAGCAGCTTGCATTAATTTGTGAGACAATTCAGGCGGCACCACGTACCCGGGTATTAATGAAATAAGTCATAATTATTTAAAATGGCCGCCGGCGCTGCTGGCTCACTGCCCGTAGCATTGGAGTCTACAATCTTGGAGTAATTGCTGCACTCCAACAAGCCTTTCATTGTTAATTAATTTATGATTTTCTCGCCAACTTTTCACTTCCCTTATTCATCATTGTTCTGACCTTTCTTAAGGAATAAGGCTTGCTACCGATGGGATTTCCCTTTGGCGGAAATGTCTAACTTCCATAAAAACTTTTATACTGATTCCTCTTTAGGGAATGAATTTTAAGAAGTTCGCTGTCTTCGCGACAGCTATCTTATGACTCACCTTGTACATAATCAGAGGCTCTCGCCTTTGTGACATTGTATCAATCTTTATAACGATCACCAGAAGCTAAAAAAAATTGACATTTGCCACCGAAATGTCACGTGGTTAATCCCAAACTTTTTAACTAGGCCAACCGTAGTCGCTGATGGAGTGTCTATGTTGTGGCCAGATCGTAAAATTGATCACTTCATGATGTGTACGATCATTTCATGAAATGGAAAACACTCGCTGCCCACATCATGATTAATGGTCTGCCCAGATCAATGAATAATCAGCGTTTGACAATATGAACAGCTAAACTCACGGCTACTTCATGATATGCTCAACCATTAGTGATCTTTTCGTAAAATTGTTACATTATTGAGACGCTCATATCGTTTTGTTTTTGTGATTCAACATGGCGGCGGACAATTATTCTGTTAAAAAAGCTACTAATAATGCGCCAATTGAAGTCGAATGTCGTTACGATTTAAAAACTACTTGGATTTTACGAAAGTCACTCAAAAAGCGAGCGCTACCTAAAAAAACCTTGGAGTTCGGAACATTAATAATATGGTTAAACGTGGATTGACATTTCGTCAAAAGTTGATGTTTAAACGATATGATCAGTTTTAGATAAACTTATCATAAAATGGTTGGCCACATCATGAAGGGATCAATTTTAAAATCTGGCCACGACATCTTCAAGGGGTTTCTCAATGTAGGTAGAAATAAACTATTAATGCTTATCCAATCAAGAGACGTTTTTCCGCAACGCGTGAAAGGTTAGTTAGTAGAGGTCTACTAACTAATCTTATACAAAGTCAAGATGTTGATTTACCTTCTTCTTATTTATTTTATACAAGTGTATGATTCTGCATACACATCATAAGCGTTCTTATATAATTTGTAATATATTCAGTAAATTACAGCGGGTAACGTGCGACACATAACAATGCGAGCCGGAATACGGATAAACACGTTTGATTTATATTGCACTCGTAAATTACACTCTTTTTAATTTTGGCTTAATTCTGTTTTTTTTCGACTGGAAAACGAGTTTTTTGCCAGATATTATTTCGAAAAGAGTTTTTATAATTGATGGTAACCTAGGAACTGTTGACAATCAGTCCAGCTGACAGAATAACGATTGTCTTATTTTATTATTATTGTATTAGCTAAGTATTGCTAATTTATAGAAGAACCTATAGATCTACCGAAATCTCATGGCATAAAAAATCTTACATCTTCTTATCTTCATACACATACCTAATATACTTCATGTTCATTAATACTAAAGACGCAAATAAAAATTAAAAAGTATCAAGACCGTTTAATCCAATTTCACTAGTATTGCAAGCAACAAATTTTTAATTTTGCCCATTTGCCATGAGATTCCGGTAGACCTTTACATATGTATAAGTATGTAGGGTCAAGGTGCTGTGTCCGATGGGAATTCCCATCGATTAAAACTTTGTACGAAATTTAATCCCCCATTTTAATTCCTATGTGTGATGAACGAATTTTGAAAAATAAAACTGCCTAAGTGCTCAACTTTTGAGACAAATTGTATGAATTGAAGATTCTTACGAAACTATATTTTAAAGAATCATCTTACCATTCTAGTAAAGATTTTAAGAATCAAAATCTCGTGAAACACAAAGTAACTCGCCTGTGTTCGAACTCAAGACCTACGACACGTAAGTCGGTGCCGTTATGACTGGACCAACATTGCCACCAAACCAACGGTAAACAAACAAAAAATTACATGTACAATTTTATAAATCGCAACAAATTAATATCTCACGTCAGTGCACCCGCATTAGCTATCCAATGAACATTGTTTGATAAACAATTCCAAGCATTTTGATTAATTGAATGCAATAATTCACGCGATTCTACGAAACACGACCGATCGACAGAATGACTTTGAGCCGAATTTAGATGGAACGTATTACGGAAATGATCACGGGAAATGGAAATCCAAATTGGCCATTTGCAGATTTATAACATAACATCGCGCTTGTGTAATTCCCTGGACGGGTGGGTAAAGGAATTTGATACACCATGTTAGCAGTTATATTTAAATTCTACGTAATAAGAGGCATATATAGATAGTTCAACTCATATTTGCGCGCGGCGCTATGTGTGGGTAAGCATGTGTGGGTGGTTGTTTGCTCGGACGACGACTGCCGTCACTGCTACCCACACATATGCACAATGTATAATTACAAGCACACGCACAGCACACGCACTCATGGCGCCGCGCGCACGTATGAGTTGAACTATCTTTACCTACATAAGCATACTTACTAATACTTATGTAGTCGCTCTATGTAAAATACTAGATTTCAATATAGTCGAGAAATGCGTAAGCAAATGATAAGGGAGCGAGCTTATTGCTAGGCATAATTTCTGATGCCGGAACTACTGAGAAATTCCTTTTAGTATCACCTAAAATAAATCAAAATAAAAAGGGCTTATATTTCTGAGTAAAAAAATAATGTCAAAATCTAGAATTTTTATAAACACTTACCTAAAATATAAAATATTTTTCGCTGTCTCCATCCAGTCAGAATCACCTAATCACGCAAAAACTGATACTATGTATGCCTTGCAGTCTAACTGGATTCAGCTGAGCACCAGAATTTACATGGAGCAACTGCCTATCTGACCTCCACAACCCAGTAACTGGGTAACACGATGATACCCCTTGGCATGACTCGTGTCAGATTTCAGGCTTCTGACTACCCGTAATGACTGTCAAAGATGTTTAAATGACAGCCGGGATCAACGGCTTAACGTGCTTTCCGAAGCACGGAGGAACCTCGCTTAGTAAGATGGTCACCCATCCACGGACCGACCTCGGCAAGCGTTGCTTAACTTTGAAGATCGACCCGTGCGGCTGTTATTATTTCGCCACGAGCTCCGCTACTCAGAATCACCTAAATGACCTTAAATTATCTCGACGCTGTTACAAAAAAATATTTTCTAGCCATATGAAAAGAGAAACATTCGATTAGAATTGTGATAATCAGCCTTCGTCCCAATTTCATCATAGCATACCACCAGGCGAGATAGTGGTCAAACGCGAGCCTAACGATTACAAAAAAAAAACTGGTTTGAAAATTACACGTCTGCTTCTACCACATATCACTTCATCATTTTCGTCATCTCATTTTAGCTATTGGATTTGTAAAATAAAAGGCTGATCATCATAAGCCTTTTTATATTCCTACTGCTTAGACACAGACCTTCTCTCTGTGAGAGGAAATTTTTCGTAATCCACCACGCGCGCCCAGTGCGGATTGGTAGATGTCACACGTATTTGAATTTTTGTCTCTCAGACATGTCGGTTTCTCCACGATGTTTTCCTTCACCGTTTTGAGAGCAGTGGTGATGAAAAAAATTACATAAACTAATGTGCCTGCCTGGGTTTGAACCCACGAACTACAACTTTTAAGTCGCGGTCGATACCACTGGGCCACAACTGCTCAAATAAATGAAAAGCTGATATTAATAAAATGTTCAGTGACTTGTCGGCCATCAATTATGTTTGAGTGTTAACATCAAAGTGGGACTAAGCTTTTGTTTTCTGTGATCGTTCGCTGGCAATAACACGGTTTGTGGTATCTTGCTGGACGGACGGACGATGCTCGTTTATTTATAAAGAGTAAAACTTAATTAACAAATCTATACAAATATGATGAGTGTCGTATTTAATGTAAGATCAAACAAAAAAATGTAATACAAGTAAATGTAGCGGTTTTTTATTTTTATTCAGGGGCTTCTCGCAAATAAATCAAACGACTTTTTATTGCGATCCTGTGGAAACAAAACTAGAGTCTCCAGTCAGGCAAAATGTATCTGTCTGTTAAGCTCGCTAATAAACTGTATTGTTGTCAATAACAGAGTATTCATTTGGCATTGCCAATACCAAAAAAATATATCCAAATACAATCGGCCAATGAAAAACGATAAAAATCGACCTGACAAAGTTTAAAATGATCAACTTTTCGGTAAGGCCTAAGTTTGTTCCTTTGTTTATTTTCAGTACAAACCAATTAATAAAAGTCGTACACAATTTCAAGCTTAATTAAAATTTACATAGTATGAAATACTTACTTAATTAACAATAACTACTATATATACACTTAAATAAAACTAAGAACGCGTATAAAAGAGCAGTGGTCATAGGGCGTCAAAAAATTCGTCCATATCGCTGTCAACGCGAAAAGTACCCAAAATGCTGGCAGCATTGTTACGTCGGATGGCAATGCTGATTCTCTGGCCAACGAAAAGCCAAAAAGGTTATTGTATTTGCGCCCTTCGAGGTTTTCTGCATTAGCAGCAGCTGCTCCAGCACAGCCCGCCGTGCTAAGAAGATGGGATAACGCCAGGGTGTCGACACATGTTGCATCCCACACCAAAGGCCTACCACCTTCCAAGGCATTATGGTCATCCCGTCAGATTATTTGAAGCTACGCAATTTTCCATGATTAAAAAAAACACTATAAAAATCAAAGCTGAAATTTCTATTCAATATAAAATGCGAGCTCATTTTTTATTAAAACTCATTTGATGTGTAGTTGAAGTTAGAAAACATAAATTGTATTCGGCAACAGTTTCGAAACAATTATTAGTTTATAATTACTTGGGGCTGAAAACTCTCAGAATATGAATATGAACGTACCTACGTGTGTAATAAAACATTTGCTCTCTCATCTGAATATTAAAGAACAACAAAGTCGTTTTCTTGCCTTTTGGGGCACGGTTTCAGAGCCGACTCGCAGTGTATTTAAAGGGCCTTTTTTCACTTCCTTGGTGTAAATTCACAGTCGTGAGTGGTGAGTTGGTATTAAATAATAAAGAAAAAAAAGATCTCTTGAAAAATTATTTTCAGTTAGCACTATAATACGGGATGAACACTTTCGTGTAGCGCCTCATAATTTCAACCTGAAACTGTTCGTTGGCAGGGCAAAGACCTCTCGCCTGATACAAAGAATCCTTGAGGATTAATGACCACGCTTGCTCAAGGTGTGTTGGGTATTTCAAACTTATAGTAATCATAAACAGCGGGTGTGTATGATTAGATGTATGAACGTAAATTAAGCAAAAGGCGTATGTAAAGTTCGTAGCAGGTTGAACTACTAGAAAAATTGGTAATTAGCACTGCATTTGCCTTCAAGTTTTATCACCATTCACAAGTCCAATACAGCCCTTTCTTTAGCAATTTCGTTTCTGAGAAGCCGCCTGCACACGCTTGTTGTTTGCCACAAACAGTGGCGAACGCCAAACACGTGACAAACACTGACCACAATCGCCCAACACAAACGCGTCATCCACAGGCTTGGCGAACGTGCTAGTATATTCCAGATTGACAAACACGGCAGACGACGAGCTTGTTGTGGCAGCGATTACTTTCGGGTTAACCTCCTCAGACCAATCAGTCATTTTTCTTAACAATTTAGCTTAGGATACACAAAAAGTGAAAGATTCGTAAATTCGACCACCACTATTAACTCCGTCCGCCTCCTGCAAGTACGCGCGTACTACTGAACTGAACAAGCATCTGGATATATCGCAAACATGTTTGTCAAACACCCTTTGATTTGTGCACAAAACCGACACCGATGCCGAACACGGGCGAACACAAACAAAAACAGGCAAACACAAACAAACACCCATCCAACACCCATCGTGTTTGTTGTTTTGTGTTTGCTGTAGAGGCGGCATCAGATTCTCCCTTGTTCCCGCCTAAACCTGGTGCCCGGTGTCAAGTTGACATCCGTCAGACTTGTTCTCTTAAATCTCTTCTAGTAACTAAATCTTTAGTCCTCCTCCTTGCGTCGATTCCCCAATGCTGGGGGTCGTGACCACATCATGGTTTCAAAACTTTCTCTTTGATGATGTTTCTCCACCCGCTCCTACTCTCAGCAACATGCACGGCTTTGGAGGCTTTGATGTTCAGCGTGGTTCGGATTTGGTCTGACCAGCGTAAAGGACTTCTGCCTCTAGGTCGTTTGCCCTCGACTTTGCCAGTGACAATTAAATCTTTAGTAGTGTTGACATATCTATTATTAACTATAAATCCTGTTTCTTTACTTTAATGACGACAGTGACCAACAAGATAAACTAAAAAACTATAAATTAAACTAAATAGCATTATGATTTTGTAGTATCATGATCCTTCGTGATTTACAAAATACTAGACTTATGAGATTACTGCTAAAATGTTCCTAGCTATATTTTCTCTTAGATAACTTTAGCGTCAATATTTTGCTAAGGTTACCCAAAGCCTTCCTATGATTTAGTCTGCGTCTGGCACTTATTGCCAAGTTATATAATCTTTAGCGTTTGCAAGTTTGCCAAGCCTTAAACTTTATACCTAAACCCTGATCGTTTCGAGACCCTTTTCACCCCACAAAGGGGCGAGTTTCAAAAAATTCACTTCTAATAGCATATACGTCATACAGTCATGCCGTAGGTAGATAAACAGTAAGTACAGTGACAGTAAAATTGGGTTCGTCACCTTAGGTTCAGCTGTGTTACTTAGTTTGTGATTGAATAATTCTGCTATACCAACTCAGCGTTGTCACAATATCACAAAATGGCACTCAGTCAATGGGCTTAAATCGACCAGATTTGGTCTATTTGACTTTCTCTTATTTTCAATTCATAAAAAAAATGTTTTCTACGCAGTATTCTGCTCAGTACCGTTGTATCAAAAGCATTATTACAAATTAGATGTAAGGAAATACTTTGCAAACTGACGAAGGTATAAACACCCTGACTGTACATGAGCTACTCAGTGAAAGTAACTTTGCTTTTATATTAAAAGCCTTAATTCCCCGGTGTAAGGCTGCGGAGTCCATGTTGGTAGCTGAAGGTACTTCGAAGTTATGTACTAGGTTTAGCACTGAAGCGAGGAAAGTATGGGTTTAATATACTTGTGTATGTTGGGGTATAATTTAGCGGTGTCGGTTTAGACTTCAGAGGTATACTTTATATACCAGGTATTTCGGTGTGTGGTGTATACACTATTCTAGTATTTCCCAAGGGTGGCATAAAAGGATACTGTCTATCATACAGCCTTCAGAGTATCTCTGTATATCCGAAACTATTCGCGACAAGATATTGCATGATAGATCACATGTCTTTACTGACTTTTGGTGAATCATTCTGAATAATAATAGTAAGGTAACAATGATGCAAGTAATAAATACCTTTTGTTTGAGTATGGTTGTTCGTTTGTGTATTTTTAACTAGGCTTTTATTAAAAATCTCGATGTCTATTTTAGACATCTTCGCTTTCATAAAACTTTTGCATTGGTGCAACAATCTTGTCTGCCTATATCGGCGCTGCGCGACCAATTAATTTCATGTCTGCATTTTATCAATAACTATTACCTGGATAAAATAAGTATTTATTAATCCAGGAGATATTCTATCTGCGTGCAAAATTTCATTCAAACCCGTTTTCGCGTGATTGAAACACGAACATACAAACTTTCACATTTATAATATTTGTAGGATAATTACAGCTGCCATATGCTACAATATCGCCTCAACATTTAATATTAGTTGGCTGCTATTGCAACTAACAATAATGCATGTCATATCCCATAGCTATTAAATTATACCCAAAGATGGCGTAATCAAAAAGCATTACATCACTAATTTTGCGCGAACACCGCTGCTTACAATATTGTGGATCTACAGCATGTTTGCAATTTAGTGCTCAATAGTTGCCTGAACAGCCTTATTAGTTCAATTTGCATGTGCCAACAATATCACGGTCGTACTGTTTGTACATAATTCTGCATAAATTAGCAATAAGGGCCGATACCCGTGTGATACGACTGTAGACGACGGCAGGGTTTATTGAGATAGTGATTTTGAGAATTAGGATTACGTAAGTACCTACTAATGTATATCCTGTACTAGAAAGTTATGCTTTGCAAAGCTGGTTTTGATATCCACGTCAATGTTATGCAACTACTGTTCTCCACAAGTTAGCTTTGTTTTAACTCCCTCGACGGAAAAAAAGGAGTGTTATATGTTTGACGTGTGTACTGCGTGTATCTGTCTATGGCATCAAATCTACTAAACGTATGTACCGATTTAGATTTTTTGTTTGAAAGATGACTTTATCGAGAGTGTTCTTAGCTACGTTTGATGAAAATCGGTTCAGCCGTTCAAAGGTAATGGGTTTGAATCGGGGTGCTTTCGCAAGATATCGTGTCATAATTACGTGTTCAATAAATTGTCGATCGAAGCGTGTCTGCTAATAGATAAATTATGTAGCATGAAATAAAAATGTGTCGGGGTATTTTTTAATTTTACTTGTAATAGATGTTTTTATGGAAACAAAAGGAGGTGCGCAGAGCACACATGGTTCGTAACAAAGTGGTACATACCGAGTTTAATAATATAATTTGAAAACAAAAACTATAAGACATAGTTTATTAAAGTATAAGCAGTACCTACTTAGTAGTTACTGATATTGCCTCCACTTAATTCCTTGTTTAATTTTGAATGGACCTAGACAAGTAACATCCTATCAATATTTTGTGTCACGGTAGCGATTTCAAAAAAAAGGAAAAAAATATGGGGGTATCGAAATGTCACCTCAATCCTTCCCCAATTATTTTGGCGTTTTAACCATCGTCATCGCTGACATCGAATGACTCTTCGTGAAAGAGCCTGCGTCAGATGTGCGTATTATTACCACGGCAAGACGAGCGAACTAGAGCAAGATAACTTGAAAATAACTAAATCAAATGAATAAAAGAGAGCGCAGTATGTGTAGGTTCACTTTAGGCTCATCTGTGTAATATTTTCCAGTCTCAAAGCTAACATATTTATTTTTTAACAAAATTAGATTTTCAGCACGGGCGGCCAGGTGAATGACCTCGTTTGAACTGAGCAGTGAGATTATTATATACCAGTTCGTGTATTAATTTCACGCAGAGGGCAGACTATAATGAAGATTAGGTACCTACGAGTATGTCGGTTTACCAAGAAATATCTCCGTCATTATTAAATTTTTTTATGAATAAGCTCGTTAAATTAATTACGTAGCAGAAAGATGTTAAAACATTATTTTTTAATTAGTTACGTTAATTATTGATTCATCTTTTGGCACGTTTTATGTTTATAAATTCACTATTCACATATTTATGGGAATTAAGACCATGTTGCTATACGATTATTGCAGTAAGCAATAGTCAATGTTAGGATTTTTTTTTGCCAGCGTCTGTGCTTCTTACCGCCTGTAACCCATCAGCTTTTCAGCAAGAGTGAACAGACATCAGCTGGGCTCACTCGTTCTACCGACCTCGTCAAGAGTTGGCATAACGAGAAATAATAAAATAACCAGCCAGTACATGTTGAACTTCGCACATTTAGGGTTCCATACCAAATGTAGAATATATTGATTTTTGTTGGTAAAATATACGGAATAATAAAAATTATCACCAAATTTCAAGTTCATAGGGCAATGGGAACTTAAAAAAATCTTTGGAACAAAATTTTGTGACAGACGATGGACAGACGGACACGTGACTGATAGCAATAGGACTCCCTTTGGACTCTTCGGGCATAGAACCCTGAAAAACAGAAAAACCTGACCCTGGGTTTTATTTAGTTCTCCTCTTTTTCCATTTTATTTTGTTTTTGTACCATTTTAAATAATATACCTTATTTATAAATTGAGGAGCTCGTGGCTAAATAATAACAGCCGCACGGGTCGATCTTCAAGGTTAAGTTACGCTTGACGAGGTCGGTCCGTGGATGGGAAACCATTTTCAACATACCGAGTTTCCTCCGTGCCTCGGAAAGCACGTTAAGCCGTTGGTCCCAGCTGTCATTTGAAGATCTTTGACAGTCGTTACGGGTAGTCAGAAGCCGAGATCTGACACCAGTCTTGCCAAGGGGTACCGTGTTACCTAGTTACTGGGTTATGGAGGTCAGGTAGGCAGTCGCTCCATGGAAAACACTGGTGCTCAGCTGAATCCGGTAAGACTGGAAGCCGACCCCAACTTAGTTGGGAAAAGGCTAGGCAGACGACGACCTTATTTATAAATTGTTCGTTGTATATTTTGTTACATGGGTATATCATGAAATCCTATAGAAGTATATAATTATGATAAAGTAGGTTTATTGACCATCGTAAAATCTGTTTACCTCTACTTTACCTATAACGTGTGCAGATCCTCATAACAGCACCATAATTATATTAAGGACCTTCCAGATTTATGAAGCAATACTGGATCGTCTGAATGCCACTTGAACCTTAACTCGTAAAGTGACGTATCGTGATAGTTGAGTAGACAATATTGTTGAGGGTTTGTTAAATGTGATACAACTGTAGGAAATGCTTTGATTCGTTGATGTGATTAGAAGTAATTACTGGGTTAATGGATGATTCCTGTTTTAAATCAGTGCTGAATTAGACAATTGACTGAAACTATCTCAATATTATCGGATCTTACCCAGATTTAAGTCAATGTATTTGCAGCCGAGAAAGTAGAAGCCGTTGCGTTCCGTCCACACCACAAATTCTTGCGTAGCTCTGAAAAATCCATAAATTGTTACGAGTGAATACGCTCTCCTACACTTCCAACCTTTGTAGAATAATTTAAGATTGTGTTTAAAAATGCTATTTCAGCAGGCTAAGCATGTTATTGTCTTCTAAATGTCATACATAGACATATACAGCCTTATATAGAAAAACCGGCCAAGTGCGTGTCAGACCCGAGCACGAAGGGCTCCGTACCATTATCGCAAAAAAACGGCAAAAAAACCACTAAAACATATTTGTTAATTAATTATTGTTTTGTTGTTATAGCGGCAACAGAAAGACATCATCTGTGAAAATTTCAACTGTCTAGCTTTCACGGTTCATAAGATATAGCCTGTGGCAGATAGACAGACAAACAAACGGACCGCAGAATCTTAGTAATAGCTAGGGTCCCGTTTTTACCCTTTGGGTACGGCACCCTAAAAAAAGCTATCCGCATGATTAGTTTAAACTCTAATAAACAGATTCTAAATTCAACTTCTTTATAGAAAGAATTAAAGATAAACACATAACATCACCCCTGCATTCCACGAGGGTTCAGGTAGAGGTACACTTATATTAAACGCACTCTTTGGGCCGATTTTTGAATTGATTATTTGAGGTTAAGAACGAGTTGAGTATTTGTCAAACTAAGAATTGTTAGTAGTAGGGTTTGATTACGTCCTTAATCTCAAATACTCAATTCAAAAATCGACCCTTGCCTATCAATTTGAATTCAGAATTTGATAATCAATGCTTAAACTTAATATATAGTTAAAAAGGTTTGTACATATAAAGATCCTAATAAACCACATATTTAGGGTGCGCGTTGTCTAACAATAACTTAATTATAAATCTGTTTTATTTGTAAGGATATTTTCTTACTAATTCTACACAGAAGTCGATGCCAGAGAGACGTCAATTAAAGATAATGGTTCATTATGTCTCAAAGACCCATTTGCTTAGTAAACCTTGAGTAGCTTGAGCCTTAACGATCCCAACTTTGTAAGGCAATACGAGTTTATTGTAGAGTATATCTTTAGGTTATTGGTACGTTTTATTATCCCTTGATTGAAATCCTACTTCTTCCTCGCATCGTGTTCCTCATTACTGAGGGTCGTGATTCCCTGTTCTTCTTGGAAACAACTTCTCCTTCACCAATTGGCGCCATCTGCTTCTGTCTTTGGCGTCGTGGAGAGCATCGTGCACCTTGGTATGTAACGATGTGCGGACTAGGTCTGACCATCTGATTGGACTTCGACCTCTCGGACGTCTTCCTTCGATCTTGCCAGTAACCATCAGCTGTTCGAGGTTGTGTCCGTACTTCCTGGTAATGTGACCAAAAAACTCCAGAATCTTACGAAGCCAGACCGTGGACAGTCTGATATTTATGTTTAGTTCCCGGAGGACAGAATCATTGGTGCGATAGGCAGTGCAGGGGATTTGCAAAATCTTCCTCCAGCACCACACCTCAAAAGCATCGATTCGGTCACAGTTGGCCTTCTTCAGAGTCCACGTCTCGGACCCGTAACTGAAGATTGAGAACACCAGGGAGCTGACCAGTTTCACCTTCGTTTTCCTTGAAATGTTACGGTCTCTCCACACTCTTTGCAGTTGGGTCATTGCATTTTTGGCCATCCCTATACGCCTCCTGATATTTTTCTCACATGAACCTGAATTGCTGATACTTGCATCCGGGTAGATAAAATCACTTACGATTTCCAGTGACATCTGTATGTTGGAGATGGTTTGCGCGATCCACTACTTTAGTTTTAGCATGATTAATTTTGAGCCCCAGTTCCATACTAATTCTTTCCATGCTTTCAAGGAGATTCACCATTTCGGTTTCATTTGCAGCTAGTAGTGTAGTATCGTCTGCGTAGCGGAGGTTTGTTATCTTGGTACCAACTATTGTGACCCCACCGTCCCAGCCTTCACACGTTCGTCTGATGATATGCTCCCCGTAAATGTTACAAAGGATGGGGGACTTCACTTGGTATTTCACTCAGTCCAACCATCGTCTTCTACCCTTACTTTTATAGTTGTTCATATTCATACTTAAAACTTTCCTCACTGTATTTTCCTCATTCCTCCGTATATAGTTGGAATGTGAGCAAAAAAAAGAGGTAGAATTTCTCGCACTGCTGCTTTTTGCGTGAAATGCCTAGACCTTTATAATTTATTCAATTGATTTATTCATTGAACATTGGTACGTATACGTCCAAGAAGTGAAGTTATATCTGTTTGAACCTAAATAGTAAGTACAGTCACCCGCATAAATATCTTTCACTTATGCAAAATTCAAAAGCAATTTTCTTGTCAAATAACTTGACTCCAATGCTTAAGTGTCACATATTTATACTCGTGACTGTACCTACTTATAGAACCGAAGATACACGTACCACCAATTTGTACCCAAAAATAAACCTTCAAGATCTTAATAACCTCTCCCAAAGATCCAACTTTGTTTTGACAGTTTTATCCTTCGATTTGCTTCCAAATTACCCAATGATAACTAGGTACATGGAAAACTTTATTGGAAATCCCTAATGAACAGTAAAATGATAATTAACGATATATAGGTAATTATTATGATAAGCGTTTCGTCCGTGCCTGACCTGCCATTAGCTGGAGTGCTGGCTCAAATAACCTGGATGACATGTTAGGGTTGTCACCGAAACGGTTTTAAAAAGGGGTCAACATTCTAGAAGATATTTTTTTAATTGAGTGTGAAACATTTATATCTATGTCTTTATTCGTTAATAACAAATTTTACGGCAGCGGCACCTGAGCTTTGAAAATGACTATTTCGCAAATAGTCGTAATCAAAAATGATTTAATACTATGAAAATTTCGAATCTATTGGATAGTCTCTAAGCTGTTATTAACAGTTCAAACATTAAGTGTTATTATTTAGGACACCTGGGCCAATTTCGAGTTGGTCTGTACAGGCTAAATAAAAAAAATACAAATACATCACAATTTAAAAAATCTGGTTGTAAGTAAATTCGCGCTTCTAGGTCAGGGTTCGATTTTATTACACGCGCTAGTTTTTGGCACACGTTAAATTGTTGAACGAGAATGGGTTTTACGCCGATGTGGCGCTGTAGCGCTTGTTATCCCGAGAGCACAGCGTTATTTTATTAAACGTTTCGTACTAAAATGTACGGATTTATGCGAGCCAAAAGTTTTAAGCTAACCAAAGATAGTTACTCAGATTCATAATTATTTTAAATTAGCTTCTGCCTGTAGTTTAACACACTTCAAAAGTGTGTCATTATGCCAGAATAAAAATGGTAACCTACTGTTAATACAGGTTATAAACTACCCGTATGCATTGCACGCAAATTACATCCAAATCTGTGCATGATTGAAACACAAAGATACATACTATAATGCCACGGTGTACGTGTTTTTTTTAATGATTTCACCCCTTCTTCAACTTTTAACCCCGCAGAAGTGACAGCCCTGAGCCGTAGTGTTAGCCTGCTAATGACAGTTCCGTCATGTTGCGGAACTGCCGGTGTCGACGATAACTTTTACATGAAGTTTATTTTTTAAATATCGTTCTTAGTAGCATTCGCATTCCAAATCTCTAAGTAAAATTAATTCTTCTTCAAGAACAAATACTCTAAATGGTTTTTCATTGATTTCACTCCTTCTTCATGTTTTAATCCCGCAGAAATGACAGCCCTGAGCCGTAGCGTTAGCCTGCTAATGACAGTTCCGTCATATTGCGGAACTGCCGGTGTCGACGACAACTTTTTAAATTCCTCTCACTTCTAAAGGAAATCAAATTTCATTCGCGTGCTGTGGCGAAGTGAAAAGTTCCTAGAATGTTTATTTTTAATGAATGAGTTATATTTTATTTCTGGTTCTGTCTTATCAATTTTTTTTGTAGCTGATTAGTTTGAGGTGATCAAACAAGTCAACCAATACTGGGTTATCTCCCAGATCACAGGAAAGACTTTGGAGCCTAAATTTAATTTACTGCTTTATCTAAGCAAGCAAATCTTGATAACTCGGTTTTCTACCAGAGATTTCAACAAAGCGGGTGAAAATGTAGGATATTACTAGATAGTTCAAATTTAAAGTTTTGGTGTGTATTTATACTTGCCTCACATTTTGCCCTCCATCGCACTGCAGTTTGCTTTTAAAGAACCCAATTCTGGGTTTAGTTCGCCGAACATAAATTTGTCTTACTGTAATATTGTATTGTTATGAATAATAAAGAATAAATATGATTGTATTGTTAACAGTAACATTTGTATCTAACTTTTTCTATCTGATCCGTCTAACCATTACAAAAAACACGGGTGTATTTTTAAGGTAATTATTATTATATTTTTGTTCATACTTCGCACATTTTCAGTTCAGCATTTAACGGGAGGATGAGGTAACTCCCGAAGTAGGTCAACTCAATTTTATGGTATTTTCTCTTTATAAACATTATTTATATACTTTGTTATGTTTCTGTCTACGAAGTTGTGAAAATTAAGGGCAGACTCATGAAAAGAAATTATAATTTAATTTACTAATGAGAATAATGATCTTGAAACGTGCCATTTTGTTCTTAGTATTTTATTTCAATAGGGAAAACCAACCTTACTAAGGTTGGTTACCTAGAGACAGATTGAAAACTTTGTATTTTACTCAGTTGACAAGTAAAATTCTAAAACCCCCGACACGATATCTTGCGCAAGTACCCCGATATCTTTAAATAAAACTTAGCTAAGATCGTTCCCGATAATATCCTTTAAAAAAAAGAACTGAATCAAAATTGGTTCATCCGTTTAAGAGCTATGATGCCACAGACAGATACACAAATACCTAACACAAACACAGAGGTACACACGTCAAACTTATAACGCCCCTGTTTTTCGGTCGGGTTTTAAAAATATTTAGGTCATAATAACATTGAGGTCTATTCCACTAGGACTATATAGACACTGGAGTTACTTAATTCATTGGGAAAACCATTTAATTTTCTATTACATTCCTTGGCAATCTCTTAGTAAGCGCTTCTTTTCGCTGTATAGGTAACAGGACCTCAACATTTACTGATTTGTAACGTACAAAACTTCTAAACAAAATTTCTCATCCATAAACATCTAAAATCCTTCTTTCACCTACCCCTATATATTATAGGCCAACGACCGATGTCCACTATGCACTAAGAAATAATTCATAGCGACCGGGTCGACTATCGACCGCTCCCAAGCTGCTTCCAATAAGCTGCCAGTTACCGCCAACAGCTTATGTAGCTCGTCACACAAGCTGGATAAGCGATGAAGGATTTGCATAGTATCTCCAGTTCAAATGAGACTGGGTGCTAAGAATCGAAAATATTGATTTTGTTTTGATTCTCTTTTGTTTTCCTTATTGTACCGTGAAAAAATGATAAAAGAGAGGTGTCTTATGGGTACCCGGTTGGAAAAGAGTTCGATTAATTTCGAAGTAGTAAAAGAAGTCTTTCAGTTTCGTAAAATATGATAAAATTGAAATAACAAAAACACAGCTGATGCTCAGTTTAAACACACATTGGCGGCTCCAAGCGTAGGTACTGTATGTGACTAGTCAGCGCGTTCTCGTACGTCTTCGGTTTACTTCATGCGCCTCCAGCTCTCTCCTCGGCGTCTCCCTATTGTGCGGATCTTCGTTTGTACTATCCTGCATGCAGCATTTTTTTATATTAATACAAGCTTCTGCCAGCGCCTTCGCCCGCGTGAAAGTCCAAAATTATACCCAGGAAACATATTCCCGAAATAAAAGTACCCTATGTGCTATTTCTGACTATAATCTATCTCTGTCCCAAATCACATTCAGATCCATCCAGCCGTTTGAGCGTGAAGAAGTAATAAACATAAAAATACACACAAACACATCCTCACTCACACACATTCGAATTAATAATATTAGTTAATAAGTTTATATATTGATACTAGCTTCTGCCAGCGGCTTCACCGCGTGAAAGTCCACAATTATCCCGAGGAAACATATTCCCGATATTATCTTCTCGTCCAACTTACTACAGTGTCTCAAGACGAAAGTCTATGACCAGTGTGTGTTGCCAGTGATGACATATGGCTCTGAGACATGTTCGCTTGCAATGGGCCTCATCAGAAAGCTAACAGTCACTCGAAGGGCAATGGAGAGGGATAAGCTCGGAGTTTCCTTGCATGATCGCATCAGAAATGAGGATATTCGCAGGTGAACCAAAGTTACCCACATAGCCCGACGAATTGCGAAACTTAAGTGGCAGTAGGCAGGGCACATTGCTCGCAGAACTGATGGCCGATGGGGCAGAAAGATTCTGGAGTGGCGACCGCGATCCGGAACACGTTGCGTTGGAAGGCCTCCCACCAGGTGGACCTATAACCTGGTGGAGGTTCCGGGGATATGGGACCAGTCAATGCACGCGTCACCACTTGGGGGAGGCCTATGTCCAGCAGCTTTCGGCTGATATTATTATGATGATTAAAATCAATCAGAAGTTGAAGTCACTACGTGCCCTACATACATACCTCGTCGGTAATCTATAACTGTGAGAAACAGGTCATGAGGTATTGCCTGTATTAAAACGAAAAAATACTTGCATGATACTGCATGCCTTTGCCATTACTTATGCGGTGAACGAAACACGCTATTTTTTCAATCGATTCTGAACATAGAATTTTCTTTCTATCCTTTATTGAAGAAAATCTAAACTCAATGGCAGACGACATTGCACAGCTTAAGCCGCTAGATCTAGAAGTATTTTGTACAGGAGTACTCTATAAATAACGAAGGTAGGCATTATCGGAGGATATTTAAAAGTCAATCATGAAAATTTGTAATGAAATTCGTAATTTTTGCCAATGGGAAATCTCATCGGGCACACAATTTGTGAATTCTATGTATTGAGAAATCTACTGACATGACCCTTAACATAGGTCTTCCTGAAAGGAACAACAGTGATCATGATTATGGATATCTTTCTCAAGTGTATGAAAAAGAAATCATGAAAGAGGACTAGGCAATCATCAGGTAGGCAGTAAAACCTAACAGAGATCATTGAACTGTGAACACGGTTAATTGTTCACTTGAGTTATAATCCTATAGTCCATAGTTAGGTATAGATACTATTTCTGTGTATTCAAGGACTTTGTGAAAAGCCTGTTTCCAGCTTACATACATAGTTGGATTGAGGTCTAGAGTTCAGTGACCTAGTTATAAATGAGGTATCGTTAAAGACTCGGGTCAATGGTTTCAATACTTAAAAGTTTGGGGATTAATTTTAGTTTAGGCATTATTTAAACGCCGTTATGGTTGTTAGGCATTTTCACTAGTGTTTGCCAATGGCTTCACTTACTTAAAAAGTGCTTTATCCTAAGGAAACGGACTAGAAAGATAAATGATGTAGTATATCCTAATCTACCTGGATTAACACATACTACACTATTTCATCCTAGTTATTTGAGACGTTGAGGTGTGACTGATCGCCAAATATTCAAATTTAAATATAAAACTTTCGGATATTTAGTTTTTTGTTTTCCGTAGATTACAAAAGTAGACACTGTCAGAGATAATGTACCGGTTTCTGAATTGAGTATATGAAGTTAAGATGATTGAAAGACGTGTCAAACCCTACTTAAATGTCAAAGTTTGACAGATTTTCAGCTTAAAGAATAAATTGACAAATACTCAATATGAAGTCTTTAATTCAGAAAACGACATCCATTAATGAAATCAGCAAGCACACTAACAGAAAACCGGACTATTGACTACGTAATTCCCCTTACAGATTCACCTCGTACGCAAATTAATTTGGACTGACAACTGGCTTATTTGCCAACATGTCCACTAACTCGTACATATGTACACGGGTATTATTTACCCCACATTTGAGTGGTGCGTCATTAGGGGAAATTTATGTATGGAGTCTGTGATGTCAGCCGTTATATGACCTGAATGAGGGACTGAATCCAGCTGTATATTGATGTTTCTATCAGTGATTAAAATGAATGGTGGTTTAAATAGAAACTAACTGTTGCCCGCGACTTCGCCTGCGTAGCATTAGTAGTTTTAATACCCTTTTTTTAATATCGCGCCATAATATTCTACTTGAGAAATTATTAGTTCACCATACAAACTTCAACTCCCCTGTCCAACCCCTTAAGGATGATTTCCTGGATAAAAACATACCCTGGATGAGGAACTGGACAGAATTGCGTCGTGGTCTACAGCCAACTCACTTGTACTGAACCCGAAAAAATCTAAGTTTATGGTCATGGGAAGCAGAAATCAAATAAAGTCAATTATTTCTGCAAAGCCCAAAGTTAAAATCAAGGGCGAAAACATTGAAAGGGTAGAAACCGCTTGCAACCTAGGTCTAGTCACTGACCCAGAACTTCATTTTGAGGCGCATGTCAATGGCGTTGTGAAAAACTGTTTTTATAGGCTAAAGGTTCTGTACCGGGTGAAAGACTTCCTTAGTGTTGCAATGAGGAAGAGATTGGTGGACAGCCTGGTACTGTCCAAACTGAATTATTGTGACACTGTATACGGACCGTGTCTCCTTTCTCGCACGGAGCGTCTAATACAGCGGGTACAAAATGCGTGTGCGCGTTACTGTTTCAATATACCCCGGAGGCATCATGTAACACCGCATTTAAATGAGCATAATATGTTAAAAATGGCTGCACGACGGAAATTACATTTAGCAGCCTTAATGTTTGGCGTTATTCAAACACACAAACCGGAATACCTGTATAAAAAGCTTATCTGGAGACACGAGCACTACAGCTACTCCGCCCGTTCCACGTCCAAACCACTCTCGTTGCCTCGTCATGGGACCGCAGCCTTCAGAGGATGCTTTAAGTATGCCGCCACTCGCTGCTGGAATGATTTGCCGCCTCCCATAAGATCGCTGAAAACAAAACAAAGTTTTAAATTTCATTTAAAAAGAAATCTATTAGAAGAACAGAAGGTTGAACAAAGTACATTTTATAAATAGAATCTTTTTAGGCTTTAAAATTAGTCACTTAAGGTTCATAATCCATTGGCATCGTATCGAGACGGTTCGAGGCGGCGGCATGAGATCCTTCACGGGCAGCAATGTGGGGGCGTTCTTTCACTGGGCATCGCACTTTCTCTTCTTCCATTGTTGTGATTGCCGGACATCGAGGGTCGAACCACGCGGAATACGCACACACACATGACGGTACACAGCACAGGACTCGGGCGCCGCTTGACGTCGCAGCGCTCCGGCCGGCGCGCGTCTAAATAACGCGCGCCCGGACGACGCGCAGCACGCTCGCTCGTGCACGACGTCACGAAGGCTCTCAAAATAAGGCTATACAATAAACAGCGCCAAGCGAGTGCGGTGTGGAAGCGAGACAAAACATGGAGTGTGCCTGTGTTTTTGCGGGTATTAGTTTTATGTTTTTGATTAGAATTTAAGATACTCCCGCTTTTGGTTTTGGTCACATCATAATTTTGGGTGGTTTATTTTTATCATACTGTTTTTATATCTTACTGTATTTATTTTATGTTCTTTGTATCTATTTTTACATACACAACAAATTTGGTTTCCGTACGTCACTTCCTAGGCGACCACTGAAAATCAGCGCCGTGCTGTGGTATCCCCACGGCACAGCATTATGCTGAGTGGAAGCCTTTTTGCCACAATCACGACATGCATCTGCCTGGCATTTTTTTTTTTTCACCCTATTTCTTTTCTGTTATATTCAAAATGTAGGTAGTAAATGGTATTATTTTATTTATTTCTCATCTTTACTAACTTACTTTAAGTACTACTAATACTACTGTTAAGGGTTTAGCATAAGCATATATTTATATTGTATGTCGTTTTGTGACAATTAAATACTTTTTCTTTCTTTTCTTTCTATGTCCTTCCCAGGGTCTAAAACTATCTTCATCCCAAATGTCATCTAAATCGGTTCAGCGGTTTAGGTGTGAAAAGGTTATATACTTACAGATAGACAGAGTTATTTCGCATTTATAATATTAGTATTTATTTGTAGTGATAGTTGAAATGTTTACCTACTGAAAACTGACCTACAATTAAGCAATATTCACCATAATGTGACA
Organism: Orthosia gracilis; assembly: GCA_947562075.1. Classification (NCBI taxonomy): domain Eukaryota; kingdom Metazoa; phylum Arthropoda; class Insecta; order Lepidoptera; family Noctuidae; genus Orthosia; species Orthosia gracilis. Next base: position 4,786,755 of record OX387269.1, read on the forward strand.
TAACATAACATCACGCCTTATTATGTTCTCTCTGAAGTGTTAGGCAGAGGCGTGCCTTCAGTTCGCCACTTATGTCTAAGGTGTTTAATATTCCCCAATATTAACGCAGTACTGGCCATGCGCCCGCTCGGAGCCAGAATAACAATATTGAACCTCCTTTTGGACAGTTTTGTTTGCAAAATATTCTTTGATTTACATATGCTATTTCAATTATGAATAAATTCTAGCCATCAATTTTTCTGTGTTAAAAATCTTTTTATCATCCAAGTCGTTTTGGAAGTAGTATCCAGAAGTAGCGGCAAAATATCGTGTTGTTAATTATTTTTTTAAAGCAAAACTATTAATTTCACGAAAAAACATGTTTAAAAAATAATGCACATGAATCAATAATAAATAAATAAGGCGTGATGTTAGCTTTGGAAAGTAACCGTTTTACGGCACTAAAGCGGTGGAAGGCCCTTAAGGCTCATGCTATAAAGGCTCAACTGTTGCCATTAACCCACAGATCCAAACACCGATCTGCTACTGAGAAATACCAAGATGAAAAAGCCCAATTAAGCTTTGTCTGATTTGGGCATCGTACCCAGACCCTCAGCAGCAACTTACCATCAAGTGATTTGCCTAATACTGGGTAATGAGTTGTGAAAAAGTTGGCTGCTGTCACTTTTTTTGTTCTCCGATCAATATTGTAGTTTCGATGTTTTACTTTTGGGATATTTTGAGACAATTTAAACCACCATAATAATATTGAAGCACTTTATTACACTTTACACTAATATTATAAAGACGAAAGTATGTGTGTGTGTGTGTGTTTGTATGTTTGTTACTCTTTCACGCAAAAACGGCTGGACGGATCTAAATGAAATTTGACACAGAGATAGATTATAATCTGGAATAGCCCATAGGATTTTACCCCGGGAATATTATGTTCCCTCGGGATATTTTTCGCCATTTACACGAGCGAAGCCGCTGGTAGAAGCTGGTACTATTATACATTATTTATTTTCGATTACTTTATATTATCTATTTTACATCATCATTATCATCATTATTTCAGCTGAAAGACGTCCACTGCTGGACATAGCCCTCCCCCAAGCGTCGCCACATTGACCGATCCCGTGCGTCTCGCATCCAGCGGATCCCCGCAACCTTCACCAGGCCATGGATTCACCTAGTGGTAGGTCTTCCAACGCATCGTCCCCGGTTCGCGGTCGCCATTTCAGAACTTTTCGGTCCCATCGGCCATCCGTCCAGCGAGCAATGTCACTACCCACTGCCACTTAAGTTTCGCAATTCGTCGGGCTATTTGGGTAACTTTGGTTCACCTGCGAATATCCTCATTTCTGATGCGATCATGCAAGGCAACTCCGAGCTTATCCCTCTCCATTGCCTTTTGGGTGACTTTAAGCATTCTCTTAAGGCCCATTGTGAGCGACCACGTCTCGGTCCCATAGATGACTGGCAACACGCACTGGTCATCTATTTTACGTATATTTTCAATTCATAAGTTAAGCACCTACAATATTAACATTATAACGTTATAATAAGTATCCATTTTATTTACCCAAGTCCTTGTGTCACTGGCGGGGTGCCAACTGAAAATCAGCGCTGGTTGTCTGAGGCCTAGCAAATTCTGAGTTGTAACCCTTTCGGTATGATTTGATTTTTCGGTAGGGACAGGCCCAGCGCAATTCTCAAACCTTGTCTGTACTTTTTTACTATTCAGCTCGGTTACTTTGTTATTGTGGCTGTTATGTTGTGTTGTGTCTGTGTCGAATAACTGTTTTCTTTTCTAATGTATTCGTATTTGGTTTAGAGGTGCGCTTGCGACCTCTAAACCAATCAACTGTGTCGTTATTATACTACCATTATTGAGGTATTAAAATTTCACTAATATAGTTACTGTAATCTCTTGAGATGGTCTTAATAATGAAACAGGAAGCATTATTGTATTACTAATTCCAAATCAATTAGTGTTAAAAGACTTTAATGTCAATTCCCACTTGTGATCAAAGTATATCTACTTTCCTAGAGTTTTGTACAGCATCATCTCTTTACAGTTCCCTCGACGGCTAATCGATGTAAGTCTGTTAAGGACCGTCGAAGTTTCTGGAAAAACTTCAGGATACTTCAAGTTGTCGACTCACTTAGTGCTGGAAATAGGAAGTGAAAATTGTTAATTACTTAATAATAAATAGACCTTGTGTAGGTAGCCATGTGGGCGTTTATTTTGTACCTACGTTAGGAAAATTATATAATTTCATATCAACATTTGTTTAGTCAGTCTATTTACTAGGTGGTAACTCACTTGAAACAATAAAAAAGTACGTTAAATTAAAATTAAGTTATCATAAAACATAAATTGAAAAGGTTAACATTTATAGCCTAAGTAAATAGTACGAGTACAAAAATAGAAGAAAAAATATCAAACATTTTTCCAATACTAAAGAAGTTTCAATCCACTTCCGCAGACTTTATCACAGACTCATCTATTTAAAAATCGAACATAAAAGTCCCACCAGTGATGCATAGCTGTTTGCAACTTTTCAAACTGCCGACTATTAGTTCGTATACTTAGATACGAGTACTCGTACAAACTGTTCACAATTTCCCTGATATGTATACCTACTAGCTTTAGCTACGGCTTCGCCCGCGTTATAATTGAAAATTATGCCACAGCCATATATTACTAGGATGAAAAGTATAATATGTCCTAAACCAGTCCGCCTTGAGCAGGCGTGGTAGGCGTGGTAGTGGATTAAAGCTCGCGCCGTCTCTGTATGAAAGAGACTTTTGTCAAGTAATGGGACAGTTACAGGCTGGTATTAATAATTTCCTAATCCAGATCTTGGTATATCCGCGTACCAAACATCCAAAAGTATTAAACATCCAAATATTCAGGCAGCGGTTACGTCTTTGTGACATTCGGCAATGATCCCAAAGGCACTTACACTGCCCGTATAAAAAGTATCTAAGTACTGTCCTTACTCAGGGTATAATCTACCTCAATAACGAAATTCATCAAAATCGGTTTAGTGGTTTAGGTGTGGAAACGAAACAAATGAATAGATAGACATTTGTATATATGTAGTATGGATTGGCAGCGTGAACTTCTTTGATACCAAAATATGTACATACGTATGTTCACAATTCCCGTTATATGTGCATCAAGGGAGCTCGTAAACTACCCAGGAAATGCATTGTAGGTTATTTTGTTGGCTGGCCGACTGAAATGTTACTGTTCGTAACTTTTCAGAACTGTCCAAGTTAACGGGGTGCACTTCGAAAGGCTAACGCGGCAGTATCATAAAGAATTTGAACTAGTAAAAACATGTTTTGGTTGAAATCGTACTGGGATTTTTGAAGTGAGTTCGAATTTCTGAGTACCCAACTCAGAAATTCTAACTCACTTTGTGATAATTTTGTGTGATTCTTTCTTTCTTTTTAAAAAAACCTTGCCCCACACTAGGCATTTCTTCCTGTATCGTGGGTGCGTTTACAAACATATAAACTTACATACACAACACCCAGAGCCGGAACAACTATCTGCAGGTCATACACATATTTGTTCCGTGCGGGAATCGAACCCGCGACACGCAGCGCAGCAGTCAATCGCTCAACCACTGCGCCAACCGTGCGCCGTGATTGTTTGCGGAACGTGGCTTGAGCCTGGACACTAAAATACTCATAATCATGGTATCTGTTATTGATAAGAAAAGGTTATTGTATATAAGAGCACAATTATTAATAGTATGATGGTCCTTCTAACTTATCCAAATATTGTTTTGTAGGTTCATCTATTAATACAGCTGTAGTGTTGAATCCAGTAGCAATCAATCAATCTGCCTAGCCTTTTCCCAACTATATTGGGGTCGGCTTCCAGTCTTACCGGATTCAGCTGAGCACTAGTGTTTTACGTGGAGCGACTGCCTATCTGACCTCCACAACCCAGTAACTGGGTAACACGGTACCCCTTGGCAAGACTGGTGTCAGATCTCAAGCTTCTGACTACCTGTAACGACTGTCAAAGATCTTCAAATGACAGCCGGGACCAACGGCTTAACGTGCTTTCCGAGGCACGGAGGAAACTCGGTATTTTGAAATGGTCACCCATCCACGGACCGACCTCGTCAAGCGTTGCTTAACCTTGAAGATAGACCCGTGCGGCTGTTATTATTTAGCCACGAGCTCCTCTGTTGAATCCAGTAGCAATAGAATAGAAATATTGAGAACAAAAGGGCAGTATTGACATGCAAAGTTTTCCGGTCAGACTTTGATCAATAGAAATTTTTGATCTAATTCTTAAAAATAAAAAATCCTTAACTAAGAAAGAATTAGTAAATAAGATTTGTGTAACGTTAGGGTGTATACTTATTAAGTTGAAGTTTGATGATTTTTCACCATGCTCTTGAACCTTTCAAAGAAAACTAATACAAAGTACCCATTTATCATTCATTCTTTGAGTGCACGTATTGTTTCTGTTTGAAAAGAGTTATAGTTAAATTGAGCTAGAGTTTTTCAATGAGTATATATCAATATATTATATACGACTGCTGAAGTAAATGAACTTCAGTTACAGAACGCTTACAAGGTTTCAGCTGTTTTAGCTAACTGATTGTTGTGAGCTTGTAAAGGGTTCTGTTTGTACCACGTTTCTGTTGAAGTCATATAAATGTTGTATTGTATGGAACGCTGTCGATAACATTGTATTCAGAGAAAGTAGAGAACAGAAAATCCGATGACTTTTACCCGACTGTAAGGAATTGTATGTTTGTATGCATGTAATATTCTTTATTACCTCATTCATATCTTTCAAACCGCTAGACGGATTTATATAATGAAGACATCGTTAGATACATCTTGACCACCCAAGTGTTCTTATTTAGGTGAAGTTAAAAAAACAAATATGGTGGCTTTTGGGCGCCATATTGTGCGGGTCCCAACCATTTTTATTTTAGTTTCCGAAACCGAAACTTCCTTACAAGGATCATATTTAGAGGGAAAAATAAAGAAAACGTTATGATAATTAGTCAGACTTTATTTTTGTCTTTAAGTCACATAGCTATGCAGTCTTCGACATTTTCACTTATTGGTATGATAATCAACATAACAAGCCCGCATTTAAGAAAATAATATTAATTGTGCTTTAAAAATACTTAAAATAGTTTAATTATAAGTGCGTTAATTAAAAAAAATAAAAAACCGATGAAGAATTACCGAAAGTGCGAGTCGAACTCGTGCGCTCAGGTTTCCGTACCTACCCATTATACCTCCATAATAAAATTGGTATGTTCAACTCTTTTTATTTTTTGGATATTTTTCTTTATTTGTGCTGTAATACCGTACTATTTGCCAAATTTCGTGTTTCCGGGTCAACGGGAACTACTATATAGGTTTTCGACTTGAAGATTGGTAATTCCACCCCCAAGTAGGTAAAAGGGGGTTGAATGTTTGTATGAAATTTCTACAGTTTGTAAATTGAGCACGTGAAATTTTACATTTAGGCTCTTGGTTCATAAAAAGAATTCATGTATTTTTATTTTTTGGAAATTCCACACGTAAGAGTGTTAAAAGGGGTTGAAAGTTTGTATATAATTTGTACAGATTGTAAGCTGGACACGTGAAATTTTAGATTTACGCGGTTGGTTGATAAATGAATTTATTTATTTATTGGTTTTTCGGAAATTCCACCCCTGTTGCGGTAAAAAAGAGTTGAAAGTTTGTATGAAATTTTTACAGTTTGTAAATTGGACACATGAAATATTACATTAACGCGCTTGGTTGACAAAAGAATTCACTATAAAAAGAATTCATGTATTTATTGGTTTTTGGCAATTCTACCCCAAATGAGGTGTAAAGGTGGAATTTTTTTCGGCTTATATATTTGAAACTTGGCTTAAATACTACCCTAAGTAAATAGTACAGGTTTTCATTTTTAGTTTTTAAAACTACTCCTAAGAGACGATTTAGGGGCTATTAAAGAATTTCACTGTACAGGGCTTCTTTTTATGATGTAGGGGAGCACTTAGAAGGGAATTTTGGAAATTCAACCTTTAAGGGGCTGAAACTAAATAGTCATATATAGGATAAAATACGGATCACGCAAACGAAGTCGCGGGCAAAGTGCTAGTCTATAATAATATTCAATTAATAGTTATTTCCATTGGCTTCTTAAAATCTCTATTCACAAAGGTTCTTCAAATAATTGCATAAAAACGTAATTCTACAGCGGTAAATGAATTACAGAAATATTAATTTAGTCTACATCTCTTGAAAATTCTCATATTATTTCTATTTGCAAATTGAGTCAGCTCAAATTAACTGTCTTTGGGAGTATGAGCGTATGCAGATAAAATTAGAACAAAGTTGGTTCTTATTAGATAGATACCTTTTTAATTTCATTTTGGTAATTGCTATCAATGCACTTCACATTAGTTGTTTAGATATAATAGTTGAAAACTTGTTAAAGAAAGATAAAAAGGAAATACACAAATAAAGTAGTAATAATATGCCTGTATTCAGAAAAGTCTCTACTTAATCTACATTTGGTGCTACAAGGCCATTTGGTCCTTCTCTCGATGTCTTCAAGAGGAAAATTAAGGAGCATTTTCTTTCAACGCAATAAATAATATTAGTAGATATATACGTATATACATGTATATTTGTATTTATGAATGTAGTTTTTTTTATGTATGTATTATTATTATATATTTAATTATATATATATTTATATATTTAATAAATCTTACTGCAAAATTGTACACTGGATTACTGCCCTCAATTATAATGATCTCTATCACTCAAAGGTTTGCTGGAAGAAAACTCCATTTTGGAGTTAAGCTCGCCCTTGTACATGAATATTGATTTCACTTTCTGTAAATGTATTGTTTTGGTGTACAATAAAGAATTAAGAAAGAAAGAAAATAAGTGAAAAGAGGGAGAGAGACAGTATTATGAAAGAGTTATGAATAAAAATGTGGGTAGAGGGAGAGGGAGGCCAAAGAAAAATATTTTGATATTGTATGGAGCATGATAATAAAGACGAAGGGCGTGATTGATAGCAGGTCAGTTAACAGAGGAGAATGCAAGAAAAAACATGCTGTGCTAACCCTCAACTGATATAGGACATAAGCAGGAATGTGATATACCACTGATCAAACAATTTCATAACCAACCATCAAACTCGTACGAACCAAAAACTATAAATATATTACAAGCTTAATATACTACGTGTCTCCCACATAAAATTTATCGGCTCCGATATCATGTAGATACTTTAATATGCATAGCGTTCCGATATTAGTATTTATACCTCGTCGATCCAACATGTTAAAGCGAACCATAGAGTACCAAGGTGCTTCAACGGCCACTGCTGGAAACGGCATTGTCAAAACTTTCTAAATAAACCAAGCATGTCAATTACTGCCACCGTTAACTCATTGAAATTGACGGCCCGTGACATTTCTGAATATGGCTACGTCAGTCGAAATTCGATGAGATGCCAAGCTTTTTTATAATAAATATTTATTTTAAAAGTTAAAAAAATGCTTTATCATGAGAAAACTGTGTTTGCATTATCAGCTCAATTGAACATCGGAAGTGGGTCATATTTAACTTACAAGTTTTGATAACACAAATACATCGAGATAGGTGACACTAAATAAAATTATTAATAAAAAAACCCTGTTTCAGAACGAGCTTTTTCATATTTCTCTCAGTAAACCCTTTTCTTAGATAACCATATCATTGGAGTGCCGAAAAAATAATTAATCCGCCATCTTCGGGAGTCCGCCATATTGGCTTTAGAATAATTTCGCTTAGCAAGCAGTGTATTGTCATCCAAATCAAATGTGTATGCGAAATGTCATCTCAGTTGGGGATAATTGTTTTAAAATTCAGTTGTAAGATGTGATACATTAACTAATAAACTAAAGTAACTAACAAGGCTAGTTAAACAAATGCTTGTAATTATTTAGCAATGGCGTCTCCTTTTGCTGCCCGCGAGGAGTTTGGCGTTCTGTACTCTGTGCAAGGAATAGTCCCGATAGACAAGAATTTACCGCGTCTTAAGGCGAACACTTTTCCTATATATTTTAGACTAAAGCCACGTTCAGACGAGATAGCTTTGTAGTGAATGTGCGAAATAAATCTTGAAGTAACTTTGGTTTAGATTTTGTGAGTGGCGGCTATGACGGGTGTTGGGCGAAGCTATTGATTTTTCCGCTGCAGTCCGGTGTTGGCGTCTTTGTATTGAATTTTAAAGGAAAGATCTGTTGAAGTTCTCTTTGAGGTGTTGTGTTTTGACGGGTGAAATGCAGTGAGGGATCAAATTAAGGAGAGTCAAAGGATATTTCTGGGAGACGTTATTCGGTCAACCGTTCTTTCAACTGGGTTCGGAAGTTCAGTGGACATACGTTCTTTTGGGAGAACGTTTTCGGACATAAAAAGTTTAATCGCGGCAAAATCAAAAGTAACACATTGCAGATACCTACATACATAAGCTGTATTACGAAACAGCAAGACACGGAAGCAGAAATATTCTGCTTTCAAATCGCCATTTTCCAACTAAGATAAACTTCGCGATGTCGCTTCGCGTGAAAACGAATCTTAATAGAGAAGGGAGGACGCTGTATGCGCCGCGAGTCTACCTCCTGAATTATTAATGTACTCTCTGAGATACATGATACTTAGCGACATCGGCACGTAGCGAACTACGGCATAACTACTTTTGCGAATCGAAAACAAGTTGAAGATTGGAAAATGTAAACCGCACATTTTCCAATCTTCTTAAATTTTAGAGTGCATTGAGGATTATTTTTCGGTGTTTCATTAAGTATTTACTTTTCATACGTTATTCCCTTTATGTTTATGTTTTTATATTTCTGGTTTTTGAAATTATGCAGGTCACATAGACCGTCGATTTAACTTGGTGAAGAACTGGTATTCAGCTGCTTTCAGTTGAACTGGAAGCCGGTCCCAACACGTACGGTAGTCTATAACTACATAAATACTTGTCGAATTGATAACCTCCTTTTATAAGTTAGTAAAAAGCATGGTCAAGTCAGCTTAAGGCTGCTTCTCCACTTGGCGCGGGGCGGAGAAAAGAGGAGCGAAGCTAACCAACCACTTTTCTCCGCTCCGCGCCAAGTGGACAGGCAGCCTAAGCCTATGACGCTGACTTGATATTTTAATTAAAGTGTTGTCTATAACCATAATCATCAGAAACTATGCAATGAGATCATTAATTACTTATGTATTTGAGTATTTTTTTGCGGTATCAGTAGATTTCCAGTTTCCCATTTTACAATACAAATAATTATTAATTTCGGCAAGCCCCACGTTACATAATCGGCTTAAAATCTATTCAATAACATTAAACACACAAATTGACTAATATTTTATTAGTCACCTTCAAAGTTCTGCGTTCGTCAGCGATTTCATTCAATTAAACTTTGTTTCGCTGAAGGTAGCCGAGTCATTATTGTAAAATCTTTTACCGTTACATTGTTTGGTACTTTCTTTACAGTTTATTGGTTTTTAGTCAGAAAAAATGTACTAAGGTATTGCTTAAAGTTTAAGGGTGATCTTTTAGTAGACCTACTTTAGGATATTTTTCTAATATCGTCATTTTTCTCTGAAACGTTGAGAGTTGTTACTATAACTAAGCTAGCCTTGCCAAGCTAGGAAGGAACTCTAATCCTTCAAAAAGTTATCATTATCTTCTCTTCTTAGTCGGGCACACTTGGCAGAGTGGTCATTATGGCTCTTACCATGCGTCTCCATTCGGCTCTATTGGACGCATTGTGGAAAAAATCGATCATTGTAGCTTTGGTGATGTTTTTAATAAGACCTGCCCATCTGGTCGGAGAGCGACCTCAGGATCTTCTGCCCTCCATTTTGCTTTGGATTCCAAGATGCACCATTGATTTTTCATTGCTTATTATATGCCCAAAGAACTTTGGTATTCATATTTGAACAGTCGACGATAATCTGTCTTTGATGTGAAATTCTTTTAGAATATATACATTGGTGCGGTAAGCATTCCACGGCGGATTCTGTGGAATGCTTACAGCAGACGTCTCTAGCACCACATCTCCACAGCATCGGTTTTCCTTCTTTCCGTCAGCCTCAATGTCCACGTCTCAGCTCCGTAGAGAAAAATTGTAAATACGAGACTTCCATTATCATTTCAGCCAAAATACGTCCACTGGTGTAATAAGCCTCCCATAAGTGTCACCACATCGATCAGTCCTGGGCGTTACGCATCGAACGGATTTGCGCAGCCTTAATCAGGTCATCGATCCTCCTAGAAGGAGACCTACAAACGTTACGTCTTCCGGTACGCGATCACCTCTCCAGAACCTTTCGGCCCCATCGACCATCCGATGTGCGTATGTCCTGCCCACTGCTACTTAAGTTTTGCAATTCTTTGGGCTATATTGGTAATTCTGATTCTCCTGCGGATATCATCATTTCTAATTTAGTCCCGCAAGAAAACTCCGGCATGTAATATCGTAAGTTTCTCAATTACGATATTGATTGCCGATATTAGATCTCAATATCGGAATTCCTATATTAATATCGGAATTGCGCACTTTCGTTAAATATCTTACATTTTGTTTTTGTTAACTGCAAAAATTCAGTATAAGGTTGGTTTGAGTACAACACGTTTATACCGCGACATAATTTTATCGACAGGATTTTCTATTGCGACTCTCTCTAATCACCAGTGACTGTGTAATCGATCGCTTATTTAACTAAACTATACATTTGTTCCCAAGAAAGAATATAAGTCATGTCATTCTGAAAAAGGATAATGCAAAAAAAAATTGGAAGTATGCCCGATAAGTGTAGTAAGTAATAATGATTTATACATCCGGTATGAGTATCGGTCAATGTGGCGGCTCCTCCTAGGGTAGGCCTATTTTCATCAGTGGACGTCTTTTGGCTGAAATGATGATGATGAGAGACAATGTACTCAAGTAGTGGAAGTTGATTTACCAACAGATTAGTGATCGGATAGACTACTCTGTTGTATTCAATACAAGCAGAAGACAGAAAATTATTAAGATTTAATTTATCATGGTTTCCAAGCAAGTAAGAGATTATAAATTTGAAATAAAGTTTAACAAGGATAGGTACTCGTTCCGAAACAGCCCTCTCAATAGTACGAAAAATTATCTTAGCTTTCAACATCATCATTTCAGCCGAAAGATGCCCCACTGCTGAACATAAGCCTCACTCAAATGTCATCACATTGGCCGATCCCGTGCATTTCAAATCCTATGAATTCCAGTAACCTAAGCATTCATCAATGAAAATATCATTGTTACAACAGGATCTATGAAACTTTGTATTTAATGCACTATTAAAGGTGACATTCTTAGCTATCGGGGGTTGTAAATCCGGCATTCATCAAAGCATATATTTGAAGTTTATGTTAGTAAACGCCCGATTAGTAAATAGATTATCCGACCACTGTTAATCACCGTAGTTAACGGGTTTAACCGCACTTTCTCGCTCATCGCTTCACAAGTAGCTAAAATAAGTTTTTTTTCTGATTCCGAGATTATTGGATCACTCAGTATCGGAATTGAAATATCGGCGATTTCGTTCCAAGATTCCGATATTACGAGATTCCAAAATTCCGATATTCATACTTTGGATGACTTTAAGAATTTTATTGCAAATAGTTGTAAATTACCTTAATCACTAAGTATAAAGTATTTATCCAAAACTGTTGAATTTACCAATGTTCTGCGAAAATTCCGCAGCAAATACAATAGCTTAACCTCAAATCTAAAATGCGCCGTAAATGTTAAACACAGCCAGTCGTAATCACTACCAAATACTGCACAACCAGTTTAACTAAAGCGGATTACAGCCGCCCAGAACAAAGACTAACCACGATACAAACGGATCAGGAGAAATAAAATTGTATACTATACTTGACGCATTTTATATTGATAATTATAACGGTTATTCTCTTTTCCTTAATTAACACACTATCATCACTCTCTACTCTTTATCTGAATTTATTTGGAGGCAGTGTAACGTCTTATTCTTCCTTACTTTTCTATTCCTCGTCATCTCAGTAATGAGTTCCATAATAAATACGATAGTAATTATTTTTCAACCGGCTTAAAAAAGGAAGAGGTTCTCAATACGACTGTATGTTTTTGTATGTTTGTTATGCGATTAGCCCACCAACAATGAATAGATTTTGATGATTCTTTATTTGTTTGAAAGCTGGTGCTTCACGTGTAGTCCCATTTAAATTATATCAAGATCTGGCAAGTAGTTTTCCTTAACTAGCTGTTCCCCGCGGCTTCGCTCCCGTGGTTCATCCCACAGGTCCCGTCTTCGGGATTAAAAATAACCTATGTTGCTTAGGAATAATGTAGCTTTCTATTGGTGAAATTATTTTTTAAATCGGTCCAGAAAATTCGGAGCCTCATCGGTATAAACAAACCAAAAAAAATCTTTTCTCTTTATAACATTGGTATAGATAATGCGTATTTCCATGGTAATAAAAGGTACCAAAACTATAAAGATAAAATAAAAAAAAATTAACAAATAAATTAATTCGAATTCCAAAACAAAACCTCACTTTAAACTTTTTGTACGATACAGAGGTACTAGTTGATTGTAGACAAAGACTCTATTTCCATTTTCGAAATGAAGTGTGCTGGAATCTTTCAATATGGGCAATGACCTCGGTAGCCAAGCTAAACCGCAACAACCATAGTAGGCGCAGGGAACATAATCGTCAACATAACAATAAATCATAAGGAAAAGCATTCGCTTACCATCAGAAGTTTCAACACTAACAATAAGTTTACGAGTACAAAGTTTTGTTAGTAAACAGTCCCTCGCTTTCTGTCGCGGCAGAGATGCAGTGGATAAGCATGACCCTACATTATATTGCCGGGAAGCACGCTATTGTAGTTGGGTAGTGGTCATACTGTGCGCGAATAGAATAGTAGTTTATGCAACGGTCATATAATCGGGGCTATTAAAACACGAGCGTGAGTTTATCACATGAGCCGAAGCCGAATGTGATGATGATATCACGCGAGTGTTTTAATACCTAATTATATGCCGTTGCATACTACTTTATCTTCACTCATACAGTTGAAATAAAACAAAAGTTCATTTCACAAAATTTGCTTCATCGTCGACCACATCATCGCTTACCACCAGGTGAGTTAGTGGTCAAGCGCAAGCCTATAATCAAAAAAAAAAAGTGGAAACGGGAAAAATATGTGCTATGGCAAGCAATTTAGATTCTCATTGGGTATGACAGCGCAGCTCGCGCATCCATAGACACTACTACATGACACTATACGCGTTAGTATATTTAAAAAGTAAAAGTGTGCTATAAAAATTAAAAACTTATTTTATGATGCAGCTGTTTGAAAATAGAAGGAAAACATGTAATGGTTTTTTTTAATTTTACCTATCCACGAATATAAAGTACGTGTTTATACATGATTTTTTGAATTCATAATTGGAACATTACGTTGTGAGTGTAGATAAAGTTCTTTATGGATTACTTTATCAAAAAGTGAAAAACACTTCTTCAAGTTTCTTTCTTTCAGATATAATACGCGATTACTATAATTTAATAGCTGCCATGGCATGCGGACTTATAATAGTAGGCGCCTCACCTCAGTTGTAAACTGGAACAAAACCAGTATATTAAGCTGGCCTTGTATTCTATTAAAACTTCGTACTACGCTAGGCCTTGAGCTGACCTAGCCTAGCGTAGAGCTTACTCTAAGTTTAACTTGAAAATTTAAAATCCTATTATGCTATATGAAGTTACCAGTCCAATCTATCCAGCGGTATCTAACTGGTGCGCGTGTGTGACTAGATATTTAGATGAAGCAAAAATAGTACCGTGTGTAAGGATCGCAGCGAGTGGCGTTCAGTTGTTTCTGCCTAAAACTATGGCAAAAAATAATAATTAAGATATCAAATAACCCGACTACTTTAGAAGTGAACTAAAAAGACGAAAACAAGAAAAAAATCAGTCGGAGGAAACAAATTCGCGAGCTGGCTTGATATGATTTTTTTCTTGTTTACAACTTTTTAGTTCGCTTCTTAAGCAGTCGGGTTTATTGAATTTTTGTTTTTTTTTCTATAACTTTTTAGTTAACATTTATTTAATTAGTTACATTTAAACTTACGAGGAGTACTAGGAGGGATTACCCAAAATAAACTGGGATAGCAGTCAGGAGAAAGAAGAAGTAGAAGAAGAGTTACATTTAAATATAAAAGTGTTATATATTTTTGAAATCACCTCTTAAAACTTATTGTGAAACCCCAAAACACGGGTTTGGAAAAAAAATATTGGGCCCCAACGATATGGCGTCAAAATCCGCCATTTTTCTTTTTCCAATTTAAATGTAGCCAGAGACACTCGCAAGTTTAAAATGAATCGATTGACGTTAAGAATCATCAAAATCGGCCAATGAGTTTGGTCTCTAGAACGCCACATAGTAACATACAAACATGGACAATACATGGACTGATAAACATATTACCATCCTACGGCAGTCGGGTAAAAAGGCGTGAGTTTATGTATTAATTTGCAGTAATGCATATAAATGTAGAAGGTTGCCCAGAATGAACACATATAGGCTGCACCAACATTGGTTTCGTGCTAGGATCGAACTGGCGATATTTATTGCTTTTGCCGTGTGGTCAGAGCTCAATAGACAGGCGACCTTTATTGTTCTTATGGGAAGTCGGGCGACAATGAATTCTTAACGAAACTTTGGAAATTTTAAATAAGTATGCAAGTCTTTGGCGGGATAAACTTAAAGATGAATAGATTGATATTATTGGTGGCTGTAGGTAGTTTATTAGAGCTTGAAGATGTAGCAATTGAAGAATGCTAGACGTTAAACAGCTAGAGAGAAATAAAATATTGTGTACTCATCAATCATGTGTTTGTTGGTTGATAATTTATTTCGATCATTGAAAGATTAATCAAAAGGCTTGTTTCCAGTAACCCATGCTATGTTCAACAATCTTGGAGTCAACCACCGATATCCACTCTGAACATTTGGACCCGCAGGCTTATTACTATCTTGTAAGAGAAAAACGATAGCGATTTTTGCGCAAAAAATGCTCTTCAATACGGAACGTTTAGACTTTAATGGCGGTTTTTTCAGAAACAATTGCATTTGGCAAACAGCGAGCGATTAGCAAACGATTGTGTAGAACCTACTATATACCTACACTGAAGATAATTTCGATTTTCATGACGTAAATCGTTTGATTGCTGTTTTTTACGTAATAAGCCTGCCGGTCCTTTGCTTTCCGCATTTTGTCTGTCCTAGGCGCTTTTTAAGGTCGTCGATCCAACCATCTTTTAGTACCTACATATGGCAACAGATCAAAGAGTGTACTTCTACATTTACCGCTAGCAATGCGACCTTACCCTACCATCTACAAGTGGAATTTGTACTAGTCGTATATTTTACTGTTTCGTCGTCGCCGTAGAGGCTCGTAGTGAAGCTAAGGCCGAATCGATAGATCTGTGAGTTACACCTTAGGTTTTCGTGGCTATGTGTGGAAAGGAAAACAGATTTCGTACTTTTTTGATTATTTTTCATGCCATATTATCAATCGTAGGCCTTGGTCCAGCAGTGGGATGGGATAGTTACAGTCTGATATTATTATTATTTATTACTTATCAATCGTATGTTGAAATTGAGACCGGTTTGTTATTGGGATGAATGGTGTTTTTCCACAGAAGCTCAGCTGCCGTTTCGTCGTCGCGTCATGTCTATTCGAGTGCCTAGTTCAAAATAAATTAGTCTCAACCTTACAAAACAATATTCTTACTGCTTCAAATTCAGATTTCGCAATATCCAGAGAAAATCCGAGCTACTTACAGACAATTATAACGTACATGCTAAAATGCTAATAAGCGATAACTATTAGCTTTGTCCAATCTGACCATAACCCAAGTCTTTGTGTTGTGACTGCAGGATTTACTGCATAAAACTCATTCCCTCTTGAATTTACGACTGAAGGGAGTATCGTAAATGTTCTAATAACGATGCGGTGATTTTGCGAATATATCATATAAACGTAATAAAAAAGCACCCCATGTACGTGTTTAATAACTTTATTAGATAGAGGGATGCATGTGCGGTTAATACAATAAAAATATCTGAATAAAATGCTGGCAGGTGTCGTTTGTATATTCCGAAAAAAAAATATACTGAGCACAGTTTTTACAGAAACAATATTTTTACAATTGAATAAAAAGAAGCTATTTTATTTAAATACATTTTGAAAGTCACTTCATATTTTAACATTTTCAATCTACAATTTTATTAGTTTCAAAGAAAAACATTTTATTACTCGGTTTTGAAAACTGCAGACACGCTAGAGTTCTTTAATGCCACTACAACTTTATAGCACGACAACATTTTTTGTAGACATGGTATCCTCAAATTACAAATGGCGGTCTGAAAATAAAATAAATCATAAATAAGAAAAATCCGTTGAGAGAGGTTTAGCTTAGAGCTAATTAGGCTAGTAAATTATATCAGCTATGCTAACTATAATGATTCTCTGATAGGTAATCACCATCTGATACTAAATAAGAGCCTTTTTCGAAGTTCGCGTTTAATGTCAAATTTTGTGTAGTAGTGAAAATTTTAATAAAGACTGCTAGCTGTTTTAGCTAAATGCTAAAATAATAACCATTTTAAACGAGCGATCATATAACATTCGTTTCACAAAGCAGTATGTACAAAAAATCATCTAAGTGCCAGGATAAAAGTAGTCTAGTTACATAGTGGGACTGACTTTTCTAGAACAGAATATACATAAGTAATTTTTTTCTGAACAGCTAGAAATTTAGTTCAATAACGCGATAATGTATGTTAATAGTGTGAAAGTAAACCTGCTTTGTATGAGATTCTGGCTAATAAATTGAGGTATTATAATAATAAAGAATGTATGCAAGGTCTTGGTTTCGCAGCATCGAGTGCAAATAATTTGCTTATAGAGGCAGCGTTTGTCAGTATTCAAGGTTTTGTGCTATGGTCTGTAAGCTTTTTTATTTTAAGCCCGATATTTAATCGTCGGTTTACTAAGGAATAAATAAGGCGATTCGTTACATTTTCTGTTACAAAAACTGTAAAATCATCATATTAGTTTATCAGATAAAAATTGTCAGGCTATTGAAAATTTTTCCCTCTAATCATTAAAATTTTTCAATTTAACAATAATATTCATCATGATCATCTATCCCAATCTATTTTCTATTAGTTGTCACCTAAAGCCATAAACGATTTATTACACAATCAATTAATCGGTTTTTGGTCTCACCTAAGGGCTCTTTCAATTTAGACGTTTGGTGTCGGACTGCTGCGGCGCCGCAGCGGTGCGGGTGTTGTACTGCGCACGACCAGGCGATTTTTCCATACAATTTATTCACACTCATACTCGTCCTGTATGAAAATATCATGCGGCGCCGCAGCAGTCCGACCCAAACGTTTAAATTGAAAGAGCCCTTACTCTTAGCCATCCTCATTTATATTCAAAAAAAAACCTCACGACATATTCTTAGTTTATCCATAATAACAATATTTTCAATAATATTACCAATGCTTCTTGCGACTATAGGATACTTTTAATACTAATCACAGTCTAAGTACTTATCCAACTTGTATTAGTTATTACGTTGTTAAATTGATATCAGATTAATCCTAAATCTTATTTTAATTAACGTTATCAAATTCAATTCAAAATCCCATCTAGGGAGAAAGACTATAATTTACGGTTGCGTGCAAATCTGATGAGTTTGTGAACCCTCAAATTGAAATTTAATTTTTTACTTAAATGTCATTTTGATCGCCTGAAATGCTAGAAAGATAAACTTATAAAATATTACAAACTACAGATAAATTGGTTCAAATACACAGTATAAGTTCAAATACATACGGTAGGCAGAAACTACAGTACACCAACTGATACGATCCCAACATACTTTTTTACTTCAAATATTTCAGAAAAAAGCGCATCATAAAAGGAGAGCGGGTCTTTTAATTAACATTCTAAGTAGCATTTAAAAAGATTTTAAAGTAAGATATGCACGCTTTATAGTATCCAGTTGCATACTTCTGTTTATTTTAGTGCCGGGCATTATAGCAAATTGCAATGTTAATTGCACAACGCTCTTTTAATATAAATCCTTCTTTCCTTCCACATTTAGACTTGAGTTATTGAGTTCGTGTTTCGCATAACAAATTGCAGCTACGCCTTAGACACGTAGCTCCATAGACGCCTACGCCGTGCTACGACGGAAAAACTTTTAATTTTTCTCCAGACTAGTTAGGTTTCGGTAGTGGGCACTGTTTAATTTCGTCCGTCAATCTGTGTTTTGTTTGAAGAGTCATTTGTTTGCGTCAGCCTTGTTTTTTGTCTAAGAAAATGTTCTGAGTTTTTTGTACAAAAGCGTCTTCCAGGAATAAATGATTGAATTTTCTTATTGTAGGAACATTAAACGCTTTGTATTTATTAAAGCTAAGTGGCTTATTATTATAATGAGAACTATTGGTTTCTATTTTCATGTTACACGCTTTGGCTCACATTACTCACAAAGGATGCCCTTGAATTTTCCTGTTACTATACATAATAAATATTTAATGGTTCAATGATCTTGCAGATCGATTGACTCTTCAGTTGTTATCTACAACACTCTTTTTTCAATGCAAGCGAAAAAATATTAATCTTTAATGTTGAACCACCACTGCAACAACTCAAAAAGATTACCACCTAAAATATGCAAGCCAGTAAAGCTAATATCAAAATTAACGTAAGCTCCGTTAGCTGCACGAATTCGTTCTATTAATGGGCTCACATACTTTGCACAAAATGGCTCGGTAAGACTGCCTAATACTGTGGTCCGGTTTAATATAACATTTGAATTTTAGTTCTCATATTTTATGCTGTTTGTTTTGAATAAAGTGCAATTTTAATGGGTATGGTAAAGCCGTTGTCTATGCATTATATTTTAGTACAGCTAAGGAATGGAATTCCCTGCCGGAGTCTGTGTTTTCCGATAGCTGGGGGTTTTATAGTTGGATGGGTTACATCTAGGGCAACGAGCTTCATCGTTGGCCACATTATAAGTTACTATCATGTAAGATTGTGGTCAAACGCAAGCCTAACAATAATAAAAAAATACATAGTAGGATTGAAAAATATCTCACAATAACTGTACATCTTTACAATATAGAAAATTTTAAGTCGATTTTCTATCATATATGACCGCGTTACCCTTCTAAACTTCACAACGCATTTGATAGGGTTTTTGCCCTCATTTGAGATTAAATGCTGAAGGATTTACGTTGGAATATTTACATAGTAAAATTATATTAATTGTAATATTTATTTATCTTCCACAAAGAACAATTTTGTTTCTTTAGTGTGTTACAAATATTAGAGGTACAAAGGTTTGTGGGAATCAGGAATCCAAACTCCTTGTTCTATGGACTCCTGGCCCCCCTCGCCGAGATTGGAATTTACAAAAATGTAGAACGTAGGCCATGTAGGACTATTGTAAGAAAAGAACAACAAAAAAGGTACCAATAAAATAAAATAATAAAAAATAATAAATTAAAAACGCGTGTGTATGTTTGTTAGTAAGTAAAGAGTGAGTGTGAAGTGGATGGTGTCGTGTGTGTGGTGTGGTATTTTTTCCATTTTGTAATCAAGTTCTAAGCCACTCTGTAAGCTTCTTTTTACATTCTCCCCTAGACACTTTAACGATTGCAAGAAATTTGTAAATATATAACAATTTATTCGTAATATTATAAAACAATGTAAAAAATATAAAGGTTCTGAGAAACGTGCTATAAAGGATATATTTATTGATATCTAACAAGAACGGTTAGCAACAACTCTGTGATGAGTTTCAATAAAGATTCTATTCAATTTTATTGTGTTTTCGTAAAACGAAAACCCTATAAAATTGTAACACAAAACAAAGATTCACATTATATTATCCTCGCTAACATTTCAATGAAATAGAACCTACATTATGAAACAAAAAAAAAGAATATTTTAAATTAACTCCTTGTTCTCAAAAAACAAAAGGTAAGGTTCTGAAGGTACAACCTTCAACCATCGGTACAGGCCGAAAGCGATACAGCCTTCGGCTTAATAAACGGAAGATTAAAAAAACACGCTCGTCTCGTTACGGTAACGTTCCTTGAAATAACGAAACTCGTTATTCATGAGTCCTCACGATACAAGTCCCGAATACATAATTCAGTTGAAAAATTTCGTTATTTTTAGTTCTCGGTATTTTTTTAACCGTTCAGTTGAATGTTTTCTTTTTTTATTTATTTGCGTCTCATTTTATTTATATGGTTGGAGTTGGTAAATTAAAAGGTATTTTTTTTTAACCGACTTACCAAAAAGGAGGAGGTTCTTTGTTCGACTTCTTGTGTTCGAAAATATTTTTAGTTTTCAGATAGATTTTAACAACAGACAACACAGACTCTGGCAGGGAATTCCACTCCTTAGCTGTACGCTTACACGCTGCTTATTTGTAACCAAAGACAACGGAAGATATTTATTTTTAACTGTCTTCCCAAAAAAGGAGGAGGCTTCAATTCGGATGTTTATATATTTCTTCTTTTTATGTATGTTCGGGTATAACTCCGTCATTATATAAACGGATTTGCAAAATTCTTTTTTTGGTTTCAAACAAGTTTATACCGAAATGGTTCCATTTAAATTTGGTAAAGATCCGATGAAGAACTTCGGAGATATACAACAGAACTCTTCAATAAATAACGGCAAGTCTCTCGGGATTGCTGCAATTGTATGTCTGTTTATTGTTTACACGATTTCATAACATAACATCACGCCACTATGCTTTAAACGGGTACGCAGATGTTTACAGTTCACACTGGTACACTCTCATTCCACTGGTTATGTTCAAGTTACAAGCTATTTGGGTAATCTATTCTGGCATCTCTGTGGGCATTATAGGTACCTTACTATAGAACTTGTCCATTATGTACCACTAAAAAGTGAAAATTAAAAAACATTTTAACAAAAACTAAAACCGACTTCTAAAGCAAAGCATTACAAATCGAAAAATAACTTTTTTCCGAAGTCGGTGTCTAAAAAAACGAAAAGCAGTAGGTAACAAAGACACCGACATCAAAATAAAAGTTATTTTTACATTTTTGTTAAAAAGTTTTTAACCATAATTTTATTATATTCTTCAATGCATTATAATGATAAAATAAAACGAATACTACCAAAAAAATCTAGACCACTAATTCATTTAAAAAACAAATTGTTTCTCTAAAGTCTTGAATTACACCATCACCCTCGTATTTTATAGAAGCTGAGCCATTAACATAATAATTATTACCGGGTTCGCAGTTACACGGCTTTAGTACGCTATCAAGTGGAGGAGATTACTGATAATGTAACTTAAGTTGCTAGGCGAGCCCTTTGGCAACAGATTGAATAGTTGTCCCGAAGATTTGATGTTGATCGGGAACTTCCTAATGCATGCTTGGCCTAATTATAAGTTGGTTAGTTGAAGGTTTTGGTGAAACTGTAGGATATTTGTTTTCTGCCATCGGCTCCACCCGCGTGAAGGTCAAAAATTATTCCAAGGTACACATACTCCCGAGATAAAAAAGTACCCTATACCCTCATCCAGGACATTTATATAGATAATATTTGTTTCGGGATATTTACCATGTATATTTTGATTGAGATCTCTTTAGTTCTCGTGATCATGGCGCTTGTAACGGTGCCGAAATATCGAGCTCTCAATCAAAATATACATGCTAAACATCCCGAAACAAATATTAATCCTAATGATTGTGACCATGTCAGCTTAAAAACTTATATTTATATAGGTACCGTGTGAGTTTCATCTGAATTCGTTCAGCCATTAAGACGTGAAAAGGAAAAAAAAACAAACAAATTGATAGATAAACAGAGTTACATTCGCATTTATAAAATTCGTAGGATAATGTAAAAACAAGTTAATTGCTTACCAAACCAAAAAATGCGGTGATTTTAATGATATCACAAAATATAATGAAGGGGAAAATTTATCGCAAATTATTCAATGCTTGGATTCTGAATCGTCTTTTCAGATGGTCCAACAACTTTTGATCAACGGAATGTTATAAATCATATTATACAATATTTCTGCTGCCAAAACAAAATGGATACCTACCCATTGTTCTAGAAGTAGAATGTTTTGTCTAGTAAACCCCCAATATTGCTTTCCTGCCTACTTTTTCAACCAACAAATCATTTTCAAAACATGTGATAACCATCTGTTTGTCAAGTACCAAGATGTATGGCCTAATAACGTTTTCCGATACCGAGCAATATAGCCCCGATATTGGACAAGCTGTAAGAATAGCAATCAGCTGGGAACACGGATGGAAACTAGGTATCTGCATTATTGGGCGGATGACGTGAGCGGAATACTGGTGGACGATGATCGATATCTGGTAATCTGGGTAAATAGCACAAAGTACAGCGCCGCAGACAGATAGGCTACTACGAACGAAGCCCTATTTTGCACATTGACATTACGAATTTACAGGGATTCTCGGGCAATATCGGACAGAGCTCAGTCGCGACTATCACAAGTGCTAGGTGCGGGCGTTTGTCACGGCAATGACAAAGCACTGTCACGAAGTTGCATTTGTGTAGTTTTGAAGTTGTAATGGCCATTAAAATTTTTCAAGATGACGAGCTAAAATTCAATATTGTAGCTTTGTTTATGGAAAGGCTACGAGAACTTTTCAACTCTTCTTCATCGAACCTGGCGCCTTTTCACATTTATGTTTTTGTCGAGTTTGGTGCCTTTCCACATTTTTATGTTTTTGGTGGGATCATTATTACACCATTTTTTTGTTGTTTTAAATATACTCGCGATTTTCCTTATTATCTCTCCTAATGGTACGCGATGATGTGGTCGACGGTGAAGCAAGCTTGTCTAGAAGTAACTTATTCACTCTTGGCTTGACCCCTAGATTGTAGCAATCGGGAAACACAGACTCCAGCAGGGAATTCCACTCCTTACCTGTTCGCATAATAAAAGTATTTCCAAAACTTTTACGTTACGTCTTGCTACCCTTCAATCTTTTTCGTATGTGGTATGTGATCTTTAATGGATATTTGATGCTCTGTCTACCCTCAAAGGCACGTAAGCATGATATGATTTATGTTTAGATGTTAAGTTTAGTGTTTAAGTTTATACTACCTACTCCTGTTAAAAATTCAGAATCAATATAATAGCAACCCTAGTGAGTCCGGCAAGTTAAGGTTTCAATTTTCGAGGACAGCGGGAGTGGTCCTTGTGTAAAAATTTCTATTTGTGTTAATGGATTTTGTAATTTTAGATAGGAAGGTATAGATCCTCCTATTTAAAATTGCATATTCCTTGATATCTTTCCTTCGCTTGTTTCGTACTTCCAATGTTTGAAGCATAGATTTAGAATGTTTTCGCTACGCAACTTTTGAAGCGAGTATTTTATGAACATATGCGGCAACTGCCCAATTTGAGTAGTACTTAGGTCCTAGACGGTGAAACTTATTAGGTAGGCACATGATAGTGTCAGAGAATGAACGAGTAGGTTTTTAGCTTCTATTTGTGATTTTCTTTTAAACTCACAAAAAAAATTTTTGGTAGGATTTAAGCAGTATTTTTTGAGATTTTTCAAATGCCACATAAAATCCTTGAAGATTCCGTAGGAAATATTTTATTCGGTGCAATTTGGTCATTTATCAACGTTAAACCATCACTGTCGGATTGTTTTTGTCAGCTTCATCAATAACGTTATTTGTATTATTCTAATCCACTGTTTATTAACCCTAAGTTCGTCCTTGTAGAACAGCGTAGTAAAGGCGCTATTTTTTAACGCCCTTTGTTTTTTGTTGTATGAATGATGAGTATGACACCATGCTTTAGGAGGTTAAAGCAAATAACCCCTTTGAATATTATAGGCTACAAATAAACAAAAAATAAACAAAATGTCACCTTCGAATGACATTGTTATTAAAACTTGCGATTTGCCAATTCAGTGAATCAAATAATTTTATTTGAATAGCTATTATTTGGTTGATAAGTCAAATTATGTATGCTCGTATATTGTAAGTAATTTTTTTATAGTAAAACACTGTACATTTATGATGAAAAAATAAAGTGATAACTTAGACACCTATACAAGTTCGGTACTGTGACACCAGAGAAGGTTGCATGAGGTATAATCCCCGGCACGTAAGTTGGCAAGAGTCGTTAGATGCACAGAAGTAGTTTTTTAGGTAGTGAAGCGGGGCGCGGGGAACGTTTACGATCGATCTGAGCGCGCGATTGGTTGGCCTGTTGACACAAGTATCGACTGACCAATCGTATCGCGTCCATGTTTCGTTCGCTCTATATGGATTGGTCAGTTCGCGGAATATGCGCAAACTACTACACTACGCCAAAACCTTGCCAAATTACGTGCCGGACACTATAACGAAACTTTCCAGCATACAGGCTGGCTGAAAATAAGTCTGGCTGCTTTTGTAGTGAAATTTAAATTTAGAATGGTTTGAAATATTTTACGAAAACATTATTTTGTTAGGCCGTCAGATTTGTTCGAGCTGTGGAGAGTATTGGCGCAAATAAAATATTGTTCAGGCACAAATGCTTTGTTTCTAATATCCTGGTACCCGAGGCTCTAGACACGTGCCATTCTACCAATGAAAGCGTCGCGACAGCGATTGGCGAAATGTCAAAAATGTAGGTATGGGCAAAGATAATATTATTACTAGCATACAGATGCCTCATACCATATAAAGAAACCGTGCCGTCGTAACTAGCGTTTTTCGTCTCAATAAACTATTATTTATCTAAGTACGTTGATCGCGTTCAGTTCCGTACCACGGCTATAGATGGTTTTAGGAGCGACTTGCAAGTAAAAGGGTTTAGGTACCTGTTTCGTGACTATTTTTTCTTTAAATACAGCGACGATTTGTTTTTAAAGTATTTTTTGCAAGTTTTTACAGTTTCATTGTAGATACCAAAATGTGTTACAATACAAATTTAAAAAATCGAGTGGCATGCCTCAGAAATTTGAAACCGCGCCATCTGTTGGAATCAATGTGAAATGATCCGTTCAAATAATCTTTGAAATTTGAATGAGGAAACCAATATTCCATAATGTTGTGCTTAGGAGAGTTGATTAAACAAGACATAAAAAAATTATGATCAACTAGCTTCCGCCAGCGGCTTCGCTCGCGTGAATATCGGCAGTTGGCCATCGGGAAATGTAATTTTTTGCGAGGTAAACAGTAGCCTATGTGCTATTCCAGACTGTAATCTGTCTCTGTGTCAAATTTCATACAGATCCGTCCAGCTGTTCTGGCATGATTGAGTAACAAATATACATCCATCTAAACTTTCTCATTTATAATATTAGTAAGATTCTAGAAAATGTTAATTTTACAAACAATTCAATGAAAAATCGATGCATATTGCGCCATCTAGTAATATTTATTTGTACCAAATTGTCCTTCTTAACGCTGGGGTACGAGATTGACAAACGTTATCGAAATGTCATGTTTAAAATCCCTTACATTTTGCAAATCGTCATCGCTGATAGAATTAGGGCCGATTTTTGAATTGAGTGTTTGAGTTTAAGAACGTGTCAAACCTAAAGGCCTAAAGGCTAAAGTTCAGTTTGACAAATACTCAACTTCATCATCATCATCATCAGCCTATTAATGTTCCCACTGCTGGGACACAGGCCTCCTCTCTGTGTGAGGGAATGGGCCGTAATCCACCACGCGGGCCCAGTGCGGGTTGGTGGATGTCACATATCTTCGATTTTTTAGTTCTAGGACATGCCGGTTTCCTCACGATGTTTTCCTTCACCGTTTTGAGAGCAGTGGTGATGAAATAATTTACTCAAAGTAAAGCGCCTGCCTGGGCTCGAACCCACGACCTACAACTTGTGAGTCGCGGCCGATACCACTGGGCCACCACTGCTCAACTTGAAATATTTAATTCTGAAATCGGGCATTACTCTTTATCTAAAGAGCCTCTTAACAGCTTACCCCCTTCGCTTTTCTACCTATCTAAATCTGGCTCCTAACTTAAGGCGATACATACGCCCCAATGTTAACGCAGTACTGGCCATGCGCCAGCTCGGAGCCGAAATATCAATATTGAACCTCCTTTTGAACAGTTTTGTTTGCAAAATATTATTTGATTTACATTTATGCTATTTCAGTTATGAAGAAATTCTAGCCATCAATTTTTCTGTGTAAAATATGTGTTTTAAATTATTTTTTTAAATCAAAACTATTTGTTATACGAAAAAACCGTGTTTAAAAAATAATGTACATGAATCAATAATTTTTTTTTTTTTTCAAACCTTTTAACCTAGCCGTTACTAAGGAATATGGTATAGAAAGTTACCGTTTTACGGCACTAAAGGGGGTGTAGGCCCTTAAGGAGAACATCAAGCCAAGGATATTCGTACATTGACATCTTTTTACGTACCTAAGTACATATACATTGGGATTGATGATCTTCTGAGTGTATCTATTAATAGGCATGTTATCTGCAATGCGTTCTATATCTGTTACTGGGATGAAGCACTTACTATAATATCTAAAGGATATCGTCTCAGAATAGAATTGATGGGCAGGTAACTGCTGTTTATTTCAAACTTATTTTTTGTTCTTTTTTATTATTGATGATAGGCTCGCGTTTGAACATTATCTCATCGTGGGTTCGAATCCGGGCAAGTACCAATGTGTCTTTTTCAAATTCATATGTACTTTCCAAGTTTATCTTGGATATTGCTGGCAACAGTGAAGGAAAACATCGTGAAGAAACCTAGACTTATAGTGAGTTTATAAGATTGTGCTCCATTGGTGTAATTGCTGCAAGGCGTTCCAGTGCGAGGATAAACTAATGAATAAATAAATGTGTAAAGTTCACTTTTTAAATTCAGGTATTATTCAAAAAATTTTTAACCCAAACCTATCTATTGAGATTTAGGTTCAATGCCACTACAAATCACCGTATGACCGTATTTAGCACTAAATAAATTTAAAATCAAATCAAATATCTTTGTTTCTATCTGTGTTGGTTTGTAGACGACAGAGTAAGTAGGTATATTTTAAATGCATTTAGTGTTAAATTCACTATCGTAATCTGTAGTGCAAGGAGGCTTAAGAATATTATCGATTATATTAAGAAAACAAATAAGTAAGTAGGCGCAAAAAAATAGAGCAATCAGATAACATAGAAAAAACAACATCGTGCAACAAACACCGACTCCTCATCAAAACATCCGATATTTCTTCACTCAATTTCTCGGCCAATTTCCTTACATTGTCAACCTACTTTCTACAACATAACCAACACGCATCACTTTAATATGCACACAGAATACCGACATAAAACATCTTAATCCCCCATTCAAAACGCACACACAATAATAAGGAATATTTGTCAAAGACATTACTTAGTACGACGGTATATCTTAATTTACTGTTTCTGCTTTGCCTTTAAAATTATGGCTTGTTGAGCTCGCACCTGCGTCTGCCTACCTAATACTGTGCTGGTGCATACGCATAAATAATAGTCGGATAGACTCTGTACGTACGTACACAGGCATGGTTGAAGTACCTCTGGGTGTGTCGTTAAGGAAACGTGATGTCAAGATGTGAAAGTGTTTGTGAGTTTTGGGCGAGGTAAAAATACAGGGTGAATATTTGTCTTGATAGGTATGAAGTCGTAACCTCGTAGTGTTTATATGTCACATCTACGGCATCATTTGATGATCATATTATGTAAGAGCTGTGCTACTGTAGTGAAAGTGACTCGTGACTGCAAAATAAACGGAAAATTCTCCCTCTATACAAAATATACACTTTTCAAAAACTCGATGTGAGTAAGACCGATTACTGTACCTACTTCCGTTTTTTGTGTCATCCAAAAGGATGGAATATGTTTTGGAAGACAAAGAGATATGGCACACAATGTTTTAATCAAAAGAAAACTATTAATACCTTTCCTTTAAATATCATGTTATTTATTTAACAATTTTTGTACACACACATAATACAAGGACAAGAAGAAGGAACAGACTACTAATACTGACTTACATTTATGCCGTGTAATTACATGTCTTTAAAAATTGTGAACAGACAAACGTTTTAATGGAAAATCAATTGTTGGTACTGGAAATTAACTTGTTTAAACATCGCACAGTTAATTTATTTTTGTTGATAAAGTAAAAGTCTACGGAAGACAAAAGACTCGCTGGAGAAGAAGAACGAATCACAAATATGCAATTCAATTCAGAATTTATAACGGAAACACAAATATTATTTCATTCTTTTATTAGAATCAACATTATTTAATATTATTCCAGTCTGTTTCCGACAAATTCCTAGTAAATAGAATCTAAATAGTCGAATAATTTCCAACCATAGCTTGATGATTGACTACAGGCAATGCGAATCGATTTACAGCGGAATTGCAATCGGAAATACCGAATCAATTCGGTCAATTTCACGATGACTCGGGGACCGGGATAACGAATTCCGTTGCTAATCATAGATCAGTTTATATTCCGGTATTCCGTTGTTGTTTTCATCTAATGCCAGCCGGTATTTTTTTGATATTTAGGTATTTTGTGGAACTGATAAAACGTGCAATATTTTGTTCTGATATCATTGCTATTTTATTGTTTATGTTAAATTTGTGTTGGTTGGAATCATAATTGTTTTCTTAGTGTTCGTCGTTCTTGAACGCATTTTGATGTGATAAATTATTGTTATTGTTTTTTTTAAATGGGACTCTTTTGATTTTCGTTGATTTATAAACGAGAATGTTTGCGAAAATGGACATTTCAGTCAACTCTAGATTTTATTAACACACTGAACTCTCCTATTCATGCACTTCTAACCAAAACCTCTCTATTGTTACAGGCGTTCAAGCGCGGGCCTGCTGGCACCGCAGCTGGCATGCCAGTCGTCATCACCCGCAGCATCCGCGCCGGCGCCGCCGCTCCCCGCACCCGCGTCTCCTCCCCGCGTGGTCTCCGCCCCTCCCGCGCCCACGCAACCTCCTCCTGACCCCGCCCCGCAAGACCAGGAAGATGGCGTCAGATTACGGCGGACGCACACGGTCGCTGTACGAGACTACCTCAAGAGGGAGACGCAGACGTTTTTCGGCGTGCAGAAGAATAATGAGAGGGAACAAAGACGGCTGTGGTATGAGAGGCGGAGGAGGCACGCGGCGCGGGCGCTCGGTGACCTCCGGCCTGATCTGCCGCCGGACCATCATCCTGATGATGATGATATTAGGTGAGTTTACAGTACAATATTTACTATCCAAGAAAAAAGAGTTTCTTCAATGTTATCAAATCTTGCAAGTAAAATCCGACCCACATCTCATCATCCGATTGTGCTGAAATGTTGCACACATGTTTGTTTTTTGTGACAATGCAATTTTTTATATAAGTATAAACTTGTTTAAAAAAATCTTTTTTAGATCTAAAAGCTTGAAAAAAACTTTTTTTTTAATATAGAAACTTGTTCACAGTAACACGTATTCTGTGTTTTAGCTCCTATTGTGGGATTAAAATTTCAGATTAACTGACAGACAGCTGCCTCCTGTCACCTAATTGGGTCCATTGGAACGATTTGGGCAAAAAAGTGAATACTTTTAAAAGTATTCCATTTTTAAATGACAATGATGTTTGCAAAAAATCTGGAATTGATGGACCCCCGACCTATATACCTCACATGTCACCGTAAGCTGTTGCTCAAAATTGCAAACACTAATTTTAATTTTTTTTAAATGCATAGAGGATCATGATCTAGGTCCTTACTGAGACGTGTCAAAGGTATAACGGCTCCACTGAGTGAGAGAGACGGAGCTATACAAGACAAAGTGCAGTATCTCTTTTTTTACAGCGGAATCATGATGGCGTTGAGACGTTATAGTACGGCCTAAAGCGTAAAGCTACAATAACGCATTATAGAAAATATTTTAACATACCTATTCCATTTTCAAAATATAGGTACTATCAGGGAGAGCTTTGGAATACTAATACCAAGGCCTTAGGTGTATAGGTGGTGTATAGGTGTGGTATCTACGTCTCGGTCGACTGTTGCTCAAATTTGCAAATACAAAGCCTTTTAAATAAAAAATAGCATAGAGCTAAACGACCTGAATTAAACTGTACCTAAAGTATCGATTAATTATTCAAGGTAACCTGCATTGTGCTTACCAGTACACACACATCATTAATCAATAAGTCACCCAGCCAGCCAGCATATAATTTGCGAACAAACTTAATGAACTCTATTGTTCATGTTAATAGAGTTATCGATCGCAATAGGTAATTTCATTTTATTCAGGTCATGAATATCATTATCCTTGTTATGTGACCTACATATTTATGGGATTAATTTAGTAGTAAATAACTAAGGCTAGTTGGTAGTTGCCAAATTGTAACAGTTCTGATAATTAAACAAAAGTGGTACTTATTTACTTAAAAGGAGAATACAATGTGGAGAGCAATAATTTAGAATTATTCAGAAACAAATAGGTGCCTTTCATCCTTATTCATTATAATCATCAAACTACAGCTCAGTCCAGTGCTGGTCATAGACATTTCCAATCGCACGCCATTCATGTTAATTCCTAACTACTCTCCTCCAGCTGACACAAACTATCCCTGTGGATATCGTCGCTCCGTCTAGCCTGCTGCCTGACTGACTTTTCATTTACTGATTACTACACTTAGTCTACCCCAACGGCCATCGGGACCACTAAATATACTATTGGAAATAACAAATATTCCACTAGACCCAAGTACTCGAAAATAAAACAAAAAAATCCCTGAAAGCTAATTATTAATTACAAAATGGATCAACCACCATAATTGCCAAATACACCAAACTGGATCGGTTTACGCACGATAGAGCAATATTACCGCTAATTGCTCATATGAAATATGATTTACATTTCACATCAAATAATTTTCGAACAAAATTAACTGCAATATACGTATCATTGACTAATAATGTTCACGTTAAACACTTCATAAAATGTCGCCATTTTGTATAATCCGTGCGAGTTAAGTAGACACCTGAAGCGGTACGAATCGTTCCAGCCAGGTATCTTGTTGTTTTGCTCAGGTTGGTTTATTAATCGGCAGTGGTATTTTATTATAATATTAATTGATTGAAATCTGGTGTATTTTAAAGCGTGGGCAGCTATCGTAGAACGGTTTCATGGACACCGATGGTTAACCATTAATTACTTGCCTTTTCATAAAACCTGTTCAGTCCACCTCATTTTGATGTGGAACAAAAATGGGCTCGTTAATTTTCAACAAAAAAATATATAGACTTTTGATAATTGAAGGTCAAGGCAAGGTCCACAAATTCATAGTTCCTATTATTTTACACTTGCCCCAATATATAGATTGAGAGTTTAATTCTAATATTTTAACTAACAGTCTTAGATTTTAGCAAAATAAATTAAATACCAACTCTTGAACATTAGCCAGCACACAAGAAAATACTAAAACGTAGAATAAGTTTGGGATTGCTAAAACTCTGTCCCCCGAGACAGATCAAATGGTAACTATATTTTGTTGCTAGGCAAAACTATAAAATATGTTTACTACGAAGAAAGAATAACAAAACATTATCTCTATACTTCTTGTATATTTATATCAAAACAATAATAAGAGAAAAGTTTAGTCTAACAAGTTGACATAGCTTTAACTCGTCCCAGCGAGATTGATACAAAATTCAATTTTCACGGAAGTGACACGATTTTGTTTCCCTTGAGCAGTTTTGGGATTAAACATTGAACTAAAGCTTAGGCTCTACATTTAGCAAGCTAATCATAGAATATTCGGCTTCTTTAATGAATTCGTAGTGCAGGTAGAAAATCAAACATATTTCGAGTGCCTAGAATTAGATTTTGGAACAAAAAAAACTGGATAAGACAAGACATTGAATGGTTAAAGATCAACTATATTGATATGCTACATGTTGTCCATTGCGAAGTTGCGAATTTTTGGTATTTGGTCCCTAATGTTTCGTTTATTACTACTAACTAGCTTAACAATGGCGCCAGCAGCTTTTAAATGAAAGGAAAATGATTTCAAGGAATCATGAATGTGAATCATCCAAATCTATTCAATCATTTAGGTTAAAAGAAAAGGCAAAAACAGACAGACAGATAGTTACATTCGCATTAAAATATTTGTTTGAATTAATATAACTTCCTTAACAAGTGATAAATTGTAATAAAAAAATATCATATCTGCTCAATTTATCCTTTTCGAGTCTTAGATGAGTGGGTCCACTGCTCTCTTTACAAAGCCAATAATCCGTCTGATCACATCCCCCGACTTATCAATTCACTAGATTCATCGACATCGATTGTCCCATTCGAGGTGTAATCGCTTCACTACAGGCTCACTAAATGGACTACAAAGCAGAATAATCCCGGTACAGTCGGGAACGGCTGCCAATACCGGGCAGTCTCTCCGGGATAATAAAATTAAACGTAACTATTCGCCGACGGCAGCTGTGATGTCACTCTTTATAGGCATTTTGTATTCTTGTGTGGAACTTAGTTAACTGGGCACAAGACAATTAGGTTTGCTTCGCTGTAATTAGACTGGATTCCTTTTTTTAAAGTTGCAGGTTTCGTTCATTAGCTTTAAGATGTTGCTAGATGTTTTAGTTTGTAAAATAACAAACCTCCAAATATTCTCTCCGTCACTTCTTGAAATAACAAACCTAATAATTTTGAATAACATGTATTGTTTCTGTTAGAACGCTCTTCAATATAGATGATAATATTCTATTACAGTTTAAAGCGGTAGAACAAAGTCTTTATTAATATGAAAGGAAGTCTACCGGTAGATGCAATTCAAATCGGCAATGAGATATTTCTCTTTCAGGACGTAGAGGGAAACTCAGTTAGTTTCAACTTGGATTATTTTAAATAATTATGGAAATATATTTTATTACTTGTTGTGATATTATAGGTAATCTTTTGAGGACTGATGATAATTTTATAAAGCGCATATTAATAGAAAATTAGCATGGAAGAGGGTATGTATGATGCGATCATCAATACATATAATAAATCTGTAGAAAACTCATTTTTGTTCATCAAACATATATTTCCAAAAAATAGCCAGGGTTTAAAGGATAACAAACTGAAGCCATTTCCAGCATTTTTTTTAATTTTTGTCTTTTTTCGGTTTGTCTGTTTAATAGTGCTCATATCACGTAAAACGTACGAAACCAATGTAGATAACATTTTTACATTTCATATATCAAAGTTAGATGAATTAAAAGAGCTCAAGAAGGAAAATATCACAATTTACGCAATTCAGGTAGGTTGAAATCCATATTCGATAGATGACGTTCTGCATTAATTGAGTTAACACAGAAAGAATGACCCTAGACAAAATATTAGTAGGTAGCGGTTAAGGCAAGTAGAGTAGTAGGGAGGAAGGTAAGTAGGGTAGATAGGAAGGTATGTAGGGTAGGTAGTTGACGGGGGCGAAGCCGCAGGCTTAGTTAGTCCAAGAGCTAGGAGCTACAGAATGATAGTGATACTGACTGAGAGCATAACTTTGACTATCTCCATCCAATTCCAACAAACAGCCATTTACTAAACTGCACATAACTACCAGAACATCATAACGTAGAAGGGTGTCTAACTGAGGAAGTAAGTCATACGACAATGAGTTGTTTACCCGCTGGGACGTCCGGGCGAGGCGACCTTATTAATGCTCCTGTTAATTCTTGACTCCTGGTAGTTGAACTTCAGACGTTCGAGACTGTATGCTAGTGTTAATTTACATTTGTTTGCGGTTGCTCGGGATTACACGATCGAAGTTGGGAATATTGTGATATATGGACTAGATTGTGATGTTACGTAGTCTGAAGTAATTTAAGTTTATTTGCCTAAAGATAGTGTTGGTACATGATTATGAGTCGCAATTAAGTTAAACAAGCATGTAAGGTGTAAATAAACCATATATGCGAGTCTATGAGTTAATGGTTTTGAAATAAAATAGTGCCAGAATCAAACCCTCATAATATTTTAAGATGTAAGTGCTTTTAACCAGAATCTAGATGAAGTTTGTACGGCATAAGAATTTTTATTGGCGCCCGTGCACTTTAGCGGCACAAAGGAATTTCTTCAACTCGCCGCGTTCGTTTGTCCGTGGTCGAACGAAATTTTTGATTGAGCTTCTCGATATTTCGCTCCGTTTAGTCTTTATGGCATCCTTTATTTCTTTTATGGTTTTCTAGCTCTATATAATAAAAAGCTGTTCGCATTTCATACAGTTTGTAGACCCTAGTATTCTGCTATATCAAATAGTCTCGCCATTCAATAATATCAAGTCATTTACTACCTAGTAAATAAAGTACAGTATGAGTTACGATTACACATCAGCAACTGTCATTTATTAATATCAATCTTGAGAGAAACAGTTATTACGAACATGCTTTTGACACCAACAATCTTACTAATATTATGAGTGTGAAAGTTTGGATGGATGTGTGTGGATGTATGTTTGTTATTCAATCACGCTGAAACAGCTGAAAGGATTTGGATGAAATTTGGCACAGGGATAGATTATAGTCTGAAATAGCACATATACTTTTCGTCCCGGTATAATGTTCCCAGAAAAAAATAAAAATTTTGACGCAGACGAAGCCGCTGGCAGAAGCTAATAGTCAATAATCAAGACGCGAGAAGCATGAAAAAAGACCATAGCCTCTAGACAAGTGTCATCCGATGTCAGCGATGCCGATGGTCGAATACGCTTCATTCGAGCCAGACATGGCGCCCATATGCCCGAAATCATGTTTAAGTACTAATAGCATAAGAATTTCTTTTAAACAAAGCAAATATCATGGCAATTAAATTTATTTTTACGTTTTATTTCATTTTAAATACAAACCTCAAAACAGACTTTATATGGCCTCATGATCTGAACAGAAGTTTTTGGATGATCTCATAACGACAGAGAGCTTTCAGCTGACCACAGTATAAACATTTCCGCAAACAATATATAAATAAAACAAAGCACACAGACACACACATATATCACAAAAATATGTGTGTGCACTATCCCGATACTTGTTTAGAATATTTCTCAGTTTTCCCGATGTCGATGCACGATATTTATTTGACGTCTTTCATAAGTTACGTTTGCAATGCCAACATTGAGCTGAAAATTGAATGTAAAATAAATTCCGTTGCAAGTACGGAATACGTTACTGAGTG
Organism: Orthosia gracilis; assembly: GCA_947562075.1. NCBI lineage: Eukaryota > Metazoa > Arthropoda > Insecta > Lepidoptera > Noctuidae > Orthosia > Orthosia gracilis. Next base: position 4,822,135 of record OX387269.1, read on the forward strand.
AAATAACTTGAAAATGTTTCCCTCGTCCTTTGTGTTGATTCTTAGCACGTTTTTCAGTTAGTATGTAGGTAAAATGTATAGAGTAGTGCAAGAGTACAAATAATAGTACGTACGTAACTGTTTGCAGAATTTTATAAAATTAAGGTTTAGACGTTTTTGAGTTTGCTTTTTATAAAGAGCATATATTTTTTGCTAATAGGTATTTCCAGAAATATGAGGAGATTTGGAAGAACTCGTGGCTTAATTATAACATCCGCACGGGTTGATCTTTAGGGTGCCTTTCCACCAGAAATGTGCTATGCTGCTATGCGAGGATGCGAAAGCTAAGCTACGAAACTATGTGACCGTTTCTACTGATGCTATGTAGCGGGCTAGTAAGATGCGCTATGAAGATGCGCCGCCGCAAGGTAGCTATGCGAAGACGATGCACAGCTCGAACTATGCGATGTATCGACGTTAGGGAAGCCAAAGAGAGCGGCGCGGCGGCGGCGCAGTGAGGGGAGAGGTAACCATCCATAGCACGCATCCAGAGTATGCATATAAAAACAGCTTAGCAGAACCAGTTCCCACCAGCTATATGCTATTGCTATTTGGACCAATGAATATGATTGGTAGATATCAAACGCGTCTATAGCAACGTAGCATAGCATATCTCTGGTGGAAAGGCACCCTTATGGTTAAGCACGGCTTGCCGAGGTTAGTCTGTGGATGACCAATATACCGATACTCCTCCGTATCTCGGAAGTCACGTTACGCTATTGGTTCCGGCTATTATTTGTTCGTCTTTAATAGATGCCAGAAAATCCGAAACAAGTCTTATCAAGGGGTTCGTGTTGTGCTACCCAGATACTGGGTTGTGAACGTCAGTTAGGCAGCCGCTCTATTAAAATAGTACTCAGCAACCATCTGGTTAGAATGAAATGTTAGAATGAATGTTAGAATGAAAGCTGACCCCAACATGGTTGGGAAAAGGGCGAGCAGGTAGAGGTAATTTCTGAAAGCATCGCTTTCTTACACCCAAAGGCCAATGGAGAGGGCCAGGCTTGGAGTATACTTGCATGATCTAATCAGAAATGTAGTGATCCGTAAGAGAACCAGGGTTACCGAATAGCCCCAAGAATTGACAAACTTAAGTGGCAGTGGGCAGGGCACATTGCTCGCAGAACGGATGGCCGATGTTGGCCGATGTTGCAGAAAAATTCTGGAGTGGCGACCGCAAACCGGAAGACGTTGCGTTGGAAGGCCTTCCACTAGGTGGACCGATGACCTGGTCCAGGTTGCGGGGATCCTATGGATGCGGGACGCATGGGAGCGGTCAATGTGGCGACGCTTGAGGGTGCCCAATGTCCAGCAGTGGACGTCTTTCGGCTGATATGATGATCGCTTTCTTAAATAGCGATAAGCCTCTAACGGTTAAGTAACTCCTTTTATGAATCAATCAATAGTATAGTGCGCCAACAAAAAAAAAACAAAAAGCTAAATTGCAAAAAACGTCGTACGAGTATTCATGAGCACAATATGAACAATTGAAATAATATGTGAAATGTTTTGCCGGTACAAAAACATTGCCATATTAAAAAATGGAGGCCGTCGTATTTGGAAAAACGTAACATTTGTATTTCACTTCCCTATTTACAAAAGTTCAAATAAAAATATATTTTGTTTGGTTTTGCGAGTAGGTTGATATTGTTTTAATACAAATACAAAGCCATTTTTATGGAAACAAATCAGATCTAATAGAAATTTGCGTGGGTTACCATAGGTAAAAGAAGACTATAGAGAACAAAGGTTTCTTTTGGTTAATATGTTGGTTGTTGTTTGGTTTCCTTTATCTTAAAGTGTAGGTAAAAAGAAAGTAACCTATATTAACGAAGTTTTAATTTACGTAAATGTATAGAAAATTGTAACTCATCATTGGCGTGCCTTCGGAGCGGATGTCTTCCTATAAATGACTAAATACTGACTAAGGGTAATCATTTTTTACCTATACCTGTCGACTCCAATCTAATTGGTTTTCAATATCTACATTCATCATAGGTTTAGGCACTTACAACTTAGTATGATAGAGCTTGCTCTGGTGAAACAAAGTACTACTGTGAAGCCACATCACAAACGATGTCCCACTTCACGTCCTGATGATGACTAAAGTCTTAGATGAAGTGAGCTCGAAATGAATTGTCACGCCCTTCGTTCAGTGAATCCATCGATTGAAATGACAGGTCGCGTCAAGCTCCCCTGACGCTCAGCTCAGCTGCTGACGGTCAGCTGCTGAGTCTGTGTTTCCCGATAGCTACATTCTCGGGTTCTTTAAGTCAAGAGTGAATAGGTTACTTCTAGGCAAGCGTGATACACCTTCGACCACATCATCACTTAGCATCAGGTGAGATAGTGGTCAAGCGTAAGCCGTACAATAAAAAAAAGCTCATTTCACCTAAGTTATCACGGTGAGATATCTACAGAATCGACCGGCTGCTCTTTATGCTACTCCACCTGCACTTTGTGGTCGAGTTTAAGGGCTTCAGATAAAGTGACATTCTGACAGTAAAAAGGTTTCTCAAAGTTCTGAATGTTTGGCATCGACCATCTGACATTTTAATCATCGTTATCGCTGACATAACGTTAACTTGTGTAGGCGTTGTCGAAGCCCATTATGTTACTAGAGACACGACGAAAAAGGGCACATCTTTATGTTGAACTTTTGCGATTCTAACAATAAAAAGCAAAAAATAAATAATAGTTAAAAAAAAAAACGCTTTTATAGAAAACCAAACTTAAAAGTAGAAAATAATTTTCAATAAATTTTAATAAGAATAGTGTGACTAACAAAAAAAAAAATACAGTAAAAAAGCGTGGGGTACTTGATCTCAATAGTTATAATATTTTATTGACAGATATCGGTGAGTGTCTTAAAAAGCACCCCAAGTTTCACACATTTTTTATTTTTTATTGACTCTTTTATTAATTTAAATTTATTGGAAATTAATTTCTCGTTTTTAGTTTGGTTTTCTATTAAAGCGTGTTTTTTTAAATTATTTTTTATTTGTTTGCCTTATTTGTATCTTACATCACTAGGCAAAGACCAAATAAATGAAATGTAATATTCCTTCCCGCAGTATGTACGGAGCATCAGGCGCAGCACCCAGGGAGGCGCGGGGGCGGGCGCGGGAGCGGCCTGACGTCCTGCCCGCGCCCGCGCCGCTTGAGGAGCCCACGCTGCCTTCGTTGCCCCACCCGGGCAAGGACAGCGTGGCCCGGCTCACGCTTACCGGGCTTTCTTATGTTGTTACTGTAAGTATTGTTTTATTTATCTTAATAGGATAAAATAAAAATAAATTAGAAGAACTCAGCAGACGTGGTGAGTACCGATACCAACGGTGGTAAATATTGATTTCAAGTAGAGGTGATCAGCACCCGTTGATTTACCCGTTGGTTGTTTTTCTAGATCCGCTAATTAAACTGATTTGACCTTGCAAATTTTATCAAATCATCGACTATGCAAGTGTTTTAACGTTATTTCAGTGGTATGTGGTGGTTATTTTAGTTCCTAAATGATTGAGTGCAGGTAAGCCAGATTATTGTTTTATGCGCGATTGCCCGACTTTGTAAAACAGGCTCCCTGGAGAAAACCACCTTAGGTACTAGAAGTATGGCATTGCCTGCAATCTATACTTAATATTATAAAGCAGAAGAGTTTGTTTGTTTGTTTGAACGCGCTAATTTCAGGAACTACTGGTTGGAATTGAAAATTCTTTTTGTGTTGGATTGTCCATTTATCGAGGAAGGTTAAAGGCTATATAACATTACGCTGCGACCAATAGGAGCGGAGCATAAATGAAAAATGTTGCAAAAACGGCAAAAAATATCTTTTTGAGAGCTTCCGTTGCGTGCGCTGCGTAGTGTAGGTAGGGTAGATGAGTAGGTACGTAGCCAGTTGACGGGCGCGAAGCCGCGTGGGACAGCTAGTACCTTATAATGAACCATTTGAAATCCCTGTTACGTTAAGGTAAATTAAAAGAGTGCAAATTTATAATAATTTGAGGCAATAGTTTTAAATGTATACTAAAACCAAATAAGAATGTCAATTATAAAAACCAATAACTTTAGAGACCATAAAAATCGATTAAGTACAGACCATCTGTTTCTTCTATCAAATCTGAGTCTCATCACAAGTAATAAAATGTTCAGACCAAAAGATTTCGTTCACTGAACTCTTAGGCACTCCGAATTTCATCTCCTCCGATATATATCAGTTTATATCTTAGAAATCATTCCATATTAATGGTCAGAGCCATAAATATTATATATCTGGCGTCGTCCTAGCCTTGCATGTAGCTTCGATATTGATTTGAGGCATACGGTTGCAAGCTATAACTTTCAATATATATTGTATACTACCTTTTGCCCGCGACTTCGTCTGTATATCATTATTAGTTCACTTAATACCTTAACCTACGTAACCTATTTTTTATATTTCTCGATAATATTGTAAGCCGCCTTACTTGAGAAATTATTGGTTTACTATACAAACTTCCATCTCCTTTTCCACCCCCTTAAGGATAATTGTCGGAATAAAAATTATGCTTTGTCCTTCCATGGTGTCAAACTATCTTCATACCAAATTCATCTAAATCGGTTCAGCGGTTTAAGCGTGAAAAGACTGCCAGACAGACAGAGTTACTTTCGCATTTTTAATGTTAATATAGGTACCTATATATTTATATCTTAGAAATAGTTTTATATAAATTATGTGACGTCATCTTTGCCATGTAGCTTCGATATTGATGTGCGGTATACGGTTGCAATCTATTACTTTTAATATAATTATGTAGGTGTAACATAAAATATGAGACGAACATATCTTGAAACTGCGTAAGGATGCTTACTCATATGTAAGTTTTGTAAATCACAAATTGGATCTTATTGGTTAAAAATATGGATGTTTGAAAGACACATCCGTGTGATGGTGGTTCCCGGAACGTGATCGTTTTTGTGAATTCTTACTATACAGAGTAAATTTCACCGTTAGCTAAATTTGTCTGAAAATGGGTAGTTTTTGGCTTTAATTCAGTTATACCCTTTACACAGCTTATCCATAGTTTAGTTTAGTTTTCGGCAATTTGTAGACATAGACCTAAATATACTGACATTTTTCATTTGCCAGTAACAAGTCAGGAAGTAGGTTCCTATGCCAGTAAATTACGGGATTGTTTTCTCCAAACAAAAAACAATACTAATATAACAGCAATTGAACAACAATAAAAATCTATTCACCCCACCTAATAGCAATACAAAAACAGATTTTCCCGTACACCCAAAATTCGTACGATGATTTTATTTCCTACGTTCTAGAATATTCGATAAGAGCGAAAAGCGAGGACATCGCCTGTCACGTGCCGGTAAGAGCCAACCTTGTTATGTTAATAACTGGTGTACCTACCTGCTGGCGAACGTGACGTGGACTCCAATGGATGGAGAATGTAGTGCTGTTTATTGTTTACTATAGTCAGATCGGGATTAATGTTGTTGAAGGATGCACGAGTTGGGATTATTTCACTACTTCTTCTTGAACATTATATTTTGTTAAATCAATTTATTATTGACAATTATTTTTATTATAATTATTATTTATATTAAAAAATTTGGTTTTGGGTTACTCATTCCAGTTATTTTTGGGTTATTGTTCCGGCCATGACGACGGTAAAACAAAACAAAAAAGATTCTACTATTATTATACCAGCTTTGTTAGTTGGAATAATTATGAGCTTAGATTTGTCGTCGTGTTTGTCGTGTCATCGTCAGGAGTCGTTAATCCTATAGTACACTGCAAAAAAATAAGGTTTTTTTGTCGCAATTAGATATCGATACACATTACGGTTGCGGAGTAACGTGCTTATTTGATTTGATCCTGTAATATTTAGTCGTTTTTAGCGAGACCAATTGCCCAACAACAAAAAAAAACGCGATTCAATTGATTCTTCTAGAGAGTGGACGTTCATAGATTTCTTTGAATCATCTTGCCTGTCTATAGTAGATGTTTAAGGACTTAAAGCATTAGAAATTATATTATTATTGGGTTTTCCCAAGGAAAAATGTATAATGTTCCTTTAACATCTAATTCTATTATTTTATCGATAAAAACTACTGAAATAGAAAAAATCAATTAACTTGAAGAACTAATTGAAGTTGGCTTTCTTTCTTTGTAACAGAATATTTAAATAACTAATTCTAATTTCAATAAGGTTATTTTTTTACAAGAATTTAGTAGATATTCTACTTCGTTTCACTAATTCTTTATTGGTGGCTACGCTTGAATACAGATTAGGTTTCCTAGATTTAAAATATACTAAACTGTGTGTGTTTTTTAAGGTTAGAAGTAGTATTTGCGATGTCATTGTGTTTGTTGTATGATGCAATACAGGGTGATTGGAAGTTGGGTGCAAAGTTTTAAGACAAAGATAGTGTAGAAAAATTTAGAACTATTTAAACCATGTTTGTCTTAGACGAAGTCTTACCATTTTTTTTTACCAAATCTTTATGACTTTTTTCGTAAATTTTATTTATGGTCAAATTGAATGATAAATGAATTCGTTTTCATTTTATTTAATAAAAGTAATGTGTAAGCAATCCAGCAAAACATGATTTAGGCCCCTTATTCGTTATAATTTTTTTTACAGACATTTGAAGTTCATAAAAAAATTAAAATTTATAAATACTTTTTGTAAACCTTATTTAAAACGACTTCCCAAAAAAGGAGGAGGTTATCAATTCCACCGTTTATATTTTTTATGGCCAGAACTTTTCACTATACTGTGATTTTTTATTTCGTAGACTAAACTGACATTTGGGGAGTTGTCACTTTATTGTTACATAAAAATAGTATCGTATCCTGAATATCTCGAGTGATCGAAAGTTAATCGAAAATCGAAGCAGATCGAAAATGAAACTACTTCATGCCAAAAAAAAAACAAGATGAAATATAGGAGGGGTAGTAGATTTACAGAATAACATCACGCATGTAGTCCCCGAAGGGTTGGCCAGAGATGCATCTATAGTACACTCTCTTTCGGCAGTTATGTTTAAGTTTATAAGATATTAATATGTCCTTTATTTAATTATTTTCTTATTTATTACATTTTTAAATATTTTTATCAAACACATAAAAAAAAAAACATATAAAAAATAGAGGCCGCAATAGTGGATACCGGTAGGTATCTGGAACAGGGTCCATGCTACCGGTGGTCAGAGCTGCAGAGAGAGGAACCTCCGAATAATACGAGCCGTGTCCAGAAGTACTGCTTTCTGAATCAAGCCCTTGATCCAGACGCCTAACGAGAGCCTCCTAAGGTGTTGGTCGAGGCTCGTAGCTATTACGCCGTTGGCTTACATAACTATCGGTTTAATGATCGCTCTGTCCACATCCCACATGTCGATAACCTCGCGAGCCAAATCAAGATACTTGATTTGCTTATCTTTCTCGGCTTTCACGAGGTGCCCGACATGCGGGACGGTAATGTTATAATAATATTATTATTTTTTAGGTTTTTTTCTTTTCCCATGAAATATGTGGCGAGCCTATCATCTTTAGCCACAAATCCAGATACCGGGCTGCTTCTGAGAAATTTTAGATGGAAAAAATAAAAATAACGGTTTACCCGAACCGGGCATCGAACCCAGGACCATCAGTAATGCTTGCGACCACTAGTGCTAGTCTCATGTATAAAGTTTCTTGTAGATAAAATGTCCACTATTATTAGCATTCTATGAGCCATGAAAACGATAAAATATATGAGATTCTTTGGCACAACGAATGGATCGCTTTTAGGAATGCTAAATACAAAACTAGAGTGGAACCTAAATAATATGTATAATGAAGGATAAAATTATGATCATTCTACACCAACAACGCCCACTTGTGACCACAGGTGGTATAGTTAGCCACTAACCCAGTTTCACGCGTTAACCATTTAAAAGTTGTCTAAATATCTCAACGGAAAAGTTATTCTTGTTGTTTTAACTAAGCTAAAAGCACTTGCAGGCTGTGTGAAATCCTAAACCAGCTACTACATAGCTTTAATGGACCACCCTATGTGTGCCCCGAGACTTATAAATACACGCCGCATTAAGGCACCCGCAGACTGGCATAGATAGGCAGGTTTACGTGAAATAAAATGTCTTGAACTTGACTACGTGTCGCGTTTTCGCGTCGCACCAGTCTCATCTAACGTCAGAACTTATGAAACGCCAGAGCACACAGTTGTAAAGTTTATTTTATTATTGTAGGCTCGCGTTTGACTACTATCTCAGCTGATGGTAAGCGATGATTTAGTCGACGATGAAGCAGGCTTGTCAAGATTGAACAGGTTATTTACCTGTTCAATCTTGACTTAAATAACAGTTGCAATATTGGTAGTTTTCTATGGAGAGGAACTGGCACAGGAAACTCCATGATAACTGTTTTTAACTAGTTGTGTCGCACGCGTTTTAGTAGATTTTGTTCTACTGACGTAAATCTGCGGGAGCCTTTATGAAGCTTGGCTCATGATAAAATTGCGTATGTACGTACACATATATTTCATATATGCATATGACTTTATACACGTTTGTACCAGATTTTGAGACGAATTAGGTCAACGATTTCAGAGGGATGAGTAATTTATAGGTTAGTTAATTTTGAGATAGTTGATATAAATGGTTCTGTTGACCTACATGCTGATATTATAATGTGGAGGATCTTGGTAATGATTGGTGTTGTGCTAAATCATACGATTATACTTCATAAAAGATAGCTTGATCTCTGTGACATAAGTCAAACTGACGTATACGTTATTGGTAAGTTATTGTTAGCCTGTCAAGTGCTACTGACAGCTGTCGCAGAGATCAGGCTATCTTTTATGAAGTATAGAGTGTGGGTTGAATTCTGGGAAATGTTAATGATGTTAGATGATAAATAATATTGTTTTAATATGAAAATAAGTAGATATGAATGGAGAATGCCTGGGTGGCCTTTTAAGAGATCACGGTGTTCCATATTATGCTGATGGTGATCACCGTGGCGGTTTTAGTGTGGTAAAAACCACAGCCATACTCTCTGGCATTTTCCTCAAAAGTCCAGGCACCTTTTGAATGTTTCCATCCTATAATAAAGTATGAATGGAATTTTAATAGGCCTCCCATTATTCCTATGTAATGTTTCCAGTTACGTTTTCTACACTTTTTCTTCATCCACCTCGCTACTGCCGTTACTTGGGGTTGACTTTTGATTGGGAAAGCTCCAGGATTACCTGAAGCCCTGACGCGATGATTATTTATCTTCAAAATAAGTCGAGGTTTGAGATATCAAAATTTCCATTAGAATACAGGGTGTTCGGTAGAAGGGTGAACACAGGAAATGATAATCTACATAATTACAGCTTGATTATCCACTGGAGTTATTCGTAAATTTTGTCAAATCGGATGATTTTTACGAAACTCTACTTTTGGAGAAAATTAATTGTTTGACAAAAACTAAGAACAGGAAGCATTATTAAACAAAAGTAAGACGTTAGCAAATTCAAAGTTGTTAAATTTAACCCTCTTATGGATACCTAAGTAAAGTAAAATAAAAGAAACACATAGTTATGTAGTTGAATACCATTTATTTGCAATAATTACAATAATTGTTCAAACTGCTGGCCTTCATTATTAATACAAGCCTGTTTCGTATCTCTACTGTGGTTGTTCTTAATAACATTTCCCCTTTCATGATATCAAAAGCGGCATTTATTCGGTTTATTAATCTTCATGATTAGCCACTTCTGTTACATAGACCAAGTCTTTAGCCCTTCCCCAGACATAAAAGTCGAGTGGGGTGAGGTCTGGGGATCGCGGAGGCCAAGGAATGGGTCCACCTCGGCCAATCCATGAGTTAGGAAAATAATTATTCAAAAATTCCCGGACTAGTAAACTCCAGTGGGCTGGACAGCCATCGTGTTGGAATACAATAGGCCGTTCTTCTTGAAAAACTTCTTCGACTAAGGCGGGAAGGTCGTTTTCCAGGAAATTTAGGTAGTTTTCCCCATTAATATTGTCAGGTAAAAAGTGAGGCCCGATAAGCCGATTTCCAATAACTCCAGCCCAAACATTGACACTGAACCGTCTTTGAAATCCCCTTGGTCTTTTTATGTGGGGATTACCATCCTTCGGTGCCCAGTGATGTACATTGTGATAATTCACTATTCCCTCCTTATCAAACTTTGACTCATCCGTCCATAAAATGCTTCGTAAGAAATTGGGGTCATCCACATCCGCATGTAATAAATGGCGGCAAAACTCGATACGTCTCCCAAAATCATTGTCTTCGAGGGCGGGAAGAAACAAGAAAAGCGTAAAATGCCTTCCTGGAGCCTTCTTAGTCGTAGACTAGTGTCTCACACACACACAATTTTAACTGCCTCTGTGGTCTGGTCGATAACGGTGCGGTGGTGGTTAATTACATGAAATGTGCAAGAGGCCTATTAGCTGGTTTATAAGACTGACACCAGTACTCACAGAAAATAACACTAAATCGTATTAATTAATTAACTTAAGATAAATTGAATGACTGTTTGTTTCCCAAATAAAAAGATAAAAATGAAAAAATCTGTACAAGAAGAATCTTACCTTGAACTGGAGTGTAGTGAAATGCATTCCGTCCATCTTGGCGGAGAACGGACCACACTTTCCATATCCCAATGCCAAGTTCAGCAGCTACCTTTCTGATACTTTTTGTCGGGTTTTCGTCGAATGCCGCTATTATTTGTTCATCCACGCCAACATTGTGTTGCCGTACAATCACCCTCGGCTCTCGAAAATGTAAATTGCCCGTTTCTCGTAAACGTCGGCAAGTGGTACGAAAAGTCTGGTGGGTAGGCAACCGACGGTTAGGATAACGCTCCTGATAGATTCTTTGCGCTTCACGCGCATTACAATCAGCTCTTCCGTATGCTAACACCATGTCAATGTATTCTTCGTTGGTAAATGCAGCCATTTTACCAAAAAACGTAACAATACAACAAAACAAAACTTAACAGAAAAATAACATCAAATCTCAACAAAAACAATTAAATGAAAACAAGAAAGTGGTAGCGCAAGAAGTACGTTAGATCGCAGAGACAGACTCGACAGAAAAGAAAAAGGATCCGATCTGTCACTCCACTCGCATAGCCTTCTCGAAGGTCGCAAGTGAAAGAGAGAAAAGATACACAATCAATGCTCAAGAATGAAATAGCATTTCTACCTGCACGCGTCAATTACAATTCCAAGAAACAAAAGATAAGCTTTATGAGTGCGCTGAAGTGAAATAACATTGTTACCTGATTTTTGTCACCATTCCAGTTTACGTTACTAAGTTTACTAAAGCCATTTAATTTGCTAACGTCCTACTTTTGTTTAATAATGCTTCCTGTTCTTAGTTTTTGTCAAACAATTAATTTTCTCCAAAAGTAGAGTTTCGTCAAAATCATCCGATTTGACAAAATTTACGAATAACTCCAGTTATTCTTGAAAAAAACATAAAAATCGCATACCATTAGAAAGGGCATACAGTAGAGATGTTTACATAAAATCTGAAGCCATCTATTTCTTGTAGTTTTTTTTTCATATCAATGCAAAGTTTGCCTTCAAATAATTTTCTTACCTCTTTTTGTAGTTTAGCAGCTCCTATTTTTGTTAACCGGCATTCTTATAAAGAAATATTGATTACTTGAAGACCTACTATGTATCAAGATCAGAAAAAAAGTAAATGTTGCCAGACTTGTCAATAAAAAGGAAACTTATGGAAGTTTAAAGGTGTGAAAGCAGCGAAAGTCGGGTTTTTTTTTAAAAAATCGGGAAAAACCTAAATTAAGGCCTAGGTCAAATTTTATGGGCTGAGCACATAGGAGAAGACCCCACCTACCTGTCATTTTCCTGTGTTCACCCTTCTACCGAACACCCTGTATATTTTAATTCACAAAATTAAGAATTAAATCAAAATTAAAATTATATAATTTTATTGACTTTGAAATATAGAATACACAAACATATTTAAACCAGACTGAATTGGTTGAAGCCTATGTTACAAAAGTACTGCCTTCCTTTTATATTCTCAAAATATGGTTGGGCGTATTACAAAAGCTAAACAGTAGCTTAACTTAATTTTGAGGGTAGATTAAAAATACTGACAATTTTAGTTCGAGTTAAAACATAAGTTTCCATTCAATACAGTCAAACAAGATGTGACTCGAAAATATTGTAGGCAATATGACATTTTTATTATAAAGTGTCTACCTACCCTACCTACCCTACCTACCCTACCTACCCTACCTACCCTACCTACCCTACCTACCCTACCTACCCTACCTACCCTACCTACCCTACCTACCCTACCTACCCTACCTACCCTACCTACCCTACCTACCCTACCTACCCTACCTACCCTACCTACCCTACCTACCCTACCTACCCTACCTACCCTACCTACCCTACCTACCCTACCTACCCTACCTACCCTACCTACCCTACCTACCCTACCTACCCTACCTACCCTACCTACCCTACCTACCCTACCTACCCTACCTACCCTACATACCCTACCTACCCTACCTACCCTACCTACCCTACCTACCCTACCTACCCTACCTACCCTACCTACCCTACCTACCCTACCTACCCTACCTACCCTACCTACCCTACCTACCCTACCTACCCTACCTACCCTACCTACCCTACCTACCCTACCTACCCTACCTACCCTACCTACCCTACCTACCCTACCTACCCTACCTACCCTACCTACCCTACCTACCCTACCTACCCTACCTACCCTACCTACCCTACCTACCCTACCTACCCTGCCTACCCTACCTACCCTACCTACCCTACCTACCCTACCTACCCTACCTACCCTACCTACCCTACCTACCCTACCTACCCTACCTACCCTACCTACCCTACCTACCCTACCTACCCTACCTACCCTACCTACCCTACCTACCCTACCTACCCTACCTACCCTACCTACCCTACCTACCCTACCTACCCTACCTACCCTACCTACCCTACCTACCCTACCTACCCTACCTACCCTACCTACCCTACCTACCCTACCAACCCTACCAACCCTACCTACCCTACCTACCCTACCTACCCTACCTACCCTACCTACCCTACCTACCCTACCTACCCTACCTACCCTACCTACCCTACCTACCCTACCTACCCTACCTACCCTACCTACCCTACCTACCCTACCTACCCTACCTACCCTACCTACCCTACCTACCCTACCTACCCTACCTACCCTACCTACCCTACCTACCCTACTAACCCTACCAACCCTACCAACCCTAATAACCATACCAACCCTACCAACCCTACCTACCCTACCTAGTCTCTCGCGATCCCCCTCGCGAAAAATGATTAAATTACTAAAATGTCTATTAAAAATTAGGGGTTGGTGATAAAAGGGTGAAAATTGAGGATTGTATGTATTTTTGTATGTTGTATCATAAAAAAATAGAAATTAAAAATTTTGTCTAAAAAATAAAAATAAAAATTTAGGGGTGGACTACCCCTAACATTTAGGGGGATGAAAAATAGATGTTGGCCGATTCTCATAGATACCGGATAAGCACAAAAAATGTCATCAAAATCGGTCAAGCCGTTTCGGAGGAGTATGGCAACGAAAACTGTGACACGAGAATTTTATATATTAGATTTCCGAATCAGTTCATGTGTAATGTTCATTAGTTTAGTTTCTTGTAATAATTTCTATTAGAGTTACAGTTCTAGTTATAATTAAATAATGTTCATAGTAGTTTATTCATTATATATTTCTACTAGGTAGTCAATGTGTGGGCATTACAAGTGAGAAGTAGATTAAATAACAATTTATGTTTTGTTCACAACAAACCATTTATTTTTCTTTTACCCGCACTGGGATAATATTAGAAATGTTTTTATTGTTCTCGTGTAAGCGACAATTGTTTTAATAGGAATAAAGATATTTAAACCGAAACCAAATGTGACAAGGTAAGCATCGAACGATACCTCGTAGGCTAGTTCTAAATATTTTACTTATCTACTTTATTTATTATTTAAATATTTATTTCTAATGGTGTATATGTTATTATTTAAACACTATCTACTCTAATACATCATAAAAGTTAAGAAGATAGTACAATACGCGTGTGAAAGTGTTATCCTAACAAATTATTCGCTGTGAAACTTATGGACGAAACTTATAAATTTGGACAAAACTTTGTGAAAAAAATCAATTTTGAGTGTAGTATTTATGACTCTAATGAACTACATATTGCTAAATACTTAACTAAAAAACGTGTGACAAATAAAATATAAACAATTACATCGAAAAAAGTGAAAAAAAAAAAAGTGAGTCATAGTGAAAAAATATTCAAATCGTTCAAATCACAACCGATATCATTAACGATTTTTTACTTGGAAGAGCCTACTGTTCGACTATTTCGACAACACACTTAACAGACACGGTGGCAGGTACGGCAAACCGCCTACATGATACATTTGTAGCCTATGACTCGAGTTCGATCCCCGCAAACGAATTCACTTTTTGGGATATCTACAAATTAATCGGAATTTATCTGATAGTCAAGAATAACAACGGGCAACGAATACTTACAAACGACGGTAGTAGTACCATCATTAATACAATTTATAACTGCAATCTAAAATGAATTTCTTGGAGAATATAACTTTCCGGCGGAACCGCACACGGTCGGAACCAAATGATGACGAAAGCGATATTATATCACAAACTTTGAACTGTACGACGAGTAGTCTACCCGATATATCCGAAGATGAGGACGCTCCGCAGTTAAAAATATTGAAAGATGAGGTAGCGAGACTAACATCTCAACTTACTAGTGCTCACAAAGAAATCGAGCTTCTGTCATTAGAAAACAGTCAGCTAAAAGAATTGAATGATGAATTTTCAAAAAAAAATGAAATGTATAAAAAACTTATTAACAGTCCAGGAAAACGTGTACCGAAGACAACATTAATGACACCTAAAAACACACCTAAAAATAACACGAAGACAAAACAAACCCAGACCACTCCAACTATTGAAGAAAATGACATTTTACGTACAAAAACTGTCAACTGCAACGATTGCGTCTCGAAAGAAACAAATAATATAAAAACAACCAGAACTGATGTTGTTATATCTCCTTCCGTGAAACATAAAATATGCCTAGTAAGCAGCGAAACTTCAAACAGACTTTATACAATTGCACAAAAAACTAATTTGTGTAACTTTGAAATCTGTCACTATCGCAAACCAACATGTGGGTTGTTGCAACTTATTGACAAAATCGAAAGAAAAGTACATAACTTTACACACTCGGACTTTTGCGTTATTTATATCGGCGAGGAAGACTTTCGAAAAACGCATAACTACTTAGAACTAGTCATATCTGTCAGGGAAAAATTGTTACCACTGAATCATACAAACTTCATAATTTGTTTACCGACTTTTAAATATATGACAGATGCCAACATAATGTTTAACAGCCGTATAGAAACCTTCAATAACCTTCTTTATTTAGATATAAATACGTGGAATTATGCTCATTTACTAGACTCAAATTTTAATCTACCTTACAATTACGAATCCTACAGTAACAAATATGGAACTTTAAATTACTCTGGTTTAAAGATTGTTGTATCAGATTTGCAAGACCTTATATTTGACCTTGGCGACCTGACTACTACACACTTGGAAGTGGACTGCCCATCTCAAAATCGAAATACTCAGCCTATAGATTCACAACATGCAAATACTCAGTTTTTTCTTTAAATACCTTACCATTTTACATCAGAACATAGCTGGACTAATTAATAAAATTGATAATCTGACTGTAAAGCTAGTGGAATTATCTGACAGAGGAACTATTATAGATATTATTTGTATCACGGAGCACTTCGTACAAAAGGGTTTTGAAGATTTATTACACATTCCTAATTTTTGTCCAGCAGCTTTTTATTCTAGAGAAGTGAAGAGAGGAGGAGCGTGTATTTTTGTTAGAGTAGGATTACAGTTTAAGGAAATACCGGAAATATCAAAACAATCGGTTTCAGGGATTTTCGAATGCTGTGCCATAGAGATAATAACTCATAAAATTATTATAATTTGTGTATACAGAATCCCTAAACCTAATTATGAAATATTTTATGAAAAATTAGATTATGTTTTAAGTAAAGTTTCTATCTCTTCGAATAAAAAAATAGTCTTGTGCGGAGACTTTAATATTGATGTTTTGAAAAGAAACAAGGCAACATTAGAATTAGAGTTTTTTCTTATGAAGTATAACCTAAAACTATCACTTTATACACCCACAAGATTAAGTAGTAATACCTGTATTGATAATTTTGCACACAACTGCAGGAAAGGTTGCGAAACTGAAGTTATAGATTTAATCCTTTCAGATCATGTATCACAAATAATTAAAATACCTATTAAAAAAACCTGTAAATTACAGTATTGGAAAACTAAAAAGCAGGACCTAAATATGAATCATTTACTTACTTTTAAAAAACATCTTAGCAGTCTATCATTTACACAGGTTTTTGATGCACAAGAGGCAAACACAGCTTTTGATGATTTCATGGATGATTTTACTCTTTTTTATAAGCTGTGCTTCCCGGAAAAAATTGTAACAATTAAAACGAACAAGGAAACAAAATGGATTTCTCGAGGAATAAAAATATGTAGCAAGAAACAAAAGCAGTTACTTTGGGCTTATAGGTTAAATTCTAACTCACAAAATAAAAAAAATCTTAAAAACTACACAAAACTTTATAGGAAAATTATTAAGCTAACACAAAAAGCTCAAAATAATCATTTTATAAACATCGCTGAAAACAAATCAAAGGCTACATGGCAAATAATAAATAAAACCAAGTTATGTTTGCCACAGGAGTCAATCATGACCATAAATAGAGATAATCTAACGTTTACACACCCTATAGACATTGCGAATGAATTTAACAATTATTTTATTGACGAAATTGAAAATAAAACTAAAGCTGACATAACGTTAAATAATATTAATTTAAAAAATCAGACATTAAATTCCCTATTCATGCAACCTGTTACTGCCGATGACATTATAAAAATAATTTCTAACCTAAAAAACACGAATACTGTAGGATACGATGGCATTTCTACAAAAGTCATAAAATTTGCAAGAGACGTAATAGCACCTCCATTGGCGCATATTATTAACTTGTGTATTGCTAATGGCGAGTTCCCAAACAAGCTCAAAACGGTTGTCATAAAACCTTTACACAAAAAAGATGACAAATCGGACTTAAAAAACTATAGACCAATAGCGAAAATCCCAATATTCTCGAAAATTTTTGAAAAAGTTGTATATAACTCTCTTTACTCGTATTTCGAAAAGTATAAATTATTTTGTAAGGAACAAAAGGGATTCCGCAAAAATATTACAGTTAATATGGCATTCTTTGACCTCTTAACAAACATCATGTCATCTGTAGATAAGAGAATTCCAGTTTGTGCTATCTATACTGATATGTCCAAGGCTTTTGATCATGTGGATCATAAAATTCTGTTGGAAAAACTGCATAGCTACGGAATAAGAGGAAATATTCTTCAGTTAATAGAGTCATATTTAAGCAACAGAATTCAATACACAGAAGTCTCTAGAATCTGTCCGAAGACTAAAATGGAAACCATTTATGTATCAAAGCCAAGACACGTAAAATATGGTGTTCCGCAGGGTAGCGTACTGGGGCCACCATTTTTTCTAATTTACATCAATGACCTCCCAATTGCAACATCAAATAAAATGATTCTCTTTGCGGATGACAGTACAGCTGTGATTAAGTGTGAGAATCATATTAATTACGAGCAGGACATAAATACTTGTTTACATGACATAATAAATTGGCTAAATAATAACAATTTAATTATAAACCTCAATAAAACAAAAATAATGCAATTTCATCAACGCAGTGAAAACCCAAATATTAGTATTGCTTACCAAGGTTGTAATATTGAGGAAGCAAGCCAGGCACGGTTTTTGGGTATAGTTATTGACAGTAAACTCACTTGGAAACCTCATATTGAAGTTGTGTGCAAAAAACTCAGCAAAACCGCGTATGCTCTCCGTCAACTTTCAAAAAAAGTCAACATGCAGGCTCTTTTATCAGCATACCATGGACTAGTTGCCTCTGTCTTGCGGTATGGTATCATATTTTGGGGGCAGTCTACCGATAGGGAACTAGTATTTAGAATGCAAAAGCGATGTATAAGGTCAATGTGTGCGCTTAAAACAACAGATAGCTGTCTTCCCTATTTTAAGTCTCTAAACATTTTAACTTTCCCGTGTTTATACATTTTAGAAACAGCATTGTTTGTAAAAATTCATCCAGAATTATTTGTAAAACTGTCAGCAGGCAGAAAAAATCCGACACGGGCTCAATATGTTAATAAACTATCCCAAGTAAAATGCAAAACGGCACTTATGCAGAAGAGTTTCTTTGGTCTTGCCCCACGAATCTATAATAAAGTACCTGATGCAATAAAAAATATGACTGTAATAAAATTTAAAAGGGCACTAAGCCAAATATTAATAGAGAAATGTTATTACACAATTGATGACTTTCTTAATGATAAATTATTACAATGACATAAAAACGTATTATTGTGATGGACATGTATGATACTATTTCGACATTTATATTTTTTCCAAATTGACTTATTTATTATTCTCTTTGACATTATTATAAAAATTCTACTACTTTCACTTGACTAATTTTAAAAAAGATATTTTTTTTTTGTATTTTGATAAATTGACATTTAAATTTATATTATCATTACAATTTTATATTACTATTTTTTGTGAATGAAATAATTTTTTGCATGCCCACAAGACGGTAGAATATGGAGGAGCTAATTACCTTTAAAAAACATCTATGTACCAATCACCCATATTTGCAAAGAAATAAATGATTTATGATTTATGATTTATTTATGATTTATGTATAATTGCAATATATTTTTGTTTTTTAGCTACGAATAACTTAAAAATTAGTAAATTACCTAATTTATTAACGAAACTTACATGGATATACGAGAATTCACACATGTTACTCGTATATAGTTCTGCATTGATTGCATATAAAATGAGCCAATTATTAGCACCCAGTATCTAAAAATCCTAATATCATACTAATATTATAAATTCGAATGTAAGTTTGTTAGTTACGCTTTCACGCAAAAACTACTTAACCGATCATCATGAAATTTTGTACATATATTTTTGGAGGTATTAGAAGTAACATAGGATACTTTTTATTAAATAAAAAAAATAATGTAATGGCTTCACTGCGAGCGAAGCCGCGGGTAAAAGCTAGTAATATATATATATATATATATATCTGGTTCTTTATGTACGATATAAAGAATCAAAATATAATTATGGTACAGTGGATCTTTTGAATCAGACTAGCACATTGATTGAGTTGAATATTAAGACAAAAATAACTTTTCCTCGAAATAATTTCTGTTAGACATACAAGGACATTATTCTCCTGTTTCCTGACCTAATTTATTTGGCTTAAGTAGAATTACTTCCTACGTTTCTCAGCTCGAGAATAAGTTTCAAATTACCAAACAAATTAGAACGTACATAAATGAAAACACAAGGTATCAATTACACCTACAGGTATTTCGAAGTCCTTTTTAACCGACTTACCAAAAAGGAGGAGCTTCTATATTCGACTTCATGTTGTCTTTTTTTTTTGTATATGTTCACCGATATCTCCGTCAATTGTGGACCGGTTTTGAAAATTCTTTTTTTTGTTTGATAGACTATGTTTCAAAGTTGGTCCCATTTTAATTTGGTAAAGATCTGATGAAAGACTTCGAAGATATACGACAGAACTTTTCAATAAGTAAAGGCAAATCTCTCGGAATTGCTGCAATCGCATGTCTGTTTATTGATTATACCATTTCATAACATAACACATCAAGCCAGTAAGCTCTTAAGGGGTACGTAGTTCTCTCATATCACCGGTTATGTTCAATTTTCATTATATTTGGATTATCCATTCTGGCGTTAAGGGAACTTACGAAACAACTTGCCTATTATTTAGGTACAACTAAAAAGTGAAAAATAAAAAACTTTTTTACAAAAAAAAATCTACCAACTTCCAAATAAGAAAATTTATTTATGGAAGTCGGAGTCCATAGCGAAAAAAAATGGTACCTATGAAAGACACCGACTTCCAAAATTAAAGTTATTTTTCACTTTGAAGTTACTTATTTGGAAGTCGATAGTATTTTTTTGTAAATTGTTTTTAAGCTTCTTCTTCCACTCAACTTGACTTAGTCGCCATAACAACGTAAAAAACCTTTGTCTGTGTTTGTTTGTATGTCAATAAACAACAAGCGAAAACTAGTTTGTTAGATGAGGCTAACATCCAGTTTTTGTATTGAGAATTTGTAATTAAGGATGTGTCCAATCCAACTTAAAGGTGAATTTTAACCTGAACCTGTTGAGTATTAGTTAACCTGTAAACTGACGTTTACAGGTTAACAAATACTCAACTAATGTTATATTCAGAAACCGAGGGTGAGTTGAGGTGGAGTCAAGCGTAGTAAACGACTTTGAATATAAGGGTTGACATAAAAATGTTTGTTGGCCTTTAAAATAGGTTTATAGTTTATAATAAACACAAACAATGAAAGGCTTATACGACGAGGTCACGAGAATAGGTAACGTAAAGTTTAAATGTCAATCTCAGCATTTGAGTAATAAAGTGACCTTTTTAAATTTAATTTCGACATAAAATGTTTATTTTATATGAATGTGACTCATGTGACCCTCATTCTGTGGAAATTAAGTCACCAAAACTTTGTTTGGACCCCCACATACTAAAGGACCCGAAGTGCCCATCATTCACCTGCACTTTTCATTAAATAATGAGCACCACTGATGGCCATCCTTTTTTTTTTGGGTTGGAAATCATCCAATAACTTCTCCCGCTCTGGGTGAAGCGGGAGGGCGTGTCAGACTTTTACTGGCTAAAACCCACCCATGTTCCTTCAGTTGCTTGTGCCAGGGCCGCGGTAACTATCTTTCAAATTTATCCGCGACCCAGACAGGCATCAGCCCTAGCGGGCCCCGTCACTTTGCTGACATCTCTTTGAGGCGCGCGTGGAACACTACGCGCCGTCGACTCGGGCCTGGTCCTTATCGGACGGCGAGCTACCCTTTACTCGCCGTCCGCAAGCCCGCGCCTACGGTGGTCGGGAATCGGCTTGCGACTCCCGACGCCCGGGGCATCTCCTGCGGGACTGATGGCCATCCTGAGCCCAACCTATCTAAAAACAAGAAGAAATAATTCGCCCAGAAACTCTTGGTCTTCTTTTTTTTTGTGTATTGTTACTCTTACTAATATTATAAATGCGAAAGTTTGGATGGATGCATGTTTGTTTGTTACTCAATTACGCCAGGACGGGTGAACGCATCTGGATAAAATTTGGCACAGATGGACATAGATTATAGTCTGGCATAGCACATAGGCTACTTTTTATCCCGGCAGTATGTTTCCTTGGGATGATAAAACACTTTTCATGCGGGCAAAGCCGCTGGCAGAAGCTAGTTTTGAATTGAATTTGGTCCAAGTAGTATGTAGGGCTTTAGGTCAATCTGATAAAATGCTACCAGATTGTCAAAAAAGTTAATAATAAGGGGGAAATATTGCGCTATCAAAATTTCTCGAAGTCATTCACATAAAAATGTATTAATGACGCTTATTGCTGGCAGCACATTATCTCGGCCCTAAGTTCGGTTTATAAAATATCTGTTACATTAACCGGAATATATAGTAACAGCACAAAATAGTTCAGTCGATCATCTATTTAAGCTTAAACCTCTGTATAATTCAAAATCATATCACGCGCCACCAACTCCACTTCGTGGCTACGAAAGCTATGCGACTGCTACGCCGTAGTCGCGTAGCTCTCTCGTAGCACTCTCGTAGCGCGGAAGTTACTACATAACTAATAAGATTAAGTCAGTGTATTTATTACGAACAGTATCAGTTATGTTATGTTATTTTATGTTTACTTTATTCTGTACTGGAAATTGTCTCTTAATAACGTTGTAATAAGTGTAAGTTATTTTTGTTTATGATGTTTCTATGCAGTCCTGTGTTTTAAGAAATAAACATGTTCTAGTGTAGAGCACTGTTTTTCTAAGATATTTCTATGGAAAAAGCGTACATTGTTTCTACAATACTACGTCTTACTGATGCTAGAGTTCCATATTATGTACAAACCAGCTGTCCCACGCGGCTTCGATCCCGTCAACTGGCTACCTACCTACCCTACATACATGAATGTTGCGTGCAAGTAAGTAAGGCATGCGCAGCGTACGGCGCTCATCGCATGCTTCACAATGTGTGGACGTTCATATTCGCGGTGAGGCATGTGCTACGACAACTCAAATCAAAGCAAAAGGCGTGCGTTGCGAGGCGTGCGCGGCGCATGCCTCACAATGTCTGTATCTGCCTTAACTGCTTACGCAGCGCACGCAACGGAAGCTGTCAAAATTAATAATATTTCTCGTTTTTGCAACATTTTTCATTTACGCTCGGCTCCTATTAGTCTTAGCGTGATGTTATATAGCCTATAACCTTCCTTGATAAATAGACTATCCAACACAAAAAGAATTTTTAAATTTTACTCAGTAGTTCTTCAGATTAGCGCATTCAAATAAACAAACTTTTCAGCTTTATAATATTAACTCTGGCAGGGAATTCCACTCCTTAGCTGTACGCATAATAAAAGTGTCCCCAAAACGTTTTGTGCATATGGGTGGGATGTCCACCATGTACCGATGACGCATCGCCGTGCGTCTGGTTGTCCGATGATGGAACGGGCTGGGCGGAATTAAATCATGCAATTCCATCGCACATTCCCCGAAATGTAACCGATAAAAAACCGACAAGCTGGCAACTCGGCGACGATGTTCAAGGCTCTGGAGCTTTGATTTGACCAGTGCCTCATTGCCGATGAATCTCTTGGCCAGCTTTTCGATCGATTCTAGTGCATCAAGCTGGTATTTGGCAGATCCGTCCCAGAGATGAGAACAGTACTCCATGCACGATCGAACTTGCGCCTTATACAAGTTGAGCAGCTATTCCGGCGTGAAGTACTCTCTCACCTTCGCAAGGATCCCCAACTTTTTGAAATATACCCTATGTAACTCGGGAATAGTGTAGTTTTACATAGATGAAAGAATTTTTAAATCGGTCCAGTAGTTTCGGAGCCTATTCGGTACAAACAAAAAAACACACAAACAAACAAAAAAAATCTTTCCTCTTTATAATATTGGTATAGATTTGTAAAGCTTTTAATCAAAGGTTGGTTTGGTTCAATAGAACGGGCTGTAACATCAAAAGTATGTCCAAAATGATGGGTAACTCATACCATATTGCTGTCCCTATAACCCTTCAAATATTATAATATACGGGCGGACGAATTAGACCGCGATATTTCCGCGCAATAAATTATAAAAGTGATGTCTTTCGGGTAGAGGCGGGCGTTATGGCGTCGTAAATAATCGGAGCTATTCGGGGCCATTCGGTCCCCCCTCTTTCCGGCAATATCCCAAGGAAGGAACTAGCCGGACTGCGAACTACTGCTTCCTGTAAAACTGCTGACGTGAACGGTTTCTTTTAGCGGTAGCCATGTTTATTGCGCTTTTTTTTGGGCCCTTTGACGGGCTTATGAAAATTGTAGGGATTTGGCCTCGAGTGTAAGTAGGTTAAATATGTGCCCTTCGTTAGTTCTATGAGTACAAAGGAATGTATCAGGAAGGATTTATGAGGCATTTATGGTCAGTGTTTGTAAAAAAAAAATATTGACATAGCTAAAGATTTTTATTCCATATTAGGGTGAAAGTCCTTTGTAAAGTCACAAAAATAAAAAGCTTGCATTTGAAAAAAGCAACTATCTCTACTACTATACTTTTTATTTCAGTAATACCGAATCTCTGCCTAGCCCTGTCCCAACTATATTGGGGTCGGCTTCCAGTCTTACCGGATTCAGCTGAGCACTAGTGTTTTACATGGAGCGACTGCCTATCTGACCTCCATAACCCAGTAACTGGGTAACACGGTACCCCTTGGTAAGACTGGTGTCAGATCTCAAGCTTCTGACTGCCCGTAACGACTGTCAAAGATCTTCAAATGACAGCCGGGACTAACGGCTTAACGTGCTTTCCGAGGCACGGAGAAAACGCGGTATGTTGAAAATGGTCACCCATCCACGGACCGACCTCGTCAAGCGTTGCTTAACCTTGAAGATCGACCCGTGCGGCTGTTATTATTTAGCCACGAGCTCCTCCAGTAATACTGAAATAAAACAAAATAGAAATCAATTTTACTTAGTATTTAAATTTCTATTTGCCAGTTACAGCAGTGCTATCAAGCACTAGTTATTGTTAGGACAGTTGCGAAGCTAGTGTCCAAATCTATTCACTGACTCCCGTTCGAAACTTTGTAATATCACTGAGTTTGTCAGTGAAACGCGTTCTGTACTCGACAGTACTCGCCAGCGTATTTCATCGAAGGAATTTTTTATACCCCTTCATTTTTCTTCCTGAGTATACCTGTAAGGTTATTATGGTGTGTAATATTTTAAAAGGCTTTTTACCTTATATGGAATTTCGGAACAAGACGCATAATTTTGTGATTTTTCGTAAATTCTTCATATTCTCAAATAAATAAGATTAGGAAGGGGACATGTTTTTTTATCAAATCGGTACTTAACATACCTTATATTGTCAGAGAAGTTACCATACAAGTATATTGCTATAAAAATATTGTCAAATCAGATTAATATCTAATGTCACATATATCTACAAATAACATGTGTGTTAGCACACAACATGTTCCTCCACCTCCTCCATCCTCATTGACCTGTATTGGCCTTTGAAACATTCATAACAATAGTTTGAACAAGCTTGTAGTTTACTGCTGCTTGACACGATATTGTGATAGCAATCATTAAAAACAAATAATTTACGACTCTTTCAAACTACCAAGTTTATTACTGAAAATGTATTAAAAATAAAACACGAAAATAATTGTAAATAAAATAGGCAGTCATAGGGACTGCTGACAGAAATGAAAATTTTAAAGTTTGACGTTTTTACTGGCGTATCACTACATATTAGTATGTTGATGACGTGTTCACATTAGCAATTGTTTAATTTATTTCTCGTCTTTACTAAATTAATTTAAGTACTACTAATACTATTGTTAAGGGTTTAGCGTAAGCACGTATAATATTGTATGTCGTTTTGTGACAGTTAAACACTTTTTCTTTTTTTTAAATCGGTGACGTGTAACCATAAGGCCCCTACCAAAAATAGCTAAACGCTGCTAAAGAAGTTTTCCTTTCAAAAATACTACCCTCCTTTTGAGGTCCGCCGTAGTCAGTTAAGAAGTCGCAAAAGAAAATGATCTGATATCACTTTTTCCTCATAAAAAGCTGATAAAAAGATTC
Organism: Orthosia gracilis; assembly: GCA_947562075.1. NCBI lineage: Eukaryota > Metazoa > Arthropoda > Insecta > Lepidoptera > Noctuidae > Orthosia > Orthosia gracilis. Next base: position 4,847,717 of record OX387269.1, read on the forward strand.
AGTTAACGACATTTTTTTCTGTTATCTTGAGTAATACAAAAACATAATACATTCGTTACTGATTTCCTTTGATTGTCGTGAAGCACGGTTTTCTTGTTGTGTTGGATATGGGTCATGATTTTTGTTAGTTGATTGTACTTTGTATCTTCTTAATAATAGTGATGACGTCAAAATGGTTTATTATATTTTGTAAGGGCTGGCTGACTGTTTGCAGGATTATTTTCTGACTGTATCCATTTTAGGTACAAGTCTGGTACTTTGTTTCATGGTCATACAAATACAAATACAAATATTTATTGGAACAATAACATAATACAATTTTGTGTACGTTAATACTGCGTTAGATTTTAGGTAGCTGTGTCGCAGTTATTAGCGCCCACCCCAGGACCGAAAATACAACTTAGTTCCAAGACAAAACTTCTGTTATACTTAAGGTAGAAACTAGACATACATTTATAATAACAATTAAACTAAAACTAGACATTATTATTAATAGATTGTAGCAGTATAAGTGGGTGTGTGTGTGTGAGTGTATGTATGTGCGTGTGTGTGTGAGGGAGGGTGAGGAGGTGCATGTGACTGAGAGTGTGTGCGTGTAGGAAGGGTGCGTGTATGTGTATGTGAAAATGTGCTAAGAGTACAATTTAAGTTTGTATGAGGCACTCTGTTTCCTCATAAGTCAGGTTTAGTAGCCATTTTTCAATTTTCAGTTTGCACTCTCGTAAAGAGAGCGGATAGATATTTAATTTCTCATTAATTTTGTTGTAGATAACAGGACTCAAAAAGTTATAGTGTCTTCTAGCGATAACTAGATTTACGCACTCTGTCTGACATATTCTGTTAACTCTGCGTTTTTGAGTATTGAGATTAGGGTCATATTTAATGTCACCATGCTTACGCAATAATATGCTTATTAGATATGCTTGTCTTACAGTAGGCACTTTGCTAAGGGCATACAAGTCGTGCGTGGGGAAGCGAATAGGTTTATGAGCCATAACTTTTAGAACGGCTCTTTGTGCTCTTTCCAGACGAAGTAGAAGGCATTTACCAGAGCATCCCCATGCGGTAATGCAGTAAGTTATCACGGAATGTGCTAGCGCAAATATACAGTTTTTAACGTCTGGAAATCTGCCGAGGTTCAGAGGTTTTTAAAAACAAATATTAGTTTTCGGACACGTGACACCAATAACTCAATCTGCTCACTCCAGGTCATAGTGCTATCTATAATGACCCCCAAATATTTAATTTCATTAGTTCTTTATATACATAATGCCATTGTTATTTTCCTTAAACCTCATTTAAAATTATAAACATTGTTTGTGACCATGGACATAAAGCAGGTTAACATATTCATTAATTTTAGTTATTCCATTCTTTTTAATTTAACTTGACATGTGATTTTTTATGTTTTTAGATGGGGATCCCTTCTTTTCGCATAATGTTCTTTAGCCTAATATACTTCGGCATAACGATTTTGGCACAATTTGTTTTGGCATAATAATACTTTGGCATAATTTTTTTAGGCATACATTTTATGTTGGCATAATCATCTTAAAGACTAATTTGTTTTGGCATAAATTTGATTCGCATAACGTTAGTAGGCCTAATGACTATTAGCATAACGTTAGTAGGCCTAATGACTATTAGCATAATAATATTGAGGCATACAATTAATATAAATAACAAAAACAATTTTCATGCAAATGATTTATTATACATAACATTATGTAACTTAAACGATTTTTCAATCGCAAGATAACTTTTATCTGAAGAATATATTAGATTTTTTGACAGTTTTTGTATAAAAAAATATGTCAATCAGTTAACTTCTATTATGAGAAATAAATATGGCGGTTATTCCTCAGATAGAAGTTCACTGATTGAAACAGTGGTCCTTAATTATGTATAATTATTTATTTTAGGTGTATATTTTTAGCAATTGCTTGTAAATATGCTAGTTTAGAAGTATACTCATCTTTTTTACTAATAATTTTTTCAATTCTTTTGGTTTTGTCCGTGTATTTTTCCTTTTTTCTGGTATAAGTGATGTTCCGACATCCAGTTTATCTATTTCAATGGTTCGATGTTTTATTTCTTGAACGATCTTTTTTGCCAAAAAATAAAATCCAGGATGGTGTTTTCCCACAAAATGTGCAAATCTATTGTGCCATGCCTCTGCATGATTTTGTGTCCTAGGTCTATTTTCCTTTTCTAGTAGATACGTACTCCAGACTTTGGGTGGAAATGGTGGTGGTGAATTTGTAGTGCCCCATACATAATTCTGATCAAACCAATTTGCTATAGTTTCTGTAACAATTAAATAATATTGTTGGTTAAAAATTTAATATGATGTGCAACAAAAGTTAGTGACAGAACCGAATTGCTGCAAAACCGACTCTACGTAGTCTTGTTTGTCCTACCCCTAGAGTGTAATTTAAAATCGCGTAGGCGCGTAGGGTCGAGGCGGCCCACGGGCTGAGGAGCAGGCGGCTGCGAGCGAGGCGCCGCGGCTGAGGCTGGCCGGCGAAGCCGGCCAACAAGCCGAAGCTGCGGTGGTGAGCGAAAGCCGTCTGCGACGATTAGCACGCGTGGGGCCGCCGGAAGCCCGCAGCGCCGGAGCCGAGACAGAAACCCTGCCTGCTGCATGTTGCCTGCTCGCTTGAATGCTGCATGCTTGCTTGCATGCTGCATGCTTGCTTGCATGCTGCATGCTTGTTTGCTGCATGCTTGCTTGCATGCTTGCTTGCTTGCATGCTTGCTTGCATGCTGTATGCTTGCTTGCATGCTGTATGTGTAAATAAATTTATGCTTTAGGATATTATGCTTAAAAAAGTTATGCTTTAGAACTTAATGCTTAATAAATTTATGCTTTAGTATATTCTGCTTAATCATTATTATGGTTAGAGAAATTATGCTTAAAAAAATTATGCGTAAGCTGTTATGCGTAATTATATTATGCGTAAATATAATTATGCCAAACAAAATTATGCTAAGATATATTAGGTCTTAAAATTTTATGCAAATGGATAGGGAACCTTTTAGATGATGTAACTTGACATGTTTTATCATTTTTAATGATTTATAATGATGTTTAATGTGATTGGACATATTTCGGTATTTAATGTTTTCTTGACCTGATTTAATGTGTTTTTAATTATGTGTTGTTTATAATCTATTTATTTTCTTAAATCTGTTTTTAATTATTATTTTTTTCAATTCGATGTTTGATGAGTTTTTCCTTTTTTTATAATTTTGATCATTGTAGGGGTGAAGTTTTTATAGCATACAATTTTTTTTCTCTTTTTTGTATTCCGTGGGAAATGTGGTTGGTTGCAAATTTGGTGGCATTATTTTATAATTCTTAAGTTTCTTTCTTAATGTGTAACTGTTTTTTCCCCTCAAATAAATAAATAAATTTCTTTCTGATCCAGTTTTATCTATAATCTAAACTAAGTCTGTCGTCTTCAATATCGTACAACAATTCTTATGCGCACAATAGGACATGCAGCAACAGTTTAGCCAGTACCAGCATTATCAGCAGCATGACAAATAAGTGATGCGGTTCATCTTAGTAATATTATAAATGCGAAAGTTTGGATGGGTGTATGTTTGTTACTCAATCACGCTAAAACGGCTTTTCGGATCTGGATGAAATGTAGCACAGAGATATATTATGGTCTGGGATTGCATATAGGCTACTTTTCATCCCGGTATAATGTTCCCTTGGGATAAAATAAACACTTTACACGTGGGCCACTGGCAGAAGCTAGTTAATAATATGGCCAGCTTTGCCGTGCACAATTGCACATCCCTCTTACCTATAGCAGTGTGCACATCCCTCTTTCCTACAGCAGTCGACTTTAAACTCATATAAGTTACTACTTTTGTACCTAACCACAATATTTTTTTCCAGGCGGTGACGCGGCGATCCCGTCAGTCGACGTCGGCGCAGTGGTCGCGATCATTCCGCGGGGGAGCACCGCTTCACGATGACGTGGACGTCGATGACGTGTTCTTCACGCCGCCCACGTCATCCACGCCGCTGCAACATCACGATGAGGCGGATAATGTTGACGGATCTAAGGGGTGAGTACGATAGCTTTGTTTTAATTTCTTATCTTTAAAGGAATATGAGAAACCCAATAGGCAAACCACCTTACATGGCAAAGCTAGATGGAGCTAGTGGGATGGTCTAAACTTCTTCGATAAAACTGGTGTCACGTAGCCCAAGATGCAGAGTAGTGGCCGTAGGGAATAATGTATTGCCGTTTAGGGCACGCTCGTCAACTCCGTCGCTGCGTGATTGAATTAAAAACGAAAAGATCCACAGCAGAACCAAGAGAATCCCAAAGAATTCGAGTCAATGTTCATATTCCCTAAAACCAACCGACGATTATAACCAAGGTAGACTGCATGTCTGCCTTTGTACGGTTATTTGTGCATGGTTTTAGCATAGTCATCCTATAATGTTTCCAATGCTGGAACATAAGACTGCTTTCTTTGAGAGGGGTTGGGTTGTAATCCAGCACGTAAGCACAGTACAGGTTGGCGCATTTTGTTGAAATGCGGCGCGTGCGGCGCGGTTGGGTGCGCGAGGCTGCATACGATTTCATATAAAGATTTATAAAATTCTATGACTGCGGCGCATGCGGTTCCTGCGGCGCGGATAGTTGCGCGTTCACCTTAAAGGATAAATATTTATTAAAAACAATGCTCCTTTGTTATTACAAAGCAATCAAATAACCTTCTGTTTATAGCTACAGAAACAATGTAGGTGGTAATTCCCAAAGTTCATAACTAAAGATGAAGTTATTATAGTGGTACAAAGCCGCGATACTGAGTAAACTACGTCAAGTTGTAGAACCTAAGTTTGCCTAATAATCCTGTTGCGAGCAGATCCAGTGCGCCATGTTGCCAGCTCGACAGATTAATTACCTCGTTTATTATTATAGTGCAACGTGTTAGGACTTTATCATGTGGAATTTGTGGTGGTTTTCTGTTTAGGTTTTGCTTACCACCGCCCGTGGTTTCACCCGCGTGTATTTATTTCTTAGCTCTATATCTTGAAAAATTATAACTTATGCAAACACACACATACAAACACCAGTTATAATTTACTGTATAAAAGAAAAGTTTTATCAAAACCAGTTTTGTAGATTTTGTGTGAAACAGTAACACGATCGTCTTTATTTATCTTTATATCCATACATCCATATTCACAAAATTTCGTGTGCATAATAGTAATAATAATAATGTGAGTCTTATCTTAAAAATATTTGCCTTACCTATTTGGGCAGAGACTGGACCCCACAGCAACACACAGCCACAGGGAATCCTAGTGCGGGATCCAGGGAATTTGTCAATACCTAGCACTTAAGGGTTTCTATGTAATGTTATTGGTTTAATATTGTACTGTGTAAAAATGAACGGAATAAAGTTTATTTTTTATTTTTTTAATATTATTTTATGTCCAATGTCCATAGGCGGTGGTGCTCACTTACTTTCAGGTGGGCCACCTTCCTATTTGTCAATTTAGGACATAAAAAAATGGTGGCCCCGTGATAATAGCCACGTAGGCAGGCATTTTGCTCAATTTCAATAATCACCAATGTTTACGTTACTCTCTAAACGATAAACCAAAAAAAAAGAGGAAAGGCTCCAAGAATTTCGAGACAAGTAACATTCACCAACCCGCACTAGACCGACGTGGTGGATTACGGCCCACTCCCTCTAACAAAGAAGAGGCCTGTATCCGAGAAGTGTTGTTATCGAATAACGCATGCGGTTGCGCTATTTTCCAATAAGTATACCTTATTTATAAAATTTGTGATTTTTTACTCTGCTTTCGTGTATGTATTTTCTGCCAACTCTTTCTGGAATACAATAATTATTATGCTTATTTACGCAGACGTGGCGTTATGTAGTTTTTGTCTAACTCCTTGTAATTAGCAATGTAACAATGCAGGCATGTTATAAGTTGGGGGATTACATTTTTAAACTGCATCAACAGAATAATAAATATAAATTAATTTTCGCTTTTATTTTAACCTTTCTCTGACCTATCGACCGGTCGTGCGCTCATTGGCATTCGGGTGGAATTTCTCAGCATTTTTCGCTCGATTTCTTTCACGAGTTGAGCTGAGTTCAATAATGGGAACGATGTTAATTAAGTTGGTTTCGATACAGCTTTATATTTGAATTAATTAATAACATCGAAAGATATTATATCTTTGAAACTTTTGCTATTGGAAATAATATATAATAATGAATGACAAAAGCGCCGCCGCCGCGTGTTTTTTTTATACGAGCTTGCCATTGTTTTCCTGTTTTTGAGTGTTTACCACTATTTTCTAAGTCATGTCATGTCATCTTCTCGACTACACTTCGAATCATCAAATCGACAATTATAATTATCTATCTTGTTATTTGTTGATATGAATCGAGGGTTTTTCCCATTGTCATGGCGATTAAGTCGAATGGAATGGATGACAGAGCTTAATTTTAGGTCCTTTCTTATTTATTGTCTAAATTAACGATTTACCACATCTATTGAAAAACAAACTAACCATGGTATTATTTGCGGATGACACTTTTTTGATTTTTAAGTTAAATAACATGCGAGTAACGTTGATAACGTATATAACGCCTTACGGCAGGTTTAGAATTGGTTCACTGCTAATAATTTAGTTATAAATGGTAAAACAAAATAAGTGCGTAAAATTTGCCTTGTCGAATGTCAAAAGTATTGATGTGATCAATATATTAAATAAGGAGAAGCTAGAACGGTTTTCCTTGGGATCACGCTAGACTCAAGGTTAAAATGGGATGGGGTTAATGGGATGGGATGGTCCTCATTTAATATCACTTGCAGGGCGGCTAAGTTCGGCAGCTTATGCTGTTAGAAAAATTCGTCAAATTACTGATGTAGATTTCGCGAGGCTTGTCTATTTTATTTACTTTCATAGTATAATGTCTTACTACGGGGAAGGGCTGCAGACGTCGAGTCAATTTTCAGAGCTATATACAATCTTCGTCGGCGCGATTCTTTAAGGGAACTGTTTAGGGACATTAACATCATGGGCACCTTGTCAATATATTTATGAAAACATCATGTACGTGAGAAAGAATTTACTTTGTTTTAGTAAAAACGGTGACAGAGATAATTATTTTATTAGAAATAGGGACCTATTAGTTTAGTCAGGTTTCAGACTGGCTAAAGTAGCCTCATCTTTCACTTACATTCCAGAACTGAAAGAGACGAAATTTAAAACCTGTATGAAACGCGTACTATGCAGGTAGGCATATTTTAAGTTGGGGGACTACATCGCTGATAAATGCTTGGCTCAATGCTAGTCCTGCTCCACAATCCCTAGGGTGCATAAACAAGTGATACGCAGAACATAGAATAGAATAGAATAGAATATACTTTATTGTACACCAAAAAATAAAGTTACACATCTCTTTTACAATAATACTTATAACTACGGGTACAAAGGCGGCCTTATCGCTGACAGCGATATCTACCAGACAACCTTTGGATGGACATAATTATCTAAGAATAAAACAGGGGGTAGTTTGTGGTGTAATGCTACATTAAAATATAAATAAAAAATATATTACTATATTAAATACTATACATAAGCTCATATATAAACATACATATATAATATTACTTGTCACATACATTCATAGATAGAAGAAAAAAAAAATGGAAAAGGATTGAATAATAATGGACTAAATTAGATCTAAATAGATAAACGTTAGAGAGAAAGGAAATGGTTTCTAACCAGGTTCTTAAAAGCAGCCAGCGACTGGGCTTGTCTTACTGACAAGGGCAACTCATTCCACAATCGCACAGACTGGACCGTAAACGATTTGTCGTAAAACTTAGTGGAATGAGCAGTCATCGAAAGTCTCAAATTCTCCGATGATCTCAAGTTCCTTGAATGTGTGTCATGAAGGAACTTAAAGCGTTCTTTGAGGTAAGAGGGGGTTGTAGGAATAAACAGAATACTGTAAAGTAATGATAAAATATGAGCATTCCGGCGAAGGTGGATTGGCAGCCATTTGAGCTTAACACGAAAATCAGAGACATGGTCATATTTGCGTAAACCAAATATGAATCTAATGCAAACGTTTTGGAGTCGCTCAAGCTTATCCAGCTGCACTTCAGTTAGATCTAAATAAATGACATCGGCATAATCGAGGATTGGGAGAAGAAGAGATTGGGCGAGCGCAGTTTTGGTAGCAGTAGGAAGGAAATTGCGCAGTCTGCGTAAAGACCCCGCAGACGCAAACACCTTGCGGCTAACTTCTTGCAGCTGAGGACCCCACGAAAAGTCTTTGTCAACTAAAATACCCAGGTCTTTCACCGAGTCGCTGTATGGAATAGCTAAGCCATCAAAAACAATCCGGGGGAGCTGCGACCAGTTATAGTTATTATAGTTTTGTAGTATTGTAGGACCTACTCAAGACTGTATGGATATATTTGTATTGTATTAACTCTATTTATTATATAACTGCAAAGCACATGTGTGAGTACTGTGTACCAACTGTAAATCTTCCATTTACTGCTCCTATATATCGTTCGTTCACTTGTGTGTGCCGTGGCAGTTGAGTGTGTCATGCTTTCTCTAATTTTCTAAAATCTTAAAAGATGAACGATGGTGGCACATGGGTACCACCATCGTTCATCTGTTAAGATTGGTCATAGCTACCATGGCCTGTTTTTAATTACTTATTGTGTTTTTGAATTGTTTGTTCTACTCTAGACGCTATTACGTGCACGAATTTTTACATCGTTCTCACATTTTTCCAACAAGACTGATGTAACCAAATATTTGTAATTAAAACTGATGGAAAAGAATGTCTGTGGACTTTCTCGCACGTTCTTCTCCATAGAAACCTACTGACGCTTGCGAATGTGTGACTAGATTCATCATTTGTTTGAAAATTCAGAAGTACCTTTATATATTTTAGTTGAAATAAAGTATTTTGATTTGATTGATTTGGAAAACCTTCAAATTAACTTAGAATATGGGGCAATAAGCTGTATTTTTAGAATTATGGCGACTAATTAAGTTGTCGTAGTTGCACACACAAAGTATTTTACATCTTCTACCAAAGTTTGACCTTTTCAATATTCTTATTTTTTATTTTATGCTAATCATAAAAGTGATAGCAATCTTTTGAAAGCCGACGATTTTAGTTTTGAAACTGTCATTAAATGTTTTATGACCTCAGAGGTTTTTCAATCTAAAATCGATTTTCTTTTTCAATTTTAAAATTTCTTTATAAGTGTTTGCATGTATGTTTGCCCACGCATATATCCGAAACTAATTATCCGATCATGATTATTATTTCTTATTGGATAAGGTGTTTTTCAACTTAGAGAACAGTATAAATTTCATCAAAATCGGTTCAGCAGTTTTCAAGATACGGAACATACAACAGAACTCCTTAGCGACAAACAGCACGAATGTGTAAATTAAGTTATTATGGGCACTTTGACAATCCTTTAGGTACCTTACTGTAGACTTTGCTCACTTTTTAGTGATAGAAAACTAAAACTAAAAAGAGAGAAATTAAAACTTTTTGACAATAAATAAACCGACTTCTAAAGCAAAACACAAAAAAGTGAGAATATAACTTTCATTTAGGAAGTCGTTGTTGCAAAATGATAAAACAAGAGGTAGCAAAGACACCGACTTCCAAAACGAAAGTTATTTTCGCACTTTTTAGTGTTTTGCTTAGAAGTCGGTTTATTTCTTGTGAAAATGTTTTTATGTTCATATATATCTGAAAGGCGTTTAATATCAGAAAGTACCGATCCGAAAAAGCTACAGTATTACTTAGTGTCAAAAACTAACTTTTCACCCTTTAAAATGCAAGTCTCCTGTGGAAAAAAATATGTTGAAATGTCGACTTGCGTGTTTTTAACTGATGTAAGTCCAATACCAACCGTGGAGAGAAAGAAACGCACTGCAGCTATGTAATATATATGTTGTGCTTACAAATAAAAAACAGACTCCTCACCGCGCATGCGTACCACACGTGAGTATCAGTCCCAAATCTTTGTGACAAGGGTCTGTGATCGGAGATTAAATCTTCGGACTGTACTGACAGACGTAGTGTATGTTTGTAGGTGCGTATGTATGTGTATGTGTTACTGGGTTTGTGTTTGAGATGAAGCAAGGATAGAATTGAATCTAAGACAAATAAGTAGGTTGTGTAAACAATCGTTTTGAGAAATAAGCTGTAAGTAAGTATAGCATAGTATCCAGTAAGAATTCTCTCAGAAAATCGTTTTAAAGAAAACCATCGCTTTCATATGTCCCGTCGTGACCTGTCGTTCAAATTTATGAACCTTTGCACTATGGCACTTTTCTTTTCTTGATTATTTCTCTTGTTGTATATCTTCTTTTATATATATAGAACAAAGTCGTTAATTACGCCATTTATAACTCGAGAAAGGCTACATCGATTTACATGATCTTTAATTTTTTGGATTGATCTCGGCTCCAAATAACAGAATAACTATTAAAACTTTGGAAAACTAACGAAATTTAAGAAAATTTACTTTCCATACCTTTTGCGAACACAGCGCCATCTCTGATGCTTGACAGAAACAAAACACTCAAAAACGGCTTGACCGATTTGAATAATTCTTTTTTGTTTTGTTCACCAGAATACAGGGAAGGTTTAAAAAAATAATAGATAGGTAGATAGGTAGGAGCAAGGTAGGGTGGGGTAGGTAAGGTAAGGTAGGTTGGGTTAGTTAGGCAGGGGGTGGACAATGCGGGAATTGTCGAGGCGGGGGGGCTCAGTAACCGTGGCTTGGACAACCACGGTGAAGCGAAGAGGAACCCGAGGAGGGGCCGCTCGTCAGGGCTTTTGCCGACAAGCCGACGACGTAGCGGCCAATAAGTAGGTTGCGGTGGCGTATGGGCGCCATCGCAACTGAGGCGGGCCGCGATGTGGTATAGTGGGCATCGCGGCTGAGGGTTGGAGGCCGCGGTGGGAGAGGAGTGCCGGTATTACGGAGCGCCGCTCGCCCTACCCACCGCGGCCTGCGCGGGGTCGCCACCGTCTGATGGCGGACGCGGTGGGGCCGCAGGGGAGGAGGAGTGTCGGTATAGCGTTGGCCGCTCTCCCTATCCCCTGCGTCCGAAAAGTGGTAGGTGGCGGGGCCACTGTCCTGACCCGTCGCAGGGGGACCAAGGGTGCCATACACGGGGTCGTCTGGCGCCCATGAGCTGGTTTGGTCCCTGGGGTGGTCACGGCGTACAGTGTGTTCTGGTGCGCCGGTGATGGGGGTTAAACCCCAGAGGAGGGTCCGGAGACGGACAGCCGCGGCGGGTTCGCGGTTGTATGCTAACGCGTTCCCGTGCTCCCGCCATAAGCGGCACAGGAGGACACCGTGGAGTTTTAGTGGGTTAGAGTCTCACATAACTGCACTATCTCCCCGTGGTAGCGCAGTATGCATGAGCATTTCCCCACGCTTAAAAGGTTCGGCAGGGTAGATAGTAGCGGGAACAGCAAGTAGTTTAATAAACCACTATATCGTTTACTTTGTATTTTACTATCTAAGACAACTTTTCCACAATGACGAATCCTGCCTTGTTGATTGTTAAAATACATCAATCTATCCAACAGTCAACAAGGCAAAACTATTGTGATCACAAAGCTCATTTTTGCTAGAATACTTAATACCAACCTTATAAAACCAAACACGTGTAGCTATCATCCATTTAATCTCGCAAAGGTAAGAATAAATAGACATAATGTAAAAAAATAATTACTCGTTTATAATATTAAACAAGTGGGTGCCATAGGGAAGGCATTCCTTTCATCTTAATGAAAATAAACCGTAATTACGAAATGCTCATTATCACTCACTAATGGGGATACATTTGTGGGCAACAAAGACACGGATGTTATTTTTGGTAGACTCAAAGGATCTTTATCTATGGTGCTTCAAAGTTTTGTTCGTTTTTATCGAAAGTAGGCTGAAGGAACACGGGTGGGTAGTCAGTAAAAGTCTGACACGCCGTTCCGCTTCAACCAGAGCAAGAGAAGTCATTGGATGATTTCCCAACCAAAAAAAAAAGAAAGGCTGTATTGCCTGGCATTTTCGAGAGAAAACAAAAACCGCCGAAGCCATGGTCAAACGTGTTCTGTGTCATCTGTTATTTTTATTGATAGGCTCGCGTTTGACCGCTGTCTTACATTAGATTGTAAACGATAAAGGTCAATAATGAAGCATTCTTGCCTAGAAGTAATCTATTTACTCTTGACTTAAATACCTCCAGGTTGTAGGTATCAGGAAACACAGACTGCGGCTAGGAATTCCACTCCTTAGCTGTAGGCACAGTTAAAAGATACAGCCATATGACGGACGAACAGACAGAAAGACGGAATATTTATGCTGATTCGATCGTAAAACGGACCAAGAGGCTTATCGGCAATGAGATACTGGTCGAGTCTAGGCCTCAGAGCCTTGAAAATCGGCGCCAAGTTGTGAGCTTGTCGGTTTTTTAACCGACTTCTCATATAGGAGGTTCTTAATTTTTATTTTTTCGCGCGTTACTTCTTCATATATAAACGGATTTCCAAAACTGTTTGAAATGGTCCCATTTAAATTTGGTAAAGATCTGGTGAAGAACTTGGGGATATACAACAAAATTCTTTAATAATGACGGCAAATCTCTCGGGATTGCTACAATCGCATGTATATTTATTGTTTACATCATTTCATAACATACCATCACGCATGTATGCTCTAAATGGGTACGCAGATGTGTACAGTTCACCCTGGTACACTCTCATTCCACCAGTTATGTTCAAGTTACATGTTATTCGGGTTATCTATTCTGGCATCATTGTGTGCATTATAGGTACCTTACTATAGAACTTGTCCATTATGTACCACTTACAAGTGAAAATTAAAATAAAAAGTTTTTTACAAAAAAATACAACTAATTTCCAAATAAAAACACTACAAAGTGAAAACTAACTTCAATTTCGGAAGGCGGTGTCAAAAAACGAAGAAACGAAAACAGTAACACCGACTTCCAAAATTGAAGATATTTTTCACTCTGTAGTTATTTTTATTGTTACGCTCGCGTTTGACCACTATCTTACTTCAGTTATATTAGATTGTAAACGATAAAGGAATGAAGCATTATTGCCAAGAAGTAATCTATTCAACCTTAACTTGAAGGCCTCCAGGTTGTAGGTATCAGAAAACAGAATGCGGCTGGGAATTCCACTCCTTAGCCGTAGGCACAGTTAAACGTTACAGCCCTCTGACGGACGAACAGAAAGCTATGCTTAGTCGATCGAGAAACGGGCCAAGAAGCTCATTTGCAATGAGATTCTGGTCAAGTCTAGACTCCAGGGCTTTGAACATCGGCGCCGAGTTGCGAGCCTGTCGGTTTTTTATCGGTTACATTTCGGGGAGTGTGCGTCGGAATTGCATGAACTGATTCCGCCTTCCATCATCGGACTAAAAGACTTACGCTGATGCGTCATCGGTACATGGTTGATATCCCACCCATACGCATCAAATGTTTTGGGAATACTTTTATTTGCCGTATTGCAAACGTTTGGAATTCCCTGCCTGTCTGTATTTCCTGATAGTTACAACCTGGGAGTTTTTAAGTCAAGAGTGAATAGGTTTATTCTAAGCAAGCGTGCTTCATCGTCAACCACATCATCGCTTACCATCAACTGAGATAGTGGTCAAGCGCAAGCCAATAATATATTTTATTAATATAAATAAAATATATTATACCTAAAGAATCCCGGTTACATCCTTTATGTAAGAACCTCATTAACGCCCTTTATGTATAGTAAGCTGTGGTGGGCCAGTGGTTACGGCCCCGACAACCGAGTTGAAGGTGGTATTTCATCACCACTGCTCTCAAAACGGTGAAGAAAAACATTGTGAGGAAATCGGCATGTCCTAGAACAAAAAATTCTGATGGCTGTGTGTGTGTCATCTATCAATCCACAGGCCCACATTCATAGACCCGCAGAAAGAATTATGCCCTACTCCCTCTCTTAAGAGGAGGCCTGTGTCCCAGCAGTGGAAACATCACCTTTAGGCTGACTATGTTATTTATTTAGTCCTCTTATTAACTATCTTTGTGTTTCATTATGTTAAACTATGTACGCAGTTTTACATTACCTCCTTTTACAATTATTTTCTTTCTGTTTCCAGGGCGAGATCTCCAATTGGTTCCAGCAGCGTGGAGTACCGAAGGCCGGAGCGGAGCGTGTCGTTTGGTGCGGGGGGAGCACGCATCATCACACCGATGCTGGAACCTCTTGCAGACAACTCCAACAGGAGGCAGTTCGGCATGGGCGTTGTTGGTAGATTCTTTAGGTAAGGACTGTAAGGACCATTTTCTTGCCCTTGTTCCACGTAACTTGGGACCGGCGCAACATGTTGTAATCTTCTTTCAGTCTCTTCTGTCATACTTTACTGTCCATCCATTTTCCTTGGAATTCCTCTTCTACTCCAATTGTTCTGATTTTAATTACTCACTCTTTTAGTCATCTGCGTCCTCATCGCATTCCCATTTCAAGACTTACACACTTTTCCGTCACTTTTAAGCTTCTTCTAGTACTTACCCATCAAGATTAAAATTTGCTTTTCCTAATTTCTTTGAGGTCAGCTTCATGTATCACTGGACGAAGCTCGTTACCAGAGTTTTAAATAGTCAGATTATTGGCAATCTGACTTTGACAATCCAGTTACTATTGTATTTATTAGGCTCACCAACAATTGTTAACACTTTAAATTAATTTGCAATAATATTCATTAAAAACTAACAGTCTATACTCGGAATTTTAATTCGATTCCAGATTTGACAATTTCAGTGTTGCAACGTTATGACAAGTACTAAATAGTGACGTTGCGAAATTATTCGATATGGAAATGGAATATTTCCGGATCGATTCTTCTCGTTTATAATTTTACTCTCGTAAACTAAGTATATCAGGAAATTAAATATTTCCTGATTTGATAATCGTCAAAACTAAATTAACGATCTGAGACTTTTCTTTTATAATTGTGTGTGAAATAAATAAAAAAATGTGATCATGAAGGAACATGACAAATAAAACAGATAGATGTATTATGGTAATAATTTATTTTATAAATTGTCGCCGTCATCGCTATCGCTATCGCTGTCACTTTCTGTAACATTTATTATAAATGTGTCTGTGATATTGTCAATTTACATATCTAGCCTACTCATTTTTTCCTCTTCTTTGACAACATGGGGTACGCAGTTAGACCATTCGGTAGCCGTAATTTTTTGAATGCCTTCCTGAAATAAATTTCTCACGTCTGTCAATTTGAAGGTTTTATTATTTTGAGTCTTAAAACCGTGATCCCATGTTGTGCTGCCATTTCGTCTACAGCGTACTTATTAAAAGACTCGTTATGTGGAACCAGTTCTAAAAGCGTAGCTTTAACCATATCATACCATTATGTATTTATTTAAATAAAAATCAATAATTTAGTCTTTAATTGGCACACTGATGGCACACACACTGATTGTTTATCGATTTTTGTGTTCATCACTACACTATTATATGTGGTATCATTATTTCACAAAATGACAGTAGCTAATGTCAAATCTGGAATCGAATTTTAATTCTGACTTTAGTGTCACAATTTTTGACAGGTAAGCACTACATATGTTGTAAATATGTTGTACAAAGTAGGTACACTACATAACATTGTATGTCGATTTACGGAACTTAGTGAGTCCGCATGCACGTCTGCTAAATCGCTGCAACTATTTAAAAGTTTATACAGCCGGATATAGCCGAATTGTCAACAAGAACGGTTCTACATGGTGGAGGGTAGAAAGGAGTAACAGGAGCACGAGGGTTTCTAGCTGGAGCTTGGAATTTTGCCTAATAACTAAGAATAATCTATTTTATTTCGAAAGATTTTAATTAAAAAACTTGCATCAATTATATTTCGACGTATCTCGAGATAGTTTACCCTAAATTACGATAACTTAGTCACGTATGATCGCTTCCTTTTGGCAATACCGCAGGAGTATGCTAAATGTCAAACGAACCTCTTCTGAATACGTCTGAACTTATGTATAGCGTCATGTGGCCTCCAAACAGTGCTACAGTACTCCTTAATGCTACGAACCAATAATATTGGTTGCCAGATTTCTGACCAATGACAGCTGATATTAAACATTTATTCAGCACATTATCAATTTTATAGATAGCTTGAATGAACGATAGTGACGGGTGGTGATACAATAATTACATCGCTTGCCGAGCCACAGTTTTAATATCAAACCTTTCCGAGAATACCCGATGTTTCCCGAAGGTCATCGTCAAAATAAGTTTCGGCAGAACATTTTTATAACACGAGCCTGGGATTAGGCTGAAAGTAACGAAGATTTATGTAACGCACAGATAGCTAGTTCACCCAACCATGCTGGCAAATTGAGGACAATCCTTAGGATGCTACGGAGGGATCCAGTTAATTTAGTGCTGATCCTTCCCGCCTAAATCAACGGTTTTCTTTAACCAAATGTTCTGAATTATGAGGATTTGGTATATTGTCGGTACTTACTTTTTTAGACCAGATATATTTTCGGCAGCCTTTTTATGTATTTACCGACTAAAATATTAATTTCAGAAATTATGTTGCTCTGCAAGAAAATATCAAAACGTCATATATTTATATGCTTATCCTCGCATTGCTACGCCATAATTACAAGGCACGCTTAATTTTAAAATCATCCGCTTTCCCAAGTTCCAACACAAAAGTCCCCCTTCAAAACCAAACGAATCGTAAAAACAACTTTTAATACATACCGAAAAAGTTGGAAAACGCTTAGTTTTAAAGCCTTTTCGGTGCAAAACGGCGGGGAAAACGTGGAAAACAAAGAGCGACTATGGCAACTGCTCAGAGAATTATTTCCACGCGGTCGACGACCGGTATCGACCCATCGCGTAATTATTAAAGAGCTCCCACAGAGGGGCGTTCTTGCTGTTTTTATTTCGTTAGACTCATACTGGAATCAGTGTGTTGGTCTGTGTATGAGTCCGAATATTGATGTGATACTATTTTCTGTGTATTTGAAATTTATCCGGTCAAAAAGTAGCGGTGGAAAATACAAACGGTGAATCAAAAAAAAGATGATGGAATTAAAGAAATATATATAATGTCTTGCTTTGCAAAATTAAAGAAACTCCACCTCGCAACCAGTATTCACACTAGTCGCTTGCTAAACCTATAGTCAGCGTATTCACATTCACTAAAATATCAATGCAAATATTGGTCTACAATACTACCGAACGCCGATGTATTTCTTGGTACCGAAGCCTTCCGTAAACTACGAGTAAAAGACCTCTACAATATCGTACACAATTCCCAGCATTTAATGACAATACCCATTGAGTTATATTCACTAAATGCTGTGAAATTGAAGAGCACTTAAATCTAGGACACGAGGTGAAGTTTATTAAACGTGTCCTTGAGACCTGCCTTTGACCCACTTTATTCTGTTTATTTACTAGTTCAATATAATAGGGCTGTGTTGTCATTATCAAAATACCTGCCTGTTAAATATTAAGTCATTAAAATAGAGTGGTGCTCAAAGGACTTGTTGTTTTGCGATATTTTTGGAAGGTATTTTGTATTTTTGGGCTTGATATTTTGTATGGGATGATTTAACGTTATTTACGGGTACGTTTGCTGCCCCAGCCAATCAGGCGATTATTTGCTTAACGCTCTGTTAGTTCAGGGGTTATATTTTTTTTCAAATAATCCCGCCTGAAATTTTATGAGAACAATTAATGTAATATAGAGTGTATAATACACACTTCTTCAAAATTAATTACAATTAAACTAATTAGAATCAGTACGACACTTACTTTTTAGGGTTCCGAACAACAACTTCCGTTCAACTGTTCAATATTATTTGATTTACATATGTTAATTCAGTTATGAAGAAATTCCAGCCATACTTTTTCTGTGTAAAAATATTTTTAAACATTCAAGTCGTTTTGGAGGAGTATCCAAAAGTTAGTAGCGAAAAAATATCATGTTGTTAATAATTTTTTTATAACAAAATTATTAGTTACACGAAAAAACCTTGTTTCAAAAATAATGTATTAAAATCAATAATAAATATTTCTATTTTTCAAACCTTTAACCTAGCCGTTTCTAAGGAGAATGCTTTAGAAAGTAACCGTTTTACGGCACTAAAGCGGTGGAAGGCCCATGAAGGGCCTCCCATACAACACATGTGATTCTTTTGCCGTTTTTTGCGATAATGGTGCGGAACCCTTCGTGCGCGAGTCTAACTCGCACTTGGCTGATTTTTTTTTTTGGAAACTGTAGTCTTGAATAGGTAGTTCACCGAGAAAGACTGAGTCTCATCCCGTATTTACAATAAGTATTTGGTTATAAATAGGTATGGATCCCACAAAATTTATTCCATATTCTAGAAATGCTATGCGATAAATAATGCTATGACCGCCTGATGATTTTATCTTACCGCAAGATGTATTTCTAGGTCAGATAGTAAATGCTGTACCTAAATATGGCTCTAAAAGTCAAATATTGAGTTTGAATCGTTTGTCTTGTAATAATTTATTATCAACGACGATCGGTTTATTATTGAAATCGGAAATGCAGAATAGCTGAAAAGGTTAAATGCCAATTTTAAATTTAATTGTATACCAGCTTCTGTCAGCAGTTTTTCGAATTTCGAAAATTATCCCAAGGGAACATATTCCTGGGATAAAAAGTCGTATGTGCTATTCCATACTGTAATCTATTTCTGTGCAAATTTCATCCGTTCAGTAGTTTTTGCGTGAAAGAATAACAAACACACACTCTCACAAACTTTCGTCTTCATAATATTAGTGAGATGAGATTTGAACCGAAGCTCTCTCGAACTATTAATCTCTTTTGAAAGGTAGTATTTTGGAATTCTATAGCATTTAAAAAAAAAACAATGCTAATATTCTGGACAAATTTCATTCGACGTTAGCGATGGCAATGCTCGAAATATCAAAATGTACGCGATTGGTCACATGACTTTTTGGTAGCACTTGATAATCCCATACATTCTTGACATTTTTTACCCCCGACGGGGTGTTATTAGTTTGACGTATGTCCCTGTGTCTTTGTGTCCCCGTCTGTGGAATCATAGCTTCTAAACGGATGAACCGATTTTGATTTAGTTTATCGGAAGTGTTTTTAGCTATGTTTGATGAAAATCGGTTCAGCAGTTCAAAAGGTAGGGGTTTTACTGTTTGAATCGGGTTATTTGTGCAAGATAACGGGTTATTAAATTTTACTTGTTCCAATAGCTGTCGATGCTTTCGTTGACAGAATGCCACTTTTCTAGAGCCTCTGGTAGCTTGTATGTTTACAAAGACGATCTTGTTTATTTCAACTAGGCCATTTAGCGGCACTTTTGAACGTCAAAAATATAAATTTAATAATAATTGATTGTACCGTCCATTCGCAAAAGTTGCTTGTTATGGAGAAGAACGGACAAGAAACAACATATTTACTCTTTTCAAAAAAAGTGTTTTACAATATTTACATACATACATACATTCATATACGTAAGGACGATGCATCCTGCACTACTATACTATGAATAGGTATAAAGTATTACAAGCATGAACAGGTAAATTCCTTCACTTGATAAATAGGAACATGGTTCTCACATGATTACAAATATTGCAAACATAGGTAAATTACCTAATTCATCAACAACGGAACAGTGTGCGAGTCAACTGCTTAAACAAAAAGAGAAAATAATAAAAATAAAGCATCACTATAATTATGAATATAATAATACAAAATAATCAGTTTGATTTTGTCTACACTAAAGATTGCCCTATGGAGCCCGACCAGCATGTTTCTAAGCATTCTTATCTTGAATACAATCATCTAATTTGTAATATTATTGTTTACAAAGTGTGCTTTCAACAATAGTTTAAAATTTTCTTTCATTTAGTTTTAATATCTCACAAGGTATTTTGTTATAGAATTTAACACAGTACCCCATGAAAGATGTGTGTACTTATAATAGTTAAGCTATAATTTTACAGGTCACTGACCGTCTACATAGGAATATCGTCACAACCATTTCTCTCAACTAACGTACAAACATTCAAATCTCAACTAACGTACAAACATTCAAATGAATCTTACTTAAGAGAAGCAAAGAGAGATTAAAAAATAATACGGTTACTTTAAGGTACTGTTCTTGCTCATAATTCAGCTGAGCCTCCAATATTTATCACGGTGTTTACGCCAAGTTACAATTAAAACTTGCTGTAATGGCTTTTTGGATTAATACTTTGTGGATACAGCGCCGTTTATTTATGGTAAAATGTATTATGCCAATTTTTTCTCCGTGGAACATGGTTATTTTTTTTTAAATTCTTAATTGTTTTTGCAGCGAGTGTTTATTTTTTTGGTTTGGGAAATCATCCAATGACATCTCACGCTCTGGGTGAAGCGAGCCTTTTACTGACTAAAACCCACCCGTGTTCCTTCAGTCTTGCCAGGGCCGTGGTAACCCTTTCAAATTTATCCGCGACCCAGCAAGTTTGAGCTGATTTTTTTTTAAGTCAATTTGACTATGGTTTAGTCTACAGTCAAAACTATTGACTTACGTAAACTTATTTTTAACTTTTTTTTAATTTGTTTTATAATTTATTTTATAAGTTCCTGCCTTGTTACTGTAGTGGTTGCAAGCGCTACTACAGAGCATGAGGTTCTGGATTCGACTCCCGAGTCAGGCAATGTGTTGTTGGGTTTTACGATCTGGAATTTCTCAGTAGCAGCTCGGAGTCTTGATTCGTGTCCGGTGGATCGATATAGACTCGCCATCTATTACATGATACTTAAACATAAATGGTGAAATGTGGGTGTCCTACACCCCTGCCGAACCCTTCGAGGAATACAGGCGTCATGTTATGTTATTAAGTTAAGCAATAATAGCCTTACCTTTCTCATTCGTCCCATTAACCTTAAGTTCTACTCCCATAACAAAAGACTAATGTTCCATCTTTGATTCCAGGCGTTCGCTCCGCAAGTCGGTAGCGCATCACGAGGAGGTGGCTCGCCAGCTCGATGAGCTGACGGACTACCGCCCTTACTTCACGTGGTGGGTAAGCACAGTACAGACCCTGGTGCTGCTACTGTCGCTCCTCTGCTACGGGTTCGGACCTGTCGGGTTTGGCAGGCACACGCACTCGGGGCAGGTGCTGGTGAAGAGCTTGAGTTTACAGCAGGTGGGTGAAAGTTTTGCTTTGAGTGTTTTAGCAGGTTTTTCTGTCAGTGAATACAAAACTAGTCAATTAGGACTTATCTACGATTACTTCCAAGCAAAAAAGGATGAGGGTTTAGTTATGCTGGCATTTTGTGCTTTCTTCACGATCAACAGCCTGGCAACTCCTTCTCTCTGTCTGTGTCAATCACTACGCACCCGAGCTAGTTTCATCCTGGTTATGGAAATGGCAAGAACGTAGTCTATCCATCTCGACGACGAACGAGACTTCACACACTTACTTCAGTTTCTTAATGTTTTATAATCAAAACGACCAGCAAACGGCACCAAAAGTTTTGGGAATACTTTTCTTATGCGTACAGCAAAGAAGTGGAATTCCCTGCCGGAGTCTGTATTTCGTGATAGCTACAACCTGGGAGTCTTCAAGTCAAGAGTGAATAGGTTTCTTCTAGGCAAGCGTGCTTCATCGTCAACCACATCATCGCTTACCATCAGGTGAGATAGTGGTCAAGCGCAAGCTTATCATCAAAAAAAAAAAACTTTTTCCGGCGAGTTTTTTTCAGTAAATTAAACCCACACAGTTACCAAGGAACTTGATGAATAAATCTTTAATGTTATTGACAAGTCTAGATAAGTCCAAATTGAGACCGTCGAACTTCTTCGGTCGAAAAGATCAAAACATAATCATTCATGCGATGAACTCATGTGGATATTACAAATAAGACTCTAGGCTTGTTATTCTACCAAACCAGTGCTCATTTTCTAAGAAACCGAAAAAATAAAATATCACCCGTCTCGTATATTTTTTGCCATGATAAGACTGATCATTCACAGTTTCCAACACATTGCATATTGATTGCCTACTTTATTTACACTTGAATAGGTAATTTTATGTGCCGTCGAATATAAAACCTTTTTTTGGGGACTGCGTTCAAAATCGTGAAATGTTTATGTCCTTTACAGGGTTATGATGGTCCCAAGTGATTTTAAGAGTTCACACGTCATGTGAAAAAGTGTTCAGTTTTGTATGGCAACAGTGAATTTGCGTTGGGATTGTAAGAAGCTTTTTAACACTGTTGGTCAATATTCTTGAATCTCATTAGTTGAATTTCGTCCCACTTTAAACATAGTAGAATCGTGAAAATCTCTACATAAAACTTAATGGTTACAACCCATTTTCGTAAAAACGAAGCTATACATATATGTCTGTTTAAGCCATACAAAGTCTCTTGAGCACCCCGTTTGTTTGTATAAGACTTAGCATAACAAGGTGAGGCTTTTAGACATACACGCTCCTCTCAGATTTAATGTTTAAGAATGAATGCACAATACTTTACTGAGACGATTTATTGGCTCATCATTTTGTTTTTCTTCCCATTTCAAATAAGGCTATTGGAATAATCGGTTAAGTTTTCCGAGATGTTTTTTAAAATCCAAGTACCTAATATTCGCAAAGTCGTTTTAATCCTTTATTGTAAACTCGCGGCTTTGATTACAATTGTCAAGGTTTGTATGAAGATGTATCTACAAGAGTACTGCTTTCAGAAGTTCAGATGCCGTTAGCTATATTGCAAAATACAACGACGTGGGTGAGGTGAAGAACCTGGATGAGGTTGGCACAGGAGCGTAGGTATTGGCACAAGAAAAGAAAGGCATTAAAAAAAAAACAATCAATCTATTTATTTCCACGTGCATTCATACAGTTTTTACATAGAAAATAACGCTTAATCTTTTTGTGGCAAGATTAGATGCGCTATCGATTCTGGTTTGCAGTTACTCGCTCACAGTTTATCTGGTAGTGGAGCCACATGTAGGCCCTTTCCTCATTCTAGTCTTTAATTGGCATTGGCATATGTGGGCGAAGTCAGTCTGTGAATGATGATGAGGTGAAATGATTGGTTTTTAACAACAGCTGTGATGCCACAGACAGATACATAAATACACAAACACACACGTAAAACTTATAAAAACCCCTCTTTCGCAATCGGGGGTTGAAAACTAACTTGAAAAAAGAACACTCGATGCACCTATACCAAAAAGAACCCAGAAAATATTTAAAAAACAAACTCGATATGAAATTTACAATTAGTAAGCAGTAATACAAATGGTACGTTTTCATTGTGACGTCAGCGCAAGCGTCACAAAGTAAGATTATTAGTGAGCAAGCTCCTAATGTAGTTTCGTAAAAAATATGTAGGAGGTGTGTCAAATTCAATTTTGTGAAACTTTCCAAATGCAATAAATAAAAACAATTGAAAAAAAGTAGGCTTGCCTGTGATAGCAAGTATTAAAAAAGAACTACGAAAAATATTTACAACACGAACTCGATATGAAATTAACAATTAGTAAATAGCAACCACAAAGGGTACGTATTCATTGTGACGCGGGGAAAGCGTCACAAAGTAAGAGTATTAGTGAGCAAGCTCCAAATGTAGGTCACAAGGTCTTTGTGAGCGGCCTCTTTTGTCTGCTTTTTGCTTCTTAGTGCAGTCTTTCATGATGCTAACTTTCAGCGAGTGACCACAAAAGATCCGTCTATATATGTTATTTTCGTTGATTGTTGCTACTTTTTGGTTATATTGTTTCTGTAAATAACATTTTGTAGCCGTGTTTTTCCAATCTGATGGAAGGGTATTTTGTTAAATGTGTTTCGTGATAAAGGACTTTGTTTTGCGCAATATCAATATGTTACAAAGAAATTATTCAATGTATATGTCCGCAAAGCAATTTCTTTAAAAATCCCTGTTGCATTGTCGCGTAGTACTCGTCTGTGGCAGATATAAAGCAAGATGTTTTAGAGTTAAAAAATAAATTTTCAGAAAGCTTTATAATACCTACAAAAAAAAACCGCGACATATACATTATTAGCTTCTGCCAACGGCTTTGCCTACGTGAAAGTCGAACATTATCGCGCGGGAATAATGCTCGGGATAAAAAGTATCCCTATGTGCAATTCTCGGCCATAATCTATCTCTGTGCTAAATTGCATCCAGACCCGTTCAGCCATTCTGGCTTGATTGAATAACAAGCATACACACATCAAAACTTTCACATTTATAAAATTAGTAACGAGGGAACATATTCCCGGGATAAAAAGTATCGTATGCGCTATTCCTGACTATAATCTATCTCTGTGCCAAATTTCATCCAGATCCGTTCAGGTATTCTGTCGTGATTGAGTAACAAACATACACACATTCAAACTTTCGCATTTATAATGCCTAATAGCTTCTGCCAGCGGCTTCGCTCGCGAGATTACTGTTTTATTATCTCAAGGGAACATACCGTAATAAGTAGCCTATGTGCTAATCCAGACTATAATCTATCTCTGTGCCAAATTTCATCCAGTTCCGGTCAGCCGTTTGAGCGTGAAGAAGTAACAAATATACAAACACACACACACACGCACACTCACAAACTGTCGCCTTCATAATATATTAGTGTGATTAAGAAGTAAGATTAGTAAGATAAGATGTAAAATATCGCATAACGCTTCAATTGGTAGGTATAGGTTATAACTTGGTCTAGACTAGTTTTTTAGTATCTTAATTTTTTGACTTCTTCGAAGACACAATGTAATAATATTCTTGAGTTTTAATATGTCTCGTTTTAAACCGAAGTACTTAAAGCTAATGAGTTCTCTTTTGAGCCTATGTACGTAGGGTACGTCTGAGATATTAATTGTTTGGTAGAAAGGCAATTTTAGATCTTGTACAAAATAGAGGGCCTTTACAAAAGTATTTTTAAAACCTATAGGGAGTTGTAAATTAACTTTTGTATCTTTTGTGAATAAAAATGATAAAATTGCTTATCATTTTGGGAATTTTGTAATGTTTTTTTTAAATTCATCATCTGCCTAGCCTTTTTCCCAATTATTGTTGGGGTCGGCTTCCAGTCTTACCGGATGCAGCTGAGTACCAGTTTTTACATGGCGCGACTGCCTATCTGACCTCCACAACCCAGTAACTGGGTAACAAGATACCCCTTGGCAAGACTGGTGTCAGAGTCGGCTTCTGACTACCCGTAACGACTGTCAAAGATCTTCAAATGACAGCCGGGACCAACGCCTTAACGTGCTTTCCGAGGAACGGAGGAAACTCGGTACGTTGAAATGGTCACCCATCCACGGACCGACCTCGTCAAGCGTTGCTTAACCTTGAAGATCGACCCATGCGGTTGTTATTATTTAGCCACGAGCTCCTAATTTTTTAAATTATATCTCAATAAAATCATAGTTCATTTTTCTATCCGTCTTCTATATATTAACTACTTTCATCTCTGACTGTAAGTACTTAAAAAGTACGTAATTAGGTACAGAATTAAATTGTAGTATCTTCTAACATTCGCCCAATTATTTTCCAGGTCGAATGGGAAGAGCCGGCGTCATTTTGGCTGGGTCCACGCGCGGCTGACCTGATCCACTTGGGGGCGAAGTTCGCTCCGTGTATGCGAAGGGACGCGAGGATAGCTCGGGCGATAGCTGCGTCAGCTCGAAGAGAACGGGACACGGCTTGTTGCATACGAAATGACGATTCTGGATGTGTCCAGTCTTCTAAGGCTGATTGTTCGGTGGGTATTACTTCCTCCTGGAAAATGTCAGACGTCAAGTGACGTCACTTCTTTTTACTCTTCTTCGCTTTGCTCTTAACATAGCGGTAATGCCCACGATAGATTAAAAGCAACTACTGGATACTGGGTAGTAATTTTTGCTAATTCATTAACAGGGCCTCCACCACCGGAGGCCGTCCGTTTTTAAACTTAAGTATATTATGTATATCTTTGTGTTAAAGAAACTTGGTGTGTAAAGGACTGTTACATGTTGGGTTCCCTTGTTTGTGTTATATAGCATTTGACATTATTATTATAGTTAATTTGACGTGGTTAAGTCATGACATATAAAATTGCCACAGCGTAAACTTTCTAGAACTTATTAAATATGTACCTATAATATTAAATTTTTGCGCACGCTCACGTAAAGATACGAGGATTAATATCAAAGGTAAGTTTCTGCGTATATCTCGATAGCTCCAATAGGTTAAGATTATGATATAAGTGAGTACAGTAGCTGTTCAACTTCACCAGCCAGGCTGGAAAATGGTCAGACCGAAACATGGACATAGCAAAATAATATTGCGAGAAATCAACGATGATGGCATGATGGAATTATTATGATATATTAGGTTAATATTACGATATAAGTGAGTACAGTGCCTGTTCAACTTCACCAGCCAACAGACTTGAAAATGGTCAGACCGAAACATGGACTTAGCAAAATAATTTTGCGAGAAATCAACGATGATGGCATGATGGAATTATTATGATATATTAGGTTAATATTACGATATAAGTGAGTACAATGGCTGTTCAACTTCACCAGCCAACAGACTTGAAAATGGTCAGACCGAAACATGGACTTAGCAAAATAATTTTGCGAGAAATCAACGATGATGGCATGATGGAATTATGATGATATATTAGGTTAATATTACGATATAAGTGAGTACAGTGGCTGTTCAACTTCACCAGCCAACAGACTTGAAAATGGTCAGACCGAAACATGGACTTAGCAAAATAATTTTGCAAGAAATCAACGATGATGGCATGATGGAATTATTTACATAAAAAGAAGTAAAACTTGGTATTCAACCAGACGAGAATGAATTTACTTATTGGGTAACACAACATTGCTTAATAAGACTGTTTTAATCCGCAGTGGTGGATGTGGGCAGATATAAGTCCCTAGCAGTTGATGTGGTGATATTTCGGAGAGGTCTATGTTCAATAGTTGATTTTTTTCGGCTGAATTGATCACGATTATGATCATTTTAAAATTAATTGTGCATGCTTATATGTTTAGTTGTAAGTCTTCAGAATGCTTCTCGCTCCATGGGTCACACCTAGTTTTGGGCGAAGCATAAGCTTGTCAACCGTGAACTTTGTTTTGTCTACCTTTCAGAGCACCATTTCAACGTGGAAGAAATGGTCATCGGGCGAGTCGGGGCCTGGAGGTCGGATATCAGGGTCCGTTTGCGGATTAGATCCCAAGTAAGTAACACATTTTTACAAGAATACTTTTATAAGGCTGAGATTGATAAAAAGTAACGTAATTTACTTAATTTACTTTACTTTGGTTTCACATATATATATTTCTATCAGTGTCCCATAACTGCGAAACTAGTTACAAGTTCCAAATAGAGATGGGTACATAGACAATTATGTAAGCCAAAGAACGTGTTATTTAACTTTTTTCAATCTCTGCTTCAGTAATGAATTAAGTCACTTAAATCGTAGAGAAGTTGGTAGTATGCTACAAGTTAGTTGATTTGAAAAACACGTTGAAAAGTTAAGACACTTTTATAATAACTTTTTCTTACCTTTTGTAGAATCAATCAGAATAAGAAGGTGCAATAGTGGAATATAGTCTCAAAGTAGCCAATAGTCATCTTTTGTGTATTTTCAAAACTGTATTGAATCAAAATTCCTAAATCTTTATAACCCAAAATTGCTTTAAGTGTATGATTTTGACAGTTTAATCAAGTTAAATTTTATTCTTTACAGGTTTTGCGAAGCGCCGCGGTCGATAGCACCGCACGAATGGCCAGATGACATCACAAAATGGCCGATCTGCCGCAAATCAGTTCTAGACGGGTCTGCGGCAGCCGGTCGGGCAGGCCACGCAGCGGAGCATATGGCCTGCGAGGTCATAGGCCATCCCTGCTGCATAGGGGTCCATGGGCAATGCGTCATCACTACGAGAGAACACTGTGACTTCGTCAAGGGTTATTTTCATGAAGAAGCGTCGCTGTGTTCACAGGTAAGTTGTTGTATCTCTCTTTCATTAAAAACCAGTCTACCTAAATGAGAAACAAACTAAAAATCCCGATTTTTACCTAAATGGCAAATATAATGGTAAACCGTACTGACTCTTCAATAAAATTCTACGTGGGTTATGTAAAATAGTGTACACCATACATCATTAGAGATTTGTCACGAGGGGTAACATTCCAAGAAACTTTGAAGCATTCCATGAAACATTTCCCCTTTTTTTGTTTGTAGTTTCTCTGGATATATATTTTTGGGGCTTACTGAGAGTTATGTCACAGTTATAATGCTACTAAGAGTCGTAGGTTCAAGATACCAGTTAATTCATACGCATCGCTGACTGAAAATAAACTTCGGACAGTCTAAATTAGAACTAAGACTACCTATTCCCACATTGTCCAGAGTTTTTTAAACACTTATTGCACACAAACGTACAGAGGCGGACTTAATGCCGTAGTTGACTGCTACGATAGTGCCACCAGTTTCTATAAACACATTTCCTTAAAATTTTTGTTTCGACTTATCTTCTTCAACTCTTGCTAAATATCTACTTTTAATTCCAGGTTTCTTGTCTTGACGACGTTTGTGGTATGCTACCTTTCATGCGGCGACGTCGACCAGACCAGTTATACCGTGCATGGACATCTTTATTCGTCCATGCCGGTCTCCTGCATCTGGCTGCCACGTTGGCGCTGCAATGGCTCTTCATGAGGGACCTGGAAAAGATGGCCGGGCCAGTAAGGATAGCTGTCATATATTTAGGAAGTGGGGTCGCCGGGAATATGGCTTCGGCCATATTTGAACCTTATAGGGCAGAGGTGAGTCAATCTATAAATCAGTTCTTGTCTTTTTGCTTTTGAGCCGAGACTTACTGCTCCTTGGGATTCTTTGGACTGTGTTCAAACATGTTGTCTTATGTTCCAGGTGGGGCCAGCTGGATCACATTTCGGTCTTCTGGCATGTCTAATAGTAGAAGTGATAGGCGCGTGGCCTCTCCTGAGGCATCCAAAGCGGGCAATCTTAAAACTAGTCGGTATAGCCTTCGCGTTGTTCCTCCTGGGTCTTCTACCCTGGATCGATAACTTCGCGCACGTCTTCGGCTTCGTGTTCGGGTTCTTGCTCGCGTACGCGCTGCTGCCGTTCATAACGTTCGGGCCTTACGAGAGGCGAAGAAAGATTGCGTTAGTCTGGGTGTGTATGGTGTCGGCGGGCGGGATGTTGTGCGCGCTGGTCGCGTTGTTCTACGCGGCGCCGGCGTACGAGTGCGCGGCGTGCGCCTACTTCACGTGCTTACCGTTCGCGCCCGACATGTGCGCGTCGCAGGACGTACGCGTGCGCCAGCTGGACGGGGTATGACGGCGCGCGGCCCGGGCGCCCCCGCCGCCGCCGCCCCCCCACCCCGTGCGCCCCTCGTGTGCCCGCCCCGCGCCCCCCGCTCGCCAGCGCCCCCGCGCCGCCGCCTAGCGCCACAGCCCACACAAGCCGCCCGAGCCCACGCCGTCGCTGCCCATACCTCACATCGTCACCTCGCTATTACAGCTAAACTCCTACAGAAACTCAACACCCTCTTGTTGCGTACTGGTGACAAAAAAAACCCTTCTCACTGCCACTCAAAGTAGTGGCAACGAGATGCCATGACATGCAGCAATCTAGTCTCTAGTGCACAATAAGTGGTAAATGGTTTAGAACACATAATGAGCACACAAATTGACAAGAAAAATGAACATTTATCGGAATCAAAGTGTTAATTTTTCTACTCTGAATGGACAGTATATCTGTATAATAAGTACTCATTTTGCATGTTGAGTTTCTGTATATAGTGCGCTGTGTCGCTACTGCCCACTTAAACGAACGTGTCGGTATGAGTGTGCTCTTGTTACTATCTAGGCGATCTTTTATGATTTTATAATCGTCGAACTAGACTATTGTAAAGTGTATGCGATATTTCATCGATTATTTAATTTATCGATAGAGACGTATTGTTGCGTGTTAAGATTTGTTGTTTTGTGGACTCATGGTTTGTCCCGAATTTCGAGTGCGAACGGTCGAATTTATTTTTTCAGCATATGTTCGATGTCGTGATTGAAATCCTTGAATTAATTTTAAAATGCAATGTGTTAAGTCTGATTTTGTAAACTTATTGACATAGCGATGTTCACTAACTGCCAATATACTGTGAAATAAATTCGATCCAAACTGAATTTTAAATAAAAATTAATTGTGCTAAATCCACGGATATAGAACTAACATTGCAGACGCGACTTACTGATGTAAATATTCTGTAAAATAAAATAATAAAGTTACGGTGGTAGGTGAGTCGTGCGTTACGTTTCGTCTGCGTGAGCCTTACGGGAAACTCGTTACGTCACATTGTATATTATTAAGTCTGTATCTATACACGATATTTTTACGTATGTACACAGAGCTAATGATAATAACATTTCGCACACAATACTCAATTTAAAAAAAACAATAGTCTATTCTAATAATTCCTCGCCGCAAGTGTGACCTAACGCGATCCCGTAACAGTGTCAAAATATACATAATTTAGTATATTACTAAATAATGTAAATATTATAACGTTAAAAACATATTTTTCATCTATTATGTTCACCGTATATGAACGAATTCAGTATATGTGTAAGTATTCTAATGGATTTTTGATTTCGTCAATTTATATAGCTGTATCAAGTCTGCGTAGATTTATATTTATTTTATATAATATGCTAGTGATTATATATACCATTTATATTTAGGAATATTTATTTTACTACAAACAGTTTAGGGGAGACTATCGTATCATTCATACTTAACATGTTTTATTACGAATTTACATTTAATACTAGTCACTATGTTACTTATAATATTTTTTTAGTTTAATGAATGTAAATAATATATAAATTTAATCAAGCGAAAGTGGTGATCATTGTAATTAAACAGTTATTTTGCTAAGGAATGTTAATCGAGATTGAGTGTGTGTGTGAATTTTGTACAACTGGCACAATATCATTGTAGATACTGTAATTAGGGAGTTTTAAGATATATGTTTTATCTCTTACAAGCTCCCACAGACAGGCACGACTTCAATGCGAAAACAATGCCACATAACGTTGTTTATAGAAATTATTCTGCGAAATATATATCCGCAAAATAATTCCTTGAAAAAGCGACTACACAGTCGCATCGTTGTCGCATTGTTGCCTCGTACTTGTCTGCGGGATACCTAACTCTTAAATTGCGCACATAGTTTAGTTCTATGAATGTTTCCGTTCGGTGGCACTTAATAAGTGGTTCATTTATGAAATTACTTGACCCAGTGACAATTGTGACGAGCATTTTATTACTCATGTGTGTTAAGGTGTTAATCATAATCCAAGACGGTAACATAGACGCTACCAACAATCATTTATAATAAAGAATTTTAAACAGGTTTTTCTATACAGCTTCCCTTTTAATTCGTTGACAATAATTATTTGAAGGGGGGAAAATACTAATGAATAATCTCAACTTTCACTATGTGACCAATATTGAAACGCGAAAAAAAAAACGGCTGTTCCGTAAATTTTGTCGAGTATGCGAAAATGTTGTACTGAACAGCATTTTTTTTTTACAAATTTCTGAGTTTGTCCCATAGTAAAAGTTGTATGTCATGGTAATTTTCTCGCCCTGATTGTTGAGTGAGTTAAGTCTCCTTGTACAGGTTACCAAATGTAGGTCAGTGTGAGCAATCACACCTGATCGTAAGCTATGCTGCAGTCAATGGACTCAGGAGTGCTTCAGGACAAAAGCGAGCCAATCAACGAAATACATCAAAATTTACGTCACTATCAAGTATTTATGAATGCCAAAGAAGCATTAGTGTTGTCGTCAAATGGAAACAAATTTAATATATTTTTATAGATATTTTAATTACCTATAAATGTATATTTTTTTGGAAAAAAAATCTCTGCCTTGACAGGACAGGGGGAGCTGGCAGGGTATTTGAGCAAGCACATCCATCGTATATACATAACTACAATATGGACTGTTCTTAAAAGCCTCAGATTTAGGGCAAGCCCACAATTTCTTTTTCTGGTTTTTCTTTTCATTGCGTCAAGTTAAAATAATTATGCTTGTACAAAAACCTTGTCAGCTTCCCCTCTACTGGTTTCTAAAAGCCTGGTCAGTTTAAACTATTATCAATTCTCTTCTCTTGTTGTTTCCGTCAAACACATCAAATATTGTATGGAAAGGAATTTATAGCCACAGAGAAAATAATAAATCAAAGTCAGTTGAAACAGATATGATAAGTATAAAAAGATATACAATAATTAATGGGAATGAAAGAAGAAATGTGACAGTTGTAAGTTTAAGTGAAGGAAATTAATGTGAACGGTTACAAATAAGTGCAGAAGTTGCTGGATAGATTAGATAGTGTGAAAGATGATAGTATGGTTACAAAAGTGGTTATTGAGATAACAGCAACTAGAAATGTATTTATGGAAAAGAATCCAAATAAATTGGGTATACGGGCAAGAGAAAGATGACTTAAAATTTTAACAATCTTCAATCATTTCTTACAATATTTTTCTTTCTCACTTTCACTAGCTGTCCCCCGCGGCTTCGCTCCCGTCAACTGTCTACCTACCAGTTTATCCTATCTATACTACATACATGATTGTTGCGTAACTTTAACCACTTATGCAGTGCACGCAACGGTAGCTATCAAAAAGGAATATTTTTTGCCCGTTATTGCAACATTTTTCAATTATGCTCCGCTCCTATTAGTCTTAGCGTGATGTTATATAGCTTATAACCTTCCTCGATGAATGGTCTATCCAACACAAAAATATTTTTTCAATCCCAACCTTTTCTGAGATTAGCGTGTTCAAACAAACAAACTCTTCAGCTTTATAATATTAATATAGATTTGACAGTAGATTTACTGATCATTAGTTATTTGATCAGTCTTTTAGAAATTGGTAGTGAATTTGTACTTTGTTTTTTTTGTATTTGTACTTTAAGAAAAATGTTAAATTGTTATAATTGAAAGAGCTATCAATCTTCAGCACAAACCATTGGAAAAGGCTGAAATCACTATTGTTTCGTTCAAGATTATTCTGTTCAGCACAATTTTTTTTTCTCTATGTAAAATTATAATACTTAGTTATGTAGGCACTTATTTACTTCTTATGAATTAATATTAAATAATTTAGTGTACTTATAAAGTGTTGGTTCAGGGTAAATTGACCCTTGTGATGAAAAGTCGCGTGTTGTCAAAATTACGTAGACGAGAAAAGATATAAGGAACTTCGTCATAAGGTTCACTTTACTGTAAACAGACACATATTTTGCTCAGAAGTCTCCAATAAACGTGCAAAAAGCAATAAAAAGTCTTAATTGTCGAAGAACTAAGCAATGTGAGAATCAATGAAAGATGACATTGTATTAATTTACTTTATATTTTAGAAAGTAATTTTTATTTGGTAAAATCACTTGTAGAAATAGAGATACGCAATTGATTTTAATGAATAAAGAATATTTTTGTACACAGTCGAAAAGTAATGCTCTCAGAGGAAACGGTTTTGTGACGAATTATTTATAAAAAGTGTGCAGTCTAATTCCTGTTATAAACTCTAGATATACAGCAATTTCGAAATATACCATGCACATTTTTCTCATCGAACTTTTGTTTAAACGTAGGTATTTTTCTGTTAACAATTCCACTGCAGTAGCGTTAACTTAAAGAACGTCTTAACGCAACTACAGTCGCATTGTTAACTTGACTTGATGTAAATTCAACGCAGCTATTTATAATTTATACCTAGCAACGTGTTTGACTGTGTGTGTGAAACTTCTCGATTACTTTCTTTGAAAAAACTAACAGTGGACGTTATCTAAAAGTGCCCTTGTGCCCGGCGGCCCGGTGGACTGTATTCAAAATAAGACAAAAAATTACATACATAATTGTACATTGTGAACATACACCTAATTATTACTTGTAACGTTAAGGATGGTAAAGTAATCTTATTGTAAACTAGTATTAATCGAACAAGAAACCTTATTATCATAATACTGATGTGTTTTATTTATGGGAGAGATTTGGGAGCTTACATTACACTTAATATGATTGATGACATAGAAACATATAAATATTTTTGCAAGTTTTATAAATTATACTTAGCGTTGGCTTAGGTGTATTGCTATACTATCTGCCGTCTGCAGCTCTGCCTGCATGGAATTAGTGCTTGATATAATCTTATACATTAAAGCCCACATGTGTTATTAGATGTAAAAGCTATATTCTAAATTCTCTTCTTTACAAAAGTTTTTGGGTCAAAGAGTTACAACGTTAAGTTTCCTCAAAAGTAATTTTCAGACGCTCTTGACCAGAAGATACTTTGCAGCTCATCTCTAATCTACGTAAGGAATAAAAACTACAATTCTGTTCCATTAAATGA
Source organism: Orthosia gracilis (assembly GCA_947562075.1). Classification (NCBI taxonomy): domain Eukaryota; kingdom Metazoa; phylum Arthropoda; class Insecta; order Lepidoptera; family Noctuidae; genus Orthosia; species Orthosia gracilis. The sequence goes on from OX387269.1 coordinate 4,882,290, forward strand.
GCGAAGCCTGTTTTCACCAACGAAGGTGTCCTTAATATAAATTTAAAATTTGTTTATTTGTTCCTGTATTTTGGGTCACTCAAAGAGCAATTGTTAGTTAGGGCTATGCTGCAATTCTAGGTAACATAAAGCTCGAAGAATTTCTAAGCTGAAACGGTAGTGGTCAGGGCACATTGGTCATGGCTGCTGGGGTCGAAAGATTTTGCAGTGGCGTCCATGCACAGTAGGACGCAGAGAAGGTAGAAATCTGTGGACCGATGACTTGGTAACAGTTGCGGGTTTCAGCTAGACTGGAGAAATAGCCCATAGAGATATTTCGACTGAAATGATTAAAATAATGTAAATTATAACAACAATTACTTTACACTAATATTAGTGCTGTTAGTTTATTACCCGACTGCGGGAGGCTAATGTTTTTCGAGCGTATGTATATATGTCCATATCTATCGCACGCTCTACAGTCTAAACAGCTTGACGGATTATGACATATATGAGGTGTCGTTGGATTCGTCTCAGTTGTAGGAGTGACATAGGCTATAATTATGAGGTGCTGCAGGCAGGGACAATATATTACAGAAATACCTACCAAACCTTCGTTTGTCACCGCCGGCAGCACCTCATAGAAAAAAATAGAAGAGGAACTCTCTTTGCCGCACTTAGGGAATCTATATATCATTTGGTCCGTTGTGCATCGTTGTTCCGGCTAAAGTAGCCAGCCTAACTCCGTCCAAAAGCACAGAAGCTTCCTGGGGGCTTCACAGGCTTGGAGTATTTCTTCAAGTTGGGAAGCCACGGCCTCGCAGTCCAGGATGACGTGGGCGGTTGAATCCTCGGCGTTAAAACAGTCCCTGCAAAGTAGCCTATCGGTGGCGCCGATGTTAAAAAAAAATACGATCTTTTCCGAAGTCGTTGTCTTTGGTACTATTGTTTTCCGTTTTTCGACACTGACTTCGGAATCTAAAGTTATTTTTCGCTTTATAGGGTTTTGTTTTGGAACTCTGTTTGATTTTGTTATTGAAAAGTTTTTTTTATCTAAATCTCATGACGATTCCAATAAACCCAAACACGACTATGATCCATTGTTTTATTTCGGAGTTCCAGTGCCTACCTTCCAGCTTCATCATCAGATCAATTCGATGCTACCATTTTCATCAGTACCTTTTATTTATAACTATTTGCTTTATCATCATCGGTTAGCTCTTCAATATACATTTCTTATACCCGTGACATGCTTAGCATTAAGGAGTTCCAGTGGCCATCTGTGATCTTCTTCATCAGTTTCATTTCACCAAATGACACTTTCTGAGTGTAAATGATTGCATTGTTGATAAAAATACCAAAATCGCTATATGTATGCCTGTAATATTGGAGGAGTTCCCTCGATTTCTCTGGGATGCCATTATCAGATCCTGGTTTCCTTATTATGGTACCACCCTCCAAATATCTCCTTTCCAACACAAAAAGAATCATCAAAATCTGTTCATAAAAGACGAAGTTATCCGCGAACACACAAACAAAAAAGATCGAATTGAGAAACCTCCTCCTTTTTGGGAAGTCGGTTAAAACGATGTTTGTTAAGAGGGGCGTGACCCTTAATTGTCCCTATGATTATTCTGAGGTTATTTCTACTTAGGCTAAGAAGTTTTTTGGTTATATGCGGTCTTATCGAATTCCTTTTTGACCGTCTACAGTCTGTAGCCCGTGACCATCAGTTGTTATGCAGTTCGGTTGATCTTTGGCAGATTCACACATGAATTTGTGAGAAAGGCAGGGAGAAAAGTAGGTACGGACCTAGCATTATCATTTCGAAACCTCTCCTTGCAAGTTCGTCTGCGGCATCATCACTGGAGGGTGATTCGATTGGATTTCGATATACGAGTACTCTCAGGGCAAGGTGGCATTCAAAGATTAGGTTGCTGTTGGGTTGTTTGTTTTCTAGGGCTTTGAGCACAGCTAGATTTTCGGATAGGAATCTAATTCCATAGTTAAATATAGGGTAACTAAACGCTTTACAGCAGAAGCGGCTTGTGTTAGGGCGACACATTCACTTTCAAAGATTGAACTGTGTGTGCCTAGCGGTAAGTGAAAGTTAACGTTGAGGTCGAGGGAATGTACGCCAGCACCTGAACCGTTGTCTATTTTTGAGCCATCTGTGTAGATGCGTACTTCATTGAATCCAAACTGATCCCTATCTTCCTCTACAGTTTGTATGATATAGTTATTGTTGAACATAGATTGATTTGGTGTTCATCACACGGGGCCGCAATGAGGGGTTGGTACTCAATCGCCCAGTCTAGCATTTCAGCGTGTGGGCTGGTGAGATTCTTGCCCCATATGCCCAGACGCAACAGCCTCATGGCAGCCAGCGCTCCTACTGTTGTATGTATAGCTCAAGGGGCATTTGTAGGGCTATCTCCATGGCTGCTGTCGGGGTGGCCCTCATGCAGCCCAGCATCTCATAATATTGGATGTCCATTCTAGTACCTTTGTTTCTCTTTTCAGTGGTTTTTGTTTTTATAATAATTAATTTTTACCTACAACATTTTTTTCTACAGATTTTACATGGACATTTTTGATGAACAAAATTTTTATGGGATTGTCCCAATAACAAATTTTTTTACGTCTCATAGATCACAAGATTATGGACCAGCATCAATTGATAAAATGGCAGGTGTTTGATAACGCTTAATCTATCAAAGATCATCCACTGACAAAGCACTTTATGAATAAGTCCCGTGTTTCATATGAAAATATATTTTTTGATAACGATAGTAGATAATAATATATTATGTACTCGGAGTTAGGTTCACATGCGGAAGAAAAATTCAGCCTCTAGAAAGATTGCAAATATTGTATGCCTACTACCCTTAATCTAGATTTTAAGATGAAGGGACGCCGCTGCAGTAGGCAGAGATGTTTCCTACGTAGTAAAAATAAGTACTTATGTAAGATATTTATTCATGCGTACTATAAGAAGGTAAGTTATAAAAACAGAGATTTTACCTAAGTTTACTCGGTTACTAACATTTCAATAGATATCAATCAACACAATATAATCTGGGGGCATGGCAGTGCCCCCTCCAAGGGGAGCCAAGCGAAGCGCAAGGGCACTACCTACTGGTAGCGAAACGGTCAAGCCACATATTTTGACTAAGGTGTAGAGTTTGAAGTTAGGCTTGTGGAGTTAGAACGTGTAGGGTTAGAAACTTGGCTCAACATGAAATCTGATAACTTTTTGACAGTGCGTAGTCTCGTCTTGGCAACATTTAACATGAAAATGTTTTTGGTGGGTTTATTTGTCTGAAACTCAGATTAGAGAAGAGTAACAGATAGCGCCTACGGAACACGAGAGCGCGAACAATGCCAATGCATATTTCAAAACGATGACAAACTAACTTTGCTATGAAACTATGCGTCGAACTGCTTTCTCGTCATAAGTGATTTCTTATTTTATGTTAAAAAAAGTCGTCTTGTATCTTTAAACATTGCAAAAGTTGTGCCCAAAAACATAAAAAAGAAGCTGGAATATCTTTCCAGACGTAACTATTGTTTATTTTGTAGTTTTATTATTCATTTACCCACTAGTAATTGCGGCTCACCCGAACACAAAATATTGGCAGTAATTCGTTGGTGTTGCCAGTTTACATCGAAATAAATTTCCTTGAATCAGGGCAATGTGCATGGGGCGTAGGTTAATCGATTAATTTATACATTTATACAGACTACTTTTGTAACTATTATGCCATCATTTTTAGTGGTTCAGTATCAGTAATAGAACGCATTTCCATTAATTGTTCAAAACTCAATGTGCCGATTGCACGCGGCGGGGATGTGACAAGGGCGTGGGGTACACGGAAGCGGGAAAATCATACTGTAGCTTAGCGCGCCCATAGTTTCCATAAAATAAGTTTCAAAGTAGACATCTTTCGTAAGCGATTACCTTTAAAACGGGATCTGTGGTTCCCAGAAACAATTGTTTTTCAATTGTGCCTGCTAATTAGCGCTCAAGGGGCTAAATATGCCTACTACTACCTACCTAATAGAAATTACCAAAAATCATTATTAAGTATTTTTTTCTGTGTTGAATATAAATTAATAATAACCATTAAGTGAATTTTATTTAACTTTTATTCTATTAGAATTTATTCAATAACCATTATTCTGTCCAAATACTGCTTGAGTACCGATATTGCAAAAAAAATTACAATTTCTAACATTAATTTTAAAAAATTTCGGCAGTTGTGTATTTTTTGTTCCCAACATCTGGCATCCTTATGCATCTCCACATGCTTGGCGAACAATGGCAAACACAAAACAACAAACACGAACGTGTAGATGGGTGTTTTTTGTGTTTGCCTGTTTTTGTTTGTGTTCGCCCGTGTTCGGCATCGGTGTCGGTTATTGTGCACAAATCAAAGGGTGTTTGACAAACAAGTTTGCGATGTATCCAGACGCTTGTTCAGTTCAGTAGTATGCCCGAGCTTGTGGGCGGCGGACGGAGTTAATAGCGGTGGTCAAATTTAGGAATCGTGACATTTTGTGTATCCTAAGCTAAATTGTAACAAAAATATCTGATTGGTCTGAGGAGGTTAACCCGAAAGCAATCGCTGCCACAACAAGCTCGTCGTCTGCCATGTTTGCCAATCCGAAATATACTAGCACGTTCGCCAAGTCTGTGGATGCTGTCTTTGTGTTAAATGATTGTGGTCAGTATTTGGCACGTGTTTGGCGTTCGCCACTGCTTGTAGCAAACAACAAGCGTGTGGATGCGGCTTTACACGCACACAGATGTACGTGTCCCTACAGTGCCGCTCCTCGCAGGCACGCACACATCAATAAATAGCGGCACTGCTCTCGTGTTCCGCAAGGCGTTCTGTTTCTTTTCTCTAATATGAGGTCTGATACATCAGTATTCATAAACAGCGTATGTAATTAGTTAATGATTCAAATTGAAACACTATGTTTTGCATCAATAAGTTGCTATTGATTTGACAAAGTTTGACACTGAATCACTATGACACTGAGGTTTACTGTAAGTGAACTCAATTATGGATTAAGCTCGCCTTTGTACATAAGCGGATCTACTGTATTTGTATATATATGTTTTGTGTAAAATAATGAATATGAATAAGTTTTTGTAACAAAATTATTACGTCCAACAACCCTATAGGCGCTTCAAAATATAAAACAAGGCAAAATTTTACCGTTACGGAGAAATATTGTGTCAAGATATCGAACTCTTAGTACAAATGAATAAGTACCTAAATTCCGATTCTGAATGCCTCGGGACCCACGCAAGAAGTACTTAGGTACTGAGATTAAAAGAAAAACAGCCATGAATCAGCATGTAGATTCTGCTAAGTACCTATTCATACACTAGATAACTTATGTAAGATACATTGATAATAATCTAGATATGATTTGCTGAAGCATAATGATATGTCATTTTTAGGGTTCCGTACCCAAAGGGTAAAAACGACCGTCTGTCTTTCACCAGGCTCTATCTCATAAACCGTGATAGCTAGACAGTTGAAATTTTCACAGATGATGTTGTAAAAACGACCGTCTGTCTTTCACCAGGCTCTATCTCATAAACCGTGATAGCTAGACAGTTGAAATTTTCACAGATGATGTATGTTGCCGCTATAACAACAAATGCTAAAAACAGAATAAAAGAAGTATTCAAGACCCATATAACAAACGTGATTTTTTGCCGTTTTTTGTGATAATGGTACGGAACCCTTCGTGCGCGATTCCAACTCGCACTGGGAGGGTTTTATTTAATATAAATTTTGAGTAGGTGTTAGGATCGGTTACAAAAGCCGTGGTATAACGAAAATTTTCATTGTGCATACAGAGGAGTGGGATTCTCTGTGTTTTCTGATAGCTTACAACCTGTGGGTCTTTGAGTCTAAAGTGAATAGGTTACTCCTAGGTAAGCGTGCTCCATCGTCGACCACATGAACAAACGATATAATTACACACGAGCGCAATAGTAAAAAGTGTTTGTTATTTCGTGTTGTTAGAACTCATTACAAGCTCGTCATTATCACCACATCCGAGTCCTGGTCCCGCGTACGCACTTTAGTTAAATCATCATCCAGTTCCCGCCACTCTCGGTGTTAAGAGTGTAGGCACTTACTTGTTGTCAGCACAACTGACGGGGTCCGCTAGGGCCGATGCCTGTCTGGGTCGCGGATAAATTTGAAGAGTTACCGCGGCCCTGGCACAAGCAACTGAAGGAACACGGGTGAGTTTTAGTCAGTAAAAGTCTGACACGCCCTTTCGCTTCACCCAGAGCGGGAGAAGTCATTGGATGATTTCCCAACCAAAAAAAAAACAAAAAAAAAGGTACTTACTTGTGCGGATAAGACAGTATTTACAAATTTAGAAATAAATACACAATAGTAGATAACAATCAAGTGTAAAATACTTTATTATGTTATTGTCAACAACAATGTTATAGTAATATACTTTAACTTACACAATAAAGTAAAATCCCTAATAGTTCCGTCGTGTTAAACTCAGGCTTGTCAGATTTTCATGGTCGTCTGGCTATTTCCTCAAATATACTCGTATTTCTTTTTAAATTAACGGACACAGCCGTTTTTTTCTAAAAGAAAAACGAACTCGTAGCAATCATAAAGCACTAACTTTTTTATGCCGTCTTTAATGAAAGAAAGATTATTAGAAGAAGAATAATTCAGATTTCGTAGTTAGATTAATTCAGATTCTATAGTCCAATTTACTCAAGTTTAATGTAAGTTCAAAATTCTTTTTTGACCATTTAAAAAAAGAAAGCTTAGATCTATCTACGTGTATCTATAGTGCACGGCACGAAAGTTGGCAAGATTTTGGCGTAGTGGGGATAAGTTCGCGCATATTCCGCGTACTGACCAACCACCATATAGATTGAACGGAACGTGGACGCGAATTTTGTAAACGCTGTTTAAAAAATTACTATGAAAAATTAGGATAAAGTTTTAGATTATCGGATAAAATATAAAAAAATGCATTCAAATATATACTGTCAATCAGATAGTTTATCGCAAAGAGGTCACGCAATGACGTAAATGACAACGCAATTGATGCCGCACCGCAGACACTTGAAGTAAATCCTACTCCAGATAATGTTGAAGATTGAACCAATTGAAGTATTTATGTAAAGCTTGTACTGAAAGTGGTCTCTGAAGGCTTACGAGGATCAAATACACGAGTGATAATGATAACATTGTCGGTTTAACTGTCTTGTTGGTCTCGCAAGTGCGACTGCTGAGCTTGTGGGGTCCTTAGTTCGATTACCAGATCTGGAAAAGTATAGAATAGAATAGAATATAATTTATTGTACACCAAAATGAAGTTATACATCTCTTTTCAATAATACTTATAACTACGGGTACAAAGGCGGCCTTATCGCTGACAGCGATATCTACCAGACAACCTTTGGATGGACATAATTATCTAAGAATAAAACAGGGGGTAGTCTGTGATGTAATGCTAAATTAAAATATAAATACATAAATAAAAAAAATATTACTATATTAAATACTATACATAAGCTTATATATAAACGAAGCATAACACGGTAAGTTATGCTTCGTTATGTCGCTAGAATTTTTTCAGAAATAATCCTGAGTTTGGAAGTTAATGGTCTGGCTGGGCCTGGGAAAGAATGCTTAACTAGTCCATCGGACTATAATAATAAAGGAACAGAGAGTACAATTGTCACTACGGACACACTATTGCACTATAATATGCCCTACGCACTTAGATCTCCTTAGAGATTAGCTACCGTAGCAGAAATTCAAAAAGTCGGGCGTATTATTGATGGGCTTCAAGTTAAAGTTAGCGTACAAAGTTGACGTTTGGTGGCTAGGAAACAGCAATTTTTTTTGCGTCTTTTTTACAAAACGAACAACTATTTGTAGGATTAGTGCGGTTTATTCTTGTTGTAAGGGTAACATGTAGTTTTGTTACCGTGTTAGAATTTGCAGTTAGTCAGTAATTTGCTCGTAATTTTCCTATTATTTTTATCTATTATATGATATAATTGGTTAAATTATGATTTTCGCAACATTGAAAATCGCTTAGAAAATATTATTTTTGATACATGAATTAGGTTAATGAAAAGGTCAATCTGTGCGTGTAAAATGGCGCTTTGTTCTTAGTGGACTCTCTGTCTCCGGCACTTTGTGGTAGGCAGTACAAAGTCGTAAGGAAGATAATCTCGACTCCAAACTTTCATCTTCAACCTCGGACGTTAGAACGAAGCTAAGTCTTGACTTCCAATTCAACATAATTTCAGCTGAAAGAGGTCCACAGCAGCTGAACAAAGGTAATCAATCTCAATTATATTTAAGAAATTTATTTTGGAAGTTGAGAATGAAAGGGACTACGCCCACGTTTGTAATATTTATTGTAACACTATTATGAACACTATATTTCAGCATAGGTATCAGTCAGATCATATAGTGTCAAATGTCAAATTGAAATAGATTATTAGATAAGATTTGATTTATCTTTTAAATCTTCAATCAGATCGAGGTACAATTTATTTTGGTCATGTGGCACATGCCCTTCGTATAATTCTTCTAGGACTTATAGGTAGGGCATTAGATAAATAATGATAAGATTATATTTGAAGATGCTATACGATGGATTAAATATTGAAAGTGAGGCATTGTTTTGCAACCTTGTACTAAAACGGTTGCAGGTGTTTTAAAACAACACTCTAGAAGCCGACAAAGTGATAAAGACTTTAATAAGCACATGAAGTTTAGTCATTCTTGAGGTGCAATACCAGTAAATTTCGCAATTACGCACATTCCTCCGATTCCTGAATTGAGAATTCAAAGTTTAGGAACCGTGGGTTAGTTAATTAAAAGCATTCGTAAATAAGTGCAAAGTACAGTCACATTAAGGCCTTAGACAAGTGGTAAACGCGTTGTGTTTTTAAAATGACTTTCAATGGGATTGATATTGACTTTTCGGTAAATAGCTAATTTAGTCATTTTAACTTTATAGCTCATGTCATTCTCAAACATTAATGTCTTTACGAAAAGCGTGGTCAAAGCGTGCAAACTGTTCTGGCGAATGGGCAACCATCTAAGCTCAGACTTGTAGCTCAACACGTGGTCCCATTTCCTGTGGAGAAACTTAATACAGTTTACCTAGAAACCTGACTTTGCCAGCAAAGTGTCGAATCAAAATTTAAAACGAGGTCTTCATTTCGACTAAAGGAAATATTGCTACAATTGAAAATGATCGGATTCAGAGAGCTATCCACCACTCTACCAGTCATGTGCAAGCTTCTTATGGGGACTAAAGTTTATTTTTTTATAACGTTGCCCCACACTAGGAATTTCTTCCTGGGTCGTGAGTGCATTTACAAAATTTTTGTAATTGTTTGTTTGGTTTGTTCACAAAAATAAAACTTCAGGCTCTTTCCAGTCTGATTTCAAACCTGGCCACTTAAAAGTGACTGGTCACATTACAAAAGCAATAAAGGTTACTGTAGATTACTGTCTATTGATTTAATTGATTTCTCCAATGCTTTTAACGCCATCAGTCACGATATACTCCTAGGAATAGGAGATCGCTATCCTCTTCCATTTCATGGATTCTTTCGAGACCAAAAATGGTTATCTTCATACCTTTAGGAACTTCAGCAGTCGATTCGCGTTGATCAGAGCTTTTCGAGCTGGTATGACTCGAATGCTGGAGTTCCACAAGGTGTATTATTTCTCCATTGTAGATAGTGCCTGCGATTAACATATGCCAATGATTTCCAACTTTATTCAGCGCCACGAATGGAAGGTCTATCGGATGCCCCATACAAGATGTACCTAAACCAGGACTTGGATGCCTAAAAATATTGGTCTGGTAGATTATGGTGTCCGTAAACCTTTTAAAAATGTCAGGCCATTGTAATGAGGGCTACCGCGCGCTTCCGTTAGGGGCGCTGAGCTAGACTAAGGTCTTCAATAATGTCAAATTTCATAGTTTAAATATGGCAGACTAAAAAAGGTACGGGACTTATCACTGCTTTTTATGTTTCAGAAAATATCATCCTCCTATTTTACAACAAAAAACGGGCTGCGCAAAACTGCGGTATATTCGATTTTATATTTAATGGCACTTTTACGGCATTAGGAATGAATATTAATTCAAACTCTGCTTTCGTGTGCGTTATAACAACGTTTAACAGCTACAGTTATCGACAATAGTGGCGTCAACTGTTGAGAAATCTGCAACAACACCATGCAGCGCACGGTTGAGCGATTGACTGCTGCGCTGCGTGTCGCGGATTCAATTCCCGCACGGAACAAATATTTGTATGACCTACAGATAGTGTTTCCGGCTCTGGGTGTTGTGTATGTGAGTTAATATGTTTGTAACAAACAAACCCCAAAAACTGCCTACGTAGGGAGAATATTTAGGTGTAAGGTACCAGGTGTCGACCGTGAAATCTCGTTAAACTTCTCTACCATCTTAACAAGCTAAAAATATTATAAGAAAACCATCAATCTTATATTCAATCGAAAGACGTCCACAGCAGCTGGTTATAAGCCTCCGCGCGTTGACACATCATATCGGATGGTCCCGTACGCTTCATCGGTTCCTAGGTCATTGTTGAATACTGTAAATAGCCACGCTATAATAGAACTATTTCCTATTATCCAGTTTTGAGAGAACATGCCCAGCGTGGGCGTTAAGTATACTATCTCACAGATAGATCCTATCTTGAGTTTTACATAGAAAATTGAAATCTGAAGCATGTATTCAAAGAGAATTGCCACATGATCCAGATAAATTTTGAAACGTGCCAATGATGTATTTATCTTAATTTGTCACACGGTATCAAGAAAAACTGGTATGAAATTGCACGTTTAGTCAAGAAGAACGTACAAGAAATTCCATACCTAATCTTTTTAAAAAAAAAGTGTTTTACAATATTTACATAAGTACATACATTAATAAATTCATATATGTGAGGATGATGCACCCAGAATAGCACTATACACTACGTACAGGTATAAAGTATTAAAAGCATTAACAGGTAAATTTATTAATTTGATAAATAGGAACATGGTTCTCACATACTTACAAATATTGCAAACATAGGTAAAATACCTAATTCAACACCAACGGAACAGTGTGTGAGTCAAATTCTTAAAAAAAAAAAGCAATAACTATGAATAGGAATATAAATTAACAAATTTGATTTTGTCCACGCTAAAGATTGCCCTATGGAGCAGGACCAGGATGTTTCCAAGCATTCTTATCTTGAATATAATCATCTAATTTGTAATATGCTTGTTTACAAAGTGTGCTTTTAACTAAAGTTTTAAATTTACCTTCATTTAGTTTTAATATATCACAAGGTATTTTGTTATAGAATTTAACACAGCACCCCATGAAAGATGAGTTTACTTTAGCTAGTCTATAAGATGGTTGATCTAACTTATCTTTATTTCTCGTATTACAATTGTGTCTATCACTGACTTTACTAAAGAGATGTATATTTTTCCTTACATACGTAATATTTTCTATTAATATTTTTAAATAGTTCCCTAAGAGATTATCGATGACTTAACTTATATATTGCTCTGACAGCTCTCTTTTGCAATATAAATATGGATTCAATGTCAGCCGCTCGACCCCGCAGTAAAATACCGTATGACATAATGCTGTGAAAGTAACTAAAATAGACCAAACGCGCGGTTTCTACATCCGTTAACTGTCTTATCTTTCTAACAGCATAAGCGGCTGAGCTTAGCCGACCCGCAAGAGATGTTTTGTGAGGACCCCATTGCAGTTTGTCGTCTAGAGTGATTCCCAGGAAAACTGTTTGATTTACAAAGTCCAGCTTTTCGCCATTCAATATGATGTCGCATTCGGTACTTCTAACATTCGGTAATGTGAATATAATAGTTTTAAGTAGTGTGTTAAAACTGAAAACAAGTGTATCGTACTTACTTGTCTTGCCGATACGAATTCAGTACATTCTGCTAAATACCTAGGTAAACAAAAATTACTCACTTTATCTGTAGGTGCCCTAGATGCCCTGAAAATATTATTTTTTCTGCTTCTGAACTCTAGACGAGGCACCCGTACACGGTAAAAAGGGAGGACCACTTTTCATGGATGTGGTTAGATATAGTAGGATAGTGGATGGGTTGCTTATTTAATTGAAGGTCTAAGAGAACCTAATTAGACTCCAAACAACTTAATGTACAAGCAATACGAAGATCTACATATTTTAGGTTCAACAAGCGAAAACAGATTTGTCAGACAATCGTTGACGCTCACAGAATTTGCTCAAGGCTCTCTTGTTCTTCGTAAATCTCAATATCATTATGCTGGGTTAACAAAAATTTACTCAATAAATATTCGTAACATACTAACGACCTCTTCTTCAGGTCATACCTATCACAACACAGCCTCGTGGATCTAAGCTGATCATCTGGGTTTTCACCAGTACTTGTCTCAATTTGACGCCGACCACATCTTTATCTCAACAACGGAACGATTGTCGTAAGTACTGTGAAACTGGGACTTTTTTATATTCAAGATGAATATCAAAATAATAAACAATTGATACAGAACTGAATTTGTTACGGTCACTATGTTTTCAAAGGATGGTGCTTTTAAGTTTTTTTATGCAAATATAGTATTGTATATATTGATATGGGCCTTAATGCCTGAAATAAATGGATAAATAAAAATAAATAAATAAAAATATCTAAAAGGGCTCTTCCAAAATCAGGGCAGCAGATTTCGCATAACATGAATTAAAAAAACAGACGTTACTAGTGTATTCGTTTAGAACTACGTGATTTGATGCAGTTTTCAAAATTAATTATTATTAGGGAATTCTTTGAGGATGGTAAGTAAAGCAATTATTTACTTTCGCGGTTGTATTTATTTATATATACTTTATTGTACACCAGAAAATACAGGAACAAAAGAAACTTAAAACTAAAAAATATACAACGGGCGGCCTTATAGATTGCCTGGACATGATATGGGGTTGTCAGGGGTGCAACAATACCAACAATGAATATAATGATACAATAATACTTAGTAAAATCACAAATAGATATTATATAGCATATATATATATATGCTATATAATAGATACATAAATACATACAAATTTAATATATAAGCCGTGAAAATAAATGACTTATGACAAAAAAGACGATTACAGCGACAAGTAATGTTCTTTGATGAGTCTTTTAAACACATGCAACGACTGAGCGCGTTTAATTGAGTCAGGCAATGCATTCCACAGACGTGCAGCCTGGACCGTAAAAGATTTATCCATTATTTTATCATAGATTGTATCTGCATATATGTACGCGCAAGCGTGTCAAGCAAAGTTCAAGCAAAAAAGGAACTGGCGACGCAGCAGCTGTGTGTAATAATATTACACGAACCATTTGGAGCCACTTTTTATCCCTTAATAACTCGAAATCTATTTAACATAGACTCATGAAATTTAGTTTGTTTATTAAAACTCCTTAGTTTAATTAGAATCTAAATATTCATAAATATAGATCAAACGGTTATTGAGATAATAACGTCTAAAAATCGTCATTTTTATCAATGACTGATGGATGATAGAAAAACCTAACCCACTTACAGATGACCTAGAAGATTGTAGCTTGGTGTCCAGCTGGATAATTGTGTGCATACAAAGGAAAAATTAAAAAATCTGTGATTTTTTACGATTTGAAACATTTTCCAAGAAATCGATTTTTATTAAAATCTAGCCCCTTTTGAAATTTTAATAACAGCAAAACTTTCGCAGAAAAATAGTTTCAATGATTAAAGTTCGCCTTTTACCCGACTACGGCGAACGCCAAAGGAGAGTTATGATTCTTACCCGACTATTGCGAAGCCAAAAGGATGGTTATGATTGCTACACAATCACGACAAAAACAAAGGGAGTACTGTGATTTTAACCGGTTTTATGTCAAATTTTGAGCTTTAATTTATCCTAAGTTATCTGCTTTGAGTAAATAATTCACCTGTTCAAATTAAATAAGTTATATTTTTAAATAGGAAACATTATTATAACAGAAAAAGGAAGAAAATGTGTTTTAATTTATTTTAGAATGTTGTATGTTCTTATAAATACATTTCAGGACTATTTACAGAACTTGGCACCAATTTGTATCTCAATTCTTTTGTCAGCGAAGTCAACAACCACGCATATCCTTAATATGGAACTTGGCTCCCATTTTCACATTTATGTTTTTGGTGGGATTTTAATATTATTCATTCAAAGACAGACAATACTTAGCTCAAACCTAGACTGTTGGGTTAAAAATACGAGTCCCTTTACAACAACACAAGTTAGCATTAAGGAAGGAATTTAAAAAAATCATCGCATGCGATAACTACAGAGTTTGAGTATGTTTGAAGAGTGGACGACGGAAGTTTGTTTAAAAGATCGTCATTTTTGCTGATGGAAAATCCCATAGAGCTCATGGTGCTTTGGTAAAAGATAAAAGGTAGTAATCTATACTTCCATACTAATAATTATAAATGCGAAAGTAACTCTGTATGTTTGTCTGTTACCTTTTCACGCTAAAACCGCAGAACCGATTTAGATGAAATTTGGTTTGGAGTTAGTTTGAGACTCTGGAAAGGACAACGGATAGTTTTTTCCCGGAAATCAGCCTTAAAGGGGTGGAAGTTTGCATGGTGAACGAATAATTTCTCAAGTTAGACAGCCCACACACCTACAATATTATTTCGCGATATAAAAAATCGGCTATGCAAAGTAAAAATGCTACGCAGACGGAGTCGCGTGAAAAAGCTGGTAAATAGTAACTATTTTAACGTAGATTTTCAACTACTGAGGTCTAATTGAAATACATTAATGATCTTATATTAGTAAGTATTTGAATTATTTGAAAACAATAAAAATTATGCTGGTTCTTGAATTATAAGCAGACAGAGAAAGAGAGATACATTGCCTTTTTGCAACATCACTGCAATTATATATTTATTTTATTTACATATGATTAAGTATAAGAGCGATTACTTACCCGTCTGCCCCGAGTTATTTATTTATTCAGCACATGTGTATGGTTTATGATCTCATTACTTAATCATTTAATCTGCTAGGAGCGACGAACTTCATAAAGAAAACACAGCTGTTAATGTTTTCTTTTAATTTCTTTCTGTGAAATGATGTTATTGCGTATCCATATTTACATTGCTGATTGCATCCAGTTTATTTCGAAGAAATATTCAGCGCCAATGCAGATGAAAATAAAGAAATGCCTTTTTTAAGTTTTGGAGATGGAGAGTTGGGCCTATAATTCTTCGACAGGGTATTGTCGCCCTTCTTTGAAAAAGAGTACCACCACAACCCTGCACCATGCCTGTGACGTTTCCCCTTCGAGTATGACGGAATCAAAAAGCTTCTGAAGGGCCATAAATACTGGTTTTCAACAGTGCTTATGGCCCTTCCCTGAACTCCTGAATGCACCCACGTTCAGGAGCTTGTCCGTCATTCCGTCATCACCCGGCGCCTTGTTGTTTGTAAGTCGTTTCAGAGCCATCCTAATCACGTAGAGGCTGACGTCCGGGATGTCTTCTTTGGGTATAGTGTCGGGTCTAACTTTTGGATTGTTTGCTAGATTCTCAACGGGTTTACTGATTGACGTGTTCAACTGCCCATAGAACCTCTCGATCTCCCTGAGAAGCTCTGGTTTCGCGGATGCGATCCTGCCATTGTCGGTCTTCAGCTTCTTGAGCTGACTCGACATCTGCACAAATCTCTTGCAAACACATTGGAGCCCTTATTCCGCTTTATCGCATGTTTAATACGCTCGGTATTAAAGGTGAACGCGCACCTATCCGCGCCGCAGGAGCCGCACGCGCCGCAGTCACCGCATTTTCTCGAGGCCCCGCGCTATCCACGCCGAACGCGCCGAACGCGCCGTACGCGCCGAATGCGCCGAACGCGTCGAACGCGCCGCACGCATCGTATTCTGTAAATCTTGAACAATATTTTCTATAAGGATATGAATGAAGTCTACGCGCCACCCGCACCGCACTCGCCACAAGCATCGAACGCGCCGAATCTGATGACGTCATCCGCACGCGCTGGTGGAATCCGTATACCTACAGCATTTTGCTGAAATGCGGGTCGTGCGGCGCGGATAGGTGCGCAAGGCTGCATACGATTGCATATAAAGATTTATAAAATGCGATGACTGCGGCGCGTACGGCTCCTGCGGTGCGTCTAGGTGCGCGTTCACCTTAAAGCGGCGGAGGTCGCTTTCCGTCGTTCGTTTTTTGTCCGTCTATTATTGAGCTTCCGGTAGTTCCACGCATCGTTTGAAGACTGCAGGATCATTTCACGCCTCTTCTTCATGAGCTTGAAAGTATTAAATAAATAAATATCTTAAAGTAATGCTAGTAGTATTATAAGTAGTATTAGCTTAAAGTATTAAATAAATTAATTTAAAGTTATTAAGTTTAAATAAAAATTATTATTACTTTCTGCATTTAAAGTTGTTTGTTTTGTTAAATCATGTGGGTGTACCTACTATTATGGGTGCACCTCTGAGTAAGCTTTCGGGGAAGGCATGCGTGATGTTATATAAGTTATTAGGAGGAATAATTTAAACTAATTAGTTTTTATCAGCATTTTAGCTTTTCGGAATGTTGATATTTTTTTTAAATTTATTGAATTTCTAATTAAGTTTTTGGTCCGGTGTCGAACACGCATATTACAAAATATAGAGGAGATTCTTAATTCATCTGGCACCACGATATATATAAAATTGTATCTAAATAAATTAAACAATATAATAATACCAGCCTGTAAAGAGTAACTGCTCCCTGCAGGAAATATATTAAATAAATTTTATCAATGAAACAAAAATTGATGTTTATTTTACTTGCTGCGGGCCAAGGACCAGATTGTATCAACCTCAATTTTTAGATATTGTCAAGTCTTGTACTGCCTTATCTAAGAAAATATTGCACATTATTTTTCAAGATGGCTTTACAGGATAACCGAATAAAGGAGACCGAGATACTTTAGATCCTAAGTACCCACGATAATAAATATCCCCCGTAAGATCCCTAAGATCGGATGCATAAAAGTAACATAACAGATGATAATGTCAATCATATTGATAGCGTCGTGCCTAAGCGACAATGTAAATATTATAATGGTTTGCCACAACATTAGTGCCAGTGCTATTAGTAGTTCTGAACAGCGCACGTAAAACACGCTCATGGAATAAAAGAAAAAACGTGTTCTAATTTTGAATTTATAACAGTAAGTTTTATTTTTAATTTTACTTTTTTTGTTTTAATAAAATAATAACAACCTGCGTTTGCCCTACAATAGGGCAAAGGCCTTTTGTCTTAGATTATTAACTTTAATTTTGTTTTTAATGGCAATCTTAAGAATTATATTGTTTCATTAATTTAATTTTCTCAGTTTAATACCTTGCAATATAGACTTATTACCCAAGGTTATTATTCCTTTACAATTATTATTTTAAGAAGTTACTTTGTTATTTACTGCAGTGAAATTATTTATCTAAGGTGAAAAAAAATCATTTTTGTGGTATCCTAGGGCATTTGTATAACGTTTGGACAGATTTTGTGCATCAGAGATTTTAAATAGTTTTTATCGCAGTTTTAGCAATACTTTTGGTCATTTCAGTAAATTATTTTTAAAAGTAACCCAGGTACACATTATATTTTAGGCTTTGTTGAGGAAGTGCTTGTAGTGGTATGTAGGATTCAAGTTTTTGTGTAGATATAGGTACACAAATTAATACATAATACATTAATGACTCTTAGAGCCTTCGAAGTTATTTAGGATCAGGGTTTGGTTGCTTCATAAAATGGAATTATCCTCATAGTGAGTAACTGAAACTGGTCTCAAAATAGGTACCTTGTGTTGGTAAATATTTATTTGGTTCCTCATTATTTTTTGCCCGTAATCACATAATTAAATTTAACTAGCAGGTTAGGTGGATATTAAATGAAATTGCTACAGATTTATGAAATTTGGCAACCCTTGAAGATCTAATAAAATGTACAAGCCATTCGATTAATTCTTTTTTTGTTTTTGACACCCCATATTTAAATAATCCCTCAATTAAAATGGAGGTTGTACACAAAATAATAGATTGAATGGTTAGATATTTTTATAAGATAAATATTTTGCAATTTTTTTTTACAAAAAACATTAAAAATGGTGATTGTTAGAATTTTATGAAATCATGCACTTGATAAATCAATAATACGATTCGATACAGCTATGAAAATGTAATAATAACGTGTCAGAGTTTATAAACTCATTCTTACCAAACATTCATATAGGTCATTGTTTCAAACCTTTTCTCATTGGCAACAATAGGGTTAATTTAATTATGAATTTAATATTAGCGAGTATTATTAAATAGTGCACGTGCTCTTTAAAAAAAAACAATGTACATCTGCAATCCGCAGGAATTGCGTCACAAAGTTATGCCTTGGTTTATTTAAAAATAATATAATTATAATAATGTGCAATTTGGTAACAAAGCATACGATTTTTTTAAATATTCTGTATTGATGCATTATATTTTTTTCTTAAAACGATTTCTTTTCTTAAGATAGTAGAAAATTGGAATCAGAAATACACCAGAAATCGGAGGTTTAAAAATTCCTGTTTTACTTTTTTTTCCTAATCCTAAAAGGGTTGATATTTTTTGTCTCGAAGTTAACTACTCTAGTTACATTCTATATAAATAACATAATGTTTAATTTACCAAACGTACATTGAAATATTAAGGAAATGATAAGATACTTACTTGCTTGCTACTCCTTTAGCAAATATTTAAAAATATATTTATTTAACTAAGGCAAAACTTAAACTTTACCAGATAGGTAATCATTGTTTAAATAATATTTGTAGGTGTGAAAACAAATATTGTGTTACAACACTTCTAAGAATATAATGGTTAGAAAATTCTCGGCACAATATGTTTCGAATTCGAATTTATACCGCTAGAAAAATATGCTTTTTGGCTACTTAAACCATCTAAACCCACGGAACCAAAAGTCCGGTAGTCACATGTAGGTCAATTTAGCAGTCGCTCGATGTAAAGTATGGTTTTCAGTTGCATCTGGTTAAAATGGAAGTCAACCCCAATGCATAAAGGATGTGTCTGACACCGACCCGAAAAAAAATGGTATGGGTTCAGTACATGATTCTGGATCCCCTAGTGTTGGCATTTTTCGTCAAATTATTCAAAATTTTTGAATAATATTTTCCTTTTTGTACTGTAATCTAAAAATCAAGCTGATTATGTCACTAGAATACTGTGTTTCTATTTTTTATGTGAACCTAACATGTTTGTAACAGGTTGCCGAAATGTGAAGGTGCCGAGATGGGACTTAACCAACGCTTTTAATTTTAATTTCATTGATGTTTTTTTGTGAGAAAAGGGAATTCACGATCCTACCATGATATTTTATTTCACGTCGGTATCAGGCACACCACGTATAGTAAAATCCTAGACAGATGTTGAGTGACCAAATCGGATCTGCAATTCCGTTCTATTTTTTTGGTTATTTATGGTTAGCTATGACGAGGATTACAAAAGTCTAAAAGTTACATACTCACCTTCAATTTGAAAACAACCAGGTTATACCTAGTTATCGGCAATATAAGAATTACAGATACGAAGGGAATTTGAATGTGGAATGTTCTTTCTTTTATCTTTAATAGCATTTCATCATTTCGTAAACATGATCAATACTAGAAAAAACTTGAAAGAATTTATTGTTTATAATGTTATATTATTCACCCTTGCTTCCGATTGTTCTCTGCTTCTATCTTCCTACCAGCCTCAGGGTATTGGAACTTAGAAACTATAAAATAATAATATTCCATGAAAGAAAACGACGGCCCGCCTGCTGGCAAAAGGTGCACTATGCTGGGTGACATCACCTTCCGGATCGCGATCTTGGGGTCAAGATCCCAAGACATAGTTGGGGTTCCAGTTATTTTAGGACCCAATGGCTTGGCACCTGGCGAAGGAAATAGGCCAGACAGGATGAACATAATACCTTGAGTAGGCCGTTGGCGTAGGATGTCATTACCCTTGCCCCATCGTATATTCCTAGCACAGCGGGCTGTGCTGGTACGTCTACTGCAGATAAAATCCTTTCTGATAGTTATACGTTTGGGAGGCCCGTGATTGAGTTTTTTGGTCATTGGCAAACATGTAAGTCAACTCTTCACGTGTCAAGAAGGATGCCTTTTTTGGACAAAGAATTGTCACTGTCAACCATTTGAAAAGCCTTACTTTTCGTAGTCATAGTGATGCGTACAAAATTGTTTCGACTCCAAATGAGTTCTACATACGGTACATAAGTCTTGCATAATATTGTCTCAAAACTGAATAAACAAATCGATCGAATGTAATTTATTATCTCACGGATTTAAAAACAAATTTTCGACAATGGCTTCCAAATAAACATGTCAGGTCAGGTTATGCTCACTTATCTTGAGTAAGATTGTTTCAACTTTGATCAGAGTATTAGATACGAAAACATTTCAACGCATTTTCATTTCAATAGAACCCAATTACATTTTTGTGCATTTCTTTAAATGAAAACAAATATTCTTTAATATTAGGTCAAGTAATTTTTGGAACATTGTTAGTTTATGGTTTATCGAAGGCAAACCCTGGACGTTTTACTGATACGTTTAGGTGAATACAGGCTGATAGAAAGCATTACTGGTGATTCTCGTAGGATATATTTTATGTTAATCTCTTCCATGTTCAGTCATATATATTCACGTGGTTGTTTAACTATTGTAACTGCTATGTGGATAGTGAACCTGTTAAAGTATTCTTCTATATAACTATTCAACATAAAGAAGATCCATGATTCAACACCTTTTTTTTTATCGTACATTATGTAGATACCGCATATTTTAATTGTTGGATCCATGTTAATATATTTTCTCGGTCGTTTACAAATATTTGTTTCGCGTGGCATTTTATGCGTTGACATGTTTTTTTCCATGGCAATTTTGTCGTAAATAAGATTCTTGTTTAACAGTTTGCTTGTAACATTCATAAATGAACTGTTTATCGGCGCATACTTTCCCTATTGGTGTTTAACTTTTTTTTATGGTCTGCGTGATACCTGGCGCAATGAGAACTTTTTCTTTCTTTCTTTATTTACAAACTGTACCCTTTTCTGTGGTATTTCTCTGCCTGCCTAACATTTTAGCAATAGGAATGTTTCTTGTATATAAAAATTATAATTCTATTTAGTCCGTCAGTGAGATTATCAAATAATATTGGATTGTATTTTCTGCTTTACCAAATCAATAAAAAATTACAAAGATTAAAGTGCATCAAAGTTCAGGAGTGAGGGCTTGTGACGTAACTATGTCAGTATAACGTTACTGACGGCGTGACGTTACACGATATTTCAACGCATTATATTGACGTCGTTTTATGTTTAAGCGTCAAAAGAAAAAATACGTGTCCAATATTTTTTATTAATCTCACTGCCGAACAAATAACAAATTTTCTGTTAACATCCCTATTGACTCATGTCTAAATATTTACTTCTTTCTCGGTTTGACTTTTCAATAACATACATTTAAATTTCTTGTAAACGTTTCCAACTTTGTGTAAAATCTGAAAACAGAATAATAATATACATTTTTGTTACGGTTTTATTTACGCTTTACACTGAATTTGTAATATTTAAGCGGCTCGGTAATTTTTTTATTGGTGGTTTTATTCCGAGACTAAATTTTGAGCTTAAATTAAAATCAAATTAAATTAAACACATACAGAAATAAAAACTTAACTACTACCTACTACTTAAAGTTTTTATTTCACTAACTTATAGTGAAATAAAAACTTTGACTTTGAAAAAAATATCCTATATATATTGTTTTTATCCTAACGTAACGTAATCTGCTTTATACTCATACATCCTGGTCCTTCGTTTATCTTTGTCATGAAAAGTGTCGGATAACCTCCGCGGTCCTTAGGGAAATCCGATCCCAGCAATGTGTTATAAAGTACAAAAACAAAAACTCCTAGAGTTTGTAGAAAATACGCTTTTTATTACTCAGTGGAAATTCTTGCAAAGTGTGCAATGTCTTGCAATTAGCATTCCAGGTAGAACTTTAATCAGGTATAAAAATCTTACATGTAAAATTTTCTTCTAATTTTTATTATTTTACCTACCTTGATACTTGTAAATTTAAAATATACCATAGTGAAACAGGGTGATCTGTAACACAGAAACTATCCTATTTCAAATACTCGTCTCCATTCGAGGTTATTCGTTCGGTTGAACAGTAACTGTAATTTTGATGTTGAAAATTGGCATTTGGTTTAAAGAAACTCCAAACGGATCTCCACATGCTTTTTTGAAAACGGACAAATGTAGGAAACTAAAAAAAAAAAATGAACTTGGAACAGCTCTTTTTAGCAATAACATTTACATTCCAACAGAAGCGTTAGCAATTAGAAATATTTCAAAGTTGAACAATAGTTGATACTTTCATTGTTATTATAATTATTTCTTATTGTAATAATGTTATTTTAAATAGCAGAACAAAGCATCGCACTCACGGTGGTTTGTTACGGCTATCACCTTGTTAGAGATATTGTAATGAATTGTATGGTAGTAGTTAATCTAATTACTACAGTTTATGCCCAGTTTAGTTAACACTACAATCGTTAAGTCCGATGACGTTTCTCATTTTATATGCCGCGGTAACTTTGTACGTAAGAAATTGAAAATCAAATTAATTATCCTAATGAATTACTACATAATATATTACCCATACACTATAACAGCGAGTATCATTCGTAAGCATCAAGTTTAATTATTATTAAGTTATTTTATAGCTGTCGAAGCCGACTTCTTAAATTGTGACGGGTATAAGTGAAACTACTGCCACGTTGGGTTCGATTTCCAGGACGGGCAGTGTTATTGGGTTTTTCCATCTGACATTTCTTTGTTATAGCCCGGAGGCTGGATGGATCTTGTGCCCGCTTGATGGCTGTAGGCCTGATGGCTAATATGACAAAACATGTAAATACAACAACAACAATAACAACAACATGTTATAACATAGTCCTTAAATATAACTGGCGAAATATGGTTGTACTATAAGTTTACCTCTGCTTAGTCCTTCGGGGAATATCTAAGGCGTGATGCTTATGTGTTTTACTTAAGTACTTATTCAAACTTTCGTCGCTGAGCCGGGCGTTAAATTCCCAAAAATGTATTTTTATTAGTAGACAACTTTAATTTCAAAGACTAAACTGACATTTTGGGGGATTGCCAATTTATCATAACATAAAAATAGTGCCGTATCTTGAGTGATCGAAAATCGAAGTAGATCTAAAATAGAACTATTTCACGGCCAAAAAAAATCATTTGTTAAGAAATTAGAAATTATTATTATTCTACTCATTTATGTCAGACCTCATTTTATCGATCGTATTAATTTCACTGTTTATTTCTTATTTCACACAATAAAAGTTTATGTATTATGTGTATTAATACTGTTATATTTAAATATAACATTCATTCATAAAACATTTATCTACACCAATTGGTAACATTAAATTGAGGAGTCATGTCGATTCGAAGATTTATTTATGATTAAACCTTACGTACAACCCTGTGTTCCGCGCTTGCAACATTTAAAAAGAAAATACGGTCATTGGCAGCTGTCAGTTTAGTCTACGAAATTAAAAGTCACAATATAGTTACTTTAATTCGGACAGATGTCCGAAATAAAGTAACTATATTGTGACTGAAAATGTGAAAATTTGGACACCTTTGACATCTGTCAAAGGTGTCCAAATTTTCAAATTTTATTAAAATAAAGAGTGTCAAATTTTATTAAAATAAAGAGAGAGCTTTTTCTATAGAAATTTCGGATTTTTTGGCTAAAAGAAAGCAACGATATTCTAAAATATGTAATACAAAATAAGTATTTTATTTGAACGTCAAAGATCGTAAGAATGTTTGATATTAAATACGAGATTTTAAGTAAAATATTTATTCGTAATTAATTTATTATGTATATAGAGTCATCATTGTTTGAATTAGTTGCATTTTTATGAGGAGTCGAATGTATGCTTTTTACAAAAAAATACAGTCACATGGTTCATTAACCTATTTATTGATTAAAATTGTTGTTACTTATTTAAATAATTATCTAAGCGGAACCAAAACTCGTATTTTTATGATACAATCCATTAATTTTTTTTGTAAGAACAATCTGTTACCTAATAAATGTGATTTATTTAATTTATAAGCCTGTTGTCCTTGCGAAGATTGTAATAATAGACTTGGGTATTGTCGTCAAGATTTTCCAATCAGTTATCCCTCAGTTTACATGCATCGCTGCTTAGATAAATTATAATATAATGATTTTCTTTGGTTTTTAGGTTTCAGCTACATAATTTAATAAAATACTCATCCCGCTTTAATATTTTAGCGTTTGAAAAACTTACGCGTTCGTAAGAAAACCATATTGTTTTCCTATAATAATTATCCTACATCGTATTCTTCAAATCTTCACAATGGCTGCTATTAAGCTTGAAATAAAACTAACTCAGCTTACAGCCAAAAAAGAAGCTATTTTCGAAAGAATAAATCGCTTATATACTTCATCCAAAAATGTTTCAAATTATGATTTACGCTCAAATGAGTTATTTTTGGCACAATTTGAATCCATTATGTCGTGCTTTTCACCAGGTCCCCAGTGTCCTGAATAGTACTCATGGTACCTTTTTGGGGTTCCGTACGCAAAGGGTAAAAACGGGACCCTATTACTGACTCAACGATCCGACTGTCTGCCTGTCCGTCTGTCACCACGCTGTATCTCTTGAACCGTGATAGCTAGACGGTTGAAATGTTCACAGATGATGTAACTCTGTTGCCGCTATAACAAAAAATACTAAAAACAGAATAATTACTATATTTAAGTGGGGCTTTTCCATACAAGAAACGTGATTTTTGCGATAATGGTACGGAACCCTTCATGCGCGAGTCCGACTCGCACTCGGCCAATTTTTTTTATAGTGGCTTACGTCTGAAGCACTTTTACGACTAATTGTATATACCCTGGGAAGGCAGCTATACTTTCAACTTGCTCAATATATAATACTTCATCATGGCGTTTGATATTTTCTTGACACAAAACACATTCAATTAATACAAAGAACGTGAAAACCAAAAAAAAAACTTCTATGCCTTAACGAGAATATCTAAATCTACGTGGGGTCTGTCTTTTGCGACTTTAAAGACTATTTATGGGGCTACTTACTTGGGTTGTATCTGCTATGGACGCCTGTTTGGGCTGATAGGGCCACAGGGGCGGTACGACGTAAATTACTTCAGAGTCAGCGTTTGGCTCTGATAATCTTATGCAAAGCATACAGTACGGTTAGTACTGAGGCCCTACCGGTACCTGCTGACGTTCTTCCGGTCGATCTTGAAGTGTAGCGACGTGCTGTGTTTAAACCACATATTGACGTCTGGGAGGAACTTTTATCCGAATGGCAATGTAGCTGGGATAATTCCATCAAGGGATGACACCTCCACCAATTCTTTCCACACGTTCGCGTGCGGCTGGCCAGGACGTGGCTGGAGGTGGATCACTGTGTTGCCCAATTTCTCACAGGGCATGGTAACTTTAAAAGTAAATTATTTTCCTTCAAGCTTGTTGCCTCGCTTTTATGTCAGTGTTCTACATCAGACTGCGAATATGTAAAATCTGCACATCTTATCTTATGGGAGTGTATTCTTTGGCAGAATGAACGCAATACTATGTTGAATTATGTACAGGCTGTATCAGGAGCTGTTTACTATACGGACCTTGTGGAAACTAGAACAAATTTCCGTGTGTTCAAGCGTGTTTACCATCCCTATTATTGGAATTAAATATACAGCTCACAATGTTAGGACCCATTAATATTAATGCAAATTTTTATCCGTGGTCCTAGACAACTGGGCTTATCCCAGTTGTAAACGACCCTTTGTGCCTATTGGTCTTGTTAGTTCTGTCTTTTGTCTGTAATTTGAATTTTTCCTACTCCTCCATTATTCTTTTCTGATTAATTTCGTTGTGGGATCCAAGACAGTTAAATTCATTATCCGGGACTTCGTCGAGCTTCATTGCCTCGGCGCTTTTCTGGTGGTCGCCACTGTTAATTCTGGCTTTCAGGAGTTGCAGTGGTTTGGGAATAGTGCGGCGAGATTGTGCTGAAAGAAAAAAAATACAAAGAACGTTTGTTGTACATTATTATCGCGTGTTAAGGTAAACGAAAGATTGACTTACCCTTTAGAGGCCCTTCCAATCCAAGGCTACTTATCTTCATCTTTTTGCGTTGCAGAATTTTAATACAATATAATTTCCCCCTTACTTAACTTAATAGCAACGAAAAGGAAAATTCCGTATTTTTTTCAGTTTGTTATTGCTACATCCATTAAGGACCAACCCACTTCTATAGATACATATACAAAGATAGTTTCATTGTAAATGAAGCGTAATGTCTGACTGTTGAATAAGATCACGCTTATATACACACATAAAGACAATCAAATCACTTCCTAATTAGATCATCTTGGCCGGCCATAGCGGGAAACAGAGTACAGGTCATTTCTTCAACTCACTCAATAATTTTTTTGACTCTGAAAGTTTTCATTGGTTGTGTAATATCGTTGCGTGACAGCACTTCCTAGAGTTACAGTTTCCTTAATGATGAGGGCCATGATACGGCCTTTTAAATGAAATCAGATGAGTTTAATGATTTGCAATCAAACTTTAAATGTGTATAGTAAAAATGCCTTATTGGTATAGTGGCCGCAAGGGGAATCCCCGTCTTGACATAACATTTTAAGGCATAATATTGTTTAGCATAACGTTTTCGCATAACCTTAATTAGCATAATAACACTGTGGCATAATTATATTTTGGCATAATGCAAAGGTAACCATATCGATCATTTGGTCTAATTTGTTTTGGCATAATTTGGAGTTGCAAAAATTTTTGAGGATTAATATTTAGGTTAAAGTGCGACGCCGAACATAGGCCTCCCCCAATCGTCGCCATATAGACCGGCCCCGTGTGTCCTGCATCCAGCGGGTCCCCGCAACCTTCACCAGGTCATCGGTCCACCTGGTGAGAAGCCTTCCAACGTAGCGTCTTCCAGTTCGCAGTTGCCACTCCGGAACTTTTCTGCCCCATCGGCCATCCATTCTGCTATTAATAGGCCCTACACACAGTGGCAGTGGCCACTTAAGTTTGGCAATTCTTCGGGCTATGTCGGTAATCCTGGTTTTCTTGCGGATCTCAACATTTCTGATTCGATCACGCAAACACACTCCGATCATGGCCCTCTCCATTGCCCTTTGGGTGACTGTAAGCTTTCTGATCCCATTTTGAGCAACCATGTCTCTAGAGCCATAGGTCATAACTGGCAACACACACTGGACATAGACTTTTGTCTTGAGATACTGTGGTAAGTTGGGCGAGAAGATACCTTGCAACTTCCCGAACGCTGCCCGGCCCGTTCCCTAATACATGAGACTTAAAGATAACTGGTGATACTATACGTGTGAACCTCTGCCCAGCCCTTTGTGGAATACGGGCGTAATATTATGCTATGGTAAAATATGACTGAGTTTACTATGTAAGTCATGTTCATTGTGAAAACTAGTAATAACGTAAACTAAGTAGCAGTTGCTATGAAACATTGAACTCATTGAAAACGATGAAACGATTTTAGCGTTCCGCGGTTGATTTGTTATGGCCGTATTTTACGTGAGTAGGTTAATGCCAAAGTATATTAAAAATGTAAGGTTATTGTTTACCTGTAGAAGTAAATGGAAAATATGAACCTATAATAAAATAGAATATTTAATATTCGCAAGTAAATGAAGTTTATAGGTACGTTCTTGAGTAAATTTCTTAGTCACTTTTTAAATTAACTTTACCTTACTTTATCCTTATAGACCTGCGTGTATAATTTGCCGGTTAATCACAAATTCCATAGGAAAGTAAACCCCGTGATCAATGTCCTTGTATCACTATCACTTTATCAATACACACGTTTCTCACAATAATTCAGTAGATAGACCCTGGTATCATTCATGAATATTATGTTTTATTAAAAATATACCTGCATATTTGAACAATGGAACCTTAGACTCTATCTATATTTTTTGGTACTAAATCCACTGCCGATATTATTCATGATATATTTTTAGTAATCTCTTTATTAAGACAGTTAGACTATATATGTACCTACTTCTATGTATTTACGATACAACAGCATTTGGCCGTTCAAACAATTGAGCAACCAATTAGGCACATTTAAAAAATTACCTCCCACAAAGTACTCGGACCTACCTACGGAACAATCCGGTTAAGTCCCGTTGCACACTTGCCAAACGAAGATGCTGTATTCGCGACCTTGCGACCGTAATCCGGTAGCGTTACCGCAATGAAAACTCCGTACCCAGACACCGCCATACTTTTTCCTGATTAGTCTTTGAGACAAATAGTCGTGTCCCGACCGTGCGCAAGAGTCCATCTCACAAATGAACTACGAGTAACAGTAGTGCTGTGTCAAAGTGTGTTAATTTAAGTTTTATTTGTTAAAGGTAAAGCTTCAAAATGCTAACGGGATGGCGATTAGCGTTATCAAAATGTAAGTTTTTTTTTTATTATGCCTTTTTTACAAAATTATGTTATATCCATCATTTTTTATATGAATAAAGAGATTCAAAAATTTAAAATATTAATAACCTAAAAATTAGTATACTTAAATAACAAAATCTTCAACATTAGAAAATAATTATTTAGGTAACCCTTATTGTTTTTTTTACTTAAATATTACTGTAGGCAAGTTTTAAAAAAAAAGCTACACATACTAAAGTACTTGATACTTTCTGGGTGAAGTTTAACCAATCATTTATTCAATATTTTATTCATTTTCTTTGCATCTTTTTACATTTTAGTAATTTTGATGGAAAAAGCAAAACCCTAGCAATACCCTTGTATACAGGATGAGTTTTTCAAGTGGACGTGGATGGCCAAATCTGAAACTATGAAGAATAGCGGAAAACATTCAAAAGAGTCACGACATTATTGAAAACTAAAACTGCATCATTGGATTTTTGAAAAATCAATTGTTCTAGCCAGAAATTGAATCCGATATTGGAAAAAAATCAGCGGGTTCGAGTAATTACTTCACAGAATCTGATCCCTATTAGTAACACTATCGAATGGTGTAATAATACAGCATGTATTTTTTTTTTTAAATCACCGGGTTCGACTCCTGGCTCGTGGCAGTTTTATTTTTCATCAAAATCGGCCTCGTGACCCCTTTTAGTGGTTTTCGCTTTTCCTCGTAGTTTTGGATTTGGCCATCCACGCCCACTTGAAAAACTCAACCTGTGTACTTATTTTTGATTTCTCGTGGTTAATTCATTAAGTCTTCAGACAGCTTATGCTATTGAATTCAATTCAATAGCATAAGCTGTCTGGCTCATTCTAACTAACTTATTATTTTTTCAGTGTTCATAATACCGCAAAGGTATGTCTTGGCGATCATGGCCCTATTGGCCGTGGCCAATGCGTATACTATGCGTGTATGTTTGAACTTGGCCATCACTCAGATGGTGAAGAAGTCAAATTCAATCTCGACGGAAGATAGCTTAGATCCCCTCGTATGCAAAGACCGGTACGGAGACGAATCGAATTCGACTGATATAAGAGGCTTCTATTCTGCAAAAGCTGATGATGTGAGTATTCTTGGTATTTTGTATTATATTAGCTAAAAATCAACGCAAGCTGCGATGAAAAACTGCGCTTATAGTAGTTAATTTCATAAATGAAAGTGCGAGTTCAGAAAATCAATACGTAGTAATATTTATTGAAGTTTTTTTTTTATTATTTATTACTGTTTTGAATGAAAAAAGGACAGTTTACGCTAGTTTATTTGTTGCAAGCAAAGTTGATATTAAGTCTTCGGGTGGGTCCAGTATGAAAAATTTTATGAGGATTTAATCAGTTCGTTTAAGAATAATGAGGTGTGTTTACACGCAAATCTGTTATATTTGTGGAAATTCAACAATGTGTTCAACAAGCATGCGTAGGACTTGCTAAATGAACTCACTCGGAATGGCACAAACACTTTAAGGAATCTATGTTAGTAGCCTGTATTGTTTCACAGTAGGGCTAAGTTCTCTGAGGGACCTTTTTCTCTTTCACTTTCCCACAGAATTCCATTTTCTGCTAGCACAAGCCAGACCTAACACTTATGTTTGTATACAGCATGTTTTTAAGCACATATTTCGTGTAGGTATTTTCCGGTTAGACTTTAGACGCGCACAGATGCGACTTCGCGATATATCTGCGCCGAAACTAGTCTGGCCAACCCGTGTTATCCACGTGATAGAAGACATTCAAATCTATAAACCGGAAAATATTTAGAGAAGAGTTCATACAGAATTAGGCTGGTACTGTCAATAACAATAATTATGAAAGATATAAAATACTGAAAAGAACCGATAGGTAACATCTGCATTTCCACTTCAAAACTATTCAAATGATTCTTAATACAAAACACATACCAACACTAAAAACAAAAAAAAACGAAATCAAAAAAAAAAATCAGTACCATCCAAATACTAAACAAAACAATTCTTATCAAGAACACAAAAACAGCTGCACTGTAGATGTTATCCGTATGACACGACAATAATTATGTAGGAAACAGCATTTCTTTTTCTTTTTGGTTTTTGTATAAAACGCATCTTTTATTGCTACTTAACCCGTAGATTTGTATCAACATTCAGTTTGCTTTGAAATATTTGAAAATGTTTCCAATCTATGATTGAAAATATTTATGGTTGAGAATTTTGTTGTAAAGGTTTATTAGGGTAAATTTGAGTGTACACATAACGTTATACAGGCGCCTGAATTATTTAGATGTTGACTGTACAGGTATGCTATAGCTGGATACCAAAGTTGATTAAACTTGATAAATGCGGTCTTTGACGTCAAGCAACCGTTGCAACATTACTTTACTAATATTTATTGAGACTAATCGTCTTAATTTCGTCTCTAAATTGTTTTTTTTATCTGGTAGGTAAATTAAAAACACTATTTGTCAAGCCTCTTTAAAAGACGTGTGCAATATATGAGCGATAATAATTTATAAACGAAACATATATTTATGTTTTGAAAAAATACGGGTGTTGAACTCAGGAATTACATTGAGATCAAAAATCAAATGCCTGGAATTTAAGTATTATTCCAATCCAAAGCAGATTTAAAATTTTCACTTTATTCTTAAAAGGAAAACCAGCCAAGTGCGTGTAGCACATTTAGGGTTCCGTACCAAACCGCAAAATCAAGTTGGTAGTAATAGGAAAAATGAGGGATATTCAAAAAAAAAACTGAATTATCTATTCATTGGTATTTGTAAGTGAAATATAAGTAATAATAAACTTTATAACCGAATTTTAAGTTCATAGGTCAATAGAAAGTTAAAAAAAACGGAATAAAATTTTGTAAAAGAATCTGACTTTGGTGGCTCAATCCTTCGTTTTCCAATATTAAAAAAAAAAAAACAGTATTTATCTACACAACGAGCTCTAAACAACAATACCCCACTCGATAGGGTAGAACAACATTTTTTTTTTCGCATCCCCCTTTAACTATGTACCCCTTAAAAACATTTAAAAATACTTTTTTGATATTTTGCAGCTTTGGGTCAAGAAGCACCTTTTATATTATTTTATATTATACTGTGAAAATTTGAAAACTAGCTCCAACCGTTTGGCTGTAAAACCTGTGTGACAAACGACGGACATACAAACAGACACGTGAGTGATAGAAATAGGGCTCCGTTTTGACCCTTCGAGTACGGAACCCTAAAAACAAACACAATCGACGGCAAAAATTGGTGAACATACGCAAAAAAACCACAATCATACAGTCGAATATATAACCTCTTCCATTTTTGAAAGTCGGTTAAATAGTTATAAAGCTAGATCAAAGTGGAATTGGGCTAGTTATTTCAATCTGTTGTATGCTGGAGAAGCAATAGGCCAAAAGTTATATGTGTGGCAGCCAAAGAGGAGATGCAGGCTGAGGAAATTATGAGGAGTTTTTACTCCTCTTTAAAAGGTTGGCTGTAGAAAAGTGGCAGGAAAGGTGAAAAGAGAGATCCTTCTCTTAGTAGCCTTTCAGGGCCTTACGGTTAAAGAATCTTTATTTCTCAAAAGAATTACAATGGCATTCACTTACATGAGAAACTTACATATTTAAATAATTTAAGTTATGTTGAGCGTACTTACAGGACCACAAAAGGAACACAGCATATGTTTACATATTTTCAAAACAAGGTATACACAATTTCAATTACTAAATTTGACTCAAACAAAACACTCGCAAAACTAAATCAAAAAAATTTTTAGTAGGTAGAAGTAAACCATTACAAAGAATTAGCGAAGAGTTGACAAGAAGCGCTATTATGTTGACGCTGAGCGTAATCGAACTTTAATTGCGAGTTATTATTTTTGTTGAGTAATGTGTTGTTTAAGTAGTTTCTTAAATAATCGTAATGATTTACACTTTTTAATATGTTTTGGCAGTTTATTAAATATTTGTGCACCTTCGTGTGTTAAGGTTTTTTTTCCATGCTTAGTTCGGATAAAAGGAAGGTATAAATATTAATATGCATGTGTTATAATATCTGTAGTTCTGAGTGATGTTTAGAAGTTTGGTATCTTTATATAAATTAGTAGTCGGTGTTAAGTAGTCATAATTAAATAGAGTTTTTACAATTTTGTTCTGTGTTGTCTGTATATTTTGAAGGTTAGTTTTTGCGGTCGAGCCCCACACTTCAATCAAATAATCTAAGTGTGGTTTAACGAGAGAGTTGTAAATGACATATCGTACTTTTCGTGGTAGACAGCCGGTAATACGTCGTAATAAACCAGAAAGTGACGCGATTTTAGAGCGCAGCTTATTAAGATGTGGTTTTCATGTTAAATGTTCATCGAGTAAGAGTCCTAGGTACTTTTCTGTACTATTTTTGTTTATGACTTTACCGTCTATAATAAGTGACTTGTGGTTTTGAACTTTTTTATTTTTAGCTTTGAAAATAATGTAATTAGTTTTTGATGTATTTATAGTTAGTAAGTTACATTGGAACCAGACATTCAATAAGTTAAGATCTTTTTGTGCTTCTTCAATAACAACGTCAATAGAATGCCCAAAGTAAAATAAACAGGTATCATCAGCATATAAGGTGATTTCTCCTTTAAGGTCAAGTTCGTAGATATTATGTATGTATACAATGAACAATAGTGGCCCCAGAATGGATCCCTGCGGAACCCCGCAAGTGATCGGCCCCGGACAGCTTTGAGAAGTACCCATTTTTACGACCTGGAATCTGTTTGTTAGGTACGACATGAACATGGAGTAAGCCTTTCCATTGACACCTATGCTATTTAATTTCTCCAATAACAGTTCGTGACTTACTGTACCGAAAGCTTTTTTCAAGTCTATGAAAATACCTAATGAGACCTGTTTTTTGTCTATTCCACTTTTTAGGTTTGTTACTAGATCAATGGTAGCAGAAAGTGTGTTAGACCTTTTCCGGAAACCGTATTGCTTCTTATTTATAAAAATGCCTGATCTGAGGCTCTAGATAAGTGACGTTCCCCGAGTATTAACGGAAATGTATGGAAAAATGACAAAAATGTATGGGAATGCCAAACGCTATCGAAATGTCACAATCCCTTACAATTTGACATTTTGAACATCACCTTCGCTGATAGAATGACACTTTTTTCCCGAGCCTCAGTTTGTACATTCAATGGTACGAGCAGTCATGACCAAGATTTTTGTCTCATAATTTTAAGCCCAAAACCGGATACAATCGATAGATTTAGTTATTCTGATTACAAAAATACTGATTTAAAAAAATACCGCGTCACCCATTTTTTAAGATTTCAGAATCAAAAAATTAACGAGGTGTTACATAGCAATCCGTCTGATTTTTTAGAACGATAGATGTTAGGTACCGACTACACAATTGTCAGACACCGGTAGCGTCACACATACCCAGGAGACCATTTGAGAAGATTAAAAATGAGGTAAAAAAACCATAGCATATCGTCTGAAAATTATGGTTTCAAGTGAACATTGGTTAGTTGATGAGAATAAATCATTTTACAGAAGAACGTGTGAGCAGTTTGAAACGATTTTGAAACGAATCCAAAAAGTTCTTTTCGGTTTTGGAGTTATAGGTGACGTTTAAAAAATCTCGGCAATCGTACAAAATATAAAAAAAAACTGGAATAAAATGTGACAGGTCGGTGTAAATTTTTAACATTTTTGAAATTGCGCTCAAGCATAAATAAACATTTTTCATATCATACATATTGTAATAAAAACGTCTGTTTATTTTTTATTGATATAACAGAAATGACCTTTCCATAACAATGTGGCGACTTTAGCCGATATTGCCCACCAAGCCGGGTTCAGATTCATCTAATCTAGCGATT
Source organism: Orthosia gracilis (assembly GCA_947562075.1). Lineage (NCBI taxonomy): Eukaryota > Metazoa > Arthropoda > Insecta > Lepidoptera > Noctuidae > Orthosia > Orthosia gracilis. The sequence goes on from OX387269.1 coordinate 4,916,919, forward strand.
TTATACGGTTTTGTCCGTAAAACGATGTAACATGGTTTTGGTCGTGGGCGCTCGTACCAAAATTCAAATTCTGTGTAGAATTAAATTATCTGCCAATCAGTTTCGCAACAGTGTCGAGATTTTTATAAATAGAACATGTCTTTTTACACAATATTTTTTCAGTGTTAGCCGAATTGTAAACGTATTGACTAAACTCTTTTCTATGAAAATAAATATCGATGTGGAAACTGTTAAGAAAAACTTTGTTACTACGTTAAATTAAGATTGAAAAACTTAAGTAAACAGTTCACTTTTTGTCATCATTAATCGATTTGTTACAATTATTTTTTGTTCTATTAACTTTTTTCTTACTGTTGACGAAAGTAGTTTTTGCGACCCGTTGCAGACAATGAGGAAACGCGAATTTAATCTGAAGATTTATTTTATCAACATCTTAGCCTTTATCAAGTAGGCTTATCTGTTTTCCGTTTATCCTAGTGCAGATTTCAAGTACAATTAAAAGATTTACACACAATGCTATGGCATTTCCTTCACTGGACTCAACCTCGACTCAGCCTCCGTCAGTTAAATTGACAGTTTTAATTTGTTGTTTATTGTTGACATTACCGTTATCGAGAGGGTTTTTTTTTTCATTGTCATGGCCGCGAAATCGATTAAAGTAGGAAGTTTCCTTTTAAATAACTTACCTCCGATTTCTGAATGGAGAATTTGAAGTTCCGTATTCGTCGAACTCTCCTTTAGCCTGTAGACCTGTCAAACGATGACATTAATTTTCCAAAAAGCGGAACAAATATAGTATCACATAGGGATTTAATATGAGGATAAGATAGATGGACCTCTTTGCCGCATTCAGACTCCTATTTGGTCCGTTGTGCCTGCAGACCAGGAATGGGCCGTAATCCATCACGCGGGCCCATCATGTCTTCGATTTTTTGGTTCTGGTTTTCTGGTTTCCTCATGATGTTTTCCTTCACCGTTTTGAGAGCAGTGGTGACGCCTGCCTGTGTTTGATTCCACGACCTTTAACTTGTAAGTCGTGGGCTTTACCACTGGGCCAACACTGCTCACTGATTTCATATTATTATTCTGCAATGTTATTGTTTACAGACTAAAGAACTTTGTATCGGAAACGTACGTACATATTTAGGAAAAAAATTATATTTATCAAAATACTAAGTAAACTGGTGATAGTATCTTAGGTGGTAGAAGTGTTAGATAAATGATATTTATATTATCTTCCTGAGATTATTGTCTCGAGCATACCTACTTATCTTGTTTACCATTCACATTTCATAGAGTAATATCAATTCAAAGTAGTGGCATTTTTCGCATTGTGTTTGTGAAATGCGTCTTTTCTTTATGACTGTATAAAGACTGCGTAACCCTGAAGGATTTGATAATAATCATACTATTATTCTATAACTAGCTGTAGCCCGCGACTTCGACTGCGAAAAATTAGTCCTAGTCTATTTTTTATAATCACGCCAAAATGTTGATAAATTATTAGTTCACCATACAAACTTCTACCGCCCTGTCCATCCCCTAAAGGTTGATTTCCGGGATAAAAACTGGCCTATGCCTTTCCCATGGTATCAAACTATCTCCATACCAAATTTTATTTAAATCGGTTCAGCGGTTTAAGCGTCAAAAGGTAACAGACAAGACAGAGTTACATTCACATTTATTATTAGTATATTAATATTAGTATTATATTTGTATTAGTATGGATTATGTGAAAGTTTTTTAATGTTTTTGATTTAATCACACCTCTAACGTCTGAAGGTGTTGGAATAATATTTGGTAAAACCATCTCCTACATGAGAGGATAGCATTTTTCCAGTACCTGTGCCCACAGAATAATTTTATTCTTGACTTTACCTCGCTGGCATATGCTAGATAGTAGAGTAATAAAATTTAAGTATAGCAGTAATAGCTCAACTCATCAGCTTGGAGCAAAAGATGACCGGTCGTGAGTTTAAAATTGTGGAATTTATCACTAAATCAATTAGCAGGCGTACTTACCAAAGTACGCCTCAACACAACACTACATCATAGCTACACAGAAAAGAAGTTGAAACCTTCTCGAAGCATGAAAAACGTTAAACAATTGCAAAATAAATCATCTGTGATTCCAAACATACTTTAACTTCTTAGTATAAATAGGAAGCACAAAAACACAGATCTTAATGTATGTCACGTGAATCTTTATTTAATTTCAACCACTTATTGATTTTTTATTGGTTCGACAAGGTAATGAATCGCTAAAGAGTTTCCGAAGAACGTTTGTCAAAACAAACATGTTGTATTCATGTCACGTATTTGTATGAGGTCAATCATGAGTTCATTGATCGGTTTAACACGTGGTGCGAATAGGCGCGAAGGAAATCTCTTGACTCTATTAAATTGAATTTTTCAGTCTAATCTTAAAAGGACATGCGGTCTTAGACATCCGACTGAATAGAACCCACAAAAATGCTCAAAATTACGGTGTCAACAGAGGCCTTTTTTTGGGTTGGAAATCATCTAATGACTTCTCCCGCTCTGGGTGAAGCAGGAGGGCGTGTCAGACTTTTACTGACTAAAACCCACCCGTGTTCCTTCAGCTGCTTGTGCCTGGGCGCGGTATCTCTCTTTCAAATTTAACCGCGACCCGTCAACAGAGGCCTAGTGTACAAATTAGACAACTATAAATGAAAAAAGAAAAGCATTTCTATGTTTTTCTATTTTCATTTATAGTTGTCAAACTTAAATAAAAAAGATATATCAAAGATATATCGTCGTGATGGCCCAGTGGCTAAGACTTCGCCTCTCGTGCTTGAGGTCGTGGGTTCGAATCTGGGCAAGTACCAATGTGACTTTTTCAAATTCATATGTACTTTCCAAGTATATCTTGGACATTACTGACAACGGTGAAGGAAAACATCGTGAGGAAACCTAGACTTATAGTGAGTTTATAAGATTGTGATCCATTGGTGTAATTGCTGCAAGGCGTTCCAGTGCGAGGATAAACTAATAAATAAATATTGCATAAATTATAATTATTTATGGAGTATCTTTAAAATTTTCCAATACATGACTCCTAACACTGCTTATTCCCGCTACTTCGCTGCCGTGGCAACAGGTTCTTTATATTTTTTTCGGATTGAAGTAACCAATGACATTATAATGTAACTATCTATTAGTGTTTTCAAACGGAAATAATTTATTTTATTTAAACCATTTTATTTTGGCATTGTCAAGCAATCGGTCAATACAAAAAATAAAGCTAGTTGCACATTTAATAGCTTTGCTAGATCTCTAATCAGATACAGATCAGCAATTCCGAGAGGACGTGACTCTTATAAACAATCTCTTCAGATGAGTTTAGATGAACTCAAGTTTATTACGCTGTGGCATAATTCGCTGATGGGCGAATGACATCAGCCGAAAGACGTCCACTGCTGGTCATAGGCCTCCCCCAAGCGTCGCCACATTGACCAGTCCAGTGCGTCTCGCATCCAGCGGATCCCCGCTACCTTTACCAGCTTATCAGTTCGCGGTCGCCACTCTAGGACTTATCTGCACCATCGGCCATCCATTCTGCGAGCAATGTGCATTCGCACATGCCTTACAAAAATAATGCAGTTGAAAATAAAAGCGCCCTTGTGTATTATGACGAATCTTACAAGTATGACACTTGCCACACCTACAATAACAAAAAACAGACAGTCTCAATGGTCTAAACTCTGTAGTGAACTAATGCTTTTCCCTACTAATATTGTAAATGCGAAAATAACTCTGTCCCTAACCGTCTGTGTGTAACCTTTTCACGCTAAAACCACTAAACTGATTTAGATAAAATTTGGTATGGAGATAGTTTGAGACCCTGGGAAGGGCATAGGATAGTTTTATCCCAAAAAATATTCTTAAGGGGTGGAAAGATGGGTGAAAGTTTGTATGGTGAACTAAGAATTTCTCAAGTAAGGCGGCCCATCCATATTATAGCACGATATAAAAAATAGGCTATTCGAAGTACTAATGCTACGCAGACAAAGTCGCGTGCACAACTAGTTTATACATAGTGCGCATTGATAATGAATTATATAACATACGGCTGTTATTAAATAATATGGCATAAGTATTATGATAACAATACTACAATGTTAATCTCGAAGGCGTCTTTCAGTTCTGGATTTGATTCTCAGGACGAGCAAATTGTTAGTAAGTTTTTCAATAACGAATTTCTCAGTAGCAGCACGGAGTTTGAAAATTGATGGTGTCTAGTGGTGTCTTACTAGCGAGGCTAATGATGATAATAATGTTAAGTTGTTGTTCAGACTTTTCACTTATGCACTACTATACTTCATTTTAATGACATTAAAAAAAAACAACCCATTCTTACACTGCGTTCAACCGATTTTGAGTTCTATCCCATAAGTATAAGGATGGCATAAAAAGCGGAAGCCTGTGAGCAAAACTAACTGTTTAATACAGCTACCATTTGGCATAATATATCACCAACGCATCAGAACTCAAAATCGGTTGAACGGGCTTTAAGATAGGATTATTTAAATGTCTAATGTTATCTGAAATGGAGTATAGCTTTTGCTAGCGGCTTCGTCCGCGTGAAAATTATTTTTTTTTTATTCCAAGGGAACATTATACCGGGATGAAAAACTCTATGTGCTATTCCAGACAATAATCTATCTCTGTGCCAGATATCATCCAGATCCGTTCTGTTGTTCTAGCGTGATTGAATAACAAACATACATCCACACACATCTTTTCAAACTTTGACTTTTATAATATTAGTAAGATGATAACTCCTGCGTATTTGGCTAATCTTTGCTTATTGATTTTGGTCCCGTGCAATGGTGGCCCAATGGTAACGGCCCCGACTTACGTGTAGTCGCGTAGGTCGTGGGTTCGAACCCAGGCAAGCGCTTTACTTTGTGTAGGTTATTTCATCACCACTGCTCTAATAACTGTGAAGGAAAACATCGTGAGGATAGAACTAGAACCAAAAGTGCGAAGACGTGTGACATCGACGAATCCGCACTGAGCCCGCGGGGAATGGGCCTTAATAAACCATTAAGGCCCATTCCCTCTCTCACAGAGAGGAGGCCTGTGTCCTAGCAGTGGGAACATTACAAGGCTAATTATGATGATTGGTCTCGTGATTTAAATTCGGTCGGAAGGATTATAATTGACTAAAATTTACTTTATTTTAACAGGTTACGCTGTTTGAATGGAGTGAAGCTACCCAGGGATTGATTCTGGCGTCCTTCTACTACGGTTACGTTATAACTCATATACCTGGAGGGATGTTGGCTGAGCGATTCGGTGGAAAATGGGTGCTTGGTTTTGGACTTCTATCTACGGCTGTGTGTACTTTCATCACTCCTATAACTGTCAAAACGGGAGGAGCCACTGCACTGTTCGTTTTGAGAGTTATTGAAGGTTTTGGAGAGGTGAGTGAAAATTTATATTGTATGATCTTTGTACGGCCGATGTGGCCACTCTAAGAGGAAATCTTATGTCGAGCGATTGACGATTTTTGGCTGAAATTATGATAATTTCTGATATAATTGAGATTTATGATGTAGGTTGAGAAAACGGTCACAAAAATCGTTCTCCAAGTTGAACCTATTTTGTACAGGAGATTTGCAACATCAAATTATATTGATTTAAAAAAAATACAAACTAAATTATGTAATAGATTCAGTAGTCTGGGATTCATCTAATATTTAGACTATAGGTAAAAATATAGTATTTAAAGGAAGTTCAGGAAAACAAATAGTATTTTTTTAACTTTCATTTATTTTACCAGGTGAATTTGTTATTATATAAGGCTTTCACAATCAAAGTTTAGTTCTTTTTAAAATAATCATATGACTCTAAACAATTTATTGCTATATTAAAATAAATCAATAATTCGTTTTAATCGAATTAATTGATTCTGTATTATTTTCATCTCTCTATTTTGTATTAATTAGGTACTGAAAATAGTTTACCTTATAGTGAAAGCGGAGTTAGCTATGATGGATTGAAGAAAGGAAATGCTTATGATAAATTTACATTATTTATAATAAAAAAACACCTCTTACAATTTAAGTAAAGCTCTTCAAGTCGAACGTTTAGCAAACAAGGATGTGGTCGAGATTGAGATATAATATTTACATCGCAGTAGTATATTAATGAAATTCTCTAAACAAGTACTTGAAAATCAATAATGTCAATCGTTAAATGATTTTATTTCTGTAAGTTGGTTTGTACAAACACTTTTACATGTCATCATATTTTAAAACTAGATGAGGTCGGCGTTTCCTATCTGACTACTCTGAGAAGAAAGGCCGAAACACGTTAAGAATAATTGTCATTATTGTTTTCTAAAAATATAAAAAAACATAATTTAAATACGCACAAAATGATGAAACTTAATTAAATGTTTCGTTTAAAATGTTTGTGTTGTATTTTAATTAGGGGCCAGTTGTCGAGAGCTATCTAGAAATCCAACAAAATCGGCAAGGTGGTACTATCAACGCTAACGGTCTGGCTTTTTAATAAAATGAGCTCCATGTGTTATTAGTAGCAATGCAAAGTTTTGTCTAAATAATTAACAGTCGCACGGGTTAATCTTTAGGATTAGCAACGCTTGCCGAGGTCGTTCCGCGGATGGGTAATTACGTAGCGAGATTTATCCGTGCTTCGGAAAGTAAGATCGAAAAGCTGTCGCTTCAAGTAAAATAAAGAAACTCAGCTAAGCTGTAAACGGTTAGTCTGGATGACAACCTCGCCAATATTCATCAATTGTTAGTCTAACAAATGGTCAAACAATTAAGTCTTCACCTTATTTGACCATGTGCCTTGCTAACAATTGATGAAAATTTTTGCGAAATTTGAAACCATTATTGGTTAGCATAATTATTTAACCATTGGTTGAGTTAACTATGAACCAAAAACTGGGCCTAAGGCAGCTTGACTAAACCCAGTAGGCAACATTTATGAGTCACCCTCTCTACTAAGTAAGAGATCAATTTACCCCCCAAAATTGTACTAAAACGAACTAAACTTCTCCCAGGGACCTACAATGCCAGCTCTTATGGCCATGCTGTCGAAATGGGCTCCCAAAGCCGAAAGAGCACGTATGGGCGCCATCGTGTTCGGAGGAGCTCAAATAGGAAACATTGCTGGGTCATACTTCTCTGGCCTCATCATGCACAATGGAAGCTGGGAGAGTGTCTTCTATATGTTTGGAGGATTCGGTCTTCTGTGGTTCGTGTTATGGGTAAGTTTAATTTAATCAATTATATCTTAAAATCTTTAAATTTCTACCTTTTATATTTCTTATGATGAAAATGTGGTTATGCCAAATATTTTTATTTTTGTGTGGTAATCTTCCGTCTGGGGAAAACGTCATTGTTCCTACCATTACCATCAGTCGGGGTCCCAGGATAGAAGTAGGGTTGCCACGTATTTTTTTAAGGAATATTGTTTTTTTCAAACAGTGGCAAAAATATAGTATTTAAAGAAAGTTCAGAAAAACAAACAGTATTTTTTTAACTTTTATTTTCTTACCAGGTGTACCTACTTGTTAGTATATATTGGTTTTCACCATAAAAGTTGTGTTCTTTTTAAAATAATCATATGACTCTAAACAATTTTGTTCTATATTAAAACAAATCAGTAACTGGTTTTTATCAAATTAAATGATTCTGTATTATTTCTTCTCTCTTTTTTATATTAATTAGGTACTGAAAATAATTTACCTTATAGTAAAAGTGAAACGAAATGATTATAATAAATATACATTATTTGGTTAATTTGTATCTCTGCGCTCTTTAAAACCAATCGCCATTTTTCTGCAGTACTTTTAGATTGGAAGCTGGCTTTTGAATTAGGGTAAGCCTATAGTTTAAAAAAATATATTATAAGTTATATATTTAAGATACTAAATGAAATAGCAATAGTTTATTCGGATCACCGTTTATTTTTGTCATTCAGATTAAATTTGGAACAATTTTGCATCATATTTTGATTCAAGAATATCTTTTTTAAATAATGTAAAATAGGCATCTCACCCACGCATGTGGATGAGTTGCCTAAAGATATCAGGGATAGATGTCTACGAATCTATCCGCTGAAACTTCACTGCAGTCTTCATGAAACATAAAAAAATTATGTCTTTGTTTCAAAACACAGAATCAGGTCCAAGTCATCCTTCATTTTTTTTTATATTGCCTATGAAAAACCGACGGCGAAGAGATCTGTAAGGGATGTTGTATTCATTACTTGCTTGAAATAAATTCAATGATTTATCTTTTACCAAACGTAATGGCTTTTTCAAAGTCTTCTTTACTCCATGTAGCTCTATTAGAGCCAGAAGGCTTTTTTCTGTATTCATTCGACATCTAAATAGACAAAAGACCAGTAATATTTACTGGGCATCTAACACTGAAACATCATTGGGCATCTCTCCCGATCATTATGGACAGATGCCTATCGATTCTGAACGCACCCTAAAGCATTTTCAATACAAAATGGCGGTTTGTCAACAAAACTAGATTAAAATGTTAGGTTATGAAGCAATTTAATATTATTTAAGTGAAGAATTTAGGAAAAAAAAGTACTACAAACTATCTCAGAGATTATATTCTAACATTTTAACTAACTACACTTACCTTATTTTAAGAATAAACACCAAAATATTATTTTAAAATTCTTTTTTTGGAAATAAAAAGTTTCACACTGAAAAACTTTTGGACTGTATGCGTTGGGTTCACACAAATTTTGTGTTTTTTTTTTCTTAGGCCTCTTTACCATAGAGGCATCTCTCCCTGACTTACCCTTATATCATTTACTTATTTCTGAATACATAAAATATCATTAAATTATTGTTTAATTTATTAACTAAGCTCAAAGAATCCAATAGATTATCTAGTTGTTTCAAATAAATTTTCACAAAATATCAGAAATTGCGTTGCTTTGGGTTAAAATTAAACCTAACTAGTGATCAAAATATAGTACATTTCGAACTATATTATTGTTCTATAATATATAGAACAAAAGACGAAAATATAGTACGATACTATATAATATAGTACGGAAACCCTAGACACAAGTATATTCGCGCACACCACTGACTTACCGGTTATGAAAATCCTACCTTACAAACTAACCGCTAGTCAACTACCTATACGTACCATTGTAAGTTAAGCACGAAAAATTTATATGATGTGTGACAGAAGAATTTAGTGACACATACTAACAATAATATCTAGCCGAAAACGATGGATTTTTCTTGATATAATCTTGAAGTGCACCCTTTCAGAGGGCTTCGATAAAGTGATATTCTATCAGCGGTAAAGATTGTCGTTACTAAAATATATGTAATAATAAAAATAACCACCAAATTTCAAGTTCATAGGTAGAATTAAAGAATTTTTCAGAAAAAAAATTGTGACAGACGACGGACAGACAGACGGTCACATGAGTGACAGTAATGATGCTCCGTTTGGACCTATCGCTTACAGAACCCTAAAAACCGCATAATAAACTTAAATAGAGCAAGACCACATAGTAAAACTGTACCATGCATTTCGTTTAAATGTAGTATAGGGGTTTTCGGAGGCAAAAATCGATCTAGCTAGAATTAATGTTCTCTATTTTCACCGCCCGGGTCCTGAATGTAATAAGTATAGCTCTCCAGAAGAGGCTTTTCCATCACCAATGCCTACGGCTACGGTTATATCTACGGCTGATAAATTTAAATCGGGCATAATGTATAAGGTCATAAATTTAAAGCTATCAACTTGGCGTTATCAACGACCAAAATGCATTGGATTCAAATGTGCTCCAAAATGCGTAAGAGCTTTATCAAACACTTAATTGTATCGTAAGAGTTACTACAATCCTTATTCCAGGACGATACATTTTACCGCTATTAAGTAAGTACAGAAATGATCAGATTGCGACATTTATGATTGGAGTTGACAAATTTTGATGCCGATTGTTGTCTTGTACATATACATCCATCGTTTATTTAATATTTACAAGCAATAATGATGTATCAACTTGGTTTATGACATGGCTTATATTATTAGTACACATAAGTCAACAAAAAATATTCAAAGATTTTTTTAGCCTTCATAATTATGATATGTGGTTTCTATGTGATTTCTACGAATATAAGATGTGGCTTCTATGAAGGAAAATCAAGATCTGAGGTCTGTGACCTTTGCGTGTGATTAAGGATAAGTTTATTAACGATTATTCCGACTTGCAGCTCTGTTTAACGCTGACAGCGCAGGTGTGTTATGGTAATTCCGACTTGTTTAATTTTAGTAGGTATAAGAAATTATAGAAGCGTAATAACTAACTAACGTAACTGTGTAGTGAATTACTATTTAGATAATTTATATCTTAAAAATGCAGTGGCTAAACGTCGTGAAAATTACAGTATAATATAAATTTTCAGTTTCATTTAAATGTGACAATAAACAAAAAATATTGTCGACAGATTGCCATCTATCAAATAACGAACCGAGCTGAATAAACTGCCCAATGTAATTGGTGCACAATCGTATTACACGAACAATATCTGTCGAAGTGCAGTTGCTCTGATCTTTTTTTACCGTTTCAGTTTTTAATTTGATTCCAATCTAGCGGCGTTTTATTTTTTACTATATTGGACACCTTTATTTTCCAGTTCATCCGTTGCATGTTTCGGCTGTGAACTTTTTCTGTTATCAAAACAGTGTACGGTTACGCAAAATTGTAGAGTATAGTTAGATTTTGTAGTGTTATTTCCTACTGCAGAATTTGATTTAAATCGAAATAGGTATCCGCAGATTACTTTCGAAACAAGGTATTTTCGTCTTAGGTTAGACCAGCCTAGATGCTCAAGAAAAGTGGCATTACATCAATGCGTCGCGAAAGCCATTGGTAAAACATTAAAAAAATATATGGGTTTCCTCAAGCGCTATCCAAATGTCTCGTGATGAATGCCTTAGATTTTGACATTTTGACAATCGCCATTGCTGATAGAATTATATTATTGTCTCTATGTGATTTTGAATTTCGTATACTAAACTGACAGATGCCAATGACTTTATTTTTATAAATGTTGCAAGCGCGGAGCATAATGTTATAGGTAAGACTCAATAGTAAGCGATTCATCGAATCGATGTGAGATGACTCTTCAATTATTAATCGGTGTAAATAAATGTTTTATGAATATAAACGTAATATATTTAAATATAAAAACATTAATACATAAAGTACACAATTTTTTATTGTAATAATTAAGAATTCAACAATAAAATAAATACGATCGACTAAAGTCTAACATAAATGAGTAGAAATTTAATAAGGACCGCTAGTTTCTTTTTGCTTTGAAATAGCTCCATTTTCGATCAACTTTCGATCACTCAGGATAAGACTCTATTTTTTTGTACCGACTAGCTTCTGCCAGCGACTTCGCCCGCGTGAAGGTCGATAATTATCCCGAGGGAACATATATAAAATAAAATAAATAAATTAAATAATTTATCTCTGTGCCAAATTTCATCCAGATCCGTCCAGCAATTTGAGCGTGAAGAAGTAACAAACATAGAAACATTCACCTTTATAATATTATTAGTGGGATAAATTGGCAACCTGTGGGGTTGATGTCAGTTTAGTCTACGAAATTAGAGATTAGCCTCTGAACAAAGTGGCATTTAACTATCAAGGTTTTCTGATTGACCGCGTGACATTTCTATTTCGCAGCAATGTCAATCCCATATGCCTCCAATTTTTTTTTCAGTTGTTTTCGCTGATAGCTTGTCACTGTGTCTAGACCCTCTCGAGATAGCGTTTTTGATACACCATTGACATTGGCCACACCAATATGTTATAGTAATAAGAGTTGTTTTCATAGTTTATGTTGACTTTGGGTTGACAACAGAACAATAAAGATATAATAGCCCAACAAGCCAGATACTTCATAAGCCTAAAGCCTTCAGTGTTCAAAAATTATCCCTATTACTTGATATATAAGGCCTGTATTAGAACTAAAGACTATTTCTCCCGTTTTAGTCGGTGCTATGCTTCAGCACCCCGAACACACACCCCTATATATCAGACAGCGAAAAGAAGTTCCTGAACCAGAATGTGGACGCTCTGATCCACGCTAACTCGAAGAAGCTGGATCCCATCCCGTGGAAGGCGCTGCTCAGATCTTGGCCTCTGTGGGCCTTGATTATTGCCGGTGTAAGTAATTTGATGTTATGTATTTTCATCATTTATTTTTCATAGGTACTCTTGCATATATTATCCTAAAATGTTTAGGCGTTAGCGCAACATGTCTTCTTCTCCCATACTTCTCAATCACTAGTTGTATTAAAACTCATCATCTTTATCTTATCTTATTTATTTATATATACTTCATTGTTCATCAGATTATAACAAAGAAAAGGAAAGTTAAAACTAAAACACATACAACGGGTGGCTTTATCGCATACCGCGATCTCTTCCAGGCAACCTGTATTGGACAGTGATTGCCTGGACATAAAATAGGATTGTCATTGGTGTAACAAATAAAAATTACCAATATTGACAGATGGATAGATACTATAATATTATAATAGATACATAAATACATACATACTTAATATGTCTATAGGCAATGAAAGTAAAAGATGACTACCGACAATCATCGCACATTATATCAAAATAACAAGAGTCAAATCACAGCAATAGGTAATGGTCTTTTACGAGTCTTTGAAATACAAGTAATTTATTGAGTTCGGCAATGCATTCCACAGACGAGCAGCCTGGAGAGTAGAGGATTTATCCAAGAGGATCTTATTATTTTTCACACAGTCCATCAATAGTTTGTTGGTCTTTGTCGGTATATGTATTATTATATATTTGTTACGATTTTTTCTTTAAAAATTTAAAGATAGGCTCGCGTTTCTTATTAGATAATATTTTTTTCTAATAATGGTAAAAAATCCTATGAGTAAAATTAGAATGCTACATTATTTACGATCTTCCGTTAGGTAGATAAAGTCTCATCTGTTTTTAATATTTACTCTTAGTAATTCTTGGGAATACCACAGTAATACCCATATTTACCTACCTCTTCAATATTATTTTAAGCAGTACAATGCTCACATATTTTTCATAGTAATTGTTATTAAAAGTAAATACTGCGGTTTAAAACAAAAAATAATAAATAACTTCTACAAGTGAAACAATAACGCCATCCATGAACAACTATAAACACTGATGGATGTTAGATAAATTGCATGAACGATCATTAAAAATCGACACACTATCTACACTGTAAATTTCTCGTTTCTTTGTTATCTATATCTATTTAGATAGATTTTATTATAAACATACTCGAAGACACAATATCGATTCCCCATTAACCAAATATGTACTTAAAATAAAATAAATTAAATTATCACCATACGCTAACTAAGTTATAATATCAATTCACCATGAACCCAATATGCACATAGAATTTTGTATATATGTGAATTTTTACCAACAGATCGGTCATGATTGGGGCTATTTCACAATGATCACAGATCTTCCTAAGTACATGACAGATGTACTGAAGTTCAACATCAAGTCTACTGGTCTTCTGTCAGCCTTGCCTTATGTATCCATGTGGATCGCTTCCTTCATCTTCGGTGGTATTTGCGATTTCTGCGTGAAGAGGAAAATTCACAGTATCACCACTGCCAGGAAACTTTACACTACTATTGGTAAGTTTAAATGTAGTTTGGAGATAACAATTTATAAATTAATTTGTAAGGAATAGCAAAATTAGTCTTCCACTTTCATTGTAAGAAGTATTCCAACTCCTGTCAGTACCCAGCAATGAGAGTTTTCTGGAAAATTCACATCACCAGTTGGCGTCAAATGGAGTTTCAATTTAAAAGCTTAATTTATAATAACAACATGACGTTGACGTCAATTTAACAAGTGTTGAAAAACATAAGCGCTTTGACATGTGTCTGGAACTAACGACTCAATAATGCGACCTAATGCACGGCATTTCAGAAAACACTCCTCCAACAACTCTTATCCGATTCCGATTACAAAGCAAAAACACCATGAATCAGCAGCCGGTTAAAATAAAAATAAATATTCTTTAAACACTCCTGTCAAAATAACGTCGACACAACATAATTTGCGCTTTTAAGAAGAATTGGTGAACGAAAAATGCAGAGGAATGCACTTGCGCCAAACGAGGCCATCAATATAACAATAGGTTCATAATTATTTTCTGTACACAGCCGCCACCGGTCCTGGCATCTGCATCATTATGGCTTCTTACTCCGGCTGCGACACAACTCTCGCGGTCTTCTGGTTCATCTTCGCCATGACCCTCATGGGGGCCTACTACAGCGGTATGAAGATCAACCCTCTGGACATCACTCCGAACTATGCAGGAACGACCACAGCCATGGTCAATGGAATAGCAGCAACTTCTGGAATCATCTCACCGTATCTCATTGGGCTATTGACGCCAGATGTAAGTTCAAACTTTTAATTATCTATCTACTTTTTACCCGACTACGGCGAAGCCAAAAGGAAGGATTATGATTTAAGCAGTCTATATATGTATGTTTGTACTTATGTTATTGCCTCTGTGGCACCTAAATTATTCAACCGATTTGAATGAATATGGTGTCTGTCGATTCGTTATTATAGCCCGGGTAAAAAAGGCAAAACAAACCGTTGTCGGGTTACAGATTTAAATTAAACTTTTTGCTTGTTGATTTGTAAGGGTGCTATAGATGAATAGAATTGTTGAAGGACGCGTTAACATAACATTCATTTTTATTCAAAATTTTAAACTTTTCTACCGATTAAAGGCGCTTTTTTCAAGCGTAGGGATTTAAAAATATTTTCTTGCATTTTTTTACATCCATAGGCAATAAATAAATTAAGAAGGTAAAACATTTTAGCCAGGTATCAATATTTTATACTACTTAAATTACCAACTTATTCAACTGTACCTAAATGATGTGATGTTATGTATTGCCGTTTAAAACTGAAAATGCTAAAATTCTTGTTAAAATAATATAAATTTTTATGCTCTGAATAATTCTAGATAATGGGCTTACATTTCCACAGATGTTTTCCTTTTGCAAACAATTTTAGCTAATCAGTAAATTTATTTGTCGAAGTATATAATTTGTTCCGAGTCTAGTCTAACAAGAGTTAATAGTGTAGGTACCTACATCAGGTAGGTTAGAAAATAATTTATAGTTATCTATATGCTTATTAGTAGTAGTCTTATCATACTAATATTATAAATGCGAAAGTTTGGATGGATGTGTGGATGTATGCTTGTTACTCAATCACGCCAATAGCTCAACGGATCTGGATGAAATTTGGCACAGAGATAGATTATAATCTGCAATATCACATAGGCTTTTTTTCATACCGGTGAAATGTTCCACTGGGATAAGATACACTTATCACGCGGGCGAAGCCGCTGGCAGAAAATAGTAGTAAATAATTCATAGTTTTTGAACATTACTTGGCACGTGCTATAGGTAAATTGAATCCTGCCATTTTTACACAACTGTCAAATTACGAGTATTATAGTGTTCTTCATGATCGGTCGGTCGTGGTGGCCCAGTGGCTAAGACCTCGCCTCTCGTGCTTGAGGTCGTGGGTTCAAATCCGGGCAAGTACCAATGTGACTTTTTCAATTCATATGTACTTTCTAAGTTTATCTTGGACATCGCCGACAACGGTGAACAAAAGGAAAACATCGTGAGGAAACCTGGATTTATAGTTAGTATCTGTAAGTTTGTGCTCCATTGGTGTATTTGCTGCAAGGCATTCCAGTGCGAGGGTAAAACAAATTAATAAATGATAGCTCGACGATCACACTGTTGAGCGATTTTTGTAAAGCATAATTGCTAGTACGTTCACGTAAACGGAATGCGATGCAATTCCACCGATTTTCACTAAAATTTTCTTCCCTACGTAACTTCTTCCTTTATCCTTGTACGATATCGCCTATCAACGCTATTAAATTGAGTTGCGTCATTATGATGGTCCTTTAGATAGAGACGGTAACTGATCAAAGCCAAAGCACGTCAGAGGAGGCTAGGTGTGAAGAACACTTACGCTGTCCGCATAAGCGTAACTTTGAGAATGAGGAATATGACATGAGGAAAGTTTTGAGTATTAAGGCGCGGTGAATAGACGACTCCGCGTAGAAATGAAAGAGAAGCGAAAAGACGCCGCGATGGCGCGACGTTTCGTTCGACTCGTTCGAGTTATTTATCATTAAATACATTAATCCTAACAAATATCTTATTCCAATCGATAAATAAAAACAACAGTTCCCTTTATTATTATATATTACATCACTGTTATTATTAATATCAGAATTGTTTATAAATAATACAGTTACAATTTCAATTTTAATGGTTATTTTATGTTTTTTTTTTATCGAGAAAATTTACCGAAAACGTGTTTTGAACACAATGGTCCACCCATAAATATGATCAAGATTAACATATATTTTTTTAAGCTGCTCTAATATGTATACATTTGGCTAAAAAACTGTTTAGTGAAGCCTATTTTGACTAAGTACAGCGCCTTAATGTGTGTGGATATAAAAGTAGAGCTGTAAATAATGGATTGGTGGCCTGTATAAAGCAGGTTATCCTTTGTAGATATAATATCATGTTTCATACCTATTAAGATGACGATATAGAACTACAGAAGAATATGTGAAAGTGGGCAGGTCACGTGACAAGATTGTCAGATGGACGGTGCACAGAACTAGTCACTAATTTGCTAGGCCTAAGAGGCAAGATAGCTAGAGGATGCCTTAGAACACGTTAGTAAGATCGAAATTAATCAACTGCTAGAAAAGACTGGAGAAAGATAGTGAAGATAATACCCTATACCCAACAGGGTTATTAATAAACTATGTAAATTTGTGTACCTAATATTAAGAAATTTTATGTATGTTAAGGAAATAAATGGTTTAATAATTAAGACGAATGAGACATGTTAAGACCCCAAATATATAAATTGGGATAAGGACAAGAAAAAGATGATCATGTTAAGAAAGCGCAGTAGATTAAGTATGCAATATGCATAAAAATTAAGGCTGTCAATAAAAAAAAAATAGGCATAAAAAATAAATGTACATAGACAAATCTACTTTCTATTACACAAGATAGATTTCATAACTCCGATAAAGAAATTCATGGCATTCTTATCATTTCGTTAGCTCTTCAGTTTATCGGTTTCCTATCGACCTGTCATTGTTGACGTTGACACCTATACAAGAAATAGAAAGAAATATGCTTTAGTGACGCATTTCCCCAGAAACGCTCGTCACGGGTTTTTCCATCATAAGATTTTCACTTGAAGCTTTGTTGAATATTCAATTTGGTGTTGTTACTTACTGAAACTTTTTCCAAGATAAGCTAACGAAATTTGAATCTGAAAGATGTTGAAAAAACAAAACAGTTTTTTTCTATGGCTGTAATATGCGGTAAGCATTTTCATAAAGACGAATAGACCTTGTCGTTTCATGGCATTCAACCTTAGTGTTGTAACGCAATTACGAAGTTGCCTTTACCTACGTCCCTGTTTAGCTCCGCTTTTCGTAACTTTGTCTTACTTATCGTATGGAAAGGTATGTGTATGACCAATCCTGAGATTAAATTATTTTGTACTAATACAAAGCGCACAAGTTTGGATGTTATTGAAAGCTAAAGGAAAGGGATGTTCCCCATTAATTCTGAAAGTCCCGCAAAATGAACCGTGAATCGATGTTTCATACATATTTTATCAATAAATACTAACATTTTTTTCTCTGCTTTACAGTCAACACTGAAACAATGGCGAGTAGCATTTTGGGTCTGCTTAGGAGTCCTAGTCGTCACAAACGTAATCTACATCCTCTTCGCAAGAGGAGAACAGCTATGGTGGGATGACGTCAAGGCCCATGGGTACCCAAAGGACTGGACCCATGGCGACCTGCCCATCAGACCTGTAGACTCAGAAGGAGAGAAGAAAGAAAATAGTGAAAAAGAGAAAAAGTAAACCGACTGTTAATATAAACGTAATTCTCTGTAAATATTGTATTTAGGCTAATTTTGTTATTTATGAATAAGATTATTTAAATGACGTATTTTTTGTTTTATTTGGATTTTGGTTTAGCTGGAAGCATCAATGTGAAATAAATAATGAGAGAAGACCAGATTAATGTTGAACTAATTTGTTAGTAAATAATAAAGGGCTAGATGTGGTCTCGTAGACAGTCATGAAAAGAAAATGTTGTGGTACCTACACTCCAACCGCATTGAAAATTCAATGTTTAGTCGCAAAGTAAAATAGCATTTGTTTTAGAGCTACACTCTACACAACAACAAAAAGAAAAATGAATACGATAAAGAATGTTGTATCTGATGTATATCGATTTAAATGAGTTAATACAGATGAAAGATAATTTGATAACATAAAATATCCAAGGTATTACAACTAGATGATTAGATTAGAGTGACCCTAAATTTTTAACCTCTGCTGTCAGATGATTGAGCCGAAATTTATTTGTTAGTAAATATCGTGACTTCATCTTGGCCAGGGTGGTGGAGGTGAGATAGGTTCCATGTAAAAACAAGTATTTATTTGCATCAGGTTCGACTGGAAGTCGACAAAAAGGGAAAATGCTTGGCAGATTGTTTGAGTCTAGATTAAAACCTCAAAACAAAGCAGTTGTCTGGCAATAAAAAGTAACCCAACCTATGGAAGACTTATATTTATTATTATTTATTAATTTATAACAGCTTAAACTATCATTACAGGTACCAGTACCCTAATGCGACAGCTAAGAACTTAAAACTAATAACCTAAATTAAATATGTACTTACAACTAAATTAGAAAAAAATAAAATAAAAATAAAAACATTATTAAAATTAAAAAAACATATCAATACACAATTACCTACTAACAAAAACATAGTACAAAAAATAAAGTTAAAATTAAGTAGATATTATTTTGCTTGTAGCATAACATAAATAGTAATACCCTTGCGAATTCACTAAAACAACATGAAAACTCATCAATCTTAGTCTGAAGTTCGTTGATGGTACGGATAGCTCTAGTAAGGGGTGCCTTGGCAAGCAGGTTAGTTCTGGCTGTAGGTATCAGTAGCAGCGGCGGGCTGCGCCGCCTCCACACGTAGCGGTCCGGCACAAACAGACTCAAGTTCTGCAATACTCCCGGGTGACTTTCCACTCCACGAAGCACCCTCACCAAGTAGGCGACCAGCGTAAACTCCCGTCGGACATGCAGTTGATTATAGTCAACCATGCCCAGGACAAACAGAGTGGAATACATCAGTGGGTAAAACGGATATACCCCATATAATTTCTTGTGCAAATGGCGCGTGAACTTGTTCTGAACGCGCTCCAACATTACAGAGTACTAAGCTTCATGTGGAGCCCATACGACCGCACTATGTTCCAGATGACTCCTGCCTAGTGCATCATACAGGACCCTAACTGCTGTGATGTTTTTGAAGCTTTGTGTCTGTCTCAGAACAAATCCTAAGTTTCTGTACGCCTTCTTACAGATCTTGGTTACATGCTCACGGAATGTCAGATGTCATGGAGTCATGAAAACACCCAAGTCTCGCACCTCCGTGACTCGTTGCAGTGGAGCCGCGTCCACCATGTATTCATAGAACAGAGGTGCACGAGCACGGGTGAAACTCATCAACGAGCACTTGTATACGTTGAAGTACAGTTTGTTTTCATGGCTCCATTGTACTATCCGATCGATGTCTTCCTGTAGGCGCCTGCAATCAGACTCGGACCTAATCTCAAGCAGCAACTTGAGGTCATCAGCAAATAATAAACAAGCGCCATGTCTTACGACTTCCGGCAAATTGTTTATCATAATAATAAATTCTAAAGGCCCCAAGTTGGTGCCCTGACTTACACCCGACCAAGTGTAATATAAGTCGGATTCACATCCGTTGCAGTCCACATACTGCTGTCTGTCTTGCATGTAACTGGCGAAAAATCGCAATAGATGCTGGGTGCATCCGACCTCTGCTAGCTTCCGCAGTAAGATGTCATTGTCGACGGTGTCAAAAGCTTTTCTAAAGTCAAAATAAGCTGCGTCCACCTGCACCCCAGCATCTACCGCCGGCACCACGCGTCCCATGAAATCAAGGAGATTAGTAGCAGTGCTGCGCCCCGGCCGGAATCCGTGCTGCTCATCCGAGAACTGTTCGCGCATTTGCTCATGCATACAGCGCTGAATGGCCGACTCGAACACCTTTGCCGGCGTCGACAACACCGCCACCGGCCTATACCCACTGATGTCAGCTCCCGCCCTGCCTTTGGGCACTGGAATGACTCGCGTAATCTTCCACCGAACTGGGAACTTCGCAGAATGAAGACAGGCGTTAAATATATAAAGTAACGGCTCCGCGAGTACCCTACCACAATCTTTAAAAAGAAACGCTGGTATACCATCCGGACCCGCAGATCGCTTAGGCTTGAGGCGGTCGAGTGCACTTCTAACGTCCCTAAGACTAAGGTTATTAATTTGCACGCATGAACTACCAGTGTTTCCCGCTTCTGCTGCCGCCGCTTCTGAGTCTAGTCGCGGCGCCATACTACTATAAACCGACTCAAAATAAGTCGCGAAATGCTCAACACACTCCTCGTCTGACAGATACTGACCGTCCTTTATAATGACCTGCCTACTCGTTGTACTTTTCTGCGATCGTATGTACTGCCAAAATGACTTAGGGTCTTTCGCGAACTGACATTGAATCTTATTTTGATGCTCTTTGCGTGCAATTTCTATTGTTTTTTTAATATCTGATCTATATTTCGAATATTCGTCGTAATCACTATTCAATTTCGTTGTTTTATATGTTTTATGTAGCTTTGCTTTAATTTTTAAGTTTTTTATTATATCGCTCGTGTACCATTTGGGGTAAATATATCGCTAACCACGTAAAGACAAAGTGACACATTCTTAGCTTTAAATATTTTCAAAGTGTTAAAATAATCTTGGGTTTAACCTTTTTGTGGCGCATATTCAATCCCATATATTTGGGGCTGTCATTTCATTCCGGACCTTTTTTTTTTTTGGTTTGGAAATCATACAATGACTTCTGCCGCTCTGGGTGAAGCGGAAGGGCGTGTCAGACTTTTACTGACTAAAACCCACCCGTGTTCCTTCAGTTGCTTGTGCCAGGGCCGCGGTAACTCTTTTTCAAATTTATCCGCGACTCAGACAGGCATCGGCCCTAGCGGACCCCGTCAGTTGTGCTGAGATCTCATTGAGGCGCGCGTGGAACACTACGCGCCATCGACTCGGGCCTGGTCCTAATCAGACGGCGAGCTACTCATTACTCGCCGTCCGCAAGCCCGCGCCTACGGTGTCCGGGAATCGGCTTGCGATTCCCGACGCCCAGGGCGTCTCTTGCGGTGGCTAGGGGCGTGAGGGCGTCTCCGTTGCGTCTCCCTCACGCGTTCTGCCTCCTCCTTTGCGAGCATAACTGCTTCGCAGAAGGAGGTGACAGCTTCCCATGTCCTCTCGCTCCGTACCATAGCTTGAACCAGGGCCGGACGCGAGAGGTCGCCACCGCTGATCGCCTCCATGAGGACACGGCGGTGCTCCGCCCAATGGGGCACCTCCACCGTATGCTCCACCGTGTCCTCCGGGCGATCCACACAATGGTGACACCCGGGCGTTTCCTCCCGCCTTATCCTGAACAGGAACCTCCCTAAACAACCGTGTCCGGTGAGGACCTGCGTCAGGCGGAAGGTGAGGATGCCGTGGCGCCTCTCAAGCCACTCCTCAAAGAGAGGCCTTATCGCCGCAATTGTGGCGTGCCCAGCACTGGGTTGCGACAGTCGCTCTCTCCATGTCGCCATAGATGCCAGACGTCGGCATTTCATTCAGACCTAGGATCCCAGGGCATAAAGTACTTACATTATCATCATCATTGGCTCTCGGCGCGTTGCGCTACAATTGCGACGCGAACCGTCACGTGGAGTCTTCAGAGCCCCAAAAATTGATGTCTATTAAATGATATTATAATCTACACCTTATGTATTATTTCCATAGATTATATTTGGGCATCAATGAAGTTAAAATAAAATGGTACTGCTAGTCAATTATTTATAATACCTTAAAATTTACAAACGGAACATTTTTTTCTGTTATTTTAACTCTTTCAACTTAAGAATCACTTTTTCATAAAAACTTAAAAAAATGTCTTTTTTATGATTATTTGAGATAAACAAGGACTAAAAGACTACTTTTAGATTAAAATCAGATAAAAATCAGCAAAAATAAAACAGAAAACATATACTTTTATTGTTTATAAGTGGTCCTTATCTGACGCTATTGGTGCAAAAGGCTTTGGTATGAGTTGGACAAAATTGACCTTTACAAAAGTAACAGACGGACTTGATGTGTCTACAACACCAACACTTCTTTACTTTTATTATTAAAACCATTTTTGGCAACTTTCGCGGATAATTAAAAATTTTCTAAATCACCTTCATCGACACCAAAAATCTCATTATTTTTTTCCAGCAACCATCTTGTAAGGATTTTACGTTATTTATCGTCCATTTTTCTATTACTAAAACTGATCTTGAACAAAAGAACCAATGATATAAATACTAACTAAAACAAAGAATGGTGGACCCCATGCGACGACTCAGAGCCTTATGCAGAACGTATATATCTCCCGCGCCCAGACTCTTCACCAATGGCGTGAGCATCGAGTATGATCCTTTTTAGGAAGGTGTGGGTATCAGTTCGCGTCAGGCTGGTGACCAAAAAATTTTTCTACCTAAATTTAAACAAAATAAAGGGACTTCAAAATGACCAGCCATTCTGATTTAAGGATATCTGGTCAACTCTACGTTTGTGTCTGCTATTCAAATTCGTGTTATTATGATTGCCATACTCACGTATTTCAATGTTCACCTTATAGCTTTAATAAGTAAAAAGTTAAGATCATTTGAAATCTTTACAGGAAATGGATTACGGTTATTGAAATAAAGCCATTTAAAACGCTTATAAAATTGTTTCTTAAAAAAAAAAACAATTCAAAATGTAATAAATAATAATTAGAAAAGTTTAAGTACTGAGACATTTAAGGCGTCACAGTTTCACACAAAACCACGACACGCAGTAGTACCTGCAGAACTATAACATATCTGGTGAAATGAAGGTTTACTAAAGGTATGAGGAATACATGCGTATATCTTTGTAAATCAATCTTGCGATCAGCAACAAACGTTGAATATTAGTCACTTATGCCTCAAAACCTGTCAAACTTTGGCTTTAGATCAGGGTATGTCACGTTGATGACTCCAAATTCTCAATTCAGATACCGATCCCTAGTAGATATCTCTTATCTTTAGGGTAGGTCTTGCCTACCAGAAGATATTATCCAAAAGTGATAATATTAAGTGAATCCATCAAGATAAGACTGACACTGGACACGTGTCTATTTGATCTTTGATCTCACAGATCATATATCGCGAATTCATACAGACAAACTTTCCTTGACAAGTTTTTCCATAGATACATTTATCAAAACAAAGATATTATCTTTTTATATTACCCTTATCGTAGGCAGTCACGAATCAAACTAGAGCACGGTAAACTTGATGTGCAACACGTGATGCTATAAGCAACGTTGCAATACGGTGCACAGCGTTGCAACTTGCAACATGATATGATGATATACTATATCATATATGATCGCAACGAGCGCCTTGTTATCGGATTGAAAACGTTGCAAAATCAAGTTGTTCGATGTTGCAGAATGTGATATGCGTAACAAAATAATAATAGATAATGATGCTTCATTGTTTTTGACGCTTAATAATACCCCTATGGGTCTGTTTTCAAGGTTAAGTAACGTTTTCCGACGCTGGTTCGTGAATGAGTGAGCATCCAAGAATCCTCCGTGATTGAATGATGTTTAATTGTTGAAAAATAATCAACTTTTAAAAGGTATAAATGTTTTGGAGGGTAATACTTTCTAATTATTGGTAAAGTTCAGATGCGGCATGACGGGCAGCTTAACAGCTGCAGTTTCTTTGTTCCCATGAAACCAATCATAAAATGGGAGTAGGTTATTAAATGCATTCAGTTCACTCATTTTGGAAAAAATATATACGCTGTAAGGAAAAAAACTTTCACGTTTTTCTCTTATGCTTTATCTAACGAAGCAAAATCTATGTATAAAAAAATTGTCTGAATTGGTCTAGACGATTTTTTTTGATCTTTCTTTTTTTCTTCACTTAGGATAAGCTAGCAAAAGTTCGCTGCATACGTAACGTGTTTTTTCCGGACGGAACGGGACGGAAAGTTCGTTTTATACGAACTTGAACCGAATGCCAAGGTACGCCACGACTGTTTTTTTTATTCAAATTCAATTATAATTTGATGTAAATGTTGACATGTTTAATTTAAATAATTTTAATTATTGACATTACTGTTATTATTATTTGTCATTCAAGTGATACTAAGTTGTAATGTTTTGTTGTTTTTTGTATTTCGTATTCGTATCGCATGTCAACTAATTTTTATTATACACTTTTCATATTCTTAGTCAATTATATTAAGCTGTGTATGCTCAGCTATATAAAAACTGTGGCTACCTGAAATGGAGTGTGCATTACACGATATTGTGTACCAATTTTTATATTTTGTATAAGTTTTATGGTTTTTAACACTCGTTGGTGATCCTTAAATAAATAAATTAGTCTTCAAGCCAAGAAGAAAAATGACAAAAAATCATAGAACGACAGGTAGTTAATCAAATAGTCCTTACAAAATTTTGATTTGTACGAATTGGAAAAGAGTTATACAGTTTAATGTTAACAAAAATTGATGCCATGACCGTTGCTTATTTCATTAATCACGAATAGAGCCCTAACTCACAGTGGTGACATTGAAAAACAGCTTGGTTTTAGTTACTTGCTTATTCCAAGAATGAAATTTTAATTTAACACTAAAGTTTCTCTCTAATAAAGTAACCTTTTAGTTACGAGCCAGAGTGAAGGGTGGGGCAGGCTACACCATCTGCCCCTCCCTGGGTACGCACATGAAACGTAACGTGTTTTTTTTCCGAATGGAACGGGGACGGAACGATAAGTATTGAAAATATCATTCCAAACAAAATGTATACGAAACAGCATCCGTCACGCGTGCACGGACGGGACGGCGACGTGGCGTATCTTGGCATTTCGTATGAAACGAACTTCTCGTACCGTTCCGTCTGGAAAAAAAGACGTTACGTATGCAGCGACCTTTATTTAGCTCGTCCTATATAATCCTTAGAAGAGATGTTTAGATGAATCGTCTAGACCAATTCAGACAATTCTGTTATTCATCGATTTTGCTTCGTTTATTAAAGCGTAAGAGAAAAGCGTGTTTTTTTTCCTTACAAACTACGTATAGATTTTTGTTGCAAAATGAGTAAACTGAATGAATTTAGTAAATGCAATAACCTACTTCGTGGGAATGAAGAAACTGCAGCAGTTAAGCTGCCCGTCATGCCGCATCTAAACTTCACCAATAACTAGAAAGTATTACCCTTCAAAACATTCACACATTTAAATAGTTCATTATTTTGCAACAATTAAATATAATTCAATATTTGTACATTATTCATTCAAAAAAGCTAAAGAAAACAAAATCAAAATAACTTAGAGAGTCCATGTCCTTTATATGAAGACGTTCGAGGTTTCCGTTTTTCTTAGCAAATATGCGACCATTACGCACAAACTTGCAGTTGTTCTCCCTGGCCGCCATCCTAGTAGCATGGTGTAAAGATATATTAGGTGGGAACAAATGTTCAGCTACAAATACCGGTATTTTATCGCCTCTCATTCCCAGGTGGGCAGTGTTAAGCTTATCAATCTGATTAGCTTTAATAAACTCAATCACCGCGGTTGCGTCACGCACCGCCGGAGTAGAAAGTTTGACGATTATTTATCTTGGACGCGTACTCTCCGAATTTTGTTTGGCAATCCTAGTTGACATATTTATGTCTTTTTTCATTGAGGGGACATGATACGACCTTGCATAACTGCATCATTTTTACATTCAGGTTTTCAGACTAATCTATGTCATGGCAAAAATGAACAGTCAAAAACGGATAAATTATTCTTCACTTCAATCGACTGGACCACTCTTGGAGTCGAGGACGTAATGTCAATTTTCTGTCAATACGAGATTGATTTGTGTGGAGAAAATTACTTAGGATAGGTATAGGTGTATCAGGCTAACTTAGGTAAGTGTCATCACTTGAAAAACATTTTTGGAAAGAAGCACCTTTTATGCTATTTCATTCACCTACAAATTATGTTTTGTGGTTAGCACTTAAACAACTAAGGAAAAAAAAGACTGCTCGCATGACAAAAAAAACACCATAACAATATGGTTACATAATCATTACCTAAATAGTGCTTTGTGTCTTACATACCGAACTCATACTTGTGTACTCAAGAAGATATTCATAAAAATAACACATACTTAGAAAGACAATTAATGTGTGCGAGTCTTCAAGATAGTTCTTGTGTTGTACTTATGTCAAAATTAATTCAATTAATGTGTTGTTGTTTGTTGGAAAAATTGATCTTAAAATATTCCGTTTTCCTTTTAATGCCGACATTTAAAATATAAGGAAGCAAAGATGAATTACCACGCAAAAGAGGTTTCCTTAAATAATTAGAAAAATTAACACACAATGCTAGGAAAATAGAAATAAACAGACGATTCTTTGCTGGAGACTGAATTATCTTCTGAGCTTAATATTTTTTCATTTATCTCTGAGACGTCTTGAGTGCGTTTCTTATCAGAGATCTGTCAGATAGTGCTCACATGACGAGGCTAACGTTGTCAATTCTGTCATCTGAATCTTTATTATTGCGTGATGTGTTAGAATTTGAAGTGTACTTTTTTATATTTTTATTATTGAAGTTTTTTGTATGTGTATGAGAGTGACAACATGGCTTTGAAGGGATGGCGGCGTTTTTTGAACAAAGGTTGGTGTTTAATTAATGTTTATTGTTATCTAATTATAGTTAATGTCATTGACTGTCGTTTCAATCTTGTACTTAATGACGTTCAAATATTAGTTAGACAATTCGTCTCGGTGACAATCAATGTGACTTATTGAAATGTAGGGCAGCTAAAGGTCTTGCCCCAGAGGTGCATAACAGCTAACTTTGTTGCACGATGAGTTTTTGTCGTGAAGTTTCATACAGTATTCTGCAAAATAATACAGACCTTTCCTTAGTGAGTTTGATCTGTTATAGGCCTAATGTCTACCTTCCAACAATTTTAGTGACCTTGACATGATAATTCTGTGGATCGATTGTGGTTTCCTGGATTATCTATTTGATTAAATTAACCACCAGCTAAACGAGACACCAAACCCAACAGGACATCTGAAGACGTAACAGTAACCTTACGTAAAGTAGGTATTATATGAATCGATAGCATAATAATGCAATCTTCCTCGGCCTAAGACCGAGGCCTCGGGCAGCTGTTGGATATGAAAAAGCATAGGACCGTCCGATGCGGCGATGTTTGGAAAAGGCCTAGGTGTGTTCAGCTGTTGACGACAAATGATTTTATCGTGATTTTTTATCGTTAAATTGTAATAGCCTCCGCTGAAATCAAGAAAAATACCAGATCGCCCATATATTTTGTGTTCACATAATTCGACAGGTATTGGGTAGGAACTAAGGCTGTACCAATAAAAGCTGAGGCAGCTATTTCCGCTCCAAAGCTTTGAAAGCAATTCGGATATAATAATAAAATTGTAACAAATCTTCAAGGCAACTAGTTACAAAGTTATATCTGGTTCCCTTTTCCTCTATTCTACACACACCGGCAAAATTAGCGGAACAAGAAAAATGATCAAAAATCTTTTATTTTACCGTTGCGGGTTGGTTTTTCTTTTGTTTCATAATAAAACCATTATTGATAAAACAATTGAACGTCACCTTTCAAGCGATTGTTTTATCTTTATTCGAACTTACATAATTTTTGCTAAATTTATCTTATTGCTACTTTTTGGTATGGTTTTAAAATTTGAAAACAAAATCTTTCTTTTTCGAGGTGAGAGGGCGCGGGCACTTGCGATGAGGAGAAATGATCAAACCTACAGATTGATGTGCATAATTCATCGTTTACCTGTTTCAACCATTTATTGCAGTTTCTAATGATTCAGAGAGCCTAATGCTTTTGTGAAAAGATCAGGACGAGGCAGAAAACCCGTATTTCTAACAGGTAAAATCGTTTCATTACATTTCGCGTTCGTAAAAACCCGCATTTAAAGGCCATCCAGCCAGAAATGAGCTGGGGGAAGTTCGAGATGCAACAGTAAGTGAGCTTACGGTACGAAAGCTTGAAGAAAGCTGGTTTTGGTGCGTTCGTGATTGCCAAAGGTCCAAAACTTCAGGTACACCTCGTTAGTAACAAAATAACTTTTGCTAGAGAACATTGACTTTGGTTCACAGACTAATGAAGTAAAATATTTATTTTTTAATCGAATTGACGGACATCAATAAATGTACTAACATGAACAAGAACAACATAACCTGTCAATTTTTTAAACTACTGTGGCATATGGTAGAGGAACAATATTGGATTCAGATAGGATATTTTTGCGAGCTCATACGGACTTGGTGGTGATCGATGAAGGAGTTCTTATTGCAGATCGCCATAAAAAGTTATTTAAGAATTAAATGTGGTACCATTTACCTCTTTATCTGGAGTCACTTCGTTTTGATCCAGGATAATGTTCGGCCGGGTACCATTTTCAACTTCAGTCTATCTGAATAAAGTCAATATTGCAGTTTTGGCATAGCCGACGAGATTACCAGACATGCATCCGATAGAACACATCTGGAAAACGCTAAAACGAAGAGAGAAGGCCATACTCCCTACACCGGTCAATGTGGCTGAACTGCGAAGAGCCGTTGTACAGGAATGATGAAGACTACCACAGGAGACAATGAATAACATTATTCTCAAAATGTCTTGGTGGCGAGCAAGTGGAGTAAACACTCGATTTTATGTGATATTATCTTTATTGTGAAAATGTTTTTTTAATGAACTGTTTAAACTTTCGTTAGTAACCTTAAAAATCAACAATCTCCATTTTTCTCATTTAGTCATGTTATTCACAAAATATGTACCAAATGCGATCTATTTTTTGTTTTAAAAGATGTATTTTAAGTAAGGAAAAATGTCTTAATACAAGTTTATAAAATTAAACCTTAATAAAAAAGAAATTCGTAATTTTTATTTTGTGCCACTGATTCTGCCGTGTGTGTAGTTCACATTTTTTTATTTGTTATTTATTATTGATAGGCTTGCGTTTTACCTCACCTGATGGTGAGATATGACGTGGATGAGGATGAAGCTCGGTTCGCCGTTTACTCTTGACTTAATGACCCCAGGGCAGCTATCAGAAAACACAGAATACTAATTTTAAAAGTAACGGATGTAGCATCTCATTTTCCTCCTAAGAGTAATTCGTAAGATTTACCTTAAGGAAACTTTAAAAGGAAGTTCTTAATGGGTACCTAACGGCACACTTGTTTATTTCTTTCAAAAGGAAAAGTACCAACCCACCTTCACAAACGTCAGTCCTGGTTGTCTTGGTAATTTCCGCTGGTACCTTTTGCAATGTTGCGGTTAAACCACGGGTAAGACCCGCTATTAAAACCGCGAGGTATACCCACTCAAGAAATGTTTGATATACTTATGTAGGTAAAAACAAAACGGTAAAATTTATACTACATATTTTACTGTTTCAGGTTATATCCACCTGTAATTTAATATGATGTCATGTGTCTTCTGAATGGTTCTTCACGATAATTTACTTATCCATACTGAAACAGAATATTATAACGCAGATGGCAGAATACTGCACTTACTGGGTTCCTTCTGGAAGAGACCCTATTTATTTCACTTTTTTCCACGAATACATTTGTTAATTGGTAAAAGTATGAAAAAACAAAAATTAAATGTATTTTTGAAGGAAAACTATCCATAGGCAAAACACGCCCACAAAAATAAATGGCAGGAAGTTAATCAATTTTATTATTTAACCATTTCCTTAAAACTCTTAAGGTACTTTACCTGAATGTGATACCCAGTAAATATCATTTAAAATAATAACACAAGCCGACATCGGAATTCGCATCTATTTCTTTAACCGACATTCCAAAAAGAAGAATGTTCTGTGTTCGACTTTAAGTTTGTTTTTTTTTTGTATATGTTCACCGATTTTTCCGTCAATTGTAGACCGATCTTGAAAATTATTTATTTTGATTGAAATAGTATGTTCACAAATTTGGTCGCATTCAAATTTGGTGAAAATCTGATGAAGAACTTCGGAGACATACTACATAACTCTTCAAAAAATGACAACAAATCTCTCGGGATTGTTGCAATAGCATGTCTGTTTATTGTTTATACCATTTTATAACATAAAAGCACGCCAGTACGCTCTAAAGGGGTACGCAGATATGTACAGTTCACCTTTGTACGCTCTCATTTCACTGCTTATGTGCAAGTTTCATGATTTCCGTCTAATCTATTCTGACATAATTGGTACTTTACTATAAATGAACTTGCCTATTAGGTACCACAACTAAAAAGCGAAAAATAAAAATAAAAAATATAAAAAAACACGACCGACTTCCAAATGAAAACACGAAGAAAAGAAAATAGAAACACCGACTTCCGAAAAAGTCCCGGTTCGATTTCAATTCAATTCTACGCTCTCTAATTCTTCTCCTCTTTTCAGTGATGATCATCCCCCAGCGATATGTTCTGGGTATCCTGGGGCTGTTCGCTTTGGGAAACTCCTTCACTATGAGGGTGTGCCTCAGCATGACGATCACACAGATGGTACTTCATGTGGACTCCGGAGAACACATTATAGGAGAAACGTGTCCTGATCCAGCTAATGCAGTTGGCTCTGATGATACGTCTAATAGCACTGTATCAGTTGTGTTTACGGTAGGTGAAACGAACTTTAACAATGTTCCATGCAAGTGCTCCTTTTCTCAGTTTCATAAAACTTGGACTGCCTTGAAGGGTCAGCCTAAATTCAATACCTGGTACCATACGGCTAGGTACTGGGCTTTTCCATTATTTTGGCATTCAATAAATTAAATTTAAGCCTCTGCTCAGCAATTGGCGGTTGGCGGTGTTTGGTGGAGGATTATTAAAAATACTCTCATTAGATGCCCGGACACATGGATTAGTGGACGATTATTGTAATTGAGCGTGTCATGTATAACAAAGAACATTTGTAAATGTACACTTTCGTAACTCTTTACCATTCTGTCTACCCTGCAGACAGTGAAAGTCTTCAGTATTATAAGGCCTCAGCGCCTGTGAGATTTTTTGATACATGTTGTAAAGTTACGTTCTCGTGTGATGCTACATTTGGTGCATATATTTTCCGCATGAAATTTTATAACATGTTTGATAAAGTCGTCACAATCTAAGAAGTCTGTTGACGTTTCTCATTTTACATCGTGAAGGAAAACATCGTGAGGAAACCGGCATGTCCTAAAATCAAAAATTCGAAGACATGTGGCATCCACCAACCAGCACTGGACCCGCGTGGTGGATTACGGCCCATTTCCTACCACAGAGAGAAGGCCTGTGTCCCAACAGTGGTAACATTAAAAAGGCTGATGATGATGATGCAACAATAATTTACAAAAATAACATAAATCCCGAGCAATAAACTGGTTATTTGAATATCATAATATTACTCATATTTGCCTTACTATCAATTACGTGCTATGATAACTTAGGTAAATAACAAAGAGAGGTAGCCTCCTTTATTGCCGCAAAATTATTTCAAAGGATTAAAAATGTTGTATGTAATTTGTAAAATATTTTCGTCAGGGTCGAGACCGGTATGACTGGGACGAAGCAACCCAAGGATTTCTACTTAGCGCCTTTTATTACGGATATGTCATCACCCATTTGCCTGGAGGTCTATTAGCCGAGAAGTTTGGAGGTAAATGGACCGTTGGATTCGGACTTCTGCTTACCTCTGTAGCGACCGTGCTTACTCCGTGGGCTGTGACGGTCGGTGGAGCGGTCGGGCTGTTCTTCATTAGAGTTATTGAAGGTTTTGGAGAGGTGAGTCTCTCTGTGGTTTTCTTTTTCTTACATTAAACTACAATTTGTTGGTTTAAAATAGAGTAAAACCTCGAACACAATAATTATTGTTTAAATGGTTAATGCCTATGGTTGGTGGTTAATGCTTTTTAAACGTTGCTAATATTTTTTTAAAGGCCGAATAATTTAACTGCTATCAGATTTAGATACAAGAATTGATTTTCAATAATGTTTCTCTTCAGTGTCCCGCGGAAATAAGTGAGTTCCTGATAAGATGATTTTTTATTAATTTATTTAATCTTCATGTACAATAGTGGTACATAGGCGAACTTAATGCCACAAGGCGTTCTCTACTAGTCAACCTTTGGGTTAGATAGCCAAAAGTAAAATAATGCCTAAAAATAACAACTTGTTTACGAAAATTTATATACTTACATAAATACTAATACACATATACAAATAAAATAGATTAATAAATATTTCAACAATTACCAATTAACAACGAAAAACCTATTAACAATTACCATGACTAGACTTCTGTCTATATGAGAGCTATTTAGATTTTGAAGCTATTATATTTTTCTGCAGGGTCCAGTGACACCAGCATTTGTACTGCTACTGGCAAGATGGGTACCACCATCGGAAAGGTCCAGATTTGGCGCAATGATATTTGGAGGAGCCCAAGTTGGCAATATTCTCGGACCCTACATTTCTGGTCTCCTGTTATCAGATGGCGGAGACTGGGCTAACGTATTTTATTGTTTCGGCGGACTCGGAATTATATGGTTCTTATTCTGGGTAAAGTTTATTGAACATATTACTTTACATTTATGACACGATTTATAGACGTTGTAAAAAGTGACATGAATGTATGATTTGCTGGTTTAGGTGGAATGTTTCGTATAACATCTGCACTGTACGTGCTTGTACACGTAGAGTTGCTCATAAGAATATTACAGAATATGTTGCATATGCCTACATCTGTTTGCAATGTACACTATATATATTTGAAGTTCCAATTTCTGAGATGAGTACCATAACGTTGATAAACCAAGATTGAAGATGGACTTCATTTTGAAAGTGAAATATTGAATGATTTTTCTTATAAAACTATTAATATAGATTTACTTTTCAGGTTCTCCTATGCTATAGCACACCAAACTCCCACCCATTTATATCAGACGAAGAAAAGGAATACTTAAACAAAAATATAACAGCATCTGGTTTACATAAGAAACTGGATCCAGTACCATTCAAAGCTCTGTTACGATCGGCCCCATTATGGGTTCTTGTGTTAGCGGCCGTAAGTATTCTTATAACAGTTATCGAATCTTCTCCAAGTATATTCTGGGAAGGCAATAAAATTGTTGGTATTGGAAATGGGAAAATTTGATCTCGTATCTACTTCAATACGTTAGAATTGAAGTCGTTTTCTCGTCTCAGTGACAATCAATTTCAAAAATTTGAGGAAACTAGAGATTTGATTGTGTGCGTAAATTGAGATACGGGAATTGGCCTTCTGTTCTCAATTACCATTATGGTGTAGTATATTGATATATACGGGGCTTATAGGGTTTGATTTCAAACTTATTTTGCAACTTTCCGCAGGCGTGGATAAACACTCCCAAAGTACACTATTTATCGTATTGACAATGTAAACATGGTTTTGTTTGTGTATTGTTGAATCAACGAACGGTTTTTTATGATATTACTTGGAGCCTTTCATCTTTATAAATCCACAGGTTGGCCACGATTGGGGATACTTCACAATGATCACAGATCTGCCTAAATATTTCTCTGATGTCTTGAAGTTCAACATCAAAGAGACAGGTCTCATGTCTGCATTGCCGTACATGGCCATGTACGTTTGCTCCTTCATCTTCGCCAGTCTATGCGATTTGTGCATCAAGAAGGGATGGCACAGTATTAGCACAGGCAGGAAAATCTATACCACTGTCTGTGAGTATTGTTCGAGCAATTATTTTGTAATGATGTCGGAACATTTTGCAACTTCTGACAAAACAATAGTATCCGATATTACTTTTTAATCCCTTATTAATTGCTCTGTGCTACTCTTCCGAGATATTGCAAGGTTTCGCCGTTGTGATTCATGGTCGTTAAAAATTATTGACATATCTAATGTTACACAATTTATAAACAATGTTGTCGGTATAGCATCAATTTTTAGGGATCCGTACCTCAACGGAAAAAAAACGGTACCCTTTGCTTTCCGGCTGTCTGTCTGTCTGTCAAGACCCTTTATCTCGGGAAAGCCTGGAGATATCGAGTTCAAATTAATATTATATACTCATGTTTGCAACTCCTTGCAGCTGTGATAAAATCAAATTTCTAGATCAAAACAATCAAGAAATATAGCCGTTGATGACGCATAACACTCTCAAGGGAATTAAAATCTACAGGGTACTTCCCATTGATCTAGAATCATGAA
The DNA here is from genome assembly GCA_947562075.1 of Orthosia gracilis. NCBI lineage: Eukaryota > Metazoa > Arthropoda > Insecta > Lepidoptera > Noctuidae > Orthosia > Orthosia gracilis. The sequence continues at coordinate 4,951,556 of OX387269.1, forward strand.
ATTTGCAAGAAGCAATGTCTTTAGCACAAGTAAAGGAAAAAATCCAAAAACCGTAAAATTATACAAAAAAAAAACAAAATATTAACTTATTTGCAGTTGGTAAAGTAACCGCGACTTATATCAATGTATGGGGACTACAGTTTTTCAACGGCAAAGTTAATGTTGTCTCCCAATTCCGTTTTCTCTTATCGTTAGAGGAATGTTCAGCTCCCTCATAGTTTATTAACTTCAGTAATGTTATTTAATTATTTTGCTGAATGTAGCTGTTTGTACGGAACCCTCAGTGAGCGAGTCCGACTTGCACTTACCAGTTTTTTTTATTATCTTGTTCTCTCTGCTTCTTGTAAATTCTAAACATTACTATAATTGATAACAACGACTTAAACAAATATCAAAAATTCAATAATGATACATATCAAATCTTCAATAAGGTCGTTTTTTCTTTCACAGCGTCGTCCATTCCAGCCCTCTTTATAATTCTGGCCTCGTACTCCGGCTGCAACCGTACTGAGGCCGTCGGCCTCTTCATAGCCTCGATGGCGTTCATGGGAGGATTCTACAGCAGTGTCAAGATCAATGCTATGGACATCGCACCGAACTACGCTGGTACCTGTTCCGCATTCGTCAATGGACTCGCTGCAATATCTGGCATTATTACGCCGTATCTGATTGGATTGTTGACTCCGGATGTAAGTATGCTGTTTTTACTTGAAATCAGAATCTTATCTACATTTCCTACACGTAGTTTAGCTTCTCTTAATGAAATTGATAGTTATAACTTGTTATTTATTGAAATTTACGTCCTCAATATGAGAATGTTTTTCCATTACTATGAGTGGGGCAACGATCAAAAAAAATATTCATGGAGGCAATGACCTTCAAAAGGACTTAAACTTCATTTGAAATAACATAAGACATGTTTCCAAGTCTTTTTAAAGTACGTTAAAGCGATTTTGAGTTCTATCCCGATATCATAAAGATCACATAAAAAGCATAAACCTGGTACCAAAACCAACTGTTTACTACAGCTACCATTTGTCGTATTACCAACGCAATAGAAGTCAAAATCGGTTGAACGGGCTGTAAAATGGGCTTATTTAAACGTCTAATGTTATCGCAAATGGAGTATAGAATATATGATAAGTCTACGTCATTGTACCATAATTGATTCTAAGAAAATCTTAACTTAAAAGCAAGGGGCTTTAAATTAATTATAAATAATACACAGTTTTCCCATGGAAACAAGGAATAAAATAGGGTAAAAAAAAATTCACAGCCGAATGGACCAAAAACAGAAAAAAAGTTGTCTGTTTTTATAAAGAGTTAGGGAAGGGCAACACGCTCGACCGAACTTGTGAATGTCGGAATAAATTAACTCAGGCGAAGAATTGACGAATTTTTTGGGCACATTTTTTCAGGAATATCGTGTCTTCCTCAATATACGGGGTTAACGTAATCAAATTAGATTAGTAAATTGTTGTTTTTTTTTTGTTAAATCTCTAAGGTCATTTAAATTATTTTAGACAAGCCATAATATTGCAGGTATGTTTATTACGCTCTTAAAAAAAAAGTATTTCAAATACACTGGCCTTCAAAACTTAGTACCACACTTTTGAAATTGCAATTTTTTATTAAAGAAGTCAGAGTTTTGGAATAAAAACATTTAATTGAAAATTTCATCAACTGCCCTGTGAAATCTATATATATAAAAATGAAACCCGTTTTCCGTTGTCACGGCATCACGCGTGAACGGCTGGACCGATTACGCTAATTCTTTTTTTGTTATGTTTTCTATTGTTAGGAGAAGGTTCTTATGAAAGAAAATTTAAAAAAAAGCAATTGTAGATAGGTAGGGTAGGTAGGGTAGGTAGGGTAGGTAGGGTAGGTAGGGTAGGTAGGGTAGGTAGGGTAGGTAGGGTAGGTAGGGTAGGTAGGGTAGGTAGGGTAGGTAGGGTAGGTAGGGTAGGTAGGGTAGGTAGGGTAGGTAGGGTAGGTAGGGTAGGTAGGGTAGGTAGGGTAGGTAGGGTAGGTAGGGTAGGTAGGGTAGGTAGGGTAGGTAGGGTAGGTAGGGTAGGTAGGGTAGGTAGGGTAGGTAGGGTAGGTAGGGTAGGTAGGGTAGGTAGGGTAGGTAGGGTAGGTAAGGTAGGTAGGGTAGGTAGGGTAGGTAGGGTAGGTAGGGTAGGTAGGGTAGGTAGGGTAGGTAGGGTAGGTAGGGTAGGTAGGGTAGGTAGGGTAGGTAGGGTAGGTAGGGTAGGTAGGGTAGGTAGGGTAGGTAGGGTAGGTAGGGTAGGTAGGGTAGGTAGGGTAGGTAGGGTAGGTAGTGTAGGTAGGGTAGGTAGGGTAGGTAGGGTAGGTAGGGTAGGTAGGGTAGGTAAGGTAGGGTAGAGTAAGCAGTTGACGGGAGCGAAGCCGCGGGCACAGCTAGTTATATTATATAATACATCAGTAACGTTTATAACTTTAAAAAAGTATGCCTCAACGTCGCCTATTCCCAAACCACATCTTCAGTTTGCCAAACAGGCTAAAGTTGTAATCAAAGCCCGAGGAGGCAATACCAGTTATTAAAATGAAATGGCGTAAAAAATACTTATAATGTTCTTTGAGGTTTTACCAGTAAGTTAAAAATGTTAACTGTTAGTTTCTATTTTTGTTTAAGTTTTAAACGTTATTAATGTATAATAAACTGTAATTCTAAAGGCAGTTGATGAAATTTTCTATAAAACGTTTTTTTATTTCTAAACTCTGATTTCTATAGTTTAGGAGAAATTGCATTGTAAAAGTGTGGTACTAAGTATTTTCTAGTTTAATCATAAAAGTCTAACGAATAATACTAACGATGTTTTTTTTTGAAATTCTTCAGTAATTAAAATCAAACGGATTTAATTAGACTTGAGAGTTGACAAAAAATACAGGCATTGTTATTTATATACCTATTTTATTTTTTCAGCAAACAGTCGGACAATGGCGTATAGCATTTTGGACCGTATTCGCAGTGCTAGTAGGAACCAATGTCGTATATCTTATTTGGGGTTCCGGTGAGCCTCAATGGTGGGACGATGTAGATAAGTATGGCTACCCTGAAAATTGGAAACATGGGCCACTAAAGAAACGAAGTGTGGATGGAGAGAAGAAAGTTGTATATCCTAAACATGACCATTCCCCAGTATCAAATGATTGATTGTAAATAAAACATTTTGTATTTTTTGTTATTTATTTTCAAATATTTTTGGTAAGCTCTTGTAAAAAGGATATTGGGCAACAATGTATGGGGATCGAAGCAAATGTGCACTAAGAACGAGACCTCTCCAACCCTAAAACATGTCAGTGAAAGGTAGTGTGATATCACAGACTACTTAGAGATACTACGTATCTTGATATAAATAAATTCTGGTCTGGATTCCAAGGTTTGACCCCAAGTCAGTAAAAGAGAACAGGTTTTTACATAAACTTACACTGCGGCTGGGATAGCCATGCGTGATCATGATGACGTTGATGCAAGTAGGAATAAGTTGCTCTAGGTACTCATAGATATATTTTGACGATACCACACTTTTTATCATTACAATAATCCTTAGTGCATTTGTCCACCGCCGCCGTCACCGGGGCGTCAACGAGAACGTGATGACGGCCCGATGTAGTGACACATACATTTATTAAAGCCGTTTATCCACCGCAAGCCCATCGCCCGAGCGTCGTCATCCCGGCCGCCGTCAATTCGATTAAATCGGCGTGACCAGTAGAACTCTGCCCGGGATTGTGACGGCAATACAAAATACGTTTAAACTTGTCCACCACACCGGCTCCGTTACGTTGCACTGCGTCGGTTTTTGTTTTCAATATAGAGTGCTTTGTATACCACCTAGATCGTTGCGGTGGACAAACGATCGCTGTCACGTCACTGTTATCTCGTGAAGAAAAACATAGTCTTAAACATGACTGGCGAAATGTGTGTCAACTAAAGTATACCGCATTAATTGTATTTATTTTAAATTAAAATAAGAGCAGCTAATCCTACCTGGCTCTCTATTTTGCCTCTGATTGTTGGCGACTTTAGTTTTGTCTCTTCTCGGTGTTTTTCAGCGATAAGTAGAGATTTATCACCATCATCAACAACAACAATTTAGTCAAAAACCCGAACAAGAGCGCATTATTATTTTCATAAGACAGCATTATTATAATAGACAGCGCCATCTAGCTGAGTAAAGAACCTTTTAGTAAGATAGTTACCGAGTAGTTTAATGAGTTTCAAATCCATCAAGGTTTACGTACAGTCGAGCTATCAACCGCTTTGGAATAATTGGTAAACTACCTTTAGGATCAAGGCAAATTAACACCGAGTCTGGATGATCAACCTTTTTTATCTGGATAGAAATGTGTGCACTACATTGTGGCGCTACAACGTCGATAAATGTACCTCGCATTCCTCCTCTTGAAAGCCAGAATCAACAATGGTGGCTACCAGAAAAGCTCCGAGGTAATAGAGTTCGACGAAGTCCCGGCAAATGAATTTAACTGTCTTGGGTCCCGCAATTAAATTAAACAGAAAAGAATAAAGGAAGAGTAGGAAAACAAAAACATAATTTCCACTTAATTCCGGCAGAAAATAGTCACTTTGTCTGCAGGACGCTTATATATATATAACCACAGTTGAACACGGTAACAGTAAAAAAAATGTTAGACGTTGATCCTGATATCTTGATGTCATTAGTAGAGGATCTTCCCGTTTTGTGGGTTACGAGTAGAGGACGCCTTGTGATGCAGTTCCGCAACGCAATGCTCATTAGCGCGATGCTTTGCCGATTTCGGCGTTGCGGCGTCGCAGCGAGTATTTGCATAGGCCTTTACAGTCCAGTACAGGTCATACATCTGTCTTCAATTTGTACGCTTGCTCTAACAGATTTCCACTGAGACCAAATCCTTACAAATCTAATTTCAGAACTATCAATATGCAGGTGCATTGGGTAAAAACCTCAGATTAGTGAAAAGAAACAGATAGCGCCTGCGGAACACGGTGCCACTATTTATTTATGTCAGCGTGACAGCGATGAGCAGCACTGTAGGGACACGTATATCTATGTGCGTGTAAGTGTGCCTGATGTTGCGGTCAAAACTACCATGTTTTTTCTATTATTCACAAGAATATTAATGTTACAAATTATATTTTTTTTTGGAAATATTGGTACTTAAGTTGTATTTGGATAGAAAAAAGGTTATTAAATAAATTATAAAAGTTAAATAGAATTCACTTAGTGGTTATTATTACTTTATATCCAACACAGGATTTGATCAATTGTTTATAAATAGAATTGTATGTTTATTGTAATAATTTATTTATTTATTAAAACTTTATGCATAAGTACAAAGGCGGACTTAATGCCTTAGGCATTATCTACCAGTCGACCTTAGGGTGGTGCAGAGATAAAACAAGGTAGGTGCAATTAAATGATAGGATGAATAGAGAAAAGATAAGAAAAAAAAAGGAATAATAAATATATACTTAGATACATACATACCTATAAACAATGTTATATAGAATCTGGAACGAACAAATCAATTTTGTGATGATTCTGCAAACTTCTTGCCAATGTGCTCACGTGCCTTCAATTTGAAAGAAAGCCGACTGGTTGCCATCCTGATGTTCTGAGGGAGCGCATTCCAAAGGGAGATTGCCTGGACAAAGACGGACGAGTGAATAAACTCAGAGCGGTGAGAGGGACATTGTAGAAGACGATTATTGGTGGAGCGAAGATTTTTACTGTGGGCAGAGCAAAGAAATTGAACGTTAGAAGACAAATAAGAAGGAGAAGTGGGATTATCAATAAAAGAAAACAGGGTAGTCAAGGCCCTCAGCGCTCTACGCTGACGAATGGGTAACCATTTTAAAAGGGATCGATGTGGGGATACATGGTCGTACTTCCGGAGGTTGAAGATGGTTTATTATACACATTCAAATATATGTCTAAATCATATTGATTCTTTTCACGGAGACATTAGCGCCATCTAAACGATGAATGGCAAAATAGTGTCAAAAAAATTCTACTTTTATGCACTAAATGTTGCTACTATAATATAAATTGTAAATTGTTGGTTGTAGATGTGATTTTTAATCGTTACAACGTGTAAGCAATGCGACGCGTACGTTCGTACTAAAGCGAGTTTGTATTCGTTTTGGAATTTGAATTGGCATTTGTGGTAGAGCTCTCGTGTGCCGTAAGCGCTATCGGTTGCTGTTCTCAAATCTGAGGTAAAAACGTACTTATTCTAAGGTCACATACAGTCAGTCAAAGGCTTATGTCATTGACCAGAAAATGGCGATAAATCTCGAGGGATTCAAGTCTAATTGAGTACCACTGCAAGAGTAAATTGTTTTCGAAATTACATTGAAGGATAAACTAAAGCAAGTGGTAGTTGAAGGTAAAAATGTGAATTTAATTAATTATATTATGAATCAATTTTCTATCAATAATATACTAGATAAACAATCTCAAACAAAACTTCTCTTTAAAACTGACGCCATAGTGTAAAGGTAATTCTAAGAATTACCTTAACAATCTTAAAAGCAATTTTTAAAGTTTCATTCACAAAACTATCTACAAAAAGCATTTTATGAGTTTGCTTCGCTGCTCAACATACATCAAAACAAATTTAGTCTTACACGCATGTTTTAAAGTCTATATTACAAAGTTCCAGAATTTGGCGCGTTGTTGCGCGTTGGTCAGTCAAACATAATATTGGGTAATTGATTCATATTTACTATTTAATTCAGTTTTTACTTTGTGAAAAACTCTTAATGTTATAAACTTACCGAAAAAAAGATATTCCTTCCAAAATTCGCACCTACGCACCTTGAGGCATTTTTAACGGCTATGCTTGGACCATACTAATTTGAAATAAGACCACAACCGTATTTTTCGGCCCGTTTTGAAGCACTGACCATGTATCTAGTGTATTATTGAACGAAACGATCAACACATATACCTAATAAATCTGTAAAAAAGACATTTCTGTACATCGAAAATAATTCGAAAAAAATTTTCAGGGTGTTAAAGGATAACTATCAGAATCAATTTCCAGCATTTTCACATTTTTGTCTTTTTGGTTTGTTGTGCACGCATCACGTAAAATATACGAAACCAATGTAGATAACTTTTACACATAAAAATTGTGCGTATCTAGAAGAAAAGAGATCGCGGCATGCGATAAGGCCGCCCAATGTATGTATTTTTAGTTTTAAATTTCCTTTATAAATGTAACTTATGGTGTTCAATAAAGTATATAATATATAAATAAATATTAGTAAGTTTTTGTTTCATCGCAATCGGTCACTCTATCAAAAGATATATGAATTTAAAGTGTTCAAGAAGTAAAATATCCCATCACACGCAATTCAGATACTCGGCCAGTTGAACTCCATATTCGATAGATGGCGTTGTGCATTTGACGTCATTTTCTGAATGGCGGTGTAGATTCTCCGTGGAAGAATGAGTAGGTAGATAAGCTAGATAGCAGCTGCTTCGCTTCCGTTAACTGCCTACCCTACCCGGTAGGCAGTTAACGGGAGCGAAGCTGCGGGCACAGCTAGTATTTTTTGAAAATTGACTTTCTGCACTCTTCCTCAATGTAAATTTTAACTAAGTATGTCCAAGCCATTCCTCTCTTCACGCGTTATACTTAAAAAGCGATACAAAAGATACGATTCGCTTAGTTTTCACCGTTATTTTTTATTGTTTATTTTATTTATCTCAAAAGCTACCCTTATATCATTCTCAAAAACCAACCTTCATACGAAATTAAATTGCATATACACCCACACAGCTTGGTTTTCTACCTTCAGGTTATAACAATATGCCAACACTGCCAACCCCTCCGGGAAATATGATCCGAACGTCTTATATTTCCATTTCTTCAAATATTATATTTCAGTTTATATTTGGAAGAGAATATAAATCAAATGTCAGGATTGGAGTGGTGTGATCGTAAAAAGATGTTTTAGCAGTAAAAAAACCATTTAGAGAAAAATGTTTTTCAAGATAAAGGCTTTTCCTAGTTTGAAGGTCACGGTCATACTCATGTGTATGAGCCATACCCATTCATGTGTAGGCAAGAGGCCCTGGATCTGGTGAAGTTTGCGGGGATCCGCTGGATACGAGAAGCACGGGACCGGTCAATGTGGCCACGCTTGGGGGAGACCTATGTCCAGCAGTGGACGTCTTTCGGCTGATATGATGATGATGAAGAGGTCCTGGGTTCGATTCCCTAGTCGGGCAAAGTGTTATTAGATTTTCCCGTCTGGAATTCTCAGTAGTAGCCCGGAGAGTGGATTTGTAGTTGATGGCAATGGGCTGATGGTATTACGTGGGTCAGAAAACATAACTGGCGAAATGTAGATGTGCTATATGTGTACAGTACAACTATTTTCTTACTGTCCTTCGGCTAACTTCGTGTTTCTTTAGTCGTCAGATGTCTTGAAGTTGCCCTTTGAACTGCGTGTGGAGCAGGTGCCCGTGCAGGCCGGACGCTCTAAATCAACTTGGAAATATATAGGGTTCTTAATACTCTTTTAACTTAAGGTAATTTATTAAAAAACGGGAGGAAAGCTGCTAAAGAAAAATAGTTTTACAGCTCTATATAGTTCCCACGGAAATCAAAACAAAACAACATTATACCACTTAGTTCAGAATTTAAACTATTATACACGATAAATCTAATAATTGATGGACATGGAAATTAGCATTCGTTTGTATTCGGAAAAGCGATGAATGCCGAAGGACATTAAGAAAATAGTTGTACTGTATGTTTGCTTCATGCTTCGGGAAATACCGGTGTGACGTTATGTTACTTATTTACTTTAAGTCACAGACTGTTGTTTACAATATTCGTCAAGGCAAAGGGTAAAACTGTTTTTTGACGTGATAACGTCTTTAAAATCGTTTTAGTCGGGTGACATGTTCAGAAACTTGTGTCACACCAAAACCTCACGAGCGCGATCGCAGGTATAACGAGAGAGAGACGGACCGATCTCCCGTCTCATCTCGAGCGCTGCCAGTCATTCCGTGAAACTTGTCACGCGGAATCCTCACGAGCGGAGGCTGGCATAGCGTTCGAGTGAGTGGACCGATCTTCCGTCTCTCTCACTCTAGCGGCATACAAACGAATGGAGATTTTCTCGTGCGGTTAAGTTTTCGTTGAATGTTTAACAGTGAAACAAAATGTGTTTATCATAACATAGGTTTATATGTAGGTAAGACGTTATCACGTAAACATCTCGATCGTAAACCTACTTTACAAACAACCAATTTTTTTTTTATGTTCTTCGTGTCCTCTCTTGGAAGGCGTAATGGTATAATATATTGAAGTCCAATCATTCCGAGTAAAAGTACGTGTTTTATTAAAATTTGAAGCGTAAACATGACATACTATTCCGCTGCATGCGTAACGCACGGGACCGGGCAATGTGACGGACACTTGGGTGAGGCCTATGTTCTATATTGAATGTCTTTCTTCTGAAACGATTATGTTGATGATAAAAAAATAAAAGGTGACTTTTAATTCATTAGCCAGATTTCCAAAGGTTAAAACGACTCATGAATATTAATAATTTTATTATGGAATCTAAAACATAAAAATAAAGTGTTTTTAGGGTTCTGTACGTCAAAAGGTGAAAAAGGAACAGTTATAAGATCACTTTCTTGTACGTCTATCCGTGTGTCACCACTGATTTTTTCAGGAACCGGTGGACCTAGCAAGTTGAAATTTATACCAGATATTGCTGTCTATAGTTCCTAAAAGTTATATAAAATCAAGGTTCTGAGACAACACGATAAAAAGATATAAGCAAATTTAGATTTTCGCGAAAACTTACAAGTTTTCGCGAAAATCTAAATTTGCTTATATCTTTTTATCGTGTTGTACCTAAATTTTCAACTTTTTTTATTTTTCGTAATGTTCTGAAAGACCTTGCTTTTAACCAAAATTGACAATTTCAGTTCAACCGGAAGTACCCTATAGGTTTTTCCCGTTGACCTAGAATCACGAAATTTGGCAAAAAGTAAGGTCTTACAGCACAAATAAACCAATTTTATTATGGCGGTATAATGGGTAGGTAAGGAACCCTCGGAACACGAGTTCGACTCGCATTGGACCGGTTTTTTAATCATACTATGGCAGTCCTTTAACGGCCCCGATTTACGTCTCATAGGTCGTGGTTTCGAACCCAGGCAGGCGTTTTGCTTTGCGTAAATGATTTAATCACCACTACTCTAAAAACGGTGAAGGAAAACATCGTGAGGAAACCGGCATGTCCTAGAACCGAAAATTCGAAGAAGTGTGACATCCACCAAGCCACACTGGGCCCGCGTGGTGAATTAAGGCCCATTCCCTGTCTCACTGAGAGGAGGCCTGTGTCCCAGAAGCGGGAACATTAATAAGGTGATGAGGATAATGATGGCAGTCCTGAGAACCTAAGATTTTGAAAAATCTCCAGACAACCACATACATTTGAAATCATGCTACACTGGTAGACACAAGTCGGAGGTCAAAGCAGATGAAATCATGTCATTAGAATCATAAGATATATTCAGGAAAAAACCGGACGTTACTAAGAACAATGGATCCTTCGCCCTTGTTGCACAAGGAAGTAAGTATAAAATCGAAAGTATATGCCTCGTAAAATAAGGCGAGTTACCCGTTAATGCGTACTTGTATTAATATTCAAGAGAAGCACGTGTCGGCAGTTGTAATTATAAAGTAATGGAGATATATATTCAACAAAGATCATTGAACACAAGGGATTTTACCTGTCCATTACTTACTTTTAGTACCATGATTTGTGCTGTTGAAACAAAGTATAAGGACCAATTGTAGGTTGGTTGCACGCCTTTTTCGAAATCCGTGCAATACCAAAGGTTTTTTGCTGACCGTTGCGTTGGTGTTAATGAACTATAAAACGTGCCTAAACGCGACGCATCTTTTTTCACTCACATTACGATGACACGCGCTTGAGGATTTGTAAGCAAATTGTGATGATTTTCATTCCAGAAACGGGCGTTAGGCTTAGACTTGACTTCGGTGTGAGGCAATATTTTACACTCAACTGCCTTGTATTTTTAACCGACGGAAAATCAAGGAGCAGGTTCTCAAGTCGACACATATAAAATACATATTTTTATGTCAACCAAAGTTACGTACATCTAAACAACAACAAGTAGGTAGGAACATACGAAATATACCAAACAATCACCTAAACCATCTCTTTACCTGTTAATTACTCCACTTAATTAATAAAATCAGACAAAGCGCATCTCAACATGACGAGTTGCCTTTCTATCAAGCATGACAACTGCATGCAATCGTTATATCTGTGGTCACACGCGGTGAGGCTGCGTTCGCGCCGATTCTCGCGCTAGTCGAGTACCAAGCGCACAGTCGCTTGCCTGTCAGTAACTTAGCTTACTTTACGTTCGCGTTTAAAGTAAACATATCGACTGAATGGGAAACGAAATATTGAAAAGGAAACTGGAACACTGGATTTTTTGGCTGATTACTGTGAGTGATTTAAAAAAATATATATTTTTTCTAAATAGGTGCAGTGCATGTGAAAAAGTTATTAGTTTTTTTGCCAAATTTTTACACTTAATTGATAATAATTGTAAGGGTTGACTGCGAGTTAAATTTTGTGTGATAAATAAGTGATACAAGCTTTTGATAACAATAGTTGAAACTATTTTAAAAATGTCATACAAATTAATCCTACAATATTCGGTTTTTACTTTCACAAATTCATTCTTGCAAAAATGCACGTACAATAAAGAAGTTACTAAATACATGAATAAATAATAATATAATCTTTTAATTAGATTGTACGATACAAACACATAAATCTTTTTAATATAATACCATTTCTAAATGCTTTATTTCCGGAATCACTTCGTATAAATTATATTTTAATTATAATTATTTCAGACCGTTGGTTACGTACGTCATTAGCGCTGTAATCAAATGCGAATATCTACTTTTGTAACGTTGATATATTGTTTTATATTGAGTATTATTAATTATACTTTGTAACTCTATGTTTTTGCGTGAGGAAAAGTATTATCGCTTGTTAACCTTGTTGAGACAGGTGATTGCAAAACATCGAGTCTTTATTGATTTCGCATTTTTGAGTACCAGTCCTTACCGGAACATTCATATGTTAGCAAAATATATTTTTTAATTACATTGTCTTTTAAGTACGTACGACTCAGTACAGAAAGCGACAGAAACATAATTGATAAAATGTGGAAGTTAACACACAATACTCTATGTACTTTTAAGCCTGTGCTGACCGTTTTGGGATAAATAGATGTTACTACTATACTTTTATTATATACCTAGGTAGTAACTTAATGATGTCGTGGCTATGTGGCTACGAACTCGCTTCCCGTGCTTGAGGTCGTGTGTTCAAATCCGGACAAGTACCAAATGTGACTTTTTTCAAATTCATATGTACTTTCTAAGTTTATCTTGGACATCACAGGCAACGGTGAAGGAAACATCGCGAGGAAACCTGGAATAATATAGTCAATGTAAGTGTGAAATAGCCAAGTCAGAGAACCTGTGGGGTTCCCAGAGTTTACGCGCTACATCCTCACACGGAAAGTAGAAGAAGATTATACAGGTATATTGCTGACTCACAGACGCTGATTAGGTTTAATAAACGATTATCTGACAATAATTATAAGAGTATTGCAAATAAACTGCACACTGGCAAACTAGTTGAAAACACAAACCATAACAAATAACTATGGTATGTTTTTGCCTGCAGTTTTATTCAACTTCTAACGAAATTACATTTGAAACAGATTTTTCTATCGTAATTTTTTTTCTATAGAATGCTAAAATGGCGACGGAAAGTTTTTGTATGGAATAAATATCAAACATGCAAAATTGTTCCTCATGTACCATATCTCTGATGTTAAAAGAAATCAGTTATATGTGCGCCGTTTAGATAGTGAATACATTCTCAATTAGCAAGGACTAGGTGTAAAGTAGAATGCAGTAACTATTTTGCCGCCAATTCACAATGATGAGAATGAATGATACTTATCATGAGGTATTTTATGACGCTGACGTTTATAACTCAGAAGGCTTTATAACTTGAAAGATAGGAAACACAAGTGTTAGATAAATAAATACAAGAATATAAAGATAAAGGCAACATGTTTATATTGCTTGCCTCCTATTTGTTCAATGCTTACGATGTAGGCAAGATTAACAATAATTATAAAGTTTTTAAATTTAGCCAAGAAAATGTTAAAGAAATTTCACGTGATTTTTTTATTTGTTACTAGTCATCAACTAGTTTTGGATTCCATTTTATATTTTATTAATATTAGTTCTTTTTTTTTAAGTCTTTTGTTCCACAAAAATCGACTGCTTATTATTGCAATATTATGCTTACCATCTTTTTTTTTTGTTTAGATGTTAGAATTGAAATTACTCTTATTATCAAGTTAAAAATGGGAGCGATTTTTATGTCAGTAAAGTCTTTACGCCGTTGTAAAACTAAAACAGCTCGTATTTTTACCGACTTCATTATCGCATACAAATTTTCATCATTTTGTTTGTCTTTTTTAGAGATTTCAAGTGTTATCTCTGAATGACATTGTAAGTAATTCAATACAGTATATTATTATTATCTAGTAGTCATTATATTGTTGTAGTTTAAATGATCTTACTCTTCTTGCTTTTGGTTAAATGCAACGTGCTTGTATTATTCAAATAGGTATTTATAATTTAGAGAGAATTGTTGAGGATCAAGTTGTTATTTGTTTAAATCGACTTCTACCAATAAGTAATAAACAAATTATTGACAATAAGTTGAAAGGGTTAACCACCCGAAGCTGGAGAGTTAATTATTTGACCGTTTGTTAGGGGAAAAAGGCATTTACCAAAATTTTGCCAATGGTTACTATTTTTTTTTACATTAGTTGAGTTAACTAAGATCGAAAAACTGGGCCTTAGTTGCACAATATTATGCAAGTAACTTGCGACTTATGCCATGTAAGTTGTATCTATAATTTGTTGTAACTCAGAAATCAGAGAGGGTTAAGTTCAAAGCTTTTCAGAAGGTGAACAAGAGTTAACCCTCAAATAAAGGTGGAGATTTTAGTGTCGTGAGATCTAATTCGAGGTAGAGTTGTTAATCCACTAGTAGGCTAAGGTTGGCGGGTTAAAGGCTTAACCCGCCTTTCACCGTCTTTGGCTCCTATAAGCCAGGATTCACGGCAGCCTGTAATGAAACTTTGAAACAATTTTTCTTTGGAGTATCTTGGATGACCTACAGATTATAAGAAGTATGAGAAATTCTAAAGAAAATGAATATATAAAATAAAATAATATAATAATAATAAAATTGAATAAATAATAATATTAATACAACATAATTAATTATGTTTCCCCTTGGCGCTACGTCACTAGAGTACTAGCGACCCTTTATGGGGGCCCATTAATTGAGTGTGCAAATCACCCCCCGCCATTTTGTAGCCGTGTAGTCCAACAGTGGTCAGGTAGGGGCCGGTAGTCCTCATATAGTTTGGTTGGTAAAGTTAGCGGGCAATCGATCCATTAAACCTACTAAATCCATAGCTCAATACATTTCTTCTCCATAATTTGCAATAGTCCTGCACCGACCGGGGATTGTCCTTGGGTGCAGTTGCGTAGTACATACAGTGATAATCGTCAGTTGGTATCACATTTCCTGTTACATGCCTAGCGGGGCCACTGCGAGTTGGCTTCGGCTTCTCGCACGTCTTTCAAAGGACCGAGACCCTAGGATAAAATAATAAATAATATTATAATAATTATTATACTTTTTTAATAACTATATACGATAAAATATACAACTGCATTTTAGTGGTCAGAAGTGATACTTCACTAAGCTCGATATATTATTTTTTTTATTTTTATTCGTAATAGTCTTGGCTTAATGACTCCCAGGTTGTAGCTACCGGGAAATACAGACTCCGGCACGGAATTCCACTCTTTTGCTGTGCGCATAATAAAAGTATTCCCAAAACGTTTGGTGCGTATGGGTGGGATGTCTACCACGTAGCGATGACGCATCGCCGTATGTCTTGTAGTCCAATGATGGAACGGGCTAGGAGGAATCAGATCATGCAATTCCAACGCACACTCCCCGAAATGTAACCGATAAAAACCGACAGACTGGTGACTCGGCCTACACCCACCTCCACCTCTTAGCAAATCATGTAAGTGTTAACAGATTTTCCAATCTGGATTTTACCAGTAGCAGCCCTGATTCTGGATTTATGCCCAATTGATAGCTGCGCCAAATCCATATTTTGGCAATTTTGTTTAAGTGCTATTAATACATAAGCAAAACTGCCAAAATACACGACAGACAGTATTCCCCGAATAGTTAAATTAGATTTGGTTAGGCAAAGACGACAACTTATAGTAAATCCAAATATTGGCAGTTTTGTTTAAGTGCTATTAATACATAAACAAAACTGCTAAAATATGGATTTGGTTAGGCAAAGACCTTATAGTAAATCCATATTTTGGCAGTTTTGTTTAAGTGCTATTAATAGATAATTCGGGGAATACTGTCGTAATGTCATTTTACCTTTGAATAAATAATACAAGTTTTTAAATACAAACTAATACAAGACAAACAATACAAATCAACATTTAACGCCTCATTTAGAAACCCATTAAGTTTCTCATCACTATTTACATAAACTGTAGACAGGAAGTAGTACAGCAATGGCAAACATACCTTATTATTAGAGGAAAACTCAGGAAAATCATTGTTCCGTGATGAAAATTCTAGTTTACCTGACGTTTGCAGGTCGTTTTTCCCACCTTCATAATGAAACATTCTGCTTAGTAATAGTGTTAAAATGGAAAAATAGCTGAGAATTGATCGTTCAAATATTATTGTTTATTTTGTATCATATATCAGCTTTGAGTACGAGTATTGACGTAACTTGTGGCTATTTGAGTGTAATGATGAAATACATAATTATATTATTACTTATGGTAGTAGGTAGTCCTTTTCTAGAAACTAACTTATATAATAGAATATACTTTGTTATACACGAAAAAGGTATCAAAAGTTTGTATGATGGGTAAGCTATTCTTAAAAATACCATTGGCCATAATATATCCATATTGCATCGGATTGATGTTAAAGAGACAGCACTCATCGCGTCTGCAAAGTGACACATTGAATGTCAAGGGCTCTTGAAATCCCTTTGATCAAAAGCAGATACAATATAGATTTTCATATTTTCCTCAATACGTTTTATGCATTGGAGCTGTATTCTTCAAAATGTTATTTTTTAAAGCATTTAAAAAAAGACATTCGGTTTTTTTTTCAGTATATTAATACGCACTACACATATTTGTCCTTGATTACTGGTCTGGTTTACGTGATCCTTTTTTAATTTGGCAGAGAAAGTCAACACGGTAATACCTTATAATTTTATTACTAACTTTGATGAATAAGTTTTTGAGAAACCAAAAATTACGTTTTTAATCCACTTCGTCGTTGATGATGTTTACAATATTTATAGAGACAGTAAGGTAGGTCCAAAACTTCTTTTACTCTACTGTACTTCGAATCGAAACTGCAACCAATCGGGAGTGAATGCCAATAATGAGACAACCAATATTACCAAAGTTCACGAGTGGACACCGTTCTATTTACCCGGCTGCCGAAGGAGGGTAATGTGTTTATCACTCTATGTATGTTTGTACCTATGTGACATTCTAGAGACCAAACGCGTTGGCCGATTTTAATGATTCTTACGTCAGTCGATTCGTCTGAGGCTACATTAAATTGTATGCGTCATATTGAGGGAGCCCAATTATTTTTTTCTTTCAAACCCATCGTGTGGGGTATCAAAATAAATGGTATTAAGAGTTGATTTCAAAAATATACAAAACTTATATGTTTAAATGTACCTAATTCTAAAAAAAAATGTTAATTAAGAAGTTATAAATGAAATAAGTAAATTCAAAAACCGACTGCACAGCCTGAATTTTTTCTTGCGTACGTCTTTTTAGTTCGCTTCTTAAGCAGTCAGCCTTTTTTTATACATACATACATAAACTCACGCCTTTTGCCCATAGGGGTAGGCAGAAACTACTGAAGCCCCTGCTACGATCCTTACATACTTCTTTGCTTCACTCACATTCATACATCTAGTCATACACACACGCCGGTTATGAGTACTGCGTAACTGGCCTTTCTGAAGAACATCACCTACAAAGCTTTAGGCTGCTTTTAGACTATTTTTTTTGTTTTGAATAAACTTTTTTTTTCAGTTAGAATGAGTGTTTAATACCCACTCTAGACGATCGATTACTCGGTAATCATAGGCAGTAAAGATAGAGGTTATCTTTACAAGGACTGGTAGTTGTGTGTAGGTAATGTAGGTAACCGTAAAGCGTAAAGCCCAGTGCGGGTAATTAAATAGCAGTGTAGCAACATTTAAATGTCGAACACCACTAACAGCCGGTATCTTGCCTCACTATTGAACGATAACATTCGTTTTGGGATGTTGGTAAAGACCTAAGTGTATGGTTGAGAGATTTCGTACACATTGTAATATTGATGGTATTCATTCCCTCGTGTTGGCTCAAATGAGAAAGTAAATACATTGTAAGCACTTGGTTATTCCAGAATGGAAGTAAGAGATTGCGTGAAGTGCGATACTTGTACTTGTATTTAAGCCTCTATAAGTTTTTGCACGTACATTTAAATAATAGTTAATAACTTTTAATATGTTTTGTGATTACCTAGGAAGGAAACATGAACATAAAGAACCTAATAGGTTGGGTATGTTTTTTATTTTTGTAATCAAGTAGGATTAGTAGTGCAAAATAGTAATTTTAATGAGCGATGTCAATACGAATTTACACTTTAGAACACATAAAATTAATCATAAGGTTACACCAATGTATTTATAGACCCATGAAATTTAGTAAATTTAAATACTATTAATTTTTGCTGGTCTGATTTTACAATATTTTCAAAATACACAATGATAAGAAACTTATATTTTAAACATCATTGTGTATGCAGGTCCTAAATGATTTTAATATTTTCAACAATTAGTGATACTAATTCATGCAGTTTAAGTTTTAATTCAGACTCTTTAAAGCTGAAAATGGCGTGACAAATTATAAGTTATTTAAATTATCATTGAATAAGTTTTACGTGACTCGAATAACTAACAATACGATATTTTCATTTCTCATATCTTTTATAATAAATTTACTTTGTTGCTCTTCATATCTTATTGTGAATTATTCTTATTACTAAAATTTTTACACAACCGTTGAAAATTCTCTTTGAATCTACGAAATAACTATTTTCCGATTTTGTAAAACAAAATTGTATTATGAAGGTGTTCCCCCACAGCAGTTATACAACATTATAAAACATTGTGTAGCACTATAACATTACAAAAAGACTGATAAAAAGTTAGACAACAAGATTTAATACAACATTCTCCAAAGTTATATAACAGCTGTGTGGGAGCAACTTTACTAAAATATGAGCCGGCTAACATTTTCTAAATTAATATAAATAAATAAAATTACTTCATTATTATTTTATTAAAGTAACAGTAATAATTCATAAAGGGGTACCTAAGCACTACACTCATAATAATACTTTCTAAAATATAGAAAAGAAGCAAGCCAATAAAATTGTCATACACCGAAATGTTACCAATATGTCCAAAAACAAATTACTATACATAGCGTTGCTATTTCCCTGTCAATAACGCGCAATAGATATACTTCTTAGAAAACCTATATTTCGCGATTGGACTTTCCAGCGCAAACTTATCCAAAGAGATTTGTTATTATCCTTCTTATCAATACTTAAAACTTATTGAAACGTTGTCACTACATGATCAGTGTAATAATAACTCTGCCAGCGGCTTCACCAGCGTTCAAGTCGTAAATTTATCCAAAGGGAAATCATATCTATTCCCGGGATAAAAAAAGTATCGTTTATGCTACTCCAAGGTTTAATCTATATTCACACCAAAATTTGTCATTATCGGTTCAGCTTTGTAGTTGAAAACGTAACATACAAACAGAAAGAAAGAAAGATTATTCTTATTTCTGTAAGTTTGGAATATAAAGAAAGAAAACCAATTACTTTCGATTTGGACCGAACTGTAAAATCATATTTCAAAAAAATTTTGGTAATATAAACAAGCAATTAAAAATTGCAATATTGATTGATGAAGATTCAGTATATTACCATTAAATATCCATTACTGATTGATTCGCGATAAACTTTAAATAGTTTTTGCATTAGGTCAAGTTTAACCACTTGATGTGTGAAATACGGTGTGACGTTGCAAGAAGTATTGTGTCGTCTTCATTTTGCAAGAATTTTGTTGTTTTTTTTTCTAACAGGTAGATGTATAATACGTATGCGGTTGTTGATAAGGTATATATAGCTTATTAATACATTTCAGAAATCAGGTTATACAGCAATCAGAAATTGCAAAAAATCATATGATTGGTTGGTTGGTGTGGGTGCTGATGGTTGTTTCGTTTTTGCCAGAAACTCACATCGTCATTTTCTTAGTCTTGTCATTCCCAATTTATTTGTGGTCGGCACAACATGCCTCCGTATTTATATATTCTCTATTAGCGCTAATCTCATTACCATCCCCCTGGCTAGCGATATCACCCTTCATAATTATCATCTAGTATTTTTTCGGTCTTACCCGCCTCGTAAATGTCATATTCAAACTCAAAAGTTTTGCTCATAAATATCCTCAGTAAATGCCACATACCATGATAATCGATTTTCCCACTCCATCCATGTAAGTACCATCATATTAATTAATAAAAATAAATAAAAATGTGCTGTTCAAACAGTGGACTCTATGCACATATTTTATTGACATTTCACCTGTTCTGTTATTTAAGAAATTGCCATTCTTCTACGTTTCCAATACGTTTTTTCATCAATGATTCTAAACATTTCACCCTCATTTATAGGTTTTCATAATAATATCAAAGCTTTGCGCAAATAATAAATAAAATATCAAAGAATTGAAATTGGTTTCAAACGTTCAAAAAAATATGTTGTATTGTTTTGAGCACTTCAATGGGGAGAAAGGTCTTTACTCAACTTGTGTTAGAAGTTCAATGTACGAATTCAATGCTGTTTATCAATAAAAGAATAACCATTTATACGTGTATTCGCAGAAATTCTATTTTAGTACCCATTTAGATGGTATCATTTCAAAAGGTATTTGTAATTTTTAATGAATTACAAATACCGTTAAAAAAGGCTTATTACCAACATAATAGTCACTTCAACGAATGATTCCAACAGGTTTAAAAATGCAGTGTCTTTGAAACAAAATTATGATTTTATGATAGATAATCTACACACGTGTGTATTTTACTTAAGTATCCTTCATCATCATCTGTAGCCCGACTTCGCCCACTGGTGTATAGAACCTTCTTTTTTGTACCGATCTCTAAGGTCCTCTTACAATTTCATCCATGTTCACTCGCGTTGGCAACAAGTCGTCTGCCCATGTCGTTGCTAGACGACCATCGCATCTGCTTCCATGGCCTTAGATATAATTTAGGTATATTACGTAAGGATCTTAGCAGGTGGCGTTCTGTAGTTCCTCCTAATCTTTCCCATCAACGTGTTCGGATAAATCACTTACAGAATTATTGGTTTCTCCATTACACTTTACAAACGATATTAGGTATGATAACATTTGTTTTAATATGCTTTACATATCAAAATCTTTCTTGTAAGTATACCATTATATTGATTCGAGATCATACTTATCTAAACCTGTAAATTTATATCAATAAATATAGTAAATTATCTTATCAGTTTGTCATTTGATTAAGAAATAGTTACTGTTAAGACTCTTTGATTGACTGATTGATTTTTAACACTCACCCATGTGCAATAACAAGTGTCAAATCTATCGCTACCATCTCAAGTTTCGACTTACGTGTTTGTGTTTTAAGTTGATTTTTAAGTCAACATTTTTATTAAAAATTACCCAAAATAAACGATGGATTGCATTGAAATTTTAACTTTGTCATTACACACAGAGTTTTTTATTCTAAAATTTGGTTATTTATCTGAAATTCTGAATTCAAATATGGTTAATAATATACAAAGTTTATCTCACATAAAAACAAATGGGTAATATATAGTATATACCTGTGAAATAGTCCTATTAATATATGCCGTTGCAATAAGGGCACACACACCTTAATCGTCAATCAATGATATTGATCGACATCATTCAATTCGTGTAAAAGCTTTAGTTGTACAAGATATTTTAATATTGGTTGAACTAATCGAGTAAGTTTAAATTATTTTAATATATATACTTATTCCCTATGTGCAGGCTTGCCTAAGCTGGGAAATCAGCAAGTCTTAATCCCTATATATGCTACTTCGATGTTTGTAAGTGTGTTGCAAGTGTGACAGTGGTGTAGATGCCCAGTGCCTGTAACATAAGTTAGTTCCTAGCGCAGGGCTGGATCTTGCTCTGCCCTTTGCTGCAGCGCGCCTCATTCACCTGCTTCATTTATGTGGTAGTATTAAGGATAATTAAGTACTCAAAAATTTGTTGATGAATAAATTAAATTGAATTGAGAAACTGTCGATCGACATCGACTGTTTTATTCTACCATCGATTGACGATCAATCGATTGGTATTTCAACACTCGATTTTAGGGAAACTGGGTTTTCTATCTAAGGATATAAATAAATAAAAAACACTCTTAAAATCACGTGAATCTAACTTATCGGTTATCTACCTGACACGGACAAACTGGTTTTCCCTTAAATCCGGTTTGATATAAACAGAATAGATTAAGATATAAATATTTAAATAAAATCCAAATACAACCGGATCTTTCGAAATATAATTAAAAATGCAAATAATTAATTCAACTAGTTCGCATATCGATCAAAGGTCAAATCAATATTGAGTAGTTATTTAATAGTTTATAATTATTTATTCAATCACGGACCAAAATTGATTGGTGTCAATCAATTTTGGTCTTGATCTGTCTGACTTTGACTTTTATGAAATGGCACCTATTACTCAAAATAAGATACATGTAACTTATTTCGAGTAATAGGTGCTAGTAATAGGTAACAACATAGTTGACATTTATAAAAACAAATAAGTTATAATATTTTATACCAGTAAAATTATTTGTTTTTTTTTCTTAAAAAATACTAATCCGATTACACTGTTGGATTGCTAATCTACGGTAAGCTACGGTAGTTTAAATTTCCAAAATATGCTTGGTTCCTGTAGGATAGTTTGCGAATGCCTCCAAGTGAGAAAATGTGTGTTTATTTTGTTTAAAAATATATTGAGAATCAAAAACAATGAGAAGCCGCAGCTTTACCGCTTGTTGTCAATATTCCAGCGATAGTCTGCTATGCAGATTTATTGTTTGTGAGTGTAGAAAAGGGGATGCCTCCTTTATCCAGCAGAAGCTTACGTTTTCCTGTCATCAAATAAACAAAATCAATCATCACAAATCTTCTTTGTCAAATTCAATGGGTCATTTCAGAGGTCAATGTTAAGTAGTAGACCTTTTTTGTGATGATGTTATAACTTAATTATGTAGGTACTTAGTCCTTTTTCGACGTGACTGGTCATTAACCCCAATATCAAATGAAATTTGTAGCTCTGAATGAATGTACGTGCATTATTTTTTCTGTGGTCCACATGATTACAATGTCCTTCATTTAATAAAATTATAGTCTATATTCTTATGTGGTTTTAGCCCTAGAGTAGATATAAATTAGGGTGACCAATTGATGGACCATCGATCGATGACATTCATCGACGTCGATGCATTTATTTGTAATAGAAACTGTCGATAGACGTCGACTAATCCATTCTACCATCGAGCGACGATCGACACATGTAGTGACACCTTAAGACCAGTCACATAACTATCCACTGAAATATGTCAAACCCATCGGTAATCGTGAGAGAATCATGTATAAATACATAGCCTATTATATGCAAACGTCGCGTGCACGGAAAGATACTAGATGTTAACGCAAAGTAATTACAAGTGTTGAGTACACTCATAACCTAAGTACTACTTTGGCAAAAAACAACATTCCGACATGATGTCATGGACACATGCATGCTGTGGGTTTTTGGGTCGGTCAATACTCTTGACCTTCAAACTATGGTTGTCATAATTTGGCAATAATATTAATCGAAGTGTAGAATTGCTTAATATTATAAAGTAAAGGGTCAGTTCTGTTAGGAGTCTGTTAATCCAATCTTGCCTGTCGCTTGCTGACTTCCTCGCAGCGACGACCTAAGTCGAAACCTAAACAAACAACACACACAACAAAGTGTGAGTGTGTGTCGGTCGCTTCTCTTAGCTGTTTTCCTTTCTAATTTCTTTGTCTTGTTTCAATATTTATAAGCCGAAAGATTAAATATGGATATAATAAAAACTGTAATAAGCCATTGTTACAAGTTTGATTAATATCTACTTATTGTTTACCCATATTTGCGAATAAATGATATTGAATTTGAAATCTATCTTTTCCACCACCTGCGTCAAGTGCAAATGCGTAAATATTGAATCTAACAATTTTCAAGGTCTTATGTTACTATAGTGAGTACCGTAAGCTTGTAAAGAAATTGTGACACCCACTGAGGGCTAAATTATAGAATGTAAGTCCCACTAAAGTTACACGTTAATCAATTCAATGAATGCGAGGCTTATTCCGCTGACTCGGTAGTGCACCAAGTTACTTGTCAATTATTAGGTTGCTAGACCACCAACTGGTTAGATTGAAATTGGAATGAAGTCTTAAACAGATTTTGATTCGGTAACATTATTAGTTGAGGCCTTAGATCTTGGTGCAATACTTTTCTAAATCATATGATGGCATAGACTTTTTACTGTGTCGTACTTTTTGGAAGGCGCGGTCATTGGCTTAAGCGATAGGTAGCATTTTTACACTGTATTCTTAAGAAATGGAGATGTTAATGACCGCTTTCAAAACTGCAATAGGTACCTGCATGAGGTGTGAAATGAAAAATTGGCATTGTCTTTTGAATGCCGAAAAGACACAGTATAGTCACGGTTACTTTATATGTACATATTTATTTATTTTTAAATAAACAGCCAAAGAACAATCAATTAAACTCACACTTTCAAAAAAAAAGAACAAAATGATTTTCTATGGACATTCCGCCTATAGTTTGTTGAGACAAATGACATGAATGAAAACAACTCGATTATTATGAAAACAACAATAACAAATGAAATGTGATTTTAAATGGTTTCTTTATTTTAAATGTCTTTTTAGTTTATTACTTCGACACAATGACTATAGAAGATGATGAAAATGCCAAGATGCATTAACTTATCTTATTTTGGTGCATTATTCTACCAGGTTCGTTCCCGTGGCTGTCATGCCATCCTTCTATCCTTGTCCCATGTTACTTGGGGTCTGCCTGTCAACCGTCACGCTATCACTGACTCCCTTTTCTTTCAAAACACTCCTCACACAATCAATCTTTGCATTTTCTTTGGTATTCCACTGCCTCCCCATCCAACCACATTGGACTGTTCTACAAAATATGTATTTATTTTGTAAAAGTTTTACGAAATCTGGCAAAGAAATTTCGTGTTCAGACCAATTATAATTCATCCATCGGCAAGATGGGCGAAACCAGGCAGGATCAATGTCAGTAGCATGCTCAATCTGTACTAAAAAAATAAAAAAATGGTTAGACACGTCCATATTTTACTCAAAACTCAGAATTTACGTAGGTACATCACCACCACCAGCCTTTAAGAGAATTTATTTAGGGTCAGCACAGCTTGTTTCCTCCTTGAATATTATTAACGGTCATATCATTGAAGAGATTTATTTTTACAAACACATTAACAAACATATACTAGCTAATAAATTTACTTTTACGTCAATATTTATTTATTTATGTACACACAAAACATTTAACAGAGAAAAGAAAGAATACGGATAGAAGAGCACAAAGGTACTGCTTATTTCAATAGTAAAAGAATATGAATATGATATAAGTTTAAATAACTTAATTTGAGTATATTCGAGGTTTTTTTCATTTATACTAGATCTATTAGATTCTAGAAGATCAAATAATACTTTTCCTTAAAATTATTCCAAATGAATTTCCGCCATCTTCATAATATGCCAAGTGAAATTATGCCAACTTAAATTCTGCCATCTTAAAACTATGCAATTGTAAATTCGGACATATAAACATTCGGCCAAACGATAATTATATTAAATATTTTTATGCCTCAAAAATATTCGTCTAAAGAAGGTTATGCCAAGTGTGTTATGCCATATGAATTTCAGAGCATCAAAATTCTGCCAGATAGAGGGAACCCTATATTCGAATACTGGCACAGATTAAAACTACTTAAGTTAATCACAGCTTAGACTTAGCAAATCTAAGATTTAGCCAGTCCTTTCATAACGCTACGTTCACACGATTCGGCTTATAATGTCAGTTTCCCATGGCATCGGTAAATAATTACTCGTTAATGGATACTGCATGAACGTTTAAAGTTAAAATTATGCAAAGGAGTTCTTTTTATGAATAAAGAAAAGCTACCTATAAGTACTTGACGTTATGGTAGGTAGTTTGAACTAAATGTAGGAGTGATGATCCCTGAACTGAAAATTAAACCCTTTGACCTTTTAATCGTTGCTTTGAAAGCAAATTTTTACAGTGTACAGACATCTTCTGGACACACTCTTTCCAACCTAGACCATTCATCCATCGGCAAGATGGGCGAAACCAGGCAGGATCAATGTCAGTAGCATGCTCAATCTGTATTAAAAAAATAAAAAAAATGGTTAGACACGTATTTTTATTTTAGTCAAAACTCAAATTCCACCAGCCTATAAGACAATTTATTTAAGATCAGCACAGCTTGTTTCCTTCTTGAATATTATTAACGGTCATATCAGTAGATACCTCCTTTCTAGTAGGTAGCTATAATTTTTAAACGGCTTCAAAAAAAGGAGGTTCTCAATTTGACGGATTTTTTAAATATATGTTCCCCGATTACTCAAAGACGCCGGGACCGATTTGAAAAATTCTTCTTTTGTTTGAAAGAGTATAGTTACCAGATGGTCCCATGATCATCAGGTTAGGATCTGATGATGGGATTATGGAGAAATCGAGAGAACTACTCAAATATTATAAGATATATCCCTAAATATTATAGCTATTTTGGCGTTTCCGTCAACAATGCAATCATTTGCACTCAGAAAGTATCATTTGGCGAAGTGAAACTGATGAAGAAGATCACAGATCAGATCCTCTGGTCAGATCCACTGGAACTCTTTAATACTAAGTATGTCACGGCTATAAGATAATAATCTCGAATAGTTAACCAACAAATACTTATAAATAAATGATACTGATGAAAATGTTATCATCGAAATGATCTGATGATGAAGCCGGAAGGTAGGCACTGAAACTCCGATATAAAAAAATGTATCCAAGTCGTGGTTGGGCTTCTTGAAATCGTCATGAGATGTATTTTGGTTGATTTAGATGATTTGCATGGTAAATGGAGGTACCTATCAAAATTAAAAAATGATAAATAAAAAACTTCATAACCAATAAGTCAAACCGACATCAAAAACAAAACACTACAAAATGAAATAGTCGGTTTGTTCTTTTTTGTTCCAAAATTTAATTAATCTTTTCTTTGGTTTTCCTCATAAAGCCCTCTACGTCAATCATAGGACAGCTGTTATATCTATCCAGTAAATATTGTTCTTAAAAGATAATGTGAATTGAATATTGCCATTACTTTGTTGAAATGCCTATCAATATCTTTGTAATAGAGATTAACCAACACTTAACAACAATGGATGCTTCATATATCATTATATTTGCACAATATGCCCTTCGCTAGGGTAATGATGAATGGTAACTGATTGCTAATAGGTAGGTAGGTACACTTTAGAATGGCTTAAGATTATATAGTACCTACTGTTTCTGAGAAATTCCTTTCAATAGATATTTTTTTGGTAATGTTTGGTTTCCCCTCTTCGATCAATAAAGCAACCGTTGATCGCAACAGTTAGTATTATTGATCGAAGGGTTTCCTATTAGAGAATTGCATGTTACCTATTATTTATAAATGCAAAGATGCTGGTAGGGTAAAGAAAGATCAGATAATTTGTGTATTCTTTTATTCACTCCTAAAAGTCGTTGGACAGTTTGCAAAAAACTTCAAACAAGGTAAAATTAGAAGATTATTACTTGACTTTAGTCATGTTCCTAAGGTCTGGAAACGGGTTGTGTTACTTAATTTAGGTACGTTTAACTTTTTTTTAAATATGTTTAAATACCCGTCACCGTGCTTTGAAGGAAACTGTCCCCTTACCATAACGTATCAACATTATCACGGTGCAACTGACAAAACGGGATAGATGTTGTACAAGTCATATCCATCTGTCCCTTACCCACACTCGAAATAACCTTGTACTAAGAGCCTATGGTTACGCCCTTGTTCACTTTTAATATTGTAGTTTAAAACTTTGTGGGTGTCCTCTGTAGGTTCTTATTCAAATAAACCACTTTTACTATTGGTTCGGTATAAGAAGCAACGCGCTCTGAAATATTAAAAAAAATGCTATTTCACAATAACATTCGTATGGATTTGTATGGATCAACTGATTTTGCTTCTTGTGAGTCACTTTTAATATGGACCCTCCATATTAAAAGTGGTTCATTCTTGTGAATACGTTACGTGTTTGTGTATAGGTACTCTTTTAAAATATGTCTCTTCTTAAACCTAACATACTGTATTAGGAGGGATTTACAATATCATATATTTTGGATCATACACCTATGTATGATCCGAAATACATTGACACATGTCAAAAATCTTTCTTCAAAGATGATTATGATTCATATCTATCATAATTATATATATATCTCATAGATCTATGATCGTAGTTATATGAAAGCGTAATAAAAAATTAATATATATATAATTTATCAGCAGACTCAAAGGTCCATAGTTTTGTTACTATAAAAAATTACTTAAAAACTATGTTAGTAACACACTTAGACACACCCGCCTTAGGTATAACATGACCCGATGGGGCATTTTCAAACGTTTTGACAAGTTTTCGACCTTAAATGTCGCCGAAAAGAGATTTCGACGTCAATTGAATTGGCCTTCAGATATAGTAGTCCCCTTGATCAAATAATTAAAATCATGGTTTGGAATTCATGCCTACATTTCTTGTAATTATTGTTATTATAAGTGTTGGACCATGAATGCTATGATTGAGCAATGCGAACAGACGACCTTGTGGTCTACGACTGACCTTGAGCTGATAAACTCTCTAACTTATTATACTATTAATTTTAGGTTCAAAATATTGTTGTAACAGATGGTTACCTTCGTCGACTTGTTATTGTTGATTGATTAAAACTGTTCTGAGTTTCTGACGTGTCAATGGCAAGAGTTGTAAGTATAGCTGTTGTGAGACAACAGCTATGTCTCATTCGGGGAAAGACTTCGGGATATTTTACTCGACTGCCGATGATACTATGTTTATTTGTCTATGTATGTTTGTTCCAATGTGGCGTTCTAGAGACAAAACACGTGGGCCGATTTTGATGATCCTTAGAGCTGGTCCACACGGCGCGTTGCGTCAGCGTTGCGTCGACGTAGCGCTGTCGACATAAGGTTTTGGTCAGCCATGTCGCGGATATGTATCTTCAGACTGTTTAGAATGATTTTCTTCTTGTTTACATCTTTTTAGTGCGCTTCTTATGCAGTCGGTTTTTTTTATTATTGATAGGCTCGCGCTTGACCACTATCTTAGCTGATGGTAAGCGATGATGTGGTCGACGGTGAAATAGAAACCAAATTTTGTGCTAATTAAATTGGGATTTTACCTAGAACATTAAATAAACCAACTTTATGATGATTAGTTGATTGAGTTTTCTTATAAATCATTGACTTCGGTGAAGGAAAACATCATGAGGAAACTGAACTTATACCTAATACCTGCAAGTCCGAAATCGCTGAGTACCTTGAGGAAACATCCCGTGTCTCTTGTATATGACAAAAAGGCTATATCCTTTACCCTTCAGAAAGACAGTTGTAAGGAAGTTGATTTAATAGGTATATTCTCTGTCATTCACATCAGGTGAAACCAGATGAGTTTTTGACTGACTCTAAATAATAATAATAAGCTAAGAAGGTCCCAAAATTTTACAAACCTTTTATATCGGAAATCTGTGGGTTAGTCACACCAAAAGATCGCTGGATGTCTTGCGCGTCCAGTGTAACAACATCTTCAGGATGATGATGGGACTGCCTCGCTTCTGTGGTGCATCGGGGATGTTTGCGCTGTATCACACTGATGACTTCCATGCCGTCATCCGTAAGAAAACTGTATCCCTGATCTGCGGAATGCGTGGCAGCTGCAACGGAATTCTGAAGACTGTAGCTGATAGGATCTTCTCTCCGCTATGGAGATCCTTCATTAAGAGGGTAATTTGAATGTGTTTTTATGTTATTATATTTTTATTTTGTATATAATGGATGTATATAATGTATATAATAACTGTACGGATTAAGTCATCCGAAATAAATTAATTCGAATTTGAATATCCTACAGATATCATTACCGTGATTACATAATACCAAATTCATTTAAACGCATTCTTATCACTTAGTTATTTAACTTTACTTTACTATACTTAACCCAATTACTAATTAACACATCGGTAGTAACAAGGCTGTCTCGCTTTGAATACAGGTTGGGTGTTAGATGAGTTACAAATAAATTAAGGTGCATTTGGAACACGACCTTCGATGCAGTCAGCCGCAAATTCGCAACGCGGCAACTTAAATGTATAAATTAACAATATACTGTAGTTGTGTGGATTTAAATGTCAGTTCAGCTGTGGAAGCAAAAACAATGTGTTATTGGTACAAAAAAAAGAAGACGTTGCGTTGGAAGGCGTTCCACTAGGTGGGTCGATGACCGTAAGGGTGGCGGGAGTCCATTAAACACGAGACGCACGGGACCGACCAATATGGCGACACTTGGGAAGGCCTATTTTCATCATCATCATCAAATGACGATGATGATAAAAAAGAACATACACATTAACACACACAACACACATGGACATTTAGGAAAACAATGCTAATGTCCAATCAAGGGTGCCATATACTGGGTCGTCTGGCACCCATGTGCTGGTTTGGTCCCTGGGGTGATCTCGGCGTACAGTGTGTTCTGGTGCTTCGGTGATGGGGGATACTCCCCCGAGGAGGGTCCGGTGTCGGACAGCCGCGGCGGGTTCGCGGTGAGTGCTAACGCGTGCCCGTGTTTCCGCTATAAGCGGCACAGGAGGACACCGTGGAGTTTTAGTGGGTAAGAGTCCCACATAACTGCACTATCTCCCCGTGGTAGTGCAGTATGCGGTATGCTGATTTCAGCAGACGTCCACTGCTGAACATAGGCACTTCTTTTTTATCATCATTATTTGATGATGATGACAAAAACGAACATACACATTGACAGACACAACACACACACACACATGGACATTTAGGAACAGAATGCTAATGCCAATTATGCAAATATAAGTAACGAAATATACCAAAACATAACATACATACCGCGTCGTTAAAATTACCCCTCCATTCTCGTCTTATTATCGAATCGCTGCCTAAGAAGTTCCACTTCAAAAGTAATATCACACCTGTAGGTATTCACTGAAGGGCAGGGTCATGTTTATGTCCCCTGTTTAAGAAACGTTTTGTTGTTTTTCTACTGTGCACAGAAATATGGGAGGTATTTTTTCATGTTCTCCGTCCTCGTAGTGGACTTTTGATTTCTGTTTAATATTGTATGAGATACGTCAAAAAGTGTTTCGCTTTATCAGCTGCGAGGGAGCGCTGAAGCGTTAAATCGAAAATCTCTTTCCATCATATAGAGAATTGATCTAGTTTTGCTTCAGAAAATGTATTTTTATTTATGAAATAACCCATATTTATTTGATGACCTTGTGCAACCGATAAATATTTATAATCTAGTTTAATGATTGACCTTGAGAAAATACTGCAATATAGCAGAAGTTAGTTTTAGCTTTTGCTTACATAATTATTTTGCAAACGCTACTTTCCTTTTACTATATGCAGAACAATTTAAAGTAGAGTGTTAAAATTATTTAACAACGGTTTGTTACCTATAATAACATCACGCCTCTTTGTCCCAAAGGGAAGGCAGAGGGGGAACGGTTACGGACAGTAAACTTTACGTAAAAACGTTCTCATTTTGAAGCATTTTGAGCGCACGGAGTTTTTACAAAGCTTGATTTTTGGTGATTTTACCACAAGTTTTTGTTATTATACGTTCAAATAAAAAAAAATATTTAGCTTATAACAGGACCTGCCTTATTTAATAAGTTTGCAACTATAACAGTCTCCATGGCCAATTTTATAAAAATATAACACGGAACATTGCAAACAGTGTAAAGGTCTCGACACATTCCGAGTTTGCGTTTTTTTTTGCGTCACGATATAGCTTTGTATGAAATTGAAAGTAAAGTTACAAAAACTGCGATCCGGATGAATCCAGTTCGCGGCAGCTAAACCGAATTAAGTGAGGACAATCACTTATTTAACTTAACATAATGAGTATTTAACGGAGGAAATATTTGTATTTTGAAACCTGTTTTTTACGAATAAAGAGATGTCCTGGTCGGATCTTAAATGCTTTTTTTAGGTTGTAAAGTAAATACCAGCAAATTGTTAAAAAATATGTATAAGGAACAATATTACATGTATAGAAAATAATTATAATATATATGACAATACTTATAATTAGGTAATTAAACTTGAAATATAATATAAAGAAGGAAACTGTTGTGACTTTTTAACCGACTTCAAAAAAGGAGGAGGTTTCTCGATTCGACCGTATATATATATATTTTTTTATGTGTGTTCGCGGATAACTTCGACGCTTATGAACCGTTATTGATGGTTCTTTTTTTGTTAGAGATATAACCCAAGGATGGTACCATTATAAGGAAACCAGGAAAATCGAGGGGACTCCTCAAATATTATAGGCATACATATAGCGATTTTGGTATTTTTATCAACAATGCAATCATTTACACCCAGAAAGTGTCATTGGGTGAAATGGAACTGATGAAGAAGACCACAGATGGCTACTGGTACTCCTTAATGTTAAGCATGTCACGGGTATAAGATATATCGAATAGCTAACCGACTATGATGAAGCAAATACTTATCAATAAATGGTACTGATGAAAATGGTAACATTGAACTGATCTGATGATGAAGCCGGAAGGTAGGCAATGGAACGCCGAAATAAAACAATGGGTCCTAGTCGTGTTTGGGCTTATTGGAATCGTCATGAGATTTACTTATGCTATAAATGATTTTCATGGTATTTGGAGGTACTTACCAAAACTAAAAAGAGATAAATTTAAAACTTTTTAACAAAAAAATCATACCGATTCCAATACAAAACACCACAAAGCGAAAAATAACTTTCTTTTCCGAAGTCGGTGTGGAAAAACGGCAAACAATAGGTACCAAGACACCGACTTCGGAAAAGAATGTTAATTTTCGCTTTGTAGTGTTTTGTTTTGGAAGTCGGTTTGACATTTTTGTTAAAAAGTTTTTTTGACAGCTGAAAAAATCTATTTTTACCCAACTACGGCGAAGCAAAAGGGAGGGTTATGTTTTTGACCGGTATGCGTGTATGTATGTTCATCTGTTTCCTCATAACTTCTAAGCTTCTTATCATAATTTGACAAATGAGGTGTCGTTGAAATCGTCTTGTATGTCCTCTGGTTATTGGTTATGTGACGTTACATAAAATTTAATATGGGTCCTCTAGGGGGCACGGGCAAAAAAATTTTTGCCTCTCCCCATCATGTGTAGTAACATTGAAGCGAAATTTTAAAATGAAGGTAAGGTTGGGTACATTATATTTTTGTCAAGCGTTCCGTTTGCAAGATATATTCCGTTAAAATCATAAAAACTAAATTTTATCTGACTACGGCGTCGCAAAGTGTTTGTTGATCGGTATGTATGCATGTATGTATTTATGTCCATTTGTGCCCTCAGGTTCGTGTTACCCAGTTACTGGGTTGTGGAGGTCAGATAGGCAGTCGCTCCACGTTAAACTCTAGTGCTCAGCTGAATCCGGTAAGGCTGGAAGCCGACCCCAATATACTTGGGAAAAGGCTAGGCAGATTGATATTGTGCCCTCAGGTTCCCAAAAATTCCAAAATACTTTAATTAAAAAATACGTTCAAAAACTAAAACCCGACTGAATTACCACTATTTTGCAGAATGTATTGTTTTGTCTACGACCACAGTTATCCTGTGAACACCACTATGAATAATTATGAAATACAATAAAATATGTATTACTTTATTTAAATACATATCGAATAGTTTGTACGGAACAATTTCATATGAGAATATTTTCTTGTTTAATACTTTTTAGAGCGTGATTTTTCAGTAGTTGAGTTTTAGTTATTGATCTTATTTATTGTTTCCAAGTCATTGATTGTAGTGACACTAAGGGCACATTGACCTCGTTGGTGATGGAGTCTATTACGTGAGTTTTCTATCTTTCTATTCTAAACTCGACTTTGAGAAATCTACATTAGTTGCATTTGCAATGCGCATAAAACTGTCAAAGGCACGATTAAAAAAGTATGTCGTATGCATCGACCTTTATGGTCCTGTTGATGACGTTATTTGGACCAATTAACATCCCAAGTGGTTGGTGTAATAGGATTGTCTGTTCCTCGGGCTATGCTTGCCATTCCTTCAACTAATAGAAGGAGGTACCTATAGTAGTAATTGCGCTTTAATTAGGTCCAGAAGGAGGTAGGTAGGTACGTTAGATACGAGTACATGTGTTATGGACCAAGTGGTTAATACATACTGTATTCATAATTCCCAGACAATTCTAGAAATGCCCAATATGATTAGGCAATATGCTAAAAACTATTAATATAATTAAATTGATCGGGCTTTCTGAATAATCTCTCTTGCCTAGCCTTTTCCCAACTATAGGTATTGGGGTCGGCTTCCAGTCTTACCGGATTCAGCTGAGCACTAAGTGTTTTACGTGGAGCGACTGCCTATCTGACCTCCACAACCCAGTAACTGGGTAACACGGTACCCTTTTGGCAAGACTGGTGTCAGATCTCAAGCTTCTGACTACCCGTAACGACTGTCAAAGATCTTCAAATGACAGCCGGGATCAACGGCTTAACGTGCTTTCCGAGGCACGGAGGAAACTCGGTATGTTGAAAATGGTCACCCATCCACAGACCGACCTCGTCAAGCGTTGCTTAACCTTGAAGATCGATCCGTGCGGCTGTTATTATTTAGCCACGAGCTCCTCATCAATCGGGCTTTCTGAATAATGTCGATCACTTATTGGGCCGTAATAAACGGATATGTTTTTTTAAATTATTTTAATGTTACATAACCAAACATGAAGGAGATGACGGGAGCTGTGTTCGCTCACTTTACTTGCTCACTTCAGCTCCCGTCATCTCCTTCGAACCTAACCTATCCGTGTCGGGGTGCTATAAACTCCCAAGCTCGCTTCGCTCGTTCATGGAAGCATTCATTGACCATTGTCAAATTGCCCAACCGTTACGAAGCAATATTCATATTGACCAGAAAATTTTATAAATGTAGAAGTATAAACCAGTATTCATTGTATTGCCCGATTTGACTTAACTTGATTCATAATGCCCGAGCATTATTAAACATAGTGCACAAATTAATTACTTGGTCCATGACATATGTAATAAAAAACAAAGTTAGGCCTTAATCTACTTAGTTCTAAAAAAACATGCCGTTTCTAACACTTCTTTGATATTATGGGTAATTTTTGTTTACTTCTAGATTCTATCCTAGAAGTTTTTTGCAAACTTAATCCTGACATACGTACACAACAAAAAGCAAACAGCCAAATTGGTCGAGCCGTTCTCAAGTGATCTCTTATACATACTCGTACGTCAATTTATTTTTGTACGTACCTATACATGGATTATTGCTGTTTACTTTTGCCATGGTCCGCAAGTGTCTATTTGCTTACTTCATGTTAAGACGTCAAATGAATACCTACTGTATTTACATAAGAACACCTGTAATGAGTTCAGCTGATGGTTTATAGATTATTCTACTACCACGTCAATATTATTTTATTATTCAGACAATTTTTATCCGAAATGGTGGCTTAAGTTCGTGATTGTTAAATATTATTAAATATAGTTAAACTATCTATATACTATAACGGATCTGCATGAAATTTGGTACAGAGTTAGATTAAAGTCTGGAATAGCACATAAGACACT
Source organism: Orthosia gracilis (assembly GCA_947562075.1). Classification (NCBI taxonomy): domain Eukaryota; kingdom Metazoa; phylum Arthropoda; class Insecta; order Lepidoptera; family Noctuidae; genus Orthosia; species Orthosia gracilis. The sequence goes on from OX387269.1 coordinate 4,987,042, forward strand.
TTTTATCCCGGGAATATTTTCCATTGGGATAATGTTCGACATTCACGCGGGAGAAGCCGCTGACAGAAGCTAATCTATACTAATATTATAAAGCTGAAGAGTTTGTTTGTTTGAACGCGATAATCTCAGGAACTACTGGTTGAAATTGAAAAAATCTTTTTGTGTTGGATAGTCCATTTATCGCGGAAGGTTATAGGCTATATAACATCACGCTACGACCAATAGGAGCAGAGCATAAATGAAAAATGTTGCAAAGACGGGCAAAATTATTACTTCTTGACATCTTCCGTTGCGTGCGCTGCATAAATGGTTTAAGTTACGCAACAATCTTGTATGTAGGGTAGGTCGATTAGGATAGGTAGGGTAGATGGGCAGGTAGGTAGCCAGTTGACGAGAGAGCGAAGCCGCGAGGGACAGCTAGTAAATAATATTTTACCAAACACATGCGACTCTGTCAGGTTCGAATCCCTCTTAGATAATGTATGAAGTGGAGTTATGAAAAATATAAAGGAGGCCTATTTAGCTTTCTATATATCATACTTCAATCAATCGTAATCTTTTACCAACTATGTATATTGGGTTCAGCTTCCAATATATCCAGATGCAGCATAATACAAGTATTTTTAACTGACTCCAAAAAGGAGGAGGTTCTCAATTCGTCCAATATTTTTTTATTTGTAACCTCAGAACTTTTTTCTAGGTGAACCAATTTTAACTATTACACTTTTTTTTTTAAAGTTTGTCCCACTCTAGGAATTTCATCCTGTGCTTTTACAAAAACTTTTTTAAACATCTAAGTCATTTTGGAGGAGTATCCAAAAATGTCGTGTTGTCAATTTAAAACAAAACTATTGAGAGTAAGAGTATGCTTTAGAAAGTAACTGTTTTACGGCACTAAAGCGGTGGAAGGCCCTTAACGTGCTTTCTCGCTAAGTAAAGATGGTCACCCATCTACGGACGAACCTCGGCAAGAAAATAACATTTACCGGTGGATATTAAGCAAACGTCTCCGTGTGTACAAAACAATCGTTTAATATTCACATTTTCTAGACAGAAAGACTCATCCATTCTGACTTTTTGTCAGCCATCGCTTTTCATGTGAAAATCACAAATGACGAACGTCGTTAGGTCATCCTTGCCTCAGGCACTTGATGTGGAAGAGGAAATGGGATCAGTCAGCAAATTTTATAACAAATCCATTGTGACTGTACGATGAAATTGCGACGCTACTTAATACAGTTTATTAGAACGAAAATCATCGCAAAAAATGTAGCAAACTGTCCAGTGCTCGCAAACCGATGTGATTAGTTGAATAAATAAATTAACACAATCATGTATCACTTACCTTGCTTTTGATTTTGACGTTTTAATAATTTCATCCCAGAAACAGAACTTCAATGTCATGGTTGTGACGCATACTCTGTATTTGTGTTTTAAGTTTTCCTTGTTTTTTTTTTATGGTATGCGTCGTGCCTGGCGCAAATAAACGTTTTTCTTTCTTTCTTTCTTTCTTTCTTTCTTTCTTTCTATAACGTTGGTATGGTCACACACTAACTTTGCTACGAGCTAATGTTTTGCGTTTGCATAAAAATGCCCACCATGACAAATACGTGGAGCGCCATTAGTAGACATATAGCATTCGTTTATCCTATAGAAAAATGTAATAACTAATTCTCAATACCAATATCACAATATTACCTTTAAGTGCTCGCACACAGAGGTCCGTTTTACAGGACCGCTTTATCGTATACGTTTTTATTCGGCGCTGACGTATGTAGTTGTATGAGTGAGTTCGCACACATGACAGTATTCCGAATCCAGTAAAAAATACCAACCTGACAAAATATACAGCAGTCCGTTTTACAGCTCCGCTTTATCGTACGTATACGTTTTTATTTGACAATGGCGTAAGTAGTTGTATGAGCGAGTTCACACACACAACAGTATTAAAATACTGATCCGTTTTATCGGACGTCCGTCCTCGTAGAAAGTTGGTTGGTGTGAACATTACCCCTTGTAGTGACGGATACGTTAAAACGTTACGGTAAATGCAGTGTGAACATCACCTCCTGTAGCGACGGATCAGTTAAAAACGATCCTGGAAATACGTATGTTCTGTGTGGACGGACCCTAAGTAGCAAAGAGCCAGTTAATTAACGATATGCTTTCCAAGATATCATTAAACAAACCGTAGCATCGAGCTGTCAGGTGCCTGAGGATAACTCCGTTTTCCTTAAGATCTTCTCAACGCAAAAGATAAGATTGTACCTTCCTGAGATGTCGTATGTTTTTTCCCGAATTACCTTTTAGGGAAAAAGCCGTACAATATAACATACTAATAAAAGGTTTTTTTTCCCATGCTGTCATTAACAGGAACATCAAGGATATTATTATTTCCACAACAAAACGCGAACATATAGTGTAGTTTTCATTATATGTCCTATTTTGTAAAAAAGACGACGGTACTGAAATCACAAGTTTTGTTTGATTTTTACAAGAATATGGCATTTTTAAAAATCATTTATGTATCTTATCCAATTATCATATCAGTCGAGAAGTCCATTACTCTCGTTCTATGCTTCTCACATTCAATAGACGACGGCGACGTTCGTCCTATTAAATTTCATCACTTAAGGTGTCATTAGTCGATCATTCTTCCTTACAAACGTAGTCTAGCGATTACTCCACTGCTTGATGATGTACGTTCAAAATAAAAAAATATATCATTTTGTCTCATCATTATCTAGCCCTGTATGGAAACAAAAAAGTAAAAAAATAATATATTTGAAAGTTATGAGCGTCGAAATTTTCATATTTCAACACTAATTTTAACGCATCTTTGGGCGGAAATAAATACCATAAGAAGAAGGAAAATTGCAAAACGGCTTCCACACAGGGATAGATTAGTAATTCAACAAGGCAAAAAATTTTATTTTGAAAATATACATTTTGTAGTTTTCCATGATATCTAGACACCCAAAGGTCTGTTTATAAAAATTCGCGCGCTCGTTTTCGTCCTTAATCATTATCCATTTCGATATAAATTTGCAAAAGTGCTAATTCGTACGCGAACTAGCTTCTTACTGCTCATCACAGGATCTATCTCTTTCGCACGTCTTGTCTGATAAGATAGCTTGCATTTTAACCTCGCGCACAAAATAGTTCGTGCCGTCGACTAGGGGAACCTTAATCTAAACTCCCTTAATAAATATCCTTAACATCAAAATATTTGTATCAGTATTTTAAGTTTATTGTTATAAATTATAGAAATTATTTCTCCATAATAATTCTACTTAACGTTTTTTTTATAAGAGAATGTATCTACCATTAAATAGACAACTTAGGTACAATATCCGCAAACATTGTTTTAGCCCAGATTTAATGCAATACTGACCGATAAAGTTTACGATAAATTGTGCATTGTACAATATAAACAATAGCAAATCTTGCCACAATATAAATAAATTATAAAGTCGAGTAGCAATTTATAAAAAATACTTCAGTCTTAAATCAATGTAGGACTTTTAAATTAAGTTATGGATACTTAGAGGCAATTTGAAAGTGGCGCCAGTGACAGAAAACTTGAAAGAAAACCTTTTGTCCTGGTATGGTCATGTGATGAGGAGGGATGAAGAGCATATTGCTAAAAGAGTTATGAATATAAATGTGGATGGATAGAAAGGGAAGGGGCGGCCAAAGAAAAGATGGATGGACTTTGTGAGGAGTTGGCGTGACGGAGGACAGCTCGGTATGGAAGAAGAAAACGTGTTGCGCTGACACCAAGTAACATAGAACAAGGGCAAGAAAATGATGATACTTCTATGAACAAAATATGTGGGATTCGTGGCTAAATAATAATAGCCGAACGGTTTGATCTTAAAGTGTAAAAAACTTTTTTGCAAAAAAAAACTACCGACTTCCAAATAAGAAAACTACTAAGTGAAAAATAACAAGTACAACCAAAAAGTGTTTCTTTTTTATTTTCACCTACCTACCTATAGTGCCAGAATAGATTACCAAAATATCATGGAACTGAACATAACCGGTGAAATGAGAGTGTACCAAGATGAACTGCACACATCTGCGTACCCCTTTAGAGCGTACTGCGTACTGTTATGAAATGATATAAACAATAAACAGACATACGATTACAGCAGTCCCAAGAGACCTGCCGTTATTTATTGAAAATATCTGTTGTATATCTCCGAATTTCTTCATCAGATCTTCACCAAATTTAAATGAAACCAATTTTGAAACATACTCTTTCAAAAAAAAATAACTTTCAAATTCGGTCCACAATAGACGGAGATATCGGTGAACATACACAAAAAAAAAACAAACAAAGTCGAACATAGAAACTCCTCCTTGTTGGTAAGTCGGTTAAAAACCGCAGGAAAGCAACGCTTGCCAAGGACGGTCCAGAAATAATTGATTAGCTATTACATACCGACAGCCCTCCGTGACTCAAAAAGCACGTATGGCAGTTGGCATCCCGGCTTTCTTTTCTAGATTCTTGAAAGTCATTACAGGGTAGCCAGAAGCCTGGAAGTTTGACAACCAGACGTGCTAAGAATCTCGGTTTACCCAGAAAATGGGTAGTAGAGGACATAACAGTCGCTTAATGTACAATAAGAGTTTTCAGCAACATTTAGTTAAAATAGAAGCCGACCCAAACATAGTTGAGAAACGCGAGGCAGAATGATTGATTTCTTTGATCAAAACAACACTGACACAAAGCCATTGTGATGCAAATCACGTTACAAGTGTAAAACAAAAACAGAAATCGTTATTCAAGCGAATAATTGATAACATTGGCAATCTATTAAAGAGAGTGGAAGGAGGTACGTGTATTGAGTGCCAAAATACAAGCTTTATTATTACGAAATATATAATTATATACGAAAGTAAATATCTTCGTCTGTTTGTTACGTTTTCACACCTAAACTGCAAATCCAATTTTAATGAGTTTCATTATAGATTGGACCTTAGAAAAATACAGGATGCTTTTTATCCCGAGAATTGTGTGATGATAAAAAGAATGAGTGAAATTGGATGTCACTTCGTTAGCTTCTTCAGCTCAGCTGAGCTTTTTATTCGATCTGAGAGCTTGACCGACAAGCTAAGGCGTAGTTTCGTTGTACGTGCGTCCTTGTAATTGTGTATGTATATGACAAGGCGTAGTTTTACCGGCGTCACCTTGTTGTCTGCAACGTTCCATCTTGAATTTTTATTTGATATGAGCACTTAAAGTGTACATACTTAAATGCATAGCTTTAATTGAATTAAATATATATATATATATATATATATATATATATTTGTTTATAACATAACTAAAACTATATTATGTAATAACTGATCTCACGTGTTTGATAATTCAATGAGCTAAAAAATAATTTTATTATTGTCTACGAAAACTATAAAAATTTAGCGTAACTTTTTCGTATTATACGGATAAATGACTTGAAAAGTTTTAATTTACAAGATTCCGATGATATAATAGAAACACATTTTTTTTTCATTTACTCATTATTGAAAAATTTTGAGCGTTCATTCTTTTCGCAAATTTGGAAGCGTCAAATACAATTTATTACGGGTCGGTCGTACACTAGACAATGCGTGAGTTTTACAAGTGTTGTATTTACTCACGTGTTTCAAGGTTTACACGCCAAAATGTTTTTTTGAAAATGAAATATGAACGCTATTGATACAGAGATTACATTTGTACATACATGTATGTATAACAAATTAGCTGAACTAATCCCTTGTGTATTGTCTTGTTAACTCATGTTGCAGATAAATCGTCCATGTTTAGTGGCAATAATGTACTGATTAGTTGCTGTTGAAACTTCGAGCAATCTATCTGTGTAGATTAATTAACATATGTCTGTCGTATTATTTCACTTTTTTGAAAGATCAAGGATTTTTCAGACATACGATAAGCCATGAATAAAAATAAGTTTATTTGTTCAGTGTTACAAATTGAGTCTAAGAGCTATAACATAATTATAGTCTGTAACTATTAAAACCAGTTTTTTACGGACGGTGATTCCCGAACTAGGTAGGACCTGTATCTTGGGTACATGAGTTTTGATTACATTAATATATCAAATTACTTTTTTATGGACATGTGTATTCTACAAGTTTTTGTAAACAATGAGTCTAGTGGCTTAATAAAATTAAATAAACAAAACAATTAATTTTAAAATAAATAAATAAGAAATAAAAGTTTTTATCTTAAATATATAAAATATTGGTTGAAACTTAAAAAGGTTTTTGTTAGTTAGTTCTGCAAGTGTGTAGTGTATAGTGTGTGTGTAGTATAAGTGTATAATGTATTTGTACTTGTGGAGTTTTAGTGCTGTGTTGTTAGAGATCTTTATTCAGATAAAATTGTCTCCGTCTCTTCGTACGATAACTGGACAAACCATTTGATTAAGGTTTTCTTGCAAGAAGAAATCCTTAGATCTTTGATTTCGCAGCTTTTGTTGACTTTGTTATAAGTGTTTATGTGTTAGGAGGGACATCGTCTGGCCAAGCGAATATCTGCTTTGGGAACTGGAATGTGGAGGACAGGTTTAGACACTAGTTAGACCTAGTTTAAGAGACAGTGGTTCCAATATTTAAGATAACTTTATTTATCTGAACTTGTAACCTAATCGCTAAGGTTATCTGTATCAATAATGTTATATTATTAGAATTATTACGACTTTATTATTATTATTATACTATTTCTTTTATTTCTTTGTAATTGGGTCTTTTATTTAGAGTGAATCTCTCCTTACTACCCATCAGTCTTCAATACAAGAATTTACAGGTATCTTCATCCATTGCTTACAATAGGCATGTACGAGGTTCAAAGGAATTGAGTTGCCTAACAATTAATCAACTCTTATTATACCGGTAACAGTCCACAGCTGGACATAGGCGAGACTAAGATATTCCACATCTGTGAACTTACACCTGTCACTGTTTTAATCACCTGTAACCTACAAGTTCAAAGCAAGATTAAATAAACTTCTGGGCATGAGCAGTTTATCGTAAACCTCAAGTATCACTTCTAATCAGGCGTGATCGAAGTCAAGAGCCGAAAAACTGAGGAAAAAATTGAATTGTCTATCTATAGGAGTATGTCTATAGGAGGTCTCGTAAAAGAAACCACAACACCAAGTTCTCGACCTTTCACCAGTGCCAGATTGTTTCATAAGTCAGCTGGGGTTGTCACACCCCATGATGCACTCTATACTGAATTGCCTCAATTTGTAGATATTTATTATAGATTACTTATTTTCTTATTCGAAATTGGGTCAATTGCTACTCTTTGAAGAGTGTTTTTATCTAGTGCAATCTGTATTCAGAGTTATCTTCAACGAATGTTTATTTTTCGATCCGATCAATCTGAGCAATTTGCTCAGATTGATCGGCATCCATTTCAATCTTTTAAATCAACATGAATATTAATCATTATTAGCCTATTAATGTTCCCACTGCTGGGACACAGGCCTCCTCTCTGTGAAAGGAGATGGCCGTAATCCACCATGCGGGCCCAGAGCGGGTTGTTGGATAACACGTCTTCGAATTTCGGTTCTAGGATATGCCGGTTTCCTCACGATGTTTTCCTCATAGATTTAGAATTTATTTGCTAGTTTTCCTTCACCGTTTTTGAGAGCAGTGATGACGAAATAATTTACACAAAGTAAAGCGCCTGTTCGGATTCAAACCAACGACCTACAACTTGTAAGTCGCGGCCAATACCACTGGGCCACCACTTCTCTCATGAATATTAATTAAACCATTTATTACCGGTTTGGTGTCTTCAAATAATTATGTCACAAGTTGCTATAATTATGTTGAGATTTACCACAAAAACCAGTAAATTTTCGATTTATTTACAGAAAAGTACATTAGTTTTTAAAAACTACTTAATGCCAGTTTTGATAGTTTTGCAAAGACATAAGTGTCTAGGCTAACTCACTAAATTTGGCTTCAGTTCAAGATAAAGTACCCCATCTTTATCAAAAATAAAAAGTCTCTAGGTATATCCTCCAAATGCCTTACCTTGATCCTTATATTATTTTAGTACTCCTTGAAAACTCTTTAACGACTACATTAGAATTTATTACCTTATTGCGTTTTACTGCGGCAATAGCATAGTACAGCCAATTTGAAGACTTCAGTTACATAATGTGATATAATAATATTTTGGAGATCAGGTAGACCTTAAAAACCGTGGCCCTTTGCTTTTAAATGAAAATAATTTAAGGCGATATATACGCCCCAATGTTAACGCAGTAATGGCCGTACGCCCGGTCGGAGCCAAAATATCAATATTGAACCTCTTTTGAACAGTTTTATTTGCAAAATATTATTTGATTTACATAAATGCTATTTCAGTTATGAAGAAATTGCAGCCATCAATTTTTCTGTGTAAAAAAAATTTAATACATCCAAGTCGTTTTAGAGGAGTATCCAAAAGTTGCGAAAAATATCATGTTGCTAATTATTTTTTAAAGCAAAACTATTTGGTATACGAAAAAACCATGTTTAAAAAAAGAATGTTCATGAAACAATTTTTTTTTTTTTTTCAAACCTTTAAAGGTTCCTTAGCCGTTACTAAGGAGTATGCTTTAGAAAGTTACCGTTTTACGGCACTAAAGCGGATGTAGCAACCTTAAACAGTTACCAGGCAGTGACTAACATCACAAATTATATGTCCCGGAGTAAAAAAATGGTATGTGGAGTTCCACAGGGTAGTGTTTTGGGCCCACCACTTTTTATTATCTATATCAATGACCTGCCAAAATCTACTACAGATCGTATGGTACTATTTGCTGATGACTGCACTGTTGTATACAATGATGAAACTATTATTAATAGTAGTTTAAATTCAATAATTCAATGGTTACAAAATAATAAGTTAATAATTAATATTGATAAAACTAAATTAATGCAATTTAAACAGAAAACAAAAAATACTTTACATACTCGAATAGAAGTTAACGGTGATAAAGTTGAATTGACGTCTACAACAAAATTTCTCGGCGTTTACATAGATGACAATTTGAAATGGCAGAGTCATATAGAGTTTGTTTGCAAAAAAGTGTCACAGTCATCTTATAGCTTATACATGCTAGCGAAAAAGGTCAACCTTGACACATTACTCGTAGCTTATCACAGTAATGTTGCTTCTAGACTCAGATATGCAATCATATTCTGGGGCAATACTACAAACTGTGATAAAGTTTTTAAATGTCAAAAAATGTGCCTGCGGGCAATGTGTGGTCTCAAAATAACTGACAGTTGCAAGGAATACTTTAAGAAGTTAAAAATACTTACCGTGCCATCTTTATATATTTTTGAAATGGCCTTGTTTATTAGACATCATCCATCACTATTTACATTTGAGCTCAGATCGCGAAATAGAAGTCGTTTGTATAATAACCTAACCAGTCAATATAGAACTACCCTCTTTGCGAAAAGTGTCTTTGCTATGGCCACGAAGATCTACGATCAAATTCCTAATAACATAAAAGAATGTAGCAATATTAATGTCTTTAAAAATAAATTGTTTATTTATTTATATATTCTTTATTGTAGGTACACCAAGTTAAGACATAGAAAAGGAAACTTAAAAATAAAATACATACAATGGGCGGCCTTATCGCTTACCGCGATCTCTTCCAGGCAAACTGGAATTGAAATTTTTGAATTGGATTGGATTTGTTCCAATTTCTTATGGAAAAGTGTTTTTACTCGGTAGATGAATTCTTATCGACGAGAACATTTTAAATGGGAAATAATTAACCGGGTGAAAAATATACTGAATGGGCGACTATTATACTAAGTAAGCAACTATTTATCCGGTTTGAGGAATACCTTTTAGGAGGTTTTTGTGAGCTGCAGTAATAATATTGTGACATACTATAATTGTATTTGGGGTTCTATTTTTTCTATATTAGCATATTATTCTTCATCGTAAATGAAGGCGACATCGCTGTGCAGCGCGGGAATTCGGGTATAATTGTGTTATCAACGAATTGGTACAAGAGCAAGCGGAGCGAGTTCGCGAGCAAGCGGAGGTTCGAACGAGATGACGGGAGCTGAAGTGAGCGAGCAAAGCGAGCGAACTCAGCTCCCGTCATCTCGAATTGAAATTGAATTTATTGTCGCTCGTTTAAATACTACCCATTTTAAATGTTTCATTCCGCTTGACGATAATTTGTTTTTGTTGATTGTTTTTGTGTCTGTCATGTATGACTAATAGTAATAATATAATTTGTATGTAATCTGAAATGGAACTAGAAATTTTACACTCATATTTTTGTTATGTTATTTAATCATTTGTATGCCTAATTGGCGGATCATGGCATGAACATTATTAGTATACAATTATGTGATGAACACCTGTATGTAACCCATGAATCACAAATAAACAATTTGATTTGATTTGATTTGACAAATATGAAAATCTGTATGTTTGGATATTTGTTAATCATCAGCATCAACACTTGTACGGATTTGGATAAAACCAATCTTCATGATAAAACTAATCTTTACCGCTTATTTTGCTATTTGGGCAGATTATTGTACAACAATATCAATACAATTCAACCCATATTTAAACTCAATAAGGAACAATGCAAAAGGAAGCTTACCATGTGGCTACTGGGACTCAACTATGTAGATAACACCGAAAAACTACTTACCAACGTGACTTAACGTATTCCGAATGATATCTAATAAACCCTCACCCACACACGCACTCTCAGATATACATACACACACCAAACACATCTACTTACTCACGCTCTCGCAAAAATGTTTACTTACAATACTAACACTACACCAAACCTCATAATTTTTAATACCCATATTTTCTTTTTTGAACCCTCCATTTTGAGCTACAGACTTTTAAAAGTTATAAATGTTATACAACTTCTAATTGAAAATTGTTAAATCAATCAACCTGGTGACCTGAAACACAAGCCCTTAGGCACCAGTCTGCCTCAGTAAACTAAACTATATCATTTACCGTTACTGTAACCAAGTCTGTAATGTTTATTGTGGTGAGAAAAAATAAAAATAAAATGATGTCGCGTCTATAGGCGATATCACACACGTTTAATATTTTATAAGAAAATTTGAAGTGCAGATCGATAGAATTACATCGCATTGCGTTCATGTGAACGTACTTGCAATTTCGCATAGTGAAAATTGCTTATCGGTGTTATTTAAATTGCTTGGATTAGGACACACAATATATTTTGTTCAAGTAGTATGTTCCCGGTAGTATGAGCGCCGTTTGGTAGAAAATAATTGTACATACAATACAAAACAAGTAAAAATTAAAAATTCCAAAATCCCCGATTTTTTTTATTTCATACTTTTTTAACATCGAACACGTAATTATGACACACAATCTTGGGAAATTACCTCGATTCAAACAGTAAAACACCCATAACTTTTGAAGAACTGAACCGATTTTCATCAAAGACGCTAAGAACACTCCCGATTACGTCACTTTCCAACGTCACTTCCAAAAAAAAACAAATCGGTGCATGCGTTTATGAGCTATGATACCACAGACAGATACACAGATATACAGACAGATACATATATAGATAAACACACAAATACACAGGTACATACTTCAAACTTTTAACACCCCTTTTTTCCGTCGGGGGCTGATAACAATTTCTGTTGCCTTATTCAGATTTATGTTTGTTAGCTAAACTTCGCGGTATATCGGTCAAACTTTAATGGACAGAGTGTACCTACCTACACTGGTTGGTTTATTGGTCGTTTGGTTGGTTTGCTCAATTCCGGAAACTAACTTGTTTCGATCACATGCTTGCTACACATGTTGATTTTGATATTGAGATATTAATTGGGTCGCTAACTTTGATGGGAAGTGGACACGGACGTAATAGAGACAATGGGGAACGGTTATACACATAGAAACTATGTGCAAAATTTTATTTAATGCCATATATTATTTTGATATTTCAGCATGAAACTGTTTTGCTTTTCTTCGACGGCAAATATACAAGTTATTTTTGGTTCAGTATTCAGTTATAGCATTCGCTGATGCAGCTATGATTATTCACAAATATGTCGCGACTGTAATTTTTTAATGGTAATTGTCACGGTAATGTTGTAACTTGTATTAAACTAAGCTGCAACATTACCGTGCTTACTTACGTACTTTTTAACCCCCGACGGAAAAATAGGGGTGTTATAAGTTTGACGTGTGTACCTGTGTGTTTGTGAATTTGTGTATCTGTCTGAGGCATCATAGCTCTCAAACGGATGAACCAATTTTGATTTCCGGATCCCGGAACGGATGAACTGATTTATTTGAAAGGTGACCTTATCGAGAGTGAGACTTTCTTGGCTATGTTTGATGAAAATCGATTTAGCCGTTCAAAAGTTATAGGCGTTTTACTGTTTGAATCGGGGTGTTTTTGCAAGATATCGTGTCATAATTACGTGATCAATTATGTAACATGAAGTAAAAATGTGTCGGGGGCTTTAAATTTTACTCGTGTAACTTTTATTGCAAAATTCCTTTTTTTAAATGATAGCTTTTTACCCGACTGCCGAAGGGGGGTAATGTGTTTATAGTCTATGTATTTATTTATGTTTGTACCTATGTGGCGTTCTAGAAACCAAACGCGTTGGCCGATTTTGATGATTCTTACTTCAACCGATTCTTACGTCGATCAAGTCTTAACCTTGCGAGTGTTACAGACTACATTAAAATTGAATAATAGAAATATGGCGGGTTTTGGGGCGCCTTAATGTGGGGTCCCAATTTTTTTTTTCTTCCAACCCCGTCGTGTGGGGTATCAAAATAAATGGTTATAAGAGATGATTTCAATAGTATATAAGACTTACATGGTTAAATGTACCTAATTCGAAAAACATATGTTAACTAAAAAGTTATAAATAAAAAAGTTTATTCAAAAAATCAAAAAACCCGACTGCTTAAGAAGCGATCTAAAAAGACGTACACAAGAAGAAAATCATGCTGTGTTGTCGGAGGATACATCTGGTTTTAGTCAGACAGCTCGCGAATATGTATTCGCCGACTGCACAGCATGTTTTTATTCTTGTTTACGTCTTTTTAGTTCGCTACTTAAGCAGTTGGGTTTTTTTGATTTTTTGAATTAACTTTTTTTCATTCAACAATTTTGATACTGTACCTTTTATAGTCTACAAAATTATGCAGTTCAATAATTAACTAAGACTTCACTTATCCTTGGCATACTATTTAGACCAGTACTGGCGCATTTCTTGGCTGAATCTGTGTGCTATAAATAACAGGTTACTAGGTACTTGCCGTAGATGGAATTTAGTGACTCGCTTTCTTTAGAAGATGATATTAATAAAATTAAATGTGTACGCCCACCCTAACATACGTCACGTAAGGCCGCAGTAATGTTAAGGGTGTGACAGTACATGAAAGGATATGATAGTTAAAGGACCTACCAAGACCTTACAGCCTAACCGTCCCTACGACCCTAAGCCCTATAAGCCCTACAGCCCTAACCTACCATATACCTAGTGTGTGATAAATAAATATATAAATAAGTTCAGGATGTCTGCACCATGCGACCTAAGGTTACAGACGGATAGTGGGCAGGGATTCCAGGTTCGGGAAGGGTACACTCACTGCCAGCTCGCAGACTCACGAGACTGATCAGAGATGGCTAAAGGTGTCTTGGCCACAGTGAGGGGTAATGAGACAAGAATATAAAATTCAAATCTGATTTATTTACAATATTGCACAGCTTAAATACTATTTCATCTTAATACACACTAATACACATATTTGTTTGTGTCCTATGCGTGTAGTATGCAACCAAACAGAATTTTATCTGGGCCGCGCGTCAGCCGGGCCGAGTGCTGAGTCAATGTCCAAAGGTAACATTGAACATTCTGGCGACTCTCAGGCACAGGACCCTAGTTGGTACAGCTCGATGATCTCGTATGGTCTGGCTCGGCCTTGTTCAGGTTGTTGTGACTGAGCGGGCATGCTGCGTGGCATGCCGTACGGCTGTTGCGGTCGTAGCCTGTGTGCTGTGCTGCTGACAATCGTTGGTTGCCGTACAGGTGGTGCAGTGCTCCTTCTCGCTGCAATGTAGGCTCGAAGTCGGTTCAATGCCTGTGGACCGAAGTAAATTATAATAACAATTATAATAACAGCTAAAGTTATAAAAATAAGTGAAATACTGATGCTAGCTATGTATGTATGTGACTCTAATTGTTTCCAAATCGTGTTTTCTAGATCAGTTTGTAAGTTTCTTTCGGATGTGACTAAATGGTCGAAAACTCCTTTTGACCTGTCTAACACTAATTCTTCTTTGGATATTTCCTTTAATTTTGTCGGTACAATCTGCGTATTAAGGGAGAAGTTCGTTGTTTTGGAATAAGATGCTAGCACTGTCATTGTAGTTGTTCTCTTGGCAGCAAGTATGTTATTACGTGTTTTAATGACGCAATTCTCGGAGATATGTAGAACTCCGACATCTTGAATCGTCACTTCTTTTCTTTGGCCGTCACACACAATCGATACGGTAACCGATTTTGTTGTAATGAAAAGCCAAGTGTTTTGCATGTATAATTGCTTCCATAAAACATCTGTTGATAATTTGTAGGTCGTCGACGTGCATTGAGTTTGGGTGTAGTTTTCGGTTTTAAATAGTTGTTCAACTATGCAATTTTTATTTAATTGCATGTTCTTGACAGCCACAGGATAGCAGACGAACTCTGTGTTAGTATTAAGACAGTCTTTAAATTCTTCTTGACTTAGGTCAAAGTAACGCTCGTTGTTATAATCAAAGCCCATGAATGTCTGCTGAATGGTCAAACACTCGAATGATCCATCAGCTTTCCTCTGTGGAATGGGCGTAATGTGTATAAGAGTATATTTTGTTACATCATGTATTGGAAAGTATGCGTACACTCTCATGTGGGTATTATTTACATTCATCTCTGTCTGTATTATTTGACCCTGAATAATTTTTAAGTTTGATGGTAGTTTTTGATTAGCTACTTTTATTATGTTGCTGATGTGTCTTGGTGTTAAAATACTATACACAGTTGCTTTTTGCAAATAAATTTCCAGTAACCCTGTATAGTAGTCCATAATTTCATTTATATAATTGTTTGCTAGTTCGTAAGCTTGCATCACTTGTATCTTAATATGATTTTTGTCAATAGATTTATACCAAACGTTGTTTCTATTCATAAACGATATTGCTTCATTTAGTTTTGCTTGAAACTTATCTAACTTTTTCTGGATTTGTTCTTTTTAATGTGTATGTGGGTGTACTCGACACCGTGCCAATTAATAGAATAATTATTGTATGTAGTAGTAATTTCTGTATCCAATTTTTTGGTGTGCGTATGCCTTTTTTGTTTATTATGGCAGTTGAGATGTTACATTGCGTTGGCGTAAACGTTTGTTTGTCATAGCTCGTTGTATCAATATCTTGGTTTTCGTTTACAGGGAGCGGGATCAAAGTATGAATTGATCTTTTCTGACAAGCGCCTGTTGATTTCTGAAGAGTTACAACTCTAACTACGCCATCAACTCCCGGGTGAATTTCTTTGATTTTTGCCAACGGCCATTTACTTGGACTTATATTGTCATCTTTTATTAGTACAATATTTCCAATTTTTGCATTGTCATGTGCTTGTTTCCATTTGTATCTTTGTTGAAGTTGGTGTAGGTATTCTTTTGTCCAGCTGTTCCAAAAATCTTTTTTCATTTTTTGTATCTGTTTCCATCTGTTTACTAGGTCAGTATTAATATTTTCTATCGGATCTGGTACTCCTACTGCTTCACGGCCAATAAGAAAATGGCTTGGAGTTAATATTGTATTGTCATTAACATCCTCAGTTTGCACACACAATGGTCTTGAATTTAAACACGCTTCAATTTGGTGGAGGAAGGTTGTCATTTCCTCGTATGTTAGTGTTGAATCCCCGATTACTCGACGTAAATGATGTTTCACTGATTTTACGCCAGCTTCCCAGATGCCACCGAAATGTGGTGATGACGGAGGAATAAAATGCCATTGGGTTCCTATGTTTGTTATTGCGTTTTGAAATTGCGGTGATTGCGTTATTTGTAATATTTCCTGATGTAAGAAGTTGGCTGCTCCTACGAAGTTTGTTGCATTGTCACTGTATATGTGTGATACGTGACCTCTTCGTGCCATGAATCTACGTAGCGCTGCAATAAAGGTTTCGGTTGTTAAATCTCCCACCAATTCTAGGTGTATAGCTTTTGTTGCTAAACATACAAAAACAGCAATGTATGATTTGTAGGACTTGTGACCTCTACCTTTCATAGTTCTTGTTTGTATTGGTCCCGCATAGTCAACTCCAGTATGACTGAATGGGTAGGATTGTGTCACTCGTGCCTTTGGTAGTATTCCCATTTTTTGAGAGTTTGTGTCTGCTTTGTATCGTATGCACCTCACACATTTGTTAATTATACTCTTCACTTTCCTTTTTCCGCTAACGATCCAGTATGTTTGTCGTACATATGCTAAAGTCAATTTGTTACCTCCATGCAACGTTTTTAAATGTGCGTCTTGTATAATTAACGACGTTACATGATGATTATATGGCAAAAGTATTGGATGTTTCTGATTGTAAGGCAGTTCGGAGTTTTGTAACCTGCCTCCAACTCTTAGTAGTCCATCCTCGTCGATAAATGGGTCTAAAGTGGATAGTTTTTTGTTTTTATTCAATGGTTGTCCACTTTGTATAGTTTTCATTTCATCTGCGAATTCCTCTTGTTGTAATTTCATAAGTATTCGTTTTGTCGTCACTCTCAGTTCGTTAGTAGATACTGGTTTATTTATTGTTTGTTTGTTTGCGTATCTATAGCAGTAAGACAAAACCCTTGTCATTTTATCTAAACTGGAAAATCTATTCCAGACATCATTCTTCTCAATCTCAGTTGTAGTTATATTGTGACACAACTTGATTTCTTCCTTCGGCTGTGGCATACTTCTCGTGGTGGGAATCTGATCAGTTCTTAGCCACTGTGGACCGTTCCACCATAAAGAATAGTTGACAAGTTTTTCTGGTTCCAGACCTCTTGAGATGATATCAGCTGGGTTCTCAGCAGAAATTACGTGGTTCCATTTTGCGTTTGGTAAAAGTTGTTTAATTTGTGACACCCTATTGGCTACGAACGTTTGCCACCGTACAGGCTCTCCTCTTATCCAGCCTAAGGTGATCATAGAATCCGTCCAACAAGATATCGTAATATTCTTGCAATTAAGCGCTTCCTTCACCTTTTCCACCAAACCGGCTAGTAGCAGTGCAGCACATAACTCAAGTCGAGGCAAGGTAGTTTTTTGTTTCTTTGGTGCTACTTTCGATTTTGCTTGTAATAATGTAATGTGGTAGCTGTTATTGATTTTTACCCGACTGTATACCACCGCTCCGTATGCTTTTTCGGAAGCGTCGCTGAAACCATACAACTCAATCTCTGTGCTGTCTGTTATGTAACACCACCGTGGCACTTTAATTTTTTCTATGCTTTTCAGATGTTTTTGTAGTTCTGTCCATCTTTTCTGAAGTAGGTCATCAACAGGCTGATCCCATCCTATGTCATTTGTCCAGAGTTCTTGTATAAGCAGCTTCATTGTAATTATAATAGGTGCTAACCAACCCAGCGGGTCGAATATTTTCGCAACTTCTGACATAATAAACCTTTTTGTTGGCTTTTTATTTTCCGTTATAGTTATTTGGAAATAAAAACTGTCTTCACGTGGTGACCATGTTATGCCCAACGACTTCCTGGTCTCGTCTAACGGTAGTTTGAGCATCTGATCGTCTTTATCTTCCGCTGGTATGTTTTCCAGTAGTTCTGAACTGTTTGACGACCATTTTCGAAGTTTAAAGCCGCCCTTGTTCAACATGGATATTAGCTGTTTCTGTAACTCTTTCGCTGCATCTTCCTGTGACTCCCCGGACAGAATATCATCCACGTAGAAATCTTGTAATGTAGCTTGACTTGCGATTGGGTAATTGTTTTGTTCGTCTATTGCCAGTTGTTGCAATGTTCGTACCGCAAGAAAGGGGGCGCTTGTGGTACCGTAGGTAACTGTTGTGAGTTCATATTCGCTAATTGCGTGTTTGGGAGAAAATCTCCATGGTATTCTTTGATGTGCGAAGTCTAATTCATTTATTTTTATAAACCGGTACATTTTCATAATATCCGCCATAAAGGCGAACTTATGTTTTCGCCATCGTAAGAGTATAGTGGATAAGTCTTGTTGTAATCGTGGACCTTTATACATGTTGTCGTTAAGGCTTATTTTTGTGCTGCTTTTACTGCTCGCATCAAAAACCACGCGTAGTTTTGTAGTGAGTGAGTCTTCTTTAATTACCGCTTGATGTGGTATGTAGTATTTTCCTAAGTTGTAGTTCGTTGTATTTACTTTCCTCATATGACCCATATGTAAATATTCATTCATAAATTCAATGTATTGTTGTCGTAAATTTTCGTTTTTTGCGAATTGTCGTTCTAGTTGTAATAGTCGTGCAGCGGCTTTTCTGCGTGATTCGCCGTTTAAGTTTAGGTTTATGTTTGAATCCTTGAAAGGAAGTCGTACAGTGTAAGTTCCGTCTGGGTTTCTTACAGTTGTTTCTTTATAGTAGTTTTCACAGGTTTGGTCATCCTGTGTAAGTTTGTAGTTTTGTTGAACTTCTTCTAGTTCCCAAAATTTTGTACGTTGTCGTACTTCTTCGGTGCAAGCCACCATACTCAGTATTTTAACTCCATTCTTCGTGTCATTGGGATAAAAGCCGGATAAAATCCACCCTAATTCTGTGTTTTGTGCGATTATCCCATCCCGTAGCCTTTCGAAACCCTGTAGTAATATTCTGCTATACTCTTGGGCACCTAATATTATGTCAATTGGTCCCTTTTTATAATAAGTTGGGTCTGCCATAAGTGCGTTATCCAAGCTTTTTTCTTGTAGTTGTTGTAAATCATTCCTTGGTAATGAACTTGTTAGTTTTGGTAGTACTATTAGCGTTACCGGCAATTTGTAATCGCTAGAGTACCTTGGTTGTAAAGTAATGTTGATTGTGTAATTTGACGTTTTTGGTTTTTCATCTCCAATACCTTTTATTTGGGCTTGGATCTTTTGTCGTGGGTAAGACAACAATTGTGCTACTTCTTCAGTGCAAAATGAAGCTTCTGATCCTTGATCACATAATACTCTCAACATCTGTGGCATTCCATCATATGAGGTTGTCTTTACTATGGCAGTAGCTAGTAAAGTTGTGTTTTTTGCGTCGGAATTGGTTGCAGACAAATTTAATCTTGCTATATTTTGTGGTTTTTCTGTCCCTGTATATTTTGATACGTATTTTTTAGCGTTATTACCATTTTGAAACGGCCTAGATTGATGCAATAATGCGTTGTGTCCCTTATGTTGACAAATTTCACATTGTTTATACATTGTACTCACACATTGTTTATTATCGTCGTGATTTAAGCAACGTTTGCACATTCTTTTTTCCGCCACGGCCTTGTATCGGTCGTTGACGCATAACGCCTTGAAACTAGGGCAATAATGAATAATATGATCATTCTTTTGACAATACCAACAGCGTTTATATTTTTCTGATGTTTGTTTATCACGAGATAGTTGACTGTTAGCATATGGAGTGGAACCGTCAAAAGACTTAAGGCAATTAAAACGGTTTTCCATGAATTTCATCATCTCGTCAAAGGATTGTATTTTATTTCGGTTTTGCAGTTGATCTTCATACTTCGTATTTGTTTCTTCGTCCCATTTTCTACTGATTATTCTTATTAATAGAGGGCCCCAAGACGATGTGTTTACGCGTTGATTGTTTAGTGCCTCAAGACATTCATTTATAGTGTCATGCATATCTCGTAATTGTGCCGCGTTTGCTCGTTGCATTCTAGGCAAATCTAATAATTTGTCCATAAACTTAGTCGCAATCATGCGCTCGTCTTCGTATCTCTGCGTAAGCAATTTCCAAGCTGTTTCATAATTTACTTCGCTTATTGTTAGGTGACGTATTAATCTTGCTGCGTCGCCCTTTACGTGTGTTTTTAGATACTGCATTTTTTCTGTAGATGATATTGTTTTATCTTCGTGAATTATTTTTCTAAATAAATCTTGAAATGTATTCCAAGAGTCGTAGTCCCCCGCGAATATAGGAATATTTATTCTTGGAAGTTTTCCTGATGACACAGCTTTTTCATTTGTGTTACGAAAAATTCTTTCTTCTAACAACTCCGTAGTAATGTCATAATCTTTCTGTGTATTTTCGAAACAATTATCTTTAAAGTAGCTATTGTCCAATGTACTTTCGGCCATCAGCAGTTCGATGTGTGTTTCTTCGATTTCTTGCCATTGTTTATGTAAGGTTTGTAATAGTGTTTGTAAGTGCCATATTGGCTTGTCTTGAGTAATGGATTCCTTAGCCTGAGATATTTTCTTAGATATCTGTGACATTCGGAATAGCTGTATAAACAGTTTTGGGCTACTGACAACGTCCTTGTTTTCATCTTCATCTAAAGGTCTTGGTTCGTAAACACTTTGCACAAGTTGCAGTCTTTCTTCGCACTTTGTAAGGTAGTCGATTCCTTCGTCGTAATGTTTCTTTATGTTGCCAAAGTAGTCTGTAGTAATATATTTGTGAGTTGATAACATCGCCTGCTCCTGTAGTCTTAAGTGGTTTTCTTGAACTCGCTGAAAAACATGGTCCAAGGTTTTCCTTCTTTCGTTGATGTATTTTTCTGTTTTCCTTGTAGGCGAGTCCTTTTTTATGTTTGATAGTACCCTTTTAATCTCATTGTAATCCGTTTCCTGGCTCCTGATTAGTTCGTTAACTTCCTGTATCTCCATAGTGCTCTCTTTTCTTCTTCCCTAACGGCCCTACCCTAATCGAAAGGTTAGTCTGTACTAGTGGTATCTGCGCTCTTGTTAAACCTGTGCGACTTCTCAATCTACTGGTTAAACCCGCTTATGGGAGGCCAGTGACCGATCCGTAACGAGAGGCTTTCCGACAGAACACCCTAGTACAACGTACTTCAGATCACTGAAAACTGATGCTTTGTTGAGTATACCAGTCCCCAGTCCCCTGAAGTGTCAGTCTGTCAATCCCTACGATGGGCAAGGGGACCGCGTGATTCAAATGCTCGAAGGACCAAAATGTACGCCCACCCTAACATACGTCACGTAAGGCCGCAGTAATGTTAAGGGTGTGACAGTACATGAAAGGATATGATAGTTAAAGGACCTACCAAGACCTTACAGCCTAACCGTCCCTACGACCCTAAGCCCTATAAGCCCTACAGCCCTAACCTACCATATACCTAGTGTGTGATAAATAAATATATAAATAAGTTCAGGATGTCTGCACCATGCGACCTAAGGTTACAGACGGATAGTGGGCAGGGATTCCAGGTTCGGGAAGGGTACACTCACTGCCAGCTCGCAGACTCACGAGACTGATCAGAGATGGCTAAAGGTGTCTTGGCCACAGTGAGGGGTAATGAGACAAGAATATAAAATTCAAATCTGATTTATTTACAATATTGCACAGCTTAAATACTATTTCATCTTAATACACACTAATACACATATTTGTTTGTGTCCTATGCGTGTAGTATGCAACCAAACAGAATTTTATCTGGGCCGCGCGTCAGCCGGGCCGAGTGCTGAGTCAATGTCCAAAGGTAACATTGAACAAAATGAAATGCAATTGTAATTTATCCTAGAACCAAAAATTCGAACACGTGTGACATCCACCAACCTGTACTGGGCCCGCTTGCCCATTAAGGCCCATTACCGCTCTTAGAGAGGAGGCAGAGAGAAGGTCCCAGCAGTGGGAACATTAAAAGGCTGATAATGATGGTGATGATGATGAAATTCAATTGATGATGATGATATAAAAAAATTGGTTGTTTGTAAAGTAGGTTTACGATCGAGATGTTTACGTGATAACGTTTCACATTTTGTTTCACTGTTAAACATTCAACGAAAACTTAACCGCACGAGAAAATCTCCATTCGTTTGTATGCCGCTAGAGTGAGAGAGACGGAAGATCGGTCCACTCACTCGAACGCTATGCCAGCCTCCGCTCGTGAGGATTCCGCGTGACAAGTTTCACGGAATGACTGGCAGCGCTCGAGATGAGACGGGAGATCGGTCCGTCTCTCTCTCGTTATACCTGCGATCGCGCTCGTGAGGTTTTGGTGTGACACAAGTTTCTGAACATGTCACCCGACTAAAACGATTTTAAAGACGTTGTTACGGACGATTGGTGGACTGTATAATGATGTTAAATGAAACACTTTAGATAGTTACTCGTTAATGTTATAATAGTTACAAACTAAATCATATAAATCGAGACGCACACAAAGCCTGCCAAAAATATGTGCCAAAAAACACTGTCAGTATAAAAAAGCTAACGGTTTAATATATACAAAAAAGGTTGCACCAGCCAGTCGCCAACATTCCGGACCCCTAGTGGAGCACTAAACTCTGGTGGCAACTGGCTGGGTATGTGCAACAAGCGGCAGAAGCTTACGGACTGGTCGGCGCAAGATACCTCCTTTGGTAGCAACGTCTGCGACACGAACCAGTCCGTCAGGTCCTGGAAAAGTTTTGTTTATCCTACCAAGAAGCCAAAGACCCCTTGGTAGTGTATTGTCCGCTATAAGAACCACGTCACCCTCGCATAATCCAGACTCGCTTCTGTTTCGGCCTCGTGGAATTAGAGTAGGCAGGTACTCAGCCAGCCATCTTGCCCAGAAATGTTCAGCCAGCTTAGGCTGGCTGAACATTTCGACTGATTGGCGGCTCGCTCTTAGGAGCGAGCCGCCAATCAGTCGCTCGTAATGAGTCTGCATCCGGAAGTTTGCAGGGCCATGATGTCACTGATGAAGATCCGAGGATGAAATGAAAAGGCGTTATAGCCTCGGGGGCGTCTGGTGAGTTTGGTACATAAGTCAATGGCCTGCTGTTGACAATCGATTCCGCTTCGATAAGCAACGTGGTAAGAACTTCTTCTCGAGGTGCTCTGTCCTTTAATGTGACTCGTTGAGCTGTCTTCACCGAGCGTACCAGCCTTTCCCACGCTCCACCCATAAATGGCGAGGCAGGTGGAATGAAACGCCAGGAGATCTTGCGGCTGGTCGCAAAGTTTTCTACTGCCTCATCGTAGAGTGATGCAAGCTCACGCTTGGCTCCAACAAAGCAGGTTGCGTTGTCGCAGAAGATTGTAGCTGGAGTCCCTCGCCGGGAAATTAGGCGTCTAAGGCTTATTATTGCAGAGCTAGATGATAATGAAGCGACTACTTCCAGATGTAGAGCTCTTGTAACAAGGCATGTGTAAAGAGCCACCCACCTCTTTTCGCGTCGTCGGCCAATTGCAACTTCTATGGGGCCGAAATAATCTAAACCAACATGCGTAAACGGCCGTGTGTGGTGGTCTAGACGCTCTGGTGGCAAATCGCCTGTTGCTGGAGTTACTAAACGACCATTCTGTTTTCTGCATTGTAGACACCCTTTGGCTATGCTTCGGATGGTAGCCCTAGCCCGTAGAATCCAAAATGTCTGCCTTATTTCATTGAGCACAAGCTCATGGTTCCCATGTCCGGCTTCAGCGTGTTTATGCAAAATGATTAAGTGTACAATACGATGACGACCGTCAAGAATGATCGGTGACTTAACACTCTCACTCACCCCAGGAGCGGATTTTATTCGTGAGTATAATCTAATCAGACCATCTTTGTCAAGAACCGGGCGAGTGCGGCTATGCGACTGGTCTTGGGTACAGGTTGCGAGGCTTTCAAAATCTTCAGTTCTTCGGAAAAGCTGTCTATCTGAATCCTTAAGAAAAGCATCTTCTCTGCTTGAAGAATGTCATCAGCTGAAAGATGCGAGGGGGACGTAGTATCATGAACAGATTTCGATAGTAAGTTTGGTGAACTGGATTTTGACCAAAACTTTCGTACGGCTTGGAAAACGCGGGCCGTAGATCTTAGTAACCGTAGCCAGCTGCTAAAACGAGCTGCGTCTGGAACCGGCGGAACTAACAATGGATTGTCTACAAGAAGCCCTACGTACTCCGGTTTTAACTCAGAAGTACGTAAAACTTCGTCAATGATGTGTTCTGGTTCATGTGGCCATTCTGAGGGTGAATTGATGAGAAAAGATGGGCCAGCGAACCATCTATGCGATGATGTAAATTCAAAATGTTTTGGCTTAGTAGCATCGTCTGCGATGTTGAGTTCGCTAGGAAGCCATTTCCAATTGGATGGATTCGTAAATTCTAAAATTTCGCCTAACCTGTGGGCTACAAACGGCTTAAAACACCGCGCATCGCTGCGAATCCACTTTAAAACCGTTGTGGAGTCAGTCCAGTAGAAAACAGCGGAAGGTTGTGTCCGATGAGCATTCAAAATAGTTTGTGCAAAACGCGTCGCGATCAGAGCAGCCTGCAGTTCAAGGCGCGGAATAGAAAGTGGCTTTAAAGGTGCAACACGCGCTTTGCTGCCTATCAACGCTAAACTAACTGAACCATCAACGAACGCATAACGCCAATATGCAACGCAGGCAAAAGCCTGTTCCCCCCCATCGGCTATAACGTGAAGTTGAGTGTTGCACTGCTCTGATTTGCCTACGTACTACCGCGGAATACGGAGATTAGCTGCAGAATCAATCTGATCAAACCACGACTTGCAGTCCACTTCATACTTGGGTGGGATTGGCGAATCCCAGTCAGTCCCTTCCCTCCATAATTTTTGTATCAAAATTCTACCTTGGATAACTATAGGCATGATCAGTCCTAAAGGATCGTAGACGCTCATAACACTGGAGAGTAAACTTCTTTTAGTTATCGTGCATACGCCACTGCGATTGCGACACGTGCGAAACCCTAAAGTATCGTTCAGAGGATTCCACTTTACGCCTAAAGCACCTACGTCATTATTTAAAGGCAGGTTGACATCAGAATTCGAGACGCTACAAAGCTCTTTGGGTACTAAAGCAAGTGCCTCGGGCACGTTCGATACCCACGAACGCATTTCAAAACCACAAAAGTTATGAACCGTGACTATATCGGAGGCTAAACGTTTCGCGTCGGGGAGGTTAAACTCACTCCCAATATAATCGTCCATATAGTGGTTGTGAATGATCGCATGAGTAGCAGCTGGATATTTGTGCTCAAATTCCTTAGCATTTTTGTTTTTAATTAACATAGCTATAAAAGGGCTAGATACAGCGCCAAAAATTAAAGACGTCATCCTATATTCTTTGACGGTATCCTGAGAGTTCCCGTTGCGCCATAAAAACCGTAGCGCATCACGATCGTTTTCTTTCATTTTGATTTGAAGAAACATCTCCCTTATATCGGCATTAAACGCGATCGGTCCTTCTCTAAAACGGAACAAAATGTTTAAAAGAGACTGCAATAGATCCGGACCTTGCAGTAGCATTTCGTTCAAACTTACACCTCTAGTGACAGCTGCTGCGTCGTACACCACTCTCAACTTACGCTTCTGTGGATGGTATACACCAAAATGTGGTAAATACCATCTCAAAGAAACGCCAGCCGAAGACTTTTGGTGGGTACCATCCACAGAAGCGCCAGGCGAGGACTTGTCCCTGAGAAAGTTGTCGTGGAAGGTAGAGGGCGCGCATTCTTCTGCATAACCTTTTTGAGCTATGCTTTCAATATATTTTTTGTAAGCTAACGCAAGTGTGCTATCTTTGGCCATCTGTTTTTCGAGAGACTTGAGTCGTGATAAGGCGTGAGGGTAACTATCTGGAACGTCGTTTGTTAACCTTTCCTTCCAAGGCAAGCCTACCTCAAAACGTCCTGAAGCCAGTCGCTGAGCGGAAGACTCTACCAAACTTACCGCACGTGCATCGTCGTTGTTTTGTCGGGTGGCAAGCTTCTGGATGCCTAGAGAATCTACTTCATATTGTTTTTTAATTAGTGCCTCAAGAGAGTTGATTGTCCTTGACGCGTAATCTACCTCACAAACATTGTTGACAAAATCTACCGGTTTAGTCGACGAGGACATAGCGCCGTGTAGAACCCAGCCCAAAAGCGTTCTTGAGGCGACAGGTTCGTTTTTCTTACCTACTCGCATCTCACGGCTTAAAGACAAATGCCAATCGGCCGCTCCAACGAGCACAGTTGGCGTAGCGTCTTGATATTCCAACATAGCCGCCAGATCCAACAAATGGTTGTATTTTGATAAATCAAGCATGTCGGTGCTTTGCGGAGTAAGACAAAGAGGGGTAAAACTGCGTGCGCCTTGGACTAAATGGCGTTCAGGCATGTCACGTCCTCGAATGTAGAAATTGACAAAGCATACCTCAGTGTCGAGGTACATTCCCCCTACCCCTGTAACACGTAGTTTCTGACGGTCCGTGGTGTCAGCTCCGATGCGCGTAGCTACGTCACCGTCGATAAGTGTAGCGGTGCTGCCCTCATCAAGAAGCGCAAACGTATCAAACGTGCCGCGAAGACCTTCTAAAGTGACAGGTAGAATCTTGAGCAGTCCTCGAAGGACCAAATGTTACGGACGATTGGTGGACTGTATAATGATGTTAAATGAAACACTTTAGATAGTTACTCGTTAATGTTATAATAGTTACAAACTAAATCATATAAATCGAGACGCACACAAAGCCTGCCAAAAATATGTGCCAAAAAACACTGTCAGTACAAAAAAGCTAACGTTTTAATATATACAAAAAAGGTTGCACCAGCCAGTCGCCAACAGACGTTATCACGTCAAAACAAAAGAAACGATGTAAGGGCTATATAAAAGATGATGACATAGTCAGATGATTAGTCGTCAAGTCTTGAAAGAGATGTCGACTAATAGAGAAGTATTAAGGAAAATTATTTGTTGTACTAGACTCAAATAAATTGGGATAAAGACAAACAAAATGATAATGTTGATGGATGGTTCCTACAGTGTTAGGCTGAGCATGCATTTTACGTACAAAGCAACTGTGTTGACTATGTCGTAGAGGCCGTTTACTATGTATGAGCAAAAACAAAGGAAATTCGGTAGCACGGTTGGTGAGTGCGCGCACATAGTGGATTGCCAGAATTACAATTACGCATAATTATGATCATATTATTTACAAACTTTTTATGACTTTGAAAGAGAAGCCAGAAACATAAATTAGGTTCATAACGAATGACATAAAAATACATATTGATGTGGTAAAGCCATTAAAATTGAAATATTACAATAACCATATAATTAACAACCTATAGAAAAAAAAAACAAACGTCGTCTGTTACTTAAAATATGACAATGTCGAACACAGACATTATTACACTATTCAATAGTAAGTCGATAAATATATAAAAAATGACCTGAATGTTTGTCGAATCGTGTACCTGAACGTGACGCAATAGATGTTTTATTCTTACGAGAACTATTGTGTAATATTGGTAATACCATAAAATTAATTTATTCATTCAATACCAAGAAGTTTAAAGAGGTCTGGGTGTTTGGTTCCGGCTTAGTTGATGACTATAGTAAAACTATTTTTACAAAATAATACAACCGACCCCAAATAAAACACTGCAAAGTGAAAAATTACTTGAATTTTGCCATTGAATTGATGTTTTCGTTTTTTGACACCGACTTCCGAATTTGTTTTCACTTTATAGTGATTTTATTTGTAAGACGGTTTTTGTTTTTGTATAAATGTTTTTATTTTTCTCTTTTAGTTGTGGTACATAACTATCATGCCCACAGTTACACCCAGATTAAGGTACCCGAATCTTGAAATTTAAATACAACTGGAGAAATTAGAGTGTACCAGGGTGAGCTGTGCAGATGCGTACCCCTTTAGAGCGTACCGGCTTGATGTTATTGAAATGGTATACACAATGAACAGACATGCAACTGCAGCAATCGGGATTGCTTTAAATAAATCTCTCGGGAGAGATTTGCAACTGGCTTTTCGCGAGCTGGCTGACCAAAACCAGATGTAACCTCCGACTGCACAACATGATTTTCTTCTTGTTTATGTCTTTTTAGTTCGCTTTTTAAGCAGACGGGTTTTTTGATATTTTTAATTAACTTATTTTTTATTTATATCTTTTTAGTTAATATTTTTTTTCGAATTAGGTACTTTTAAACATAAAAGTGTTATATTTTTTAAATGACCTCTTAAAACCCTATAATTTGATACCCCACACGATGGGTTTGGAAGAAAAAGTAATTGGGCCCCCACAATATGGCGCCCTAAATCCGCTATATTTCTTTTTCCAATTTTAATGTAGCCATTGACACTTGCATGGTTAAGACGAATCGATTGACGTAAGAATCATCAAAATCGGACAACGCGTTTGCGCGGTGCGACCCGCAGATGTCAGAAAATGATGTAGGAATTTACCCAATTGTGGTGCAGCCTATAGTAACAGTACCAGAGCTTTTGCTTGGTACTAGTATAGATACTGGCCGCGACACCCATGTGCAGGTTGTGTGGGGAACATACGGAATGCATGGAGCATTTTTTGTGCTCATGCGATGCACTGGCTGGTAAGCGAATGAGTCTCCTAGGTGTTGGATATCCAAAACCGGAAGACTACAGGCTCATATCACATAGTCTCGTTGTAAAGCTCATGAGAGAGTTTAACTCAAGAGTTTTCAACGAGATTGGGGAGGAGTAAGTTATCTAGGGGACCACAACAGATCCCAATGGCTCGAAGTGTCCGAGTTATTTCTCGGCCCCTCCACAAGATAAGATAAGATAGTTTAGATACCCGTTTGATTTATTTTTCCACAGTACTACTTAGTAATCAGGCTTTACGTATTTATACTATGAAATCCCACATGCATGATGTATAGTTACTACAAACCATATCTCACATAATGCCCGCTTATCTGTAAAGATAACAGTCATCAAGACCTGTTCTATCTTAATTATACTCTCAGAAAGATATAAATACTAAGAAATGAATCCTTTATCTTTGTATAGTTTGCTCAATCATTCTTCTTTATTTTCAGGTAATAAAATAGTGCTGGGGAGGAAGGAACTACTTCACAATGTTACCAAGATGGCGGAAAACGATTTCAAGACGTAAGTTCGAGGAAATGATTTTACAACATCACGTGTTCTTCTCGATGGGTTAAGCAGAAGTATACCTATGGGTATTAGTGGGTTTACTCCACCAGTTATGTTGATGTACCACGTAATAAGGGGCAAGAAGACTATACATTTGTTTGCATATGGACCAAGTGATTAAAACGACATAATTCATCCCGGGCAATAAAAAAAATGCGCAATATGAGTAGGCAATAGAATAAAAAATATTGAAACAATTAAATTGACCGGGCTATCTGAATAATGCCCATCACTTATTGGGGCGGGTAGTAAAAATAGAAAGAAAGAAAGAAAGAAAAAGTATTTAATTGTCACAAAACGACATACAATATAAATATATGCTTATGCTAAACCCTTAACAGTAGTATTAGTAGTACTTAAAGTAAGTTAGTAAAGATGAGAAATAAATAAAATAATACCATTTACTACCTACATTTTGAATAACACAGTAAAGAAATAGGGTGAAAAAGATGCCAGGCAGATGCATGTCGTGATTGTGGCAAAAAGGCTTCCACTCAGCATAATGCTGTGCCGTGGGGGAACCACAGCACGGCGCTGATTTTCAGTGGTCGCCTAGGAAGTGACGTACGGAAACCAAACTTATTGTTTATGTAAAAATAGATACAAAGAACATAAAATAAATACAGTAAGATATAAATACAGCATGATAAAAATAAACCACCCAAAATTATGGTGTGACCAAAACCAAAAGCGGGAGTATCTTAAATTCTTATCAAAAACATAAAACTAATACCCGCAAAAACAGGCACACTCCATGTTTTGTCTCGCTTCCACACCGCACTTAAAATATGTTTTTTTTTTAATTATTTTCATGATGACAGTAGTTTTCATATAGAATAGCTAAGTAAAATTACTATTTAAGCAACAAAATCGACGGAGCTAAGGAGGGTCTAAAGTAACCTGACATGAAAGAGATGACGGGAGATGAGTTCGCTCGCTCATTTCAGCTCCCGTCATCTCCTTCGAACCTTACGTATCCGTGTTGAGGTGCCCTAAGCTCCCGAGCTCGCTTCGATCGCTCTTGGACTAATTTATTGCCCACCCGTTACGTAACAATATTTATAATGACCAGACCATGTTATAATTATGGAAGTTTAAATCAGTATTCATTACGTTTCCCGATTTAACTAGACTAGATTGAAATTGCCCGGGCATTATATACAGTGCCTTGATTGATCACTTAGTCCATGACATATATACATTAGTTTTTTTATAATATTAGCTACTAACATTTTTCAAATTATCAGCTACGTTAGTCTAGGAAAGTGGTCCCTAGCCTAGACTTCTACTAAGCCTGAAATCCTGGGTCGGATTCCTGGATCTAGAAAAAGTATTACTGGTATATTATGGGTTTACTTCTATCTTATCCTACGGGGAATACTAGCGTATTAATAAAACTGTAAAATACTTTTATTTTATTGAATTATAATATTTTATATACATCGTGAAAGTATAATAAATATATATCATTGCAAATTATAATATTTATTATACTTTCACGACACTACTTAACAAAGCGTGAATAATTTTTACTATGCAACATAATATTTTTACTGTGTACTACTCCTCTAGATCCGTACACAATGGTGTGTGTGGGTGCATAGAGTGGTATCCGGGGAAATAGAAACGCGTAGCTCGACCCTAGCATGTGGAATTTATTGGATCCACGACTATGTGCGATATTCTTTTATCCTATTGATTTCTTTGTAAGCGCTTTGTGTGGAGAACTTGATTAATCTCTGGCCAGAGCTGGAGTAAAGGAACGAAAAATAATGTCAGTAAAATGCAGTAAAATTGTTAAGTACTGTATTAGCAAAAATAATCCACAGATCAAGGAGACACCTCAGCAGCCGTTGCTAGAGACGTGTCAACATTTTCCTTAAATTCTTGAGGTTCTAGTCTAGTGACATTCTATCAAAGGAAACGAAAAGTGTCAAAACTAAATCGTAATACTAAGAGCTACCAAAATTTCATGTGATCAATCCCTTATATTTTGCCATTTCGATTATCGTCATCACTGATATAGTGAAACTTTGTCAAGAGCCTCAGATGTCCTATACTCACTCAAAAAATAAAAGGTAAACAAACATCAAACGGTTATAAATGTTATAATCCGACTTATTTTAAAAATACAACCTTACAACGGAAAATGGTTACTTTTGTAGCTCTCTTTAATTTATTAGCATAATAGTTCCGAACTCCAGGCTTTCGATATGTTTTTTAATGTCGGCTATTGGTTTTGGTTTAATAATGCCAACAGGCATACTTTGTGTAAATCATTTCATCACCACTGCTCTTAAAAAAGGTGAAGGAAAACATAGTGAGGCAACCGGCATGTCCTAGCACCAAAATTCGAAGAAATTTGACATCCACCAACGCGCACTGGGCCCGCGTGGTGGATTAAAGTCCATTACCTCTCTCACAGATAGGATGCCTGTGTCCCAGCAGTGGTAAAATTATATGGCTTATGATGATGAGGAATTAAATATAGAAAAAATAGAATAGAATAGAATAGAAAATATTAATTCGACATAAACACAACACCACAACAACAATCACAAAGAATAACAACAACAACATCAACATGGTATTATCATCTTTTCATGATATTTTCGATTTTAGTAACAGCAAGAGCAAGAGCTGTAAAAACCTTTTCTTTGGTTTGTTTACCTTTTAGTTTTTGCTCCAGAAAATTGGAACATTTATAAGAATTCTATCCACGATGCACAGTAACTATGACCGTGCAGTATTTTTGTATTTTTGACAAGCCTGTATTTTTAGCTTCACAAAAACCTTTTAAAACCACCATCCCACATTTTCTCTATCTCCATATTCCACAGCAAATATTAACTACATGAGATCGTTTTGTCCGCTCAGTGTTCCTAATTCCTCAGCGGTATGTCCTCGGCATCATGGGTCTACTGGCGGTCTGCAACGCGTATACTATGCGTGTTTGCCTCAACCTGGCCGTCACTCAGATGGTCAACAATACGAAGACGGAGGGGGAACAGCGATATGACCCTTATGCTTGTCCAGATGATAGTGAAGTCTTAGTCAATGGAACTGTTAGTTCGAGACCGGTGAGTGTATTTTTTTTCAGATTTCGATTTATGTTTTTCTGGATTACTTATTTGACTCTTTCACTGATGAAAAACAACATTTTTGTTGGGTGTTGTTGGCTACTTTTTATTCCGAATAAACGCATAGTTCCTGTGCGATGTGTCACAAAAGTGAAGCCGCGGGAAGAGCGTCAAAAGCTTTAGTAATTCAGTGCATAATCTTTATGAAGTTGTTTTCTCATTGATATGTAATTACTAGAGATGCAACGGATAGTAGTTTGGCCGGATACCGAATTACCGGCTATTCGGCCAACCATGTGGCCGAATAGCCGGATATCCGGCGGAACTTAGCCGTTTGGTGTATTGCACACACATATTTGCGTATGCGGCGCGCGAACGATCGGGTGTGACCGAAATCTATCTTTCAGCACCTTGCAGCAGTGTGTACAGCGAAAGACTTTTTTCTGAAGCTGGCCTCATTTATGAAGAGAAGCGAAACCGCTTGCTACCTCTCAATGCAGAGAAATTAGTATTTATTCACCATAATTTGCCCTTAGTGCAGTATGAGTACTAATTAATTAATTCATTTTATTTGTATTACTTCATTGTGTCCTCGTTCCTTTTTATTGTGTGATTAAAAAATTACAATTTAAACTACTTATATTTCTTTAGTGATACTAAGACTTACTAAATAAAGCAAATAATTACTTAAAAATATATTTTTCTATCCAGTTTTTTTTGGACTCGGCGGGATGCCTATCCGGCCGAATAGTAGTTTGTTATCCGGTATTCGGCCGGATAGTATTAAGGCCGCCGGATAGGCCGGATACCGGATAGTTACCGGATATCCGTTTCATCTCTAGTAATTACGATTACGTTGGCAAGTTCCTCGCAATACGCATACATTTTTAGTTAACACATAATTACTATTGTAAGCCTCAGTATGTAGCAAATTAAGTTCTAAATCATAGAGAATGAGAATTATTTAAATTTTCAACTCCCATGATTTAGTAGCACAACAAGCGATCCTCTTTGTTACTATTATCTATCAGTTTGTTAAGAAACTATTGTGCAAATGTTCTAGTTTAAACCAGATACAGGTGAAGAGCTCAATATAATCCGTTAAGTCGATTACTTATTTTATCATTGTTATTGAAGCAGGCAGATGCTGATAAAGTATGTTTTGCACCTACATACTGTAAATAGATGACACAAGACAATACACTTTTCATACATGTGCGGCCCGTAAAATTGATTTACTTTTTTATGACGTCAATTACTATTCCATTTGTATTTTTGTATGTGTATGTTTTTTATTGTAAACGTAGTATAGAAATTGAAGTTGCAAGCTTTGAATATCAGAATATAATCATTATACTTGATAGGTATTAGTAAATTAGTTGCAAACGTATCTGCTGAGTTTGTATTAGATTCTCATTTAATAATTTTACGCTCGGATGCAGAATTATTTAATATGCATAACTGTGCCTTTTCCTATAAGGGAGCAAACCTGTTAACATCAAGCGGGCTCAAATCCACACTCCGGATTGCTACTGAGAATTTTCTAATGGAAATAAATAATAATAACATGTTCATTAAATATTCACAATTAGCCATACTAACTTTGCCTTCGTTTTCTCCGTTGTTTGGTACATCTAGCTTAATGATTTAGATCCATTTTTTTATCCTTAGTTAACTCAACAAATTGATGAAAAAACTCATCGTAATGAATTTTAAAACCATTGAAAATCAAAATCAAAATATTTTATTTCAACTAAACCATTAAATATATTTAACAATTGGTTAAGTTAACTAAAAATAAAAAATAAACTGGGCTTAAAGTGGTATTGGCTGTATAATAATATTTTGTATATCTATCATATATGAGATCATGGGACATACCTAAATTATTTGAAAACATGTTTACCCAAATAATAACTAAATTATAATAGATTTCGCACTCGTGGTTCACACCAACAAATATAAGTCGTGATGTTTTTTTTTACGATTTGATTAGTTTTAATTAGGAACCTTAGTACAAGCAAACATTAAACACGTGGTTAGATACTTAACCATCAAAATGTATACCTACAAGACAATATTTTTTTTCCCTCTTTAAAAAAACAATTTTAAACATTAAATAAAGGCTAGCAAAAAAAATTTGGTTACTGCATCTAAGACATCTAGTGGTTGTTATTTCCTTCCCCTTTCGTAATACTTATTTGCCATTGTCTTAGTTTTACATCAATGATATGAACCAATCACCTCGATTCAATTGACAGGCCGCCCAAATAATTACATTTCAGCTTCATTGTTCGACGGATAAACTCAATTAAAAATATCGATTGTCATTATCAATTGGAAAATAAAACGAAGTTGCAACTTAAGTCACATAACAAGAAATATTATCATCATACCAAGCCACTTAATTTTTTAGTTATTTTTTATTACATTCACCAATATTGAAGGTAGGTATAGTACATGTTGCTGTAAAATTGCGGCTGAGATACAGTTTTGTAGACAAGTTATGGCTAAGAAATGAGATACTTATTTTCTATCAATATAATGAATTTAATTGAATCAGGAATGATAATAAAATACATAATCGACCTTTTACTTGTTACAAAGCTGTAAGCTTTGCATCGATAAATATCTGTTCTTGAATATGTTACGATTTGTTAGGTAATCACGACTTACTGAACAGAGTAAAAAAAAATTCGAAACAATGTATATCCACGATCTGAAATGAAAAGAATTATAAAAAAATATATAATTTTTGCCCGCTCCCGTATCCACAGGAAACGTGATTTTTCCTTGGATCAAATGTTGCCTGTAGCACTCAGTGACAAAGTAACAATAGATCTAACTAAACTATTCGTAATGAACACTAGTAAAATTAATATTTTCGTTTGATTTCAGTACGCAATTTTCGACTGGTCAGAATCCACTCAAGGGTTGATCCTCAGCGGGTTTTACTATGGGTACGCTATTACTCATGTCCCCGGAGGTTACTTAGCAGAGAGGTACGGAGGTAAATGGACTCTGGGAATTGGTCTGTTAAGTACGGCCATATTTACCTTGCTGACACCCGTGGTCGTGAAGGCAGGCGGCGCCACTTGGCTGTTTATCTTGCGAGTTCTCCAAGGTATGGGCGAGGTAAGTGAATTATTCGTTATATTTATGATCTTGAAGGATAATGATAATTTTATATTTCTTTATTGTAATGTATGAGAGATTCGTTTTCTTTTAAAGCTAAAATGAAATAAAGATAAGTCTATGATGCTGTATAATAATCTACCTATGCGAAATCTTGTGTGTTGTTAATAATTGATAAATGAAAATCGCAAAAAAATATGGTTTTCTATTTTTACTTGGATTATAATTAACAATGACAAAATAAAACAAAAAGATGTAATTTCAAGAGAATGATCATCGCATTCCTGTCCATATCCTTAAACAAAATAAATACCATGTAATTAGCAATTTAGATACAAGTCAGTTGACCATTTTACTCTCTTATGTATATAGCTATAAGGTTGAAAACTGGTCAACCGCCAAGGTCCACGAATGTACCTATGTATAGCCTTTTATTCTTTTGAATTCAGAACCAACCATGCGAAGACTACCGTAGTAATTTTATTGTTTGAAAATTAACAAGATTAGGTAAAACATTGTGGACATGACAGCAAAAACATCTTTTATGAGAATGTTTTTACTATAAACGTAAACAATGAGTAATTGGGATGACTTTGTTGTTAAGAACATAAATTTGTGACAAATATGAATTTGCCACTGTGTTTATTGATGTTCCACTTTGTTAAATTATGTGACCACACACCGTCGACCACATCATCAGGTGAGATAGTGGTGAAGCACGAGGCTCTATATAATTTAAAAAAAAATGAACTAATTACGTTCAAAACTTACAAGTAAAGGAATTAACTTATTTCAATATTCAAGTAACCTTTACCTAATTGGCAATCATTCTGGGGGTGAAAATATTCGATAAATGTGGAAAACCATTACTTTTATCTCACAGTAAAAGAACCATGAAAACAAGAAAAAAAACGCGTCTTTCCCAAATTTTGTCGAGTTTTGCAAACATAAATGTTCAGAACTGCTGATTGTTTTGTTTTCATAATTACGTCAACAAAACAATCGTACGTTGATCCCACTGTAAAATTGGTTTTAATTCATGAATTCTTTCATTGCCTTAATACAGCTAATAAATTAAAAATTACCCTGTATTTTAAAATGAAACCGATTCAGTTCAATAGCAAACAGTACCTATTTTTATAAGAAAATTAATCACATTCGTTGGAATAAAATAAAATGAATACTAGACTAGCTACGACTACCATTCCACAAAAAAGTATACATGATTACAGCATATTATATTCCCAAATGTTAACGCAGTACTGTCGTGCGCCCGCTCGGTAGAACATCAGTGTTCGACAACCTTTTGTATTGTTTGCAAAATATTTTTTGATTTACATATCATTTGATAACATACATTTAAGAAGAAATTCTAACCATATTTTCAAACATCATAGTCGTTTTGGAGGAGTATGCAAAAGAAGCGAAAATATATCGCATTGTTAATTTTTTTTAAGCAATATATTAGTCATAGGAAAAAAAATGTTTTACAAATAATGTACATGAATCAATATTAAATGTATATTTTTTAGGGTTCCGTACCCAAAGGGTAAAAACGGGACCCTATTACTAAGACTTCTTGTCTGTCCGTCTGTCTGTCACCAGGCTGTATCTCATGAACCGTGATAGCTAGACAGTTGAAATGTTCACAGATGATGTGTTTCTGTTGCCGCTTTAACAACAAATACTAAAAACAGAACAAAATAAATATTACCCATACAACAAACGTGATTTTTTGCCGTTTTTTTTGCCAACGGAACCTATCGTGCGCGAGTCCGACTCGAACTTGGCCGGTTTTAATTCTTTTAACCTAGCCTTTACTCAGAAGTATGCTTTAGAAAGTAACCGTTTAATGGCACTAAAGTGGAGTAAGGGCCTTAATAAGAAGTGATAGATTGGCCGTCACACTGTGCAAATACAGCACTATGCAGCTAAAGCTTTGTTTTTATTGGTTTTATCTCTTTCCTCTCACGAATGCAACTCAAGGCTCCTACACTTTTAGTCTAATTGAATTCCGATTTCTGGTAGAACAATATCGAAGACTAGAATAAAGAAAACTAAAAATATTAAATCATTTGTCCAATTTGCTAAAAGAACTTAAAGTCAAAGTCAAATGTTTTTATTTCGACTAGGCCATTAAGCGGCACTTTCGAACGTTAAAATTAAAATTAACAAGTAATAAAAATTGATTCTACCGTGCATTCGGAAAAGTAGATTGTTATAGAGAAGAACGCACAAGAAACTCCATTACTTAGTTACATTTAGTAATATAATTCCATACGGGCTAGAGTTTCATTGACATCAAATGCCATAAATAGCCATAAATCTTCACAACTGTGTTGGTTCCCAATATAATGCATATCATTCATGACTGCTGATGCCGTAATCAAACAAGCTGAATATTTGAATTGGTGTTCGCTGATAAATTTTACCTACCTATACAAAAGTTATCTCTTCTGTCTCTTCTTCTGATGAAAGTTATCTTTTACTGTGAAAAAAATTGGTTGTTTGTAAAGTAGGTTTACGATCGAGATGTTTACGTGATAACGTCTTACCTACATATAAACCTATGTTATGATAAACACATTTTGTTTCACTGTTAAACATTCAACGAAAACTTAACCGCACGAGAAAATCTCCATTCGTTTGTATGCCGCTAGAGTGAGAGAGACGGAAGATCGGTCCACTCACTCGAACGCTATGCCAGCCTCCGCTCGTGAGGATTCCGCGTGACAAGTTTCACGGAATGACTGGCAGCGCTCGAGATGAGACGGGAGATCGGTCCGTCTCTCTCTCGTTATACCTGCGATCAGTGTTGCCACCTTGGTGATTTTGTCACTAGATCTGGCGATTTTTCAGAGCTCTCAGCGATATTTTTTCATCGTTTAGCGACTAATAAATTTTTAGCGATTTCTGGCGATTTTTCAATATGGAATTTGGCAACACTTATTTGAGACGGAAATTTTAAAAATACCTCATTCTTATGCTGAAATTGAAAGAATTTTCAGTGTTATGAGCATCGTTAAAAGTAAATTACGAATCAAATTTTATTACAAACAGATTGAAAGTTTTGAAAATTAAATGCTTCAATTA
This sequence comes from Orthosia gracilis, assembly GCA_947562075.1. Classification (NCBI taxonomy): domain Eukaryota; kingdom Metazoa; phylum Arthropoda; class Insecta; order Lepidoptera; family Noctuidae; genus Orthosia; species Orthosia gracilis. The sequence continues at coordinate 5,025,539 of OX387269.1, forward strand.
CGAATTGCCTAGCGATGTCATTGTGGTTATCGGCAAAAACGCAAAGTACTCATTTAAAGACCTATCATAACCAAAAACATCTTCAGCGCCAACGTCGGCGGCGTTTATGGATGATGAAGATATAATGGAAGATAACTATCATATTTCAAAATCACGAATTTTAACCAAGTCTGTTTTTTCCCTTTTGACTGTTACAAAATTACTTTTTTTTTAATATCAGACATTTAAAGTACTTAATTTTAATAAAAACATTTTAGCGAGAACTGGTGTTTTTTTTCAAGCCAAATTGCCAAAATATGGCGACATTTTACACTGCATCTAGTGACAAAATAATTTTTAAGGTGGCAACACTGCCTGCGATCGCGCTCGTGAGGTTTTGGTGTGACACAAGTTTCTGAACATGTCACCCGACTAAAACGATTTTAAAGACGTTATCACGTCAAAAATTTAAAGCCCCAAGTCCATTTCTAAGTCAGTTTGAAAGACCTTCACTTGACACAGTCGCTATGAATATGAAAAAAGTATATATATATAAATCAATAAATAATAAGCCGGAACTAAGAATTTGATGATTCGAGGAGTAGTCGAGTTGAAAAACAGGACTTGAAGTAAAGGCGTTAGACTAAAATTATTTACAATATCATTAATTATAAGAAATGACCAATAATAAATGCGTTTTTTTACTCATTTTAGGGTCCCACAATGCCAGCTCTGATGATCGTGCTAGCCCGCTGGGTTCCGCCTCACGAGCGTTCAAGACAAGGCGCCCTAGTATTCGGAGGTGCCCAGATCGGAAACATCTTCGGTTCCTTCATGTCAGGGTTTCTCATGGCTGGAGATGGGGACTGGGCCAATGTGTTCTATTTCTTCGGATGCTTCGGAATACTGTGGTTCGTGTGCTGGGTGAGTTTCATTTTATTTCCTTCCATCTGTTTTATTGGAGAACTGGCTTGTTCCCGCCCCCGTGGTATTTTTATATCACGGGTACCGTAATTTTGTCATCGTATGGCACTCAGCGATGGAGTTGCCCTCTATTTTCTATTTAGAGCTTTCAAAGATTATCTTTAAAAAACCGGTCAAGTGCAAGTCGGACTCGCGCACCGAGGGTTCCGTACAAACCTCAGTTTAATGGTATTATAGACCTGAGTATTTGATATAAATTTCAGCTTGATACCTCCACGCGTTCCTGAGAAAAAGGTTCTTGACAGACAGACAGACGGACAACAAAGTGATCCTGTAAGGGTTCTGTTTTTTCCTTTCGAGGTACGGAACCCTCAAAATTACCTTTACAACATTATTATGGCGTATAATGGTAACTATTTTATAAGTCAGCCATTTATCACTCCAAGTACGTGCTCTTTCAGAAAGGCATAGTGGGCAAGGTCATTTCTGATTACGTTTATAAGCCTTTTTATAAATTATTTCTTCTTGTAAATAGTAAGTTTAAATGATTTATCTAAGGGGTAAAAGCAAACATGAAGATGGCTATACATTTGGTTCATCGTTCTCATAATTAAAGATATCAATAATATTATATGCTCGTATATTAGTCCTAACTTCTCAAATTTAAATGGTGAGTGCGTTATCGATGTGAAGATGAAAGGAATTAACATTTTGTGTTATAATCTCCTTTTAACTAATTGTGAATGTTTCTATCCACAAAATGAGAATATCAATATGGATTTGGTCGTTAATTATGTCAAAACAGCGAGTAATAAAACGTTAATTAACGTTTATTGTTCACTATTAATTGTATGATAGTTAGCAATTACTGTTTATTAAACTTGACCAATTTGAAGTAATTAACTGTTCTTTGGATAGAACGTTACAGAAGGTGATCCACTGTCCTTTAGATTGAAGCTGTAAGAAAATTTACTAGGATAAAACAAATAAATTAACCCGGTAAATACAATCTATTTACGAAATATAATTTTACTATGCTGCCGCGTTTGGAGCTTATTTTGGCAGAGCATGTTTTCAATATGATTTAATTAATTGCTCTCATTAATCTTTGTAAATAATTACGTTGGGATTTACACTGAATAATTATATTTTTTTTTTAAATCCTTCAATGTTTTCCTTGTTCTACTTTCAAATTAAACCTCGCAAAAATGGTAATTAAAAGACGGAATAAAGCTTTCTATATTTATGTTGGTATTACTGCAATTCTAGAGATGGTAGGAATAAACAAAGAAAATATTTTCATAAACTGTTTAAAAAACCGCTATTTCTATTCTTTTGCTACTCTACAAAAAAAAAAAGAAACCAATTACATACAGCACTTTGACACGTGCAGGGTGTATTTTGTTTCAAGTACTTAGATTTCAAATTTTTATTTGAATACCCGGCAAGAATACTAATGAGTACCAAAAGCTGACACAGCTTCCTAAAGTCAGTAGTTGCCCTGTCAAGAGACCCGTTGCAAACTGTGGCAGGACACTTTTTTCCCACCCAATAATTATCCAACACCAAGCGAGCATCTTCCGGCAGGGTCTAACCTTCCGTTGTCAATCTGGAAGTACCTGAATTGCCCCAGATCCCAAGAAGGAAGGTGTAACTCTAACCTCGTAATATGGAGCTATCTCGACGGAACAGTATTAGGGTGAGCATGTGTTGCTGAATACCAAACTCCACCTCCTGTCCGTTGTGCCCGAAAAAGTGCAACCAGGGTGACCTATGCGCTGCTACCGACGACGCCGTGGAAGTGGCTAAGTTTTGGGCCAAAAGAATGACTCTCGTGCCAGCGACACGAAGAAGAAGTAGGAAGGTACTCCACCTAAAAAAAACAATGAAACTTCAACTTCTATTTCAGAGTATCCTGTGCTACAGTACCCCAAACACGCACCCATACATTTCTGAAGAAGAGCTGAAGTACTTGAACGAGACAGTCACGAGTGCTGACACTAAGAGCGTCAGGGATCCAGTACCTTGGAAGGCTATAGTGCGATGTGTGCCTGTATGGGCACTGTTGTTTGCTGCTGTAAGTATATTTCTTTTTTTTATTATTTTAGGAAAGAAAAATAACTTACAACTAACACACACCTCTTAAAAGGACTAAAAATACATCATTACCTGTACTGGAGCCAGAAATCTATTCAAGCAATCCAAGAAAAATATAACAAGAAGAACATTTAGTTTTGATTTGTCGGTTTAAGAAAATGAAATAAATAGTAAAAATATGGTTTTGGAACGAAACTCAACTACAAAATATTTGTTCAATGTATTATAATGTCAGCCTATACAAATAAATTATTTTATAAATTCATCTAGAGCAGAACTTCTTTGTTAGGGACCGTTTATACCGAACGACAGCCTCGTGCACGAGGACATTCGAACAAAGTGCTTTCTACCTGCTAATTGGGTATAATAAACGTTTACGTAATAAAAAGGTACCTTTACTTAGCTATCCTCATAGAGAAAATAATTGGAGCATTATTGTTTGGGAAATAGCGAGGATTACTGCTAAATAATTACTGTGATACAATAAGATTCTGAACAAAATTATTATTTATTGGTACTTTCCTCTATGTAATTTTAGGCATGTACAAAAACACATACCTTTGTGCTACGAAAACTCTTGCGATTATGCGAATGGCTTTATCTTTTGGACTAACCGACTGCTTGACAATTCAAAAGTATCTTTAAGTGGTTTAATTCAAATGAATAATAATTATGAGTTTGCGTTTGTAAATGAAATTATTATTTTTTTACCTCACATCTTGAGCAGCTTATTATTTTTAGCTTGATATCAGAAAAGTTGTTAAATAATCAGATGAGATTTAGCCAAACGCGAGCCTATCAATCAATAATATTTTTTAAAACATCATTACTGATCATGCAAAGCAAACTAATAAATATATCGGTCTTATAAAATGGTTACATTTATCTTTTCCAGGTTGGCCACGACTGGGGTTACTACACAATGGTGACAGACCTACCCAAATACATGACAGATGTCCTCAAATTCAACATCGCAGCCACGGGTACTTTGACAGCGATACCATACCTTGCCATGTGGATAAGCTCCTTTATATTCGGATGGGTGTGTGATGTTTGTGTCAAGAGAAATTGGCACACGATAAAAACAGGAAGAATTATACATACGACAATAGGTAACATAATTTTTATTTAATGCATTTGAGTTAATAGATGTTGTCTTAGTAAAGGGGGGGGGGGGGGGGCGTAATGTGAAATGCGAACACAAGTATAATATACGCACATTATTGTGTTTCGCGTGACACTATTAGGTTTAAACTACACGTTTACGCAAACTTTTGTACGTATATAACATTTCTTAAGCGTCTGCTTCTATCGTATGAAACCGATAGAAGTGCACAAAAATCTGAAATTGCAAAGTTTGCCACTCTTTATTAAAATGAATGTTGGTAAAATATAACGGAGTAATATAACGAGGTATGGTACTTCTAAACGTAATCAATAGCTAGATTCGTGAATTTCAGTGTGTGTGCCCAATTAATTAATTAATTTATTAATTAATTATTATTTAACCCATTCAGGCAGTTGTCCCACCGCCGACGAGTAAGCGATTAACTATCGACTATTTTTTCGGTGAAGAAACAGTCGATAGTTACAAAATATATAAGATTCCGTGTCAATAAAAGAGACACATATCGTAATAGTAGTTCGCTGGCTGCCACCGGAGAGTATTCTCTCAACACAAGTTTGTCGCAGCGACAAGAGCTATCAAAGTTATACTCGCTCAGCGAAGCTCGCTTGCTCGCTTGGCGGTCAGAACTCATGACGAGAGCCCTACCAGCGGTCTTTTCTACCTACAGTGCGGCTGCCTCCAGCGAGTGGTGTGAGTAATTGCCCGTCGCACATGAACACTCGCTTATAGCCGAGCGACAAAACTATCGGAACTACACACTTACTTCTCGTTGCTCGCCAACGCGTTTTTAGGTTCTAGCTTTACTCGCTACTCGTTGGCGGTAGGAAAAGTGCCTTAGGCGATGAATTTAAATAAAAATCTTTTCTCAGTGCTGATTTCGCTATAAAAGGAAAACTTGTGCAACATATCATGCATCTAGGCTTATCGGTTTAAAATTAGCGTTTTCTGTTAGTGAAAGAATTTAAGTGTTATAGGAACAATATATCTCTATATTTAGTCTAAATGAAATACAAACAAGCTTAAGTAAAATATATTTAGTCTTAATCAAATACTTAAAATTGCATTGTCACAAGGAACAAACGTGTGTGCAAAACTTCAGATTAATGCAATACTGGGCCGTGGGTAAAATTTAACTTGCAAAATTTGATTAAAAACACCAGGTAAAAGCAAAACAAAAGCATATAGAAAACACGAGCCAAATCTCTCGTAAATTGCAGAGTTATCTCCATGCTCGATAGATGGGGTTGGGATCGAATTAGATCGCGCTATGGTTTGGTTACGGGCAGCGAACTGATATACAGGTCACTCGGGGTAGTTTTTGTTCTTCTGAAGTTAATCGTAGAAAAGCTTCTGATAATTTTTGAAAAGATCGAACCCTTTGGTTCGATCTTGTAAACAGAAGTAATGATAAACAAAACAGGTGTCGACTCTTTACTTGTCGGACTTCACACATTTAGGTATCCGTACCAAATGTAGAGTGATATTGGTATTTGTTATTAAAATATACAAATAGCCTTTATTTCCGAGAATATAAATACATTTCGTCAATTATTATAATAACATCCTTTTATAATGACACATGATATAAAATGTCATAAACACAGTGAAAAAACTTAAGTGGAAGTGGGCAGATCATATTATGATAAGAAACAAGAGGTAAAAATGGACAAAAGATGTTACTGTATGATGACATACAGTAACATCTTTTGTCCATTTTCACATCTTCAACTCTGTATATGAATACAGAGTTGATATGACAGAGGGGCATTAAATTACACTACGTATACTATACGTGTTTAGTATTAATTCGATAAGGTATAAAAATCAAAAGCACCATATAAATGAGTTTTTTTTTTTCAAACAGACTAAATAGCTTACAAATCAGAATAAAACGCAACCACCCTATGTAAACAAATTTAACTGACCTTAGATACCTAGGCGGTAACAACGCGTCGTAGGTTTTACTCACATTTATCGTTTTAAGGTGCATGACCTATGCGTATAGACATAATCAGCTGTTAGGAAAGATACATCGTGTTCAAACGGAGCAAAAACTTAAAAAATCATTTGCGACTAAACTACTGCTCCTATTTAATTGATTTTTGGTACAGAGCTTGAGAATGGTACCTAGTATAGGCAGTATCAAGGAAAGCCCCTCGGTCGTACCAACTTTGTATAATCCCAGAGATGGAAAAAGACGGCAAGGACGTCAAAAAACAAGAGGATGACATAAAGCAAACAGCTACAACGACATGGCAAAAGAAACTGCAAACAGGAAAATATGGGAACTTGGGGAGGCCTATGCCAAAGGGCAAGCTGATAATAAAATTACCGATGTCGAAGATTATTTTATTATTGTAAAATGTAATGAAACTTAATAATACCTATATTATTTGAACTAAATACTACTAAGTATTGTTATATAATAATCACTAATAATTTAAAGCGTCGTACTATAATAAATATATAGCAATAAAATAAGGATAAACAAAATAGAGTTGAATAAAATTGCACTAAATAAAAGATAGTTGAATCTAGTATTTATAATAATAAATAATATTTTTTATTTTCCAATTTTAGATTAATAGCATTATAGTATTATGAAATAATATTATAGCTTGTGTAATAAATTATTAAAATATACGTAATAATAAACATTGTCACCAAATTTCAAGTTCTTAGGTCAATGGGAATGAAAAAACTCTTCGGAACTAAATTTTGTGACAAACGACGGACAACAGACAGACAGACACGGACAGACGGTCAGACAGATGGACGCGTGAGTGACAGTAACGGGCTCCGTTTGGTCCCCTTGGTTACGGAACCCTAAAAACCGCATAATAAAATAATAGATGAAAATCACATAATAAAATGGCACTAACGATTTCAATATAGCAATACAGCGATTTTCGGGGACGAAAAATCGATCTAGCTAGGTCTCATATCTGGAAAAATGGGAAAATACGTTTTCTCTATTTTCACCGCCCGGGTACTAAATAAAATAAGTATAGCTTTCCTCACAAGGTGTTTCCATCACCAATGCCAGAAATGTCTAAGACGGATAAACTTATAGCTGAAATAATGTGTAAGGATCATAAATTTAAAGCTAACAACTTGACGTTATACCAACGATGCGGTCTGCAATGGCAATCAGAGGAGAACTAAAATTTGCTCAACTATTTTACTTAGTTGGAATCGGACGGTTCGTCGGTCGCTACTTAATTGGGTATTGCATTTGATGTTTGATTTCTTGTAAAACGAAATAAACTATTGGGAGATGGACTAATAATGAAGCTTTGGAAAGCAGCTGTCTAATTACCACACTTCAAGTAAAAACCATTTTTTTTTTAAATCTGTCCAATCTAAAAACTACAACTTTTTCATTTTTTTTTTGTCTCTAGAGCAATTTTAGAACAATTGCCACTAGAACACGGTGTCGGCAAGAGCCTTCACTTAGAAAGGGTTCACAACAATAGTGCAGCGGGTTGAGATATGATTTTTGACGAGTATTTCACCAAAGAGATCTGCCAAAAAATTTCTTATTATTCCTCCGATAAGACAAAGATATTCAGCATATTGCTACGCTATTTAAACACATACCTATCTATGTACAAGTTCCGAACAACAAGACAGTAACACAGATGACTTCTACGTGTTTCTTCAAGTTTGTCCTTTATTATATTGCAACACGTTTCATAAATTCCCTAACATTTGTTTCAGCTGCTGCCGGCCCAGCAATATGTATCATATTGGCATCATACGCGGGCTGCGATCGGTTCGCCGCTGTCGCTTATTTCATAGCCTCGATGGCGCTCATGGGAGGTTTCTACAGCGGAATGAAGGTAATAAAGTAATTTTCCGATATGTTCGTGGAATATTATTCTGTTAATGCTACGGAAATATTGTTTGTGACTCGCTAGGGGGTGATTTGTTAGTTTATTTGCCTGTTAAATTGGATTATGCAGGTTAAAAGGGTGTAAAGGTTTAGTAATATCATGGGAATAATAACTTTGTAGTATTAAGAACTTTTGGTGAACGTTTATGATGATGGTCGTAATGAACTTTAATAACATAATATGTTTAAGTATGTATATTATACACCTATAGGTTTATTTTCGCTTTAAATTATTAGTGAATATCACACTCCTATACAAGAATTAGACAGACAAAAATCATGTAAATGAATAAAAAACCTGTTACTTCAAAATACTTAATATAAGTGCTCATGCTCTCACAGTTCTCTTTAAACAGAATTTCATTCACATTGTGTAGGTATTTTTTATATTCCATTCGTAAGTCGCACCCTTACATTATTTATTCTAATTCCATTATTCCGGTTAAAAGCTTCAGAAGCTTCGCAAGATAAGTCTGTTGATGACGGGACTACTTTATTGCTCCAGAAACAGGAGTGTGACCCGAATTTTGATGATCTTCCATCTTATAAGGTCACGTATAAAATTGTGTACCTTTGATATTTTCTGTTCGCAACCGTCGGGACGAGAATATCTCATTGTGAGTGAATTGCTGATGAAATTGGGATCCTCGCATCGAAGCGAAGAATTTTATATACGTAGGTGATATGAAGATACATACACATGCTAGTACATGGTGACTTAATTTGCTGGAAAAATTCAAGGAGCCATGGTGTTCATCTGCTACGATCCTTAGATTATCGTTTTACTTAATTCTTACTTCTTGTCATACACGCTCGAAAGAAAAGGCCAGGTGCATAGTACTTATAAATGTAAGTACTACGCACCTGGACTTTTCTTTAGTATTTCAGAATTAAGCCCTGTTCATGAAATATCTTCAATACGTTAGAAAAACAAACTACAAAGTAAAAAACAACTTCAATTTCAGAAGTCGGCGTTTCTGGTTTCGTTTCTTCGTTTTTTGACACTGACTATTATTTTTCAATTTGTAGTGTTTTTTTGGAAGTCGGTTCAATTTCTTTGTAACAATGTTTTTATTTTACACCGTTTTAGTTGTGGTACTTAATGGGCAAGTTCTATAGATATTAATACCTACAATAATAAGACATGTGATTGCAGCAATCCTGAGAGATTTGCCGTAATCTATTGAAAATTTCTTTTGTATGTCTTCGAAGTTCTTCATCAAATCTTCACTTGACAATCATCAAACTTATATGGAATCACTTCGGGATAGTGCCCTTTCAAACACAAAAAAAAATCTAATTCGATCCTCAATAATACATAAAAAAATACACACAGCCGAACATAGAACCTCCTCCTTTTTGGGTTGTTAGTACAAAAGTCACCAGATATATAGTACATACCTACGTATGCATATCAACATATCGGCTTTTGAAATGAACTAAATCGTTCAATTCCAGTTCCTAATTATGTACATCTGATTGTTCGTTGCCCAGTCAACCGGTGGATTGATATCACTGAAATTTCATGCTCAAGTGACTCATCGCTCGGGCGAAAGCCCACAACGTAGACAATAACAGAGGTTCAGTTCTATACAACGATAACAACAGAGATTCAGTTCTATATACATAGATACATAAAAACGGCGATATCAAACAAATGCCACTCACGAGAGCGCTTGCGCTCACTGTACGTGAAGCTCGTGTGAGTGCTTTTTCGTTCGTTGTTCGGAGCCGACCTTCTGTTACTATCTATTTTGCGAGGGGTTCTTTGGTTTCTTGAAATTCACCCCTACCGATTTAAACTTGGGGTCCCAAAAGTTGTAAAGCTACTATGTTTGGTATAAGACGGGCTTGGTGCGTACGAACGATAACTGAACAAAATGTAACATTTAATTTTGATACAGTCCAGAGGCCAGTCCAGAGTTTGATACAATTTAAATACTAAATTGAGATCAAGTCATTTCTGTTTTCTAAAAAAATTAGAAAACATGTTTGGTTCAGAAATACAGCGGCGTTATAATAAAGCATTAAGCTGCTGTTAAGTGCCTCTAAACCTGCGAACAACTTAAAATATACCATCAAACACTTAAAAAGTTCTCCTTGACCTTTTATCCAGAACTTCCCAGAGTCAATACTCCTACTTTATTGGTGAACTATCAAAACAGTGCCAAAACTGACCTGAAAAGAGACGAGATCTTTACACCCACTTGAACACATTTATTTCTGTGTACGAAGGCAATTTGGCAAGCGTAAACTTCACATTAAATCTTATGTCCTAGGTGAATGCGTTGGATCTGGCGCCAAACTATGCAGGCTCCTTGACCGCTATGATCAACGGGACTTCCACCATCTCTGGGATTATTACGCCTTATTTGATAGGCTTGTTGACGCCTGATGTAAGTATTAACCTGAATCAGAATCAGAAACTTTATTTGTAATCATAGGTAGTACACGGTGTGTGAGATTTAACAATAATACGTATATTCTCTATATTTTGCCGTGATCATGGTTTATTGAAAATTTTTAATCAATTAATTAATGAAATCATTAAATTTCATATAACTGCTGAATAATTACTATCGATAATTTCAATTGGTAATCAAATACTTAAAAAATAATTTTCCTAGGTTTACATAGGCCTAAATAAATGCGTTAATAGTAGTTTATGCAATGGTCATATAATAGGGGTTATTAAAACACGAGCGTGGGTTTATCACATGAGGCGAAGCCGAATGTGATAATAATATTACGCGAGTGTTTTAATACCTAATTATATATCGTTGCATACACTACTTTATCTTCACTCATACAGTTGAAATAAAACCAAAGTGGAAACGGAAAAAAATTGTGGTAGTGCGGACATTTTAGATTCTCATTGCGCATGACTGCGCAGCGCGCGCATCCATAGCCAATGAAACTACTTTTCTGCATTAAGTCAATGAGCTCATACGCGGTAGAAAATTAAAAGTAAAAGTGTGCTATCAAAATTAAAAGTTATTTTATGATACAGTTGTTTGAAAATCGAAGGAAAATGTTGCACTGTAATGTTGTTTTTTTAATTTTGCCTATCCACAAATATAAAGTAGATGTTTATACAATATTTTATAATTCATATTTGGAACATTACGTTGTGAGTGTAGATAAAAAAAAATTAAATATCTCTCAATCGATCGATCATGATACTCATAGGCCAAACTAGAACTTAAAGAAATCTTATTTAAAAAATTGTTTGCCAATAATATATTTTTTATTATATTGAATATTAAAAAGTAGTATTTGGTTTTCCTTTTCAGTCTCATAATTACCTATATTATAAAATACACTTACGTTGAAATTACGCTATATTTCACAAGCCTTTTTTTTGGAAATTATTGAATGCGTGCCTGTAGAAATTTTTGTATGAAGTTCAGCCCATTGTAACAGATTTCATAAAAAGAAATACTTTTTCTGAAAGTATTTTATAAGGGCACTGAAAAAGGATAAGCCTTTTTGAAGCAACTTAGCAACTCCTATATCCCGCAAACATTCACGATTAAGTTATTAGGGTAGACCCTGCAGACCTTTAGGATTTAGTAACAATGAACCCATTTTGGCTTAGCCTTTTTCTTTTGTATCTTCGTATATGAAATACTTTTATAGGTAAGTCACTCTAAGTCCGAAAGCAAAGACTACGCTTTATTATAATAGTGAACCTAAATTCTTAATATTTTTTAGAACTGTAGAAGCTAGTCGATCTGTGCTGCATTTATGACAAACAGTCTGTAATTAACACTCTGGTTGTTACCTTGACTGAAATATGTAATCATTTGCCCAGGACTGGAAACAATGCTTTTAATAAATTAGTTACGTCAAAGAACGTTTGAAACTGGGCATTATATAAATTAGATTCCAGTGTGTCGTTAATATTGTAATTGCAATGTACAGCTCAATTAATAAATTAAAGAGTCGCTCCGTAAAAAATCAAGCAATTTAAAAGAGAAAAAGTCGTATAGATCAAAAATATATCAATGTCTACAACTGATTATGTAGCCGCTTCTTCCCGATTTTCAAATTTTATTAAAACCGAACAAATCAAGTAGAATCAACTTCAAAGAAGCCACGTTGCCGAAAACTTCGTTTCAAACGATAAATGGGCCTTTATTAATAAAACATTTTCGATTCGATTCAGTGTAAACTTTCGACAAAATGTCGTGTTTGTGGCTTTAATACGAACTTGATATCTTTGAAGTTTCTTCAATCTTGTTTACAGTGCAATCTATATTTAAAGAGCAAGTCGGTAGGAGTTCTAATCAGTTATCGGTTATTGAATTGGCAAAATAATGCAATTACGTGCTACATTCGACTCGCTGCCTTATTACGTTGGAAACTACTTATGTTAGGTATGGTATTGATATCTAATAATATGTCCTTCATCTATAACCTTGGAAACTATTTCGAGGGGTATTGTGCGGTTGTGTGCGCCAATTTTATAGTGTAGGACTTCATTTATTCAATTGAAAGTTTCGTGTTGTTTGAAACCAGCTCTTAATTAATGCTGTTTTATTTTATTTAGTTAAAAACTACGTGTTATCTTTTACAGTCAACACTGGCCCAATGGCGGGTAGCTTTCTGGGTATGCTTCGCTGTCCTGGTAGGCACAAACATTGTTTATATCTTCTGGGCGGATGGCAAGCAGCAATGGTGGGACGACGTGCGACAATACGGGTACCCTGAAGATTGGAAGCATGGGCCACTCAAGATGGCCAATCAAGATAAAGAGAAAAATAAAGCAATCGAAGCTAAAAACTCTTCGAGTTCGAACTAAGTTCAAGTGTTGTGATTAGAACATTTTGGGACCGCATTCTAGAAAAGATAAGTCGATTCGTTGAAAATATTTATTTGTATGATTTAATGCAGAGTTAAATTTACTTTCAAGTGCATCAATAAAGGCTCTCGCAGACAGGGGCAAAGCGAATATGCGACGACTGTTTATTTCGTCGTAGAAATCTTTGTACGGTAAATGAAATCCATAGAAAGTTTGCTTATAAAAGGAGTGTCGTATTGTAGTGTTACGCCTCTCAGTTTTGCCCCAAACTTTTAAAAATGGCTCTGGTATTAGTGAATAAATATATTTAAATATAATACATATATGAGATTTGTCTGTTTTATACGAATTTAATCATAGTTCAGTCTGTGGTCTACAATTTTTATGTTAACTGAAGTATTTATAAGTAACTAATGTGATTAGCTAAGTATTATAGCAATGTAGGTGATATTAATTGAGTTAAAGAGAGGATGTTTATTCATTTGAGGCCGTGGTTAAATGAGGCCGAAGGCTGAGAAACTCCAGGCCATAACTATAAGGTACTCATACTGTTAAAAAGGGAACTTGGCCCAGTTTTTTAATTGCAGTGTGACTTGTTAATTGGTATATTAATTAATTTGAATTGAATGACGTTTGGGTTCTAGAGTGGAATTTTTAAACACCAAATTGCAATTTTTTGAAATGATGTTTGAATATTGGTTGTATAGGTACCAGTGGCGACGCGACGAATATACAGTATTGGTAAGACGATTTCCTTCGGGTTTTTCCTTTTAAAGAGACATTTAGATACCTTTATATTTTTTAGGTGCCTATCTTACTACTACATTATTCCAAAAAAAAAAATGAAACCAAAAACGTTTAAAAATTTTGGATTGTTCTGATTCTGGTTAATTTCTTTTTAAGAAAACTTGAATTATATATCAATGAATTCATTGATGTGCCATCTTAAAGTCCGTGTTCATAAACTCACGAAATATATTTATACCTACGTCATTTGGCATATTTATTACCATTTGCGGTAAGATTAATATATTGCATAGTTGCATTTTAAAGAATAAGGTTAATTCACATACAATAGTTTTAATTTAATGATTGATCACATGTTTACGCAAACCTAAGCTTGTTTGAATAATGTACTTTTTAGATAGGTCTAGAATATTTTTGGCTGAGTACTCGGCCAGGCAAAGAATTAAACTAAGAAGAATAACTAATAACTAAGAAGAGTCTGTTTGTAATTGACACGCTTCGAAGAAAACTATTAAAGCATCTTCTTAAAGATAAAATTGTCGTATGTCTCCATATTTTGTAATATTTTTTATTATTCTAATAAACAATGACTTTTTTGCAATTTTGTTTACCTAAGCACGCATGCATTTATGCATTTTATGTATTGATTAAACAATTGGGATATTAAGAGCCATGTAGCATAATATAATTCTAGTTTAAAAAATAGTTTATTTCAATAAATTTTCCTAACGTAATTAGCAGAAAATGTGATAATTATGTAATAAATAGTTTAGAATACATTGTCAACGAGACAATAATGAATTAACCAACAATGAATTAAAACGTGTTATTTTTTAAATGGTTCAAAATAAATTTCGTTAAAAATATGCTTTGTTTTTTTGTTAACCTCTTTTAAAGTTAAGTGAAGAAGCTTGTTCTGAGTAGAACGCCTGATGAAATTATTATAGCAATAAAGTCGTGAGAGAACTTTGCTAAAGCTTAATGACTCCGAACAGACTGTTAAATTATTTTACCTAAATAACTTCTATTCTTGGAGCACTTTATTTATAAAATAAATATTTAGCAGTAAAATAGCCGAATAAAAAGATTTTATTTTTTAAACACTTTAAGCACGTGAGTACGATCTATTAAATACTTTCCTTTTTGGCATGAACAAAATGATTGAGTTCAGGCTGTATGACGAATACATTGCTGCGGTCAAAAACACAAATCGCCGAAGTCACCCAAAAACCATCCTAGCTTAAATGGGACTGGCCCAGCCACGTTTGTCCCATGGCGAATGTGTCATCGGCTAAAGCTTACTCAATGTGGCGCCCAGAAAATGTACGGCGGCATCGCGGCAGACTCAAGCGATGATGGTGAAACAAACTAACCCAATACCGGGCGAAATGAAAAGAATTAAGTGTGGCCTTTGCCCTGTATTGGGATATTTAAGGCTTGAAGTAATAACTAAATCAACAAAATGACTCATCATCTTCCTGCCCTTGTACCATGTTACTTGGAGTCGGCGCAACACGTTTTCTTCTTCCATACCATCCTGTCCCCCGTCACGCTATCACTGACTCCCTTTTCTGTCATATCACTCCTCACACAGTCCATCCATCTTTTCATTGGCCGTCCGCTCCCTCTCCATCCATCCATATTTATATTCATAACTCTTTTAGTAACATGCGTTTCATCCCTCCTCATCGGATGACCATACCAGGACAAACGGTTTCCTTTCAACTTTTCTGTCACTGGCGCCACTTTCAAACTTCCTCTAATATACTCATTTTTCACTTTATCCATTCTCGTCACTCCGCACATCCATCTCAACATTCTCATCTCTGCTACATGCAATCTCTTTTCATCCATCTTTTTCACAGCCCAGCAACATTTTTATCCATACAGTACGACAGGTCTAATCACGGACTTGTAGATTTTCCCCTTTAACTTTAGGGGCATCCGTGGGTCGCAAGTTGTTCCAGTGACCTGTCGCCATTTCATCCATCCGAGTTGATCCGGTGCGTTACGTCTCGGTCTACTTCGCCATCCCCTTGGAAAACCGTCCCTAGGTACCGGAAGTCGGAGCACATCGGTATTGGTGTTCAACAACAAATCAACAAAATGACTATGACCTATATACTCTGTTTAGTAACATGTGAGGTAGGGTAAAACCAGATAGTTGCCTTTGTAATTACTCTAGTTTCGGGAATGAATCAAAATCAAAATAATTTTTCTTTATTTCACATCGGCCTACATGGGCACTTATGAAATATCAACAAAAAATGCACAGTTCGGGTTGGTCGTTTCCTATGGAGAAGAATCGTCAAGAAACTCCACGGTTATTCTTTTAAAAACTAGTTTTGTTTTAAAATATTTTCATATTACAGCATTGGACAACGTAGGCCCGACAACAAACTAAAAAAAAATAACCCCTTAAGAAACTAAAACAAAAAAAAATGTAAAACTAGATAAAAGGTTAAAAAATGTTAACAAGCATCTAGAAATGTAAAAAGGCTACAATGTTCATAGAGGTCCTCTACAACTTTTATGTAAAACCTGTTGATTGTGAAATAAAATAATTTATTTTAATTTAATTTAATTTAATTCACACATTCACAAAACAATCGGTAAAAGTGAAAAAAAATCTATACAAAGGTAAAAAAAAAATATAACAGCACTAAATTTAACTCGTATTTGCAATCTCGAATCGCATGCTATTTAATTCATTTGTGGAAAGATTCTCCAACTATTACTAAGTAGACCGTGTCTCATGTCTCTGTGCGATTGCATGGGAAGGCAAAATGCAATCAAAGTTTTTGCAAAGAAAATGAATTCCAAGATTCCATGAATTCAAAGATTTCCTGTTTCTCGGCGGGGCATCTATACTAAATGTAATTTACATGGATGAGGCAGCTATCCCTTATTTGGGATAGATGATCCAAAACATATTGGTCCGCAAAAATCTCTAATACTCTGTTTATTAAAGACAATGTTATTTACTATTTTTATTATTTTCTGTTTTTAATAAGAGATATAGAGTCTACCCTACACGTAAGGCGCAAAATGTATTTAAATTTGAATGAATGAAAGCACACGAAGGTGCACGAACATATTTATTTATTTAATACTTTAAGCACACAAATGTACAGAGGCGGATTTAATGCCTTAGGCATTTTCTACTAGTCAACCTTTGGGTGATGCAGAGACAAATAGTGGTAGGTGCAATCACAATAGTGAATTGATTTAAATATATGATTATATATCATATTATTTCTCTGTTAATCTTAAATGTAAATGCTTCCGGTAAACAACCTCCTAAAGGCGACCGTAGATCCTAACAGTAGTTATTTCGCAAACGCATAATTTATAATATTCAGTGGAATATAGTCAAGGCAGATCAGATAATATTTGTATCTACCTTCGCCGTTTTACGACTATTATAGCGACTCCATTGTATATAACTTTAGTTACAAGTTATCTAATCGCGTATTTAAATCGCATATCATGTATTCTGTACCAAGTGCCGAGTCTAGTCAAATGCTGTGTGTTGAATAGTAAATAATCACTTAGCCTTGTCAATAGCAAATTATGTAAATACACTTTGCTGTTGTACTGTAATGAATAAGTAAATTCGTGCATTAAATTGATTATTATCTTTGTTTTTATTTCTGGTTCTACTAGACTCTGCGAGCAGCTTCACCCGCGTGATTGTATAAGGCATAGGTTCGCCTTTGTACCGTTGGTGCATGACGTCTAAATCATACTAATAATATTATAAATGCGAATGTAAGTTTGTTTGTTACGCTTTCACGCAAAAACTACAGCACCGATCATCATGAAACTTTGTACATATATTCTTGGAGATATTAGAAGTAACATAGGATACATTTTAATTTTTTTTTTTTTAATGGGCTTCACTGCGAGCGAAGCCGCGGTTAAAAGCTAGTAAATAATAAATACCTATCGGAAGTTAGTCCTCAGGAGCAACTTCACGGGATAAAAATGTCCTGTCTTAATTCACGGTCTATCCATAAGCTAAATTTCAACAAAATCCGAAAAGACAGACAGACATTTAATAAATACAAACAGTGTTACTGTCTTATTTACAGCTAGCTGTTGCCCGCGATTTCGTATGGTATTTAGTTATTTTTCTTTAAGTAAAGGTAGTGTAAGTCGCTCCTCATAACATTAGCTTTCATTCAGTAAAAGTCCTGTCAAAACCGGTCCAGCTGTTTTGGAGATTAGCTCGAGCAAACAGACAGACAGACTATTTTTTTTATGTTATACCTAAGTACCGTATATACTCGTACTTTCATATTATGCATATAATGAAAAACTTTTATGTTAAAATTACAAACTGACATTTCATATTTATTTATTTGTACGTATGTAAAGATTACTTAGATATTTGTATGGTTTATTTAGTTATATGTATTTCTGTCTTGCAGTGTAGAATTAATGGTTTGAATGGATCTGATGCAGAAGGTCCAATTCGCAAAAAGTCCTGTAGGCGCAAAATGTCCCATTCGCATAAAGTCCCATTCGCACAAAGTCACATTCGCAAAAAGTCCCAATCGCAAATGTCTGATTCGTACCATGTTCCATTAGCACAATGCCCATTCGCAGAATGTCCCAGGAGTTTAGAGCGTCCTTTATACACATAACTTTTCGGGTTCGCTTCTAGACCATATCCACCTAACGAGATTCGAACCCGCAACCGTTGATTTTGAAGGCAGGGTCATTATCAACTACACCAATCCGTCGTCATCGGACATCTGGTTTGTATCGGGCATTGGAATTTGACGCATAATATACGAATTTATGCAATTGGGAACTTTAAAGAATGGGACATTCTGCGTTAGATCCGTTTGAATTGATATCATTCTAAAGAGTTTACTCTGTACAGATATTAATTGTCTTGTCAATTGTATGCAATTGTTTTTAAATGACAGTTCAATCTGTGCAGTCGTTCATTTCGTTTGGCAATGGTCGATTCAAATAACTATTTTATTACTAAATGTGGTTGGCCGACACAGTAAACATAATATTGATATATCTAAGAACCCACTCGTCCTCACGTGTAGAAAATACACAAAATCCTGTAGGACATAGAAAAATAGACATTGTCACGTAATAGACCTCATTACATATTCATCATCATACACAATTAAAAGTAATTAATACCAATTGTTTTAGGATTTATCTTCATTAAGAATAACTCCACGAGAGGATATGGGTCGAATTTCATATTCATAATCACAAACAATCAACTCCCTTTTAATCAATTATTTTAAAAGATTTATCTTAATTAATAGAGCACCAACAACTGACAGTAAATACTATGCAGCAATAGTTTATCACACCCTCGACAGTTAATTACAGCTAGACATCGAGATGAGCTAAAATTTTCCTACGGATCGTGATCGTATTTACTTGAGAGGAGAATATAATCAGGGTGGATTCTTTTCACAGATGCATACAAAGAGGCTCTTATCTGAAAGATGATAGAAGTATTAAGATGGAGATGTTAGAATTATGTTAAGTTCCTCTTAGAATAAGGTACCCGTCATGGTGCTAGACACTTGTCGTACTTTCCTTTGTGTAGTTATTTTATTTCATCACCACTGTTCTCAAAACGGTGACGATAAATATTGCCAGAAAACCAGTTTGTCCGAAAATTCGAAGACATGTGACATTAACCAACCCGCACTGGCTCCAAGTATATAGGATTAAGGCCCACTCCCTTTGGTGAAAAAAGGCTTGTTGTTTGGCCAGTGTCCCAGACGTAGAAGTAGGAACATAATAATAGGCTGAATAAGTCTGCCACCAGAATATTAGCCGGCTGTTTTTTTTTATTCTGTCTAAATTTAGGTTAATATAATAAACTGCCAATCATTATCTTTTTCCAGTTTATTGCCTTGATACGAATAATTTGCTTAACAACTGTAAAAAATTCTACGAATCAGAACAATACCAAAACGGTACGTATTATATTTATCACATATCCGTGACGAAATCCACTTTGACCTGTTGCGACACAATACACGACAGCTAGTAGATATGAATGGTCTTGGAAGGCATTAATTATAATTACAAGCATGCTGACATCATGCAGTAAAACACTAAACGATTAAAATACTAGTTTGCGTAACTGAACAGTATACTTTTAGTTTGTGAACCAACTAGGTTGATCATAAAATTGCTAGGTTGTGCAACTGAACAGTTTAGTTTGTCTGTTAGTTATTCCAGTCTCGGAAAAATTTCTTCTTCTTATTTTCATGTCGCGGTACTTCCTTTATCCATTCTGTTTGGACACCTTGTGGTGACCACATCTATTGCAGCGTTGAACTTGGTACATCCAAATGGCTCTTCTCAGAGCCATGTCGTGATGGCCCAGTGGCTAAAACCTCGCCTCTTGTGCTTGAGGTCGTGGGTTCGAATCCGTGCAAGTACCAATGTGACTTTTTCAAATTAATATGTAGGTACTTTCCAAGTTTATCTTGGACATTGCTGACAACGGTGAAAGAAAACATCGTGAGGAAACCTAGACTTATAGTGAGTTTATAAGATTGTGCTCCGATGGCATAATGTCTGCAAGGCGTTCCAGTGCGAGGATAAACTAATAATAAACTAATACTAAATGACCACAGATATAAATCTAACTAGATGACGCGATTGTATGAACTTCGCGTGCTGGAAAACGGAGTAAAGTTACGATCAATGATTGTAATCTGAGCCATTTTATCACACCTTAGATGTTATCGGAACCGGAAACTCACCGAAATCTAGAAAAATGCCTTATTATGCCATATTGAGCTGTAAAGAATGTATAGAAAAAGTCGGCCGAGGCATTGAAAATGTTTTCTTTGATTGGTAAGTAAATGTGTTTTACATTGTTTCTGAAAAAGTGGCACGCTTGGTTTTTATACAGGTGGAGGGAAATGCGTTATCTAGTTAGATTTATGTCTGTGGCCATGACTTTTGTCATTGATTTTATGGGAAAATTGTGATACACTAGCTTTCTGTTCTTGCATGATCCATCCCTAAAACCATGCCATTTTTCAGGACAAAAATTTGCCTATGAAACTCACCGATAGTATCGTTACTATTGATAAAGTATTCGTAACCGGATAAGTAATAATAATTATTTATTAATATTTTGAAGATCTATTATAATACTCGTATTTATCATTTATTATCGTCCACCATCTTTGACACACAATGGAACGTTCGCTCATTTCTTCCCGAGTGTGGAGTTGATTGCTTTTCTTTGCGATGTATATTTAGGGATGGGGCAATACGTGATAATATGCTTAGGGTTGATCTCATTCTAAACGATCATGGTTGAACGATGTGGCGCGAAATAGAGCATGCAAGTATATCGACGTAATCAAATATAGTTTTACATATTGTTACGTCATACCACATACATCAACCCTGTTTTATTTTACAGAAACTGTGACTTTAACAGAGAACCTGAAAACTGCGGTCGCAAGATTCTGGAACACCATCGCCATTTTGTTTTTTGGGCACCGTACCTCGAAACGTGGAAGTGGAAACCTTGTTGCTAACTAGTTTTAATAAACGGACTCCATTTTCCGCACATAGATTAGACTCTTATTCAGTTCATTTTAGTCAGTTATCTGTCACAGCCAATTTCCTTCGAATCTACAAGATCGATTAGGTTAAAATTGTGTCCCAAGCACGGATATGAGGCAAGTAAATATCGTCTCAGTTTAAATACCTGTTGGAAACTTACTGTAAAAAACCGTAAGCTATATGCTACTGTACATGGCACCTAAGTACCTAGTAATTGTTTTAGTTAAATGCTTCTACAAATATACATGTTTAATAATGTTTGAGTAAAATATGGATATCTTTTACAAAGTGCCGACATAAATTATATGATGATGATGTAGCCATAATTACTGAGTTCTCAGTTTCTACCCTCGGCTTCGTTAATTTTGATATATGGAACAGTATCATGATATAGGTGCCTACAAGAGCTGCCGATTTTAATTAACCCCCGACGGAAAAAAGGGGTGTTATAAGTTTGACGTGTGTACCTGTGTGTTGTGTATGTCTTTGGCATCATAGCTCCTAAACGGATTAACCGATTTTAATTATTTAATTTTTGTTTAAAAGGTGACACTATCGAAAGTGTCCTTAGGTATGTTTGATGAAAATCGGTTCAACCGTCCAAAATAAATGGGCGTTTTACTATTTGAATCAGAGTATTTGCGTAAGATATCGTGTCGGGGATTTTTTTTTATTTTACTTGTTAAAATTATTTTTCTAAACAAATTTCAAAAAATATATTAGCTTGCGGCAGCCAACACATTCATCAATATTTCATGTTAGTTATGCTTCGCGCCGGCATAGGTACGACGTGGGGCGACACGTGATCTTAAGTCTAGGGTTTATCTCATTCTAGACAACCATGGTAGAACGATGTGGCGCGACAGTATAAAATACTTATCCTTTAAAACATCTTTTTAATATAATATCACTTGTCAGTTTGTCACACATCTAATGAACCCAAAGAATATAGTACTGTCTTGTCTGGTTAAAGAATCTTGGCCATTTTCTGCCTCCATAATGAAACCAGCTCCAAACCGTAGTACCATGACATGATGTCATGTTTTATCTACATAGCTATCGAGTTATCCAATTATTATTTCAATGTTGCCAAAGCTACTAACGAGTAAGTACGCCAAGTTTCAGAAAGCAATGGCTTGGCACGCGACGATTGGAAGAGACCAGACGGGATGACCATAATACCTTGAAAGTTGAGTAGGCCTTTGGTGTGGGATGACATGTGTCGATACCCTTGCACCATCCCATCTTCTTAGCAAGGCGGGCTGTACTGTGGGCGGCTGCTGCTGGTGCAGAGAACCTAAAATAAACTTATTGACAGTTACATGTTTGAGCCATTTGGAGTTGAAACATAAGGTCCTTGCGGTCCGAGTGCTCATAAGTTTTTTGAGACATTAGCAAAAAGCTCGTCGATTCATAACGTGACCAGAGGGCTGGCCTTTTCTTCGGCCAGAGATTCAGCATTGCCATTCAACATGGCAATGCTGCCAGCGTTCTAGGCACATTTCCCATTGACATCGATGTGGACGAATTTTTTGATGCGCAATGATTCCTTTTCCCTGCCCGCTTCGTATTTAAGTTTGTTTTGTTATTAGCCTTATGTTTTAGAATATTCAAGTTTCAGCAATATCAGATGCCATGAAGTGCTTCAAAAATGGATTTCTAGTTGTTGGACATACAAAAGAAAGCAAGGTAGAGCTTGTAATAATAAAAAGCTTGCGACGGCAACACGTTCATCAATATTTACGTCGGTTAAATAAATTTCGCACAGGGATAGGTTCATTGTTAGCCAGAGTCAATAAACTACAAACTAGTCACATTCCTCATGTACGCTAATGATTTATTCATAGGTGGGTTGTAGATACTCCGGAAACAAGTTATTTTTTTTTGTTCTCAAATATTTACTCGTAGACAAGAATATATTATTAGTAACGAATTTCGTTTTGCAAACGAGACACGGAGACATCTAAGGCGTACCCAATCCAGATTCAAAGTTGATTTATTGGATGCTGTTACCCACGTACTGGTTTAAGAAGATGTATTTGCTCTATTTAGTAGGAATTTTAACAAATTTAAAAGAAGAAGACCACGGAAGATTGATAGCATACAATTGATTAGATACATTTCTGAATACTGATAAAAGTTGAAAGAAGCAAGAGAGACTCAACCTAAGCTTTTGCTCCGAAATTGACTAAAACATAGTTCTACTTTATCCACCGATAGGTGAGATATAAAATAAATGATTTTATAACAAAAAGATTGAAGAAAAAAAATATAGTACAACGTCTACGATTTGTCTCAAAATGGAATCAAATTTTTGAGAAACAAATGCTATATATAGCACGATGTGTCATTCGCATACAAAAAAGAGTAGATTAAGTAAGTTTTTTGTTTAACTTAACCGATATACTCGTACCTAGTGTAAAAAAAAAAACTTGACCATGGATAAGCAGTTTGTTAAACTCCTCATTGCCTCTTTCAAGGTTAAGGGGCTTCATTAGGGTTTCATTTGAGGCCCTTTGGCACTTCACATTTATGATTACTTTACGACCGTGCAGATCGCCGAAACGGCAAATGGTAATGGTAATTTCTATTGTGTCTGCTAATTAGCGCTTGACAGGTTGACTACTGTTGACTCTAACAACCGTACTAGATAAGTATCTCGTCAGAAGCCCGTAGCCCACTGAAACGACAAGCAATCATCAAACAAATAGGCAACTGCTGCAGATAAAATACTGGTCTGCACACGAATAAAGGCCTAGGTCTGAAAGCCGACCCCAAACTTATTTTGAAAAATTTTACGCAGATATAGTACAGTTATATATTTTTCAGCAAAATGAGAGTATTTATTTATTTAAAATGTATGTACAAGTAGACAAAAACTGTACAAAGGCATCTTTGGTATTTTCTACCAGTCAACCTTAGGGTGGTGCAAAAACAGAAAGTAGCAAGTAAAGAAAGAAAGAAAGAAAAAGTGTTTAACTGTCATAAAACGACGTACAATCTACAAGTGGAACTTACAGAAAAGACAAACAGAAAAAAAACGTTCTATGCCTATGCAGTAGGCTCGCCCATTAATACGTCAAAATGTGGATGCACCTCTTTCTAATCCATCGGGAAATACAGGCGTGATGATGTGTTATATCTAACATACATTTAAATATATTATACATTATTGTTAATAAGAATTTAAAAAAAAAAACAAATTTTTATTTTCTATTGTTTTGTTGTTATTTGTACCACAAGATTTCCTGTAAGTGGAACATACAAAAAAATAAATAAAAAAATATGTTAGTACTTATTATCAGAACTCGCAAAACTAACAACCATCATAATCGGCTGTTTTTACTGTCGGTGTGCAAGTGAAATTTACAAAAAAAAAACAAATAACAAAAATATTATGTAGGATATTCTCAGAACTTGCAAAAATAAAAACAACCATTAAACTAGGCCATACATTTCCCAAGTCGGAATATAAATAGACTCAAAGCCAGACAGATAATAATCTGTCTATATAGTGACCGATAAACCCCACAAGAAATTGTGTATCAATCATTTTCGTACAAGCAGTGATAAAGTTGATTGATTAGGTTATACAGTGTATGAGTATTGCCGCTATCAATGTTTCGTAGAGATAACAAGGCTAATATATGAATGATCCGATTCAAAGGCATTTTTTTTGTACGGAGTTGTTCTTTATGGTTAGTTAACATCATCATCTGCATACGCAGTTCAATATTTGACATAGGGCTATCCAATCCCTTATTAGTCATCTTGATTCTTAGCACTAGATAGATCCAGCTGCTACCAAGAAAATTGTGGAGATCAAGATCTTTGCTCTACCTAAGCATTGCTTACAGAAATTGATAACACAAATGATCTGAAAGAAAGAACTTGCCGTCTTGTTTGTCTGGAGATTTTGAGTTTTGACGGCAGATCCTTTTAAATCTGGCAACCCTAGATATCGGTAATCTATCCACCTGAAGTTCTCTCAATCTCCAATCAAGAACGGCCACCATGGTTCAAAACGGTTATGGGTTCTTCGAATAATATGGCCTGCCCTTTGCTGATTCAGCTTGGTTAGTCTAAATTTGAAGAGATTCTAAGTAAAGCCCTTGCACAGTTCGCTGAGAGATTTTAAACGGATGGATTAAGCAAAACGAAAATATTAGCCCGCTCTTGCCGTGACAAAAAGGTTAGGCAGTCAGTAGATTGGTCACAGTACAGCTGGCCAACCGCAAATTATATGCGATATTTTGTCTGCTGCCTACTTACCTATTATGATTAGCTGGTGGTTTGTATCACACATCATTTACGTTACATAAATAAAATTGTATATAAAAGTAGTGACGAAAACTTACGGTGGAACTTTAAGTAACTACGGAAAAAAATGTGTAATTTAATATTTTGTCTATCATACTGGATACCAACACCAACAGACTTGCGTTAATACAAAACAAGTAAAATCCATTCGTTATAAACAAAAAATTATTCTTGAAGATGATATTTTACACATAAATCTTTTTAGTACTTAGCGGAAATTAATACTGCAATATAATTTTCTCCATAAAAGTCGTCTTATGGTCGGGACATATTTATTATATCGACGGCAGCAAAGAACAAAAGACATCTGCATTTTTGCCAATTTCACTTTTTTACCGTATTCCTTATTTAATGTAATGATATTTTCTTCTTAAGAAACTTATTTTGTATTAGTATTTTGTCGCGTATATATAGAACACTAGACAACACATCACGATTACATCCTATTTTGACAAGTTAGTGAAGTACAAACGCACATCTACAGTAGTTATCCGTGTGTGCGTTGAAAATTCCAGTTGTCTGTTTCAGCACGGGCGGATGACATTTTTAAACTGGTAAGTATGAACTTAATTATTCTTACAAATTCATTTTTTTTGTTCATAATATTAAATTATAAGAAAAAATGTAATAGTAGAAATAAATTATTTCAAAGTTTGCCAAGAAAACGAAAAAAAACTGATTTAGTTATTAATTTGGTGCGAAGAAAAAAATATAAAAAAGATATAAAGATCTGACGTATTTTGAAATATATATATGTTACGGCTAATACCCGAAGTGCGGCTACACCTAGTATTAGCCGGAGCTTAGGGCACCCCGACACGGACAGGTTAGGTTCTAGTAGGAGCCCCGCGCAGCGGGGCTCCGTCGACTATGTTGCGTGGCTACACCTAGTTCTAACCGGCTAAAACTAGGTGTAGCTAAGCTCCAACCGGCTAATACTAGGTGTAGCCGCACTTCGGGTATTATCCGTAACATATACACAGTTAGCTGACCTTTACCTACTGTTTTCTCAAAAATAATTAATCAACTATTTGAAGCATTTTTATAGCAATTTGGAAGACACTAGCATTGTATTTTTTGCAAATATCAATTTGTTATTTGCTGCCGTCGATATACCCTCTATCAATTTTTCCCCAAAAATATCTCGTGAACCTGTGTTCTAAACATAAAGTTCTAAAGTACCACTCTCTGTTAGCAAAAGGGAAAGTCATCACCTTACACTTTATAGTCACCACTCCCTAACCGAAGTAAAAATCTAAGCACCAATAAAGATGAACCAGAAATAGTCACATTCCAGTTCAGATTATTCGCCCATGTCCAGAAGCAATAAGATAAGCCTCTATGACAACGACAGTCAAGTTGATTGCACTCTTTATGGCCAAGGTTTTTTGCGGTTTTAAAGTCAAAGTGGGTGAAGCGACAAGTTGTTAGACGACGTTAGAGATTGTATTTAATTTGCTGTTTACATTTTAAATACTAAACACAACAATGTACATATTGTACAATGTACATATTGTGTACAATGTTTTAACGCTCATAACAAAGACTATTTGAAAGTGTCAAAAATATAAATTATGGAAGATTTAGAACTTTTGGTTCTTTGGTTGAAATTTGGTTTTGTAGTTACTTTGCAGATTTGGATGTTTCTTAATCATTTACGCTTTAATGGCTGAATAGTATAAGAGCTGATTATGGTGCACTAAAGGTTCACAGTCGACCATAATCGGGATTAAGACAACTATGCCAAGGAAGAAAAAATCTTCCTTTGGATAGTTACGGGATTGACAAAAAAAGGATTTTTGTAGCTTGTTCTAACACAACTATTATCGTTACAATCCTAGTTTTATCCTGGAAAACAAAGGCTTCTTGGATGCTTAACATAAAGCAATACTTTTGATTGGAAACATTCCCACGACTTGCTAATTTCTGACGGAATTATTTTACGAAACTGATTTCGGGAACTATTTTTGACTTTTTAGTTTTATTCATCATTTCAGCCGAAAGACGTCTACAGCTGGACATAGATTTTGTAGTGATGATGATGATGATTCTGAAGACACGAGTAAGTTCATGGTTGAAATGGATTTTCTTGATGTCTTCGGTCCTTGCTTCGGTCTTGTCTTATTTGCAGCCTGGAATTGGATTTGTGTCCGGTAATAAACATCCTTGTTGTTCATTACATTGGTTCCTAATATAATTATCGATGCGCTGAGCTAACGTCAGTTCCTTCCCAGATCCCTTCGGGTATTAAATGCAATTGTCTTGTTTACTCGGAAAAAAAAAAAATTACTGCAAGCTCAGGTCAAATGCCTTTATTTACTTTATTATCATTCAGGGCGCACCAACCACGTATTTACAATGATAACATAGCAATATAGGTTATCGAGCATTTTCAATTATGCGTAAAAATATTAATTGGGCTTATAGGCATGAAAGTGCATTTAAATTGAAACGTAAACTATTAATCTAAAGGAATAAATAACAATAGATTTTTAATAATACTTCAATATTGGCAATAACATTAAAAATTTAAATAAAAATAACAAAATTTGAAACTTTTAAAGTTTGTCATAATAAAAGACAGTAGGTATCTATTTGCATGAAAATCTCATTGCAAGGGAAAAGTAAAATCGCATACCAAAAGATAACAATAAAAGATTTGCTTATGCGGATAATTTTATTAGAAAGAAACACTCTTAAGTTTTTTTTTGTGATAAATTAGAAAATGAAACAAAATAATTGCACTACACGTTATTTGGGAATACGAGAAAAGTTGAACTCTACAATAAGGAGATTCATTACGCATAAAGTCATCTTCAGCTAATAAACATTAATAAGTAAAAAAAAACATTTGTTATTTTTATAAAATGCTAAAGCTAAACCGCACAAATAGCACAAAAGAATGATCTTTAAACCTTGCTAACTATGAAACGTGATAATAATGAGGTAGAAGTCTGTGTCACACACGCAAAGTAATATTATAAGCCACGGAAACCTTATCCCTGTATTATGCTTGCAAACAATGCAATAAATATGTAAGTGACTGATTGACCTTTTACTATGTGGAAGATGTATTGTATTTAGAGCTATTTTTAGTTGATAAATTGGTCAACTAGATGAAGGAACATCATCACAGAAAAGTTGATCTCCCGTCAGTGGAATCACAGGTGGAGTAATTAGGAAACCAACACGAGGAGGAGGAGGAGGAAATAGAGCCAATGGACTGAAAACAAATTTTAAAATATCTGGGTACTAAATTTATTAGAATAAAAGCTGTGTCAAATGTTGAAAACCCATTATTCACACTTTTTTTAAGATATTATTGGTGTAGAGCTTAGTCTAAACCGCAATGTCCTAAATTCCACATTCGGTAATGTTAATGTGTTAATATGGTATTCAACAAGATTTTTATTAAATTTTATAAAATACCAATTACCTAAGTGTATACTGTAAAACCCAATAAAAAATTAGTCATTGTGAATTCCCGGTATTAATACGTCACGATTATTATTCCGGTATTTCAGAGCAGGTTCGCGACGAAGCGTCACCATAAGATAACATAAATGTAAATAGGTTAAGTAGAAATAAAAATCATATCAGCAAGACCCATGTAAAAACAAGGGCTCAGATCGTGCGTAGGGCGTTTTATCGACGCACCAGTCTTGAATATTTATTTCTAGATTTATTTTGTTAGAGAACACCAACTAGGTGTTCTATGTTATTTAACCTAAGTCCTTGATTGATAATCAGTGCATTATAGCGGTTCATAGCGAAAGCTAATAGAATCTTACCCTGGAACGGTAAATACAGACGCATTTTATTTATTTATTTATTTAAACTTCATGTACAATAGTGGTACATAGGCGGACTTAATGCCACAAGGCATTCTCTACCAGTCAACCTTTGGGTTAAAAAAAAAAAATCCTTAAATAAGTCGTCTGTATTTACGTTATTGTTGTTTTAGCACATCCAGGTATCCTAGACCGAGACCTAGGCCCTGAATCTAGATTATAGTCATTTAGTTCTTGTATATAAATACCAATTAGTTGAGAAAATGCATCCAACCAGTACAAAGGTTTCTTTATGCGTTTTAGCGGGCTGACCGCTTTCAGGTACACTTGGTGCCTCAAAGATTATAGATAAGCTTTCTGAAGTATTGCCTCTCGTTGGCTTGCTGGCACGTGCTCGGAACCAACTATGTATCATGAAGATTGCTTGGATGGTTTAGGTAGGGATCTACTCGGAAAGAGTTGGGATCGCGCAATCTT
Source organism: Orthosia gracilis (assembly GCA_947562075.1). NCBI lineage: Eukaryota > Metazoa > Arthropoda > Insecta > Lepidoptera > Noctuidae > Orthosia > Orthosia gracilis. The sequence continues at coordinate 5,055,286 of OX387269.1, forward strand.
GTAAAGATAGCCGCTTTCAGGTGCCCCAAGTGCCTGAAAACTTATAGGTGTTCCTTCTGAAGTTCTACAACTCGATAGCCAGTTTGCATGTCTTCCTAACCATAGTCTAGAGTGAGGATAGCTTTAATGGTTTGGGAGATAGTCAACTTACAAGATTGCGGGATCACACAATTTTGCGTCAGATTGCTTCCAAGGGCTTTTTGCTTCCAGGGTGGGCGCGCGCCCGAGATTTGTGGTACTACCCTGGGATAGCCTGTCGGAATAGCTACCGGGTCGTCTTTAGAAGGTGGAAATTGCTTTGATAGTTTAAGTACAAATTAACTTATAGGATTGTGAAAATACACTTTTTTGTCAAAATGACGCTTTCAGGTCCCGTCTCAAAGATATAGACATACCTATTAATGTATTGTATTTAGATAGCCCGCTGGATGGGAGGCTTCAGGGCGCACACGCACTTATATAATGTGTCCTACAGAAATACGGGAACCTTAGTTAAAATAAAAAAACTAAATTGTAGGTGATTTTGCGGTCTTCAATAGAGTAAGGTCTCGGGGTTCGAGAGCGCGTTGGCGCATCGATCTAATTTGCAGCCATCAGCATGGAAATTATATCCTCACGCCTCTTTCTAAACCTGGGACCTGCAGAACCACCTCAAATATTCATGGAAAATCAAGTGTTTCATTTTCTACATAAGAGGCCTTACATCACAACACTTAGCAGCCATCGATCAACACTCCAGGACTCCTGAAATTAAACTAACGGTACAGGACGTCAGCGCGCTAGGGCTGGAGACTTACACCCTCCCGTATACTGTGCCCGGCGATCACGCACGTCCGGTACAGCAGGTATTATCCACTCTATGTTACTAAGTTTTCTAAATATTAGGTAAATGTACCCTACCTATTCTGATCCGACTGCAAGGTAACATTTAGAAAACTGAACAATATTTTTAAATGACCTTATTAAATTAAATCATACCATACTAAACGTTCAAATGCCTCATTATCATCATCAGCCTATAGCTGTCCACTGCTGGACATAGGCCTCTCCAATCGCACGCCATTTGTTTCGATTTTCGGCAAGTCTCCTCCTGCTGCTACCAGCCATTCAGCGAAGATCGTCGCTCCACCTAGCCAGAGGGCGTTCCAACCTACATTTACCCATTCGTCAACATTACCTTCATACAAATTGTGGAACTTCCCAGGTCATAACAGTCACTTTACCCTACTACACATAAGTATCTACCTACTACACTTAAGTTCTCAAACGCGCAATCCACTGGTTTGAAGGTCACAGTTGAACAAAATTTAAATTCAAGTTGAATGTTAACGCATAGTAGGTACAGTGATAGCGTTTGATTCATTGACGGCAGTTCAGAATGTTCAGATATCGATAAAACCGTACCAAATAAGGTTAATGTTCAGCCTCGTTGCATATTGACCTACATTGTGACGAATACTTGTTTAACTGCAGTAGGTGACATAGTAGTTGAAGTCAGGGGAATTCATTGTTTAACAAATTGTCCATACATTTAAATCAGAGATGACAATAGTTATAGCGGTCACAGATGGCAGTATGTTGTGCACCCGCAATCACAGTTTTATGAAATGTAAATAATACTGCACATAGAATACAATATAATTTGATGAACAGTGTTTTTTTACTTTTCCCCACATTAGGAATTTCTTGCTGTATCGTGGGTGCATTTACAAACATTTAAACTCACATACACAAGGCACCCAGATCTGGAGCAACTATCTGTAGGCCATACAAATATTTGTTCCGAGCAGGATTCGAACCCGCGACACGCAGCGCAGCTGCCGATCGCTCAATCACTACGCCAACAGTGCCCAACCGTGAAATCGATAAAAATCGTGTTTCCTGATTGTAGATTACCTGGTATGTCTAAGAAAAAATGTATATTTATTTATATTCCCAGGACTTTACTTTTTTACTGTGTTTCTTTTTAATTAAACTATCTTCTGGCATTTAGTATAATTTTTACTGCCATAATTATCTGTCGTTTTTAAATCTAATACATAATAAATAATTACGTATGAGACTATCTAGGTAGGTATATTATTTTCCACATTCTGTCAATGTCTTCGATTTAGCTTAAACAATGAAGATAACACTTCAAATATTCATGAGAAAATATTGACCTTCGGTTGAGTCAATATTTTTTGTTGTAGTTTAGTAGACGAATTGAGTTAAATTTAGTAAAACCAGTTTCGAGACCATAAGAATTACGTCATTATCAACAGTACCAACATTCCTAGTAGGAAAGGCACGTGTTAAAAGATATTTTATTTACGATTTTAAATAGATTTTATTCATCCACACGGATTTATTCCTGAATATAAAGCACGTTATTATTGCACATTCATTTATTATTCCATAATATTTTAGTTAAATGATAAATGATTTATTTCTGTAAGTAGGTTTGTACAAACACTTTTACATGTCGATAATATTTTTTAAAACTAGATGTAGTTAAATTTTGTTGTAAAGAAATTATTATTAAAATAAAAACAAACCTGACTGCTAAAAAGAATTTAACTGAAAAGAGAGAGAGACTGCAGGCAGGGACAAAAATTTTTTTTTGAAAAACCTACCAATACTTGGTATGTCACCGCTGGCAGCATCTCGTAATATTTAATGTGTAAATTATACCTAGTACTTGTTTTTCTCCTTTCAGTTAATTATCTATTAACAGTCGTTTTTTTTTATTTTTGTAATAATTTGTTTCATTTCAGACATTTTAGTTTTATTAATGAACATGTTCTCCAAATAAGTTATGTGGTAAAATATATTATGAATATTTAATAATATGACTTTAGTAAATAAAAAAGAAATATGTGTCTATTTTACTTATTTATTTTTCTACTGCTTATTTTTGGGCCAACACATTATCATAGAAGTATTAAGATATATATTTGGAATAGTCTATTTAGTAACCTTCATTTGATACCTATATTGTTATGAGAACGAAAAAAAAATGGAACGAGCCCTCACATGTCATAATGCGTCAACCCATTTGATTTGTAGAGCGTTTTATAGAAATGGATATACATAATACATACGCCCGAAAAACATTACCCTCACGCAGTCGGGTAATAATAAGCATCGAAAGAAGTCAACAATGAGCAATTAGACAGTTTTGTAATATAAAAAGAAAAACATGTTTTGCTAACGAGTGAAATTAATCCAACAGCCCAACTTTATATTCAATTAAAATAATATCCAATTAAATTTCAGCAAAAATGAAATTTATTGCTTCGCGTAGTCGTAAAACTCGTAGAGCTCCATCAGGAAACCAGACGAGTTTGGTAACTGCCTACTTATCTTATGTGGATGTCAAGTCCACGACATAAATTATTATCTGTTACGATTACTTCGAAATAAACTATAGAACAAACATGAAGTTAGCCTGGCGATAACTTATTTTTTTTTGGGTCAATGTACACTGGCAGAAAGAAAACGTTAAGCAATTATTAAACAGGCACAACATGGAATAAAACACGTAGAGTATAATTATTATTACAATAAAATTATTCAGAGAATTCAAACGCAATAATGTACCTTTTGACTTAATAAATACAGGAAAAACTCATACCTACCTACACTTGTAGTAAACATTTCAGATACTCAATGAACACCGTATAAAGACTTCGAAGTAAGAGCAAATAATCGTGTGAATATAATCGTAACGGATTTGCAATTCAAACTGGGTGGATCGCGTGAGTATCCCACACACTACACTTTTCAATATCGCTGACCCCACAACAGGTATCGGCAGTGTATAAAATTGTTTATTCCATTCAAGGCCGACAACCTCGTGTTGGCTGCGCGGCTGAACGGTTGACAATATTCGCCATGCGCCGGCGCCGAACACGCGGACCGTAGGCTTTAATCTTGTGCACAATATTGATAAATAAATACTCGTACAATATATTATACGATAAATATCGCTAATTTGTGTCACTGTACTCGCGTTTGTTATTCAGATCGCGTGTGCTTGTGATTTTTTATTGGCGTTAAAAAATAATGTAAAGTGCCGATTTTTTTGCACTTGTGTTTAGTGTATTTAGTGATTTTTATCTCGAATAAACTTTTGTGTAAGTGTAATTTATCCATTTTAGTCGTAAAATATCTATTGATTTTCAGCACAATATTTAATAAATATTTCAAATAGTTTTTATTTCCTTATGTTGCAATTTCAATGTCTGTATTACCGTTAATGCCACAGACATAAATTTAACTAGATAACGCAAGTCCCTCCATCTGTATGAAAACCAAGCATGCCACTTTTTCACAAACAATTTAAAAACAAATTTACTTACCAATGAAAGAAAACATTTACAATGCCTCGGCCAACTTTTCTATATATTATTTACAGCTCAATATGGCATAATATCGCACAAAAAGGCATTTTTCTAGATTTCGGTGGATTTCCTGTGCCGATAATGCTAAATGAAAATCTCAGATTACGATCATTGATCGTAACTTTATTCCGTTTTTTGGCACGCGAAGTACATACAATCGCGTCATCTAGTTAGATTTATGTCCGTGGTTAATGCACACTTTTGTTTATTAATTTTCAGTTTGAATCTTGTTAAAATAAGAACAGAGTGCGTAGAAGCGCGTGTGTTTTTGATATTTCGGTTACAATTTAGCACGAACAACAGACTTTAGAACAAAGTAACGGAATTAATTTAACTCTTTCTATAAAACAGTTTCTTGTGTTTCTTATTGCCAATGTTTATCTTTAATCTATAATAATACCTATATAAAAATAAATCCCTATTGCCGTTGGTCACGCCATAACTTGAGAACGGCTTTACCGATATCATTCGGCTTTCTTTTTATGTTTTCTAATTCTTTGTTAAAAATTCTTACGGAAAGAAAAGTAAGAAAATTGTGCAGCAAGTTAGAAAATTTCAGAAAATTTAACGACTATTTCAACTTTGCCTGTATCATCCCTATTTTCGTTTGTCACACTTGAGAATGACTTTATCGATTAGTTTTCTCATACTTTGTACAAGGTTCTTACGGTAAGAAAAATTAAGAACAAAAACAATAAAAATGGTAGGTATGGTTAGCTAGGTAGGGTTGGTAAGTAGGTAGGTAGGGTAGGTAGAGTAAATTTAAACAAAAAAATGGGGATCTTTTTTGTTTATTTATTTTAATCTATCAAGAAGTTTGTAATTTCTGATTCGAACACGCAAGGAAATGCTGAGCATATAGCACGGGACCGGTCAGTGTGGCGACGCTTGTGGGGGTCTATGTCCAGCAGTGGACGTGTTTCGTCTGATATGATGATGATGATATTTGTGATTTTTTTATGAGTACAAATATACTAAATAATAGATAAAACATTTTTTATTGCGTTCTAAAACATAGACAAAAAAAAAGCCTAACTTCATTATTTCCATTTTTTTCTAAAATTTGCTAGGTAAATAAATCATACACATAGACAAATTAACAAGAAATAACAATAGCCTCTTAGTTACAGTAAACGTTGTAATTATCGGTGTTTCATTGATATCGGACAACCTCGGCTCTTGAACTACGCCAGAGGTCTAGGTTAGATGCGGTTTTAATCACTTTATCATATGAATAGTTCAGATTTGAGTTCAAATGTATAATTTATTGTGTAATGAACATTCTTGTTTAAAATAATTCATTAACTAAAAAATAAAGTATGTAAGTAAGTATAATACAGTTTTATACAGGTAAAGGTATGAATAACATCTCTTCTTCTCCCAATCCTCGATTATGCCGATGTCAGTTATTTAGATCTAACTGAAGTGCAGCTGGATAAGCTTGAGCGACTCCAAAACGTTTGCATTAGATTCATATTTGGTTTACGCAAATATGACCATATTGTGTCTGATTTTCGTGTTAAGCTCAAGTGGCTACCAATCCGCCTTCGCCGGAATGCCCATATTTTATCATTACTTTACAGTATTCTGTTTATTCCTACAACCCCCTCTTACCTCAAAGAACGCTTTAAGTTCCTTCATGACACACATTCAAGGAACTTGAGATCATCGGAAAATTTGAGACTTTCGATGCCTGCTCATTCCACTAAGTTTTATGACAAATCGTTTACGGTCCAGTCTGTGCGATTGTGGAATGAGTTGCCCTTGTCAGTAAGACAAGCCCAGTCGCTGGCTGCTTTTAAGAACCTGGTTAGAAACCATTTCCTTTCTCTCTAACGTTTATCTATTTAGATCTAATTTAGTCCATTATTATTCAATCCTTTTTCATTTTTTTTTTCTATCTATGAAAGTATGTGACAAGTAATATTATATATGTATGTTTATATATGAGCTTATGTATAGTATTTTATATAGTAATATATTTTTTATTTATTTATTTATATTTTAATGTAGCATTACACCACAAACTACCCCCTGTTTTATTCTTAGATAATTATGTCCATCCAAAGGTTGTCTGGTAGATATCGCTGTCAGCGATAAGGCCGCCTTTGTACCCGTAGTTATAAGTATTATTGTAAAAGAGATGTGTAACTTCATTTTTTGGTGTACAATAAAGTATATTCTATTCTATTCTATTCTATTCTATTCTATTCTATTCTATTCTATTCTATTCTATTCTATTCTATTCTATTCTATTCTATTCTATTCTATTCTATTCTATTCTATTCTATTCTATTCTATTCTATTCTATACAAAACGATTTTTTTTTCTCAAATTATTAATATTCGTTGTGGTTGTCTTAAAAGTAATATAAAAAGGGCAATCATATGATACATATCACTTCAAACAGAATTAGATGGTAAAGTGCTTAGAGAGAAATAACTACAAGACTAAAATTAAAATGATTAAGAATCCTTTTAGATATTTTTCAAAATTTGATTGAGAATAGCAATTTCACATAAAATACAAAATTGTAAAACAACAAAACAAAGAAAACAATCAATAATAACTTTTTCTTTAAAAATTTACATGTCATCAAGCAGTAGTCCGCCATCATATTAACGTCCCAATGGCCTTGATATCATCTTTTAAATCTTGATGAAACCTTTCAACTTACACCTTACTGAACTCGCCTGAATTTTGTGTGAAAAATCAATAAATAAGAGACTTCAAAAAATTTGCGATCACACTCGTATTACAACCCAAGTATTTTAGGCGTTTAAAATTTCATGGACAATCATTTTATAACACAAATCCTCAGAATAATAATATCTAATACGAGGACCTTTAAACGGGCAATTCTTGTAAATACATGTATAATCTGAATCTCGGCAACGGCTCCACCGATTTTCATGAAATTTAGTATGCAGGTTTTGGGAGCGATAAATTGATCTAGCTAGCTTAATTTTTAGAAAACGTCGTTTTATCTATATTTTTCGAGCAGAGTGCGGTCACCCAGGGATTAGACTATGGAAAAAGTAACAAAAAAAAATTGCGAAAAAATGTAGACTATGGCATCTATTATTTAAATATACGCCAGTAAAAAATGTGACGTGACACATTAAAATAAAGTTCATATTTGTAATATTTAGTTCAACTTTTACCAGTTTCATATAAAATTACTCAAAACACTTTTTCATCGCACACCTGTTTAATTACAAATATAATTGTTGCGTATGTCGTTGTTATGAGTTATATTATATATATATGTTACGGCTAATACCCGAAGTGCGGCTACACCTAGTTTTAGCCGGTTAGAACTAGGTGTAGCCGCACTTCGGGTATTAGCCGTAACATATACATAAAACATAACCGTGACGAAGGGTTCGTTTGCCACCAAAGCGTAGAGGAGAGGAGACGAGAGGAGATTTGTTTTGAATAATCAATTATATTTCGTTATTGCCACATCTCATCTCCGCTAAGCTTCGGTGGAAATGGATCAAGCGGAGAGGAGAGATGTCTCATTTTTATAAAGAATTTTGTGCAGCGAGCGAGCAAGTGGCGTGGCAGAGCGGAGATGTGTGGTGTTGGGCGGCCGCGTGGCGCCTGCGCTCATGCGCCCCTTTCCCCGCATGGCGTCTTCCTTTAGTAGACAGACCTTGACTGATTTCGAGCTCTCACAGCCCACATCTCCGCTACGCACAGCTCTCATCTCCTCTCCGCTACGCATCTCTTTTCCGCTTTGGTGGAAATAACCTGCCAGCTTCGCAGCACATCTCCTCTCGTCTCTTCTCCTCTCCGCTTTGGTGGATACCGGGCCTTAGGCAAAGATACACATATAGCGGGATCCCTTCTTTTCGCATAATGTTCTTTAGCCTAATATACTTCGGCATAACGATTTTGGCACAATTTGTTTTGGCATAATAATACTTTTGCATAATTTTTTTAGGCATACATTTTATGTTGGCATAATCATCTTAAAGACTAATTTGTTTTGGCATAAATTTGAATCGCGTAACGTTAGTAGGCCTAATGACTATTAGCATAATAATATTTAGGCATACAATTAATATAAATAACAAAAACAATTTTCATGCAAATGATTTATTATACATAACATTATGTAACTTAAACGATTTTTCAATCGCAAGATAACTTTTATCTGAAGAATATATTAGATGTTTTGACAGTTTTTGTATAAAAAAATATGTCAATCAGTTAACTTCTATTATGAGAAATAAATATGGAGGTTATTCCTCAGATAGAAGTTAACTGATTGAAACAGTGGTCCTTAATTATGTATAATTATTTATTTTAGGTGTATATTTTTAGCAATTGCTTGTAAATATGCTAGTTTAGAAGTATACTCATCTTTTTTACTAATAATTTTTTCAATTCTTTTGATTTTGTCCGTGTATTTTTCCTTTTTTTTTTGGTATAAGTGATGTTCCGACATCCAGTTTATCTATTTCAATGGTTTGATGTTTTATTTCTTGAACGATCTTTTTTGCCAAAAAATAAAATCCATGATGGTGTTTTCTGCCTCTGCATGATTTTGTGTCCTAGGTCTATTTTCCTTTTCTAGTAGATACGTACTCCAGACTTTGGGTGGAAATGGTGGTGGTGAACTTGTAGTGCCCCATACATAATTCTGATCAAACCAATTTGCTATGGTTTCTGTAACAATTAAATAATATTGTTGGTTAAAAATTTAATATGATGTGCAACACAAGTTAGTGACAGAACCGAATTGCTGCAAAACCGACTCTACGTAGTCTTGTTTGTCCTACCCCTAGAGTGTAATTTAAAATCGCGTAGGCGCGTAGGGTCGAGGCGGCCCACGGGCTGAGGAGCAGGCGGCTGCGAGCGAGGCGCCGCGGCTGAGGCTGGCCGGCGAAGCCGGCCAACAAGCCGAAGCTGCGGTGGTGAGCGAAACCCGTCTGCGACGATTAGCACGCGTGGGGCCGCCGGAAGCCCGCAGCGCCGGAGCCGAGACAGAAACCCTGCCTGCTGCATGTTGCCTGCTCGCTTGAATGCTGCATGCTTGCTTGCATGCTGCATGCTGCATGCTTGCTTGCATGCTGCATGCTTGCTTGCATGCTGCATGCTTGCTTGCATGCTGCATGCTTGTTTGCTGCATGCTTGCTTGCATGCTTGTTGCATGCTGTATGCTTGCTTGCATGCTGTATGTGTAAATAAATTTATGCTTTAGGATATTATGCTTAAAAAAGTTATGCTTTAGAACTTTATGCTTAATAAATTTATGCTTTAGAATATTCTGCTTAATCATTATTATGGTTAGAGAAATTATGCTTAAAAAAATTATGCGTAACCTGTTATGCGTAATTATATTATGCGTAAATATAATTATGCCAAACAAAATTATGCTAACATATATTAGGTCTTAAAATTTTATGCAAATGGATAGGGAACCACATATAGCACACCCACATTTCACTAGTTATGTTCAAGTCCCATGTAATAGGGGGCGAACCTATTAAACGTAGTTATTAGCCTACGTATCTATAATACGTAGGCTAATAACAATTTGACATTGAAAGACACTTAATAGATTAAATTAGCATTACGCACAAATTATTCGTATCCCGTTTCATAATATTCATAATATTCACGTGATCTCACACATACGCACATTTTTTTGGGGGATACTATCATTGTGCGTACGGCCGTGGTACTGCCAAGTAGTGGAATTCTCTGCCGGAGTGTGTTCCTCCTTAATACCTACAATTAGGGCGTTTTTAAGACAAGAGTGAACAGGTTAACGCTTCACCATCGCTTATCATCAGGTAAGATGGTGGTCAAACGCGAGTATAACAATAAAAAACCGGCAAAGTGCGTGTCCGACATCGCACATTTAGGGACCAACGAAAATATTAGATTTTTCAATATATTGGTATTTGTTAGTAAAATATACGTAATAATAAACATTATCACCAAAATTCAAGTTCGTACGTTAATTGAAAGTTAAAAAATTCTTCGGAACAAAATTGTGTGACAGACGACAAACAGACAGATGGACAGACAGACCGACAGACAGAAACTTGAGTGACAGCAATAGAGCTCTGTTTCCTTCGGTTAAGGAACCCTAAAAATGTAGGTGACCTACCTATAGAGTGCAAAAAAACTGTTGACGCTTCCGTTACCTATAAAAAAGCTTATCAGTTATTATCACCTGCATAAACGTTATCTGTCCATTAACCTTGCTCATGTTTTTCTATTTCAGGATATCAAAACAAACTTTCATATTTACGGCTTCGATATGGTTAACATGGACGATGCAGAAGCCCAGGTCCAAGCTCATAAGCTTCTCGGGCAGAAGACTCGGATCCCAAAACCACCTGACAACGGTCTTACGAGAGCTTTGCGATCATGTAAGTAAAGCTTTTATTACTTTTGTGATAGGGTTTATTTTAGAATGTTGGCAAAAATAGTCGCACACGGATCGATTTTTTTGTCGATTTTTATCGAACAACACTTTTTTATAACATGTTTTGAATTATGCTGACTTGTTCTGAATGTGCCAAGACCTTTTCTATACAAAACTAGCGACCCGCCCCGGCTTCACCCGTGACAAATTATAAGCGAAAATCTTCTTCGTCTCTCGCTCTTTCTATTGGTGAAAACCGCATGAAAATCCGTTCAGTAGTTTTTGAGTTTATCGCGTACAAACGCGGCTGTGGACTTTTATGTAGTGATAGTGATGATAGGTTTTCAGGCTGCAATAGAGTTTGACTTACATCAAATTCTTAATTCAGACATCACGGCTAAGGTGGAAGATTTTTTTATTTGTTTCCTGATTATGAAAAATTTTATCGTCTGGACAATTCTCTACTACATACGTAGGTAAAATAGTACCAAATTCCATATTGAAAGAATTCATATCATAACTTTTTAAAGTATTGAAAATACTCCACCACAAAACGAAACAGATTTCCCCAAAATCGTTTTTGACGATTTGTGTTCAATAGAATTGAATTTCATTTGATTCTTCCCACTGTATGAGACATTTATATACTTATATTCAATCAGTATTTCTCTAATGCATGGCGCTAATGTATATTCGAAGCCACACAGCGGAGCCTATTAGATAATAAGTAGATCAAAATAATGCAATTAAAGCAATAGATTTGCTTACAGTTATCTGCTAGTATATATAATATTCTTTGGACTCTTCTTAACTTTGATATTCTTCTCAATTGACTCTTATTTTTCTGGTTTTTGATTCACAAGGTTCGTAATGTAGCGTATTTCACTCGAGTATGTAACTTTTAACATAAATTATTTTTAATTTCTCAGTTTTTCTATATTGGTGGCTTGTTCATCCTTACACAATATTATCGATTGCAGCGCATGAAAAATATTCCAGTCACAAAATAATTTCTTGTAAATATTTATTATAAAATATCATTATGATCTTTTTCAAATTTTATTGATTGTTTCATCGCTAGTGTGTTAAATTGAAACACGCCGTCTGAAATCAGTTGTAGCAGTTGTCATTGCTTTCTCGGCTTCCTATAATGTATCTTGTAATCTGAGATCTTTTTGAGAGGATGCTCTAAGTGACTGCAGCCCGAATCGAAGACAAGGGCGTAGTGAACCCAAAAGTGAAAAAAAAACGGTGCATTGGTAGCCAGTTTTCCAGTGTCTTGAAAAACGTCATTTCATACGCTGTGCACCCGCCTGGGACTTTAACTGCAATACCACCTCGACTGCAATAACAAATTTCACCCAGCTGTATCAAAAATTTACGTATGTTTAGTTCATTGTTGCGCTATTAGAGCGTGAAGATAAGTCGGTTTTCTGTCGTTGAGAATTTAAATGTGTTTTGAATTTTTTAACTATCGATGCGTTCTGAGTTGTGACTTAACGGTTTAGGTATTAGTCATAATGTAGCTCTTATTTAGCTGAGTTACAAAGAGACTATATTTTCCATTTGAAAATCCTTCATTCAAAGACGATATGGTATGATATGGTTTGGTATGGGGACTTCCAGCACCGCCCACTTAGCCAGCCTAGCACCGCCCAAAATTTCAGAAGCTTCCTGGACTTTTGAAGATGATATAACATTCTTTTAACCAGCAAAAAAGATGAAAACTTTCAAAAACTGTGAATTGAAAACGTTATGCCATGTTTTAAACGACGTGCAAATTCTAGTTACAGCAGAAAATTAACGCGATTGCAATACAAATTGAGTGTAACATGATACAACGGTATCTGCATGTTGGACAGCGGCCAACAGATTGTGTTTAATATTTGGATTTGTATGGAACTTTAACTAAGGATTACTATGTAAACTACGCCGATGGAGGTTTTTACAACTGTGCGGGTGTTACTTCATTCTGGCTAAATTTATAAAAACTTTGGGCTGTATTTGTAAAAAAACTCGACGCTGTTTATCAACTGATTAGCCGATTCTTAATTCAAATTTTGACAGAAAATTCGACTTAAACATCTACTAATCAGTTTATAACCAGCCCAGAGTTTTTATAAATAAGCCCCTTTGTAACCATGTGATTAGGTTACATACTGATTTGCAGATTCTTAATTCATATTTTCTACGGATAATTTAAATTTAGAATCTGCTAATCATTGTATAAAAAATATATTTTTTATAAATAAGACTGACAGCGGTTAAGTAAGGTTCGATCGATAAAAGTTAATATGATATGAGTTGTAAAATAGGAGTAAGGGAAGACCAAAAATGATAGATGGACTTTGTGCAAGATGATATCTCCAGCAAAGGCGTGACTTCTGACTCCGAATAAATTAGATTAATGGCTCAAGAATATAATGATGATGATATAACCGAGAATCTGTAAGCTCCAAAAAGTTTTGTAGTGGCGACCGCAAACCGGAATACGCAACGTTGGAAGGCTTTCCTCTAGGTGCACCGAGGAGGTCCTCGGTGCACCCTTAACCAGGTGGTTAAGGGTACGGGAATCCGATGGATGCGAGACGCACAGGATTGATCAGCTTGGCAACGCTTGGGGGAGGCCTATGTCTAAGAACTTTCGAGAACGAAATAGTGAATATTTCAGATTAGAGGTGAATACATTCGAAATTTTTCAAATTCCTAAAGATTAATAAACAAGGAGCGTGCACGCGAGGATTCAGGAACGAACCATACCATTCCCCGTGGCTCTAACGTGCGCTCGTATCGGCTCCTTTCGCAATTGTCGCCCTTCTTATAGATTATTTATTGCAGCTTATTTACGTTGGTTATGTGTTCCTATCATTGAATAATTTGATTTTACTTTTTGGTAGTTGAGTAGGTTGCTTGAAAATACTCATACTTAAATACCTATCTGTTTTCGGTTTGTAAATAGTTGGAGACTTTTACGAAGACTATCTCCGTAACGGCAATACTGCAGTATTCAAATTATTAAGTGAAGCTGGTTAAAACTGTTTATTACAAACGCTTGCCTCTACTCGCGGTGGTACTCAAATAGATTATATTTTTTGTAACTTTACTTGTGAAGTTGGATTTTATAACACCTTCTTCAGTTACCATCATCCTATGCGGGCCCGTTTTTAGCCGCTGAAACCGTTTTAATGTTCATGTAACAACAAAAAACCCTTTTCTTAATCCGCATTATTATGCAACTACGGAACCCTAATTACTGCGCGTGGCCTGACACGCACTTGGCTGGTAAAATTGGTCTGGTTACATTATAAAAAAATTCAAATTTCTTTTGACAAAAAAAGAGAAGTAAAAATTTCTGCTGAACGAATGTCATTCACAGAAAATTAATGGCTATTAAGAAATCTTCATCCAAATTATTGATATTTCTATAGCAGCTGTTAAAAGCGTCGATATTATTAGAAATGGCAAGCAGGATGGTCCGACAGGTTCTAGACATAACACCAGTTTCTCTGAGCAAAGTCTAACCTTTCGTTTAAAGAAGGCCTGTGAACAACTAAGGTTTATATTATGAAAACTGATATCAGTTGTTAGAAACCGGACTCCGGTTTCACCGTACGTTTAGAGCATGTGATCCCTTGTGAGCCAGCAGACTTCTTGGTTCCGTGCATTTTACAACGGGTTCCGTATATTTTTTTCAACGGCCTGAGTTTTGTTACGAGAACTGCGTTGCTGTTTCAGCCCGTAACCCGTAATCCAACATTGGAGCGGTACTACGGAAGACGGATTTTTTTCGTCTGGTGCGGGTCTCCGACGAGTGGCTGACGTATCATTTTTTTATTACATTTATTTTTCTGTTAGAATTAAGTATCTACCTAGTAATTACGTGTTAGTTTCTACTTTGGTACAACTGCGGTTACAACGCGTTGTTGTTTGCGTTGAGGATAGGTACGGGTGTTCAGCGTAATACTTTCAAATCTTGTAAAAATTTCTTTCTAAAATTTTTTCTTACTAAACATTTAAAATAAGTAATTCACTGCACTGAGTGAGATATACCCCGGTATGTACTCTTCCAAGTCGTCGCTGTCGCGGGTCCACTCCCTGAAGGTGAAAGGTTACACAGGGGCGCAAATACCGAGCGTCCCTGGTTCATACGCAGGGGGAGAAAGCTTCTCTTGCGAGCCAGGGATTTGGGTCCGGCGAAGGTTCGCGCCTGCTAACCATACACGAGGCTCAGGGGTTGACCTACGATGGCGTCATAACCATCAACACCAAGTCCAGAATTATGGCGTCATAACCATCAACACCAAGTCCACGCGGTATTGGCGGTGTCCAGACATACAGTTAGTTGCGTCTATTACACCGACGACGCCGATGAGGCCGCAGGCCGCTTTGCTAGGAGGGCGATGGATGCGCCAACTAAAACGGTCGTCAACTACAATCTTAAAACGGCCATGCAGCATCGAGACGTAGTCGTCATAGAGGCCTTGCTCACGCTAGCGAAGTCCCTGGTCAGCAGACATCATCAAAACACCACCTAACAAGTCCCATCCAACAACTCCACCCCAAACACCTCCCCAAACCTAAACCATCACCCTGTCTAAATCATATAATGAAAAAATAAAAAATATACATGTAAAGCTGCATGGTGGAACGAGTCAGTCATACTCATCTTAACGGGGTTCTAGAACGGGAACCGTCGGCCGGGACTGGTCTGCTCGCACTGCCATGCATCTCCCCCGAAATTGTACAAATAGAAATAAGTAGACAAAATAGTAAATAACATAAGCAGTGTATCAATAGAAATCAGTAAACCAAATAGTTAATAACATAAAGATAAGTAGTAAGTAGAAATATAAAATTGTAATTCCAGTGTGTAATATATAATAAAAAATAAAAATATATATATATAGTATTTAGTTAAAGATGAACTCACGTAGGCTTAAGTTAGTTAAGTAAAAATAGGTATAATGCCCGACGTAGGAGTCAAATAATTGTAATTTTATGAATTAAAACCAAACAAATTAACACAGTAAAAAGGGCGCGGACGCCTATGTCCGCGGTAGAACAGTAAAAAAAAGAAAAAATAACTAATTTGACATCGATAACAGCGGTTTTCCTATATTTTTATATTCTTTTTTCTTCTATTCTTCCTATTTAGTCGCATATTTCGGGTTCCGTACCAAACCGCAAAATCAAGTTGGTTGTAATAGGAAAAAATAAGGTATTTCAAAGAAAAATGATTGACTGATTTATCAATATATTGGTATCTGTTAAAAAAACGTTATAATAATCATTATCACCGAATTTCAATAGAATTTCATAGGTCATTGACCTATGAACTTCTATGGAAGTTCAAAATTTCTTCGGTACAAAATTTTGTGATTGACTTTTGTGATTGCTCATTTCTTTTTTTAAAATATTATTGAAAACAAAAAATACAGTATTTATCAACGCATCGAGTTCTTCACAACGATACCCCATTCGATAGGGTAGGTCAAATGTTTTTATTTTTGCGCTCCCCATTGGCTGTATGGGAGCCCCTCTCAAAAACGTTTAAAAATATTTTTTGACAATTTGTATGACTTTAAGTCAACAAGATGCTTATACTGTGAAAATTTGAAGACTGTAGCTCCAACCGTTTGGCAGTAAAATCTGTGTGACTGACGACGGTCAGACAGAGGGACACGTGAGTGACAGCAATAGAGCTTCGTTTGGACCCTTCGGGTACAGAACCCTAAAAAAAGTAGAATTAAAGACAACTCATAAAACGTAGGATAATTTTTATCCCGGTAAAGAGATCCCTTGAGATTTTAAAACCGTTTTGACCCGGGCGAAGCTGCGGGCAGAAGCTATTGTACATAGAAATTAGTATATGATGGGATGTATCTAAATAGGTACTCATTTTTTTATCTTGTTAAGCATGCTTTTAGAGTGGATAAGTTAGCATGAGAATTATCGTGTCCGCTGTTAAGCTACGGTCACACAAAGCGAATACTCACCGCGAATAATAGTCGCAGCGACAATGCGCTGCCTGTCTGTCACACAGCTAGTTCTACACGAGAATTTCGACAGTGGCACGAGCTAGTAGTCTGGAGCACCTCGCTGCAGTATGGCTACTCGTAGCGAGTACTCTGTCACACACAGCGAATTCTCGCGGCGAGTCGTATTCTCAGCGAGTAAAATGAAACATGTCAATTCTAAACAAGGCAAATGCATCTCGCGGCGTATGAATCTATTTGCAGTGATAGCCTGTCATACACAGTGAGTTCTCGCTGCGAGTATTCGCCGTGTGTGACCGTAGCTTTAGTGTCAGTAACTGTGGGCGAACAGAACTTCTAATGGATACGCCATGTGTGGCCTTCAGCACTTTAGATAATACACTATCGGTAAAACCACTCCAGTCAATTAATTATGTAGTACTTGTTACTGGTATCTAATATGTAGGGATAAATTGGTGGATTGGAATGAAGGAAAATACGTAATTTTAGAACAGTAATTGACCATTTAAGGTTTTATGTTAATTTTAGTTATTATATTAATGTTTTTACCTATATAGAACGACTCTATCATAAATGGGAAGGCAGTTTACCTTAACTAGATGGCCTGATATGTTAGGTAAATGCAGTTAACCCTACCTAAATATCTTCATCATTATTATCATTTCAGTCAAAAGGCCTCCACTGTTAGACATAGCCTCCCCAAGGTAACTCGGGTCTTTTAACAGATCTTCGATCGACTTTGGAGGTTTAACAACGGAACAAAAATTTTCGGCCCAATCGGCTATCCTTTCTGCGAGCAATGTTCCTTGGCTTAGCAATTACATATAATAATAAGTAGCTTTTGCTTTGTGCTCCGTAGATGCAAGAAAGAGTCAATGAACTGACCTTATTGATTAGCAAATGCCATAAGTAACCAGTAATAGCCAGGTGTTAAGCTTCGACGATGTCAGTGTATTTAATTAATATATCAGCCAAGCCATTTAATTACCAACACAATTTTGAAAACTCTTTTGTGACTTAAAATACTTTTCCCTCCTAAATAATAACAACTAAAAACTCGCTCCCTTGTTCATACACATTTTCTTTCTATTCATACAGAATCCATTGTATGTTCCTACTTTGTACTTCCCAAGCTAACTTTCTCATACATTGCAAAAGTAATAACATTTAGCTACCGCATGTTATGCTGCGACGTACGAGAATAATAATCTCTTCCTTAGAACATTACTCGCGTAATTTGAAAGTTGGCGTAACGTTAGTTCCATGTTGTGGAGGCACATTATATGTGCTTATGTTTTCTCATATTTCCTAGAGTAACTTTTGTATTAAAAGCTAGCTTTAGCTAGTGGCTCCGCATTCTTAAAAGTTGGAATTAATGAATTCGAGTGAATGTACTAGCTGGAAAAATTATCCTGGAGTACCTAAATGATTCTATTCTAAGACAAACAGTCTATATCCAACTGTGGACGGATTTTAGCAAAAATGTTCATGATGATGATGAAAATACATATTAATATATACTATTTATTACAAACAGGATGTTTTGTTCGTTGAAAGGTTCCTATGGAATACGCTACTAGAGCGAAACCGCAGGCAGAGCTAGTTAACTGCTTCCACGTGCTGTTTCATCACCGATGTAGGTATATATATGTGCCGGGTAAACTTAAATGTACAAATATGCATTTAAAAAGTCACATTAGTATTTGACATGACATAGCAACATACAGGATAATAGAGTACAGTACATAGCGACTATTGAAATAGAACACTGATAAGTTTGATAGAAATAACACTATCTAACATTACCAAATCAGGTGAAAACACCGTGCTGATAAGAATGCATAACATATAAATTAATCAAATATTTAACAGCACTTGGTATATATGCAATTAAATTATGTAATAACAATTATCTTTCATCATCTCGTTATTTACTTGCTTATAGTTCATAAAATGATATAGAAAGAAATCTATTAAGAATCCTTATACCTATAAAAGATGTGAATTGAGTTTGTTATGATTTCACGCCTTAACGGCTAAACAGATTTGGATGAAACCTGACATATGGATAGAGCAGAATCTAAATTAGGATATAGAATACTTTTCATTCCATTATATTTTTTCCTAGAAATAATAAAACACTTTTAATGCGGACAAAACCTCGGGCAGAATATATACCTACAAGGAACTTTTGTAAATCGGAAACATAAAGTACATTTTATCGTCAAGCTTAAGTGTTCTGGCTTCTCAAGGCATGTTTTCCTTAGTCTCCAATCAAGTCCTCATTAATAAATAAATAACCACTCGACCGGTTCCTTCCAATTTTATGGCAAGTTTCTGATGTCTACTGAGCTTAATAATTGCAGTACTTACCTACTAGTAAATGAAGTTAAATCGTACCAATTGAGCGATCGTTATCCTAACTTCGATTCATCATCTTCCTGCGCTTGTCCGTGAAGAAAATGTGTTCCACAGGTCCTAAGTAACCTACTTAAGACATGTGAAACAAGTTTTCTTCTTCCATTCTTCTCCGTTAACTGTCAATGTATTAGTATCATTCAGTCTTTGTCTTTCATGTACTTAATCCTTTATGCAATACTTCTATTTTCCTTTGGCCTTCCACTTCTTCTCCATTTATCATTTATATTCTTCACTTACTTTTATAGCAATAGCGGTGAATGTCTCATCTTATTTTGTTGACATTCTTATTTTTTTAAACGGAAATAACGACATAAATCCGTCGCAAATTTTCGAAATCTTATACTAATTAAAACGGTCAATGGTTCAGGTTCCTACGAAGAGATAAAAGGATAAAGGTAATGACCGCTACTGCCATGCTTAAACGAAAAATCTTTACTAAAGACGTAAAGAATAGTAACTTTGAAAGTTAACAGATTTTACAGAGTAATCAGTATAAGTCGATCGGTATAGTCCATACCGATCGAGGTCGACAGTTTTCATCTGATATTCGTAAACCAGAATAATAAATATAATTTTCGTTAACCGGAAGTAAATATTAAATTATGAGTAGTTGTCGAAGGTGCATTGATATGTTATCTGGACGTATTTCGAATGGCTCAAAATATATTTTATTTTCAAAATAACATTTTTAATAGTTAAGAACCAACTTTGAAATCGATAATTAAATAATCGAAGAATATAGACGCTGACAGCTGCTCTCGCTGAACGCTGTTTGGGTAGACTTATCGCATTCAGTTGATTTGGTGCCTTAAAATTTCAAGTGATATCTAGGAATATCCTGTTTACGGCACACACTGAGACTGAGGTTGGGATATGATATTGATAACTGAGAGACTTTTGACAAGATTTATAGAGCTATACGTTTAATTGATATACCTACAGCAAGATCAGAATATATAAAGAGAGAAATGTTTATTTATTCCCTTCTGTTTATGCCAAGCAGCGACCACAGATGCCAAGATAACCCACAATATACGATCCGCTAGATTACAAATAAATGATTACATTATGTACCACAATCAGCATCCACATGATCCCAATTGAGATACCTTTTGACGGAATAAACGTGTAATTTCACGCCTGAAGAACTTTTGCTGTATGTTATCATTGAATTATTTAACAAAGGTAGACATAATACTGATATAATTCGGCATATTTATGAACATCGTATTACAATCATGTTTAGCTACCAATATACTGGAGTTTGTTTAACCTAATTTTAGACACGAGTACTAATAATTACATATATTATTAGAATCAAAAACTCGGAATAGAAGATGGCAAAAAAATTCCATGTCAATTTATAATGCGGGTTTGTTCAATATGCTAATACAAATTATGGGACAGTTGAAATCACCACCAACCTTTTGGGATCTGATGCATTTAGGCTCAATCCCTGACAGATTTCTTCAGTGATCTTTTCTTTTTTTTGTGAGGATGTGACCACCTTTGGTGTAGAGTTAATTAAACCCCACACGCCGCTGGAAACCCCACAGGCCTCTGACTTGGATATTGAGAGATTGGATTTAAGAGTGAACGAAAAATAAAAATTAGAATTGTTGAAGATATTTCAACAAACATAACCGCAAAAATTGCGAATATTTTCTCAGCTTTCGTAAGTTCCCTATATGAGTAGGTACAGTATATATAGACTGTTTGCAATTAAAATATGATACCACCGCAGAGCGTTGAACTTGGGTCATAGAATCGATTCTCAGTTGAAAGTAAAGGGCTCTAATCCGAGAGTGGGCGTTGTGTTGTGAAACTAAAAGCTGGATTGAGCCGACGTCCTCGGTTTTGTACCTACTTACCTATAAGTACCTTCAAATTTTGAAATCATGTACCTTATTAGGTAATGGTGTTAAGTAAATATCAATATCAGACCTTGAATAAATAATCTGTCGTCAAGGCAAGAATAGATTTTTATGTTTTTGTCCGAGTCCCCCACACAAATGTGTATCCAAACATGTTATTTTTCTGTATAGGTACCTAATCGAAAACCTTCCAACCAACTCTTTTTGTCGTATAGTAAGATGCTATTTTAATAAATAAAATGTAGTTAAGTTACCTCATCATATTGCAGTTTAAATAGTATTCGACAATACATAACAGTTACAAAAAGCTATCACTTTGTACTGTGTAAAAATGAATGGAATAAAGTTTTTATTTATTTATTACTTTTTGTTTAGGTATGTATAACATAAATTATGTCCAAAAAAATATTGTGTTCCATCTTCGCAAAAGCCATCTCAGATTTTATTTGCATACCTAGTAGGTGCTCATAATGATTGATCTGACCAAGTGAATACCTGAAATTTTAACAAAGACTCAGCTATATAATTTCGAAGTTCTCTCCTTTTTGTCCTCATCTAGTTTTAAAATATCATTCTCTTGATAATAAAATGTTTGTTCAAACCAATTCAGAGAAATAAATACCATTTATCATCAGTAAACTATCAAGAAACTCACTAAGTATCTTGAGAAAAAATATAAACATAGCCTAGCGTATATTTACTTTGTAACAAGATACGAGTAGATAGATGTCGTATCGGGTGTCATTGCCAGCGTATAGTCAGTTTGCTTACTAAGTGAATCGATCAGTAAGCACCAGATTAACCCATTTCCCCTCATCAAGTAGAATCGCGAGCGGGAAATTGAGAACGAAGGCTAGTTGCGTTCATTTTTATCCGACTTTATTAAAAAGGAGGAAGTTCTCATTTTAACCGTATATTATTGGCCGAATTCTAAATTATCTGGTTTTGTCTGTACTTTATATTTGAAACGCTACTACTATTATAAATGCGAAAGTTTGTGAGGATGGTAGATTGATCGTCGGATGAGTGGATGAATGTATGGATGATTATTGTTCTGTTCTATTTCACGTAAAAACAGTACTGAACTAATTTTTGATAATATCTTTACAAAAATATATATGCTATAATTTAAGAAGATATTGGGCGAAGTACTAACTCCACGGGAAAGTAAATAAAGAGATGAATTTTATTATTGTTCATGTTTATATTCATTTTTCCATATTATTATTTGATGTCTTTAAAAGGCTAAAAGTTAATACGGTCTGTAAATATCTTTTATTCAGTATGTTTACCACAAGTCTGACCAAAAGTTTCCAAAACAAGCTGGCTAAAATATTATGTCCGCAGCTCATAAATAATTTCAACATCGTAATAGTCTTAATGCAGATAACTTTTCCTTCCTAACCGACGCATCTTAAACTGTCGTTAAAAAGTAATATAACACCAAATGACTGAAGTTTTGGTCCAAAAGTTGCATTCACATGAAGCAGGGAACTGTAATAAATTATATGCAGGATAGTGTAAAACACAGAGATCTTCTAAGTATAATTCTATGGGCGAGAGAAATGGTTGAAATTCGATAAAATAATTGGTTGTGTATGTCAATCCCTTGCATTTTTATTAAAATCAGTATCGTCGATGAAATTTCACCTGAGGCTTTAGACAAGTGACATTTTTTCAACGAAAGCGGCGCGATAGCGATTGCAAGATTGATAAAAATGTGTGAGATTGTCAAGCACTATCAAAATGCCACGTTATCAATTAAAAAACTTTGTTTGTGCATGTCATTCCCTTTCATTTTTTATTACAATCAGTATCGTCAATGGAATGTCACCCTGAGGCTTTAAATAAGTGACATTCTTTCAACGAAAGCTTCGTGACAGCGATTGTAAAATTGACAAAAATGTATGAGGTTGTCAAACACTCTCAAAATGTCACGTGATTAATAAAAAAAAATTGGTTGTGCATGTCAATGCCTTGTATTTTTTATTACAATCAGTATCGTCGATGGAATGTCACCTGAGGCTTTAGACAAGTGTCATTCTTTCAACGAAAGCTTCGCGATAGCGATTGTTAACTGACAAAAATGTGTGAGATTGTCAAGCACTATCAAAATGTCACGTGATCAATCCCTTACATCTAGAGCCTCGAGAGTGCTTGGGTACCCAAATACAATGAAAAAAAAGGCGTTTATTTTTTTCGTGACACCAACGACGTAAACTTCCGCACTAGAGACACATGCGATGCGACTATGTGAAACTGATGCGGCAATCATTTTACATGGCCATAATATTTTATTGAAAATCTACAGTTACCTGGTCAGGTGCTTGACAAATATCCAATTAGGCTATGAGTGCAGAAATGAGCTGATCATAGTAAATTACAATGTATCATTCCGATGACACTACAATTAATTACACGCAGTGAAAACCAGTAGGGAATAATAATTACAATCCTTATTAATTGCTTCAACGAGACGAGTGTTGGAAGATGGAAATATCCCGTAAACTGGAATTTCCGGTCGCTCATTCAGATTATATCCTTGTTTGTTTCTTGCCCATTATTATCGGTGTCTAATCTTTAACTTTTCAAGACAATTTTATTTATTTATTTAACTGCGACATGATAGCAAATATATCTTGCAAACTTCGGATAGCACGGATATGAAAATTTATATCTGTCTGGCTTCCTTGAACTTTGACCAATAGACATTCTAGCAGCTTTATTGATGATATTAAAAATTCAATCGTTTTGGAGTTGACCAAGTTTAGTAAGCACATGTCAATTCCACACATTTCAGACTTTATGACAATCGTTGCCTCTGCTAGAAGATTGATTTGAAAAATTATAGTTACCACTGTATCAGTATCAGCTCAGAGTTTCGATTACACCTTGTTGATTGCAATAGGTTCACGAAATATTTCATAAGAATTCAACATAAATACCCAGCTGGAAAACATTGCGGATTAATATATATGTTGTGGGCTGCACCGCATTGCGGAAATACTCTGACACCGCTTACATATATTTAGTATGAACTTTCGCAAATTACGAGACTGGCGCACAGCACTTTTTGTATTATGAAGTGCGACAGCTAGCTAGGTATCCTAAATTGCAAATTTATGATTCGCATGTCACCTTCTATATCTTATTTAATATGTTCGACTACATTCCAGTAGACGATATTAATTGTTGTTGTAATGAATATACAAAGTCATCATCATCATCATCATCATTTCAGCCGAAAGACGTCCACTGCTGGAAATCCTCAGCCTTCCCCAGGCGTGTCACAATTTCCGATCCCGTGCGACACGCATATAGCGCATTCCAGCGCATAGTACTGTGGTTTTATTCCAAATTTTAGTTTTTTTTTGTTGAACAAATGAATGCCACACAATTCATATTTTCGAATTCAATGCTCTCTAATTTTTCAAATCCATGATCTCATTTCGTTTTGCAGGATGTTGGTAGTTATCTTTGATATCGAAAAGTAACTTGTAATAATCCAGAAAACACAGTTTTTTATGTATTTTATACGAGACGTAAGACGTTAACACTTTACTTTACCTAGCGCCTTAAAAGCCACATTATTTCAATATATTAATTTTATTTTATTTTGTGCAGGTTGTATAATCCCCCAACGGTATATCCTCGGCGTGATGGGCCTGCTCGGAGTATGCAACGCGTACACGATGCGAGTCTGCCTCAACCTCGCCATCACACAGATGGTCAACCGCACCCGAGGCGGTGGATCAGATTACATCGACCCCGATGCCTGCCCAAGCGACGATCTTATTAATAACGTTACTACTATTGTTGCTCCGAAACCTGTAAGTATCAGAAAGCATTTTTAAATACTTACCTAGGTGAATTGAAAGTAGGCAATGATACACTGGCCTTCGAAACTTAGTATCACACTTTTGAAATTGCAGTTTCTTCTAAACCATAGAAGTCAGAGTTTTGAAATAAAAAAAGTTTTATAGAAAATTTCATCAACTTCCTTTGAAATTATAGTTTGCATATATTATTAATTTTACTGAGACCTTTAATTATTATTATTGTTTATACTCATTCACTTTATTTACATTTCTTACCAGAGTATTGAAATCATACAAACATATTAAAAAAAATTAGGTCCTTATTATTCTCGGCTTTCGCGAAATTCCCGTCATTCGAGACCAATATGTCAACAATTATTTCATGCATCTCGATTCTTTCCACCACAATAGACTTTTAATTGAGGATGAACCGATCCCAATATAATTTGATGCTACTAATACCATTATCGAGAATTGATTTGAGCATATATACCTAGTAGTACAGCACTTCCTTTTTCACAAGGAGGTATTTCTGAGCAAGTGGCTGATGGATAATCCTTGCTGCAAGGTTGTGACTTATGCAATTACTATTATTATGTACCTATTAAATCTTACAAAGAAAAATGCATTACCTTCGAATACTCAATATACATGATAGTAATGCATGCTTCTTTGTAAGATTTAAAAGAGTAATTTTAGCAGAAATGACGCCACATACATAAAATGACTTTACCTACTTAGATGGTATAGGTATTTTAGATGACGTTTTACAATTAATTTCTACTGTCCTTCTCAACTGTGTATTACTGAGTATTGTTAACATCCTCTTCTAGGTAATTCTATAGGAAAAGCCGTTACTACAAAATTTTCCTCATTAGTAGAGTAACGACTTTATTTCCCATTTTACCCTTTAAATGAGTTTAAGGATAGAGTTTCATGACGTCGATTTAGAAATTGCGATCAAAGTTTTAATCACCCACTAATCACTTTCAGTGTTGGGTCATTATTTTATGATCCCTTTCGGGACTTGCCGTTTGCTTGATATTGGTAAACGTTATAGATATAATATTTTACTAGTTTTTGTACTATATTTTAAAACTGACACCAGTCTTGTCAACTACTAGTTACTAATATACTCCATCTTGGTAACTAGTATTGGGTTGTGGAGGTGAGATAAGCAGCCACTCCATGTACATAAAATACTGGTATTCAAGTGCATTTGGTTAGGCTAGAAGCTGATCCCAATATAGTTGAAAAAAGTATAGGCAGATTGATTGATATTTTACTAGTTTCTGTCTGGGGCTTCATCCTCGTGAAAATCGAGTATTGTAGTATCCCACGAGGGCGTACTACAGAGATAAAAAGTATCCTATGTTGTAATCGAAATTCCATCTTAATCCAATCAGATGTTAAATCGGGGTTCACAAAAATACACACTATCATAATTAAAATATAAATAGGAAACAGGATTTTATTTTTATCCAAATGTAGTATCGACCCACAAGATCCTTTCCCCTACGATATCCTAGACTCTAGAGTAAACATTAGTATTGCAGCCACCCTTAGGATGGCTCAGCTAAATATCAACTTGCCTCGCTTGACTGGATGGAACGCAGAGCTAAGAGGCTTATTGGCGACGTTAATTTGGTGGATGCCAAGGTGCACAGCTTGGCTCATCGCCGCAAGGTTGCGTGCATGTCGGTGTTCTATAGACTGTACTTCGGTTAGTGTGGTCAAAAACTCCAGGACATCATCCCACCGACTTCTTTTATCATCGGACATCTAGACGCACTGCAAGTTACCATCCTTAACTAGTTGCCATTTCACTAATTCGCACCAACCACTTCCAAACACCCTTCATGATGCACACAGTCAAAGAGTGGAAGTCACTACCTGCGTCTGTTTCCGAACGCATTCAACCTGAATCTCTTCAAAGTTAGAGTGAACAGGCTCATTCTGGTTAAGTTCGCTCCATCGTCAACTTTGTCTCTGTCACCTCTGACCTAGGATAGAGTCAAGAGCAAACCCATAAAAAAACCGCTAGAGCAAATTATGTTCTAACTAAAGTCGACGGGCGAACAGGCTGTCATTAATTATGTCCTATTAAAATACTAAAGCTCCACACTTTGTAGCTGCACTAGGAGACTTTGTTCATTTCTAGCTGCCCAGGGATACCTAGTTCAGAAACGTAATTGATACTCAGTTAACGAGTTCGAACATAAATCTTATGGAAATTTATTTAGTCTCGGTGACCAAAAGGTACAACTATATCGGCGCCAAGTTGCCAGTCTGTCGGTTTTTTACCGGTTACATTTCGATCGGGAGTGTGCGATGGAATTGCATGAACTAATGCCTCCTAGCCCGTTCCATCATCTGACTTCACGACGTACGGCGATGCGACATCGGTACATGGTGGACATCCCATCCATACACACCATACGTTTTGGGAATACTTTTATTATGCGTAGTGGAGGAAGGAGTGGAATTCCCTGCCAGAGTCTGTATTTCCTGATAGCTACAACCTGGGAGTCTTTAAGTAAAGAGTGAATAGGTTTCTTCTAGGTAAGCGTGCTACATCGTCGACCACATCATCGCTTACCATCAGGTGAGATAGTGGTCAATCGCGAGACTATCAATAAAAAAAAACTATAGTTGAAAAGCAAGGGGATCATGGTACTTTTTAGTAAAGAGAGGGAAATAATCTCAAAGCTCATAGGCGATGAGACGTCGCTTGCCTGTCGGTCTTGTCAGATCAAAAAGACCGACAGGCTTCGGAGACAAAGTGTGGCAATCTCTGTGTTCCCTACGAATTTTATTGTAACCCCGTCAGCCTTCAAAGCAAAATTAAACAGGCATCTTTTGGGCTCACTTTTTCCATCGGAAACCTCTTCGGTTTTTGGTTAGCATCAGGCGAGATCAAAGTCAACAGCATGTTTATTTACACTATATAATATATTATAATATATATATATGAGAAATAGCGAAAAGCACTCAAAGGAATCATGAGACCGATTTTGTTGAAAACTAAAACGGAATCATTGGATTTTTGAAAAATCAATATTCGTTACTAGGAACCGAACCCGTTTACTATGAAAAAAAACACGTGCTATATTATTACAGCATTCGATAGTGTCGCAATTCTGGGCAGTAATGACTGACGGCAAACTTAAGGAAAGGGTTTATTTTTAACAAACAAAAATGTAACTTTACATATAGCTACATTTTAAGAATAATGTAGGATACTTTTTTTCCCGAAAACATAACAGGTCCTGTGCGATAGGTAACGAGAGCGAAGCCGCGGGAAAAATGCTAGTCATTAATAAAAACGATTTCAATATCCATTGTGCAACTGCTTAAATAAAAATAAATAAACAAACAAATATTTTATTTTGGACCAAACATTTGTACATCCAAATATTTCTGTGTCTATTTATGTGTTCTGTATATTTGAATCTGAATCTCGGAAACGGCTCCAACGATTTTCAATTGATCACAAACCTGCCAAACTGCGTGACAGTTATTCAGCAGGAAATGTTACGTTATTCCCATGAACTTCTTAACTAGGTCCCATGGGAACTCCTGACGGGTCAATAAACATGTCAGTCTTCGTTGTCATTGTCATTGTCAACTGTTGTTTGCGCAATAATGTAGATTATTTATTGTTGTCAATGATTTAATAGTGGTCACTGTACACTAATGGATAATGGTCATTTGATCTTTGCCACCACTTCCTTTTCTAGGAATTAAAAATAATTATTGTTGGTCAGATGTTTAACATATAAATAAGTCCTTGGTTGCGTTTCTGTATAACTATTATAATGTGAGAACATGAGACCTTGCAACAAATAAACCATAACAACATCCATGAATATTAGTTATAGATCACTCTGAATTATACAATAATTCAGTGTACTTATATCATAAAACAAAATTAGGCTTTGGCCCTTATTTGTAAGTGCCAATAAGTACTATTTTTTATATAAACATGCAATTCTAGACTATTGCTTGAGTCACCGTTCAGTTGACATTGACAATGAAGTAAAAACGAATATAATATATATATGTATATATATAATATATAGATATATATATTATTAAATGGGTAAAGTATAATGCTTAAAGTAACACGTGGAGGGACATTCAAATACTTAACCATCACATCACCATTTAATTTACGTAAACATACATTAAAATATTTTAACAAATAATGCTGTTTATTTCAAAAGACTGCGACAGGAGAGTTGGATGAGAAGAGTCACAATGTAAAATATAATAAAAGTTATAAAGGCTATAAAAACTTAAGTAAATTATATAAAAAGACAATGATGAAATGTAAAATTATTAATTGCATATCAATTTATTTCTCTCATTTATATACCTTTTTTACATCAGAAATACTGACTGCACAGCAAATTCATCAGAGCGTACAAACGTTATTTACACACATTATTATAACAAAATAATTCCAAGAGCAAGTGAAGCGAGCTCGAGAGCTTAGGGCACCCTGATACGGAAAGGTTGATTCGCAGTCCTCCCTCCTATCATCCCCTTCATGTTAGGTTACTTTATATCCTGCAGACAGAAATAGGAGCTCCGCAATTGTTGCTAAAATAATAATATTTTGAGGAAACTATTTTGCTGTGCAATCTGTATTTTTGATTGGAATTCAGATTATTTTTTGATACAAAATGCATTCTTTTTATTTACGTTTAAATACTACCCAAAAATATTTTATAAATCAATGTTACATGCTCGCAGAATAGTAGAAAGTTAATGCTCTGTCACTAGCATTTTAATTTAATACAAATATTTATCCCTCATTTAAAGCCATTATTGTGCATGAAAGAAAACCACATGTAGGAACAAAATACATTCAAACATTGTGATTTATTATTATAATATAAACAGACGCGATGATATCATATAATACTCTGTTTCCATTTGAATGACTTCAATGTCCTTTAGTGAGTGCAAAGAGACTTTATTTTGCGAATTTGCATTTTAAAACCATTTAACTTTTTGGCACGGAACGTCTACGTTCATTATGCTTGCACATGTTCGATAAACAGTGTCTTGCACGGTTATTTCAGTTCGTATGATATACTATGTTAGGGACCTTCTATAGCTAATACTGTTGATTCTATTTTGTTGGTTATTTGTAGACGAAACGCAATATTTTAAACGAAAAAACAATATATTACGGGTACTTAACGCGATGATTTCGATTTTTGATTTCCCGTGATATATATTGTTTTTCATTTATGAAACGCGAAAGTTTTAAAGTTAATTTTGT
The DNA here is from genome assembly GCA_947562075.1 of Orthosia gracilis. Classification (NCBI taxonomy): domain Eukaryota; kingdom Metazoa; phylum Arthropoda; class Insecta; order Lepidoptera; family Noctuidae; genus Orthosia; species Orthosia gracilis. The sequence continues at coordinate 5,085,461 of OX387269.1, forward strand.
AAACGGTTGTTACCTATGAATGCTTAGTTGTTATTTATTCATTAATTACAAAACATATTGCGCATGCTATTTCTTTTTGCGTTATAATACGGAGAAAACGATTTTTTCCAGATATATGTATACCTAGCTAGATCGATTTTTGCCCCCGAAAACTTCTATACTGCAAATTTTTTCGAAATTGTTAGAGTCGTTTCGGGGAACGTGAGTATAAATATAGGTACATACAAATATTGCTCGTTTAATGGGATAGGATAGGATTCGGGGTCGGTGCGACAACGCTTCTACTCTTACGACCTCGTACTTCCAAACTTTTCTATTATTCGGTATCTCTGTAGGTATCCCTTTTCTAGACATCATCTTTCACACATTCCACCCACCGTTCCTTTGGTCTTCCTCCACATATAAGCCACCCATGTAATAAACACAACTAAAGGCATAGATTAAAAATAAATGAATATAAATATGCATCGATTATTGTATTTTTGTATTACGGCGAAAATAAAATCATTGTTTCCCGATTTATACAAACACTTTAAAAAAAATATGTATTTAACTTTATATCTGCTAATCTTGTCATACGCATCGCATGCACATAAATGTTCTTTCATATGCAAACATATTTCCGCTCCTAAAAATAGCCGTGCATAAACTTGACTATTCAGTAAGAAACCCGTGCAACTTGAAGTACGCAACACATACTTACATACAAAATAACATTCAAAGGCGCGTTGGTAGTACGTGGGATAACTTACAGTATAATAAATAAATATTATTAGCATGCCATCCTATAATTAATAATCACCTCGAGTACCTTCAACGATACCGACACACCGACCTTAAATTATGCTAAAATGGCGGAACAGATTACCAGGAAGGTATTAAAAATAGATTAGTTTTGCTTGACGCTTATGCACTGAGCGAGGAATGACGCAGGCTTTGCAACGTTTGTCATGTCTAACGAAGCTAGATTAAATTAATCTAAAGGTTCTACATAAGGTTTCAAATTGGAATCAGAGATATTGATAGAAGCAAAGTTTACAAACGTGTTGAAAACGAAAAGTCGAACATTTATATGATTTGCCAATCCGTTACCATTTTTTTGTTCCGGGCTGGAAAATCCTTATTGGATGCTCTCCGCCCTGGGGTTTTAGCGTGGAGAAATGCTCATGCATACTGCACTACCACGGGGAGATAGCGCATTTATGTGGGACTCTAACCCACTAAAACTCCACGGTGTCCTCCTGTGCCGCTTATGGCGGGAACATGGGAACGCGTTAGCATACAACCGCGAACCCGCCGCGGCTGGCCGTCTCCGGACCCTCCTCTGGGGTTTACCCCCCATCACCGGCGCACCAGAACACACTGTACGCCGTGACCACCCCAGGGACCAAACCAGCACATGGGCACCAGACGACCCCGTGTATGGCACCCTTGGTTCCCCTGTGACGGGTCAGTACAGTGGCCCCGCCACCTACCACTTTTCGGCGGCAGGGGATAGGGAGAGCGGCCAACGCTATACCGACACTCCTCCTCCCCTGCGGCCCCATCGCGTCCGCCATCAAACGGTGGCGACCCCGCGCAGGCCGCGGTGGGTAGGGCGAGCGGCGCCCCGTAATACCGGTACTCCTCTCCCGCCGCGGCCTCCAACCCTCAGCCTTGATGCCTACTGTACCACATCGCGGCCCGCCTCAGTTGCGATGGCGCCCATACGCCACCGCAACCTACTTATTGGCCGCTACGTCGTCGGCTTGTCGGCAAAAGCCCTGACGAGCGGCCCCTCCTCGGGTTCCTCTTCGCTTCACCGTGGTTGCCCAAGCCACGGTTACTGAGCCCCCCCGCCTCAACAATGCAGGAACCCACCGGGGGGGGAACGTACGATCCTGCCGCAGCCTCCGGCTAGTGCCGAGCCCGAATTCGTGCGAACGAGTGCCGAACTTGGACAATATGATCCCAATTTCGTGATCCATCTCACATAGCACGTCAGTTATCTATACTACAATGTATGCTTTCTTTCCAGTATGCGATCTTCGATTGGGATGAAAAAACACAAGGATTAATCCTCAGCGGCTTCTACTACGGATATGCAGCAACTCAAGTACCGGGAGGCTACTTAGCTGAAAAATTCGGAGGAAAATGGACCCTCGGTGTTGGACTGCTAAGTACGGCAGTGTTCACCTTCCTAACCCCTGTTGTGATTAGAGCTGGTGGGGCAACATGGCTGTTTATATTGAGAATTTTGCAAGGAATGGGAGAGGTAAGTTTTATCGAGATATATTAATTTATGGTTATAAAGAATATTGATAGAACAAATAGGACCTGAATAGATTTTGAAATTATAGCAGCACCGAAATAATATATGTCTTCGAAACTTGGATTAGCTACGATAGGATATCGCTCTATAAAGAATAGCTTACCAATTTTAAATATTAAATATGATGGTAACATTTCTTGAACTAAATGCAACTAATGCGTTAGATCGACTGCCGTCTTTATAATCTCTAGTTAAACTGTCAATTCTATTTAAATGTATAGACATCGTATTTATTTCTGTACGTATCCTCTCGCGGCAAAAATGGGTCAGTTTCATTATCTTTTTTATTATTCTCGGCTACAACTTATCAGTTTTACAGAGGAATGGCGTGCGGAAAAAATATGCTAATTATTTATTCAAGATGAAACACAAAAGCAATTTGTTTTCAACCGTTAAAAACTCCTTGACCTACTTTTCCGTCCTTATTTTTTCGCAGTAATTAAGATTTTAATGTTTATTTTTGCCCGAAATTGTGATGAATTTTATATTAAACCTAGAAAAAATACGCTTTTCTAGAGATTTATCCGAATAGATATATTTCCGTATAGATATATCCGTATATTAGAAGCCTATGAGACTTAGAAGCCTCATAGGCTTCTAAGTCTTACTTAAACTGTATGTCTGGGGTTGTTGGGTCTTGATAAAGATTTAAAAAAAGAAAACAAAAACACAAAAACTTTGTACTCTAAGTTATGTATTAATACAGAAATGAGGCGGCCCAAAATTGTTTGTGGAAATTCATGGAGTAAAATAACAGTTCAATCTTGAATCCTTTTACGCCTCTTTATGTTTTCAATCGCTAAGTTATAAATATTATTTAATCTCTAAACTAAGAAATAACAGAAATCAAAAGCGCTGTCACTAGGCTACAGTAACTAATCTTTGAGTGCCATAGTGTAAATTGTAATAAACGAGGTAACATACTCGTAAGTATTATCGACTCTTGACTCTATTAGTCCCACGTCATGCTCAATGAAAAATGCATTTGCATTGTTATTAAATTTATTTTATGCTTTTCCTCACTTTGTGCTATAAAATTGTGAAGCAAATGTTCTTTATTGTAACATTTTTATAATTTATGTTATTAACTTGCGTCCAGTCCCTGCTTCGCCTGGTTTTTACGACTTAACAGAACATTGAAGTTTCTGTATGATACATTATATTATGGAAGTTTAATATGAATGGACATAATATTAAACATAAAACCTTCCGTAGCAAATTTACCACACGATGGTGAGAACCACATCTAAATCCGTTTCTAAATACACAATGGATATTGATACGGCTTTTAACGTTATTAAGAAAATGTACCCAGGAAAGTTTATACTTATACTCAATGGTGAAGGAGCATTTCCTTTCAGTCAAATTAGTCTTCTCCATTCTCTGTGATATATTTGATATTGATTAGTATATTATATATTATTGTATGAATGTATTTTATGCTATTATGTCTAAGTATTATTATTTACGATGTATTGTTTGACAACCCTAAATTCATCTCCTCTCGTTCAGTCCATTCAAATGTGTCTGTAAGAGATTGCCCTGTGCGATAAAATTGCCCATTGTAAACTTGCTTTTGTTTGTCCTGTACATATATTTTTGTGGTGTACAATAAATAATATAAAAAATAAATAAATAATATTTAAATGGTATAGCACAACAATCTCAACATTTTGACATGTCTCCACCACCACATTAGTAAGTAGTACGCCCATGCGAAGCAATGGAGCTAGTTTTTCTTAACTAAAGTATTATAAAAAAGGTACTCCATTACCTGAGCGTAGTCAATCATCACCATCAACATCATCACCAGCATTTTAATGTTCCCACTGCTGGGACACAGGCCTTCACTCATAAAGAGGGAATGGGCTATAATCCACCACGCGGGCCCAGTGCTGATTGGTAGATGTCACAGGTCTTCGAATTTTTGGTTCTAGGACATGCCGATTTCCTCACGATGTTTTCCTTCACCGTCTTGAGAGCAGTGGTGACGAAATAATTTACAAAAAGTAAATCACCGGCCTGGGTTCGAACCTACAACCTACAACTTGTATGTCGTGGCCGTTACCGCTGGGCTCCAATAGTAGCACAAAATGGAAAATCTTAGTTTTCTAATGCAGTGGTCCATGAATGAAATCGATTCATGAGCGTCATGGGTGACGAGTTTCATTCAATCTTGTATGCACTGGTACATATGTGCAGTGTAGATTCATGTAGGTAGGTACAGGATGGCCCGTAGATCCAAACAATTGTTCTAGTATTTTCAAGGACATTCCGAAAACTCCGTAATGTTGTATCAAAATTTTATGCCACAGTGGATATACAAACGCAACGCCTGTTGCTTAAATTTTGGCAAACAATAACAAAACATCGGTTTAAAAGAAAGATTTTTATCTCCGCCCGATTTGTAGCCGTCAAATTGCCTAGTGTCCATATATATTGAGATACCACTGCAAAAATTTGCAGGTAGTTTCGTTTTTATGAAACTTGATTTTTATGAATGATTCTTGACAGTAGAATAGATTACTACCCGCATCTAACCGCAACTACATAGTTTCACTTTTTTTTTCGTAACTCTACCCTACACTAGGAAATTCTCATCATCAACTAGGTCTCAGTTAACCGCCCATTATGGGTTTAAACTGGCAACCCAAAGCTCGTGGCAAACTGTAACCGACAACCTTATTTTTTTCCTATTTTTTAACCGACTTCCCAAAAAAGAGGAGGTTCTCAATTAGGATGTTTCGATTTGTTTACGTATGTTCGGGCATAACTCCGCAATATATAAACGGATTTGCAAAATTATTTTTTTGTTCGAAACAAGTTTGTTCCGATATGATCCCATTTATTGAATTGGTAAATAAACACAGAACAGAACTCTTCAATAAATGACGGCTAATCTCTCGGGAATGCTGCAATCGCATGTCTGTTTATTTTTTACACCATTTCATAACATACCATCACGCCAGTAAGATCTAAACGGAAACGCAGATGTGACAGTTCACCCTGGCACACTCAAATTTTACCGGTTATGTTCAAGTTACATGTTTTTCGGGTAATCTATTCTGGCATCACTCTGTGGGCATCACAGGTACTATAGAACTTGTCCATTATGTACCACTAAAAAGTGAATAGTAAAAAAACTTTTATAAAAAAAAAACAACCGACTTCCAAATAAAAACATTACAAAGTGAAAAATAACTTCAATTTTGGAAGTCTCTGTTCTTGTTTTTTGACACCGACATCCGAATTTGAAGTTATTTTTCTCTTTGTAGTGTTTTTATTTTGAATTCTGTTGTATTTTTTTTATTAAAGTTATTTGCTGCAACAGTTTAATTCAAATGCCGTTACATTCACTTGATAAATTTTTATATTAGAGGTTAATTATCAAACATAAATTTTAATTAATTTAATTTAGATTATTTCGCCTAGATATTTCCAGGTTACCCTGCAGCAATCTATTCTACTACTTAACAAGTATCATTCACGAAAATTAAATTCAATCAAAAACCCTGATACCTACAGACTTATGCAGTCGGATCTTAGGCTAATAGAAACTGTCATAAATGATTGAGCTTGATACATACTATACGACAGACATAGATCTAAGTAGTTGACGCGATTGTATGCACTTCGCGTGCCAAAAAACGGACTAAAGTTACGACAAATGATCGTAATCTGAGCTTTTCATTTAGCATTATCGGCACCAGAAATCCACCAAAATCTAGAAAAATGCCTTTTTATGCCATATTGAACTGTAAAGAATGTATAGAAAAAGTTGGCCGAGGCATTAGAAATGTTTTATTTTATTGGTAAGTAAATTTGTTTTTATATTGTTTGTGAAAAAGTGGCACGCTCGGTTTTTATACAGATGGAGGGAATTGCGTTATCTATTTAAATGTATGTCTGTGTACTATACCATTGTGTGAAACTGCTCTTGTGTTAAAACTTACTACAAATATTCCCCTCAAGTTCAATAATATGCCTTTGAGAACTATCAGGTTAAAAGAGATTAAAATACCATTTTAATAAACACTATATGCAATAATAGTCCACTACAACAGAACAGAGTTGTATGTGTTTAAGCTCTGGTCGACTTTTCTAGCTTTAATTAAACATTTGTCTGCCCTCTCTGCTTTGTCTTTCACGGAATGAATTGAATTTCAAAGGAAAAACTAGAGCATGTTTAGTCACGAGCTAAATCTACAAAGAAAGATTCTCAAGTCTTTAGAAAGGAGTTGATACGCAAGTACGGTACTGCCATTGGATAACATAGAGCTTTAAACAAAGAGATGAAAGCAGGACAATATAAATTTAATGTTTTTAGACGCAAAATGCCGAGTGAAGCTGGAATTTCGCACGTGTTTTGTGGTTTCTTTGAAAAGCTAAAACTTGAACCCGTATATTAGGTACAAGTTGTGGTTTTACGTTTATGCTTATATTTTCATTTTCATTAATATAATGAATACGTAAACATATGATTCAGAACGATGATAATTTTCCGTTTTAAAATGGACATAGAAACTTAGAGAAAAAAGTACCTTTTTCTTATATTTTGTCACATTGCCTTGCAATTAAAGGTGACACAATTTTACGATCTGCATTCGCATAATTCGTCGACCACATCATCGCTTACCATCAGGTGAGATAGTGGTCAAGCGCAAGCCTATCATCAATAAAAAAAATAAAAAAAAATCTTAATATCTAAAAAATCGTGTGACACTAGTAGTCGCATTGTCTTTTTTTAGTTTGTTGAACAGGTGCTAAACAGTTCAGAGCATTAGATCAATAATGCTGTTTTTATTACGCCTGTAAAAAATAATCTTTTTCTTCATCAGGGTCCGACGATGCCTGCACTCATGATAATGTTGGCGAGATGGGTCCCTCCTCATGAGCGGTCGTTCCAAGGAGCGCTGGTGTTCGGAGGAGCTCAGATAGGAAATATCTTCGGCTCCTTTATGTCAGGAGCTTTACTGTCTGGTGGCAAAGACTGGGCTTATGTGTTCTACTTCTTCGGAGGTTTCGGTATCTTGTGGTTCTTGCTATGGGTAAGTACATTTTTCTACATATTTTTTTCGAACTAGCTGATATTTCAATAAAGAAAATGATTGCGAGAAAAATTAGGCTACAAGCAAAAGTACAAAGTATGTCAGTATTTTATTGAAAACCAAATAACAAAGCCAACGACATACGAGTAGTTGCTAACTAAAGATATAATCCTACAGAGACATATACAATGTGTCCTACAATTTTTTTTGGGATAATCACATATCTTTTAAGGGATTTTTCGTTAGTTTTTGCTTTTATTATTTGTTTATTATTATTCCGATAAAATGAAGTGTAATTTAGGACCTTAAAGTTTTATTGCTACGAAAAGTGACACAAGTACAACAACAAAAACTTATTACTTTTTCGCAGCTTGGGCAACTTTTTACTTAGAGAAAGATACTTGTACAACCTTCAAATGTCTGTATACATGGTATCTATAGATATGTAGTGATGCAGTATTGTATAGGCAGAAACATTCCCATAAATCCTCATAAAGAAGGGTGATCATATAACCACCATTCTAATAGTAGTTTATGCAATGGTCATATAATCGGGTTATTAAAACACGAGCGTGGGTTTATCACATGAGGCGAAGCCGAATGTGATAATGATATCACGCGAGTGTTTTAATACCTAATTACATGCCGTTGCATACACTACTTTATCTTCACTCATACAGTTGAAATAAAACAAAAGTAGAAACGGGAAAAATATGTGCTATGGCAAGCAATTTAGATTCTCATTGGGTATGACAGCGCAGCTCGCGCATCCATAGACACTACTACATGACACTACTTTTCTACATTAAGTCAATGAGCCTATACGCGTTAGTATATTTAAAAAGTAAAAGTGTGCTATAAAAATTAAAAAGTTATTTTATGATGCAGCTGTTCGAAAATAGAAGGAAAATGTTGTACTGTAATGGTTTTTTTTTTTAAATTCATAATTGGAACATTACGTTGCGAGTGTAGATAAAACAACTAATTATCAAAAAAGCCTAAACAAACTGCGTTGAAAAGCACCTTATTCACAGTCCCCGGAGTAACCAATAATATAATAAAAGAGGCTTTTGCAATAAATATATAGCTATTGACTAAAGCTGTGAATAAAATTAGTGAGCACGTAATCGGAACCGATAACGGCAAATTGCCGTGTCCCTTTCTGCACGGGAAAATTGATGGACGCTTTACGGCCGTGGCAATTTTATGACCACTTGTGGGATAATAATATGGATTAACGTTGAGTGATTGGCGTGGAGTGTTGACTGATGCTGCATCGCAGTGTTTATTGTTTGTTCCGATTTCTGGTTAGAACTTTTATTACTGTTTGTAATGTAGGTACTTTGTTAATTTGTGTTACATTATGTTTTATGACTTGAATACTCACTCAGCTTAAAAAGTCCAGCTCAGTAAGTAGGTTCGCCATAGCGGGCTTGCCATAGCGGGCTTTCAGCCTCTCAAATCCCCAGGTCCGGATGGTATCTACCCAATACTATTGCAAGAAGGGGCATCTGTTTTGATACCCCATTTAAGTAGGCTCTACAGAGCCTGCATAGCCTTTGGTTACGTACCCAAGGCATGGAGAGAGGTCAAAGTCACCTTCATACCGAAGGTGGGCAGACCGACTTATGAAGAAGCTAAAGCTTACAGGCCCATCAGTCTATCATCCTTTCTCTTAAAACCTCTGGAGAAACTGGTAGACAGGTATTTAAGAGAGGGACCACTTAAAGTATTCCCTCTACATAAACTACAGTGCGCCTACAGCCCTGGCAAATCTACAGAAACGGCATTGCACTATGTTGCAAGTCGAGCCGAGGCTGCGCTAGAGGGACAAGAGATATGTGTCGGGGCTTTCCTCGACATAGAGGGAGCCTTCGATAAGACTACATTTGAGTCCATACGCATTGCTGCTAAGGAACATGGCATCAATGATACCACGTGCAACTGGATTGACTCTATGCTGAGAAGCAGAATAGTCAGATCGGAACTGATGGGAGACAGACTTAGCGCTAAAACAACAAGAGGTTGTCCGCAAGGCGGAGTGCTGTCACCATTATTGTGGTGCTTGGTAGTAGACTCGCTACTTACCAAACTCAATACCGGACCATTCTATACAGTAGGCTATGCAGATGGCATAGCTATAATGGTTAATGGTAAATTCCCGAACATAGTCTCTGGATTATTACAACAGGCATTGAGGATGACAGAGGAATGGTGTACAAAGAACCACCTCTCTATCAACCCAAGCAAAGCAGTCATTATTCCATTCACGAGGAAGCGACAACTAGGAAACCTAGGAGAGCCCTCCCTCAATGGAATAAAGCTGCCCTGGTCCACCGAAGTTAAATATCTTGGTGTAACGCTTGACAAAGAACTCAGGTGGAAAACTCATGTGGAAAATATTACGACAAAGGCCTTACGAGTGTTCGGCATGTGTCGTTCCACCTACGGTAAAACTTGGGGGCTAAAGCCCAAAGTGATGCTATGGCTGTACCGGACAATGATAATACCTATTATCACATACGGCAGTATAGTGTGGTGGCCAAGAACAAAGCTTGCCTCGTGCAAAGTGCCACTCACCAGGTTACAAAGAACAGTGTGTCTCGGCATCACGGGTGCTTTCAGGACAACACCTACGGCAGTGACTGAGAGATACCTCAATATCCCTCCGCTGCATATGATGGTTGAATTCGAGGCAAGGAAGACATTACATCGTCTTGCTGATGCTGGACTATGGGATGCCTCTAAGCCAAAGACTAACCATACAAAGTTCGATGTAAATGAAGGCCTGGATCGGGTAACAAGCATGATATCCGATAAAATGCAAACTATGTTTGTGTTTGAAAGGTCTTTCAAGGTCCAAATCCCTACAATAGAGAACTGGACGAAGGGACTAGATCCACCAGAACAAGATAGTCTGGTGTGGTACACTGATGGATCCAAAATGGAATCAGGTACAGGAGCGGGAATATTCGCAAAAGGTTACAAATGTAGCAAAAGCTTAGGTAATATGGCAACTGTATGCCAAGCAGAAACATATGCCATAATAACCTGTGCTCAAGAGAATATAGATAGAGGCACCAGAGGTAAATCCATATATATTCTTAGTGACAGTCAGGCTGCACTCAAAGCCATGGCATCCTACAAAGTGGACTCCGGACTTGTTCTGGATGCTATCCGGACCCTAAACAGGCTTGGGAAGCATAACAGGGTAAGACTGATATGGGTCCCTGGGCACAAAGGAATCCATGGCAACGAAGTGGCAGATGAACTGGCAAGAGAGGGCTCAGCAAATGATTTTGTAGGCCCAGAACCATGTGTAGGCATCTCGACGTGTCTCGTAAAAGCCGCATTTAGGGAGTTTGCAGATCACAGACAACGAACAAACATATTGGCTGTCTAGTACCGGTCTACAACACTCAAAGAAATTTCTAGGCTCTACTTTCAAAGCCCGGAAATGCATTTGGAATATGAGCAGGGGGCAAATCCGCTACCTGCTTGGGGCCTTTACTGGGCACTTTGGAACCAACGACATGCTCATGAAGATGGGTCTGGCCGCGACACCCATGTGCAGGTTGTGTGGGGAACATACGGAACGCATGGAGCACCTTCTGTGCACATGCGATGCACTGGCTGGTAAGCGAATGAGTCTCCTAGGGGTTGAATATCCAAAACCGGAAGACTATAGTCTCATATCACCTAGTCTCGTTGTAAAACTCATGAAAAGAGTTTTCAACGAGATTGGGGAGGAGTAAAGTATCTAGGGGACCACAATAGATCCCAATGGGTCGAAGTGTCCGAGTTATTTCTCGGCCCCTCCACAAGATAAGATAAGATAAGTAGGTTCTAGAATCATTAGAGGTAATCAATAAAATTAATCACTTTGTTTTTACTCCGTTTCATTCGTCTTTTTTTTTTAAATCTATCACTCTCATCACAGCTGAAACTTTTTTTCCCAAAACCACGACTAGGCACCAACGAATCTCAGTTCTCCTGTCATATTGCGTGAAGGTAAAATCAAAGTCCATTCTGTTTTAAAATTACTTTTTTATTATTTTCAGAGTATGTTATGCTACAGCACCCCAAACAGCCACCCGTACATATCTAAGAAGGAGCTCACGTACTTAAACAACAATGTAACAACTGCTGAGGGCATTAACAGCAAAGATCCGGTGCCCTGGAAGGCGTTGCTGCGGTCAGCACCAGTGTGGGCGCTTGTTTGGGCTGCAGTAAGTACCAATAATTTGCCTAGCCTTTTGCCCCAACTATGTTGGGGCCCTCTTCCTATCTTTTCTGGATCTTCATAATTAATATTAATTTTTTAGCATTCAGTGAGTTGAAGTGAATGGCAATACATTTCCCGGGTTTGTAGTAGGAATGGGGGTCCTACATGGCTCAATTCTTGGTTCATATTTTTTTCTCGTTTATATAGATGAATTGCCTTACAGTAACGATAATCTTTATATTGTATTGTCTACAGAAAACACAAATAAACACACACATTTTATTTAAAATCACACGACAGCAGCTATTTATTGACGATGTAAATAATGCTCTTGCAAAAGTAGATAACTTGTTTAATGTAAATAATCTACCTCTAAAGGATACTATGAGTGATTTATGTATATCACAAAGTATCTTTTTTTTTAGATAATGCGTGGGGATGACTTACATAGTAGGTATGTTTTTATGTACAAGATAATAGTGGAAAAAATTCTACATCTTCAAAGTATTTTCGAGATGTCTGGTGGTAGAACACTTTTATCTCGTACATAAAAATAATCACAACATAGCTATGTAGGTGATCTAATCAGAATATATGTTATTTTGTGAGTGTTTATTTTACCCATTTCGATTGTTTTTTCGTAGTTATTTAAGTAATTGGCGCGTTGACAAAATACAGAACAAATTATGATGTTAGAAAGCTTTGCCCGCGTGACTCTTCCGTAAACATTCAGACATCTAAAAATTCAAACACAAATTTCACTCAGATAACAATCAATGAGAAGTTAGTAGGATAGTTAAATGTTAAAATAGTATAAAAAATTATTTATGTACTATTTTACATAATTTATGTCCAATGATTTGTAACGGAATTTGCATATAATCTTCGAACGCAGAATCCATTGAGGTAACAATAATTATTACAAAAATAGCATCAAAACTATGACGAACGCGACGCGCAAAGTCTGAGACCACAGGCACAAATACGTTAAAAGCGATAACAAACCACAAATGGTTAGTCACTTATGCCCGTTTTCACTATCACTTGGCAAAACCTAAATGGATGTTTAAATATAATTGAACCTTTACAAAGACTTTTATTAAATAAAGTCGCACAAACGTTTATTTAGGCTTTCAACTAGATGTCACATAGTGTTAGTGAATCTGCAGCCTAATTTTGTAAACAAACTTACAATTATTATTGATTATATATAAAAAAATCTATTGAAACTAATTTATTTTATTACGTTATTTACGTTGTTTGAAAGACGAATATAAAAATATTCGCACACTATTGTCTACATTTTTCCTTTTCACGGGTTTGTCAGGTAGAAATTTCAGTCCTTTGTACTCTTTGTCTTGATGTATTGTGTTTAATTGTTAAATAAATAAATATTTTTTGTTATTTTTAATCAAAATAACTAAAATTAAAGTAAATTAATACCCCAGATCACACACTAAGATTCTCTTTATCGTGAGATCTTGTCTCTTTCAGTCCATAAAACATTTGATAATTAAACATAAAAAACTTTTATACAAAAAAAAACAACCTTTAAGTGGTACATACTGAACAAGTTCCATATAGTAAGGTACCTATAATCGCCACAGTGATGCCAGAATAGATTATCCGAATAACATGTAACTTGAACATAACCCGTGTAATGCGAGTGTACCTGGGTGAACTGTACATATATGCGTGCCAGTTTAGAGCATACTGGCGTGATGGTATGTTATGAAATGGTGTACACAATAAACAGACATGCGATTGCAGCGAGTTCTGTTGTATATCTTCGAAGTTCTTCATCAGATCTTTGGAATAAATTTCTTTCGTACAAAAAAAAAATATTTTGCTAATCCAAAAATAAAAAAATATATTAACATCCGAATTGACAACTTCCTCCTTTTTGGAAAGTCGATTATAAATAAGAATTACAATACAACGATATGCAGCCTCCTCAAGGTTAAGGTGACTGTGAGTAAGTGACGAAATTGTAGTCAAACAAAACTATTTTATTTCACATAAACCTTCGTGGGCACTTATGAAACGACAGAATTTACACGATTCTTATTGGTCGATTCCTGTGGAGAAGATCTCTACGGGATGTAATAAAAAGAATCGGATCACTTACTTATCAACGTATGATACCTATTTAGTTTGTTTTTTTTTAATAATCTCGGAGTAAGAGAATGAAAAAGGAGCAAGAATAACTTAAAACATACCTTCATATTAATAAATTCGCTCGTTGTTTAATCACTCCGTCATAGGTGAGACCTTGACTGTATTATAAAACAGAAACATATTATAACAACAAGACAGAAAAGAAGGCAGAATTTACAGTCAGTACAAATCGCGGTTATTATTTAATTCATCAACTTGCTGTAAACCCCAGCTCTGCTCTCTTGGAACCCCTCAGAAACCATGCACTTTTTCGGGTAGCCTACGATACTCAACAAGAAGATAAATCGTAATGCTTTCTATCTTAATATCGTAAATATATATATTATTTTAAAAACGTCGAGATGCATGCTAACCATCTAAACGGTGACAAGACATAAATAGCGAAAAGTGTAGGAGGTAAAGAAATAATGTGATAACACAACGCTGGTAATTTATTGCAAAAAATGGAGCATTTCATCAGTTTATTAATAATAATTGTTAAGTAAATGAACATTAAAAAAAAACAACCAAGTTCTGCATTTAGATACGTAGCGTCATTGTTATTTACCGACGTACAAGTAATACAAGTAAGATTTTTATAAGGTCTAATTAATAGGTACTACCGTTCATAACAATATGTAATAATAAAGAAAATAGACACAACACGTTTTTACAAAAACAGTAGTAATTATCATATAGGTGTTGTTTCTGCAGCGTCAAATTAAAAGGATATGGCAAAATAAAAACGATATATTTTGGGTGTTTATTTTTTTTCTCCACCTTAACGGGAAAGAAATGGGAAAGGCCTGTGTCCTGGAGTGGGACAAAGGAAAAGTTTAAGTTAGTCTTCTGAATGTTCTTTATGCTGCATTTAGCGCCCACGGTTTCTCGAAGGTCGTACATGAGTGTTGTTTATTAAATGATGCCTATTGATCTTGAAACTGCTTCGGATGTTGGCTTAGCCCTGTTATAAGTGAGTTGTACTTACGTATGCCTTTCTATTTCTTTTGTTTTGAGTGAATATATTTATGAAGTTGTAATGTAATGAACAATACTTATGACTATTTTTGGCACTTCGGATAAGTTCCTGTTATTGTTATCTTGCAATGTGCCTCCTCCTCTGACATTGTTTATCCAATTTTCTAAGGTTTTTAATTTACCAGGATAGGCCTCTTCTAAGAACTGCATTGATTTGGAGTACCATAGAAGTCTCCAACAAATGCTCTTAATCGATGCTGTCGAAATAGCTTGATAATTTTTCAATAACTTACTGCATCGATGGTTTCCGCAGGGCTAACCAATAGTCACATAACTTGCATACTCGCGTCTTTAAAAAACACATGACAGTAATATCTAACTTTACCTAATAACAAAACAACAATGCTTTTCCTCATTTTGGACACAATCACTAATAGGCATAATACAAAAGTAATTACATACGTAACTTTGTTTATTCCGCTAACCACAAGGTTACCATACTAATACTAGGATCAGCTCACACCGAAGCGCTACAAGACGCGAAGCGATGATGCACGCACTTTTCAAAGAATCGTTTCAAAATAGACCGCACGACCGTCCACTTACTTGCTGGTCATATCAAATCAAGCTGTTAAACAGAACTTATATTGACCTGAATGACCAAAGACGAGTCGTAGATAGTGTGGCCTGTAAGTAGCTAGTCAGTGAATCCACTTTTCAGGATAGGCACGACTTCACTGTTGAAGAAAACGAATAAGAAGAAGACAATACAGAACTTTATTTACTACACAGAAAGGTACACATTACAGTAAGAGAATCAAAACAAATGAAAACACACCAGCGGCGTCGCCTTGCACCTCGAGGAACAGCGGCAGTGTAACGCAGCGATGCTGTGCCCGTGTTGCGCCTCACAAGTTGGATAACGTCCAAAGAAGCTTCAAGTTGGCGCAGTTTTGATAGAAATTCGCGATCGAGTACGATTAAAAACTCGCACTAAGCCCACTTGCATCTTCAGGCATCGGCGCGTCGCTTCGCATTTTTGTGTGAGCTAACCCTTTCTATAGCTACCCTATTGACCTTTTGAAACCTCATGCTTTAACAAACTTAACCACATAATCAAATAGATTAATGGATCGGAGAGAGAATAAAAGGAAAACACTACCTGTATAAAGTAATAGTGCGGTCTTTGGGAAACATTCGATTTTCCTTCCCAAACAAGATTTGTCGGTTTATGTGGTGGTTGGTAGTCACAAATTTTGATGTTTTGATCTGCCATGTCTCAATTTGGCTTTGAAAACCAAACTGATATTTCTATACACGACCAAATTAAATTGACTGACTGCTTGGAATGATGTTAGTTTTTTACTTTTACGACATTTTTTTATAATTTTTACCCGTCTGCTGAAGAAAAGTAATGTGTTTATCAGTCTATATATATATGTTTGTCTGTATTTATGTTTGTTTCTATGTGGCGTTCTAGAGACCAAACGCGTTGGCCGATTTTGATGATTTTCGTCAATCGATTCGCCTTTACCTTGCGAGTGTCATTGGCTACATTAAAATTGGAAAATAGAAAAATGGTGAATTTTGGGCGCCATATTTTGAGGGCCCAATTATTTTTTTTCTTCCAATCCTATTTAATGGAGTATCAAAATAAAGCGTTTTAAGAGGTTATTTCAAAAATATATAACACTTATACTAGTATATTGAAATGTACGAAATACGAAAAAAATAATGGTAACTAAAAAGTTGTAGATAAAAAAATCAAAAAAACAAAAAAACCCAGCTGCTTAAGAAGCGAACTAAAAATACGTAAACAAGAAGAAAGCCATGATGTGCAGTCGGAGGATACATCTGGTTTTGGTCAGCCAGCTCGCGAATATGAATCCTCCGAATGCACAGCATGATTTTCTTAAGCAGTTGGAATTTTTGTTTTATTTTTGTTTAGTATATTACTTTTATGGTATTGCCAGCTAATTTAGATTAAAATTGTAGAAGAAAGACGGCCACGGGATCTGGTTACGATTAGAGTCACTAGAGCCCAACCACAACAGCTGTGAGGAATTGGTTCCGATGACGCCATCATCCAACATATTCATAAGCAATGTTAATTCTAACCTTTAACTAGCTAGAACTATAAAATATTTATAGATTTTATTCTCATGCTAAGTCATAGTGTTGTTGTGATCACAACCCATAAGTTTGTCTCATTTATCTACCTACATGGTTAATTTACAATCCCTACCGTATGCTAAACAATATGACTGCTAGTCCATACACATAATATTATCATACATAGAAATAAACACAAAAATCTTTTTGAACTTACACTGACTTGTGTAATATTTTAGAAACGTAAGTGTATCCTTACGGAATGATAAGACAGTAGCTCAAAAAGTTACTTGGTGTCAATACCTATTTGATACTTGTGCGAATAATGCCCATTTTCAATAAAACAATATGTAAAAAGTTGGTTGTTAAATTTTCAACTTTTGATGCTCAGCAATGGAAATTCCTACAAAGCGCTTTTATATCCGAACACAACGAGACAGACTCTTTTTTTTGGGAACCTTGTAGTTGCTTTTACTTGAAGCCGTGTTTGTTGTTTTTTGTAATTTAAATTTTTTGATCACGATTTTAAACATCGTATAGTGCTAGTGAAACCATTCATTTTTAGAAAGGTAATTTTCTAATTTTCTTACGGCAAGTTACAATCGATGAGATATACGAGTAAAACATTGCAAACCCCCGGGGCCTCCTATAGAAGGGAAAATTGCATTCTTTGCAGACGGCGGGCGCCGGCTTATGAGAATAGTTAACGATACGCCATCGTGACGTCATTCTTAGAACTGCTCTATCATGTAAATTACTCAGCGATCGTGCTACAGAAGCCTCGTGAAGCGGTCACCCGTAAACAGTAGTAGACACAGTCCCTTAGGTCAAAGACACACAGATAGGAACTTTGTTTGCTGCTTAAAACTCAAAACCACACAAAACTGACCACTTTTTATACAGAGCCTGTCTCTTTTCACGTTGTCTATTTGAAAATGGAACTAATACAATCCTGAAGTTCTGTGAAGCAGTCCAATCAGAATACCAGACCCAACTACTGGCCACACGATCAATTTATATCTCTTTTACACATCTCTGTTTGTATTAACTTCATACTCGAATAGGAATTACTCAGTCCATTCACTATGTTATTACTACGTTACATACTAAGTGCTGTCAAGCACACCGACTTGTTGCAGTTCTGAATGACTAATTGCTACTTGCTTAGACCAAACGAGGCTTCTGCCTTTGTGAATTCGGCTTAAACAATACTTCCCATTTCTAACAGCCAACCAATATTAGTCAATCCTTTCCCGACACTTATTGGATTACGAAATGTCTAAGTGAAGAAAATACTGCCATTCCTTCGATACGCGTTATTGGAACTGGCGTATAAATGGCGTTGAATATTTGGGAACTTGGGTGACGGCCTACAGTAAAAACGGTGTATCTAAATATCTAGTGTATCTATATAATCTATATACGAATATTGTCGTCGGTAAGCGTATCACTAGAGATCTAGTAGATCGATTTTTGTTTAGATATGTTGTTTTTAATAGTGTGAAAAAGGTTTTTGGGAAATGGAAGAGGTCCACCGAAAATTGCAAAGTTCCAGAAAATCTAGAAGTCCTTCTTTCTATGGGATTTTTGAGCGAACGCAGAAATTGGGTCAGGACAACGTCTGTCGGGACAGATATTTTTTTTAATTTATTGTAAATAATTGCTTCTGCCCGCGGCTTTGCCCCTGTGAAAAGAGTCTTATTATTATACCTACCAAGCAAACATTATACCGAGATGAAAAGTATCCTTTATCTTTATCCAGGTTCTTGTTCCTCTCTTCAGGTCCATATCCTAAGTTTCATCCAATTAATAAACAAACTCATCTTCGCATTCAAAATATTATTTACAATATTGTAAATATTTATAAACGAATTAGTTATTATTTATAAAATTAGTTAAGCTAATAGTGACCTTTTAGAATGTTTAAAGGAAACGGAAAATACGCTGAACGTTGTTGTGACTTTTCCCTTACGATTAGCTTAACGAGCAGGGCCGGGCGACTAATGGAGCAAACGGAACAAATAGTTTATGTACTTAGGGAAACGGCATCGGATGTCGTTTGACTTGCTTAGAAACTAAATGACTTATTTATTTAAGCTAGATAAATTGACTTTCTATTGATTTTCATTCCCGCAGGTTTGATGATTTCCAGCCTCCCGAACAAGCCGGATTCCGAAAAGGCTTTAGCACCGTAGACCACATACATACGCTACGGCAGGTTATACAGAAGACCGAAGAGTATAACCTGCCTCTCTGTTTAGCGTTTGTGGACTACGAGAAAGCCTTCGATTCGATCGAGACTTGGGCTGTACTGCAGTCTCTCCAACGGTGCCAGATCGACTACCGGTACATTGAGGTGTTGAAGTGTTTGTACAAAAACGCCACCATGACAGTCCGTCTTCAGGATCAGACCTCGAAACCAATCCTTCTCCAGCGTGGCGTGAGACAGGGAGACGTCATTTCTCCGAAACTGTTCACTGCTGCGCTGGAGGATGTATTCAAGGTTCTGGACTGGAGGGGCCTAGGCATCAACGTTAATGGCGAGTACATCACTCACCTTCGGTTTGCCGACGACATAGTGGTCATGGCTGAGACCATGGAAAGCCTCAGTAAAATGCTCGATGACCTCAGTAAAGCTTCCGAAAGAGTGGGTCTTAAAATGAACATGGACAAAACCAAGATCATGGTGAACGCCCATGTAGCACCCACTCCTATCAAGATCGGAGACTCTACACTCGAAGTTGTAGACGATTATGTCTACCTGGGACAAACGATCCAGTTGGGTAGGTCCAACTTCGAGAAAGAGGTCAACCGTCGAATCCGACTCGGCTGGGCGGCGTTCGGGAAGTTGCGTGGTATCTTCTCGTCCAATTTACCGCAGTGTCTCAAGACAAAAGTCTTTGACCAGTGTGTGTTGCCAGTGATCACCTATGGGACCGAGACATGGTCGCTCACAATGGGCCTTATCAGAAAGCTTAAAGTCACCCAAAGGCAATGGAGAGGGCTATGCTCGGAATTTCCTTGCGTGATCACGTCAGAAATGATGATATCCGCAGGAGAACTAAAGTTACCGACATAGCCCGGAGAATTGCTAAACTTAAGTGGCAGTGGGCAGGGCACATTGCTCGCAGAACGGATGGCCGATGGGGCCGAAAAGTTCTGGAATGGCGACCGCGAACCGGAAGACGATACGTTGGAAGGCCTCCCACAAGGTGGTCCGATGACCTGGTTAAGGTTGCGGGAAGGCGCTGGACGCGAGACGCACGGGATCGGTCAATGTGGCGACGCCTGGGGGAGGCCTATGTCCAGCAGTGGACGTCTTTCGGCTGAAATGATGATGATGATGATGAGATAAATTGATGAATATTGTTGTAACGTTAAACGCCATGGACGTGGTCTGGCGGCTTAGTTGGATTAGAAATATTAGACCTCTATCATCGTCTTTAGATGTCGATAGCCATCACAAACACGGAGTATCTTTAGGTGATTAAATCCTTAAGGCGATATATACACCCCAATGTAAACGCAGTACTGGCCGTGCGCCCGCTCGATGCCAAAATATCAATATTGAACCTCTTTTTGAACAGTTTTGTTTGCGAAATATTATTTGATTTACATACATATGCTATGTCAGATATGAAGAAATTCCAGCCATTAATTTTTCTGTGTAAAAATATATTTAAACTTCCAAGTCGCTTTGGAGGAGTATCCAAAAGTTGCGAAAAATATGGTGTCGTTAATTATTTTTTTAAAGCAAAACTATTTTTTATATAAAAAACCATGTTTAAAAAATAATTTACGTGAAACAATTATAAATATATATATTTTTTTAAACCTTTTAACCTAGCCGTTACTTAGGAGTATGCTTTAGAAAGTTACCGGTTTACCGCACTAAAGCGCATGTAGGCCCTTAAATTAACGTTTTGCAAGAGCAAAAACATAAATACACGGTCCATGTACGAAACTCCTGTCCTTATTCCAATAAATATTTTATGTAGAATGTTTAAGGTTACACTTCTTCAACCAAAACATCGAATTATTGAAACTGAGCACTCCATTTCTTGGTCTTAATTTCTTGTCTAAAACTTTACTGGCTGGCATAGTCTGTAAATTATTATTTATTATGCATCATATATGAATACATACCTATACCATAATGGTTTAAGGAAGCAAATGCGAGCAAGCCTTTATATGAAGGGAATCAAATGAATTAATGATGAGCGTCTTAATTTCATGGAATATTTAGATGAAATATCACGCTCTGAGGACGTGTAAGCGTGTTGAGCTGTCAATGCGTTGCCAAGGAGTTATTGATCGCTGTGTTTATGACTCCGTAATCTGGGGGATCATTAATATTGGTACTCCGATTACTATTATTATAAAAGATGGAGAGGGAACGATCTTTATCCAAACGATTTTCTTACCGGGGTGTAGTATAAAGTCTGACCGATGAATAAACCTTTAACGTTCTCCGGTAATATATGTTTCATCATCGACCACGTCATCGCTTACCATCAGGGTGAGATAGTGTCCAAAAGCAACAATTACATAAAATAGCATCTTTATTGGTTTGTGTTCCTCAAAATCATATTAAATAGGTAGGTGAAGCCAAAAAATCTTAACTTCCCCATTTTTCAAGCTTTTTGACATTGCATGATCAAGTTTTCTGTTCTGTTTCCAGGTTGGCCACGACTGGGGTTACTACACAATGGTAACAGATCTTCCTAAGTATTCTCACGATGTTCTGAAGTACAACATCGCGATGACTGGCACGCTCACTGCCTTGCCCTATATGGCCATGTGGGTATCCTCCTTCCTCTTCGGATTGGTCTGCGATATTTGTATCAAGAAAGGCTGGCATACCATCAAGACTGGAAGAATTATTCATACAACTATTGGTATGTTTAATCAAACTTTTTTTTCTACTAATGACCCATCAACTTTTAAAACGTGCTGAATTCGTCATGAGTATTCTCTACCCTAGTGTCGGCAGAGCAGTCTATCAGACTCATTGACTAAAACTTCATGTTGATCTCATTTTTAGAATGCTGTAGTATATACTTGCGCGTTTCGTCACACTCCCCCGGCCAGACCTAATATTCCACCCCTGTGAAGCTTATTTGGGTTGGCTTGAATGATGATGTAGCCTTCTTGGTAACATTTTGAAGATAAATGGGCGCACGGTTAGCGCAGTGGTTAAGCGATTGACTGCTGCGCTGCGTGTCGCGGGTTCGATTCCCGCACGGAACAAATATTTGTTTGACCTACAATTAGTTGTTCCGGTTCTGGGTGTTGTGTATGTGAGTTTATATGTTTGTTAACGCACCCACGATACAGGAAGAAATTCCTAGTGTGGGGCACCGCTTTTAAAAAAATAAAATATATAATTTTGAACAATATTATCTACATTAATAAAATAAGTAAAGGTTGTCCGGTAGATCGCTGTCAGCGATAGGCGGTCCTATCGCTGACAGCGATATCTACCTTTGCACTCGTAGAAATAAGTTGTATTGTAAAAGATATGTGTAACTTTTTTGTTGGTGTACAATAAAGTATATTTTATCCTATAATATATGTGTATATATCTTATATTATATATCTTTATAATATAATATTATAATAAAGAGGAAAGATTTGATTGTTTATAAGTTTATTTGTAATGGATAAACTGAAGACTTCTGAACGATTAAAAAAAAAAATCTTTTACCGATGGGATGCTACATACTGAGTAACATAGGCTATATTGTCAATCGAGTTAAAAATTTGAAAGTTAAATAATGTAACCCAAGGAGTAAAAAAATAAACATACAACTCCTTACATTGCATGCGCTATTCATGATAGAACAAAAAATACTATATGTCAGTATAACTAAAAATACCGACCGAAATCAGACTGCTTTTTTTTCAGTACTCTTCTATTACTTTTTAAATTATTGGAATCGAACATTTCATTCAAAAGATATCATAAATTTAAAAATATAAGTTATCGAAACAAATTATTCGCGCAATGAGCGACGTAGGAGATTCCAAGGTGCGGGAGAGGGGAGATATAACTGATTGCAGCGGACGTGACGAAAATTGAATATTTTTGACGTTTTTTTGGGTAGGTTGGGTAGATTGGTAGGTAGGTAGGTGAGGTAAGATAGGTAGGCAAGGTAGGAGGGAGCCAGATGACGGGAGCGAAGCCGCGGGGGAAAGATAGTGATTAATATATTCACTCGAAGATATACCTGGAAGACAATCTTAAACGCAAAACTAACCCGTGAACATGTTTAAATTCCAGCTGCAACCGGTCCCGCCATCTGTATCATCCTGGCATCCTACGCCGGCTGCGACAGAAATGCTGCGATGGTGTACTTCGTCCTCTCTATGGCCCTCATGGGAGGCTTCTACAGCGGCATGAAGGTACATTACTTACGTAATTAGCTTTAGTAACTTGTTATATATATCATGGCGACGTTTTTAGCATTAACTCTTCGCTTTTAGACCAGACTTAAAAACAAGTTGTTTGGCCATTGGAATAATTCTGTTGCTAAAAATATCACTTAATTTGAAGCGTACTAAAAATATTAACGCTGGGTCCAAGTTTGTGACACTGCATTTTGTAGCATCACTACAGAATTTTTGCGCTAAGTGAAATTTTAAACGTAGAAGGTTAAGCGATTTGTTACAGAAAATATCTTTGTTTTTATGTGGAAAAAAGGGAATAGCAAAAAGAGCGAAAGATATAATCCAGTAATAAACAAACAAATAAAATGAAACCCTACTTATCCTTTCTAACATCGAAACGAATCCCTCTAATGGACCAAGGTCCAATTTATGATGAACTCAAAATTCTTTGTTATTACTTAAGAAAAAAGTAAGGGTTTCTTGATAAAAGTTTTCATAAGAATGTTTCCTTTTCCTTAATCCGTAAAGTCTTGTTTTATTTTATTCTCATGGGTGTACCTTATCAGGAATCATGATACTTAGACCCTCAGAAAAGTTTTTGTGGTTTTCTCGAACCCGTATAACTGCACTTTCCCCGAAATAAGGTGCTGAATAAGATGATAAATTATTTTCCTTTGTTTACACAGTGTTATTTACGAAAAGGGGTGGGGTGCTTTCGGGGGTCTTATTGTTGTGAGAGTAAATATTAATTAACTTATTCCTCTTCATAATCCTGCAGAGGGATAAATGTGATGGAATAATATTTTTCTTCTTAGGTAACGAAAACTAAGAAGATAAGTAGATATAGATACTAATAAGGTTTGTTGTATGGGTTGCTAGCAGTAAAATTATTCCATGCCTTCCAACTACATTATAGTTGTGACAATCTAAGAAGTCGAATTTGACAGCAATGAAAAGACCTAATAATAATTAAACTTGATGCTTACAAATGATACTCGATGTTATAGTGTATGGGTAATTAATTGTAATTATGAATTTGATTTACGTATAGTGCTCGCCAAACTTCTGGGCCGCCCTGAAGTTGGCTTTCCGATGTGCAATGCACGAAACGGTGCTATTTTTGTATGAGATTTACACGACTGCGCAGCTATTGTAGTCATCTTCAGGGCGGCCAAGAAATTTGGAGAGAACTATACAAGGTTATCGCGGAAACATCATCGGACTTCTTAGATTGAAACCATTATAATATGTTTTACTTACTCGTTGTAGAAGTAAGTTCATGTTAATAGTTTAAAAGGGCCATGAGGTAAGTCTTACTTATAACGTACTTTTGGGATAGGAGCAATATTTCTTCTTCTTGAATGCTTCTCTTTAAGACCGCATCTCTAATCAAATCAAATATATGTTTAGGTACAAGGTAGGTTTTTTTAGTGGCGTCTTAGGATATATCAATAGGCAAAAAGGGGAGTATTTTAGGAATGGGGATTCATTACCAACTAATATAAAAATTACAAACCTAAACTTTTAAAGAACATAGCTAAAAAAAACGATCCAAACACCTTTCAAACTCCTAATCGAAATTGATCTAAAATCACGGATTTCTTTCAGGTAAACGCGTTGGACTTGGCCCCCAACTACGCCGGAACTCTGACGTCACTCGTAAACACAACATCAACCTTCGCTGGCATCATCACTCCGTACCTAATCGGCCTTCTGACGCCTGATGTAAGTACAGTCTTGTCCTTTTTTCCTTTGGCAGTTTCCAAATTCTTTCCATTATCAAGTTATAACGGTTAATATCTTTTAAAACTACTACACTAAGGACAGTTTGTCATATGATATTGTCAATTAAACCTCATGAATCCGGTAAGACTGGAAGCCGACCCTAATTTAGTTGGAAAAAGGCTAGAGCAATTTTTTTTAAACCTCGATTTAACATAGATGTTAAACTCACTCACTTATAGAGTTAGAACTCAGCGTTAATTTTTTCGTGCAACTTCGGGCTATAGTTCACATTTGGGGCAGGACAATACCTATGTGTCAATATGGCCATTTTATGTTGACTAAATTTATACTATTTCAATTTCTGTGTCCCAATTTTAATAACTAACCACCGAGTGTCATTCTGTGGCATTGACGTAACGTTGTAACAGTATTGAGCTGGTGAAGCAGTTTTAATCATGCATGGAGCTAGCTAAAATAGAACTTAAGTTGATGAATCCTTTTTGACCGTGACTGTACATACAACTTCATCTGGGTTAAGTGCTTTCTGCCTCGTAAAAACTCACGAGTGAATAGATTTAAGTTCACTTAGCTCGGTTTACGATTGGATTTCGCATAAAATTTTAAGGCCTTAATGTGAGACAGTGTTCATTGTTTCTCTTAGAATAAACATCTATGTTGGTACAAGTAGAGAGTCTGAACTTTTAAAAGAATCTCGCATCTGCGAATGCGGCACTTACACAAAAAATCGTGCCTTAGAGGTTAAAGCTTTGTTTTTTTGATCGGAACGAATTATTGGCAGCACAACTTTTAGCGTAGTATTTTGTTCCGTCGCAGTATACGTCAGCTGTAAGGAAGATTATGTGTCCGATATCGCAAACCGCATACCGCAGCGTTGTGCGTTTCGATCAACAGACTAAGCAGCTATGCTTTTTATATATTGCAAAACTAACTCGAACTTAAATCAGTTTTTGCTCCCACCCATGTATTTGCCGCCGTTAGGCTCCGTACCAAATTAGCATAAGTTTAGTGTAGCTGGCTTATAGTTATAATCCAATTAATATCGCATCGTTTTTTGAGAAATCACATAATTTTTTTTTGTGTTTTAGTTCAGTTACCGAAATACATCGGCATTTCAAATCGTTTAGTCTTTGTAATTTTTTTATTTCTTTTTTTTTAAACAATTCTTTCCCTTTCCTTTGTATTCTTACAACGTTCTTACAACGTTGTATCTAGACGAAGTGAACTATAATTATCTTAATTGTCGATGTCAAAACACAAGTACATAAATCATAAACAAGGTCCAGTAAACAAAGACCAACCTTTTCTGGTTTATCTGTACTTTTGGGACACAAAAGTAACCTAACCATTTAAACTTGACCTATTTTCGATCCTGAATTTTTGGTGTCAGAATTTTTGTATTGTTTTTTTTCATTTTAGTTCTTTTCAAAGTTCATTAAGTTTTATTTTTGGCTGATATAACAATAGTCACATAACTTTATATATTGGTAAGGAATAAGTATAACAGTTTCATATATTTGGTACACAAAAGCTAGAGAACCACCATTTATATTCTTCAGTTAAGTTATTTGAACATTGAGAAAGCACCCGTTGGGAAAGTAGGTCGTACAGAGGCTACGATTTATAACTACAATCAGTGTTAGTGGGTAGTTGGTAATTGCCATAACCATAACTACAGATAAAACATAACATAAAATTATCCTTCTGAGCTGGTGAATAATCGCAAAGTATTGGCTTCCCTGGAACTTGTAGGCCTACCGTTTACTGCTTTATTTTACTGTAAAATTTATTGATAAATATCATCAAGAAGATGTACAATATTTGTGTGTGTGTATGTATATTCTACTCCATTTTTCTTTTTTTAGATGTTCAAAACCTATTTACTTATTCAGATAGTAGAATGAATAAGAAATATGACTCAAACTTAACTCTTCCTTCTTTTTCATTTACAGTCAACCTTGGCGCAATGGCGTGTAGCCTTCTGGGTGTGTTTCGTAGTGTTGGTAGGCACAAACGTCATCTATTGCATCTGGGCTGACGGCAAGCAGCAATGGTGGGACGACGTCCGTCAATTCGGCTACCCCGAGGGATGGAAACACGGCCCACTGACCAGAGACATCGTCGAACAACCAGAATCAGTCAGACTCTCAGACCACAAAACAGGATCATCATGATTTTAATAAAAGACAATGCAACCAGTGCAACTAGTCAATGAAGAATAAAAATAATGTAGTACAATATCAGTGCCTTATACTCTAAGTTTTCATGGACATAATAATAGATATAAACGAGTTATACTTAATCAAATTTTTCTAATAATAAATCTCCTTTTTATTACTTGCGTAATTGCTTTTTCCAATTTGAATGAGTTTATTCACGATACCGGATACACCAGAGAATTTCAAAGACATACAATTTATCAAAGGGGATAACGATCAGATGCAGGTTTAGGAGTAATTTCTTTTCCATAAGCTCTTTGAAATATTTTGTCTCTGTTCTTAAGATGGGTATGTTTAGGTAGGCACTTGGGATGGCGGAAAACAGAAACTGAGTTTAAAAAAATACCTTCGGCAGAGTTTTGAACGCAAAAATAATAAGTTGTGACCGTGTATTTTGCGGTTGTCTGCCTGTCAGAATTGTTACGGGCTGTCAATTTTTATGAGTAAACGGTGCACGGTTTCACTCACAAACAAGCTAGTTTGAAAAGTTTTGACAATACCGACTCTAGCAGTGACCTGAGGCGTTTCTGTGCTCTGTTCTATAAACAATAGCGCCTGAAAACTTTCACATAAACAGGTCAACCGGAATACGCAATTAATTAAGATTACTAATTTCAAAGTTCCTCTTCTTCCGTGATACCCACGGGCAAACTCGTTATTTAATAACGCTACGGAACCAGGTAAGGCTCCTACCTCACCGGGATGTGAGCGTTAAGCATATTGACACAGATCCGAAGAGAATTTTTTAAAATGTACATTGCAAATTGATCCATATCTTTCATTCACATTTTTGTCACGCTAAATAAAAAAGACGCAAGCCTTTGAACTTCGGCGTTTCGAATGTCATCGTATTTTTTCCTGGTTAAAAATATGGGCATTACGTTGGGGGGAGAGGGGTCAACATGCTATGTATAATTTTTTTTTTAAGCAATAAGCTTCGTTCTGGTCTCAGTGTGCTTCGAGCCTTACTTAACTTAATACTTAAGCTATGTATTGTTTAGTTACTGGTATTATGTTAAACCTTCTTAAAGATAGTTTGGGTTGGAATACTTGGATGGGTTTTGGTATAAATCCGAAACTGCTTGTTGTTTAGGTAACGTTACAATATTATGAAGTTTTTTTTTTTTTTAATAGTCTTTATGCTCGAGCTTACCATTATCTCACCAGATGGTAAGCGATGATGTGGTCGACGGAGAAGCACACTGACCTAGAAGAAACCTATTCACTCTTCACTTAAAGACCCCTAGATTGTAGCTATCGGGAAACACAGATTCGGCCAGGGCTTTCCGGATGTTTCTGCTAGATATTTAAAATGTTAACTTATTTCAAATCTCTAACAGAAAAACACGATGTGTAAATATATAACCGTTTTAAGTTGGCGAGCAGCGAGAAGCGAGTGTGTGGTTCCTATAGTTTTGTCGCTCAGCTATAAGTGAGTGTTCTAATGTGACGGCCAATTACTCGCACCATTCGCTGGCGGAGACTGCACTGTAGAAAGAAATGACTGCCAAGCGAACAACCGTGCATCGCTGAACAAGTATCGCTGAGCGAGTATATCTCTTGTCACTGCGACAAACTTGTGGTGTGAGATTACTCTTCGGCAGTGCAAAGAGCCAGCGATCAATATTACTATATGTGTGTATTTTATTGACACGGGCTTTTATATCTTTTGTACGTTCCTGCAGTGAGAAAATAGTCGATAGCTAATCGCTTACTCGTCGGCGGTTGTACAAGTGCCTTTAGCTAACAAAAACTTTTAGGTGTTGCAACCAACACTGCTACTAAGTTATAAAATAACTTGTATTAAGGGCGATGGTAGAAGCCCAAACATAATAATAATTCAAACATTTAATAAATTGTCGGTGAACAAGCGTTTGCTAAAGTTAACATAAATCTTATTAATAAATGGGATCAAGAATTACAATTCATTTATTTATATATAAAACATTTGTGTGTGATATCTAGTGTGTCATATTTTCGGTGGAAGGGTGTAGGTGGGTGGTGGGTGCAAAAGAAAGCAGTCATTCTGTATCAAAGTAGTTTGTTGCTAGTAGAAAGTTTGGTAAAGATTTTTTTGAGAGACGAGGTTAAAAGAGAGTAGAATTTTATTATTTTATTGAGTTTATTGTAGAATTGGGGACCCTAGAAGCAAAAAATCATTTTCAAATTAAACTTACATGTGTAGTGCTGAAATTTTTTATCTTTACGTCTTTTGCTGATAATAGCGTTGGCAGTATATTTTGTTGTAATATAACTGTAATGTGAATATAGAGTTGCCTGACATAAAGTACCCTGCAATTCTTCCGTTGGACAAAAAGTAAGAACTCGCCTTCAACACAGCTCTACCCTAGGCCGACACACAATACTGCCTTTCGCGATCCATGCCTGACAAGTATCGAAGAGTCTTAGAGATGAACATCAGATTTCTAATCCTCACTTTCAGTAAATCTAAGTGTGCTAAGCTCCGTTTGACACCAAGAGTCACCCCGAGGTAGATTTTTGATAGTAAGTATTTTGGACAGCCGATTGAGTGAGCGATTAGAGAAAAGGAATTCGGTGGCTGTGTAGATCGGCGTAGGGTCAAACAGATTATATTTGTTTTATCTGTGTTTAAGGTAATTATAATCTCATAAAGCCAATCTAAAACTAGATCTAGTCCCCTCTGCGCCGCGTTAAAAGCTGCCAATTATTGCCAGTAAAGGTGAGTAGTGATAGTCAGCAAAGGCTGTGATTTTTCCATTTTGGAGTAGAAGGTTACACATGTGCATCTGGACTGAGGGCCCATTTTTCAAATCCTTGCGTAACGAAATAAGACTTAAAGGGAAATTACTTAAAAATAGTAAAAACTTAAAGCAATGGGCCTAAAATTTCTTAAACGTGAATTAAAACTGTTATGATTAAATTACTTGGGCCCTCAATCCAGACGCTTGCATAAACTGGCATACCCTAAATCTCAGAAAGTACTATCTCTGGGTTAATAATTTTAACTTAGGAATTTAGTTAAGAATTTCTTAAATATTTTAAGAAATTCCCAAATCTGTAGAATATGACATTACAGATTTATGGCGATATATCAAGGGCCCTCAATCATTTAATGTCTTTACCGAGGAATCTGCAAAACATGAATTTATCTGAAGAAATACATGAATAGGACTGTAATATACTTTGCTTAGATACCTCTGTGAATTAGTTAAAAAGAAATAATGACACAGAAGTGAATTGTTAAAAAGTAAATGGGTATCGAATTTTACTATAACGTCTGAACTGAGAGCCCAATATTTTCGCCTTTATTGTCTAGGCTCAACCTCATAGATTAAGTCAAATTAAACTAAGTTTTTTTACCATTTTTTAACTAAAATGTAACATATCGTCCGTTCTTCTAATTCTAATACTTTAAGAGAAAATTGATTTTTAATTTTTTGTAGGAGAAAATTATGTAGGGTAGATATGATTTTGTTACTTTTTGGGACGGAAAACCATATCATATGTCATCGTTTCTATGGACAGTATATGCAGCACCGAAGACGTTGCAATACGCAAATCAATCAAATTCATTTCGATGAATAAAACACAATCGATATAAATTTATGAAAACTAACTTACTTCACTTATATTATGTAATCTAAAAATAGTCTGATATCGTAACATCAATTTAATTACAAACAATTTGTTACTATTATGCTATATATATGGAAAGGATACATTTCTTAATATCTAGTTCAGTAATTTGGTGGCAAGAGAAAGAAGTATTTGCTGGCGAAGGAAGATTAAAGAGATCGTTGAGAGTGGAAGATTTAACATGGTCATCGAGGGTAATAGGGCCTTAGAAAAGTGTGCATTAAGGCTCATTCTTATTAGACGAACTCATGCTAGAGGCTTAACCAATACTAACAGTCTTTAAAAATTGCCATACTTGTGTTGGGTTGAAGTTGTTAATTGAGTTGGAATGTGGTGCCTTTTCGCATCCTACATAGATGACTGCAGCGATTTCGCATCCTTTTATAAAGGTCCCAGTTTTCCCTAGTCAGTCACTTTCTGTACAGGCACTTGGCTTTGTTCGCTTAGCCATCTGGTTTTTTATTGCTGGATATAGCCATGGTGCAGGAAGGTGTTTGACCCTCACCTTTTTTAAGGGCGCGTGTGCCTCATATAAATGCAACATTGTCTTGCTGAATATTTACACCCTAGTGTCCATATACTCCCAGGCGTATACAGGAGACCAGTCAATACCACCCGCATCAGCTCTCAAACGCTCCAAATCAATGTTTTTAAAAGAACGAAGAGAAAGAAATTTGGCCTTGCGTTTAGGAGGTCGAATATTGTAGGAAAGATAAATGAGGTCATGGTAGGAAAAAGGAGAAGGTAGCTGTCCATGTGTGCCTACTTAGTTAGGGTCGGAAATTAGAATGAGATCTTATAGAGAAGGAGAAGAGTGAGGAGCCATGTGAGTAGCATCTAGCGGTAGTAAGTGCATATTAACAGAAGAGACAAGAAATTGGAGTTTACGGCTGCGCGTAAAGTTCAATTTCTTGGCAATTAGGACTATATTAGACTCCTAAAAGTAACTTATACTTCATAAAAGATAGCTTGATGTCTGCGACGTATGTCAAACTGACGTATACGTTATTGTTAGCCTGTCACAAGCGCTATTGTTACTGAATTGATACTGACAGCTGTCGCAAAGATCAATCTATCTTTTTAACCGACTTACCAAAAAGGAGGAAGTTCTATGTTCGACTTCATGTATGTTTTTTTTTTATGTATATTCACCGATATCTCCGTCAATTGTGGACTGATTTTGAAAATTCTTTTTTTATATGAAAGACTATGTTTCGAAATTGGTGCCATTTTAATTTGGTGAAGATTTAATGAAGAACTTCCAAGATATACAACAGAATTCTTCAATAACTAACGGGAAATCTCTCGGGATTGCTGCAATCGCATGTTTATTGTTTATACCATTTCATAACATAACATCACGCCAGTACGCTCTTGAGGGGTACGCAATTCTCTCATTTTACCCTTTACGTTCAAATTTCATGATATTCGGCTAATCTATTCTGGCTTTAAGGTAACTTACTAAATAACTTGCCTATTAGGTAGGTACAACTAAAAAAAACTTTTTTTACAAAAAAATACTACCGACTTCCAAATAAAACACTACAAAGTGAAAAATAACTTTCTTTTTCGAAGTCGGTGTCTTTGGTAAGTACCTATTTTTTCGTTATGGGCACCGACTTCGAAAAAGAAAGTTATTTTTCATTGATCAGTGGTAAATTGATGATAAAACTTGGAAGAGTATTACCATCGTTATAGTTACAGATTGTGCGTGTACATCAAAATACGTGCCTAATGTAATAAAAAAATTAAACTTTTACATTATTCTCCATTACATAATGCGATTAGTTACTTTGTTACGGTACATTACCAAGAATGACGTTCATTTGTTTTATCCTCGCCCGAAAAGGATCCATGCAATAATAGCTTTGCCTGACAATTGCACTGTGTTCCCTTCAAAATATTGCACCACAAAAAACACAGTCGCTTCCGACAGTTCAAACCATAAATATTTACTTAAGTAGCTTAAAAAATAGCTTATATGAGGATATATACTGATCAGTCCAAAAAAGTAACAAAATCATGTGTACCCTACAAAACTTTCTCCTATAAAAAAATAAAAAATCAATTTTCTCTTAATGTATTGCATTTAGAAGAACGGACGATATGTGACATTTTCGTTAAAAAATAGTAAAAAAACTTAGTTTAATTTGACTTAATCTATGAGGTTGAGCCTAGTCAATAAAGGCGAAAATATTGGGCTCTCAGTTCAGACGTTTAAGTAAAATTCGATTCTCATTTACTTTTTAACAATTCACTTTTGTGTCATTATTTCTTTTTAACTAATTCACAGAGGTATCTAAGCAAAGTATATTACAGTCCTATTCATGTATTTCTTCAGATAAATTCATGTTTTGCAGATTCCTCGGTAAAGACATTAAATGATTGAGGGCCCTTGATATATCGCCATAAATCTGTAATGTCATATTCTACAGATTTGGGAATTTCTTAAAATATTTAAGAAATTCTTAACTAAATTCCTACGTTAAAATGATTAACCTAGAGATAGTACTTTCTGAGATTTAGGGTATGCCAGTTTATGCAAGCGTCTGGATTGAGGGCCCAAGTAATTTAATTATAACAGTTTTAATTCACGTTTAAGAAATTTTAGGCCCATTGCTTTAAGTTTTTACTATTTTTAACTAATTTCCCTTTAAGTCTTATTTCGTTCCGCAAGGATTTGAAAAATGGGCCCTCAGTCCAGATGCACGTGGTTACACAGCCGATTAACATACACCAAGAAAAGTGTGGGACCAACCACACTTCCCTGAGGAACGCCATAAGTGACAAGAAGTCCTCTACTCAAGTAATTGTATTTTTTTACGTACTGAGTCCTATCACTAGGTAGTCCGCAGAAAATTGTAATGGGATGCCTCGTATTTCCAGTTCCTTGATATTCAATATTAGGAATAGAAACTGTGTCGAAGGCTTTTTTTAATCTAGGGCAACTGTCACTACTTTCTTCTTTGCGTCAATGATCTGGACTATGTGACTCGTTAGCTCTAAAACAGCATCATTTGTAGACTTATTTCGATGGCAACTTTTTTTCCTTAAGGTATTGAATGAGTTCTTATTAAAAATGCATTCTAGGATTTTAGAAATTGAAGATAGGATAGCAATACAATGGGTCGGTAGTTTCTATTCCCTGCCATTAAAGGATGTGATAAAGCTAGTACAAATAGTACTAGTAATCGTAACTGTACTCAACTGGAGCAGGTTCCACGAATAAAATGTTTAGGTATCTGGGTTGACGAGAATCATAACTGGCATTCTCATACTGAGCTTCTATCCAATCGTTTATGAAAAATAATGACTATCTTTAAAAGGGTTCGCCATATAGAAGATAAGCACACATTATTATTATTATTATTTATTACTCATTATGTAAATCCATACTCGAATATTGTATGTGCATCTGGGGAGGGACACATAAATCACATCTTATAACTGTTGAACGATCACAAAGAGCAGTACTTAAAGTCCTCACTAGCAAACCTAGACTTTTCCCTACAGCTACACTATATAAAGAGAAAGGAGTTCTTACTGTACGGCAACTATTTATCTTACGCAACCTTAAGTACGTAGGTACCTTTCAAGTTGTAAATAAAAAAAAATAATAGAGACCTTAATTTAATAGACATAAAGTCGATAATATTGACGGAGGTTAATTAGTGTCGGCCAGCAGTTCCCAAGAACCTTTGATTGAAAGATGGAAATTAATGTTCCGTTACGATATGGAAGCCGACGATAAGACCTTTAGCAAAGTTTTGACAGACTTCGTGTTGTTTCTACAATGGAAGTCATAATTACTTTATCACCCTTTAGCAGCTTTCCTCCCATTTTTAAAATAAATTACATTAAGTTAGAAGAGTATTCATTAAGTATTATATTAGTAAGAGTATTTATTTATAGAACTCTATAAACTTTCAAGTTGATTGACAGCTTCCGATCTGGACCGTTTTTATCAAGTGCAAAGGGCAATTGATAGAAATCAGACGATTGACGAAACACGAACTTTGCTGAGGGACGTTAAGAAAATTGTTGTACTGTACTTGGCTCATCTCCGTTGAGATTCGCTACGGTAGATAGCTAAATTTCGGTCAGGAGGATAATTTCATTATTTATATGACTGAATCAAAATCGAAGAGATCAAAGCACCAATTTTGCACTTGGTGTGAAGTTCCTGTCTTGGATGACTGAGAAGTTAAAGATTGAGACAGAACCTTATGACAGTATATTTTTGTTTGAAAGTAAAGAAAGTATCCGTAAGTAGGTAATTAAAAGATGATGAAAAGGGAACGAAACGAGTAGGTATTTATTTATTTAAATTTCAATAGTGATAACATGTTTTAATATCCATATTATAATAACTTTAAACAAAAATTAAAAGATTTCATAGATTATATTAAATTATAGATTTTTCTAATTATTATTTTATTTACAAGCATTTGGGTAAAGACTAAAAAACAGAGGCATAAAAGGCTAAGTACGCCGCAAAAATAATAGATATAAATAGTACGATGTAAGCATCGCATATATGCTACATACCTACTTACATAAACTCACGCCTTTTTCCTCTGGGGTAAGTAGAAATTACAGGATGGCAAGGCTATAATTATAACAAGCGATAAAAAAATTACTTCGTTTACACACCGTATCGAGTCGAGATCTACAATTTGCAATTTTAAGCAATTCTCTCCTGAGGGCCGAAACACACTGTGTCATTTACGTCACAGAATAAGTCTACAAAAATATCCCACATTTAATCTAAAGATAGTTCCAACTATAGGACGCGGTCTCATTAAGAGCTTTAAAGTAGTTTTGTAGTTCTAGAAGAGCTACACCGCAATTAGATCTATAAGGTTAGACAGAAATGGCAATATATAGTTAACTAATTTAGGAGTATAGTCAACTATTTGATAGCCCTCAGTGAGACCGCGTAAGTACCTATTTTAAATTTATTGGCAGCTTTTGCCAACTGCTTTACCATCGTAAATGCCATTATTATCCCAAAGGCTCTTTTACCATCCGAAGGCTTATTATGTAAGAAACAGCAATCAGCAATCATTGCGCGATCAAACGATTCATGTCATAAAAGTCGGCATTACCTTCAGTATAGGTATGGCAGGTCCTACACAATTATTTGCTAATCGCTTTGGTGTCTTTTTTTATTGAAGAGAATTTTTTGCGCAAAAATCGCCATCGTTTTGCTCTTGTAAAATATGTAATATGCCTGCCGGATAATCCGTAAATACTGATAATGTGTAAATCCAGGAATAAAGGAAATCCAGGAAAAATATCTGTATGCCAAAAAGTAACAAACATCCATCCATCCCAACTCACAAACTTTCTCATTTATAAATAAGTGGTAAACATATTATGTGGTCGACTATAGGTACTATAGATATATCATCAATTCATCAAGCATTAACCAGTTGTGACACCCAGGGTTCCAGTGCGTCTAGACTCCGGGTTCATTACGGTGTTGCAATCCTTGAATCTGTATGCACTTGCGTGCCGTTCTCAATTCTTGGGTGGTTTTCGTGACTTGTGCCTGAAGATTCTTCTTCTTCTGTTCTAGGATCACCACCTAATCAGATAGAATTTGATATGTACTGGCATTCAATTTCATTTAAGTTGGTCAAGTGGTCGCAAGCGCTACTGCGCATGAGGTCCTGGGTTTCTATTCCCGTTTTAAAGAGAAGTTTTGTATGGGATTGTGTATCTAATGTATTATTGATCGAAGGTTGTGAAAGACAAATTGTTACTATTAATAAGTGGTAAAAGTTGGCCCAAATAATGAGGATGAACTAAATAACATCAGTTTGAACTTGGAACGTTTACTAAGGTCCAGCTGTCAAAGTTTGTTACATACGTAGGCTAAGTAGAGTGCAAGCAAGAAAAGTCTGCGCGCGGCCAAAATTGGAACTAGTCGTTTGCCGCCATCTTGTCGTTTATGTCAGGCGTTAAGAAAGTGTGTTGTATTCCGTGTTCGTTTTCGAAGTGAATAATCACCATCATTATGCCAAAAGTTATTTAAAGTGCTGGCGAGATGTTTTCTTGAAGGTCAAATGTGCTTGTAATGAAGAACGAGATAATAACGGGCCTACGGTACCGTTTTCTAAAGATAGAGCCTGCTTTGGTTATTTGACAGGATTTTTTTTGGGATACCATTATACTAAAATTGTACTACATTTTTGTACTACCGGTGCCTGAAAGTATTGGATTTTGGGGGGTACATAAATAAACTAGCGGGACAGGACCGGCATCATGTAATATAATGCATTATTTGTTTTAGACATTTCTGAACGCACCATCACCCAAATAACTCAAGAGGGTAATGTGGCAGCAGTTTCATCTTCAAAAATTGTTGAAGAAGAAATTAATAAAAAATTGAAATTGAAATGAAAGTGGGATTGACCATTGTTATACGAAATTTAACAGTACTACTAAGTATTCAATAAAAGATTTACAATAATTTCATGAAGTTTTTTTCATATTCTATGCAAGAAAAGAAACCTATTTCGCTTAACTTAAATTATTTTATGTTTCGACAAATTGAAAATGACTATTGATTAAATGAAGGCAAACATATTAGTTATGCTGGCACTACTAAGCAGGCCACCAGTCGTGCGCAGACTTATCTTGCGCGGACTCTAGTATTGTGTTCTTCAATCTGGAATTTCGCAGGTTCAGCTCTCTTTCTGCCTTTTCTCAGTCTGGAATTGTGTCCAGTTGATGGCAATCCAGACTATTGCATGAGACTTAAACATAAGTGGTAAAATGTAAATGTTACTCTAAGAGCGCCTCTGCCTAACCCTTCGAGCAATATATAGGCGTGATGTCATATTATAAACCGAAACGCGAAGGAACCGTAGCTTGGAATTAAAAAGAATAATTTTTTTGGAGATTTTTTGGAGCAACACTAATTTAGCTTGGCAAATTCGTACGTGACACTTCCATCGTTCCCGAGAGTGGCGGGGACGTTGCTGACGTGACGGTGCGATGACGCGACGACGCTCCCGTCAGGTGACCCGGGGTCCCGCGCGTACGTTTTACCACCCGCGATGCCTTATGCCCCCGCGCTCGCGGATCATAGGAGTGTCACATAAGAATTTGCCAAGCTCTAGTTGTCTCACTTTAACATGGCAATAGTAGTCATTGCCTATTAGTTGGGGATGAACATTGATGGGATTTTTTTTAATTTCAATGGGAACGGTTTTTTTTTGCCCATAGTAAATGATTATCTCTCTCTACCACATTCCCTACGCGACAGCCCTTCTCTAAATGTCTTCAAGAGGAAAATCAAGGATCATTTTCTTTCGGAATGACATAATATTAGTATATGTATATAGGTGTATATATATATATATATATATTTTGTGCTTATTTATGTATAATTGATATTAATATATTTATGATTTATTTTATATTATTCTAAAATTGTACACTGGACTACTTCTCTTCTTCCTTTTGTAAACTCTCTCTATCACTCTAAGGTTTGCTGGTAGAAAACTCTTCTTAGAGTTAAGCTCGCCTTTGTACATCAATTTTATGATCAATCAAGTTGTATATGTATTTCTTTTTTTTTGTGTACAATAAAGAATTAAGATTATTAATACCACAGACATAAATCTAAATAGATAACGCAAGTCTTTCCATCTATATGAAAACCAAGCGTGCCATTTTTACACAAACAATTTAAAAACAAATTTGCTTACCAATGAAAGAAAACATGTCCAATGCCTCGGCCAACTTTTACAATACACTCTTTACAGCTCCATATGGCATAAAAGGCATTTTTCTAGATTTCGGTGGCTTTCCGGTGCCGATAATGCTAAATGAAAAGCTCAGATTACGATTATTTGTCGTAACTTTAGTCCGTTTTTTGGCACGCGAAGTACATACAATCGCGTCATCTAGTTGGATTTATGTCTGTGATTAATACAGTGAAAACAGTCAGAACTATTCAACTGACCATTCTGAATTCAAGTCATTTAACTTAATTAGTAAACCAGATTTTTTTTTGTTGTTTAATGAATTTTTTATAAAGTCCCTACTTAAATACTTTCCTATTTTACTGTCCATGGCCTCTGATTTCTTTCTGTGAACTATTTCTAGCAAAACAACTTTAAAGTCAGACAAAACATCCATTCTTTTTAACTTGCAGCCTGGTGCAAACATGTCTAATAAATATCGTTTACCTCGTCCAAGGAAGCTTGG
The DNA here is from genome assembly GCA_947562075.1 of Orthosia gracilis. Lineage (NCBI taxonomy): Eukaryota > Metazoa > Arthropoda > Insecta > Lepidoptera > Noctuidae > Orthosia > Orthosia gracilis. The sequence continues at coordinate 5,124,485 of OX387269.1, forward strand.
AAATCGCGCAGTAAATCTTTCCTTGTTAGAAGTCCGGCTTTCAGTCTCTCATCCTCCACGGACCAACGTAGTTTATTGCGATGACCCTGTACGTCATGGAAAAGAATTTATGAATTAATTGGCAGCAATAGTAAGTATGTTTTTTATAGAGAACCACTATCAACTTGATGAAAATGCTGAACTTTTTTCTAAATCCCGGCATTGTCGTATTTTAAATTAATTATTTTATTGGTATTTAACGAATTAATTTTTATATAATATACTCCACAATGCAAATTTATCAATTTTATCGCTAATGTAATAGATGGGTAGATGGCCCCCGTGACACAGAAATTTCCTAGCATGGGGGTCATTGATCTTGTATTTTGTACCTCACCAATTGTATCCAAAGTTAAAGTTTCATCTGTAATTCTGTAAATTTTGTCAAATAATTTTTTACTATTACAATAACAATCAATCTGCCTAGCCTTTTCCCAAAGTTTGATACAGTCTAACCGGATTCAGCTGAGTTCCAGTATTTTATATCAAGCGGCTGCCTGTCTGACATCCAAAAACCAATAATTGGATATCACCATACCTCTTCGCAAGACTGGTGTCAGATCTCAAGCTTCTGACTACCCGTAACGGCTATCAAAGGTCTTCAAATGATAGCCGGGACCAACGGCTTAACTTGCTTTCCGAGGCAAGGAGGAATCTCGCTATGTAAAGATGGTCACCCAACTACGAAGCAACTTCGGAAAACGAAGCATTACATAAGAAGATCGACCCGTGCATTTTACATTACATTAAGTCTTTAATTTGTATTCGCCTGCTCCTTGCGTCGTTTACCATACTATACCACATCATGTTTTTTCTTTTATGATGTTTTTCGAATTGCTCCTTTTTTAAACAATAACGGCTTCTGAGGGTTTAATGTTCGACGGGGTTCGGATTTGGTCTGACCAGCGTGTAGGACTTCTTCCTCTAGACCGTAATTTGTATAAGTATGTACTGCTTAGGGCTCTTTCAATTTAGACGTTCGGTGTCGGACTGCTGCGGCGTTGCAGCGGTACGGATGTCGTACAGCGCACGCCTAGTTGATTTTTCTTCATAAAATTTACACACCAATTGCGCAGTGTAGCGCCGGAACCGCGCACGCACGATAGCAGGACGAGTATGTGTGTGCATACTCGTAAATTGTATGGAAAGAATCAACTGGTCATGCGCAGTACGACACCCGCACCGCTGCGGCACCGCAGCAGTCCAACACCAAGTCTAAATTTAAAGGTCCTTAAACTTATGAAAATTAAAGACAAAAAAAAAACAGAAAAAGACATGAAAAAGTTAGTTATTTGTCAGTTTTGTTGTAATGGATTTTCGAATTGCAGTTTTTTCCTAGCACTGCTGTTATCACCCAAAAGGCATAAATGTCATTATCGCCATCATTTCAGCCGAAAGACGTCCACTGATGCACATAGACCACAAGTAGGTAAGTGTTACATCGATGGGTAATGTGTGTTCCGCATTCAGCGTATTCCCAGAGCCTTGACAAGAAGCTCTAGACAAGTGACATTCTATCATAATAAGCGTGGCGCGATAGCGATTTTCAAAAAGGCAAAATCGTTTGAGATTAACAAGATTAATAAGCGATATCGAAATTTCACGTGATCAATCACGAACCACAAACACGCAAACCTCAGGTCATTGCTCCACCTACAAGGAGGCCTTAAAATTTGACCAACCAACCAATGGTTTCTGTCCCATCGACTATCCATTCGACGAGCATAAAAGTCAAGAAAAAAATATTACCTTAACTTGGCTCAGATCTTCTCTAGCCCTATAAAACTCTATTTCAGCATCTCCAAGATCACATTCAGCGAAGTCGATAACTTCATCAGTGTGATGCATCTTCTCTCTAATGTGAGCCAAGATTTGGTTATGCTCTGTGCATTTCGCGCGGTTTTTTATAAGCTCATCTTCACGTTCTGTTGAAAAAGTAATTCATTTTAGTAAGCTCAATTGAAAATGGTGTCAGCTTCATGAAAGAATGTTTAGAACAAGCATTTTTTGGCGGTAGTTCAGAATATTATTGTCTGTGGCAATTTCCTCAAAAAAATATTTTTAATATTAAGATTAATTTACCATTAAAAACTCGAGCATCGATTGATGGTAAAATGAATCAGCAGACGTCGATCGAAAATTTCTACTATGCGAACATTTCGGTGATCGATGAAAGATCGATCGGTTGGTGTGGTAACACCCTGAGGGCGGTAACGCACTACATCCGATCCGAATCCGAGAAATTTCGGTGCCGGAGTAGCCGTAGTACTTCTTATCGGGAAGCTTACGCTCTAAATCCGAACTCTATCCGTCATAATTCAGAACATTTTGAACTGGGAAATAAATTACGGTCTTAGATCGGATGTAGTGCGTAACCTTCATAAGGCTGAAGCCTCATTAGTGCGCTGCGTTGCGTCGTCGCAACGGATCAACGCATTGTATTATTGTGTATGCCACACCTGCATACGTCGTCGCAATGCAAGAGAGTGACGCACGCCGTCGCAAGCGGAACGCCGACCTTCTATTAGTGAAACACTGTCCGTCGTCGCACCAGAGCTCCGACAGCGCAGCGCATCATCTAAGTGTATCACCCTCCCCCGCTTCGTCTCTCGTCCTTCGATCTGCTGAAAGGTCACGTGTGTCGACGCAGCGCATAATGTGGCATGTCACAAAAAATATAATTATGTCAAACGACGCAGTGTTGACGCTACGACGACGCAACGCAGCGCAACGCACTAATGAGGCCTCAGCCTGAATCATAAAATTTACCTTCAATTTTTGTGTTATAGTTCTGATTATCAATATTAAGCTGTTCATATTGCCAGACGTAAAGTCCTGGGCCCAGGGTTTCCAGCTTTTTTACAATAGCCTCAAGTTCAGCAACGGCGTTCCTCGCCCGAATGTACCGCAGGCAAAGAGCAGAGGATTGTTCACTCTTACGCTTTTGAAGGAGAAGGAATCTCTCCACTGTCTGCAGTAAGTAGAAAATCATTTAGTCTCATTTTTAAAAAGCATACAGTAACGATTCATCCATTCAATTCAACGTAGAATGACAGAACTTTAAAAAATATGCTAGCTACTTGAATTTATTAGAAATTAAAAATCAAAATTTAGTTCGATTTGAAAAATCTAGAATTAAAAAAAGGCATTTGATTGGGTCATCGTCTTTTAGCTGTAGGTACAGTAAAACTAACTACTTAATGTTACTCGGCAAACTTCGTGTTTCGTCAGTCGCCGGATTTCTATCAGACTTCCAAGTATACTGAGATCGTCCGGTCTGCACTAAGTGCAAAAGACAACTGATCGAAATCCGTCAATTGACGAAATACGAAGTTTGCCGGGACATTAAGAAAATAGTTGTACTTTACATAGATATATCGATATCGGTAAATGTTTACAAAAGTTCAACAGAATTGAATACATCGGTATACTTATTATGTCCGTGCTTTGACAGTTTTCTGTCTGAGTATTTTTTAAGTACAGTACAACTATTTTCTTAATGTCCCTCGTCAATCATCGCATTTCCGAATACAAAAGAATGCTAATTTCCATGTCCATCAATTATTAGAGTTTGTCTTGTGATTTATATTTGAATTCATAACTAAGTACTTTATTGCTGTTTTGTTTTGACTTCCATGTGAAATATATAGAGCTGTAAAAATAGCAGTTTGACTCCCATTTTTAACCGATTTCTTTAAATAAATTACATTAGGTTAAAAGAGTATTAACAAGTCTATATACTTCCAAGTTGATTGAGAGCATCCGGTCTGCACCAAGTGCAACGGGCAACTAATAGAAATTCGATGACTGATGCAACACGAAGTTTGCAGAGGGACATTAAAAAAATGTTTGTACTGTATATACAGTCTTACCTTATCAGCGATAGGTTTTCCCTTTCTCGAATAAATGAGCCCTGTTCCAGTGGTCCGCTCGAGGGTTTGCAATCCTTCAAATTTTGTGTTAGCGTGCTCCAATTTACCACCATACTTTTCTTCAACCTCAGAAACTTTCTTTTTTATCTGTTTAAGAATAAATTTTGAAGTCAAATGTGAAACAAAAACATACGTACTTCTAGATTTGCCCGCATGAAAAGTATTTTCTTATCCAAAGGTTATGTTATACCGGGATGACAAGTGACCTATGTGCTATTCTAGACCATGATCTACCTATATCTGTACCAAATTTTATCCAGATCCGCCCAGCCGTTCTGGCTTGATTGAGTAACAAATATCCACCCATCCATCCTAACTTTTGCATTTATAATTTATTATAGTAAGAGAAAAAATACTGAAGTTCCTAAACAAAAAGAAAATTTTATAAGTTCGTATACTATTACTCGTAAACTTGTTAACCCTAATTAGCTGTGATAGTTTTCCTTTTAATTTCATTATATACACTACTGCCGAGAATTTTTTCACATACCCAAAATCTTTTCAACCCAATGAAAGTTCCATAGAAATATCTGAGAGTGCAAATGTATCACAAAACCAAATAATTCGGCTTGTAACTCCTAAAGAAGTTGTGAGAGACATTAAAAACAAAATAAGCTCGAAGAAATCCCCGAGTTATGACCTCATAACAGGAGAAATTCTAAAACACCTCCCGTGCAAAGCCATAGTTAAGCTGACCAGACTTATTAACGCCGCATTTATGCTAAAACATGTACCTGAGCCATGGAAAGTTGCTGAAGTCATTATGATTGTGAAGCCTGGGAAACTACCCCATGAAGCATCATCTTATAGTCCATTTCCATGCTGCCAGTATTATCGAATTTATTTGAAAAGCTCTTATTAAAACGGCTAAAACCAATAATAGAAGAAAAAGACCTTATTCCGACCCATCAATTTTGCTTCAGGGAAAAACATTCTACCATAGACCAGGTACATAGAATAACAAACATCATTGAAAAAACGCTCGAAAACAAGCAAGTCTGCGCCACCGTATTTCTAGATGTCGCACAAGCTTTCGACAAAGTTTGGCATGAGGGTCTGTTACACAAACTCAGACGCATGTACCTCGAGTATTCAGATATTCTAGAGTCTTATATAAGCAAACAGAGTGTTTAGGATAAGGCAAGAGGACGCATACTCACAAGGAAGTGTGTTAGGCCCAATCCTGTACTGGCTATACACATGTGATATCCCAGAGCTGGATAACAACACCATAGCGACCTTTGCTGATGATACTGCTGTTATGGCTACTGGTTCAAACTACACAGAAGCAGTAGAAAAAGTTCAAATAGCTGTGAACAAAGTTTACGACTGGAAACAAAAGTGGAAGATCAAATTGAATGAGTCAAAATTGTTTCACATTGACTTCACTAATAAACACTGCGATTACCACCAAGTCTATATAATCGGTATGGAAGTGTCTTATGCGAATACACCCAAATACCATGGCATAACTCTTGACGCCAAGTTGCGTTGGAAATCTCACGTCAATAAGAAAAGACAGGAACTCGATATACGGTACAAAAATATGTATTGGTTACTCAGAAGGAAATACTCTCTATCAATACACAATCATTACGCGACACGCAGCGCAGCAGTCAATCGCTCAACCACTGCGCCAACCGTGCGCCCAAAATTAATTATAATATACAAGTATATTCTTATTCCAATTTGGACGTATGGTTTAACTATGGGGCTGTACTGAACAAAGCAATGTTAAAATCATACAACAATTTCAAAATAAAGTACTCAGAGATGCTGTTAATGCACCATGGTATATCAGAAATGACGACCTTCACCGCTACCTTAAAATGAAACTCGTCACCACCGTTAATCAAAACTTTGCTGAAGCCCACGAACACAGACTTCATCGATATGTGAATGTGGAAACAATCCAGCTGCTAGATAACACGGACATAGTGCGTATGCTAAAGAGAACTAAACCATTTGGGTAAGTGTTGTGTATAATAATTGAACAAATAATAGCAGCAATACTGTGCTATACATGTAACACGTGAACTAAGTGTTTTTAACGTATCAGACTCTATGAAAGTGCTACCGAACAGTATAAAAGTGCAAATTGACACTATTCTTAGTCATAACATTATACAATATAATAATAAGTTAGAATTAAATTGCTTATTAGTCTATTAAGGCTAGACAGTAATTTATTATTAAGAACCTTAGTTTTTAATACAGAAAAGAAAAACACCCAACAGAAACCATTTAGCTGGCAGGGGGGACACCCTTGATTCTAACAAAAATTAGCAATTTAAAACTTAGTTTTACGCAAACGGATCCCTGAATGGAAAAATGAATTTTACAAAACTGTAATATTTTTGAATGGCCTACCCAACGATACCCCAAACAATGGGACAGTCGAGAAAAAAAACATTTTCAAACACAAACACAATTTTGTTTTCTCCATTTTATTTTACCACTTTGTCGGCGTGATTAATATGTATATCCATGCCAAATTATAGCTTTCAAGTACTAAAATCTTTGAGCTAAGCTGCAGACGGACGGATAGATGGACATGGCCAAACTATAACGGTTCCTCCTTGACTACAGAACCCTAAAAAACTATATTTTACATAATAGTAAGCAAAAATTCAATCTACAATTTTGGAAAAGTCGCTTGCCTGAATCTGGCATCGGACCATTTCAAATAGTTAAATGAATATTCGATATTATGACACCATTTAAGAATGGTTTTATCAAACCTTGGGATCACTTGGGAGACGCTTGTGTTCAGCAGTTGGCGTTATTCGGCGTAAATGACGATAATGATGAAGGCATGGTAAATGATGATGAACACATTCGTGTTTTGTTAAACCCATTTACGCAACAGTTGTTGTTAATAATTGCATTTCGTGGCTATCCTTACACCTAACCTTACAAAATAAACATTATATGCTCACATCAGCGATTTCACTCTCTGCCTTTTTTTTCAATTCTTCGTAAGCAAACAATTTCTGCTGATATTTTTCTTCCATATCAACAGCCCCCTCCAAAGGCTTCAAAACATGTTCGCATTTACGTTTCCTGAAAAATAAGGTGTTTTTTAGCTACACAAAAAATATGAACTTTTGCCATAATATTCTCTATATACTTATTTACTTACGTAGGTACCTAGCGAGACTCGAATCGAATGTGATCAGGGAGTTATTAAATAACATATTGAATTGTAAAATCAGATACGTGGGTTTTTTAGTATATATTATTAAACTCATACAATTATTTAGCTCTAGCCTCCTAGCGAAATGGTATAATTGAAAACTAAAAACAGATGTGAGAACATTTATATTAAATTCTTAACGTGGATTATGCGGAACTTCGCCCTTATTTATCACGTCAAAACGTTAAATTCTCAACAATTTGTTCACCGATACAATAAATTGTAAAAATATCGGCATTCTGCCACAAACATGACAACACGTACGGTCTGGCTGCCAAAGTATTATACAACTTCTTGTTTTTGTAATACAGTTCAGTGGGCTAGTATTTACTTTCAATACAAATGAGCAACTCAGATGTTTGCGCCAAAGTCGCGACGATGCCGATGACTAGAAAAATAAATATACCGTCAGTTTTTATTTTACGGTTGAAAAGTTTTATTCTTGCACATCATGTTTTGTCTTGATCTTACTTGTGTACAATTTTACGGCCGCGTGTATTAGCTATGCTGGCGTGTATTAGCTATGCTGGCGAGTATATATTAATTATTGCGTCATGTAATTTTTAAAGCTTTTGTGGTTGATAATTTTTACGACGCAAAAAATATTTTTTTTTTAATAGTCGAAACACTTGAGGTATTTATAGTCGAAGAACCCAATAAATCAAAAGTAATGCAGGGATTAGTAGTGCCCTTTTTTACTTTGCTTATTTAATTTTTGACATTATACTGATGATAACGCAAACAGGCGAAAACACTGGTCCTTTTGTACTTAACATTAAAGTGAGGAGCCGGGCATTCACTTTAAAATTAAAACTTTTCTCAAACTATGTTGTCCCACTACTGTGCAAATATCTCTTCCAGAGCCTTCTACTCTAAAAACTTAACTTAAGCTTTTATGCTTTGGTGTAAAGATAAAAGGTTAACAAGGGTATACTATATAACACGGACAAAATAACTGTACCCCTGACGCTGTCACATTACACTGACGTTCGACTCTTGCTATTGCTTCCGAACGCGGGATGCCGCGAGGGTAGACGGTAGTGGGAACGCAGTTGAACAGTTATTTTCAGTGTTGCACGTAGATATAGGTACTTGTAATATTCAGCCAGCCGTCGATGCAGTATATTGTTGAGCAGTTGTTGATGGTTGCGCTCCAACAAAAGTTCTCTGTGAGCTTGCAAGTACTCGTCTCGATCTATGTGAATAGTAGTCGACATAGCTACATTCAACCCAATCTGAGCACTATTTCCTTTGTCGTCTTCTCGTTCACTTACTAAAAAAGTTGTTTACTCTTTAATAATAAAATGTAAAAGCCTCAGCGAGATGGGCAGACGACAGTGTAACCGCCAAGGGTAGACCTGGAAAAGGATGGCTCAAGAGCGTGGTGATTGGCTCGCGCGTCGGAGCGGAGTTTTTATGAAATTCGATTGGTTGGCTCCGCTCCTCTTTTTCCCGCTCCACGCCAGATAGACAGGAAGCCTTAGGATGCAGATGATGATGATGCGGTTTACTAATGATAAGCATAAAATATATTGGCATAAATCTTTTGCCATAATGTTTATTGCCATAAATACTGTTGGCTTGATTATAATATTGTTCATTATTATAATAATGAATCATAATTTGATAAAGCCTAATGTCATTTACACAAAATTCTACAAAGAAAAACAAACATGTTCGTGGCTCAAGTGTGGCCCATGGGCAAACCCCGCCGCACCTTAACCTAAATATTATTCCTTAAAAATATATGCTACCCACTCCAAATTAGACCAAATAACATGAATTATGCTAACCTTTGCATTATGTCAAAGTATTATTATGCTAGTTAGAAGTAGCAGTAAGTTATGCGAAAACGTTACGCCAAACAATATTATTCCTTAGAATTTTATGCCAAGAGGTTGATTCCCTGATGATGATGATGATGAGGAAAAGTCTCAGAACAAAGAATTTAATTTAAAGGAAAGCCTAATTGTCCCACATTGTTTCACTGATTCAGAACACATTATATTGTACTAGCGAGCACGGGTGCATTTAACATGTTAACAAAAAGATTTCTTAACTATTTTGAGTTTCAAATATTAATGTATGTATGAATTACAACGCATAAGTGTTAGAGGTTAACTTTCCAGTAAGAAGAATGCCTAAGTGATGGTAAAAATCCATTGTTTGATATAATTTAGAAGAACAGGTAACATAAAACATTGCATAATGTAACGAAAACCAACTTTGTTTTGAATAAGTTGTTAAAGAAACCTCATAATCATATCGAAACCAGGTGTTGTTATTCCACTATGAATGAACCATGACTAGCAGTGAACTATTATTTGACGAAATGAATAAAAAAAAGAGTTGCTCTACACAGATACATTAACATGTTTTTGTTTTGCAAGAAACATCTTGATTTGAGGGCAACTTATGAGGGCTAGTTACATAGTATCTACTACTAAAAAAAACATCGTTTCTTACCAATGAACTAGCACCAGTAAAGATTATTATTAATTATTTATAGTACTCGTAGGGAATTAATGACTCACCGATGGATACAGTATCAGAGTTAGAGCTTGCGCCGCCCTCTTCACCGCCAGATGCCGTAGCTTTGCCATCAGCGTCAGTTTTGGATTTCTTTGATGTCCTTACTTTCTTTTTTTCCTTCAGTTTGTCCTATGATTTCAAATAGTTAAGAATTATGTCTTTATGGATGTATTAAACTAATAGTTTTTCAAAGCTGTGTGAGGCATCACTTGCATAAAATTTGAAAACAAACCCTCGGGAATATTCTACTGGAATTAGAGATAAAGTAGGACACAGGACGCTAATCCAGGTCATGGCTTATACGTAAGTTCATAATTGGACCGCCCGTGCAACCTTTAATATTAACAATAATTTAAAGTTTGACTAAATCATTTGACTAGCATATTGGAGCGACCGAGGCAACTAAATTTCTGACCTTTCTGGAGTTTGCCACTACTGCACGTTATTTTAGAAAATTAGAGTATTTTGTCATCATAACTATTTATTTATTGCAATAGGGTAGTTGACAAAAAATATCTATTTAGTCCGTCAGTTAGAAAACCTAAAAATATTGGACTAGTATGTGTTTTTTTGCCACTTAAACAAAACATTACGGCGGTACAGTGCGTTGAAATATCGTGTGACGTCACGGTGTGCTACACTTCAGACTGACAAAGTGACGTCACAAGACCCACTCTTAAACTTTGATGCGCTTTATCTTTTTAATTATTTATGTATTCGATAAAGAAAAAAACTGGACAAGTGCGAATCGGACTCACGCACAAGGGCTCCGTAGCATTATCGCAAAAACGGCAAAAAAATCACGTTTGTTGTATAATTATTGCCCCACTTAAATACTTATTTTATTCTGTTTTTAGTATTTGTTGTTATAACGGCAACAGAAATACATCATCTGTAAAAATTTTAACTGTCTAGCTATCACGGTTCATGAGATACAGCCTGGTGACAGACGGACAGAGAGACAGACAGACAGACAAACAGACAGACGGATCGTGAAATCTTAGTAATAGGGTCCCGTTTTACCCATTGGGTACGGAACCCTAAAAATACGGGTCCAATATTATTTGATAATCTCACTGACGGGCCAAATAGAGTTATCATTTTTATACCCAGAAAACATCCCTATTGTATGTGGCTTCAAAAATAACAAATTCTTCCTTACACGTCACGTATAGTCAAAATATATATTACAATGTAGCTCATAATTTATAGAAAAGTTAGTGAAATTAATTACAGTCCAATCTTTTACTGACTTGGAAAGAACGACCACGTTCTAGTGAAAAATGCCTCGTCAGTCCATATTTAAATTTTACATAAAGGGGACCTTCAAAACCTGAGGTTATGGATGAGCCTTAATATTTCTTGTATTCAAACAAAATAATAATGTTTTCTCTAAAAATCTATGAAAATCTTAGAGATCAACAAACAAATTGCAAGAATATAAAAAGTACCTAATGAACCGACATTTTTGGATCGTCGGCATTTTAAAATAAATTATGCAGAATACGTTGCAGTAGTTCTTCGGGCTAAACCCACGGACATTACAAATGCTAATAACCTGAGCCTGAGCCCAGGGGACGGAGTTCGTGCAATGTTCTATGAAAGCGGACGTTGACATAACAACTCGATTGCATGCAAACCGTATCATATTAATTAAATTGAAAGGGACAAAAACGTAGCATCATACCTCAGTTCCTGGCATATCGCGTGATTACTCGACTTTTATTGATCTGTTTAAGGTTACAACCCGAAATTATTTCACTCCATTAGGTATATACTAAGCACAACATGCGAATACAGTTGAATGGTTGTCATGGTAACTAATAAACGAGTATCGAACGGCTTTTGGAGCTTTCATGCCAGTTACAGATGCATGCGGATATTAAAAATGAGGTTTAATTCTATTCTTTCGTCATATAATCATACTAATATTATAAATGTGAATGTAAGTTTGTTTTTTACGCTTTCACGCAAAAAATACTGAACCGATCATCATGAAACTTTGTACATATATTCTTGGAGGTATTAGAAGTAACATAGGTAATAACACACTTTTTATCATATAAACACACTTTTTATCAATTTTAATTTTTTTTTTCTTCACTGCGAGCGAAGCCGCGGGTAAAAGCTAGTTTACCTATATTTTCATCATAATCCAGTCATCAAAATTAATCTAGATTATGGTGAACTAACTAACTTGAACTAAAATTTAAAAAATAGGCTCCAATAGCTTCGCTTTATCGACCGGTCCTGTACTTCTCAGTTACAGCGGCTTCTCACGACCTCCATCAATCACTAAGTCATTGGTAGACTTCGTGGGTAGCCTACCAACGCTACACCTTTCTGTACAGTCCCTTCGATCCCACCAACCTTCCGATCTCGCCTTCTTTAAAAAGTAATCTGATCAAGAATAATTTTACTATCTGCGTCATGAAAGTTTTTATAAGTATACTTACTTATTCGTATTAAGCTTAGTCTTAAGAGTTTAAAAGCCTCGTTAAGTATCACTAGAATACTAAAATAGACTAAAACTGAACTCTACGTGTTGAAGTGCGAATACCTGATTATTCTCGCATAAAGGTCATCCAATATTACAGTGAAGTTTATTTCAGACTATAAAGTTAGCTAGCTATGAAGACCCCAATCATAATTCATGTAGGAAAAAAATAAAAAAACTGACTCGCATTTTCATTAAGTTCTTACTTAACTTGGATTAAACGATCTTGTACTGTTTAATTTTTATTTATGTCTTTAGTATTAATGAACATGAGGTACCCATATATTTGTAGTCACAACGGATCTTTGAGTTTCTGAGTTGACCCTGCCAACCATTTCGCAAGAATATACTGCATAAAGTAAGCGAGATAGGACGATGCGACATATCTTGGACATTGCTGACAACGGTGAAGGAAAACATCGTGAGGAAACCTGAACTCTAGTAGTTAGTTTATTATAAGATTGTGCTCCATTGGTGTAATTGCTGCAAGGCGTTCCAGTGCGAGGATAAACTTATAAATAAAATAAATAATAAAATAAGCGAGAGAAAGAGATAGTTATATAATAATGCTATCTTCACCTTCAACATTGACACAAAATAGCTACTGCGCAGGGTCTTTAAGCCAATTCAGAGACACAAAGATCCGCTGTGAGTATTATAGGTATGTGTATGAAGAATGTTGTTATTCATCGGGTTCTTAACATACGAAAATATGTGATGAAAAATAAATCAATCGTATATTAATTGTGCTAATTTATTATATGTCATTTAAATCATACTAATAATTTGACACCTCTTTCAGAACTAGAAAACGATGCCAAGAACTTTACTGGCACTTCAAAAACTTGTATCTTTGTAGTTTTATGTCTCTATGAAAATGGTTATTTTTGATTGGCATTTAACATATTCAAAACCAATCTCCTTATGTATAAGTCTGTAAAAAATAGTAAAATTTATCATATTACTCAAACGATAGCTTAGTCATTCATCATCATCATCATCAGTCTATATACGTCTCACTGCAGGGCGCAGATTATTATTTAATATATTTCTTACCTCAAAGATTCTCAACCTCCGTTGAAATCAATATCTTGTCGAAGAATTTGTAACAGTTTCATTACTGTTGGTATTTCCTTCCAACGATAATTCGATGTGCTTTCACCTACGATTCACTGTATAGTAGTAATGGAAACCCCTATCAAGAAGCTACAATTAAGTTAGAAAAATATAAAATAAACTAAAAGTATAAAAACAACTCAGCCCAACTTACCGGTCCACTCTACGACGCGCATTAAAATCAAAGATTGAGTTTGATTTATGCCTTCTTCTTCCCTTATTTTGCAATACACATTGAAAACAATATTTTTCGCTTGAGGTAGAAGTGGCTTTTTCGACATTTTCGCAAAAACAACAAATTTTCAAGAAGATAATATCACAAAATCTCAGCAGCGGTTGATAAATTTCGTAATTAGATTTAACAGGTGACAATTAACATTGCCATATGAAAATCAAAATTTAATATATATATATACATATTGCCATGAGATTCCGGTTGACCTAAACGTACTAACTTCTATAAAAAAATAAACATATTGTATTAAAAAAAGCTACATTTTTCAAACGAAATCACTGAACCTGGATAAATTATGTATCATAACAATATATTAAATATTCTTTGTATATTTAGTTATTTAGAATTAAAATATCACTTTGCCTGACTGAAGAAATGGCACTGAATTGGTAGTTATACTTCTGGTATTATTATTCTTTGGGTCGAGTCTAAACGGGTCGAGTGGGCGTGGACCCACTCACTGTCGCCTAATATTCGTGACTTAAAATAATATTTGCCATCAGTAAGCCTCTACTAAACTGTTGTTTTTCTGTATAACATATTACTAGCTTTTGCCAGCGGTTTCGCCCACGTGATATTTTAAAATTATTCGACGGTAATAGACTTCCAGGATAAAAAGTATTCTAAGTCCTAAACCAGGCCATGGCTTGCCTGTGTTCTTTTCATCTGTTCAGCCGATAAAGAGCGATTGATTAAGAAACATACGGAGTTTCTCATGTATAATATTAATAGGGGGATCATAGGTAAATATTTTTTCTTACCGGGACGCGGTGCAGCGTCCTTCTCCCGTTCTACTCTGACTTTCAGTATCTCGGATCACTAGTGCAAAGCGATGGCAACATAGTTAGTATTGTTAAGCACAGAATTAGTACGAGAAAGATAAAATAGCAGTAAGCCACAGTAACAATCTGCGCTGTCCACAATCCCCTAAAACTTAAGGGGAAGACTTTCAAAGTCATGGTTAGGTACAGCTGTGACTAACCTTCAGGGGCAAGATTCTTATGTATGATATGTGGTTGCTTGGTTAGACCTGCAGCTTTATTGCGTCCACATCACGTCTTTCATCTCGCATGTGATTGGCCGATTCTTTATACTCTTTGCCATTTGCCGCTGCTGCAGACTTTTATCAGAATGTTAAGCGTCACATTGAATAAAAGCAGTATGCAGCTGAGTTTAGAACGCCAAGGAGTTGTCGAATGTCACGCGAATTGCAAGAATAAAAATGAATATGTCGGATCTTGATTTGTTTACATACAATGAGACAATATCTTTGTTTGGTACTGTGCGGAGTCTAGTGTCGGGCATGGTGTCTGGAGTGGAGCGACAGTGATAGAGGAGTGAGTTCAGACATGACCGTGCCACATACTGGCTTAGGAACTGCTCGGTGTTTCCTTTTATGTCTCGAGTAATACTTAGTACCATAGTGATAGTAATTGACTCTGTAACGAATTAAAACTGTGTAGAAGTTACAGGAGATATTTTTCTGGTTTACCCGTATCCCAAATTCTGCGCCCACGACTATAATCTGACACCTGACGATCCTGATTCTAACAAGTATATAAGAGGAATTCTGAAAGTGGCACCATTGAATAAAAAATGTTGTGGAGATCTGCTGTTAAGGTATGGTTTGAAGAAGAATGTGAAGGTTTTAAGACTAGAACAGGCTAAAGAAACGATGGATAGACTGTGTAAAAGATGACATGGCTAACAAAACTACTCAGATGTAGATTAACCCTCGATTTCAGATTTAAGAATTCAAAGTTTATTATTTGTCAATCTTTACTTTAGCCCACGTTCTTAAGTCAGAATACTCAACTCCGAAACCCGCCCTAGTAGTCAAATACGAAAGAATGTTGCGTCTGTCAATTAGGATAAGAGACATATAAAAATAATTGTATGTTTTATTGCTTATTTTTCCTTTACTGTATTTTATACCACCTGTACGTTTCTCATTCAACACTCCTGTTGTAGATCTGGCGTAAGAAATTTCTATTGAAACGCACTTTTGTGCTCTTCATCCGGATGTTTACTTCTTTATCAAACGTTTTGTGTGTACATGAATAAATGATCGTAAATAAACAGTATTTGTACAGGCTTGCCTAAGCTGGACTATCAGCGAGTCTTAATCCCTTGCTACTTCGATGTTTGTAATTGTGTTGCAACTATGATGGTGAAGTAGGTGCCCAGTTCCTGTAATACAGGTTAGTTCCTAGCGCGGGGCTGTGTCTTGCTCTTCCCTCTGCTGCAGCGCGCTTTATTCAATTACTGTATTTATGTGGTAGTATTAAGGATATTTATGTACTCAAGATTTTATTGATGAATAAATTGAAATTGTATTTGCTGTTTCGAAAATTTTGAAAGTTATTTAAAAAAAAATACCAAGCATTTTAATTTGAACTGACACAGCGGAGATTTATTTGAATAGTCTTAATGTAGGTAATGGGTGGCCTTAAATATCAAGTTTCTTTGTTCAAAATCATGACGTTGGTTAACGACAATAGGTATTTTTGCCGGCGTGTCAACTAGAGACAGGAGGCACAAGATTTGGGCCATTGTAAGCCAGCAGTAGCCCATTAGAACTACTGGCCTTTTCCTTCACCAGCTTTTTTTTAGGCCACTGACCTCTGTTGACGTTGGCAGTGTCACAGCTCAACTCTGGGCCGATGCCAGACTTTCGACAATGCTCATCCCAAAATAACTACTGTCGAAAAGTTTATACGAAATTTTTCTGTTGTAAAATGTTAAAGAGTTGGACCGCAGTACATCAAACCTGAACATTATTTCAATGCAATCAAAAACCCGTATGAAATCGTTTATAATTTTATTCATAACACTTTGTCATTTCAGCATAAACAAACTTTAATTAAGACTGAACATCGTTTTGGATGGCCTGTCATTGAAATGAATTCTGTAAACACAGAAGCTTAGGATTGGGTTAAAAAAAATAGATACAATTTAAATAGTTTATTCAATAAAAAAGAATTATAATATAAGAAGAACGTACATAACATCAATACACACGATAATGCAAATATAATGGAATAAACAATACCACTCTTCAGGATTCATTCCGTAACTGTTTTAACTCAAACTTACCTACTTTATTTATTCCTAAGATAGTTGCCTGAGCTCCCCGCTTTGTAAGTTCTATAAATAAGTCCCCGATGTTTAGACAGTAGTGAATTTTACGTCCTGTTGGTCCCAACTCAATAAGTTCTTATTTGGATGAGGGATTTCATTAATACAAATATAAGCTCCCCTCTTGTGTGTACACAAACAAGAACAGGAGGTTCATTTTTAAATATTCAACTAATTACGGAAGTGATCCTTATAAACATTATGCATTACAATATAAGTACTAGTTTGACTAGAATCAAGTTACTCATGGCAGCATAGTAATAGTACAACATATTTACACAATAACGCAAAAGATTACGCATTTTTTAATTATAAAACCGCTATTTTATACAACGTGCGTTAACTTCGTTAATCCTATAAGTCCGAGGCGAAAACATAAAGTTTAAATACGTTTTTCACATAAAAATATTGCAAGCCGGTAATAAAAAATGTCGCAATAAAGATTATTTTTTCCGTCGCTTATAAGATTAACAAGGCGTACTAATATAAACGTCACGATTCGCATTCAGGGTGTTATTAAATTCAAGGTAACAGAATCAGTCAAGAATCGTCTAAAAGCTGAAACTGACGGGTGTGTAATTATGTTCGTGATGCGACACTAAGTCTCAGTTCGAGTTAGTCGGATGAATTCATTGCAGCTCGTAATCGAACGTAATTTTTTCTGAAAAATCCATTGTTTTCAAATCCAATCGGATATAAGAGCAGACTTCATCGAGTAGGAATGACTTCAAAACCGACTCGACGTGGAATTTCGTGGCGTCGACAATTTAACGGAAATTCTATTTTATCGAAAATAACTTTGTTGGAAATTTATTTAAAGCATGGCATTGCATTCACAGTATTGTTTTCGATGATTGCATTAAATGTGTTTTAGAATCAGCTAGTAAATTTAAGTATATCGCCGATTTTATTTTGAACAACATTCCATTGCGACGCACCAAACAATTTTGCAAACAGCTTCGTATAGCAAAACATCATCCAGGTCGCATCACTTAGTCTTATTTTCATAGAATACATTACTTGGAAGACTTGAACATAGTTACAGCTATTGGTCATTTGAGCACTGTTCAGTAAAGATTTGAGGAAGCTTTCCCGCGACTGAAGATGTCGCGTGACAATGATTCGCTGGAGGCGTCATCGGCCAATGATGGTGGGTTCATCAGCCATGGCCAGCTCGTCTGTAGCTGCCTTGTCACCTTTTCTTTTACGGGAGTACCAGAGGAAAGAGGCGGCTGCGAAGAAATTGACGAGAACCACGAACCAGGCCAAGAAGAAACTGATGTTGTAACTGTGAAAAAAGAGAAAATTAGCGTAATGTGAAAAAAAAAATATAGCCCCGATGAGCTTTAAATGTCTATAGAAAATTAGACAATGGAATGCTTTTAACGCAAAATGATAATGCTCGCATAAACAATGGACGATGTTGGCCGCACTTTACATGCATTGGTTTGATCGTATACAAACGTCTATCAAAGTAGTTAGTAATACGTCAATAACATAACATTGTGTACAGGAGTCAACAGAATTTTACAATGAACAGACGAATGGTGTTCATTTGACCATCAGTTTCAAAATTCTATAGGACTATAGAATAAAGAAACTAAAACTCCGCAGAAACTTCCCTCTGTACATTTCTTCGGTAAGCAATATAATATATATACAAGATTTTATATTAAGAATGGCATTGTCACGAGACTCAAACGTGTGTGCCAAATTTAAGCTCAATCGGACACTGGGAAGTGGGTCAAGTTTAACTTGCAAGATTTTATTACAGAAAACGGGACAGATGAAACTAAGTAAAAGTTTGTAAAAGAACAATTCATTAAAGTCATTAAGTTCATTCATTAAGTTCAGTAACTATTGAAAGTTTATTATGATATAGTTAGAGGTCAAAGACAATATCATACTTACTAATGGTAGGCCTTTTCCGGGTACACAAATTTCACGTTTCTCTTCATATGGTCTACTGAAGACATCATCACCTGCACCACCACGAATGTGCATGAGGCTGCAAAATGCAAAATGTGTTAATAACATACCTAAAGCCCAGGCAGTTTTTAGTGAGAATTTGGGTAATGTAAGGCATAGGGCATCCCACAAACTTCGGCAACAATCCTAATGGGAAAACTCCAAAAACCCTTGCAAAGCTAAATATCACAAATAATAGACAATAATATACCTTTCAACAACTTATCTGATCGATATTTCCAAATATATTAATAAATTGAATACAAGTATTCTAAAGTACTTACTGCTAATGAAGTGTATGCCCGCGGCAAGACGCTTGAACATGTATCGAGGGTTGTGAAAAGTGTACACGGAGAAGCCACAACCCATCGCCATGACGAACAGACTGATGATACCGAACGATATCATGGTGCGTACGTAATCTAAGGAAAAAGTTTCAGTCAATAATAAATCTGTATAAATACACTAAACTTTTAGTATTAAGTTAAAAAAAAGCAAATCAGAGACTCGCAAATCAATCTAAAAAAGTCTGCAGACAAGTCATTACTATTGGCTCATCATATTTTTTTTACGTGAACTCATAGATAAGTACTATCGGCTTTTTTGATAAAGGCGATGCCAAACAATCTAATACGTAGGTACTGAACATTTTCGACTTCATAATTTTTTCAATATATCAGTATTTTAAATCAGGGCCCAAGTTAAATGGGAATTATAGCTAGTATTTTGTTTATTTCACAAAGTATTGATCGTCCTGCGTTCAATAATACCTACAAGACATAAAACTTGCATAGAATAAAACTAAAATGTATGATTTATATCTGGTTACATAAGACTTTGTCTGCCTTTGTCACCTGATATTGGATTCAAAACTGAATGTTTTAGATGCGAAAATCTGACGGGGTTGTATCGATCTGTACTATGTGTTTACTAGACCGGGGCATTCTTATCAAAGAGTTAGAAAAAAGTTGCTATGACGATGTGAGGAAGATACGTATGTACTTCTGGTAAAAATGTGAAAGGCAGAGAATTTGTGGATCATATCCTGGAGATCGGTAGATTGCAAAAGGATTTTAGACTTTAGGTAAAAAGCTACTTTTTGTAAAAGAGCAGAAAATACTTACTAGCTATATTAATATCATAAGCAGGGTCCACCCGCCCATTTTCTACTTGAGGCTTGTCCAAATAATTGGTGAATTCTGCAAAGATAGAATAAAGTATACTTTATTACACACCAAAAAGTTACACAACAATTTTAGAAATAAAACAACTTATAACATTTATCGCATTTAGTGTTATGTTTAAACTATCATAATTAATAATATTATAAATATGAAAGTTTGTATGTTTGTATTTCAAGCACGCAGAAACAGCTAAACGGATTTGGATAAAATTAAGCACACCGATAGTTTAAAACCTAGATTAACACATAGGATACTTTTTATACCGGTAAAGTGATCCCTTGGGATTATAAACCACTTCTGGCACGGGCGAAGCCGCGGGCAGAAGCCATTTCATAATTATTGATTAATCAACAGTATGAGAAAATATCATTTTCTTTAAGTATAAAACCTGTCAAGAAAATTTTATTTATTGTCTCGACATACCATCACAGAATACTTTGGAGTTTCATAAAAAAAAAATCTTAAAGCATTTCAGCCGTATTTTCCGAGAAGCGGCAATAAGAACTATTATCTTTTTAACTTCCATCTGTCTGCTTGAATTAAACTCGAGAAAAACGTTGGTACTTCCATTAGTACTTCCATCGTAATTTCTTAGAGTTTTTATGTTGGCACTTGATGGTATTGTGACTTTGAGACCAGCGAGAGAGAAGAGTAATTGGTACTCCAGTGATATGTGAACTAGGAATCATTGATACGACGAAGAAGAAGTGAAATGTGAGTTGAACCTTTTTTAAACGACTTTCCAAAAAGGAGAAGTTTCTATGTTCGAATTTATGTTTGTTTTTTTTTGTCACCGATTACTCCGTCAATTTATAGACCGATATCAATTTTGAAATTCTTGTTTTGATTAAGAGAGTATACTCTCGAGGTAGTCCAATTGTCACCAAGTCACGATCTAATGAGGGGATTGCATGGAATTCGAGGGATCTCCTCAAATTTTATAGGCATAAAGTCAATTTTAGTATTTTCATCAACTTGGCAAGCATTTGCATTCAGAAAGTATCATTTGGTGAAATGGAACTTTTGAAGAAGAGCACAGATGACCACTGGAACTTCTCAGTGTTAAGTTTGTTCTGGGTATAAGGTATCCCGAATAGTTAAATGACTGTAATGAAGCAAATTTAAATAAATGGTTTTAATGGAAATAGTACCACCGAATCGCTCTGGTGATGAAACCGAAACTCCGTAATAAAACAATGTATCACAGTCTTGTTTAGGTATGAGAAGCCCTCTGGCTATTAATGAATTTCAGAGTAATATAAGGTACCAAAACTAAAAAGATAAAAATAAAAACTTTTTAACAAAAAAACTAACCTGATTACCGAAACAAAACCCTACGGATCGAAAAATAACTTTCTTTTCGGCACTCGGTGTCAAAAATAAGAAAAAAATGGTTACCAAAGACTTTGTAGTATTTTGTTTTGGAAATCGGTTTAAAATGTGTTTAAAAGTTTTTTTTTGTAAATTTAGAGTTAATCCTTATTTAATAAAAACACACGCGTGCGTCAATATTACATAAATATTTAGAGTTCCATACCAAGGTGCCAATAGGACGATATCTACTGTCCGTATATATGCCTGTCCGTCTATCAGTCACAAAACTTACGGTATTTCATTGTTTATCAGGCTGTTATTTGTGTGAGATTTTTTAACTGATCACAGAAAAAAGGATAACTGAACAGTTTTGTAACTTTAAATTTAAGCAAACTTTAAACATTATAAAGAAAAAAATTGAATAATAAATAAATAAACTGTTTTGTTGCTAGTAGGACAAAGTTCTCAAATCCCAATAATTTCAAGTAACCAGCACAAACCTTTGGTGACCGTCAACTTATACAAATATTCAGTGTAATAGGTATGTAGCTAGTTGATTTTTATAGAATTTTTATTACGAGTTATTAAGATTTCTACCATAATGTTAACAATATTACCTAGTATTGGTGGCGAGTTCTTCCTGCAATTGTTTTTATATGTTCCAGTATTGGTACATAATTGTGTGTGTTATCCAAGCTTGTTTATGTATGCGTCATGACAGTAATGTCGGTCTGTTCAACATCTCAAAACATTTACAAGCAAACCCGTGGCAAAACATTACCGTGCACCGTTTACAAAAGATTTATTGAAGTACTTGTAAAGAATGGTTACGTTATTTTGACAAAGAACAGCCGAGTATTACTTAAAAAATTCGACAAAGCTCTTTCATAAAAAAAAAAACATAATATTATTTTTGTATTTTCTTCATATCTTTGCAACTTTTTTTTTTATAAAAAATGTGTGTGCTTTTATCCAGCTAAAAACTTTCAACCTAAATCCAAATAAAAAACTTATATAAATAAACTAAGTATTTTTGTAAGAACGTATAATGATGGAAATAATAGTTTTTCACACCACCTGCTCGACAATGTCAAATTATATGTCATGCGCACCTAACCTAAAGTGAGTCATTTAAGACCTGAGGTCTAGCAGGGTATTAATATTGTACTGAATATCCGATATAATATATTTTCCTCTATGGTACTGAATTTCACTATGAGCAGCGGGTCATAGTGAAAACACATGAACATCGGCTATCGGTCTATTGGCGGATTCAGGAGCAGACATGACCCAGATTAAAAGACACCGTGACTGGAGATCTGATGTAGTAGCAGAGAGCTACATTGAAAATTTTATACAAAATTAGGATAAAATAAGCTGCCGCATTGGTGACAACATCAAACTAAAAACACCGTAGATAACTGATCCTTGGACACCTTTGTCACCTAAACCTTCCATATCAAAACACTATTCATCTAGCCCGCTGCCTCAAGCACCACCTTCACCAACTTTCACGATCTAAAATGGTCCTCAGCAGAGGACCATTCCAAGTTTCTGAAACTTTACTTATCAGTAATACTCAAATAAAGTCTATCTCAACTTCAATAAAAGTACCGAATAAAAACATAACTTTGTCTTTCCACAACTGGAAACATTACCTTTAACATTTAATTGTTTTAAATAGGTCTACTAACTGTAATTATAATTGTAATAAATACTTTGATTCTAGTACAATTTTTATATATATCTTTTTATTATCTCGTAGAAGGTGTGAAAAGAAGAGTTTTCTCCTCGAGGATAATGATGCCTTCGTCTTGGGCTACTTTGAATCCCACGCTGCAATCAGGATTCTTGTCTTAACTCCCTCGCTTTGCTCGGAAGTTAACTCTAAACGCTGGAATCCTTCGTTTTGCTCGGGATTCAGTACGGTGCCCGCCACATAAGACACTACTTTATCCCCTTAATGCATTATCAACTATTATCATCAAAATATTCAACTCTAACTTAACATTTTGAAGCTAAGGCTATTTCGCTATAGCTGTAATAGTAGGTCATTAAAAGATAGTGCTGTACCAGTGGACGTTTTACGTTGCCTACCCTACTACCGGACGTTTACTGCTTATCGCTCAACCCCTATACGGTTATGGGCGCCTGGTACGTTCGCAGCCGGATAAACTAGCTCGTTCGCGGTTTATCGCACTGCGGCAAGCAATACCTAGGAAGTTTAAATTTACCGTAGAATATTATGGGACTATGCAGTATAAAGAGTGTTACTTTTTCTTTTTTAAAGGTTTTGTTGCCAAAACAACGGAACATTTTTGGACCGTAATAGTACGGCGAAGTGGATCTAATAATGAAGCAGGAAGGTTGGGCAGGATAGGTTTTGATAACTAGCACACGTTTAAAGCTTTAACATAAAGCTTTCCCAATAATTTTCAAATGTTTTTCTTCTTTGCGTGTGGATGCCAAATATAAAAAAAATATTATGTTTGACCCAGAATTCAGTTACGGTAACGAAATTGCTAAAACAATCGACAATAATAACAAACAATAATTCTTACGAAAACTTTTTAACAGAAAAAATAAACCGACTTCCAATACAAAGCAAAAAATAACTTTCTTTTCCGGACTCGGTCTCTTTGGTACCTATTGTTTTTCATTGACACCGTTTTCGGAAAAAGAATCTTATTTTTCGCTTTATAGTGTCATGTTTTGGAAGTCGGTTTAATATTTTTTTTCTGTGAGTTCAAATGCTTGCCATGTTTGTGAAAATAACAAAATCGTTATATGTCTACCTATAATATTTGAGGAGAACCCACGATTTCCATGGGATCCCATTATCAGATTCAGACTTGGTGACAATGGGACCACTTCGAGTGTAGACACTTTCAAACAAAAAAATAATTACAAATCCGTTTATTTATGACAGAATTACGACCGGACATAAATAATAAAAATAAAAATATTATAAAAAGCCGAATTGATAACCTCCTTTCTTTTGGGAATCTTGTCATCATTAGCATTTTTTATTTTATACCTAAGTATAACGGTGTGGTTCAAGCCAAGAACACGTGTGCCACGACTAGCTAAGTCTCAATAATTGTGAGCCTAAAATAGATTCGATATATTCTCTCATTCACATTTGGCATCCAATTTATCGATACCAAGTGTAATTTTAATCTATCAAACGAATGCTATTTACGTTTTCGTTCGAGTTCGGTTACAAGACAAGTCGTAAATTTGAATGTCAAAAGATTAGAAAACCGAGTTAAATGTTATGGCTAAGGCTTATGATTTATATATTTTGAGACAGTCGCATAATATCAGACTTCAAATATATTAATCACCGTTTTACGAGTCGTTTCTTCATTTAAATCACATTTGTTATTAAACTAATTTAATCGTTTCATAAGTAATAAAACTATAAAAATTTGAACCAATCTTTTGATCATTCTGAATCATATGACATCGTCCTTAACACAATCAATTAATCTGCCTACTTTAATGACTTCAAAAAAGGATGAGTTTTCTCAATTCGACCGTATATATGTTTTTTTTTTATGTGTGCTCGCGGATAACTTCGTCGTTTATGAACCGATTTTAATGATTATTTTTTTGTTGGAAAGGAGATATTTCAAGGAAGGTACCACGCTCTGGTGATGGAATCTTAGAGAAATCGAGGAAACACCTCAAATGTATAGCGATTTTGTTTTTGGTTATCAACAATGCAATCATTTAAACTCAAAAAGTGTCATTTGGTGAAATGAAACTGATAAAGAAGACCACCGATGGTCACTAAAACTCCTTAATGCTAAGTATGACAAGATTATAAGATATATCGAATAGCTAACCGATTATGATGAAGCAAATACTTATAAATAAATGATGCTCATGAAAATGGTAACATCGAACTGATCTCATGATGAATCCGAAAGGTAGGCACTAGAACTCCGAAATAAAACAATGTCGTGTTTGGGCTTATTGGAATCGATTTGAGATTTAATTTGCTTTAAATGATTTTCATGGTATTTGGAGGTACTACCAAAACTAAAAAGAGATAAATAAAAAACTTTTTTACAAAAAATCAAACCGACTTCCAAAACAAAACCCTACAAAGTGAAAAATAACTTTCTTTTCCGAAGTCGGTGTCGTAAACCGGAAAACAATAGGTACCAAAGACACCGCCTTCGGGAAAGAAAGTTATTTTTCGCTTTGTAGTGATTTGTTTTGGAAGTCGGTTTGATTTTTTTGTAAAAAGGTTTTTACTAACTATTATGAGGTTGGATCCTGGTCTCACTGAATGCAACCGAATAACACTATTTTAAATTGAGCGAATGCCTATCTGAGTACTATAAATTGAGAACCCAGTAACTGATACGATACCCCAATTGGCAAGAAGAGTATCAGATGACCCTTAAGATGATCTAGATAATAAAATTAAGTTTAGTAGTATCCATCCGCTTGCCAAGAAAGGTGATATTAAAATTTTACTCTCTTGTCCAGAGAAATAGACTGTAATTTGAGATTGATCAGACTTAACGAGCCATTATGAACTAAAGGAAAATGTATTATTGTGATAATAAAAAGTGGTGGTTTAAAAGTTTCCGACCTTAGAGTGAAGGTGGCAACACCAGTATATTACAGCTGCAAGGTAATGTAGTTATTACATTATTTAAGTTCTATTTCAGTCACAGTTCGTAGTTATGTCTCTGTGAGCCTAAGCGCTTCGATCGGCTGAGCAATATAAACAATTTTCTAATGACTCACTGAATTACTCGATACGTACCAGTAACGCATATTTCAGTTGGAAATTCTTTCAAATGCTTACCGATTAACTAATTAAATTTAATCATTTGTAATTCATTATATGCGCTTGCGATTTTGTTGACGGCAAAAGGCTCACTCCTATTAAAATAATATGCAAAATATGGTTGTACTTTAGATGCACTTCTGTCCAACCCTTCGAGAACAACAGACGTGATGTTAAATAAACAAATTACATATAATTAAATTCTTAATTATTTGTTTTTATACAAAAACGTGTAGCTTTCTAAAACTGATTTGGAGGGTTAGTGAGTGACAAAAGTACAGAAGGTCTGGAAGGATATACCTTTGCTTTGCAGTAGAACATTGTAGCCTAAATAAAAAAGACCAAGGTAGGACTGTAGGCTCTACTCATAATATAATAAGATTTAACATCATTTTATATTAAAACGCCACAGTAAATAGACCTCTTTTCAAACTTTCTCGACATGTTTCAGCTGTAGGTAATAATATTATGATGAATAGGTATAAACAGTAGTGCTACGGGCTGTGCGTTATTTTGTAGTGTTTAGAAACATTCCAAATTCAATTTTTTCTGTGACATGCTATCTAATACCTTTAAACGAGCAATTCATGTATTTATATATATATAATCTGAATCTCTTAAACGGCTCCAACGATTTTCATGAAATTTAGTATACAGGGTTCTTTGGGGGCGATAAATCGATCTAGCTAGGTTTCATTGTTAGAAATGGTGGTTTTCTCTATTTTAACCCGAGCAGAGCTCGGTCACCCAGGTACTGATAATAATATAACATAGAAAATCATTTTTATTCCATAATCAAATCCATCCTCGTGGCTTCTTTCTATGAGAAGAGGCCGCTGCCCTTAAGTGGGACATTAGCAGGCTGGTATTATTAAAATCTACACTTCTGGTGCAAGACTAGGTCCTTGACATGAGGTTAAATGAATAAGAATCTTAGTTTACCTACTATGAGTTGCCTTTCAAGAGTTTCGTTGACCAGCTGGGCTATTCACAACCTTTCGATTCTATCCCGGAACGAATACTTGTGAAGTTGTTAGGTTTGTTTAGAGAAAATACTTCAAGAAATAGTATTATTTATGGTAGCATGTTAAAGTGACAAATAAATTACTAAGTTAACGAATGATTCGCAGCATAAGTTAAGGGCTACTTTAAAATAAATACTGATAGATTATTTAAATAGGAAATAATCGTTAATGTTTTACAAAACGAAAAAAAAAAATTTTTTTTCGAATAAATTTGGTCCTACCATCCTCAGTCAGTTCTATCATTGCACTATTACGATTTCATACAAATATTTTAGTACTCAACCTTAGATCGAAACCAGCACTTGAAATGTCAAAAGGGCTTCGACACTAGAGCATTGTACCAGCCATAACGATTGATGGAAGGTTCAAAATATACAGGACTGCCATGAGAATTTAGACAAGAGACATTTCGACGCATAAAATGTAAAAAAATAATGGGTTTGCAAAGCGCTATTGAAATGTCACGTGTTCAATCCAATACATTGATAATTCGACAGTCACCATCGCTGATAAAATCACACTTTGTCTAGAGTCTATGGTTTTTCGAATGACCAACTATTGGTTGACAATCGGTATCGCTGACATAATTAAATTTTTCATAGAGCCCAAAATATTTTTTGGAACGAACTAGAGCATTGTACGAACAAACAGACTAAAAAAAAAGTATAAATGAAACAGCGATATTGCGTCGACCCCAAATAAATTAAGACAAACGCAAGGAAATGGCAATAATTGTAGAATACCAAGCAAGTACCTTGAGTAAGTTTTTAAACGTTTACAATAGCCAAACTATTCAGTACCACACTTTCTATATTATGTACAATCGCATGCATAAATCCATTAGCAGTTTTACAAATTTATTGCATCAAAGCAAGTCGCACTTACGACCTTTCAATATAACAAACCTTTTGCACACATACACGTCTCGTATATCGCACTCTTTCATCATTATTTATTAAGAAAGAGTACGGTAGAATGATCATTTGTATAATACTATCTAGTCTGTCATATCGTGGCGGCGTATTAAGATAGTTGTATTTAATTTCGGTACTATTGCCATATAGCTATCTGGCTGAGTGGTTAACGCATTGGTTGTTTCACACGTTGAGACCTGCTTTCGAACCCCAGCTAAGTCGATCTTTTTGTGTTTTTATCGAGAATTTTAAAATAATATCTATCTTTGATATTACTCGATGAGAATAATGTTTCTTATTAGTTGAACTTGTAACAAAATTAAATAAATGTGGGTGAGTGTAAAATAAAATAAACTTACTGGATTGAAGAAGTAATTACCTACGATGTTGTTAGTTGGCGAACTTTATTAAGAGTACTTGTGTTATTATTGCGATTATTGTGTTGTTTGAATATCTGATTCGAGATGCAAGCTAATATTCCTATTGATGCCAGGGCAAATATTGTCGCTTTGCATAGAAATGGGCTTAATATTTCTCAAATTTCTTCCGAAACCGGTTTAAGTGTAAGTTATTTTTAAGGATTATTTTAGGTATGATGATAGTTGCGGCGTATGATACCTATTCATAAATCGCTAGTTGCAAGTGTGTAATAAAATATTTTTGTTTTTTAGAGAAATACTGTGAGCCGTTGGGTAAAGAGGTTTGAGGAAGAAAGTAGTTTGAAGATAGTTATAATTACGTCGAAGTTTTAAATGACATAATGCTACCAACTGTGCGTAATGTTTATCCAACTGAAGACTTTGGTGAACTAAGTTTTGTTCAAGATAATTGTCCGATACATCGTGCCAGTGTTGTAAAAGAGTGGTTTAGTCAGCATACTGATATTAAAGTTATTCCATGGCCAGCTCGATCCCCTGATCTTAACCCCATTGAAAATATATGGGGTTTAATGGTTCAAAGATGGAAAGCACGAGATGAGAGAACTCCTGAGCAGCTTAAATCCCATTGCACTCAAATATGGGAGGATTTACGTGGCACAGATATATGTGCAAACATTGTCGCCTCCATGCGTCGACGTCTACTTAGTTGCATTGACAATAATGGAGGTGTAACTAAATATTAATGAATAGGATGTTTATTACAGGAAATATACTGGTCATAATATCTATAGTTATACACGTAAGTTAGGTTATGTTTGTAAAATTGGGATTAAACTTCAATCTTCTTTTCTCCATGAGAAAATGAAAAATTAAGCTATAATCTCAATAAAGTTAAGACATAGAAACAATTGTTCATGGAAGCAAACTTGTTACCTAATTTAATTATATATGTTTGAAATTACCCACTATTATTTTATTTTAACCTACAATATGATTCCTTTTTGTAATTTTCGGATCAAAAGTATTATATACCAATATTTATATATAAAGCATTTAAATTTATATATTACTTATAACATAACATTAATTTAAACATAAAAAATATATAATAAAAAAAGTAACGAAAATACAAAATCGATCTCAATAAATCATATGGGAATCGAACCCACAGTCTCTTGCTTACAAGTCATATATTTCTGATCTTAGCCAAATGAACTGATGACAAAGAGTTCGAATTTTAGCTTTAGGTTTGGATTGACTAAGTGCGAATACTAATTAGAAGAAAATAAAACTATATCTTTATCTTTGTCTAGTATTGACCTCACAGCCACCTTTTCGTATTTATACCGTATGACGAATAAATGTTTGCGTTGAATTCACTCACACATGAATGAATACACGCTACTGTGCACGCGATAATGATTATTGACGTGCTAAAGGATTTTTGTGGCCTGACTGTACCAACGTAAAACAATGTAAAGTAATAAAACGATGATCCAAATAAAACTGGCCACAAACATGAATTTTATTGTGATTTGGTAGGTATGTAGATCATCCGTAAACAATGTTTAGAATTCACAGACATACATCTAACTAGATAACGCAAGTCCCTCCAACTGTATGAAAACTAAGCGTGCCACTTTTTCACAAACAATTTAAAAACAACTTTACTTACCAATGAAAGAAAATAATTGGAAATGTTTTCTTTCATTGCCTCGGCCAACTTTTTCTATACATTCTTTACAGCTTGTATGCCTTTTTATGCCTTAATATGGCATAAAAAGGCATGATTTATGCCATAGATTTCGGTGGATTTCTGGTGCCGATAATGCTAAATGAAAAGCTCAGATTACGATCATTTGTCGTAGCTTTACTCCGTTTTTTGCCACGCTAAGTAAATACAGTCGCGTCATCTAGTTAGATGTATGTCTGTGGTTGAATTACTAATGAACGGCTTGATGCCAAGATATGCATGTGCAATAGAGGGAGAATCCAACGTGACGCATAATAGAAGAAATGCAGTGCCATTTTATGTATTATGTCACGGCAATTTGTTTAATAGTCTAATATATTTTTAAAGCTTTTATTTGCTTTGTAACCTGTCCCGGTGTCTGTAATCAAATCTTTCAAGTTAAATGTGACCTACTTCCCAGTGTCCGATTTAGCTGAAATTTTGCATAGACGTTGTTTTTCATGTTTTTTTTTTTAAAAGACTTGTTTTTAACAAAAGAATAAACAAGGATTATTGTTCAATACAAAAGATGTTAAACCGCCATTTTTATTGTTTAGGTAAAAGTTATCAGATTATTGAAAAATCGGCCTTAAGAGATATTACTAGCCTTTGTCCGCAAATTCGTCAGAAGGTATAATGAAAGCCGTGAACATCAGCTCCAGTTTTATAGCACACGACAAATATGGAGAAGGGACTTTTATAAGAGAGTCAACTATCTAGCCGATCCTAAAAACATTTGCCTAAAATATAGTATTTTGTCCTTCAAATGAAAGCTAAAAACAATTCTAGCGAAAAGATGCACACATGAACAGTTTAACGACTATACAACTCGAGCAACTCATAAAGAAAGATAATTATGTTCCTCGCAACGCAACTGCACACTCGTTTGTAGATGTTAGGGAACTATGTTTGTATGTAGGTGTTTGTCAGACATAAACCGTTCGCAGCACCAAAGGCACTGTTTCTCTTCCTGTCGTACATTCTGCTTTAGTTTATTTATTTATTTGACTCAAACCGTTGATATCCACAGATTTGGGCAGTTAGCGACTCGAAAGAACCACTGTGGTATTTTTATCGGTGACTATAAATCTTATTGTGTGGGCAGTAACTGTTTACTCTCTGTGAAAATTTAGACGGTTTCCGCAGCTATGGAAGATTCTTGGTATATTTTTCGATCGCTAACGTGAACACCTGGTTTAATGATTTAATAGGCACGCGGTTCATAGCTGTTAACTTTAAATAATTTACGAAACAGACACCAGTCAGCCACAAGAATAAACTGTATGAACTAAACATTCTTGAACGATGAAAGATAATTTAGAACAGGTAGTTTCAGAGTTACGAAAAACGATGCTCAAAATAGCACGTAAACAAAGAATGTGGATAGTGAGTTCGCGACATCAATTCATAGTAGAATACAGCTTATAATAATATATTAATAAAAAATTAACTCTTTATACAGGAAAACTACATATTTAAGGCAGAAAAATGTCACAACTAATAACCTTACAGATATATCAATATCTGAAAGTGGCACGGTGAACGAAAACTTATGTGAAAAACTGGAAACTGGTTGTCATGATGCTTTGGAATGTAAAACGTGTCGTGAGGAAAGTTTTGAGTATGAATGTAGGTGGTGGTAAGAGTAGATAAAACCAATGAAACAATTAATGGACTGTGTGGAAGATGAAGATTTAAAGAGAAGTATGAAAGAAGGAACCAAACAATTAGGAGAAAAAAACAATGATACCGATGTAAAAACGTAAGCTCCCTTGATTTCACCTGTAGATATACGTTTAAGAAGATGACTTAGTTTAGAGCAAATTTATTTTGTAACGATTGTCATTATACGTTTCATTGTACTAATAAGAATAATATAACATTTAGAATAATAGCGAAAAACAAAAAAAAAACATTATTTTCACTGGAATGTCTGCGAGATTTAATATTAAACGAGCGTCTTCAGACGGTTTTAGTAGGACGATAATGATTATTACAATCTCAACGCGACATGAGGTTACTACCCGCGGCGCGACTAAAACACTGTCGTTGTTAGGCCTGTAGTACAACGAAAGCTTTTATTAGAACATGACATGTTTTTCCTGAACAAAGGTACAAAACATATGGACGTCGTGCCACGATGCGACGGCGTGTCGTAGAATTCTACAATGGTCTTCTTTTTCGTGTCACTAAATTATTTGCTGCAATTTGAAGATGCCCGTCACATCGTGTGTATGTATTTTGGCCCAAAGATAATAATAATACAGTGTTCGTTATTTTTCTTACGTTCATTATTTGATTTTGAAAGAAATTGCCAGACAACCCGGAAGTTACCAAAATAATAACTAAACTTAAGTTTTTTTGATCACATGATGAAGTCATTAAGGATGTAAGAGTACCTGCTATTTTTTGATCGTTTGTTATTTCATTTTGAAAGAAAACTGTTAGACGGCCCGTAATTTACCAAATTAATGAATAATATTAAGTTTTTCTGAACACTGCCATGATGAAGCAATTATTATATTTGTCTTTCTTTTGATCGCCAGCAATATATTACAAATTCAAAACACATTAAAATTATATAATTGTCGGATCATGGCTGGCCGATAGATGCAAACCATCGGGAAGTCAGGATGTATTCCCTTAGGTTAAGACATCGTGTATGGGCAGGTCGGTGGGTACAGTCGCGCAAATGAAATAACACAAATTATTCGATACACTGGGTTTATTTAAATAGTTCACAGTTACAATCTTGCTCACTAATATTACTGATCGATACTGATTCTACAACGTCTTAGCTCCAAGGCGGTCAATACTCAACCCTTATATTCGGTGTCCCCACCACACAGGTCGTTAGAGGAAGCGCGCCACAGCGTAGTGTTCTTGATTTGCCGACAGGTGGCGTGCTCGTGATTTGTTTTGACGTCCGTACTATTGACTAAACCCGACACGGCCATCCTGCGATACAGGCGTCCTCGTCTGTTCCTCATTGTCAGGTTTTAACAGTGTATCGAATCATGTGGAAATCCTCAATGGATGTCCTCAGCCCTTGGGGAAAGCTGAGGGGTCTGTCAGACTCTTACTGACTAAAACCACATGGTGTTCTCTAGGCCGTAATTCCTATTGAGAGGCGAGCGTGGAACACAGCACGTCGCCTTCTCGGGCCTCTCTCAGGTGACAGACTCCCCAAATCTATCACCCGCAGGCATTATCTTCTTGTCCTTGCTCCATGCGATCTCATGTCGTGTTGCGCTACACGTTCTTAGTCCACTCCGTTCTACCAGTCTCCCATCATACAAGGGAAGTTTTCTGAAACACACAAAATCTCCACACAGTATTCGCTCGTCCAATCCTGACTCATACTCTAGGTGAGTGAGGAAACATTTTGCATAGTTACATATCGAAAGGATCACTGGTCTAGGTATTTCTTTACAACAGAAAACCCCTACAGTTACAATCAAGCTGGTCTAAATCGTCACCCACCAATGCAGGTGAGATTCCTGCAGCACCTCGAAAGGATCACTGGTCTAGGTATTTCTTTACAACAGAAAACCCCTACAGTTACAATCAAGCTGGTCTGAATCGTCACCCACTAAAGCAGGTGAGACTCCTACAGCGCAGTTACAGTCAAGCTGGTCTGAATCGTCACCCACTAAAGCAGGTGAGACTCCTACAGCGCAGTTACAGTCAAGCTGGTCTGAATCGTCACCCACTAAAGCAGGTGAGACTCCTACAGCGCAGTTACAGTCAAGCTGGTCTGAATCGTCACCCACTAAAGCAGGTGAGACTCCTACAGCGCAGTTACAGTCAAGCTGGTCTGAATCGTCACCCACTAAAGCAGGTGAGACTCCTACAGCGCAGTTACAGTCAAGCTGGTCTGAATCGTCACCCACTAAAGCAGGTGAGACTCCTACAGCACAGTTACAGTCAAGCTGGTCTGAATCGTCACCCACTAAAGCAGGTGAGACTCCTACAGCGCAGTCACAGTCAAGCTGGTCTGAATCGTCACCCACTAAAGCAGGTGAGACTCCTACAGCACAGTTACAGTCAAGCTGGTCTGAATCGTCACCCACTAAAGCAGGTGAGACTCCTACAGCGCAGTCACAGTCAAGCTGGTCTGAATCGTCACCCACTAAAGCAGGTGAGACTCCTACAGCGCATCACAGATCAACACCCACAACAGCAGGAGTGATCTTGACATCCCATTTACAAAAATGATCATCTTCCACAAAAGTAGAAAAGACCACATACTAATTGATCATTCCAAAGATTCTATTATAGCTTCGGAATTATCTACACTTAAGGTGCGAGAGCATATGGAAAATGTTTCCTCCGACTCCGAGGGCGTATTATTAATTACAGGTACAAAAGACATACCGAACTCATCATCTGTCGTCACGGTCCATTCATCATCATCATCACCATCATTTTCGTAAATTTCCAAATAACCTTGCCCTTTAGGAACTTACTTAAATTTTACTACCCTTAAATTTTTATTAGCAATTTTATAAATTCTGTTAATCAAAATTAGAATACCAAAATTATTTAAATTTTCGTAATGAGGGCTTGACGATTCGAACGTCATTAACATGGTGACCTCACCTCTGGCGTGACTATGTGAGTTTACCTTCTTTCAACGTCATAACTCAAAATGAACCTTCTGCAAGGTCTCTAACATAAACATGAACATTCACACCAGACATAGTGTCACACAGACTTACAGGTGCCATACAGGCCTTCAGTTGACACACAGGCTCACAGTTGCCACACAGGTCAACAGCTGCCACACAACGCTCGGCTACTCCTGACCAAAATAGATCATTGGGTTCGTGAAAATAGGGAAATTTTAGAACTCTACTCTTTAACTGAATCATTACCCTGGGCCATGTACCACAAATCGATCCAAACCAACTTTAAAAATTCTGCTGCTGCAAAAACTGTCAAGCTTAAAGAAACCCTCGAGTAAAATCTTCAACGCCACGGCCCTCTAGCCGACCAGCAATTGTATTGCTCTCACAACGGTCTCTAGACCCCGACCTCCACCAGAATCCACTGGTACGGTAATCATAATACATTCGATAGACTGAATTACTAGACACTTTAAGCTTGCTCATCATCATCAAAATTCCCTTAACATCAACATCGACTGGTACATGACCCGTTGGCATCTTCCCTAACCTACCGCGTGCATACTTGTAGGTCCTAAGCGTTCCTATTTAAAGCTTTCATTGTATAACTATCACTGTCCTGTCATAATAACCTATCGCGGACTTAATAAAGGGCCCATTTAGTTTTCACACTAGAGTTTCCCACACAACACTATTGATTAGAAAAAGATCCGACGATCAACAACTAAATAAAGTTATTGTAACATTTCCGTTAATCTTTACCATAATTCAAAGGCAAATGCATATTCAACGACACCTCCTCGTAGACCCATCGCCACATGTTACTCATGAGGGGCGGTCCAGAATTTGTCGCATGAATAGACATGTTAATCAGATTTGGTTTCACTACCAGTGTCATCAACTATGATGTCTAATTCTCAAGGAACTTGGTGATCGAGGATCCTTCCCAAAAGATTCGCACTTTTTACTCAAAGATTTACATACCGACTGCTAACAAAAGGGAAACAACTAACCCTGATAATATTAAGGAGCTTCACGAATTAATTCGGCTCAAAATCTTTAAAATTAAATATCAACAGTAACCATTTACTATCGCTCACTACCTCAGTTTTTATGTAAGGAAAACGATCGCGAGATCTACTGCTATCCTAATGTTACTTTGAAAGTAAGCAAGTGTATTCAGATCTGAAGACGGTGGTCGTAAATCGTGACGCAACATAAGATTTGTTCTGAATACACGTAAATGACCAGTACCGTTACTAACTCGATACAATTGCGATGGCCCTACGTCATTACTAACTGGCTTTGTTACTGAAAATCTCCTTCTTATGGGATATCTCATCCTAAAGTTCGTATTGAACCAAAACTTGAAACTATACTGCCAATAGGAAACTCATTACCTAACTAATTGCTTTTTACAAGTGTGTCTTAATTACCTAGTGATAGTGCTAGATATAACCACTACCAATTCGGTGATCAAACATGAACACTTAAAACTCGAAATAGCATCTCTTCAGAAGAGAACTTTCCACCTCACTATCGAAATAACATGGAAGCGACTCACCGAGTATTCCATTTCAAACTTGCGCGCTCCCAACCTCAAACTGCTAGTCTGCCGTTCCTCCTAACCTCTCAGATGTTGACAGGTCAGCCTTCGCATACGGCATCTGAACTGCTAGCAGCAGCAGAGGCTCCACTGCGATACAATATGGTATCTGAAACATGAAAAACACTACGAGAGTACTTGTTTACACGGTTATCTTAACCATACACAGCTTTGATGGAAATTAACCGGTGTAGTAACCTAAACCGGCACGGCAAAATGGGTTATTATGAACACTGAATGTGAATGCAGAGACCTTCAGTGTCTGACTACAATGTCCCAAGTGCCCAGGTAGGTATTCTTACTTCCAAACAATGATAGTCAGCCAAGGCCAGTCAAGGGCTACCGCCAGTGATAGTAGAATAATAACCCTTCAACAACACCCAACTTGACCATCGATAACTAAAATGAAATTATAACCTAACACGGGCCACCCCGACGATCAATTGACCGCCACAAAACCAGAATTTTGAATAATTGAACACTCTTGGCCATAGTCAATAACAAAATGAAAACGACTCACCAGATTGGCTTAAAGATCCATGTGTATGGATCTTTCCACACGTCCACACGCTCCTCCTTGACCTGTCCAGCTCCTTGGTTGTTGCTAGCTTCCTTGCTGCTCCGCTCTAGACTGTTTTTTTTTTTATTCTAGACTGAGGGTAGTCGCAGAAACGAACCACTACTGTTTTTTCTTCTCAACTGACACCGCATTTTTTTGCAAGAATGTAACCGCAATTTTCACTAGCATTGTTTTTACGTGTGATCTCATCAGCACGACCGAATCCCAATTCTGATGTCGCATCAAGGCTGGCCGATAGATGCAAACCATCGGGAAGTCAGGATGTATTCCCTTAGGTTAAGACATCGTGTATGGGCAGGTCGGTGGGTACAGTCGCGCAAATGAAATAACACAAATTATTCGATACACTGGGTTTATTTAAATAGTTCACAGTTACAATCTTGCTCACTAATATTACTGATCGATACTGATTCTACAACGTCTTAGCTCCAAGGCGGTCAATACTCAACCCTTATATTCGGTGTCCCCACCACACAGGTCGTTAGAGGAAGCGCGCCACAGCGTAGTGTTCTTGATTTGCCGACAGGTGGCGTGCTCGTGATTTGTTTTGACGTCCGTACTATTGACTAAACCCGACATAATTAATATTCATGATAGATGCGGTAAAGACGAAATAAATAAATTACTAATAATTTATGTGTCCAAACCTAACGTAAGGTTTATTATTTGCCGCGATTTATTGACGAAAATGTGTATACTTTTAACAAAGCATTTATTTTTGTAAAAGATTGTTTTAGTACTCTGCATTATGTGGTAAAATATAACATATTAATACACAACAGTAAAAAAGAAGCACTTGTTACAAATGAAACGTTTACGACACCAAAATTTACAACTGTCATAAAATATAATACGAAGAACTTTTACGCAAAATTGCATACCTACTCGCCTAATATATCACAACAAATATGCTGTATAAAAACAGCACACAAAAATGACATTAATTTCATAGAAAATATAATGATAATAGGCAGACCAAATTATTCATATACTAAATCACTGAAACTGATATTTCAAAACTTTTCTTAAGATTTTTCTTTCCGACGCCTGTAAGTGCATTGAGTATTTTAGTATAATATTTAATACTATACCATTATTCAATGCCTAGTCCATTCCCAACTACGTAGGAGTCGGCTTCCAGTATTAACCAGATGCAGTTCAATACCAGTACCTCGAGTGACTCCCTCTCTGAAGTACACAACCATGTATCGTACTCGTATGTGTCGTATTACTATATAAGAAGATGGGACCAACAGCTTTACATGCTTTCGGAGGAACGGAGGAGTATCGGTAGGTATCAGCAAAAAAATACCACACAGTGATATAAAACTGTGCTCTATGGGACGCCTCCCATAAAAAATGCAGGAAATTATTTAAAAAAAATCTTGGTATTTTAAAACTTTTCAACAAAAAACCTTCATTATATCTAAATTTCTGTACTACACGAAGCTTATATATACATAGGTAAGATAAGACATTAGGAAAGAATATGTGAAGATCAGACATTTTTTTAAACTTATTGTAAATGTCTTGATAGTTTAGATGATAAATCAATCAGACCGACTTATCCACTTTATGAAAATCTTCACTGCAAATAACAGCTCATAAATCATTGGATTGTTTTCTCTTCTCACTATCCATACTAATATTATAAATTCGAAAGCAACTCTGTTTGTTTGTTTGTTACCTTTTCACAAATAAACGGCTGATATAATTAAGATGTGGTTTTGAGATAGTTTGAAAACCTGGGCAGGACATAGGATTTTTATCCCGGTAGTGTATGGTATGATAAAACACTTTTTATGCGGACAAAGCCACGGGCAGATGCTAGTTTTTAAATAAAAGTCTGCAATAGAGAAGAAATACATACGTGTCCATAGTCACGTAGACGTTTAATGCAATCGTGAATATAATTATATTGGTATAACTCATATGTATCCACCTACCTAGTGTTCTAGTTGGCACTGCAACCTATAGGAGTAATTGCCATTGCGAAATCTATTGTTTTCGATTTCACTCTCAATGCAACTACAAAATTCTGTCGCTCTACCAAACAGAATAAGCCTATTCAATCGAATTTAATATAAACCATCTTATAAGAAAGCTTTTAATCTTTTGTAAAACATATCATTTGAACCAGAAAGCCAATTCTGGTACAAACGTTCAAATTCGAGTCACAATTTTATCTCGACGACAATCTATTTCAAATACTTGTCAAAATATAGAGGATAATTAGAGGTTTTTTTGAGATATTTAGACTGAGATTACAGTGCGAATATTTCTTACAAAATACAGGAATTGCTCCTCTGATGACGAATGATGATGGTGATTGATGTTTGACCTTAATTAGGTGCGTAATAGTCGAACTAAAAGTGAAATGCTCTTTCAAACAACTTTAAAAGAGCTAGCGACCGTTAAAAAAGTAAGACATCTAATTTGTCAGTTTTAAGCTGTCATTGTCCTTTCTCAAACTATTTGTTAGTAAATAACAATGCTTTAGTTCCAGTTTATTACAGGAACAAAAGAATTAGACTCATTATCAGTAACATGTCTTATGCAGGAGCAGAAAATCTGGTACCTATTGTAGTGTAATTTGGACTGGACGGGACTAAGAATGAAAAAGGATGAGTTGGTTGGATGGCCTTGGAGGACATCAAGATAACCTATAGTTAATTTAATTCCCTAATCACACGCAAATAAGATAAATTACAATAGACTACCTCTTGCCAGCGTATATGCCCGTGTAAAAATAAAAAAATATAATATCCATGTGGAACGTAGTATTAGGATGAGAAAAAAATATAATTGTACAAATCAGGCCCCTACAACGAAACTACGCCTTAGCCTGTCAGTCGATCTGTCAGATGAAATAAAAAGCTCGACTGACAAGCTAAGGCGTAGTTTCGTTGTACGTGTGTGCCTGTGATTGTGTATGTATACGGCAAGGCGTAGTTTTAACCGGCGTCACCTTGTTGTTAGCAACGTTCCATCTTGACTTTTTATTTGATCTTAGATCAGGCCATAATCTACCTTGGTTCAGAATTTCACCCAAATCTGTGCAATCATTGAAGTATGATTTATTAACATACATACAATTGTCACATTTATAATATTAGTAATGTATATCAAAAGGTCTTTAGATAATGATAATAGGATGACACTAAAACATGTTAATTGATTAATTAATTTGTGACATCATGGTTGAAAGTTGCTTGGTGTGCCAAAATCTTTACGACCAATATATGTTACGTTGCCAGAGATTTTAGAACTTGATCAACGGAGCTAGTTTTATCTAACTACCTGTATTTATGCTCGACCTATAAATGCTTATCTTTATCATTCTATGTAGGGGCCGGCTTCCAATCTAACCGGATGCAAGTAAATACCAGTATTAGCCTCCACATCCCACAACTGGGTACCACCATTTCTTTTGGCAAAACTGGCACTGACACAGACTGAACCGGACTGGTTATCCCAATTGTAAACGACCCTTTGTGCCTATTGGCCTTGTTTGTCCCCTCTCCTGCTTAATTTGGAGGGAAGTTGAAATTATATTTTTGTTTCCTACTCCTCCTTTATTATTTTCTTATTAATTTCGTTGCGGGATCCAAGACGGTTAAATTCATTCTCGGCGACTTCGTCGAGATTCATTGCCTGAGCGCTTTTCTGGTGGCCGCCACTGTTGATTCTGGCTTTCAGGAGTTGCAGTGGTTTGGGAATAGTGCGGTGGGAAGACTCATGTCAGATTTTATAATTTAACGACAGTGACAGTTCATTGATCTATTGTGAAATCTTCAAATAACAGGCTAATTCTGGTATATTATTGATGGACCTCGGCAAACATTGATCAAACTCAAAGATTGGGCCACAGTATACTATGTGATTGGGCGGTCCGATTATTTAGCCACCAGCTCCTCTTATATTTATCTTCTAATGATAGTTAATTAAACGAATTTACCAATAGTATTAATATCTGTAACAGTAATTAAGCCAGGGCCCCAGAGTTTGACAAAATCTTGCTTCGTTAAGAGTTAAGAAATGCAAACAATACTTAATCATTGCGTATGCGTATTAATCATTGATGATACTGCCAGCGACTCTTGAAATTTTCTTTCTCACTATTTATAGTTAGTAAAAGCGTTATTTTCTTTTAGATATCGCTGCACATCCTGATACGGCTTTTTCTTATTTTTTTGTGTTTTTGCTTATCTCGTGTCTCCCGTGCGAGTCACAAATAAATAATATGTAGATAGTCTTTCTTTCTTATCTTTATTATTTCTTATATATCTTTCACATGTTCAGTGTCTGTAATCAAATCTTGCAAGTTAAATTTGACCCACGTTCCAGTGTCCGATTGAGCTGAAATTTTGCACACATGTTTGTTTCTCGTGACAACGCAATTTTTTTATTAACAAAATTGTTAAAAAAAAAAATAAAAAAACTTGTTCTCAACTAACCTACATGAATAGAGAATACCTACCAACCACACATGACACAATAATATTGCTCATTCCTATCTTCAAATAATTATTTAGTATTAAATTCTTACGTCAGCTGACACCCCGACGACATTAATACTCAGAGCAAAGCATAATGAAGCCATATCATGTTTCTGAAGAATAATGCGTTTGCTCCCACTAGTTCTACGGAACAGTTATACGGTAGAACTAATGGGAATTATTTTTCTCACTAGTACTACGATTTTAGATATAACAACATTATGATGACGTGACACGAAATTTAACTCGAAGCATTCCAATTAAACCACGGCACTTCTGAACTGTCAAGGAGTCGGTCAA
The DNA here is from genome assembly GCA_947562075.1 of Orthosia gracilis. Taxonomy (NCBI): domain Eukaryota; kingdom Metazoa; phylum Arthropoda; class Insecta; order Lepidoptera; family Noctuidae; genus Orthosia; species Orthosia gracilis. The sequence continues at coordinate 5,166,110 of OX387269.1, forward strand.
AGAGAAAAATGAAGCTAGAAGGTAAGCGTAAAAACGTATAGATATCAGAGACACGTTTTATAAAGAAAGGGGTAAAACGTAATTTTTTAAAGTAGTTTTGTTTACTTCAAACTCAAAAACGAAGAAGATAAACTTTCCAGTGAATACTTAGCAGAAGGTGGATGAAGTAACGAAGTGGCTATGCAGTAGAATAGAATAAACTGTGAATTTTATCTTGTGAGAAAATCTGCAGAGATATGTACAGTGACTACAAAAACCGTTTTGTTAAAAATATTGCTATGTAAGTCGTTGCTCGTACATACAAACGAATTGCTCAAGCACAAACTGTGAAGAGAAAACCGTGGAAATAACGAAAGATTTGTAGGTGTTAATAATAGGTAAACACATTGTGAGCGATTGACTGCTTGCGTCTGGGCCAACGCGTTGAATTTACGAGGAACACAAGAGCGCGTCATTTTAGCCAAATGCACGGTTTTGCACACCATTCAATGGTTGATAACAAGACTCGGAATATTATTAGTTTAGGAACATGTGGTGGCTGTGGAAATGAGTCCCCAACACTAACCTATGCAATGTATAGGAATACTGATCCAAACATACATGCAAATAAAATTGAAGTTTCTATTTGTAATAACAAAATAATAGCATTTTAGTAAATACATATGAGAATATATACTTCAACAATAAAAGAGTCTGTCTGTTTGTCCGTCAGTTTATGCCGGGTAATCTCCAAAACGGCGGAGTTGATGTTTTAAGGAGTATGTTACTTTAATCTTAGAAAACGAATTAGGATTCCGTGAAAAATAAAAGATTTTGTATTTTTTTTTAGTTTTACGACTTCGACGCGGATGAAATCGCGAGCGACAGCTAATTTTAAGTAAAGATAGATCATACATGTTGTGGCAGACCCAGAAAGAGTTGGCATCTTTTATAAAGAACTGGCAGTAGACCGGGAGAAGTGAAAGAAAAGAACAAATATGTTTCGACGACCTTAAATCAATTACTATAAGAGCGACAGAATGATGATGATGACCTCTTTTTGTCTTAGAGAAGTTGTTTTTATTATTTGGCACTAAGAAAGGTCGTTGGTTATGAATCTGAAGAGCTGGAAAAGAAGAAGAACCTCTTGTTTTCATTATATCTTCATTCTTTCATACTCCTCTAGTCATCTCAGTTGATTTAAATCAGACGAATCATCTTTCACATATGCGATCCATCGTTACTTTTTCTCTACTCTTATGCCACATTCACGCTCAAAAGCTTTCCTATCGACATTTTTTTTATTCCTACGTAACAAAAAAGTGTGGTCATTCAATCTTTCCCAATTTATCTTTGCCATCCAAACTCGTAAACATGCCAATGTTTCGCAATAGTCTACAAGAAATAGCTCTTAAATTTTCAAAAGTTTTACCTAAAATAATTTGCGACGACAATGTAATATAATTGATAGGCCTGTTGAGTTAATCTGCAATAAATGAATAGAGACATCGAAATTGCTCACATTTTTGTTCTACATCTTTATATAAGATATCAGCTACCAATAAAATAATACTAATATGTGTAACAACGCAGAAGCCTTAATAAAAATAAAAAAGCAATATGAAGGTTGGTTGGCTGCTCGGTGGTTGCTATACTTGTTGAGTCTCTGATTAAAACTGTTTCTGGTTTACACCTTAACACCAATCAGTCTGCCAGATTGCAAGAATTAATTTGAGATTCATTTAGTGGTTTTTAACTAAGAAAACAACTTTATAGTAAAGTAAACCAGCGGGAACTAATGGACAAACAGAGTGAGTAAAACCATAAGGTGTCAGGGAAAAAATAAATAAACAAACGCTTGCTTTAGAACGGTGTACAAATTCACGTGAGTTTTTCAAACATTTCAGTTTTTTATGTATTAGGTACCTACGTTGGTTTTTAGCAGCTTCCAACCGCAGCTGATAAATTCCTCGCGATTTTTTGCCAATTTTTTAACCTGGCGTCGCATTGTTTAGAAATGGAACGATGTTTGGGCGTCAACGTCAGTTAAAAACCTTGAGTCTTCAAAAAGCGGCGTTGCTTAGATCATTTTTCGTTTGATTTGCTAATGCATATTGGAGTAAATTATGTTGAACGGTTTTAAACGCTTTGGTAACGGAACTTCCTGTGGGATTTTAACAAAAGTTGGATCAAATACTCTTTGAAATGTTCGTGAATAATTGAATGTAGTTTTTGGCAATTTTATTTCAAAAGGAAAGTTAGTCATTTATTGTTAAAGCGTTAATTATTTTGTAATATAGGTATTGAAAACTATACGCACGACAGAGATTTATAAAAAAACAAATAAGAATCGCAAAGAAATATCTCCTATCAGTAAGATGCCAACTACTTATAGTGTAGGTACATGATTAATGTTTGAAGTCATCCTCAAAAAAATTGTATGTATAAAACTAATTTCTGGTCACATTACCCTTTTCAGTCATTTTTATGTATTTATGCATCCAATCCAAGTGGTATATTACTGTTAAACCAAAATCGCACTTGGTTCTATGAAACTTTAGAAATAAAAACACTTACTTGTATAAAAAACGCCCGTCAACCCGGTAATGTTCATTGGTATGTCCTTTGCCGGGACAGTCTTATTAAAAGGTTTAGGCTCAAAGACGTATCGACACATCTCCCATACTCCAGTGTTGCTGTACATAAAGTACCGGCCAGTCGGCAAGTAAATACCTGAAACGAAAGAGTATAATAGTTTATGCAACGGTCATATAATAGTGGTTATAGGGATTTTAATACCTAACTAGCACTTCGCCCGCAACTTCGCTCGCGTGATTTCGTTTATCCTAAAATGATTCTTATCTGCAGTTAGTGAAGCTGAATAAAAATAAGCTATTAAATCAATAAACAATGGGCTATCGTTGATATACACGGTTTATTGATTTGGGACGATTCGTTATTTGACTTAAATAATAATAAATTTTAGTTTACCGCCACAAAGTTAAATCCTCCCCTAAAAATTAATAATTTGCCCTGAAGGTAGAGTTTTGAACAACCCAAATATGTTATACACTCTTTTCTTCCCTTTTTTATTTTTCGTAGTTCGTTCTTAGTAAGATGCCGCATTAAGATTCCTCAAAAAAATTAAACACCCCTTTAACCCTATCTAGGGGGTAGTTTTAAAAAAGTTTTATGTAAAATTTAATTATTTACTTTATCCCTAAGGAATTAGATTTTTTATACAAACAAATTCTGCTCCTTTTCACCCACTTTCCAGGTCTTTCAGATTGAATTTCCGAATATTCCTGCCTGGTGGTCCTCTAGAACCCTACGTCAAAAACGAAAACCTGTTCAGGAAGATTCCTAGCTTAACCCTAAGCTTTTCGAAAAACTTACAATGACAAACTTTATTGCTTACTTAGGTTGGAATTTAAGTCAACTTTCAAATTTATTAACCCAAGAAATAAGATTCTCCAAAAACACTTTAATACCCCCTAAATCGTCTTTTGGGGAATGTTTCAAAAGACTTATGATAACAAACAATTAAATGACAACTTAATTGTTTATTGAAATTGGTATTTATGTCAAATTTCATGTTTATTAACCCAAGAAATAATATTTTTCAATAAAAAAATATCAACCCCTAATTAATATTTTGGGGGTAGTTTTGAAAAACTAATAATGAAAACCTTTATTGTTTATTTACGTTGGTATTTATGTAAATTTTCAAGTTTATTGACCCAATAAATCAGATTTTTACATACAAACTTCAACACCCCCTAAATCATCATTTGGGGGTAGTTTCAAAAATCTTATAATGACAACCTTTATGATTTACTTAAATTACTATTTGTACCAAGTATCAAAAATTTTGGCCGAAGGAATTAGATTTTTCATACCAACTTCCAACCCTATTTTACCCCCTTAGGGGTGGAATTTCCACAAAACCTTTCTTATCGGATTCCTACGTCATAAAAAAACACACCCTCTAAGTTGCAGGTCTCTACGATTAGCGGTTTAGGCTGTGCGTTGACCCGTCAGTCAGTCATTCAGGACAAAGCATTTTATATGTATAGATTATATGCCGTTGCATAGGTACACTATTTTATCTTCACTCATACAGTTGAAATAAAACAAAGTGGAAACGGAAAAATATGTAGTATGGCGGGAAATTAAGATTCTCATTGTGTGTGACTGCGCAGCGCCCGCATCCATAGACAATGACACTATTTTCTACATTAATTCAATAAGCCCATACGCGACAATATATTAAAAAGTAAAAGTGTGCTATAAATATTAAAAAGTAATTTTATGATGCACTTGTTTGATAATTGAAGGAAAATGTTGCACTATAATGGTTTCTTTTTTTAATTTTACGTATCCACGAAAAAAAAGTACGTGTTTAAACAATATTTGTTTTAATTTATATTTGGAACATAACGTTGCGAGTGTAGATAAATAATATTACTACACGGGCAAAACAACTGTGCAATGGGAGCTGTCCATGTCACTTTGATGTTCGACTCTCGCTATTGGTGCACGAACGCGGTGCGCCGCGCGGATTGACAGGAGTGGTGTCGCTTGACGTACGAAGTGCACAGATATTTTGACCGTGTAGTAGAAGGGAACAATCGGTCGTGTTAATGACTCCACGCGATCGTTTGGCGCTATTCCAAGCAGTTAGCAAGTAGTAATTAATATAGATCAAAAACAAAATTTGCTGTTCGTAGATGCCAAGTTGTTTTACGGTGATTTGTGAAGTGGTTAAAAATGTTATAGTGAGTAATTCTATGTTAGATTTTTTTAAGCTGTGTCCGTCCAGGTGATATTTTAGTGTGGAATGTGTATGCTTAGATTTTTGTTGATCAATCATGCTTCGACAGCTGGCCAGATTTGGACGAAACTTGGCATACAAGTAGACCATGAAATAAGTTCTCTTCTCTCTCGTTCGTACGTTCCTTATAAAACATTTTACGTGGGAGAAGCCGTGGGCAAACGCTAGTTTAAATTTTAATAAGATAAATATCTCCCAACATGACTCAAACACATCTATTTGAACTTTTTTATAGGCTCGCGTTTGACCGTTATCTCACCTGATGGTAAGCAATAATATGGTCGACGTCGAAGCATGCTTGCCTATAATTTTATTTAATACTTTAAGTTCACAAAAACATAGAGGCGGACTTCGTACCTTAAATATTTTTAATGGGTCAACCTTTGGGCGATGCAGATATATATATTATGTCACATCAAGGCTGGCCGATAGATGTAAACCATCGGGAAGTCAGGATGTATTCCCTTAGGTTAAGACATCGTGTGTGGGCAGGTCATTGGGTACAATCGTGAAAATGAAATCACACAAAATTGTTACATTGAGTTTATTCAAATAGTCAAAAATAGCAGTAACAATCCTGGTTACTAATACTACGGATTGACAGTGATTCTACGACGTCTTTAAGGCGGTCAGTACTCAACTGCTATATTCTGCAGTCCCCACCACGCAAGTGTTGTTCTTGATTTGCCGCCTGGGGGCGTGCTTGTGCTTTGTTTTGACGTCCGTACTATTGACTGAACCCAACATAATATATCTAGTGGTATGTGCAATATTGAGAAAAAAACTCTGCCTCGGGTTTGTGCTAATTTTACCGTCCGACATTTTACTTTTACTCATTTCGGGCGGTTTTTTCCTGTCTGTCATCTCGGACCAGTACTGACAAACGTGTTTATGCTTGTGCACTGCGTTCGCGATCAGTATTATTCATGAGAGGTAAATCGTAAGTAGCTGTAGACATCCAATAGTATATAAAAAAAAAATGTTCGTTCTTCCTCAATTTATTGTGGTTTAGACCTTTCACGTATAAGGGGATGAACCAAAAATTATTTTTGTCTTCTTCGTACGTAGAGTTATAAAGCAAGCAACTGCCGACGTTCCAAGAAACTCATAATTCCTAGCGTAATGTAAGCGTGCAAGGCGTTTAGTTTCAAAGAGAGCTACTCTAAATTGCGCCGCACCGATCCGAGTAAAGGCGGACAAGTGCACAAGCCAATCATCCGTTTTTTTCATTCCACGTCGGACCGTAAAAAATCAGACTGCCGGAAAATAAAATTCCTTTTAGTCCACAAACGCCCATAACAGGTGATTTTGGTTGTGAGACTTATAATACCTACATACGGTACGGTGCGATATTCCTATTACATACTGATTAATCTATACTTAATATTATAAAGCTGAAGAGTTTGTATGTTTGTTTGTTTGAACGCGCTAATCTCAGGAACTACTGGTTGGAATCGAAAAATTCTTTTTGTTTTGGATAGTCCATTTATCGAGGAAGGTTAGGTTAGTAGGCTATATAACATCATGCTACGGCCAATAGGAGCGGAGCATAAATGAAAAATGTTATAAAAACGGTAAAATTTATTCCTTTTTGAGAGCTTTCGTTGCGTGCGCTGTGTAAAAAGTTAAAGGGTAAAAGGGTTAAAGTTACGCAACATTCATGAATGCAGGGAAGATAGGGTAGGTAAGTAGCCAGTTGACGGGAGCAAAGCCGCGTGGGACAGCTAGTTTATTATACAATACAACAAATACATTTTTACTGTCATGAAGTGCCTTATTGGGAACATGAGATCAAGGACACTCGGTGAAAGACAGCTAGACAAAAAATAGTGTAAGACCGTCAAGACACTTCTGTTATAGTACCTACGAAGTTATTATTATTTTCCAAGGTGATTTCGTTCTACCCATGTGTGTCCCACGACTCCTTTTTTAGGGTTCCGTACCTGAAGGGTCCAAACGGAGCCCTATTGCTATCACTCACGTGTCCGTCTGTCTGTCCGTCGCCTGTCACAAAATTTTATTCCAAAGAATTTTTTGACTTCCCATTGACTGTGAACTTAAAATTTGGTGATAATGTTTATTATTACGTATATTCAACTAACAAATACCAATTTATTCGACATTTGGTAGATACCGAACGCTAAATGTGCGCCAAAAGTCAGACACGCACTTGGTCGGGTTTCATTGTGGAAATCTGCCCGCGTTCGATTAATATACCTAAATGATAACCTGCGTGTTATTCTAATGACATGTATAAACATTGTAAAGTTTCATCAAAATCCGTATGTGTCATGTCATATAGTTATTTATTAGTAAGTATATCAGGAAAATATAAACGATATTACCTGCGACTTCATCTGCGTAGCAATATTACCTACTTTAAATAGCCTATTACTTGAGAAATTATTGATTCACCATACAAACTCTCACCCAAGGGAGGTGATTTCTTGTTCAACGTCTTAAGGGTGATTTCCGGAATAAAAATTATCTCAGGTCTCAAACTATCTCCGTATCAAAATTACATCTTAATCGGTTCAGCCGTTTAGTCATGAAATGGTAACAAACAAACATAGGACTTAAACATTCGTATTTATAATAGTAGTAAGAGTTTAATTCATTTATTAAAATAAATAATTAAAAAAAACAAAAAACCCGACTGCTTCAGAAGTCAAATAAAAGTAAAGATGTAAACAAGAAGAAAACAGAGCATACATTTGGTTTGGTCAGTCAAGTCGCGATTATATATCCTCCGACTGCACAGCATAATTTCTCACTTGGAAGTCGGAAGTATTTTTTGGTAAAAAAGTATTTTTTATTTTTCACGTTTTATTTGTTCTTATTAGGCAAATTCTTTAATAAGGTAATTGGATTGAAATATTAGGGGTCCGCAAAAAAGTAGTTCTGTCGCCAAAATGTAGAAGCCAAACAATATAAAAACAATTCCATGAGAAATAACATATATTCATCGGCATATACGAGTATTATCAAGTATCACACTCGTACAAATAGGTTTGTATTTATTATAATAGGTTTATTAATTCAAAACGGTCATTAAAATTATCTTGAATTAGTGCCAAAATAGTAACATAAAAGTATTGCGATATATATATATATATATATATATATATATATATATATATATAGAATGGTCTATTTAGTAGCTTTCATTTGATAAGTACCCATATTGTTATGACAACGAAAAAAAATGATTGTATAAACCCCTTTTTGGGAGAGGCCATATAATTATTCAAACTCCCCATTTTTCAAACTCCCCCCGGGTTTGAAAAATTATAAAGCCTATATCATTTCCACAAATTGAGACGAATCCAACGACACCTCATATGTCATAATCCGTCAAGCTGGTTGGGCTGTAGAGCGTAATATAGGAATGGACATATACGCTCGAAAAACATTACCCTTCTGCAGTCGGGTAAAAAGAAAAATGCTCTTAATGGGTTTTGTGTTTGTTTGGTCAAAAAACTTCCTTTACGTGGTGAGGATGGCAATATTTAAGGAGATTGATGATTTTATGAGTCTTATATGATGTTTACGATGAGTTTGTTTTTTATTATGGTCTGTAACCAAGAGGCTAAAACGGAACGTTTACAAATTTGTACAGTCCGTCTGTCTGGCTGTTTCACAACCATTTTACTAATGAGGTTATTGGCACTACCGTATATCGATGAATTCGGAACAAAGGTGTTAAGTATACTATATTGCTACTACTAAACAATGGTAAATACAAATTAAAAAAACACTTGTGTATAAGGGTTTGGACTATTAACATGTTACAGAGAAAAATAATTAAAAATTTTGTGTGTTTATGTATGTACGCAATTTATTTTTATTCCTTCCGCCTATGCATGTGAGGTGTTTTGTATTTAAATAAATAGTTGGTGAGATATGCATTTCTAAAGTTACAGTAGAAATCATAACTATATCAATTGATCAGCTTTCAGTTTAACTGGATGCAGTTAAGTACCTACCAGTATTTTAAATGATGTGACTGCCTATTAGACCTCCTCAATTCAGTAACTGGTTAAGACGTTAAAGCTCTGTAAGGCTAGGTGTCCGATTTTCTGGTATCAGACTACTCGTAATGACTGCTAAAGATGTACAAATGACCACCGAGAGGAAATGCGGTCACAGAAATCCGACTGAATTTCCTAAGTTAAAGTCATAATTCAAGGTTTGGCTCTCGCCTATTTCCTCCCCCAATATGGGACCAATTCTGTATTCAGATCCGGGTGACTGTATATGTCAATTTAAATATTTGTAAACGCTCCCGTGATACAGGAAGAAATTCCTAGTGTGAGGCAAAGATTTTACAAAAAAGACCATAAACTGTAAAAGAAAAATATATACTGCACCCCTATGTTTTCGAGAGGCGAGAGCCGAACCTCAAATTATAACTTTTTACCTAGGAAACTCAGTCGGATGTCTGCGCCCGTATTTCCTCTGGTGCTTGCGGAGGCGCGGCAAAATCTCGGTATTTTAATATTTACCCATCAAAGTTCCGACCTCAGCAAGTGTTGCTTTGCCTAGAACGTCGACCCGTGCAGCTGTTATTATTTAGCAACAAGCTCATAACATTACAAAATATATCTTCACTTTAGTGGTCTAAATAATAGTCCCAACAACGGAACCCTTAACTGAGAGTGGTTGCACATGCACTAAGCTGGATTTCTGTATTTCGATCAAGAAACGAAAAGTATTTCGACGTCCAATGAGCCCCTTCCCCTCTCCCCATTTTATACGTGCTTATAAATAGTTAGTATATTGGTACGTTATTTATTCTACTATCTTATTCTACTTATTGTATTATTTAATTATTTTTAATATAATATGCAAAAGTTTGGATGCCATCCATCCAACTATCTTATCCTACTTATTGTATTACTTAATTATTTTTAACATGATATGCAAAAGTTTGGATGCCATCCATCCAACTTTTGCATATAATAACAAAAATAATTCTATCAATCATAGATGGATGTTTGTTACTCAATCACACCAGAACAACTTAAGGGATCTTGATGAAATTTTGCACAGAGACAGATTCTGGAATAGCACAGCATCTGGTTTTTATTTTTAGTTGCAATTTCTTACAAACGAAAAAGAAAGTTAAGTAGGTTAGAGAAGGTTATTACATATCTGACCTAACAGTTTCATTATTCATGTATAGTTGGCTAGTATGTAATTGTATGTATGTAAGTCAGTTTCGATATAAACTAACAATGTTCGCAATTACAAACTAGGCTACTATTTATAAACCCGTAATATCTACCCGTACCGCGGTCATATTATAACCTATTCTTAGCACAACCCATAATACTTGCAAACTTACTGATATTATAAATGCGTAAGTGAGTCTGTCCGTCTGTTTATTTCCCTTTCACATCTTTACGGCTGAACGGAATTAAACGAAACTTGGAACAAGGGTAGACCTTGTGGACTTATAATACTATTTTTATACCAGGAGTATATTCCCTTGAGCTAAATTGCCGAGTTTAATGGGTGAAGACGCTAGTATAAGCTCGTCCTACTAAAATATGAATGCGAAAGTTTGCATGTTTGTGTTTCAATTACGCAAAATGGCGGCACCGATATGGATGAAATTTTGAACATCGATAGTTTATAACATTGATTGACATATAAAATATGTACTTTTTATTCCGGTATATGCGTATCTTGTGTATCCTCGGGATTATAAAATATTGTTGACGTGGGCGAAGCACGGCTAAAAGCTAGTAAGAAATAAAAAGATGCAGAAGGACAATATCAGTGTAAGTATATAGCAGGTCCTCTTTGACCGAGTTTCAAGCATCAACAACCTGATGATTATTTAATATTAAATAGTAATTGGATAGATGGACCCCCTTTTCCGCATTTAGACTCTCATATGGTCCGTTGTACGTGCAGGCCTCCTTTCTGTGAGAGGAAATGGGCCGTAATCCACCATGCGGGCCCAGTGCAGTTTAGTGAATGTCACATGTCTTCGAATTTTTGGTTTTAAGACATGCCGGTTTCCTCACGATGTTTTTCTTCACCGTTTTAAGAGCAGTGGTGATGAAATAATTTACACAAAGTAAAGCTGCCTGCGTGGGTTCGAACCCACGACCTACAATTTGTAAGTCGCGGCCAATACCATTGGACCATAAATGTAGTGTAGTAATTATGTCAGAAACTACAACAAAACTAGGGAAGACAATTTTCACAATATTTACGATTTTAAAGACGTGTAATCTGATTTATCAGCATTTCTAGGATTTACTACAGTAATGAAACCTTTTTTTTAGATGCCTACCTATCTAAATAATGGCACGTTTTCTGATTTTGTTGGTACTTTGCTTCATAGTTATTTGACTTCTTAATTGACCTAAGATGCTGAACGTAGGAAGTACCTTCAAGAATGCCGTCACACTTTCTTTACTGTGTTCATACCGTTCTTCATATTTTTCGTCTAAATATTCTACAGTTTATCATTTTTAACAACTATATTACAGTAGGGAAGTTGGTAGGTAGGTGTGAAACTATTTAGGGACGCCTCAACAAAATGTCTGTGACGTAATTGTCTCACAAAAATGCCAGTTCAAAACTCCAAACGCCCGTGTATCTGGCAAAAATTCAAAAAAACCACAATGCAAGTTATCGTGCTACAGTCTAATGCTTTATAACTTCGCCTTGATAGGGAGAACGGAAATAGATCAAAGGCCAACGACCCCATTGCCACGCGCTTGTAATTCATTATAAACTGACCGATGTATGGCATACGGTTTCCCTAATTTTAAAACAAAAGTCTTACGTTCGAAGCTATGTCTTGACTATGAATAGAACATCTCATCACTTCCTACGGATGTCGTAATAAATGAATGATGAAATGTACTGAGATGAGAAACAGTTTCTAGTTTGACGTAATTAGTAGGAACATTACATTTCATTCAGTATGCGTTCTGTAAACATCTCACCATGAAAACTTAGCTGAAATAAGAATAAGGTGAGTACATTCATCTCTTAAGTTAAAAAAAAAATTGATAAAGTCAATAAATTCGACTACTTAAGAAGTGAACGAATAAAAAGATGCAAACAAGAACATATTCATGCTGTGCATTCGGAGGAAACATATTTTTCTTAACTGGTACCTCTGAATGAGTGATTTGAATGACTCAAACCATTGATTTACAGCATAAAATCAACGTTACTAGATAAGAAACAGTCTCAAATACTTAAAAAAAAACAGCCAACTGCTTTTCGGACTTCACACATTTAGGGTCCCGTACCAAACCGCAAAGTCGAATTGGTTGTAATAGGAAAAATGAGAGAATTTAAAATAAAAAATGTGATTTATCAATATATTGGTATTTGTTAGTAAAATATACGTACAAATAAACATTATTAATAATTTTAATTTCAATGAGAAGTCAATGAGAAGTTAAAAATTTCTTTTTCCCAATATTTTGAAAAAAATGCTGACTTTGGTGGCTTCGCATTCCTTTTTTTTTTACAATATTTTTTTAAACAAAATTTACAGAATATATCTACTCAACGATACCCAACTCGATAAGGTAGGTCAAAAATATTTTTTCGCACTCATTTTTTGATGTACGGGAAAATAAAAATGGTTTTTTAAAACATTTTAAAATATTGATATATGCAATTAGAAGACTGTAGCTCCAACCGTTTGGCTGTAAAACCTGTGTGTCAGACGACGGATAGACAGACGTGCAATAAGGGCCACGTTTTTTTTTTGGGTTGTTAATCATCCAATGATTTCTCCCGCTCTGGGTGAAGCGGGAGGGCGTGTCAGACTTTTACTGACTAAAACCCACCCGTGTTCTTTCAGTTGCTTGTGCCAAGACCGTGGTAACTCTCTTTCAAATTTATCCGCGACCCAGACAGGCATCGGCCCTAGCGGACCCCATAAATTTTTTGCTGACATCTCTTTGAGGCGCGCGTGGAACACTACGCGCCGTCGACTCGGGCCTGGTCCTTATCGGAGCGCGAGCTACCCATTATTCGCCGTCCGCAAGCCCGCGCCTACGGTGGCCGGGAATCGGCTAAATATGTATACAGGTAGGTACTGATTACTGGTTTCTTTTAGTATAATCAATCAATCTGTTGGGGTCGGCTTCCAGTCTAACCGGATTCAGCTGAGTACGTGGAGCGACTGCCTCTCTTACCTGACAACCTAGTAACTGGGTAACACGGATACCCCTTTGGCAAGACTGCTATCATGCAGATCTCAGGTTTCTGAGTAACCGTAACGACTGTCAAAGATCTTCAAATGACAGCCAGGACCAAAGGCTTAACGTGCTTGCCAAGGCACAGAGGACACACTTCGGGCGCACGGTTGGCGCAGTGGTTGAGCTATTGACTGCTGCGCTACGTATCGCGGGTTCGATTCCCGCACGGAACAAATATCATTTGTATGACCTACAGATAGTTGTTCCGGCTCTGGGTGTTGTGTATGTGAGTTTATATGTCTGTAAACGCACCCACGATACAGGAAGAAATTCCTATTGTGGGGCAACGTTTTTTTTTTTTAAAAAAAGAAACTCGCTATATAAAGATGGTCACCCATCCATTGACCAACCTCGGCAAGTGTTGCTTAACTTCGGAGATTGATCCTTGCGGCTGTTATTATTTAGCCACGAGCTCCTCTACAAACAGTATCAAATACTTTAAAAAATTGGTATATATAAACAGGTAGGTACTGATAAGTAATGGTTTCTTCGACCATAATATAAGATATTAAACAGACACATGAACATACGCACTAAAATACTATGGTAATGAATCATTCTTGATATAAATAATATTTCTTTAACAAATAGGTTTCCCTGTGTATTATGATGGGTACAGTCCAAATTATAAATGCGAAAGTAACTCTGTCTGTCTATCGATTCGTTACTTTTTCTCGTCTTAAACTGCTGAACGGATTGGGATGAAACTTAGGACTCGGATAGACCAAATATCCTTAATTCAAGTATTATTTTTGTTAACGCTAATCCTTTTATAATAAACTCTAATTCGCTAATCATTAAGGAATGTACAACATTTACTAAAGGCTTACTACGAAAACGCGAAATAAAATCAGCTACAATATATAAGCTTTTTAAACTTTCCCCTACTTTATTGTGGGTGCGAACATTAATACTCCATGCGGGAATCGAACCCGCGACACGCAGCGCTGTAGCGAATCCCTCAGCCACTGCAACCGTACGTCAAAAAATATAGTGTTGAACTAATGTTGAACTGCAGTCGCAGTAAGATCAGATTAGTTTTCTATCCGTCATTCATTACCACAAATTGAAATGAAGAGATTTATTGAGTCTTAATAAATATCCACGCCTGCTTTTAGCCATATGCACCATCAACGTCAATATGCCTTAATTCAAATATGTGTTTCATTAAATGTCACATTATTAATATCTACTAGTAATTCTGACAAGGTGTTTACATAAATTGATATTTCTTCCGTCACGCACAATGTGTTACATGACTTTGACGAGTTGGCAAATAATATTTGTTGTAAACTTTAGGTACAGTAAATAAGTATAAAGTATGTTTTTTTAAACAAGTCTGTTGGAGGAGTTGATATGGCCACCTTCCGGCTTCATTCTTAGACCAGATCCACAGTAACATATTGTTGCCAAAGTTTCATTAGAAGTACACCAAGTTTCAGCTTGATCGAATGATTAGAAGTACTTGAAAATGGATAACTACATACCGGACACACATACGAAAAAATAATATAAAGCTTGTAATACAAAAACCTCTCAAGGCCTAGATACCTGAGGGTCAACCTCCGTACTAATCAGGAATGTTCTCATTTCTATCTGAGATGCAATCTGGCAAAACCACAATTAATTACGCTAGAAGCATTACTTTTAAACACTTTCTTTCTTTCTACATTCTATCAGACTAGTAATGCTATGAGAATGTGAATGGTCTAAAATTACAGTAATTAACCGTTTAATTTTACAAAAAAAAACGGGCATGGAGCAAACGGACTCACCAAACCAAGGTTTCCTAACTCAGTAAAGAAAGTAATTTTCCATATCAAAATGTGAATTTTAATTTTTGCGACAGTAAATCTAAGATTATTTGAAAAAAAAATTGCTAGTTAAGATTTCTTTTTTAAGATAATGTATTTAATAGTATTTATTTAAAGTTCCGAGAAAAAGTGTATGACAAAAGTGATTTCACACATTTCCTGCCAATTTAAGGTAATGTTCACATTTCCTATAAATGAGGGACACAATCTAGTGAAAAGGGATCTACTCGTAAGTCCAAAAATGCAACATTACATGAGGCGCAAAAAAACACTCCGCACGATTCAAATTGCGTGTTTACATTTAAACCTCGTGTGACATTTAAATCGCTACCAAAAGAAGGACATGTGATGTTTTTGTAGGTAAACAAATTATGCTCTTTAATATTGTTGAGTTATTTTTTTATGTAAAGGTAATAGTTTTCAAGATAGTGACTTATACTAACAACAAAATGAATTCTTTAAGGGTATAAAATAAGTTAAACCTCTTCTTATATAATTTAAATGTTAATTCAAACAAGTGAAAAGGAATACGCATTTGGAACGATTTTTATGATAACCAAGTAATGCAAAGAAATTTTAAGTTTTTCTCTTTATTTTGGTGAAAACATATTTATATATAGTAAACCATTACCCATGCCTCACAAAACCATTATAAAGGACCAGGTGTTGTTGTATTGATAAACACCAACCAAACTAAAACGTGGATAATTTACCGACACAAAAAAACCTTTTAAAAGAATACAAAAGCACTTGAAGCCGACTTTTGTAGTTTTTTTGGTGTTGGACTTTGTTAGTTGGACCCTTTTTTTTTATTCTTTTTTATTTAGGGACATACATGGGACTGACATCGCAATGCGTATGTCAGTCCCATCGTATCCTAAATACAAATAACATACATACATAACTTATATCAGGGCCATGAACTTGAACAGACTCTTCGCATCATCACTATTTGGCCTAGACAAAATGTTGTGAAATGTGCCTACTTCAAATTTGTTCAACCTCAAGACCCTAAAGAGGTCATTTCTCTCAGACTCATACCGAACACATTCCATCAATAAGTGGTGCAGGTCTTCTACAACTCCACACTGTACACAGTTGGGCGATGGACCCTTTTATACAAAGTAACTTCTTTATTTTTAGAGATAGCTCAGATCCGTTTTCACCAAATGATAAAGCATTTTTTTCTGATTACTTTGGTATACTTAACTACTAACTACTTAACTATCATACATTTAATATAAGTATAAGATTAATCTTACCATCTCCACCTTCTATGTGCACCCACTTCTTGGTACATACGGCTGCTATCCAGAGGAAAGTGCACAGTCCTGTGAAACATGTGCAGCCGAACAGGATACGTCTCTCAATCACCAGTGCCTGGAGCAATGGCCGACGCTCTGCGGCCCCCACAGAAGATGCCGTTGACATTTTGTCCGTCTCCATCTTTAGTTATTCTGTAACAAGTGAAAAAATACCTAGATATTTGACCGTACTAAAGTTTCTTCTATCTATACAAATAAATAAAATTGTAGTTTATGTTTGTAATATCAATCAAAATAACAGCTGTTTTCTAATCTAATTTGAAAGTATACACGGCATTTGTATCAAAATAGTAGATTGTTTATCTAGGGAACAAACAAATATTTTAAAGGCGGGAGTGTTTTTTTTTAAGCGGGAGGGTTTCAAAATACGTCATTCGAGCTTAAAATAGTATTGTTCTTGAGATGGAGACAACTTTTTATCACCCTCGTGCAACTTATGAACAAGAACGTTACGTTTATTTATTTACATATATTAGGAACCATAAGACATAACATAGAAATAATTAGAGGCATATATGTTTATATTTGAACAACTATTGAAGTAAATCGTAACAATTTTATTAATAACATCTGTTACAGTTGTAGATTTATTTTTTAATTTGGCTCGCGCGCGGTTTTCCAGCCAGTCACTTGTTCAATACAATGTTCCCGGGCGGTGCGAAATAGAATTACAATCGCTCATTAAACATTCACCTCTTACATTCGTCATAATCAATTTTAGCGATGTTATCCTATATTGGACCGCATGGTTTGTGATTCATCTCTTTGCTGATTGGAACATTTACTAACAATATCCACATTCCAAATAACTTTTAGTCCCTAGGGATTAATGAGCTATTTCTGTCCCTGTTTACGAAAAATAAACTAGCTCTTTTTGAAAAGATGTAATGAAAAATCATTCTTTTAAATTCAATTTATTCAATAACAATTCACATTGCGTTCGAAAATAATCCAGCATGAAACATTAACTCACTTGGTCGAGGCCCGAGAGCCTCCAAGGCCAGGACCCTGGCTTTTCCAGGTAAGCCGTCGGTTCCAGGGGCGGTATTTTTGGCATTCAGCCTGCGTACCGCCACTCCACTCCATTCGCCTAGACTGATTTTGACGAGACTTTCACTGGCAATTCTTTTTGTTTCACAGGTTTGATGCAGATAAGTAGCGGGCAACGGCTAGTATGGAATATGGACAACACATAACATAACATCACGCCTGTATACCCCGAAGGGTTAGGGAGAGGCGCACCTTATAGCACATCCATATTTCGCTAGTGATGTTAAAGCCTCATGAAATAGAGGGCGAGTGATATTGTCATCAGACGTGCACACCGGGCTGCTATCGAAAATATCCAAATGGTAAAGCATCCAAAAACACTTTGCCCGATCCGAGAATCAAACCCAGAATCCCATAGTCAGCAGCAACGCTTGCATGACAAGACTGGACTGGACAAAGGAGTACTCAAACAGCAAGTTTATTAACGCGTTTTCTGCGGACGGTAATTTAAATGACCTTGATGCCTCTGAGGCAAAGATCATGTCATGCAGCCTGCATGACTTTCTTTACTATATAAAATATTATTTATTTATTTACTTATTACTTCATGCATACAAACGTACAGAGGCGGATTTAATGCCTTAGGCATTTTCTACCAGTCGACCTTTGGGTGATGCAGAGAAAATAGTGGTAGGTGCAATATTTTGAGTTAAGCAAATCGTGTTTATTTAAAACGTAAACTATACTATAAATACAATATATACTCAAATAATAAACTAAATACATTAATATACCTAAAAATAAGTAGTAATAGATAAATGCCAATTTCTTACGAAAATGCTCACGAACATTAACTTTGAAGGTTAATCGGTTGGTTGCCATCCTGATTTCCTGGGGGAGCGCATTCCACAAAGAAAAAGACTGAACGAAGAAACAACAGTGAATGAAGTCAGTTGCAGTGCGGTGAGTGGGACATTGAAGAAGGCGGTTATGTTATTATATTTTCTTTGAGATTTTCGGGACCCTCCCTTTGAAAGTATTATTCTTAATATTTTGAACCTGTTATGTTCCACTACAGGGCAAAGGCCTCTCTTCCGACTTTCCATTTTTTGCTGTCTCTGGCTACATCAAGCCAATCCTTAAGATAGGCGTCCAATTCGTCACGCCATCTCTTTCTGGTCCTACCGCGTCGCCGGTTAATGTTATTCGGAATCCAGTCCAGTGGCTAATTTTGCCCAATTCTGCTGCGACATACGGCAGATGTGGCCTGCCAGTTCCACTTTACTTTGCCAGCTGTATTGCCTACGTCTGCAATTTGAATTTTGGAACGAAGTTTACTGTTCCGAATGCTGTCTGTGGTTTTGACTTCGAGAATGCCATATCCATTGCTCGCTGGAAGACCCCGAGTGCAAGTTTTAGACTTTTCGTTAACGACCACGTTTGCGCTCCGTAGGTGAAGGTGGGAAGGATGCACATGCCCATGAGTTTCCTTTTTAGGGAAAGTGATCATTAGGTGTTCATCGACCAATAGCTCTTCCAGGCGTTTTCGATGCGTCGAGTGACTTATTTATCTTGCCTCACCTGGAAAGAGGCTATTTGGCCGAGGTTTATGTACTCATGGACATATTTAACCTCCACATCCCCAATGTCTACTTTGCGTTGAATATAAAGTTAAGTATTAATATAAAGTTATTCTAAAATATGTACAACAAGACCTTTTCCTTAGGATTGTATGTGTAGATCTCTTCCTATTTGTGACTTTGCTTGGATCCGTAACTAAATTCGCCACAGTAATGAAACTGTTCTAAATTGACCTATTGTACAAAATCGTTATGAGGTTTTACATACCTCGTACGTTTTCATTCAAAATCTACATATAAATAAAATGTAGGTCGAATGAAAATATTGAAATTAATACCATGTTAGTACTATGCGCGGCCAAAATTGGAACTTATCGTTTGCCGCCATCTTGTCTTCTATGTCAGGCGTCAAGAGAGTGTGTTGTATTCCTTTATTATTATTTATTGTGTGTATTGTTTTTATTCGTTTCCGAAATAAATAATCGCCATCATTATGCCAAATGTAATTTAAATTGCTGGCAGGGATGTTTTCTTGAAGTTCAAACGTGCTTGTAAAGAAGAACAAGACAATAACGGGCCTACGGTACCGTTTGCCAAAGTTAGAGCCCTAGTAGACCAGGGTCGATAATTTTTGAAACCAAAAAAAATAACAGTAGGATGAAACCCATTAAAAAAGGAGGGGAATAT
Organism: Orthosia gracilis; assembly: GCA_947562075.1. Lineage (NCBI taxonomy): Eukaryota > Metazoa > Arthropoda > Insecta > Lepidoptera > Noctuidae > Orthosia > Orthosia gracilis. The sequence goes on from OX387269.1 coordinate 5,185,562, forward strand.
GATAAAAATGAAGGGGAAAATAAATTACGGGCGATCCGAGTTCGGAAAGTGGGAGGGGGTGAGTTTTTAAGGGTAAAAATGGTTTATCTCGATTTCGGGCAAAACTACAAGTCCTATGGAAAAAAGTTAAATGGCAAAGTTGTACGTAATAAAAAGATCTACAATATTAAGCACGCCGCCAGTCGCGCGCAGACTTATCTTGCGCGAACTTTAGTTTCAAGCCCTGTCGCTGACTGCTTTATCACATGCACGTCCTTATTTAATCTCGGTGACTAAATGCAACGCAGCTAGTTTACTCTTAATGTCAAGGTATACTTAAATATAAAACTGAATAAGAGGAGCTGGTGGCTAATATCAAACTGAATAATAAAAGCCAAACGGGTTCATCTTCAACGATTGCCGAGGTCGGTTCATGGATGACTGGCCATCTATACATAGCTTTGGAAAGTACGTTAAGCCGTTTGTCCCGACTGTCATTTGAAGATCTTTGACAGTCGTTACGGGTAGTCAGAAGCCTGAAATCTGACATCAGTCTTGCCAAGGGGTCTCCAAGGGGTCAAGGAGTCTTGTAATTCAGATGCTGGGTTGTGGAGGTCAGATAGGCAATCGCACAATGTAAAATACTGGTACTTAGCTGAATACGGTTACACTGGAAGTTGACCCCAACATTGTTGGAAAAAGGCTAGGTATGCAGACATAAATATCAAACGTGATTTTCACAGACACAATAAAACTATTAGAAAACACGTATTTTCGTAAGTTTACCGACTCAACGACTTAATTTCATTATACTGTAGGTACATATGGAAGCACGCCAAATAGGCGCAGACGCACGTGTATGATAATAATCTCATCGCTACATTAGTCACACTGTTTTACCAGGCTGACATTTCAACACTAGTACACTAGTAGACACTTACTGAGCTTGCTAATTGTCTATCCTCGGAACTGCTGTGTTAAGGCCCACTTGTGCCAAAAACTTAACTCAGTCAGTTACTAACACGAGATTAAATAGCAAATACGTCATACATAAATTGGCCGAGTAAGCTATAAACTCGGTGTTAGTAATATAACCCAGGAAAGCGCAAGCGGTCCTCGTTTTTCGTGCAAGTGGGCCTAAGAGCCGCTTGCGCTACCCTGGGTTATCTTACAAACTCTGAATTAGATTCTAACAAGAGGTTGAATTGACAATATTGTATGAAAAACTATCAATTATACCTCTTGTTAGCAACTAACTCTGAGTTAAATTTTTCATGCAAGCGGACCTAAGAGATTTTATGACTGAAAAACCTTACTATGGACCGACTTAGCCCGTATTTGAAATACCATTTTAACACAATTAGGACGATATTGGCATATATCGCCTTACTTTTAGGCTCGCAGCGAAATTTATATTTTGCACTTTTGCGAAAAACTGCAGCTGCCGAGAAATGAAACTAAGAAAATTGTATTAGAAGTTCTGCATTTGCGTTAGGGCAACAAAAGCGTTCTGGTCCACAACACTTTTGTTGCCCTACCGCAAATGCAAATAATTTTACGTCAAGCCAGATACAGTATCGTGAACACTTTTGTTGCCCTAACGCAAGTGCTAACATGCATGCATGCATGACCTATGTCATTTTGCGTCAAGACGCAACTAGGTTCCTTTTTGGAAATCTTAAACTTTTTCACAAAAAAAAATTGACTTCAAAAGCAAAAATTAAAAAAGTGCAAAATAACTTTAGTTTCGGCAGTCGATGTTTTTTTTCATTTTTCGACACCCACTTCCGAAACGAAAGTTATTCGTAATTAATTAAAATCTTTTAATTTTTTGTGATAAAGTTTTTATTACCTACTCCCTTTTAAGTTTTAATTAGTACACCATCACTAAAAAATTGCAAATTCTATAGTAAGAGACCTAATGGATATGGATTGACAAAATACTCATAATGTTAATAAATCAATTTACACATTCGTGCTGTTTGTCGCTAAGGAGTTCGGTTGTATACTCCATATTTTTAAAACGGCTAGACCGATTTTGATTAAAATTGCACTATTCCCTGAGATGAAAGATATACAATCCAACACAAAAATAATGATCAAGATTTGATAAGATACAAATGCGAATGCTCTTAGATCAGTTATGTTGAGTTGGAGTGGCATTTACCTAATGCTCAAATTCGATCTTATATTTGTTACTTTAGTCTTCACATTCACAATACGTTTTTTTCAGTGACACATCTGAGACACACAAATATTCTTATCTGAGATAGTCTTACGATAAACTACACTTCATCTAAATTTTTACCCGACTGCCGAAGGAGGGTATTGTGTTATCAGTCTATGTATGTATGTATTACGTATGTATGTATATATGTTTGTTCCTATGTGGCGTTCTCTAGACAAGCCACAAAAACCAGATGTATCCTCCGACTGCACAGCATGATTTTCTTCTTATTTACGTCTTTTTAGTTCGCTTTTTAAGCAGTCGGGTTTTTAGTTTTTTTAAATAAACTTTTTTTTACAGCTAGATTTACACAAATAGACCGGCTGTTATCGACATAATATATCTCCTCCGGAACACTGATATGAATATCAGTTCAATTGTAACATATATTATCAAAACAATAACTTACTATATAATCCGATTAAATCAGTTAAAATAATCAATAGAATCAGCTGATACCTACATGTCACCTGATAATAATATTATGCGGAAAGCACAGGCTTTGTTATCGTTATCAGTAATCCATTTGCCAAATGTGACCATACAGCTTTTATTAGATATCACTCACGAAGTCACGAGTATCACTTGAATGTTTATTGTATCCTGGCGTTTGAGATATGGTTGAACTTTGTAGGGTAGGTACCTATACATGTTCGGTTCTAATAACAATAAGCATCTTTTTTTCTACACAATCTACTTAAACTGAAAAATCTTTTTTCAATGTTGTTGAAGTTACATAAGTACGCCAAGTTCCAGCTTAATCGGATGCCAGGATGTGCTTGAAATGTGGACTAATAGTTGCTCGACACACATACGAAACCAAGGTAATATAAACCTTGTAAAAATAAAAGTAAAACTTTAATTAGGAAGTAACCATCGCAGCTCATTTTCGGCAGAGGCAGAAGGACGTTGACTCCACCGCTGAAGCGGAATCAAGCTGGTCAAATTTACCGCATGTCGGATGAGCAATGGGTGAATATTACCATACAGTGGATCCTAAACCCTAGAAAGTTAAAACTCAGCAGGACCAGAAAGATATGGCGGGATGAGCTGGACGAGTCCTCAAAGGACTGGACCAAAATTGCAGAAGACTGGAGAAAGTGGAGGAGGGATGATAGTAGGCCTTTGCCTTGCAATGGGACGGCACAGGCTAAAATAATAACTGCAATAAGTCGTCGCAGTATAGTGATTAAAATAATAATATCAATCTGACCACGTACATCCGTACAGTGTTTGATTTTTGTTGCCAGCTATCAAGATTTCGGCACAACGATTGTCGGACCAAGTGTGTGTCATCCAGCGAAATCATAATGTTGGTTCTGAGCCTACGAAACGAAATACAGAGTGACCGTGTCGCCGCTTCCCGTCGCAGACTGAGATCCAACCGCATGACAAAGACACTACTTTATGCTACATCAAATTTGTAACACAAGTCTTTAAAATGTTCTTGGTTGTACGGGCACAGAATACATAATAGTACAGGCACAGATAATTTAATACTAGCATATAGATGCCTCATCCAATACAAAGAAACCGTGCCGACGTAACTAGCGTTTTTCGTCTGATTAAGATGATTATTTTATAAGTACTTCGATCGCGTTCGGTTCCGTCCCACGGCTATAGATGGTGTTAACAGCGACTTGCAAGTAAAAGTGTTTTCTCGGTTCGTGACTATTTTTTTTTTAAATATAGCGACAATTTGTTTTATAATATTTTTTGCATGTTTGTACAGTTTCAGTGGTATGCCTCAGAAATTTAAAGCCGCGTTATCTATTGAAACCAATTTTAAATGATCCTTTCAAATAATCTTTGAAATGTGAATTAAGAGCCCAATATGCCATAATTTTGTGCTTAGAACTGCCATAATTAAAAAAGACGATAAAATTTTATGATCAATTCTAGAAAACGCTAATTTTACACCCAATTCGATGCATATCGCGCCATATAGTGATATTTATTTGAACCATATTTTCTATCATCTCTATGCAGACGATTGGCAGCTATATCGACGCTTTAAAGTGGGTGATCTGGTTGGGGCTGTATCTGCTATCAATAGTGACCTTGAAAATATTAACAAGTGGGCTAAATCCGTTGGACTCTTACTGAACCCAACCAAATCTCAAGCGCTCATTGTTGGTGGAAGATACATGCTCAACCTTTTAAATGACCAAGCCCTTCCACCAGTAGTTTATGATTCAAACCCCATATGTTATTCGAAATGCGTGAAAAACCTAGGCGTCTATATGGATACTACCGTCTCTTGGGAGGTTTATGTTGATGATGTAAGTAAGAAAGTTTTCTACTCTTTTCAGTCTCTTAAACGTCTCCGAAAATTCTTACCACTTCACCCTAAGGTCACTCTTGCTCAATCTCTTCTTCTACCGCTCATAGACTATGCTGATGCCTGTTTTCTAGATACAACGGAGGTACTCCTAAACAAACTCGAGCGACTGCACAACTTAAATTGTGTATCTGCTTTATTTTTGGCCTCCGCAAATACGACCACGTGTCGGACTTTCGGACTAAATTGAAGTGGCTGCCGATTCGGAGTCGTCGTGATACCCATATCCAATGTCTTCTCTATACTATCCTACACAATCCTTATTCTTCTCAATACCTTCGTGAACGCTTTGAGTACTTTGTCCTGAGGGGTAAACCCTCTTGCACTTCCACCTCTGTTCTCCTTCGTACCCCACGTCACACTTCCAGCCGCTATGATGGCTTCTTCTCTGTTACTGCAGTGCGTCTCTGGAACTCTCCACCATATTCCCTACGCGACAGCCCTTCTTTGAATGTCTTCAAGAGGAAAATCAAGGAACATTTTCTTTCGGAATGACATCTAATATATAAAATTCTCGTGTCACAGTTTTCGTTGCCATACTCCTCCGAAACGGCTTGACCGATTTTGATGAAATTTTTTGTGCTTCTCCGGTATCTATGAGAATCGGCCAACATCTATTTTTCATACCCCTAGGGTAGGGTAGGGTAGGGTAGGGTAGGGTAGGTAGGGTAGGGTAGGATAGGTAGGGTAGGGTAGGGTAGGGTAGGGTAGGGTAGGGTAGGTAGGGTAGGGTAGGGTAGGGTAAGTAGGGTAGGGTAGGGTAGGGTAGGTAGGGTAGGGTAGGGTTGGTAGGGTTGGTAGGGTAGGTAGGGTAGGTAGGGTAGGGTAGGGTAGGTAGGGTAGGGTAGGGTAGGGTAGGTAGGGTAGGGTAGGGTAGGTAGGGTAGGTAGGGTAGGGTAGGTAGTGTAGGTAGGTAAGTAGCCAATTGACGGGAGCGAAGCCCCGGGGGTCAGCTAGTTATATATATATTGTACACAACAGAGGTATGTATGTATATTTATGATTTATTTTATATTATTCTAAAATTTTATACTGGACTACTTCTCTTCTTCCTTTTGTAAGCTCTCACTATCACTATAAGGTTTGCTGGTAGAAAACTCTTCTTTGAGTTAAGCTCGCCTTTGTACATCAATTTTATAATCACTCTATGTTGTATACAGGGTGTCCCAGAAATCGACGTCAAGCCGTAAATGGGTGATAGACCAAGTTATAACAGTTCTCAGAAAAATACGAAAAAAAATCTATCTCATGTTTTTAAAAAATTATGTTCACTTTAAAAATTTACTAAAAAAATCAATCCCTGTAATGGTTCTTTAACTCCAATTGCTACAAATCCCATAATTTATCAATTTTTTTTATTATTATGTAATCTTGAATAATGCTTGTGTAGATTTTTGCCTAAAATTTAAAGCCAACTCCTCCTACTTAGAAGAAAATTAAACTTTTTCAAAACCAAATTATTCAAATTTACTGTTTCGCCCAACTTTAACTGACTGTACTGAAAAAAAAATGTACTACGCTAGTTTGGCAAGTAACATGAAAAATTGGCGCATTTAATAAGGATTCAAAAATGGTGTAACACTTGCTAGATTACGTTTTCAATAATTGGTCAAATTTTTTTTTGTAAATAGCCTCGGTTTTTACACAAAATGTCCATACTTCCTTAAAATGACTTTAGCTTACCTAAAGCTTTGCTAAACTCCGTTTCTAGTTCGATAGAGACGTTACGTAATTTAAGAGCAAAGTTATGATAGTGACTCAACCTTTTTACTTTAAGTCAGGACCAGTTTTCTCATCTTAGAAAAAAAAAACAAATTATCAGATTTAATTTTTTTTGATGATGATGTCGTGCTTGCATTGCCGTCGAAGGAAGGCAGTTTGAACATTTATTGTAATAAAAAAAATTAAATCTGATAATTTGTTTTTTTTTTCTAAGATGAGAAAACTGGTCCTGACTTAAAGTAAAAAGGTTGAGTCACTATCATAACTTTGCTCTTAAATTACGTAACGTCTCTATCGAACTAGAAACGGAGTTTAGCAAAGCTTTAGGTAAGCTAAAGTCATTTTAAGGAAGTATGGACATTTTGTGTAAAAACCGAGGCGATTTACAAAAAAAAAATTGACCAATTATTGAAAACGTAATCTAGCAAGTGTTACACCATTTTTGAATCCTTATTAAATGCGCCAATTTTTCATGTTACTTGCCAAACTAGCGTAGTACATTTTTTTTCAGTACAGTCAGTTAAAGTTGGGCGAAACAGTAAATTTGAATAATTTGGTTTTGAAAAAGTTTAATTTTCTTCTAAGTAGGAGGAGTTGGCTTTAAATTTTAGGCAAAAATCTACACAAGCATTATTCAAGATTACATAATAATAAAAAAATTAGATAAATTATGGGATTTGTAGCAATTGGAGTTAAAGAACCATTACAGGGATTGATTTTTTTAGTAAATTTTTAAAGTGAACATATTTTTTTAAAAACATGAGATAGATTTTTTTTCGTATTTTTCTGAGAACTGTTATAACTTGGTCTATCACCCATTTACGGCTTGACGTCGATTTCTGGGACACCCTGTATGTCATTTTTGTGTGCAATAAAGAATTAATGAATTTCTTAGAGCTGTGACCTCGTGGTACAGGTATGGGTACTATGGCGGTCTTATCGCTAACACCGATAACAATCCAATTAATTACCTAGTGATGTTAACAGGAGGATTGAGAACATGGTTAATTGGTTACAAATGTATAGTAGTAATGTAGTTCATAAGTCCCATTTTTTTTATCCGTGAACCAATTTACTTGTGTATGTTTTTCAGAGAATAAAACTGCAAGTGCTTTTCTATGGGTCTTCTTAATTTAATTGGAAAGAACGTACTAATGTCTGTCGGGTCATGAATTTCTGTTGACGTGTAGGTACTTCATAAAGTTTTCAATAAAACAAAACATCAACAGAAACACAATAATGACAGCTTAAGAATATCCCATCCATCGCACGGATGAATGAGCTTAAAAGGGGCCAAATTTATTTGTTGTTCGAAATCCATTATCAAATTAAAATGTAGAAAAATCGTTATGAACTCCCATAGCGAATTTGCCACATTTTAATAAAACCTTGATCACCACTTAGTTCAAAGTTAAATAGAACATAAGTAGGTATCTCTAAAGGATATACAATCCATTTTTTTACCAATAGATTATTGCGAACAACTAGAAACTATCGTTTACATTGGCCATCCGTTCTGCGAGAAATCACCAACATCATCATCATTATTAGCCTTTTAATGTTCCCACTGCTGGGACTCAGGCCTACTCGCATAGAGGGGGAGTGGGCTATAATCCACCACGCGGGTCCAGTGTGGTTTGGTAGATGTCACATGTCTTTGAATTTTTTGGTTCTACGACATGTCTCACGATGTTTTTCTTCATCGTTTTGAGAGCAGTGGTGATGAAATAAATAACACAAAGTAAAGCGCCTGCTCGGGTTCGAACCCACGACCTGTAAGCTCGTAAGTCGGAGTCGTAACCACTGGGCCACCACTGCTTACTGAAAATATACATACCGCAAACTACCGTTTAAGTTTGGCAATTGTTCAGTCTTCTATTTAACCTGCCATAGGGAATGTAAGTGGTTTAAGGAGCTATCGCAAGTAATCGCTAAACATTGCGCGAGATGATTCTTGATGATGGACCTAAAATTCCTGAACGGCCCCCATACCCTGACGTGTCGAAACTGAAAATAAATTCAAAAAATCAAAAACCCGACTACGAACTAAGAAGACGTAGACAAGTAGAACATCATGCTGTGCAGTCGGAGGATACATATTTGCGAGCTGGCTGATCAAAACCAGATGTTTGACGTGACGTGACAATATTTCGCATTTGGAGTGGTTGAGTTCTAGGCCAATGGACTGGAATTGCTGCTTCAGGAATTGAAAATCTTTCAAAACTGTATCTACGTCACCTCCTAGTGTGCCATCGTCTAGATATCAGACGTTGAATTTAGTTGTTTGATAATAGAATGAATAGCCAAACTGAAAATGACTGGCCCAACAGGGTCACCTTATTGGCATCCTACTGCAGATTCCAAAAGATTTTCTTTATGTAATAATTTAGACGGGTGCCTGTAGCACTGCCAAATAAAACCGAACATTTCAGGAAGTTCCTTTTTACCACCGCCAACAAAGTGTCCCTGTAAACAGAGTTAAAGGCGTTCATAAAGTCAACCTTGAGGATGACCTCACCATTATCAGAATTTAAAAGGCATGTATAGCAGCGTCACAGTCTCCCCTAGAGCCAAAGCCAAGCTTACAATAAATTTTGGTTGCCATACGCCTGTCGGTACATCCCACGGCAATAGGACGAATGCCGCCGTCCCTCATGCGCAGGGCACATAAGTTGGTCCCTTACAAGACATCGACGACTTCAAAAGAGTCTCACCAGCGTCCCCGGCGCCTGAACTTAAAAGATTCTTTAAATGTTGAGGAGTCAGGCCGTCGAGGCCGCCGGCGGGACCATTTCGGAAGGATCTCACGGCTGCAACCAACTAGGGAGCTCAAATTTGGTGAAATGATGAATTCAGATCAGGGGTGTCAGGTGGGTCGGGAAAGGTAAGATCATCCGCAGGCGCTGGATTTACTCTACAAGGCTGAAATTGTTTCTGGAGACTAAGGCGCCACCACATCACTGCTGGCCGGTCCCCTAATGACTTCTTCACTTAATTTAGATTCCACATACGAACACACGCCTTTCTGGGAAGGGTGGTTAAATGCTGGTTAATTTGAATCTTAAGTAAAGGTCGAATCGTTGCAATTTTCTTTCATTTGAATTGATAATGTTTTTTTGTAGTCAAATTTTATGGACATGCAGAATCTTGTAAGGGAAGTTGAGCAATTTTTCCTTCATTTTGTTACAATTATGTATATAAGGTATTAGATTTTCATAACCACGGAGGCGTGTTTTTGTCAAACCCCTATTTTTAATTAAGTCCAGAAAACGCTTGAAGATCAGTAACAATTTGACTCTTTAAGTAGATTACCTCAACTCTAAATACAGCATCAATCACATGAAATGAGTACTGCCAAACTGAATGCCAATAAATAGCAAGAGAAATAATTGAAACAAAAAATATTATTTTCATTGCACTATGAGTCGAAACTAGGTAAAATGGGCATATATGAAAGCGGTTCTTATGATATATCATATATGAAAAGGCTTCATATAATACACATTTTAATTTAAAAACAAATGTCTGTAAATTTAACATTACATACTAAATAACTTGAAATCAATCAAGCTTTTATATTTAAAAATTGCGTTGTTACGAGAAATAAATTTCAGCTCAATTGAACACTGGGATGTAAGTACGTATAGCGGAAACCTCAAGCCTAGGGCTTTGCAGACCACCTAATTATTTATTGCTCATTTTGTGCTTCCAAAATTATTTGAATTTATAATTTGCGCTCCAAAGATGAAGGGGTGAAGCTTACTTGATGCAAAACTACCGCCGCCCTTCTATGTTTACGAAAATAAAGGAATGAAAGTTATGTTATTATTTAGTGCTCTAGACTTCCGTCACATCTTTCTCATAAGATTCTTCCTATGACGTTTAGTTTAAAAGTGATTTCCTTTTTAATGATTGAACTTCAAGCGGGGCCCTTTCTTGTTTGTCTATTTATAACACTGAAATTAACTATACTTTTAGTGCTCATTACCACATGTCCAAAAATAAAAAATGATCACAATTACTTTGAAACGAATTACCAATCATTTGAAAACATAATTTTGCTGCTCTATGTACGCTGACTCTTATAAGAGCGAATCTTAGTAATTAGCAAATTCAAAGTATGTCTTTAACATAAGAATAAAAAACAAAGTACACAAATTTAAATGAATGCAAAAATTGTCGTCACCATTTCGCCAAATCACCGTTGATCTTCTGGTTATATCCATAACCATACTTCCATACTAATAATATAAATGAGAAAATAACTTCGTTTGGCCGAGTTTCTCAATGCTAAATTATCGCAAAATTAATGTGACAAACAAGCCTTATCTACTGTGATTGGTTGAATGAATTTTCAACAGCCAACATCACAGCAGATAACCGGTGATTATTCGTTGATTACGTTAACATCCCGATAATCGAGTTTTGAGAAACCGGGGTTCTGTTTGTTACATTTTCACTCCATAACTGCTGAAAAATTTGAATGAAACTTGGCACACTTGTAAACCATGTCCTGAATTAGGACGGGATACTTTCTAATGCAGGAGTATGTTCAACCTTGTGATAATTTTCGACTTTCACGGAGGCGAAGCCGTTGGCTGAAGCTAGTTACTGTTTTGGAAATGGAAATCTTCCTTACATTATGAATGTGGAAGTGTAGATGTATGTTTATTACTCAATCATGCCAGAACGACTGAACGGATCTGGATGAAAGTTGGTAGAGATAGACAATAGTTGGAATAGCAGATAGGCTACTTTTCATCCCGGTAAAATGTTCCCTTGTGATAAGAAAACACTTTTCGCGAGGGCGAAGCCGCTGGCAGAAGCTAGTTATTTATAAAAATCTTGACAATTTGTAGCGATTGCTTTGCTCATTCTGTATTCAAATTTTCTATAAAGAACTTCAGAATCTGCTAAGCAGTTCAGAGATTTGTATAAATAAGGCCTTCTTATACGTTTTACATTATTACTATTTTTTTTTAATTTTTATTTATTGACATTTTAATACAAAGGTGTTACTTAATTCTAAAGTCGCCAAACTTTTACGTTTGATGGCGAATTAATTTCCGTAATTCATAACTTACAAGATTATTCATTCAGAATCTGCTAATCAGTTCTGAGTTTTTTATAAATAAGGCCTTATACGTTTTACATTATTATTAATTTCCATAATTCATAACTTACAAGATTATTCAGAGTTCCTACAGCTGGTACCCGAAAGTTACCTTTACAAAATACGTGGTCAGCATAGGGGCACCTTAGGTCAGTAGAAAACTGATCTAAATGTTTCCGAAACGTTCATAAAAAAATATGCGTTAGATTTGCATATTTTTTTGGGATGCGCCTTCGTCTGCGTGAAAATTTATTTCATATCCCAAGGGAGCATTGACCGGGATAAAAAACCCAGCCTATGAGCTATTCCAGAGTATAATCTAACTCGGTTCCAATTTTATCTACATCTATTCAGCCGTTCTGGCGTGATTGAGTAACAAACACCCATCCATCCATCCATTCACTTGAGAGATAGGATAGTTTCAGTCACAATATATATTTTTACACGTGCGAAGCCGGAATGGGCCGCTAGTAGAAAGTTTCTAGGTATGTACTTACTTCAATTTCCTTATCAAAAACTTAAGAAACACATTCAAACATTTACACGGCAATGAATCAAATGAGACAATAAAACTGACCTGTTGATACAGACGAGTAACGTTGCCAGATCTGTAGTGATATCATGAATATTTAATGACTCCGGTCATCTTTCACAGAGATTATGTTAAAGTTTAACACACCAATAAATTACATTTCTGTTGTTATGCCACAAATGAACACGTTTAATTTTATACGTAATGAGTTTGTTGAAAACACCGTTTTAAGTACGGACTGGTCAAAGTACGGGCGGGAACAGAGTTCGTACAGCATGAAAACGCGGCGGGCGACCGGGCGGTGACTCGTCAACTGATCAACTGAATAACTGAAGTGAGCTGCGCCAGCCCGCCTGTTGCCGGGCTACCGTGCTCGATTCCTCCAATAATGGCTCGCCGCCACGATGCCGCCGCCCGCCCGCGCGCCTCTACGCTACACTTTTCGTGTTTGTGTAACTTTTAGGAAAGTGTTAGTGAAAACCCCGTTGTACCATCATTGGTGCACAGGAGACAAATTAGTTTTGTTTGCACCATTAATATTAATAACACTACTTCACCATACTTTTGCCGTATGCACCTTTGACCTGCATCATCTAATTATTTTCGTTTGCACCGTTAATATTGTTAACACTATACTTTCCAACTTTCCTAGTCGTAGGTAAAATAAAAACCAATAATGTATTTTGTTTGTATGCGGTACTAGTTTTTAATATAGCTAAATAAACAACCAAAAGCATCAACAATAATATATTTTACAAATAAATTACACAATTACTTCATGTAATATGTAATAATTCTTATAAAAATAATGACGCCACACAAACACTTATATTTTATTGTTGTTTAAAATTAATAAAAATGCAACTTTATAACTAGAACACTGAGTTTGCCTTAACTTTACTAAAAATAACGGCACATCAATGTCGCCATGAATAAATTCCTCAATACAACAGATCCTAAGGCAGGTCTTATTCTACCGTCATGCCTTAGTGTTGTGTCCACACAACACTAAGGCATGCCGGTAAATTATTGTGTTAAATTTATAAACACTTTTTTAAATATAACACCTATGTTTCTATTTCTATAAACTTATTGTTTCACGAATATACTCTTTCCAGTTCCTAATCTGTCCAGCTGCGAAACAATCCAGCTGAGAATTTGTCGAGTTGATCCGGAGGGGCGGTTTTTACGACCGCATAGTATTTATGAGGATAAATAAAACAGGAAACTGAGAATACATAACATTATAAATGCGAAAGTTTTGTTGGATGCGTTGTGTGTGTTTGTATGTTTGATGTGCATCTGGACCGAGGGCCCATTTTTTAAATCCTTGCGGAACGAAATAAGACTTAAAGGGAAATTAGTTAAAAATAGTAAAAAACTTAAAGCAATGGGCCTAAAATTTCTTAAACGTGAATTAAAACTGTTATGATTTATTACTTGGGCCCTCAATCCAGACTCTTGCATAAACTGGCATAGCCTAAATCTCAGAAAGTACTATCTCTGGGTTAATCGTTTTAACTTAGGAATTTAGTTAAGAATTTCTTAAATATTTTAAGAAATACCCAAATCTGTAGAATATGACATTACAGATTTATGGCGATATATCTAGGGCCCTCAATCCTTTAATGTCTTTACCGAGAAATCTGCAAAACATGAATTTATCTGAAGAAATGCATTAATAGGACTGTAATATACTTTGCTTAGATACCTCTGTGAATTAGTTAAAAAGAAATAATGACACAAAAGTGAATTGTTAAAAAGAAAATGGGAATCGAATTTTACTAAAACGTCTGAACTGAGAGCCCAATATTTTCGGCTTTATTGACTAGGCTCAACCTCATAGATTAAGTCAAATTAAAATAAGTTTTTTTTACTATTTTTTAACTAAAATTTGACATATCGTCCGTTCTTCTAATTATAATACTTTAAGAGAAAATTGATTTTTAACTTTTTGTAGGAGAAAATTATGTAGGGTAGATATGATTTTGTTACTTTTTGGGACTGAAAATCATATCATATGTCATCGTTTCTATGGACAGTATATGCAGCACCACAGACGTTGCAATACGCAAATCAATCAAATTCATTTCGATGAATTAAACAAAATCGGTATAAATTTATGAAAACTATTTACTTCACTTATATTATGTAATCTAAAAATAGTCAGATATCGTAACATCAATTTAATTACAAACTATTTGTAACTATTCAAATAAACGGTTACGATCGGTATAATATAAGAAAACAATTTACTTCACATAAATGTAACCTAAAAATTGTCTGATATTGTAAAAATACAATTTACATATAAACTTTTTGTCACAACTATTCAAATAAACGGTTAAAATCGGCGATAAATTTGTTCAGAAAAGCAAGAGAAGAATATTGGACGGATCTGGGATGGTGAGGAGGGATTAGAAGCTTTGGGAAGTGGTAGGACGTGAGCCTTCTTCCAAGCTGAAGGAAAGGAGTTATTGATGAGAGATAAATTAACTATGTGAGTAACGACAGGAACTAATTCACTTAAATATGTAAGAACATTTGGAGTTGAAGGCCATCGTCACCTAACCCCTTAGTGGAGATTTAAAGTATACATTTTTTAATGTCTAGTTCAGTAATTGGGTGGCAAGAGAAATAAGTATTTGCTGGCAAAGGAAGATTAAAGAGATCGCTGAGAGTGGAAGATTTAACATGGTCATCGAGGGTAATGGGGCCTTAGAAAAGTGTGCATTAAGTGCATTAAGGTCCACTCTTATCAGAAGAACTCTTGCTAGAGGCTTTACCAATACTAACAGTCTTTAAAAATTGCCATACTTGTGTTGGGTTGAAGTTGTTAATTGAGTTGGAATGTGGTGCCTTTTCGCATTCCTACACAGATGTTTGCAGCGATTTCGCATCCTTTTATAAAGGTCCCAGTTTTCATTAAAATACGTGCTTAGTGTAATAAAAAGAAACTTTTACGTTATTCTCCATTACATAATGCCTTTAGTTACTTTGTTACGATACATTACCAAGAATGAAGTTCATTTGTTTTGTCCTCGCCCTAAAAGGACCCATGCAATAATAGCTTTGCCTGACAATTGCACTGTCTTCCCTTCAAAATATTGCACCACAAAAAACACAGTCGCTTCCGACAATCAAACCATAAATATTTACTTTAGTCGCTTAAAAAATAGCTTATATGAGGATATATACTGATCAGTCCAAAAAGTAACAAAATCATAATTATGTACCCTACAAGACTTTCTCCTATAAAAAAATAAAAATCAATATTCTCTTAATGTATTGCATTTAGAAGAACGAACGATATGTGACATTTTTGTTAAAAAATAGTAAAAAAACTTATTTTAATTTGACTTAATCTATGAGGTTGAGCCTAGTCATAAAGCCGAAAATATTGGGCTCTCAGTTCAGACGTTTAAGTAAAATTCGATTCTCATTTTCTTTTTAACAATTCACTTTTGTGTCATTATTTCTTTTTAACTAATTCACAGAGGTATCTAAGCAAAGTATATTACAGTCCTATTAATGTATTTCTTCAGATAAATTCATGTTTTGCAGATTCCTCGGTAAAGACATTAAAGGATTGTGGGCCCTAGATATATCGCCATAAATCTGTAATGTCATATTCTACAGATTTGGGAATTTCTTAAAATATTTAAGAAATTCCTAACTAAATTCCTAAGTTAAAATGATTAACCCAGAGATAGTACTTTCTGAGATTTAGGCTATGCCAGTTTATGCAAGCGTCTGGATTGAGGGCCCAAGTAATTTAATCATAACAGTTTTAATTCACGTTTAAGAAATTTTAGGCCCATTGCTTTAAGTTTTTACTATTTTTAACTAATTTCCCTTTAAGTCTTATTTCGTTCCGCAAGGATTTAAAAAATGGGCCCTCGGTCCAGATGCTTGTTACTTAATCACGCCAGAACGGCTAAACGAATCTGGATGAATTTTGGCACAAATTTAGATTATAGTTTTTCATCCCGGGATTAATATTTACCCTCGAGATAATTTTTCACATTCACGCGGGCGAAAGCGCTGGCAGAAGCTAGTTGGTGTAATAAATCAGTTGCCAATATTTTTTATTTTCCTGTTGATAATAACGTGAGATACCTAATAATACATTTAAGTATTTGAAAAAATAACTGCCACTTTATATTTAACTTCAAGTTTAGTGAAATTTTAACATTTTTGTCTTGTTCAGAACAGGTACGAACTAAAGCAACTAACCGGATTTAGCCGAGCACCAGTGTTTTACATGGATCTATTTAGTACTTTCTGAGATTTAGGCTATACCAGTTTATGCAAACGTCTGGATTGAGGGCCCAAGTAATTTAATCATAACAGTTTAAATTCACGTTTAAGAAATTTTAGGCCCATTGCTTTAAGTTTTTACTATTTTTAACTAATTTCCCTTTAAGTCTTCGTTCCACAAGGATTTAAAAAATGGGCCCTCGGTTCAGATGCACATCATTGATGGTGCAGGTCAATGGTGCATACGGTACAACGAGGTGAAAGCATTCTGCTGTACGAAAGAGGAGCTCTCTAGTTTGAATAAACCCAGATAGGGTCAGTTTGAATCATATAATAATATTAGTCGAAATGCCAGATTATGCTGCCAGAGAAAGAATATAATAGAAACCCGTCTGCCCCCCCTCCCCCTTTTTCTAATTTCTCTTATAATTTCACATAGAAAATAAAACAAAACATCCGAAAGTAAAATGTAATATTTATTTCGCAGTAAGGACATCTTTTACAATAATAACCTAATAAAAAATAAATTATTAATTATTATTTTCTTAATCGGTTTAAAACAAATCTACAACGTCCATAAAATTATCGATTCACGGTTTGGGCCCTAAACTGCTAGCCGCACATTAAAAACATAATGCACAGTGTACACTGTGGAGTAATATACTGCAGCGTTGCTTCAAAGTAGCACAAAGCTGGTCGGAATGCCAATGACTTGAATATATGCAGCAATGAAGAAATTGTGCCCTATTTTTCTTGACAGCCATTAATAAAACTTTAAAAAATAAAGTAATCAAACGAAATAATAATTATAATTAATGAGTTATTATTTTTTTCAATATTCACTGTCACAATCTTGGCCGACACAACATACCTACGCTAGAAGTAATAGTTTTACTATGAATGACAATTGAATTATCTTTAATAAAAATAATATAATCCCCACTTAACATAGATTAGTTTTCGTAAAGACTTCTGAAACACCATGTGAACTAAAAAAAAATGTTTGGAGTTCACACGAGGTAGAAGCTAAACCTACAAATTAAATAATAAATCTGAGCTAAAAATCTGTGGTTAAATAGCTTGCTTACTCAATCTGCTAGCCTCAAGAAAATTGAGGCTGATCTAGGGAACCGGTTGCATGTTTTGTAAAAACAATGCGGTAAATAACAATTTACAGTTAGTAGAAATTACACTTACTTTTTACAAGAAAAATGTAATTCTAAACTACAATTAAACTACGCTGTGTAAATTAATTAAAAACAAACTAAAATTAAGTTTATGAAAATAAATTCAGAAGATTCTGTCATGCATGGTGAGTCATAATGTGTGATACGACCTTACTGAGTAATACTTGGCCCACTTACTATAAAAACTTAACACAAAGTAATTGCTAACATGAGATTAAATAACAAATGCCATAAATAACTGACCATGTAAGCTACTAACTCGGAGTTAGTAAAATAAGCCATGGCTACGTAGTTACTACATAGACATGGGCTACGACACCTCAAATCAAAGCAAAAGGCATGCGTTGCGAGGCGTGCGCGGCGCATGCCTCGCAATGTCTGTATCCACCTTAAGGTGCAGGGCTCGTATTTCTTATACTTAAATAAATGTATAAAGTTTCGTTAATGGCCATAGAAAAATGGAACGTTTTGGTCATTGGCTTTTTAAGGACTCCTTTAGCAAGTACAAGTAATATATCATAAAAACCCGGTATTGTTAGGCATGAGTACAAGAAATATAACAAATTATTTTTCTAAGATACCTATGTACCTTGAACTATCTGAAATTCTACTGCCAAGGCCATATGATACTACAAAAAAACAGCTTGAAATAAGAACGTCTTGTCAAAAATGTAATCATGATTAAATTATTTTACGACCAAAAATTATGCGGCCACTTTATCCGATTGCATCCAAGATGGCTGACCCCCCTCGGATAATGTCGGCCAAACAATAGGCGCCCAGAAGAGCATGCACACCCATGTTATAAAAATAGTGGAAATTGTCGGTCCAAATCCGCAAACCATCTGAAACAAAAACCTATAAGTTAACACATTATCAGATCAAACAGAACTACTAATACTATCGTTAAAGGTTTAGTTTTGGAACAGTAACAGGCTGATATTATTATAATAATATGTACTGTATGTGAGAAAAGATTTTGATTCGAATAGGTGACTTCTTCGAAAAAAAAATCTTCGAACAAACATAATACTTTGGTGAAACTAGGCAATCAGTCCTTAATTCAAAATCAAAATTGTTTATTTCAAATAAACCTTAGAGGTACTTTTGAACTGTCAAACAAACAAAAAAAAAATGACTAGTTGCAAATTCGCAAGCCTCAGTAGATCTCAATAGAGAAGAATTTGCAAGAAACTCCACGGACACTCTTTTCCACCAGTTTCAATTACAAGTTTTTGGTGACATCATTCTTGTTGAAAAAAAAAAAAACTTATATTTGCAACAATTTTAACAAAAAAATGCAATAACAGACCGAGGCAGCTAAGTTATGACCAATCCCAACTGATGGCGCCCGTTCATGAACATGACGCATGGATCGGCACCACTCAGCTCAACCATCATGAAGGGAACCGAATGATCCAACACATGTGCCACCATCAGAGAGAAATTAGAGAGAGCATGACACACTCAAATGCCAGGGCACACATAAGTCAACGAACGACACATAGGTACAGTGAATGGTCGATTTACAGTCGGAACATAGTACTCACACATGTGCTGTGCAGTTATATAATACTATAGTGTTTTCGTCGTATGATGAGTTCCCTGACAGTTCTTGTCTGACAATTACAGTGATGTGACCTAACGAAATTTAATCGATTTTTTTATAATATCGAATCAGTTGGCAAAGAAAGTGGAATCGAATTACCAATTTTCGTTTTTTTTTCCTACTAATATCCTAATATTATAATTAATGTGAAAGTTTGTATGTGTATGTTTGTTACTCTTTCACGCAAAAACTACTGAACGGATTTTGATAAAACTGTACAGTAATATATGTAGCTTATACATCAGAATAAGACATAGGCTACATAACATCACGGGAGCAAAGCTAAAACCTGATAAACCGCGGGGGACAGCTAGTGGTAAATAAAACGCAGTTTATTTAAAATATTAATTATTTTTTTTATTCTTCACTGTCAGAACTAGATTCTTGATTTGAACTTGTATCCATATCAGAATCGGAATCTTCTCCAACCGCGATGATAAACTGTTGGTCCCTAATTCGGTCGATCCGGATATATTTATTCCAGTTCTCTTTTATAGTTTTTTCAGTTTTTTCTACTACGTTTTTCCAATTTTCTGCCGTTACATGTTGGCATGCTTCCTCCAGTAATTTCAGCATTTTGTTTGCCGTGAATGGTGGAGACATATTGTTTTTGGCTGCATAACCTGCAAATAATAAAAACATACTGATAAGTGAATATTACAAAAATTATGTGTCACCTAGGCTACCGCGCTTCTGATAAACTGACTTAACACCAAAAAAATTACACTCTGATTTCTAAAATAAGCACATTTTTATTTCAAAATTGTTATTACAGTGCGACCTCGATGGTAATTAACGTGACCACAAACGGAACTAATGCAGTCGACAATCTTACTAAGCGTCATTTTTGCGATCTCATTATGATCTTGGTCGCACTGTATTTAGCATTTAATAAGTAATTACATACCTTTTATTTGAGCCCAAATCAATTCTATCGCGTTATACTGACAGTGATATGGTGGTAATCTTAAAACTCGATGCCCACGTTCCTTTGCCATCTCATCAAGCTTGTAGGTGGGCATCGGTGGCTTGTTTAATTTTACTAATTTGACCAATTTCTCCTTCAACATCGACATATCGGCATCCACGTTATTTTTTCAACCATTCTACTAGGGTAATTTTATTATTTTGCGAACTAGGCGGTTTATTAAGTTGCCGGGAATGGTATTT
This sequence comes from Orthosia gracilis, assembly GCA_947562075.1. Classification (NCBI taxonomy): domain Eukaryota; kingdom Metazoa; phylum Arthropoda; class Insecta; order Lepidoptera; family Noctuidae; genus Orthosia; species Orthosia gracilis. The sequence goes on from OX387269.1 coordinate 5,205,702, forward strand.
CGCATTATCCATTATTATAATGCTTGGTTCTGTTATATTATTTAATAAATTGTTTTCGAACCATTCCTCAAATTTATCGGCGTTCATCTCTTCGTGGTAGTCTCCTGTTTTTTTGGATTTAAATGCTAGAAGGGCATTAGGTATAAACCCTTTTGCGTTCCCAGCGTGACATATAATTAGCCTCTCGCCTTTTCCTTCTGGTACTTTTGTGGAGGAATGAGCAGTGTCATCTGTCCACATTTTACCGACAGTGTGGTTAGCATTCAGCCAAGTCTCATCGAGGAATATAACATTGTCCCAAATTTGGATCTGTTTCGCAGCTTCTAAAAATGCTATCCGTGCGAGCACAATGTCTCCTCTCTCCATTATTATTTTTCTTTTATTAACTTTTTTCCATCCAAATCCCACTTTGTGCAACACATGCCATAGTGACGTAATACCTCCAGTAAATAGCTCAGCTTCTTTTAATGATTTTGTTAACTTTAATAACGTCGGGAACTCATTTCTCTCGTAGTATCCATAAATGTGATTTCGGATTGCATCCGTATCAAAACTGTCTATTTCAGTTATTGGAGCTTTGCGCTTACGCTTCTTAGGAGTGGACAACTTCTTGTCTTCAGTTCCAGTTTCACCAAATTTCTCCTTAGTGATACGGCTAACGGTAGCTTTTTCTATGTCCAATGCTGCCGCAACTCGATCTATGACTTTATCAATCGGTATTAACGGCCCTCCGTTAGTACGCTCTCGTTCGAAGTAGTCCCTCAAACGAATCACTAACTCCCGACTTTGGGAATTTAGAACAGTCTTTTTTGTTTTTTTCGGCATTGTTTTACCAAACAAAAACAACAAAACGAAAAAATTAACAAAAAAAAACTCAACAAAACAGTAACAACAAAATAACTCAACAAAACAGTAACAAAACAAACAAACACGCAGAGCAGACGTAACGCAAACACAAACAGCATACAAGGCAGACGCACTCGTACTGACGCGACGCGGTCGCGATTGCAAGATGGCCGCTCCGATTCATCTATTTTTAATCGATTAGTGTCGAGTAGGTGGTGTCAATCTCTATAGGCAGAAGTTCCGTTCAACGCATTACACATTTTTCAAATTTATACTTTTTTATTTTATGTACTTAATTTATTATCAGTTAATTATAATCACGATAATTTACTTTGTAAATTATGAAAGGCAGTATTTTTTTTATCATTAATTTTCATTTTTTTTTTTACCAGTTTATTTTTTTAGTCTAAAGTAGTATGCGTGCCACGGAAAAAAATGAACTCTCAGGGAACTCATCTTATGGCAAAAATACTATAAAAGAAATTGAGTTTATACAATACAAATATATTCATACAGTCTTCAGCAGGTCCAACTATACTTAAAAACTTTTCTGCCCATCACCATCAAATTTCATCACAAGTATCAGGAGATTAGAGCTAAATCTATTTTTAATTACTGATTATTGTCCTACAAATCTAATATACTTACTACTAAATGACTAAGAAACTGCACATTAATTGAACTGCATCCTCTTTGAAAAATGACGAGTCGTATGTATGGTCTGAGGAGCCACATGTAATATACGGTAACTTTTTTAATTTTAATGCAACCGAGTTCAGATTTTGTCTACTAAATACTCTCAAATAATACAAAATCATACCAAATCATGATAAATATTAATCCATGATATTTCTTGTTCTGACATGGCTCTTCAATCCAAACATTTAGATTGAGGAGCCACCTTTATGTTCATATAACTTTTGAAGTATTACACTACAAAATCGAGGATCGAACCTACAAAATTTTTAAACTTACTACTAAATACGTGTATTAATTTCATTAAGATACAAAAAATGGCTTGAGTCAGACTTCCAAAAAACAAAATTGAACTAGGTAGGTAGGGTTTTGTATATGTATTACTCCAAAAATGTCTCAAAGGGAGATATCGATAGTAGTATTATTAGATTAGTAGGTAATTTTAACGCCAAAACTGGTATAACCGATAGCGGTAAACATCTTCGATGGGGAATCGAGAAGAATGGAATCGGCATCAAAAACGAGAGAGTTCTTTAGTGAAGAAATCTTACTGTGAAGAATCCCTGTTTTAAACAAATATACCATTGCCTTACACCTTGGCCATTGTATACTTGGATTGTTCCTGGTAACTGATTTAGATTCCAGATAGAATATAATAGTGTATCTAGGATAATTATCTTCATCCAGTGCAGATGGAAATTGTGCATACCACGACATATTCAGAGGTGGACTTTGTCTCAGATCAACAATATTAATAAATTTACCTGTTAATGCTTTTAATACTTTATACCTGTACGTAGTATAGTGTATAGTGCTATTCTGGAATTTTGAAAAAAAAATTTTTTTTTAAAAGTGTAAGAGTAAGTTTACAGTAAAAGAGTAAGTATGGGGTTTCTTGTGCATTCTTCTCCATAACAAGCTACTTTTCCGAATGCACGGTAGAATCAATTTTTATTTTATGATTTGTTACTTTTAATTCTGACGTTCAAAAGTGCCGCTTTTTGGCCCAGTTGAATAAATATATTTGACTTTGACTTTGACTTTGAAGACTACACAATTTTAAGGGTCTCATACCTACTCAAATAGGTTGATGTTAAAAGGGTACCTACCATTTTACCAGTAGGAATTTTTGCAGCACTTTGCACAATAAGATTTCCAGGTGTTCCGACGGGTATCATAAAACAGTAGGACGCGGAAAATCCGGAAGCAAGGTTATACCACAACGGATTTACTTTTATATTTTTCGCCTGAAATAAAAATTCAAATATAAATCAAACATCAGTACCAATAAGTTAAATGTAGTATAGATAGTACAACACATCTGTGCGCGCGGCGCTATGCTTTTGATTATACATGTGTTGCTCGGACGGCGACTGCCACGTTACTGCCACACAAATTAAAGCTGTATAATTACAAGCGCACGTACACATGGCGCCGCACGCACAGATGAGTTGAACTATAACTATGACTGTTTTAGGTTACATGGATGTATTAGTTTTTAGTTTAATACAGCTATGCGGGAGAAAGTGGAATTTGCTACATAATAATTTAAGAAAAATTATTATTGAGTACATAACAATCTTCATTATTTTTTTTTTATTTGCCCGGTATATTAGGGGAAAACAAGGGTCTTTTTATGACATTTTTGGACAGGATAACGTGTGGTGGGTCGGTTAGCAATAATGAAGCACCTAAAGAAGCCTAAGCGGAATTCCATAAGTTTCAAAACCAATTTTCTCGAAACCAATTGGGTACCCCGCTTGGGCTTCAACAGATGCTAGATTGATGAAAATAATTCGCACTATCACGTCCTCCCAGGCTGTCGAGATTCCAGTAATCCTGCAGGTATAACAAAAGAAACTTCTTTCTAACCGGGTGTCCTACGAGACCAATCGTTTTTACTAATCTGTCAAAATAACTATGCATCTGGCGCTGTCACGGCACTATGACGTTTGACTCCCACTATTAGCTTAAGAGGCTAAGAGGCGGATGGGTAAGTAAGTAAGTACGTACCGAAAGTAAGTAAGTACGGAAAGTAAGTACCGAGGTGCACAGCTATTTTGATGTTGTTGCTAGAGAGGGTAGTTTTATCTTGCTTATTTTATTAGGCTGAGGCCTCATTAGTGCGCTGCGTTGCGTTGTCGCAGCGTTGACGCTGCGTCGTTTTATTTACATTAGCGGCATGTCACATTATGCATTGAGTCTTCGCACGCGATGTTTCAACGGATCGACGGATGAAAGACGAAGCGGGGAGAAGGTGAGAAGGCTGCGCTGTCGGTGCTCCGGCACGATGACGGATCCGTTGGAGGCAAACTAATTTATCGTAGCATTGGAGTATATAACCTATATTGTAGTTAATACTGGCCACTGCTGGCAGTTTATAAAAATGTAAGCCCGATTTGTTATTACTCCTGCCGGCGTTTTATTATATTCTACTTTGGCGACGAGAATTTTTCGAATTCCGATTGCGTGATAAGATATTGTTAATTTATTATTAAATCATTCGAATAGAAGTTGTGACATCCACAAACCCGCATTCAAAAGGCTGATGATGATGATGAATTTATTATTCGAAATACCAATCGTTCAATTAAAACCAGGCAATTCCAAACGATGCCCAAGACGGTTTGCGTATGCCGTTGCTGAATAGCGATAACGGTAGTGGGTGAAACGACATATTCGTTGACGTGCGATATTTGTGCAAATTCGGTGCACAATGCCACATTCGCAAATTGACATATTGATGCAATATGCCACACTAGCAAGTAAATCGCAAAGTCACAGTTGCTCACGAACAACTGTTGGACGGTCTACGCGGTACCTCTATTGTCCACATGTTTTCTGACGATGTTTCTTCATCGGAAGACAAATAATTGATTTTGTGGTCATTATCATCAAGATGGTTAAAGAAATACTGGGTGCGCCCAATAAGTAAGGATAGAGAACAAGATGGAGAATTTCATGAACTTTTTTCTAAATTGTTTAAAAATGAAGAAATTTCAAAAACAATTTCTATATATTTTACATATATTTCCTAGACAGCGGGTCGGGGCTCTTTGACCGAACATCTGCAAAAATTTAAACATCTAGCAATCACATGTAATTTCAGTACAATGCTGGAGGAAAACTTTTGTTTTGGACTTTCAAACATTGCGATGAGATCGCGCATTTTTGCCGAAAGAAATATAAAATACTAGCTACAGTCGGCTTCGCCCGCGTGAAAGTTAAAAATGATCCCGAGGAAACATATTCCCGGGATAAGTACTCGTATCCTATGAAAGAGGGAAGAGTGGAAAGCTATGGGGGAGATCTTTGCCCAGCAGTGAAACAATATAGATTGAGTAAAAAAAAAGGAATCCTATGTGCTGTGCCTGACTATAACTATATTTATGCCAAATTACATCCAAATACGTCTAGCCGTTTGAGCGTGAAGAAGTAAGAAACGTACAAACACAAACAACACACAAACTTTCGCCGTTATAATAATGTGATAAGGAGGTGGTAGAACTGGCTCTAGCTTTTGAGACCGCAGAGAAGCACGCGGAGGTGAGCGCGGCGACTGCCGCATCCACGAATTTGGGTGCAGACCTACGCATGACCGACGCGGGGACAACTCGTACGAGTGGCGGAGGCGCACGCTTGCTGGGGCGCAACTTGGGCGCGAAGGCTGGCAGTATTACTGCGCAGGCCACGTCGACTAATGATTAGTGCTAAGATATTTCGTCATAAAAAACGATTTGGAAATTCTTTGAATTTTTGTTTCAGAACCTATAATTTTTTGGGAAGTCTGAAAAATGTCGATCTCTCAAAAAGATTCAGATTAAAATTATTACCGATACTGCCTGCAAATATCGAGATTCGATATTTATCTTTTTTTTCTCATTTGCCCATCCCTAATTCACACAGACGCGCTGCGATGACTGCACTGTTGCGACATGGTGCGTCGTCAACGCAGGTTCGCATACAATGCGTTGATCCGTTGCGAAGACGCAACCTTAACGCATTAATGATGCCTCAGCCTTACGGAACATACTCACCAGTTGCATGGCTATTGGTGTAAAAACCGTACACACAGCGACGTTAGACGCGAAGTTGGTAACAAAAACTACAACGACGATAATGATTAACATAATCAAACGATCTGGGAAGTCGATTAAGACTTTTTTCATAAATTCGCCAAGTAGTTTGTTCAAACCGGAGGAATTTGCCCCATTCGATAGTGCAAAACCACCACCTTGAACAATAATGTTTTGTTAATTTGATATAAAACAAAAAAAACTTTTTACAAACAATAGACCCGACTTTCAAATAAAACACTACAAAGTGAAAAATCTTTTTTCGGCAGTCCTTTTTTTTTTGTTCCTGTTTTCTTTTATTGGTTTTTGACACCGATTTCCGAAAACGAAGATTTTTTTCACTTTTTAGTTTTACTTACTAGGCAAGTTCTAAAGTTATGTAATGCCATAATAGATTACCCTAATATCAGGCGACTTGAACATAACCGGTAAAATGAAAGTGTACAAAGGTGAAATGTAGACATCTGCGTACCCCCACTTTAGAGCGTACTGGCGTGATGTTATGTTATGAAATGGTATAAAAAATAAACAGACATGCGATTGCAGCAAGCCCGAGAGATGCCGTCATTTTTTGAAGAGTTCTGTTGTATATCTCCGATGTTCTTCATCAGTCCTTCACCAATTTAAAATGAGACCATTTTTTTTTTGTTCCCAAGATACTCTTACAAAGAAAAAATAATTTTCTAAATCGGTCCACAATTGACGGAGAAATCAGTAGACATACACAAAAAATAACAAATAATGTCGAACAAAGAACCTCCTCCTTTTTGGAAAGTCAGTTAAAATAAATTGTTTACACAATATTTATTACGCTCACGTTATTTTAAAGGCATTTTGCAAATATTCAACTTCTTAATTCTTAACCTGGGAGAAAGTCTCGTTTTAGAATCATAATACACCTAGTAAATTCTTTGACATCTGCAGAATGCGACTCAATAATGCTCAATTTTTCTACCTCGACTTTATACAAGTCGCTGGTCGTCTATGCTTGAAATATTGTGTCTAACATATGGCTACAAATATTACCTTTTTAAACAATCAAAAAATCAGGCCCGGTATCCACCAAAGCGGAGGGAAGAGGAGACCAGTCGAGAGGAGATGTGTTTTGAATAACCAATCAGATTTCGTTGTTGCCACATCCACTTTCAGCTTAGCTTCGGTGGAAATGGATCAAGCGGATAGGAGATGAGATGTTTCAATTTTCTATAGAATTTTGTGCCGCGAGCGAGCAAGCGGCGCGTCAGAGCACGAAATGTTTTTTAGTCGGGCAGACGGGCGGCAACCGCGCTCGCGCGCCCCTTTCCTCGCATGGCGTCTTCCTATCGTAGCCAGTATTTGACTGATTTTGAGCTCTCACAGCTCATATCTCTCCGCTACTCATCTCCTTTCGTCTCCGCTTTGGTGGATACCGGGTGTCATACGCCTCAGCTCCTAGTTATGCAATTGACTTAAATATAAAGTTGCTGCTGGTAACTACATGTGTTCATAAAAATAGCGTATATGGTAGTGAAAGCAACAAACCTAATAGAAAACTGAAGGCATAAGGGCATTTGTCATTTAGTATCTTCCAGTCCAAAACGCTGTTTGTTTTTCCCTTTGGTAGGTCTTCTTTGTCTGAAAAGACCAAAACACAAAAAATATGAGTAAATCTAATCAAACTGAAAGTGAAACTCGATTTTAATAGGTATAATATTGAAACCCATATAAGTGCTTAACGTAAGCGATGTGTGTTATTCTCTTGTCTCATGCATTCACTTGCGTTCGCGTTGCGTTCAGCATTATGCTGAGCGATGACCGATTTGCGTGGTTGTGACGCATACTCTGTATTTGTATTTTAAGTTTTCCTTGTTTTTTTTTTATGGTATGTGTCGTGCCTGGCGCAAATAAACGTTTTCTTTCTTTCTTTCTTTTTAAGAAACAGATTTTAAAATTCACAATATCACGTCGAAATTAATAGCATGGTGAAATTAACTTGTAAAGTTATGTCTAACGCGGACAAAAAAAAAAACAACAATCGCACAAAAACCACTAGGCGTGTTTTTATGAAATTTTCACCATCTCAATGACAATTATTTACTCATACATTATAATTTACGTGAATTAAAAAGTACTCACACTTGGCTGAAAAGTTATACCAAAAAGTCTTGTCTCGTGGGAATAGAAACATCATGAATGCAACCACCATAGCCAGGGCAGAGTCACGAACACTGAAAAAGTATTTTTTTTAGGTCTTGAGCAACACACAACACCAACACTATAAATATTATTATATTATATTATTAAATATTACACTATTATTATTAAATGCGTTACGATCTTAAAACACGCTTACACTACGGACTAACGAGGAGATCACAGAAATCGAGAAAGAATTGAGTAGATTACAAAGGAGTATCATAGGGTTATCTAAAGTCCGAAGAGAGGGGGAGGACTCGATAATTATATATATCTATTTCCGAGAGGGTGACCGGCAGTCCTAGGTAGGTGTCAGTTTCTCGTCTACAAATACTTCGTGAACAAAGTAGTGAAGATCAATCCACATCATCGCTTACCATCAGGTGAGATAATGGTCAAACGCGAGAAAAATAACAAAAACCGAGCAAAAATTACGATAATGATCTGTAAGTGGGCAATTTTGATTTGGACGTGGAACCACTGAGGCCACCTACTGGATTGCGGCAAATTCTTCAAAAATTGGAGGAAAATTTTACGCATTCAGACTATTGTGTTGTTTACATAGGAGAGAGAGACTTTTGGAAAACAACTATTTGGAATTAGTAATGTTTTATTAGATAAAAGTTAATAGAATTGAGTCATACTAATTTTATAATTTGTTTACCAACATTTAAATAAAAGATAGATGCTAACAAAATGTATAACAACCGCGTATAAATATTCAATAACCTTGGATAATTCAATAATTTACTTGGATATAGACATAACTATGCATATTTACTTGATTCAAATCTGAATCTATCCTAATACTGTGCAAACGCAAACGCTATGGACCTTAAATAACAGTGGTTTAAATTAGATTTAAATCAGATTTACAAGACCGGATTCTTAGCCTATGCGGCCTGAATGCTACGCACTCAGAGATGAACTGCCATCCTCAAATCAACAATAGTCAACACAATTTTCCGAATGATCCACAACCGTCAAATTCGCCGCGTTTTCGTTAACTACCTTAACATCTTACACCAAAACATAGCTGGTCTAATTAAAAAATCTGATACGCTGACTGTAAAATTAGTGGAATTAATTGACATGGGAACTGAGATGAGGACGACGATGTTTTTTGTGTTACAGAACACTTTCATGCAAATGGGTTTTGAGAATTTAGTGCACATTCCGACTTTTTGTCCAGCTGCTTTCTTTTCTAGAAATACTTAGAGAGGAGGAACATGTATTTTCGTTATATAAATATGGCACTGTTAACAATGATGCCGTCCGTCGATAAAAGAAAGCCAGTCTGTGCAATTTACACTGATATGATAAAGGCTTTCGATATGTAGACCATAAGACTCTGTTGCACAAATTAAACAGTTATGGTATAAGAGGGAACATCTTAAGTAATAAAATCATGCCTGAGTAATAGGCTAAAACTAAAAACTAAATTAGAAACTATTCATATATATCAAAAGAGATATGTAAAATACGGCGTCCCACGAGGTAGTATTTTGGGACCGCCACTTTTTTTGATTGGAAGTTGGGTGCAAAGTTTTAAGGCGAAGATAGCGCAGACAATTTAGAACAATTTAAGCCATGGTTGTCTTAGACGAAGCTAGTAAGCTTGACCAGCTTTGACCCAACTTCCAATCACCCTGTATATAAATGATCTCCCGGTAGCAACAACCAACAAAATGGTTCTTATTAATGGTATTTTTTTTTTTGGTTTTTGTTAATTCTTGCTTAAGTAACATTATTCATTGGTTAGATAACGATAATTTAGTTATAAACCTGAGAAAAACAAAAGTTATGCATTTTTATCAACGCCGTGAAAACCCAAATGTTAGCATTTCCTACGAGGGCTGTGATATTGAAGTAGTTAATAAGGATAGGTCCTTAGGCATTACAATTGATAGCCGACTAACATGGAAACCTCATGTAGAAGAAATATGTAAGGAACTTAGCAAATCCACACGTGCCTCTTTTTCAACTCTCAAAAAAAAGTTAACAGTCAAGCTCTTCCGACGGCGCAAAATGGACCGGTTGCCTCTGTTTTGCGGTGTGGCATTATTTTCTAGGGGCTGTCCACTGATAGGGAGCTGGTATTTAGGGTGCAGAAGCAATGGAAGCATCAGGTAAATGAGCGGTCTTAAAACAACTAATAGCCGTGTTCCCTATTTTAAACCGTTTTTATTTTTTATCTTTGCCTTGTTTATGGTATCGGCTTTGTTGGTGAAATGTAATCATCTATTAAAAAAAACTATCAGAGGTCAGAAAAATCCATCATCAAGTCAAATGTAAAACCGCACTTATGAAAAAAAAGCTTTTTTGGTATTGCCTCACTCATATATAATAGATAAACTAATATTAAAAAAAATATGACTACAATAAAATTAAAAAAAAGCGCTTTAACTTTTAATTATGAAAACTCATTACACGATTGACGATGTTCTTAATGATTATTCACTAACTGATTGACATACTGTTACATACCTAATTATTGTGATCCTCTCATCGATTTATTTAATTTAAATTTTTATTGCAGTCACGACGCTGACATTTTTTAAATTAAATATATATCAATTGTAATTCCAATGATCTGCCACTAAATTTTGATATACTATTATTATTTCATTCATTTATTATATTATATACATACTTTTACATTTTTAAATTTTTTATAAAAAATATTTAAAATACAAAAATAGTAGCCCACCGGTATCGGGAACAAGGTCCAAGCTACCGGTGGTCAGGGCTCCTGAGAGAGGAACCTAACAATACGATAATCCTGGCTACAAGGTTGTGTCTATGCAAATAGTCTCCATTAGCTAGACTAGAACAACCGGAGATAATATGACGGATTGATTCCCCCGGCCGGTGACATGCCCGACAGATGTCAACCGTGCCGTCCTTCATAATGTATTTCCGGTAGTTGTTTGTCATCATAATTTCATCCATAATCGCAAAGACAAAACCTTCGGTTTCCCTGAAAAGGTCACCAAATCGCAGCCAGGCCACGGATGCTAAAAGATCTACATCGGGCCCATGTAGGACCCGGTAGAAGCTTCCGTGAAGTTCCTTGCTCTGCCATACCTCCCTGCGGTCATTAGTATCTAATACTATAGGTTTGCGCCAATTCTCGTTAGCCAAGGAGAGTGCGGTAATTCCCTTGTCCACCGCTACCACATCTCGATGCATACCCACGTCCGCGGCCTGGATATATTCCCTAAGGCTGCATACCTCGCGGTTTTGCAGGGTCTTAGCATTTAAAAAGCCACGACCGCCGCACTTCCGCGGGTATACAGTCTAATTACCGATGACCGTGGGTGATGCATGCGATTTGCGATAAGCAAAGTGCGGCATTGATGCCTAGTGCTTCCGACATACCCAAATACTTGTAAGTTTCGCTTGAGGAAAGGGATCGAAGGTGTATGGATCCCGAGAGTTGTATTCCCACGGATTCCATAATCTCCCCTCGCTTTACATGCATGACTGCACATTTGTCCATACCAAATTCCATCCTGATGGCGTCACTGAAGGTTTCTGTTACCTTCAATAGCTTCATCAGTTGCAAGTTGTTGGGGAGGAAAAGAGCTTCAGATCATTCATGTAAAGGCGGTGTGATATAACCTGACCATTTCTCCACAACCGATAGCCCGAACCCTCCAGTAGTGTACTGAGGGGATTCAGGGCTACACAAAACCACAGAGGACTGTCGCCCTGAAATATTCCGCGCTCGATCCTTAAAGGATCGCTGTTTTCCTGAATCTGTCGACATCTTGGATAGTGAAGGATCGTCCTCCACTGCCCTATACATGACGTCAAAAAGGCGCGCAGAGTTGCATCAATTTTATACAACTCCAGCACCCTCATGAGCCATGTATGTGGCACTGAGTCATAGGCCTTCTTGTAATCTATCCAACATGTCGCCAGATCCTTGTGGGAACGGTGAACCTGTTGGCTAATGGCAATGTCTATGAGGAGCAGCTCCTTAGTACCGCGGGACCCGTTCCTACATCCATTCTGAGAAGCAGACATGATAGCTTTATTGTCAATATGTTAATTAATTTTCGCTCAGAATGGATGTAAGAACTTTAAACACGTACTTTACACTTTACTTGTAAACACGTTATCGGTCTATATTGATATACTTATTATTTGGAATTGTAAACCTTTGCATGCCCATGTGACGATAAAATATGGAGAACTTTATTATAAAACACACCTATGTACTCTACTCACATTTACAAAGAAATAAATGATTTGATTAAATTTGTTCTGTATACTAATAAACAAAACGCCTGGAAGAGCATTGTATGATATTTCACGTAAACGTTATTTGCTACGAACTTTAATCTAGGCGCCAAGCGATTATTTCGAAGAGAAGTTTTAGGCACCGTTTTGTTCGTGTATTTAAATTAGATTGAGGATTTCACCAGTTCAATATAGAATTATTTGATACTATATATTTGCTTATACTATGTATAGTAATAGTTGTATCATGGTGGTTTCGCCGTGAAGGATACTCCGCAGCGCAACCACTTTAAATAAAGTTTACGTCGAAACTAGAGATTTTTTTTAATAGGACTAGATTTTTTTTTTTTACGTAAATCATACTCGTTAAAGCAAAGGCGGTTCCGCCAGGGAGCATGAGGTGTTTAGAGGGATTTCAAAGTGATAGGCATTTTAGTGCTGTGATCCCATTAAATAAGATTTTTTAGGTTTTGCAGTAACATGAACTTATATTTACAGGAGTTACACTAACTTAAATAGCGTTATCCTTACTGAAGATAATGTTAATTTTCAAATAGACATGCAAAGAGTGAGAGGGAATGGGTAGTAATCTACCACGTGGGCCCAGTGCGGGTTGATCACCGTTTTGAGAGCAGTGGTGATGAAATAATTTACACAAAGTGCCTGCGAACGAACCCACGACCTGCAACTTGTAAGTCGCGGTCGTTACCACTGGGCAACCACTTCTCTCACTTCTCACTCGCAGTGGACGTCTTTTGGCTGAAATGATGATGATTATTTAATTTGTATGTCGGGGTCGATGTCCAGATAAGGAAAACGAAAAAAATCAGCAGTTCCCTACGTTTTGTCAAGTTAACGTCAAAACTAGCCAACGTATCTGTGACATCAGAATTGTAGACTAAATTGACAAAACGTGATAGTCATGCTGCGAATGTTTATTTATTCATTCAACTTCAATATGCCAACACCACAATTATTTGCAATTTCATTACAGAGTCAATTAATTTACAGAATGTTTGTTTGCAAACAGGACAGACAGTATGTTACAGAAAAAAGGAAATTGACTTTAGTGCCCCCAAAAAAAAGTTTGGTCTCAAACTACAGACTATTTTATGGATTTCAAATAATATAAACAGATAAAGTAGGTAGGTACGCACAATTTAGGGTCCTTTATGTTGTAAAAAGCGATGATTCTGTCACCCCAACCAGGGAAAATTTGTGGAGAACGACAGAAAAATGAAATCATGGCACCGCCAAACAAAAGGACGACCATCTGAAAATAAAACACGTTGAGCTTTAACCGCATAAATATACAGCTAAGTTTTTCAAGTGGGCGTGGATGGCCACATCCCAAAACTATGAGGAATAAATAAAAACATCCAAAGAAGTCAAGAAGCCGATTTTGATGTAAACTAAAACAGCATGATTGGATTTTTGAAAAATAAATATTCCTAGCCAGGTATCGAACCCGTTGATTTTGAAAAACAAAGAACACAATGCTGTATTATTATACCATTCGATAGTGTCACTAATAAAGGTCAAGTTCTGTGAAGTAATTAATGACTTAGGCCCTGAATTATGCTAGACCGTGGCGGTAGCCCCGCCCTAGCCCCGTACGTGCTACATGCTTATGCGCCGAGTGGAGAAGGGCGCCGGGCGGAACCGTGCTTCGTTGGGCACATCCGAGCATACAGGACGTGGACGCCGCCGCACGGTGTAGCATGGGTGGTCCATGTATATCATATAAAATTTTCATGACGTTTTGTATCTTGCACGGGACTCGGCCCGCGCCCGTTATGGTCTAGCATAATTTCTTCATCCTTTAGTTGCTGTACGAGGTTAAATTGGCATTTTGTCATACAATATTGTCAATTAAACCGCTTGTTAGCAACTAAATATCGAGTTAATTTTTTCATGCAAGTGGGCCTTACGGCCTTACGAAATGATAAATTTTTAACATGGTTTTCATTGTTTTTTGAAGGCCTACATTGTTTTTTGAAGGCACCAGGTGGACCGATGATGAAGGTTGCGGGGATCCGCTGGATGCGGGACGCACGGGACCGGTCAATGTGGTGACGCTTGGGGGAGGCCTATGTCCAGCAGTGGACGTCTTTCGGCCGATATGATGATGATGTTTCATAAAATCAGAATAGTTTTCTTTGAGGGTTGAAAATACAATTTCAGTTTTTTAAAGGCTGGTTTAAGAGTCACGCTGATCGTCGGCACTGATAGGTCAATATATATGTATTCTTATGAAGCGTTTCTGAATCACGCCGACCGATCAGCGCCCGTTTAGCGCATACGGCCGTCTGAACGAGTTACCTGCCGACCGTCAGCGCCGACGCGACGGTCAGCGTGGCTCTAAAACTAGCCTAAGGCTCTCAAATTATAACTTACGACTTCCCAGTACGATATTGATCCTTTTTTCTTCACATCTGCGGCAATAACAGCTGCAGCGGCTTTCTGTACGGCTACCGGCATTATCGATTTTTTTGCTATTTCACTGCCGGGTCTGGAAAATTGTTGAATTTATTTATGCTTATCTTTAAGTTTTTCTCCACCCCTTAACCCTCTATGACTGATTGATAGTTTGGACGACACCGCGAAATCCAAAAATATGATAAGTGTAGTTACGGTCCAAGATACCAGAGCTCCCACATATCACTGGGATTTATTATGCTAAGTGTTGAGAGAAAAACGTTGTGACTATGCTGCACACTGCTCAACAAATTTGCCTCACTTGCTCTTTTTTCCACACTGAATACGTCATTATCATAAGTAATCCTTGTTTCATATTGGGAATGTACAGTGTAAGTAATATTTTTTTTATATATATAGAGATTTAATTATATATATTCACCATAAAGCAACATGACTTACCTCAAAAATCCAAAATTTAAAACCGCCAAATAAATGTAAACTGGTATTTCTAAAAAAACCATGTACGGAACAGCAAAGCAGGAAAACTTTGGGAAGGATAAATATTCTGGAGCTGCAGGGTATTCACTGAAATAAAATTTGTCTAACGTTAATATCTTAAAAAGACGACATTATACACATCTCAAAAGTCTAGGGATCAAAAGGCCTTACTGGCAGAATCAACAGTGGTGACCACCAGAAAATCGCCGAGGCAATGAAGCTCGATGAAGTCCTGAGAATAATTTAACTGTCTTGGATCCCGCAACGAAATCAATCAGAAACGATTAAAGGAGGAGTAGGAACAAACAAGGCCAATAGGCACAAAGTGTCGTTTACAACTGGGATTAAGTTACCTACCTAGCACCAAGGATAAAAATTATCATTAATATTAACGGGTCCTAACATTTATATTTGATTCTAATAATAGGTATGGCAAAAACGCTTGAACGCACTGATTTTTTTTCTAGTTTCCACAAGGTCCGTATAATAAATAACTATAGGATACATCCTGTACATTATCTATACATATAAATAAAATTGGAGTGTCTGTTTGTAATATGAAATAACCGTTTATACCGTAATAACCACATTTGTTCTGTCTCAGACCTCAGATTAGACGACGCGAAAATTTTCTTGCGGCTAGCACGCCCTGCTGCATGCCAGTCACGCGGCGTCCACGCGGTTTCACGTTTGTAAGGAATTTGAACGTGTTCACATAGTAAATAAAATCTACATTTGCCAATAACATGTCATGAAACGCGGTGACCACGAGGTACCCGCGTGGCATCCGCAAGGTAACTTTAGCGCCGTCTTACTGAGTTCAATTTTTTTTTGTATCCGATCCTCCTTCTATTATAAACGTGAAAGTTGGTGAGGATATATGGATGTTTGTAAGTCTTTCACGCAGAAACTTCTGATCGATGTTTGATAAAACTTTAATATCAGAATAACATAGGTAATTTATTTGGCCAAAAAAAAGAAAAATGTCTATAAAGGCCCAGTCTCGAGTTTCGAGCAAGAATGTGTTGGCAATATGGAGTTAAAACGTGTCAAACTCTGATACCAAAGTTTTACAGGTTTAAAGCAGGCATAAAACTAACTGACTTAATGTAACTTACTAACATAATTTCAAATTAATTCAGAAATCGACGGCAAGTAGAATACTTAACTAAGTTTACCTTATCCTTACCTAACGAAAAATCCTTTAAATACTAGATTTGTACCAGTGCCCACAAGGGTGCCAATGCCACCTGTAAAATATATTATAATTAATAAGAGAATGCATACTTTCATAAGTTAATGGGCTAAATGCACAATGCCAAATGCAACTCTAGATTGTCAATTGCCAGCGTTCTCCTAATTTAACATAAGTATCCAATTCCGTTTTAGTTTTTCTTAATTTTTAAAAATATAATCTGAATTCCAGTAAAATAGAACTCAAAATAAAGAGTTACAAAAAACATACATACATTATATACAACATACATTTTTTTCGATTATTCGAGTATAATTAATTGATAATTTCGTATATATTGAACAGTTAGCAAAATCTGTGAGAACACTAAATTCTTTTTTTATGGACCTCTCGCAGATCAGTCAAAGTGATTGGCTATAGCTTAGCCGAGCGATCCTGTGGAGAATAAACTAGAGCCTCCAGCCCGCAAAGCCCACCACCTTAGCCTAAGCGACCACGCTGAGAGCTACTTCCTATGGGATTGAATCAAGGCTCAGGGCGTCGCTGGGGGGACAAAAAAGGCTGGATCATGATTGTTTTGAATGTTCAATTTCTTCCTAGTTATTATGAAACTTCTTAATATCCCTGGTGGTCTTAATGAAAACTAAGTATGCAATGCAATTATGTGTACGCAATTTTAATAAAAACGTGTGTTGGCGCATCACATATGCGCGGGCGTCCGAGAGGCAGGCGCGGGGTGTCGGGGGACCGAACCCACGACGCGACGGCCGGCTGCGCGCCCGCCGCTCCACTCAGCTCACAGACACCAGCCATTACGGGCATTTCTTTGTACCTATTTCTATCTGAGTTGATAGCGTAATAACAGTAATATACCTATTTTAATACAGTCCACTCTTTTATTATAAAGTCCCGATTGAGCCTATTCATTGGTCCTTCGATTGCTCAAAAATAAACACCGGTTTTGCTGTAATTAACGCCGTCAACAACATCGGTCGTCGTGTTCACCTGTGCGGACTTGGACCGTTCGCGAGCACCACGCGGTACGACCACGAAGAAAAGAACAAAGAAGTCGTTCCCGAGGCAGCCTGCATAGTCAACGTGGGAGCTGACGTCATTCTTTGGGAGTATAATACTGTATTTGAGTGAGTCCGTTCCAATTAGTTATTTTTCTGCTTTCATCTTCTTGCCGAAAAACGTTGTTCATCTTCCTATCTTTCAGTGTTCATACAGTGTCTCAACATTAGTGCTTTCATAGTGTTTCCTACGCACTGCTTGTAAAATTACGCATATTTTGTATCGAAAACGCTCGGTAATTAGCTACTTCGCACCGCGATAACACGTGTTGAGTTGTTGACCTTGAAATTTTTTCTCGATCCCTTTCACTAACGCACAGCTGTTTGTGGTTGTCTTATCTATTGAGTACATTAGCATCAGTGCGTCCAGCTGTTATTTAACTTTACAATGGCAGATAACTTAAAAACATTGATAAAAAAACGTAGTTCAATTAAATCAAAGCTTACTATTTACAGTAACTATTTAAATTTAGTAAAAAGTAGTTCCGCAATATCAGAGTTGCAACGTTTAGATTTAGAGGAGCGTTTTAATAGATTTGAAACCTTACATACCGAATTTGACGCCTTACAGACACACATCGAAGTGATATCCGACGACAACGAGGCAGCATTGACTGAACGTGAGGACTTTGACCGCCAGTTTTTCAACTTGGTGGCACTCACGCGCAGCCTGCTCGGTGTCTCGACCAACGGTGCTGCGTCGGAGGCGGGCTTCAAAGATGCTGACTCAGGTGCACATGTTTCATTTAGGAATTCTTTTGTTCGTTTGCCTAAAATAGATTTGCCACATTTCGATGGGAACTACCAATGCTGGCTTGAGTTTAGGGACACTTTTGGGTCATTGATTCACGACAATTCTAGCATAAGTGATATCAACAAGTTTCACTATTTGCGAGCTTCACTCCAGGGGAATGCAGCTTTAATTATAAAAAACATTGACTTTAAAGCTGACCATTATAATTTAGCGTGGGACCTGTTGTGCGAACGTTACAATAACAACCGACTTTTAGTGAAAAATCATTTACAAGCTTTATTTGACGTTGAACCTCTTACAAAAGAATCAAGTGTTTACATTAGAAACCTTGTTGATGTTATTAATAAAAATATTAGGGCACTAACTTCATTAAAAAGGCCCACTCAATATTGGGATGATATTATTATTTATTTTATGATTAAAAAATTAGATTTAACAACAAGTCGTGACTGGGAAGAGCATAGAAACAATACTTTTAAAGATGATCCTACTTTAACACAATTTTGTTCTTTTTTAAGCAGAAAAGCGGACTGGTTAGAATCAGTGGAGACAAATCTTAGTTCTTCCGAAACGAATGCTATAATTGCCTTAAATAATAGTCATTCAAATAAAACCGATTCTAAGCATACAACAAATAAAAAAATTGAAAATATAAATAAAAACAGTAAATGTCCACTTTGCTCCCAAGCACATACGTTATTTAAATGTGAATCTTTTAGAAACTTGTCAATAGAAAATCGTATACAAAAGGCAACTCAATTTAATGTTTGCATTAATTGCTTACGCTTTGGACATAATTCTACAAAATGTAGATTTTCACATTGCAAATATTGCAAAACAAAGCACAATACGCTTTTGCATTTGGAAAGTAACGAGCCCAAACTTGCTTCCAATCCAATGCCTTCTATCACGCCTTTTGCACTGTCTTCTGCTTCTCCTTCTTCAAATGTTGTGCTTTCAGCCAATTCCATGCAGCTTGCTACTTCTGCGCATGTTTTACTGTCCACAGCTATGGTGAACGTGACTGGCGTGACGGGTAAGAAGTACACTGCGCGCCTACTGCTGGACAATGGCAGTTCGGCGAACTTTGTTACGCAGAGCTTATCAGAGAAGCTGGGTTTGTTACGACGCGGTACGAGCACCAAGGTAACGGGTATTAATAACCACATATCCACCAGTACACAGTCTTGTCACCTCTCAATAGAGTCTTTATGCTGTGCCTTTAATGTAGATATCGAGTGTCACATTTTGCCTGAAATCACAAAATTTCTACCGTCTTCATTCATACACATCAATCACGTCCCTATTCCTTCAGGTATTAAACTAGCAGACCCGAACTTTAATGTTCCGTCGGTCGTAGACATCCTGGTAGGGGCTGAAGTTTTCTGGAATGTCTTAGGCAGCAAAACAATTGACTTAGGGAAAAACCTACCTAAATTATGCGAGACCAAGTTAGGATGGTTAGTTTCAGGTAGTATTTCGCGCCACTCATGTTTTTCCGTCAATCATTTTTGCCATCATTCCAATGTCACTCCCGACCTAACTCAATTTTGGGAGCTTGACCATATTGCTTCAAAACATTCACTCTCGCTTGAGGAGAGAATGTGTGAGCAGTCTTTTGCTCAAACCACCGTCCGTAATGATGGTGGGGGATTCGTAGTATCAATGCCTTTAAGAGGGGATCCTAGTACATTAGGTCATTCATTTACCAATGCTAGAAATCGTTTTCTTTCCCTTGAACGGCGATTTAAACGCGATCCATCATTTTATAAAAAATACAATGAGTTCATGAGAGAATATGAGCGCCTTGGTCATATGACGTTAGACTCAGACTGTACTCCTTCACCAGAAAACTCCATGAAAAATTATTACATTCCACATCATGGAGTTATTCGCAGTTCTAGCACCACTACACAGCTACGCGTAGTATTCGACGCATCAGCTCCTACCAGTTCGGGGGCGTCGCTTAACGACATCCAGATGGTCGGTCCCGTAGTACAAGACGATCTGTTTTCCATTTTAACACGTTTTCGTCAGCATAAGTACGTGGTCTCAGGTGACGTGGAAAAAATGTACAGAGCCATAGAGTTAAATCCAGTCCAACGACCTCTTCAAAAAATAGTTTACAGATTTGAACCTTCAGAACCTCTTAGAACCTACACTTTAAATACGGTTACCTATGGTACCGCTTCTGCGCCCTATTTAGCCACTAAGTGTCTTGTAAGTCTGGCTGATGACATTGAGGACAGTCGTGCCAAATGCGCTATACGACGAGATTTTTACGTCGACGACTTTCTTAGTGGACGATAATATCTTAATACGATAATATCTTAATACGATAGCTGAAACGGTAGATATTTCAAAAAAGGTACATTCTGTTCTATCATCTGCAAAATTCAATTTAAGAAAATGGCGATCAAACAATCCAAAAATTCTAAAAGAAATTACACATAGCAACGAGTTACATAACACTTTAAATTTTTCTGAGCATAGTCCAAACTCTCAATCTAAGACTTTAGGTCTTAACTGGATTTGTGACTCTGATTCACTCACTTATGCTATAAATATCACCTCCACTACTAAAGTCACAAAACGTCATGTCCTTTCCGTTATCAGTCAAATCTTTGACCCATTAGGCCTCGTAGGTCCATGCGTCGTCGAAGCAAAGCTGATTATGCAGCGTCTATGGCAAGACAAGTATGACTGGGATGACGAAGTATCGCACGAAGTCAAAAATCTTTGGTATACATTTGAAGGCACAATAACAGCATTAAATAAATTAAATATTCCTCGTTGGGTTTTGCGTGAAGACTCTATTACGCATGAAGTACACGTCTTTACCGACGCGTCCGAGAGGGCGTACGGCGCTTGTGTGTACATTCGGTCTTGTAATGGCAGTGGGTCCATAGGCGTACAACTTCTAGTCTCTAGAAATCGTGTAGCGCCGATCAAACCAACGACGATACCGAGGCTTGAACTTTGTGGAGCTTTGTTGGGTGCAAGGCTGTGTACTAAGGTTCAGGAATCGCTTACCATGCCCATTCATAAATGTAGATTCTGGTGCGACTCAACCATAGTCCTGGGTTGGCTCTCTACTCCTTCTAATCAATTAAAACCTTTTGTCAGAAACAGAGTCAATGAAATACAGGAAAGTACTTGTGGTCATACCTGGAGCTACGTACCGTCGAAGGACAACCCGGCGGATCTTGTTTCCCGTGGTCTCAGTGCCGACGTTATCATGCACACACCTCTGTGGTGGTCTGGACCCTCATTTTTACAGCATAGTGAAAATGAGTGGCCTAGCATGCCAAACAACGGGAAAGATAGTCTGCCGGAAGTAGTGACTCATTACATTGGTAGCAATAGTGACAATCATATTTCGTTACGTAGTGATCATTTAGACGTAACTATTCATTCATCAATCATTTCTAATTTATTAGTAAAGTATTCTAGTTAATTAAAAATACAAAATATAATTACATATATACAACGCTTTGTTTACAACATAAAAAATAAAAATAAATTGCATGGTAATTTTTCAACAACAGAACTAGAAAACTCATTAAATATAATTATACATTATTCACAGCTTGAAATGTTTCCAGAAGAGTATAATTTGTTAAAGTCTGGACAAAAATTACCGCGCAAAAGTAGATTGCTTCCTCTGACACCGTTCATTGACAATCATAACCTCATTCGCGTGGGCGGAAGGCTCGATAACTCCCCCTACGATTTTAGCGTGAAACATCCTATTGTTTTATGCAGTAAGCATATACTTACAAAACTTATATTTCAAATGCAACATTTAAAACTTGTACATGCAGGTCCACAGTTGTTATTGTCACATATACGGCAAACATATTGGCCTCTAGGCGGCAGAAACTTGTCTAGATTTGTCGTGAATAAATGTCTTAAATGTTTTCGACATAAGGCTCAGAACGTTCAGCCTATAATGGGTCAACTACCTAGCTCAAGAACAAATCTTGAGTTTCCTTTCTTAAATAGTTATGTTGACTACGCCGGGCCAGTATTGGTGGCCAATCGTAAAGGCCGAGGATGCAAACTTACAAAGTCCTATATGTGCATCTTTGTTTGCTCGGCAGTAAAAGCCGTACATTTGGAGCTCGTCACCGACCTCACCACTGAGGCCTACATGGCCGCTCTAAATCGGTTCGTGGCGCGTCGTGGCAAGCCTCGAAGCATCACGTCCGATAACGGGACTAACTTTGTGGGCGCATCAAATGAGATGTACAGCTTCAGCCAATGAATTGAAATGAGGGCTGTATGCGGGCGTGAAAATAAATTCAATACCCTGCTGCGCCATTTCAGATGCAACACTTGATGATTGCAAGAACCTGTACATCTCATTTGATGCGCCCACAAAGTTAGTCCCGTTATCGGACGTGATGCTTCGAGGCTTGCCACGACGCGCCACGAACCGATTTAGAGCGGCCATGTAGGCCTCAGTGGTGAGGTCGGTGACACATCCGTGGCCAATCGTAAAGGCCGAGGATGCAAACTTACAAAGTCCTATATGTGCATCTTTGTTTGCTCGGCAGTAAAAGCCGTACATTTGGAGCTCGTCACCGACCTCACCACTGAGGCCTACATGGCCGCTCTAAATCGGTTCGTGGCGCGTCGTGGCAAGCCTCGAAGCATCACGTCCGATAACGGGACTAACTTTGTGGGCGCATCAAATGAGATGTACAGGTTCTTGCAATCATCAAGTGTTGCATCTGAAATGGCGCAGCAGGGTATTGAATTTATTTTCACGCCCGCATACAGCCCTCATTTCAATTCATTGGCTGAAGCTGCTGTAAAATCATGTAAGCATCATTTAAAACGATTACTGCATCTTACTCATTTCACCTTCGAAGAGATGGCTACCTGTCTCACTCATATAGAGGCGGTTCTTAACTCACGCCCTCTTACTCCTCTTTCTTCAGACCCTAACGATTTTTCGGCACTTACTCCCTTTCACTTCCTAATTGGACGGCCATTCTTATCAGTACCACATCCTCAGGTGACTGAAGCCAACATCACGCGACTGGATCGCTGGAAGAGAATTCAGCACATCAGACAGCATTTCTGGCGACGGTTTCATAACGAGTACACTTCTCTGCTGCAGGCCAAATCCAAGTGGTTTCATTCCAGAGGTGAAGTGAAGCCGGGGTCCTTAGTCCTGATAAAGGACAAAACAACGCCGCCTCTGCTCTGGTCCCTGGGCCGGGTCACGAAGACCTATCCTGGCGTAGACGGAGTCACGAGAGTGGCCGAACTGAAGACGAAGCGGGGCACCATTCGTCGTGCTTTCAACTGCATCTGCCCCCTTCCAATCGACAATTGAAGACTTCCCTTCAACCCGGGGAATATGTTGGCGCATCACATATGCGCGGGCGTCCGAGAGGCAGGCGCGGGGTGTCGGGGGACCGAACCCACGACGCGACGGCCGGCTGCGCGCCCGCCGCTCCACTCAGCTCACAGACACCAGCCATTACGGGCATTTCTTTGTACCTATTTCTATCTGAGTTGATAGCGTAATAACAGTAATATACCTATTTTAATACAGTCCACTCTTTTATTATAAAGTCCCGATTGAGCCTATTCACGTGTTACAAATTAGTATAATGATATCCAAGCTAATCTAGGGAAAATGTAAAGGAAAGGACGGAGCGTATTGTGTGAAGCGAGTCTCATCTATTTGCTCAAAGCCTGACTGAGTTTGGTCTCTTCTAGGTGAACGCGCGCGGTGCGAGTCATAATCATGAGAAAAGGGAAGAGGTTGGAATAGTAGTGGATTGAAAAAATAAGACCGATAAGACAAATTGAAATAGAATACGTACCGACAGTTGCGGAAAACGTTACCGCACAAAAGTAAACCGATGTTGTATCACTTGCAATAAGGTCACCTGTTACTGTCTTTTCGTATACAACAATAACACCTTGCTACAATTAATGAAAAATGTTAAGTTGTCAATATTGCATTATTAAAATATTTAATAAAGGGATAAGATTAACATTTTTAAAATCGGCCCAGATTCCACAATGTCTGAAAACCCTCTATAACCAGATTGTTTACAGCGTACAGGCTGAAAGTTACTCAGAGAGCCATGAAGCGTTCTATGGTGGATTGGCACAAAAAAGAAGCCATTGCTCAGCAGTGGGCAAAGCTGGGCTACGAATGATGATGTTGAGGCATATTTTAGCGTTTAAGTACTCGTATATTTAAAAAAATAATGTTCATTTTCCTTTATATATACAATTTTTATATTGATAGTTTTGCGTTTGACCACTACTGGTTAGCGATGTGGCTGACCATTTTCCAAATAAAACTGTATCCTCAGATTTATCAATTACGTATGCAGTAAGCAAGATAAATAATACTCACGTCTTCAAATACTTTTAGTAGAGCGAAGTTTATCGGAGTCATCATGGTTGTAGCTGCAGTATTTGTAATCCACATGGATGCAAAACAAGTAACGCAGCACATAGCTAAAAGCAATCTGGAAAAACGAGTATTACCAACATTTCATATTTTGAAGATGAGTTTTTATACCCTAATTTAATATTTTTATTTTTTTATATTTTTTTAGTCTAATGGGCTTTGTCTAAAATTACTGACTTACAGAAAGGGAGCTGGGCAGGTTTTTGAACAAGCATATCCTGGGTAAAAAGTTGAGAACTGAGTAGGTGTGGCTTGCTGAGAGTACACAGAGAATGTAAAAGTTTCAAATAGGAGCCTTTTGGTCAAGGGTCCACTTTCAGACATCCAAAAAGGACACTTTATTTTGATCAGGTGCGGGTTGCCGTAAAATGCTAACTAAGTAAATCGGACAAAGACACTGTGGACTTTCCCTAAGTCTCTTTTTAAACTCCTACTAACAACTCTTACTAAAAATATTTTATACCGTTCCCCCTCTAAAAAAGCTTATTTTATTCAATGAAAACAGTGAGTAAATGCACTTTTAATCACTGTTTTGGTGTTCGAATTTAGAACACACCTGCATATTCAACCTCCATCTCAATGCTATACAACCTCTCTTTGCGCAAAAAATACTCGGTTACAAATTCCTTGTGCAAAAAAAACTCCGACATACAAACTCCTTGTGCTTCTCATTTAAATCTTTCTTTTTCGCGTAGTCATGGTATAAAGTATGCAACTCTTGATAAAACTGATTTATATCGAGGCTCATGAATCACTCGCGTCGCTCAGAATTCTAACACTTCTCGACCTATACACGGATATGTGGATTTCGAGATTGAGTCTAGGTTTAGCCCACATGATAAATATAAATTACATGCATTAGTCGTTGACTGCATAACCGACCAGTTGCCCTCACATATAATTGAAAAATGTGACATGGCCTATTTATGTAACTTATCGATGGCTGACCTAACCTGGAATATTCCTGGCAATGTAGAGATTGTTCTTGGAGCCCAATTGTTCCCACATATTTATCTCGGTCATAAAATAAATTCCGGGTCTCAAGCGCGACCTGCTTTGTTGACTTCTTTCGGATACGTGCTGATGGGTGACTTTCCCGGTAGTGTTACAGTCCCATCTTCTCGAGGCGAGTCTTCGTTTTCTGCATTCGCTTTAAATGAGTTGGACTCTTCATTACAGAGGTTCTGGGAGTTAGAGGAGATTCCTTCGAAGGGTTTTTTGAGTCCAGAGGAAACTGAATGTGAAAATTTGTTCACTGTGACAATGAATGTCGTTATTCGATTGCCCTACCCTTTTGCGCAGCTCCAGATAATTTAGGTAACTCCCGAAATGCTGCTCATCGTCGATTTGTATTGTTTGAGAAGAAGTTTGCGAATGTACCTGGACTGCGAGACAAGTATAATACTGTTATAAATGAGTATATTGATAAAGGTTATCTTTCTGAAGTTTCCGATTCGAATATCAGTAGTGATGGATATTACATTCCTCATCACGCGGTTGTCCGAAAGGACAAGCCTCACCCTCGTATTGTGTTAGACGCTAGTGCAAAGACGCATACCGGTTTGTCCCTTAATGATGTACTGCATGCTGGACCCAACTTGCAAGCTGATTTATTCCTGCTGTTATTGGAATTTAGATTGTTTCCTATCGCAATGACAGCAGATGTGCAGCAGATGTATTTACAGGTTGGTGTTCCTGAGGACCATCGAACATATTTGAGGATATTGTTTCGATTTAACGAGACTGAGGAGATTCGAACATTTCAGTTCAACCGTGTTCCGTTCGGGCTGAAATGTAGCCCATATTTGGCAATGAAAACTATTCACCGGCTGGCCTCAGACATGGCCGCCGACTTTCCGGAAGCTGCTTCTGTAGCAAGATCTAAATTTTATATGGACGATCTCGTGTATTCTGTGGAAGATGATCAATCAGCTGTACGTTTAGCTGCAGAACTCATAGCTTTGTTCAAGTCCGGTTGCATGGATTTAATAAAATGGATAAGTAATTCATCATATCTCTTGGATAATCTCCCAAACTCGCATCGTAGCTCCATCAATTTTGATGAGAGTGATAATACTTGTTCGAAGTCAAAGGTTTTGGGTCTGTCTTGGGATCCAGTTGAGGATAGATTCTCTTTGACAACAACGGATATACAAGAAAAATGCACAAAGAGAAATATACTGTCAGTTATAGCTCGCTTGTTTGACGTTTTAGGCTTAGTTGCACCAGTAATATTATATGCAAAGCTGCTCATCAAGGAGTTATGGCTTGCCAAGATTGGATGGGATGATACTCCACCTGAAAACATTATTCGGCGTTTCTCTGTTCTCATGCAGGAATTCTCACTGCTATCTACGCTGAAGATTCCTCGTCATGTGGGTGTGCTTAGCTCCGGAGACGTAGTTGTCGTAGGTTTCTGTGACGCGAGCTTGAATGGCTACGGCTGTGTTATATATTTACACGTGACTGATTCCTCTGGAAACATATCTGTCCGATTACTTTGTGCCAAGTCTAAAGTTTCTCCTACAAAAATAACGACGTTGGCCCGTTTAGAGTTGTGTGCAGCGGTCTTAATGTCTAAATTGATCAAGATTGTACTCGACACTTATCATGCGCGCATTCAGATAGCAGGTGTGTATGCCTTCTCGGACTCCACTATAGCTCTTTCATGGATTTGCTCTTCCCCACATCGTTGGTCAATTTTTGTCGGGAATAGAGTCGCGCAGTGTCAAGAAAATCTAGCTCCGCATAACTTGTCGCACTATCATGTCACAGGTGCAGAAAATCCGAGCGATTGCCTTTCGCGCGGTCTGCTGCCGTCCCAATTGGTCTCCCAAAGTCTTTGGTGGCATGGCCCTCAATGGCTTCAATGTCCACCCAGTCGTTGGCCGATTCGTAAATTTACACCCTCTGATATTGGAGAATTACCGGAGCATAAAACGAATGTAATGACTACCATTGTACATGTAGAGCAGTCGTCATTATATGAGCTGTCTCAAAATGTGTCTTCTTGGGATAAATTGTTAAGAATTACAGTGTATGTCCTCCGTTTTATCAAGAAAATAAACCATTCCATGTGGTCGAAAATTTGTCGGTTGCCGAGATTGCTATAATTCAAACCATTCAAAAAAGACATTTTTCAGACGACATCAAATTAATTAAGAAAGGCAATCAACCTTCGAAGAAATTGCGAAACCTCTCAGTTTTTATCGACACTGAAGGAACTTTACGTATAGGAGGACGTCTTTCACTGTCAGACTTGCCGTTTGAAGTTAAGCACCCTGTGCTTCTTCCTAAACATGAACATGTCGTGGATTTGATCATAAGACATTTTCACGAATTATACTGTCATGCCGGTCCTGGACTTCTGATGTCCATTGTGCGACAGAAATTCTGGATATTGGATGCCAGAACAGTTATAAGAGCACGAGTGCGTAAGTGTAATGCTTGTTTCCGTGTTAATCCCTCTCCTCTGACGCCAAAAATGGCAGATCTGCCTCCTTGTCGTATAACAGAAGCCAAAGCTTTCGTGCACACGGGCGTTGATTACGCTGGTCCACTACGAATTCTTCTTTCACGTCGACGTGGACAACATGCTCAGAAGGCATACATATGTTTATTTGTGTGTCTTGTTACCAAAGCAGTTCATATTGAACTTGTCACTGAACTTTCAAGCGACTGCTTCTTAGCCGCTTTCAAACGCTTCATTACGCGTCGTGGGCCTGTTTCCTGCATGTATTCAGACAACGGCACCAATTTAGTCGGTGCACGTGCACAATTAGATGAGATGTATAATTTGCTTCTCAACTCACAACACAATGCGACTCTGAAGCGAGAACTCTAAAAACATCGCATCGAGTGGAAAATGATCCCACCTCGGGCGCCGCATTTTGGTGCATTAAGGGAAACAAATGTAAAAAGTTTAAAGACCCACCTTTATAGGGTAATAGGCAACCAACTTCTGACTTACGAAGAATTACAAACTGTGCTAGTGCAGATAGAGTGCGTAATGAACTCAAGACCTTTAGGTGTTATCAGTTCAGACCCACATCCTGAGATTCTGACACCGGCACATTTCTTAATGTCCACTCCTCTGACATATTTACCGGCTTCAGATTTATCTGACTCGCGCATTAATCTCGTAAAGCGTAAACACGTACTGGATAATATAGTGGCCTCCTATTGGAAGAGATGGCGTACTGAGTATTTGCACACCTTGCAAGTCAGACAAAAGTGGCAAAACAATGATTGTCCCATTCAACTGGGCACCATCGTATTGATTGGGCAAGATGATGCTCCTCCATTATCGTGGCCTCTGGGAGTTATTACTGAAATCTTCCCTGGGTCCGATGGTATTGTTCGGGTGGCAACTGTCAAGACTAGGCATAGCTCCTTTAAACGCCCCGTCGTCAAACTATATCCGTTACCCAACCAATAACCGAACCATATAGGAAAGCTCTTCAAATCTTAAACGTAAATTTACTTACAGACAATTATTATAATGTTAAGTAAACCAACAATACGATGATTTGAGATCTTATTAATTGTAAAGTAACTGTTAAAATAAAATAAGTCCATGTTTTCTTCTAGTTCAGTAACCGAATTAGGAGTACATTAAATGTAGTATAAATATGTTGTAATATAATATATAGTATAGAACAGACTTCTCTACTCAACATTGTTTAACTGTGTGACTGTTCTGCTTGTGTTGGAAAGTCTTGCGACCTTCCAAGGCGGGGTGCATGGAGAAGCGCCATGGCTTCTTTAAAATTGAAATAGTAATTTACATAATATTCATATTTTTATCAGATGTTTAATTAATTTACATCCATTAATACATATCCAACAAGAAAACTTTAGTACTGTGCAACGCTCGCTTGTTAATGGATTCGTTCAAGAGTTGTAACCATCGAGCTCAGAGATGGCGTTAGCAGTCGCGTTTTGATGAAGTTATCTGCGACGCGATTGGTCGTCGTGTGCCTCGACTTCGCCCTGTTTTGGCGTCGGTAAAAGAAGATTCAGTAGTCTCGTTCGATTTGAACGGATGTGAACTTTTGCTGTGAAAAATAATATAATCCTATCCACAAGAGACATTACAAACTGTTCTGTTGCATTTATTAATAGCGCGGCCGTGCCTTGTGAGTTTAATTCAGTTGACATTGGTGTTGGTTGTGAACTTTATCTGGTACTCTTCAATTGGACTTCGCCGGCGATTTCACGCAACTCGAGTCCTGCTCATCCTCGTGGTCTTCTCTCGAGGAGTATTCGAAGCGACACTGGTTCGGTGACAAAGGTGAGTGAGCGCATTTAATACTGCACTATGGAAATACTGATGTTTCTTGTTGGATACCTATAGGTTCACAGGGAGGGGTAGCCATTTTTATAGGTATTCCCGAAAATTAATTTAGTACGCAAGTACAAAAAAGGTGTTGGCAATTTACACGCCACACCACTTTTTGTCATCAAAACCAAACGTGTATGCAAAATTTCATTTTAATCGGTTTAGGATAACTGTTTTAAAACTCAGTTACAAGATTTGACCCGAACACACTTAAAGCTTGTAAATAGTGTTTAACATTTCTTCTAAGCTGTATGAGGCACGCCGATCCTGGGGAATGTATATTTTACTGCGTGCACTCGTACCCACCGCCCCAAGATCGGAGAGTCCCACCTATCAGCCAACGTTCTGGGAATAGTTTTGGGGCTTGCGCGAACACGGCGTAGCAGATCGCATCTCTTGCGCATGATGGCCGAAAAACTATCAACATCTGCGTCGGCAAATATTCCGGACGCACTACAAAAACGCGGCAGTCCCCTGCAACACCCGGAACGTGTTTTGTAATGAGTGCGCAGGCCACCATATGCCCATTGCGTAAAGTTTACCCACGCGTAAAAGGATTGGCAGTAGGCTTTGAAAAGCGTTGCGTTACCTTAACCTGAACCGTACACCGTGCAAACCTGCGGGCCAACATCCCACATCGAACAGCCAGCGACCTGCGCTCCATTCTACATCAACGTTATCTTTCAAGTCGTCTGAGACCCAATGACCCAGATATTAAAAAATGCAGCTCATTACATGATACAAGGTCAAATGCTTTTGACTAATCTAACATGTAAAATAACAAGGTAACAAGCAAAGAGGTATATTCTTGCTGTTTAGTAGTGCACAGTCTGCTTCAGGCTAAGGGTAACACTCTCTGTAGATAAACCGGGCCAAAACCCTAATTGAGCGTCGTTTATTTTAAGATGTTACATACAAGCAGACTATTCAGCCGTCTTATCAATTATCGTCGCTAAAGAATTAGGTAGGTCTATAACTTGATAGCACAGACGAATCACCCGTTTTATTTTTGATGATCGGTACAACATTTGTACGCATTAATGTTTCAGGTAAATAAGAATGACCGAGACAAATTTAAAAACATACATAAGACTTGGCAAGTAGATCCCAGCATGCTGCAGATACTCGATGCTGAGACGGTCATGCCCGGGCGATTTTCCTCTAACCATGTTCTTAATTGATATTATTAATAAGGATTGCTTTATAAGGATTGAGATTTAGATTTATAAGGATTCTTAATAAGGATTGCTGCTAAATCCGTTTCGCAGTAAACGTAACGCTTCGCGCGGCGCAGACGGTCCCAGAATCGGGCGTAGGCAGCTGAGATTCATTGATTGGGAGTGATTGTACTCTAAAATGCTGCCGAAATAGATCCGCAATATTAACCTGGATATTTACACCTTCGATGCTCACGGAAAGGCTCGGATCTAGGAATCGGGAATTGTCATAAACTTTTAAAATAATAATAAAAGGCTAGTATTTAAACGAGCGAAAATAAATTCAAATTAAAGGTGTACAAAATACTGAATATGGCTTACTGAAATACTAAGTGGGCGACAAACAGTGGGCGAATACAAATGTTTAAAAGAGCGACTTGATTTGTACTTTGGTAACATAGTCGATGGAGACCCGCTGCGCGGGGCTCCTATTTCCGTCCGCAGGGTCTAAAGTAACCTAACAGGAACGAGATGAAGGGAGCTGAGTTCGCTCGCTTTGCTCGCTCACTTCACCGTCATCTCGTTCGAACCTAACCTGTCCGTGTCGGGGTGCCCTAAGCTCCCGAACTCGCTCCGCTTGCTCTTGTACCAATTCGTTGAAAACACAATTATACCCGAATTCCCGCGCTGCACAGCGATGTCGCCTTCATTTACGATGAAGAATAATATGCTAATATGGAAAAAATAGAACCCCAAATACAATTATAGTATGTCACAATATTGTTACTGCAGCTCACTAAAACCTCCTAAAAGGTATTACTCAAACCGGATAAATAGTTGCTTACTTAGTATAATAGTCGCCCATTCAGTATATTTTTCGCCCGGTTAATAATTTCCCATAATAAAATACATACCTATCTTGAAAGAGGTGGCGAGATGACCAAGATGCCTACTGCAGGGGATGGTCCAAGGTGGCTCAAGAAAAGAATACTTGAAAGGATTGCCCAGAAGTGGAACAGTAGAGGCTAATAAAAAAAAAAATCGTACCTTAAGTGAGAATAACCGATCGTTTGTATTGAAAAATATGCCAATCGTTTATGAAGTGTAGACTGTTCCACTGAATATGATATGATCAAACTTCCCAAAAACATCATGACTGTATCCTGAAAATGTTAACGACTGATTTATAAAGAGTATTATAAAAAATATAACCTGAACTCCGTCCAGCCCAACGACGATATAACCACTCTTTGGTCCAGCCAATCTGTTATTTTACTTTTACCAGCTTTTAGATTTAGTGATGAACGAATACGGTACCGATTCGATTTCTTATAACTATCGACATTATTTACGAAGAAATTTTAATCGATTTAACATACGATAACGCATGATTTTATACAAATGAAGATTCCAGTTTATATCGAAAAGAATCCAACGATTCATCATAATAAAATCGCAAGTATTTTACTAGCTGTTTTTCTATATCCAATGAACTTTTTTCAAAATCTTACCTTCATTGGAAGGATGAACCTTAATTGCAAATCTTATCATAATTTTACTTAATTACATTATTATTGTGAAACAAATATTTAATTTACAATGCGATATTTACTGCTACGCAAATTCGATTTAACTGTGAATTTTAAATAATCAGAATAACGGAGCGAAAAAGCACGTCGCTTCACTACTGTAAGCGTCGATGAAGTATTGCATTTTACTGTCTATGGTTGCCTCTTACTAATTATGAAATTGCATAGGCGTGCATCTGTCAAAAGTATAGTAATAGGCTGGACGTAATATAACTTACTGTGATTTTTTCTTTCGTAGGCTAAAATGACATTTGGGGAGTTCACCAAATAAATTTAAATAGGGTTAGTTTTAAATGTTGTGATTGTTTTTATAAAAAGTTGTAAATAATAACATCGGTTAAAAGATCTCTTTCGTATGTCAGGCTGTCTTAAGAAATATATAATAATTTATAGATTCTACAGTTATAGATATAATTCGATACTCTTAAACATAAGAGTAAAAAAACGTAACTTTAGATAAAGGAGGGAGGAAAAGTGGTTCATTGCACATCGAAAATTTCGTCCACATCGATGTCAATGGGAAAAGTGTCCAGAACGCTGGCAGCATTGCCACGTTGAATAGTAATGCTGTTTACATGTGCACGTTGAATAGTAAGCCCGAAGAAAAACGCAGCCCTCTGGTGACCAGATGTTTGCGGTGGAGTGGGTGTGACATTCTCCTTAAAATCTTTTAGAACATTCATAAAGAGTAGCAGTTCCAATTCCCAAAATCTCTGCTGTTTTCTGGGCACAGTAACGTTTGTTTGGCTTTTCAGATAATTCCGTATCCAATTTATTTTTCTTTTCATTGAATACGTATTTAAATGCGTTATGTACCATTGTCTTCTCAGTGACACTCAGAGAAGCGGGACGTCTCCTTTTCCTAGGTGACACACCAGCACCCGAGGTACTCAGTTGAGTGACTTCCATGAAAGAAAAGAAAAGGTCTTGACACCAGACAGACGGAAAGCGAAGTGACCAACCATTGCGAATGGAGTGCGAAGAAAGAAGAACGACGTGGCGCAAAAACGCGCGTAATATTTTCGACAATGACATTTTTTGACGCACTGTGATTTTTATTCGCGCGAATTTTTTTAGTATTAATTCCGCGCGATTTTTTTCACAATGCGTGCAGCTTCATACAATTAGATAGGTCGCAGAAAGGGCGAAAAAATTACGCGTGAATTAAAATCGCAGTGCGTGCTAAGCCTTATGTAAGGTTGTAACGGAATTTCGCCGCCGCCTCCGTAACTGCGGCATTGCCGCAAAACACTTTCGCTTCCGCATCAGTCTCCGTAAAATTATTGTGGGTAGTTGTCTCATCTATTTTATTGTCAATTTCTTATTTATTACAAGAACAATCTATATATTATGTTTATTAATAATTATTGTTATATTTAATTAACGTGTAATGGTAGACGGCTAAGTAAAATTAAAGTTCGACAACGACTCCATCGTGTCACAATGATTCGATAAATCATTTTAGAATCACATATTACAAACACTATGTTTCACGCTTGCAACATTTTAAGAAATAAACGATCGCAGCTGTCTGTTTAGTCTACGAATTTAAAAATCACAGTATACATTATTTAGGTATAGGGTGTCTCAAAAAGTTTTTTGTTTTTAACCGGCTTCAAAAAGGAAGAGGTTCTCAATACGATTGTATTTTTTAATGTTTCTTATTTGTGTTACCTTAAAACTTTTTACTAATGGAACCGATTTTGATGATTCTCGTTTTATTTGAAAGCTGGTATTTTTTGTGTGGTACCATTTAAATTGGATCATCTCAGATATACAACCGAACCCTTCAATAAAGATCCTCAAATTTTTAGGGATAACTGCAATCGCATGTGTGTTTATTGTTTAAGCCATTTCATAACATATTTTCATAACATAACATCACGCCGGTACGCAGATATGTACCTATAGTTCACTCTGGTACACTCTCATTTCACTGGTTATGTTAGTTTTATTTTATTCGGATAACGTATTTAGGCATAACTTTGGGGATTATAGGTACCTTACTATTGAACTTGCGTATTATGTACCACAAATAACAAGTCCATAAAAAATACAACCGAATTCCAAATTAAAACACTACATAGTAATTTCTTTTCGATTTCGGAAATAAGTGTCAAAAAACGAAGAAACAAAAACAGGGACACCGACTTCCGAAATTAAAGTTATTTTTCAATAGGTATGTGTTTTATTTGGAAGTCGGTTGTATTTTTTATACTTTTTTTTAACTTAAAAAGTCAATAGAATTTGTTCAAAATCGTTTTTTAATTTTGTGGAATAAAATAAAAGGATGCGCACTTCACACTTTGGAACTAAAATTCTTTATTACTCAATGTGGATCTCGTCAGTATCACTCTTGGAATAACTTTGATTTTGCTTGATTTAAAACCTTCAGGTTGGATGGCAATGGGTTGTAAACTTTACTTTTTAAGTAGCCTCTTAGGAAAATATCAGCAGGCGTCAAATCTGGGCTATTATGGCTGCCATATTTGTTTAATTGTATGTTAAATGGATTCTAATTGTATTTATTACTGTATGTTGATAGTATTTATTACGTATGTTTATTGTATTTTAATTGATTTTTAATTGTAATATTGATTGCATTTTTAATTGTATTTTAATGGCATTTTTAATTGTTTCTCTGTTAGTCCTAATATCTTTGTGGTAGTAAAATTGGGGTTATAGCTGTAATTTACATAATTTTGAATAAATAAATATCAAGTCAAGGAATTATCGGCCCTTATTTTTTTGAGGATACTCCAGCGAGTGATTGAAGATTTTAGTCACAAGCTAAATGAGTGGCAGGAAGTGGAGGGTGCACATTTGCAAACTATTGTTTTTAATAATTAAAATGCAAAAACTGCTCTTTAATTTAACAGTAATTATATTTGAGTTTAAACTAGTTCTAGTTTTTTTAGGTAGGCATCAAAAACGAAAGTTCAAGTCTTTTTTATAAATAAGGCTGAAGCTGTTCAAAAACATTTGTATAACTCAAACTCAGTTTTAAGAAGCGTCGAAATTAGAGCTACATTCAACCAATGGCTTTGCTACAGAGTTAATAATATAATGTAATTTGTTTCTTACATTCATGTACTGGGTGGCGCAATGTCGAGTATCCATTACCCCAACAAGTGGGAATATCGCCAATGGTAGGAATGCTGTAACCGCTAATGGGATACATTCTGATACCCAGAAACAGGCCATTAATATAAGCGTGTATCCAACCCATTGCGATTGCTGGAAAATAAGAATTTAATTCGATGAGAATTGTAATTAATTTTTAGCCCAATAATCGAAACCAATAAACTGCATGCAAAAAGATAAATAGAGACCTTAGAATGTGAGGAATGTTCCTGTTACAAGTAACCCCACCAAACCCATGGGAGCTCGGCGTTTAGGACGACCAAGATATAAACAAAATAATAATGTTAATAGAACTAGCCTAGGGCTCAGAAAAACTACATGTTAATAATTTAAATTTGTGTTAGCACAGGACTGAGCAGATATAAACTCTTTTGCAAAAAAAACGGGCAATTAAGATTTTTTTCTCTACTTCAATGAATAAGAACAAGAGATTTTATTAATTTGACGATGTATCAGATATAAACTGTTTTGCAAAAAAAACGGGCAATTAAGATTTTTTTCTCTACTTCAATGAATAAGAACAAGAGATTTTATTAATTTGACGATGTATTGGCATGTTATTTGAAGCATCCTGGCATGATTATTTACGTTCCAAATTTAAGTTTTGAAATTAGCAAAAGAAAAATACTGATTATTGTGGATTATTGTGAAATTGCTTTAGGTTTTTTTTACTCATTATTAATCTTTTTGGATATTTTCTGCAAATTAAACAATTTAATCTTTATTTATTTCTTTTTCTTTCTTTTCGAGGCTTTTGGCTGCCAATATCAGGCTCGGGGCCCTAAATAACTCCGTGAGCACCGTGTTGCTCGAATTTATTTTACTCGAAACTGTGCTTCATGTACTGGAATAAAGTATTGTTTTCTGATGAAGCTAGAATCCCTTTGTTTGGGGAGGACCGATGCCGGCGAGAGCTGCGAAGACCACGGGAACGCTGTGCGGAAGTGTGTTTCGAAGAAATCACTCCTTATGGCGGAGGTTCCCTTATTTTTTGAGCAGCAATTAATTCGACGGAGTGTACGTAGTTAGTTTTTTAATTCCATATGCACAACCCGCCATTGGACGACAGTGCTCGCCCACCGTTTAGATTGGCCAGCTCGAAGTCCTGACCTCAATCCAATTGAGCATGTCTGGGATGTTCTAAAGAGACTGGTAAGATCAGTGCAACCTGCTCCATAAAACATCAGAGAGCTAAAAAGACCATTGCAGAAGAGTCATTGCAGAAGATTGGGAACGTATTCCTCAAAACGTTATTAATAACATCGTGGAAAGTATGCCCAGAAGGATTCAAGCTGTGATTTTGGCAAGAGGAGGTTCACACTGGCTATTAGGTTTTTACATGTGTTACTTCATTTACTTAAAGTTTAAAAATCTTGTCTGTATTGCCGAACACTTCTTATTGTTTGGCCGTGTACATCGGTTTTAAAGGATACATCGTGTTTTTTTTAAATTGCCGAAATTCACTTCACGCGTATTAATTTACACGATTATAAGTATACAGACTAAGTCAAACAATAAAATTTCATTTAATTAACACAAATCGACCTTAGAATGTAAATTTCTCTAGGTGCTCGTTTTTTTGCAAAAGAATGTATGTGCCTGAGTATGATTGAGTCTGTATATTATTTAGGAGACTGACTACAAACAAACTCGGCCGCCATAGCGAGAGTATGTATGTGGGTACCTATATACTCTGTAAGATGATAGCTTTATAATGTAAAGGCGCACAAGAGACGTGGCCACTCGTAAGCGATCATTCCTGTGTGTAGAAGTGTCAACTAATTAAAGTGAATACATGTTGATTTGGTATCTATTGTTTTTTGTTGGTGACTGTTTGTCTAGATGTTACTGTTTACTTGTTGACTTGATAGGGTTCGCTGGCGGGAGTACTTGAGCGGCGTTATAGGCACAAAAGAAAGCCTTGATGGATTGATTATTTGTCGTTATTTATTTTCTTAGAATGTACGCTGGTGACATTGCTGATTCGGAATGCCAGACCGCATTTTTTTTTTACGGACGTCTCGCAGTCCGATCAAAGTGACCGACTACTACTTAACCGGGCTACCCAGCGGAGACCTGTGGCTACCCCAGTTGGGGTCGAACCTCGGCTCAGGGCGTCGCTGGGGGACAACAACTAAGGCTGGATCTTAATAAAATGATTCTACAATCCGTTCGGAAAAGCCTACGTGGAGAAGAACGGACAAGACCAGACCGCAGATGTGTGCCCTCTATAAAAACAGATTCATCCCCACGCTTTCGCGGGAAAGCGTGATCTCTACTGACCTGACCAACCAAAACACTGCAATCCGCGCAAGAATCTGACCTTGCGAGCGTTGGCCAATCAGGGCGCTCTTACTTTTTAGCGCGAAACCCGTGCAGCGTGGTATGGGGAACTTACTCTGGGTCTTTTCTGCGGTAAAACATCCCTTACAACTAATACATGTTGAAACACTTATTTTATCTAATTACAATACATTTCAACGATAAACCTTAATTTAAAAACTTAAAACTTGAAATAACGAAAATACGCAATTGGTCGGTGCCGGGTCGAAATCTCGCTACCTGAACTCTACCGAGTTAAACTGAGGAGCGTACTGAACTATTATTATTTCTATGCTCTGTACAGCATAGTATTGAAACAGCCGGACCACTGGTTTGCACGAGCACGGCCTCTAGCACCCGTCCGATACCAACGTGAAGAAGATGAATTCAACAAAATGCAAGAATTAGGTATCTGTCGACCTTCAAAGAGTTCTTGAGCAAGTTCCTTCCACGTAGTTGAGAAAAGATTGGGGATATTAAATCATGTGGCGATTACCGCCGACTAAAGACAATCAGGAAGCCAGATAGATATTGGGTACAGCCGATAATTGGGTATCAGTCTGTTATCTTTAACATGGCCGGTAAAGTATGGTCAACAAAATGCAAGAATTAGGTATCTGTCGACCTTCAAAGAGTTCTTGAACAAGTTCCTTCCACGTAGTTGAGAAAATATTGGGGATATTAAATCATGTGGCGATTACCGCCGACTAAAGACAATCAGGAAGCCATATAGATATTGGGTACAGCCGATAATTGGGTATCAGTCTGTTATCTTTAACATGGCCGGTAAAGTATGGTGTCGTGGTGTGGTGTCGGACGTAAAGTTTCACTATTCCATATCTTAAGAGGCGACTAAGGGACACACCAGAGAATGGGCAGCAGCGTTCTCTGTGCATTTGTAACAACCATACTGCGATCTCAACCCGTCTGCCAAGCGTGGCGATTATGCAAAACCATGAACAGCACAAATAAAAAATGGCCCCTAGTGCCCGGCAGCCTGCCGGCAACCCTCGACCCGGCAACGTAAAACACGCGCACACTCCGGACCGACAAAAAAACTAAGTATTACGTATTTGTCAGAGAGGAAACAGTACAAATGCCATTGAAGCCTCCTTATGATGGACCGCGTTTTACAAAGTCAAAAGTTTATGTCATCCAGTTGCCAGGACGAACGCTAATATCGAATAAAGTGAATGGTACTACAAAAAAATATCACAAGACACTTTATTTAGTTCGTCCAATTTGACTGGTTTCACGATGCTGCGCACATTTGCATACAAGAATTATAGGGATTTACTGGTATATCGTTTACTATTTATACTCGTGGTATTATCGTCATAGCTATCACTTATTTGGTGAGTAATGTTGTCTTTTGCGTTTCCCATACGCGCCAGGCGTTTTGCTAATACTTTCTTTGTGCGCACAGCTAAAGAGTGGAACTCCCTTCCGGAGTCTGTTCCCTGATAGCTACAAACTGGGAGTCAAGAGTTTAAGAGTGAATAGGTTTCTTCTAGGCAAACGTGCTTCAACGTGGATCACATCATCGCTTAACATCAGGCGAGATAGTGGTCAAACGTGAGCCTATAAATTATAAAAAAAAGTTTTGGTTATGGCTGGTTTCTTTTGATGTCAGTTTTTTGCGAGTATTTGAACTATTTTTGGCACCTGTAACATACATATTTTTTTTATTTTTTTTCATTTTCAGATCGACACTTAATTTCATCCTTAAGACTTTTCAGAAATTCTTGATGTTGGGGTGTCTGACCTGAGTATCTTTTGATATTGTCACAGTTAACATTTTTGCCACGTAAGATAGATATCGTAGTTTCTGATGATTTGAAGCAAACTTTTAGAGGACGATTTTTGTTGGGGTTGTATTCGCCGAGACGGAAAAGTTTCTTAGGTAAGCAATTTACACCTGTCATCCTTATAATTTTGATATCTTGGTCCATGCCCATATCTTTGTTCTTTCGTTTTTAAATGCTGCGATTGGCTCTTTTAATACAACGATTATGATATTTTTGGTCCTTAGTTCATGCACTTTAACTTCTGTAACAATAGACTCATATGCATCCGGTGTTATGAGTAAGGCAGGGTAGACTTTGAATTTTTCTTAGTCGTGTCAATCTCAAGATTTTAATTTTTAGAGCTTTTTTAGGGCTTTTAATTTTACTTCTGAAATGTCCGATTACAAAATGCTTTGTTCTATAACGAGGTTATTTAAAGTAATTTTAAATCATCCACTGTTATCTTAACTGTTGAAATATCTTCACTCACTTTATCTATGAATTCTTTTTGGTTGGTTGTGATTATGGTCATCATTTGCAATATTTGTTCTCGAAAATCGCTTAGTTCTTTCTTAATGTCGTCGGTAAACTTTCGCTTATTGCGGCACGTAACTTGATTTGGGCTGTTCTGAAAACCTGGTACTGTTTCACCACTCAACAGATTGGGGTCTGAACCACTGAGCCCGTTTTGATAGGAGACGCCCGTTGCACATTCATGATGGTAAAATTTCGCTTATTGCGGCACGTAACTTGATTTGGACTGTTCTGAAAACCTGGTACTGTTTCACCACTCAACAGATTGGGTTCTGAACCACTGAGCCCACTTTGATAGGAGACGCCCGTTGCACATTCATGTTATGTGGCTCAAATACCACTCGTGGAATGAGCTGCGATAACGATTGAGCCAATAGGTCAAAAAATAATTAGCCTGTCTCTTTTCCCCGAGGGGGCAAAGAGCGGTTACCTTGCTCGGATGTTGAGTTTCTTCGCAGCAAAGGCTGTAAGATCCCACAGTTTATTCAATAGACTTAAACATTTGAGTTACACAATAATAAGCATTACATTCGATTAACGGGTAAAGGAAAAGTTGAAAGGAAACCGTTTGTCCTGGTATGGTCATATGATGAGGAGGGATGAAACGCATGTTACTAAAAGAGTTATGAATATAAATGTGGATGGATGGAGAGGGAGGGGACGGCCAAAGAAAAGATGGATGGACTGTGTGAGGAGTGATATGAAAGAAAAGGGAGTCAGTGATAGCGTGACGGGAGACAGGACGGTATGGAAGAAGAAAACGTGTTGCGCCGACCCCAAGTAACATGGGACAAGGGCAGGAAGAAGAAGAAGAAGACATTCGATTAACGGGTATTTCAAGTTTATATTTGAAAAAAATTGTAATAAATTAAATCGGCTGTCGCGATGCTGTCAGTAGTGCCAGCCGTCAATGCGCATGTTTGTGTGAGTGTGCTGTTTTGAGCGTTTGTAGGTAGTTTCCGTACTGTTCGTCCATGTTTATACTGGTGTCATAGCACCACGTGCAATGATGAGTTGAACTATCTATAAAATGCAATACATATTATAAATACTTACCTTTGGGGGAAACGGCATCAATATAAATGCCAAGATAATCGGAACTAGTACTATTACTACACCTCGCCAATGACAAGCCATAAAATATTTCAGTCTTTCCGGCATATCCACCGGCTCTTCCCCCTTTCTACAAAAACGCAATATTTATATGTAGTTGAGGCGATTATCTATATTTATATATAAAAGAGAAAGCATGTATGTATGTTCCTTATAGACTATCAAAACGGCTGTACCGATTTTAATTAAATTTTCAGACAATCTTAAGATTGACCCAGCGGATAATCCTGTAAACTTTACAAAAAAATGCTCCGATCGCCACCAAACTTTACAGTGTAAAGTTTGGTGGCGATCGGACCATTTTTTTTTTTACTTTGAACGCGGGCGAAGCAGCACACTTTTGCAAGTTACAGGCATATGTATGCTCGTCTTTCTAACTTCTGATTGATGAATGCCACAATAGCGTGCAAGTTACTTGCACCCTCTTACACAGGGGTTTATTTCCATCTGCCCCTTCAAGCTTGCCACTGGGGTGGTGACTGACGCTAACTAGTGGCGTTTGCCACCCCGGTGGTGGTCAGTGGCCCTATTTAGTGTTATCTGCCCCTTCATAAGTATAGTCTGGTGATTGATTCTCATGTAATTTGTCATTTATGTTGATGTGAATGTTGATGCTATGACTGGTTTACTTCGTTACTTAGATCCAACTGGCCCTGATAACATATCATCCAAATTCCTAATTAAATGCTCGCCTTGTATTGCCCTACCTGTTTTAATTTTGTTTTCCAAATCAACCCATCCAAGTGTGCCACTACTTATACTTTGGCGGGCCAGATCTTGCCACGGTGCAATACTATCATCTTTGAAAACATCCAAAGACGTTTCATAAAATGTATTTGCTTTCATTAAAATATTACATATCGGTCAAACAATTGTCTGGCATCTGTAAGACGCACACACACACACTCCTTAGCTTAGATGCTTTCGATTAGATAGATTAGCTTTCAACTATTTTCTCGCTGAAGGAACAAAATATATAAGAAAGAACACGTCAATAAAAGAGACATATATTAATAATTAATCGCTGGCTGTTGACACTGCCGGCAATTACTCTCATACCACAAGTTTGTCGCAGCGACAAGAGCTATCAAAGATATTACTCGCTCAGCGATACTTTTTCGGCGATGCTCGCTTGGTGGTCAGAACTCACGCCAAGAGTCCAACCAACCAACGCGTGGACGACTGACCGCCCGAGCGAGAGTGGTGCGAATAATCGCCCGTCGAACAAAAACACTCGCTCATCACCAAGCGTTAAAATTA
The DNA here is from genome assembly GCA_947562075.1 of Orthosia gracilis. NCBI lineage: Eukaryota > Metazoa > Arthropoda > Insecta > Lepidoptera > Noctuidae > Orthosia > Orthosia gracilis. The sequence continues at coordinate 5,248,376 of OX387269.1, forward strand.
CCGGAATTACACACTCGCTTCTCGCCAACTCGTATCTAGGTTTTTACTCTACTCTGTGCTCGCTCGGCGGTGGGACAAGCGCCTTAGTTGTGAAAATAAATCCGCACTTGCCGCTTGGATGCAAACCGATTTGTAGCCGTCCTGATCTCAAAAGGAAGCACGTTCCAGAGAAGAATGGACTAGTTAATATGGAAGTAAGAGTGAACAAAATCAGTAGTATGAAAAGGATAGAGCAAGAAGAGATTATTGGAAGAACGCAGAAAAAATTACATGAAATTGTTGCAAACACAAAAAAAAAAATGATGTGTAATGATTTAAAATTCTACTAAATTCCTTCAATGAATAGTCAAATATGAACCAAACTCATTATATTTTTTTCTATTCAATCAGCAATTTCTATACTCCGTTTTACGGTCATGAGAATCAACCACCCTACTATACTTATACTATATACTAGACTTATGAAGGGGCAGATGACACTAAATAAGTTCCACTGACCACTGGGGGTGGCAAACGCCACTAGTTAGTGCCATGCACCTCCCCGGAGGCAAGCTTGAATATGGCAGATAGGATTAAAGATACACACACAGGCATGTCTAATGTGGCCTTTATAGGTCACACTACCACACTACCTGTAAGGGTCAAAGCACATCGAGGTGCAGTCAAAGCGAAGCCACGAGAAGAATGTACGTAGCATAGACCTCTTTCTTCACTAGATACTTTAATTCGAAGCGACGCGACGCGTCGTTTAGCCAAAGCTCAAAATTTTGTTAGCCCAAGAGCCCCGTACAACGTTCGGACCATCGTTATCCAATCTAATATCTTTCAATGAGTAATTTATGTATGTATGTATATAATCTGAATCTCAAAAACGGCTCCAACGATTTTCATGAAATTTAATATTTAGGGCCTTTCGGGGGCGATAAATCGATGTAGCTTGATTACATTTTTAGAAAACTATTTCTCTATTTTCACCCGCGCAGAGCTCGGTCGCCGCGAGCTGGAAGTTTCTCTATGTATGTACCCAATACAGATAAGAACGATCCCCGAATATGAAGTTTGGATCAGGGCGGATTTGAATAAATAATTTGAAAATAAATAAAATTGCACCTAACTCTCGTTAAAGTTTATAAGATCAGATTTTATATATTTTATTTGGAATAACATTAGAAACCACGTCGTCCGTTGTAAGTAATTATCGTAGTTAATTAAGTAGCTCAAATTTGAAGAAGCTAGCATTCTTCTTGTAAAAGTTATTATATATTTTTCGCGTTAAAAACGCTCTCCTGGATACAAGTGATTTTAAGGATAGCCATTTGATTTCTGCAGCCGTCTGTGTAATAGTTCACCACACGATCCTATCCTACTTCCTACTATATGTATATCGAAGGAAACCCTCTGGAGCAGAAGGACAGATTTGCATAAAGGCAGAAGTACAGACCCACACAGAAAACAAAAATAAAATTGGATAGTTACAATTAGTAAAATTTTATTTAAAAGCAGATATTATTAATAATTTAATAATATCTGCTTATAATTTGTAACTTTGGCCAAACGTATCAAACATTCTATTGCAGAAATTTTTTCATTGAATAAACTAACTAACTCGTGATCAATTTTTTTATTCTTAAGTGTGGCAAGATAAGAACGTTTTTGTGGTTTGCTATTGCCGGTTAACTTGAGATCTTGATAATATGATTCTTTTTTAACAGCTGAACAAACAGAACGCGTTAAGGTTTCGCAGGTATTTTTGTATTAATCCTCCGGTGCCATTAGTAGTTCGAAATTTTTCTTTAAAGCAGCTAAGAATGTCCTTTGTGATTTTGAGGATCCACTGGTTATTAAAATACTATTGAAATTCGTTAAATTCTGGTTTTTCGGGACACGTGTCATATAATGTCGGGATAGGCTTCCGGAATCAGAACTGGTGGCAATTAGAGGTAACTGTGTGCACAATATTATTATTTTGTGACCATCTTCAACTTGAGTTAATCCAATTTTTTTACTCATCTTTCAGACATTCTTAACAAAGTGAATAATAACAACCCTTGATTGTAGCGTGTGGATAAGCATATTTAACAATATTTATGGTTGCCAATTCTCAATCACATTTGTAGACTGTAATATTAATTTTAAATTGGTTTCTAAGTATTAAAAAAAGTCTTCTATACGTAGTTTCTCATTTGTTTGGTAACAGAATGTAAAAAGGGGGCACAAAACTGACAATGTCTTCGTCATTACTTGTAATGTCAACGTGCAAGCTATAAAGCTGATAAAAAGGTGTGTGTTACCGTAAATGTTCCATCGCCGTAAAATGCTTCTTATTTTTAACAGACTTTCCGAAAAGGAGGAGGTTCTATGTTCGACTTCTTGTAAGGTTTTTTTTTTGTGTGTTTTCACCGATATCTCCGTCAGTTGTGGACCGATTTTGAAAATTCTTTTTTTGTTTGATAGAGTATATTCCGAAATTGGTCCCATTTTAACTCTGTGAAGATCTGATAAAGAACTTCGGAGATATACAACGGAACTCTTCAATAAATAACGGCAAATCTCTCGGAATTGCTGCAATCGCATGTCTGTCTGTTTATACCATTTCATAACATAACATATCGGCAGTACGCAGATGTGTACAGTTCACCTTGGTTCACTCTCATTTCACCGATTATGTTCAGTTTCATGATATTCGGGTAATCTATTCTGGCATTATAGGTACCTTACTAATACAGGCCTATTACGTAGGTACAACTAAAAAGTGAAAAATAAAAAACTTTCTGCGATGGGATTTTATGAACTTTTCAGGTAACACTACTACTACCATAATGAACATAATTAACTATACTCTGATTTTAACCGACTTCATAAAAAGGAGGAGGTTCTATGTCACCAAATAATACTTGTATGTTTTTTTTTTATGTTTGTTCACCGATATCTCCGTCAGTTGTGGACCGATTTTGAAAATTCTTTTTTTGTTTGAAAGAATGTTTCGAAATTGAAAGATGACTTCATTTTTGGAAGTCGGTGTCCATAGCGCAAAAAATGGTACCTACGAAAGACCGACTCCCAAAAATAAAGTTATTTTCCAGTTTTCTTATTTGGAAGTCGGTAGTATTTTTTTGTAAAATAGTTTTTTATTAATTTCGAACACAAATATGACATTTGGGGGTTGTCACTTTATCGTTACATAAAAATAGTCCTGACTATCCTGAGTGATCGAAAGTTGATCGAAAATCGAAGTAGATCGAAAATGAATTTCACGGCAAAAAATACATTTGTTAAGAAACTAGCAGCCCTATGTAATACTTTGAGGGTGTCTGACTGGGTGTTGCCACCATATGGTCTCAAAATGGACGACGTGATTTCTAATTTTATTCCAAATAAAAAAAGTTAATTAAAAAAACAAAAAACCCGACAGCTTAAGAAGCGAACCAAAACGACGTAAACAAGAAGAAAATCGTGCTGTGCAGTCGGAGGATACATTTGGTTTTGGTCAGCCAGCTCGCGAATATGTTTCCTCCGACTTCATTTCACTTCGTAAGCAGTCGGATTTGATTTAAAAAAACAAAAAATCTTTTTGTTTATATATTTTTAGTTAATTTTTTTTTTAATTCCGGTCTTTAAACATAAGTGTTACATATTTCTGAAATCACCTGTTTAAACGTTATATTTTGCAAAAGCCGCCATTTTTCTATTTTCCAATTTTAATGTAGCCAGTGGCACTCGCAATTGATGTAAGAATCATCAAAATCGGTCAACTCGTTTGGGCTCTAAAAAACCACAGAACAAACACACATACATACATACATAGACTGATAAACACATTACCCTCCTTTGGCAGTCAGGTAATAAAATGTATAAAATCTTTACCGAAAGTGATGTGCAATTTTATGCACCTTTGGTACCTGATATCTCCCAAAGCCACCCAGATCCAAATTTCATATTCGGGGATCGTTATCTGTATGGGGTACATACATTGAGAAACTTCCAGGTTTTATAAAATAACGGAGGTCAGATTATCGGTAGCTCTTACTCTATTTAGGAGATACGCGTTTTCGCGTATCTTAGTAAGAAATGTGCAATACATAATCTTACGTTGTGATATTTCCCACCCGCCATCGCGTCGCCACCGCAATAGCAATTAACCCCTGGATGAGGCCTTAGCCTTGTTAAGATAAGATGGTGAATTTTATTTGAATCAGCAGATTTTATTTATTTCGAAAATAAAATTCAATTACATCAAAACAAATTATGGAGGAAACATTTCAACCTATGTAAATTGATTGGAAGAAGTTGGCTATATTTTTTTTGTATTATTACTTACTTGGGACCCATTTTCTACACTTCTATTATATCGTTCGTAAGTCTTCAGCTCTCTTTTACGTAGTTCTGAAGATGCTGCCAGACGAAACGTCAAACGATGAAAATTTTCTAATGTTCTGTGATCCTATTTGACATTGCGGTTTGATTAAAAAGAAGAATATACAATATTCTTAAAATTTTAAATTTGGTATTCTTTTATTGCCAGTTGTTTTTGGTAATATGACATAGGTTGAGGCCAACCAAACAAGTTTTGTGTTTATAAAATGTTAATAATAAGGCTTGTGGCAAAAATAGGACTTTTGTATGACAAGGAATGCAGATTAAATAACGAAACTCAATAATAAACCGGCCAAGTGCGAGTCGGACTCACGCACGAAGGTTTCCGTACCATTATCGCAAAAAAACGACAGCAAAATCATGTATAGGAGCCCCACTTAAATATTTATTTTATTCTGTTTTTAGTATTTGTTGTTATAGCGGCAACAGAAATACATCATCTGTGAAAATTTCAACTGTCTTGCTATCACGGATGATGGTTCATGTGATACAGCCTGGTGACAGACAGACAGACAGACAGACGGACAGTGGAGTCTTAGTAATAGGGTCTCGTTTTTACACTTTGGGTACGGAACCCTAAAAACTACTCTACGTTCGTTTGGCCTAGCACCAAAGATTATTATGCCGTTACAACACTGAAGCGGATGCATTGCAGCCATAGACTCATATGTATATATAAAATGATTACGGCAGCCAAAGATTAAATAAAAGGTACTCAGACGGCGTCAGACGGTAATATATCTGTTAAAGTAAATCACTTCAATAATAGAGTCTGAAATATTTTTGATGCAGTAAAAACAGTCTGTCAACAGAGATGGGACTGCTATAGAATCATACTATCATACTAATATTATAAATGTGAATGTAAGTTTGTTTGTTACGCTTTCACGCAAAAACTACTGAACCGATCATCATGAAACTTTGTACATATATTCTTGGAGGTATTAGAAGTAACATAGGATACTTTTTATTAAAACAAAAAAAAAATGGCTTCACTGCGGGTGAAGCCGCTGGTAAAAGCTAGTAGAAAATAAAAACGAAATATGAAACGCACTCTCTAGACTTATACCAACCTAACAGAACCACGACGTAACACATGTTGACAACATAATATGATGTCATTATTGTGTGGGTGACCAGCGAAAACTTTCGATATTGGCTACAGCAGAGATTCTGGGATTTCGTTTTACTATCAGGAAATAAAAAAAATAAAGAAAATTTAAACTCAGATTGTTTTAATATGTATTTATTTATCGACTTAAACAATTACCCATGCTATTTATTGAGTAAGTTTGGGAAAACAAACAGTTACACAAAAATGTCAATAAATAATTATAACTTAAGCAAACGACACGTTTTCCTAGTGACTGATACACAATTAACTCTCTATCTCAAAAACTAATGAACCTATTTTAATGAAACTTGCACTTTTCCCTAAGTTCCAGTAGAACAATCCGTTTCCAGTATGATTTCGTTTTGTGAGGTGTCGTGTGATGTTGCAAAATGACCTCTTAAGCGACATCTACTGGAATATCAGGGAGCAATTCTAGTGCTCCATCCAGAGTTTCACAGTAACTGTAAAGATGGCGTGGTCTCTAGATTGGGTTATGCGTAATTATATTTTGAAGTTAATTAACCATACAAAATTAATTAAAGAATATTTAAAACCCACAATTTTATAGTTAAACAATCTATAAATCTTATATATAAATATATATATAAAAGAGAAAGTATATATGTATGTTCCTTATAGACTGAAACTGCTGGACTGATTTCAAACATTCTTGCACCTTTTTTATCCCTGTATTCTTTTTTAACCTATTTCACATAAAAAGGAGGCGGTTATCAATTCGACTGCTTCTTTTTTATGTTTGTTACCTCAGAACTTTTTATTGTGTGAACTGATTTTGATGATTATTTTTTAATTTGAACCCTGGTGCTTGTCATGTGGTCCCATTTAATTTTCATCAAGATTTGATGAAGAACTTCGGAGATATACATCAGAACTCTTCAATAAATGACGGCAAATCACTCGGGGTAGCTGCAATCGCACGTCTGTTTATTATTTATACCATTTCATAACATAAAATCACACTGGTACGCTCTAAAGGGGTACGTAGGTGTGAAAAGTTCACCCTGGTATACTCTCGTTCCACAGGTTTGTTTAAGTTTCATGTTATTGGGTTAATCTATTCTGGCTTCACTTTGGGCATTATAACAACTAACAACAACAAATAACTTCAATTTCGGAAGTTGGTGTCAAAAAATGAAGAAACGAAAACAGGAACACCGACTTCCGAAATTGAGTTCAATGATTTCGCCGTCAATTGTGAATTAATTTTGAAATTGAAGGATATGGGAACTGCTGGAACGATCGGGAGCACAATAAAACATGGACTTCACTGATAGACGTATATTCGGAGACTGCGCGTGGCTCGTACGTACTACGTCAACTTAATTCTAAATACCCACTATTACAAATATATTACACCTCCACCACAATACAACAGTACCCTATATAATAACACGATAAATAAAAACCAACTTAATATAAACTTAACATAATTCTTAACTAGTTACACAATTTTAAATCTATCTACTGGCTTACGTGTCCGCTTAGAGTAACGATTCTCTGGCAGCGGAGATTGTGGTATTAAATTGACCAGAGCATCTTCAGGAGTTTTATTGTCCGGGTTTGGACTTGCCCCCTTATCCCTGGTAGTCGCTTCTGGTGAGGCTACCTTTACTACCCGTTCTAAAACCTCGCTCAGTGGCTCGACCACACTCTCTCCCCCATGATCTGTACTGTCCTCAGTCTCTGGACAGGTAACATCAGAAAGGCGTGACCTGCGGCGCATTTGATCTACATGTCTTTTTAGTGATTGACCATTATCCTTTGCCACTGAGTATCTACGGGCACTGTCTACCCGTTCTACGGTACCTTTCACCCACCTATCACTAACACCATACTCACGAGCCCAAACTGAGTCACCCTCCCTGAAACTGCGGTCTGTTCCTCCCGCGAATTCCCTTTGCCGTCTCTGGGCTTGATGTACTCTGTCTTTGGTGACTTGGTCGGTACGCAATAAATCAAGTCTGGAGCGTAATGGACGTCTCTGCAACAGCATAGCCGGGGTTTCCCCTGTAGTGCTGTGCACTGTGTTCCGGTACGCTAACAGAAATGTTTGTAGTGCGGTGTCGACATCAACACAATCCCTATGCGCTTTCTTAATAGCCCGCTTGCAAAGCTTGACTGCATTCTCTGCAGCCCCGTTTGATGATGGGTGGTAGGCTGGTGAAAAAAACTGTTTAATGCCGTTGTTTTTTAAGAAGGTTTTAAACTCTATACTAGTGAATGGTGGGCCCTGGTCAGATACTAATTCCTCCGGCAACCCAAACCTTGCAAATGTAGCTCTTAATACCTTTATAACATTTGACGCATTAGTTCGTGTCATCTCAAACACTTCTAACCATTTTGAAGTAGAATCAACCATGACTAAGAAGGTAAGACCCTTATATGGCCCTAGAAAATCGATGTGAACCCTTGTCCAAGGGCGCGCGTGATACTGCCATGGCTGTATCGGGGCCCGCGGTGGCGCATCCGCCTCCGCCGCACATGTCTCACATTGTTTACATAATGCTTCCACGGCAGCGTCAATATTAGGCCACCATACATAACTACGTGCCAAGCTTTTTGTTTTTACGATACCCATGTGACTGCTATGAAGTTGTTTTAAAACATTACTCTGTAACGAATTTGGTATAACCATACGGTAACCCCACATAATACAACCACCTTCCGTATATAACTCATTACGCCTCATAAAGTATGGTTTGATACTTTCTGCATCTTCACTGGTTGTTGGCCACCCGGATTGTATGTAAACAAAAACCCTACTTAAAACTTTATCTACAGCCGTTGCTTTCCTAACGTCTTGGCTCGTAATTGGTAAATAATTTTCAACGAAATTAACATAGGTTTTTTCTTTTTCTAATGCTACATTTTCTTTACAACCTTTGTACGGCAGTCGTGATAATGCGTCGGCACAATTCCTACTCGAAGAAACATATTCGATGTCGTAGGTATATCCAGCCAATAACACCGCCCAACGCTGTAACCTAGACGCGGCCATTACTGGAATACCGACTTTATCACCAAAAATATAAGTGAGGGGTTTGTGATCGGTTCTTAATATAAATTTACGACCATAAAGATATTGATGAAATTTACGTACGCCGAACACAATAGCAAGTGCCTCGCGGTCTATTTGCGAGTAGGCCCGCTCGGCTTGCGTGAGCGAGCGCGATGCATACGCCACGGGACGCTCGCCCCTTGCAGTTGTGTGCGATATCACAGCCCCTACGCCTACACTGCTCGCGTCTGTTGTTAATATTATAGGTAACTCCGGTGTATAGTGCATTAGCACTTCACTGCATGTTAATAAATGCTTCACCTTACTGAACGCATCTTCACATTCTCTATTCCAGCTATACGGGGTTCCAGCTTTAAGCAACTTATACATAGGCGCTAGAATTGTACTAACATTTCTAATAAATTTGCCATAGTACATCACCATACCAATAAAAGCTCTTAGTTCCGAGATATTCGTGGGAGCTGGAGTTTTAACTATAGCTTCTACTTTGTCTGCGCACGTGTGAACCCCTTCTTTACTAATCGAGTGACCTAGATAGTTTACTGATTCAGCAAAAAATACACATTTGTCTTTTTTTACTTTAAGCCCGTATTTGTGCAAGCGATCAAATACTTTGCACAAGTTACGCATGTGTGCTGCGTTTGTGGGTCCCGTTATTATAATATCATCTAAAAAGACTCCCACATGTGGCAAATCTGCAAACAACTGCTCCAAATGCCTTTGAAAAATGCCCGGACTTGATGCTAACCCGTATACTAGCCTATTATACATAAATAATCCTTTATGAGTGTTAATTACTGTGTACTTTTTTGTTTCATCCAGCTCAAATTGAGCGTATGCCTGCGAAAGGTCAATTTTACTGAAATGCTGGCCACCCTTTAAACGAAGTAGTACTTCCTCTACTTTTGGCAACGGATAACGGTCAACTTCTATAACTTTGTTCAAGGTTAATTTGTAATCTGCGCAAATTCTAATGTTACCGTCCTTCTTGACGACCGGCACGATGGGTGTTGCCCAGTCAGAACGCTCCACAGGAGAGAGAATGCCGTCGCGCTGTAGCTGGTCCAGCGCGCGCTCCACCGGCTCGCGAAGCGCGTACGCCAACGGCCGCGCGCGCATGAACACGGGCCGCGCCCCCTCGCGCACGCACACGCTCACCGTGCCGCCGGTGAACCGCCCCAGCCCGTCCGCGAATACTTCACAGTATTTGGTACTGAAAGCAGCCACATCAAATACATTGTTTTTGTACATCACTACATCATTACTATTACAATCATAGGTTACTGTAGGTAATTGTATTCTTAGTTCTGCCATCCACTGACGGCCTAATAGAAGTGTTTTGCCATTCTCCACAACATATAAATCTAATTGCTTATGCCCATTTTTATATTTCACTACTGGTTGTATAACTCCCAGAGGTTTAACTAACTCGCCGGTATAATACTTTAGTATTAAATTACTAGGCTTAAGTTTTACATCGTTAAACAACCTTCTATAACATTCCCTGCTAATGCATGACACCGCACTGCCGGTGTCACATTCCATTTTAATGTCAATACCATTTACATTCAGTTCGACGTAAATAGGACTACACTGCGTCGCTGATAATTTACAAACATCTACAACTATTACCTCATCGCTCTCCGCGCCGTCACTTTCTTTGGAATATTTTATTTGAAGCGTGTCTATATCCACGTTGTAGTGCTCCGATAAATTCGGACACATACGTCGCAAATGTCCAACTTGGTTACAAACTCGGCAAACATAACGACCGAACTTGCACTTGCTTGCATCGTGACGCGCGCCGCACACTCGACACTGCTGTTGCTGCGCACGCTCACCCAGCTTCATGGGTGCGGCCGCTGCCAATGCGCGCGCGCCGCGCCCCCATCCGCTAGACGTCGTAGTATTGAACGGTGTTGTCGCTCCGCGGACGTCACGAGTGGCCACCGCCGCCGTGCCCTTCCGCCGCGAGCCTGCTGACATCGCCTGACACGTCACCGACGTCGTGGATGCACCTTCGCTTCTTAACCCGCTCTGGCCTTCAACGGCCGCTGCGTCTTTTTCTGCTGCCTCCATGCTAACTGCTATCTTATACGCCTTCCCGAAGTCCAGATTACTTTCGGCGAACAATCGTTGTCGTATACTTTCGTTTGTTATGCCACAAACTAGCTGATCTCTCAAGCTCTCTTCCAGCCAGGACCCGAATCCACATGTTTTGGACATTTTCTTTAAGATAGCCGCGTATTCCGATATAGTTTCACCTTCTTTTTGTTTCCTATGTCGAAATTTGTATCTTTCTGCCAACTCACTTGGCTTTGGTTGCAGGTGTTTTTCCATGACGTCAACGATTTGTGCTAACGTTTTACTTTTTGGTTTAACCGGCGTACACAAATTAACCAAAAGTTCATAACACTCCGCCCCCATCACTGTTATTAATGTTGGCACTTGTAATTCGTCAGGGATCTTGTTGACTAAAAAATATTGTTCCAAACGTTCCACGTACAACCGCCAATCGTCACTGTGGACTTTGAACTCTGCAATTTTACCGATCGACATTTCTAGTTAGTTTGATGCTGCTGTTCTTATTTACTTATTTAGTATTGCACGAATCACGCGTAGAATCGTCTGTTCTCGTCGCCACTGAAGGATATGGGAACTGCTGGAACGATCGGGAGCACAATAAAACATGGACTTCACTGATAGACGTATATTCGGAGACTGCGCGTGGCTCGTACGTACTACGTCAACTTAATTCTAAATACCCACTATTACAAATATATTACAGAAATGATTACTTTTTACACTCTCGTGATGATCTCATTGATACTAAGTCAGGATCTGATAAGGAGATCCCATTTAAATCGAGGGAACTCCTAAAATTTTATAATATTTACATAAAAATAGTGATTTTGCATTTTCATCAACATGAGTAATTCCATTCAGAAAGTATAATTTTGCGAAGTGGAACTGATGAATAAGACCACAAATGGCCACTGGAACTTCTCAATGATTAGTAAACTATGTTATGAAATCTCGAATAGTGAAACGACTGAGATGTAGGCAATTTAAAACAATGGTACTAATGGAAATAGTACCATCAAACTGATCTGATGATGAAGCTGGAAGATAGGCACCGAACTCCGTAATAAAACAATGTATCCTAGTCGTGTTTAGGCTCATTGGATTTGTTTTGAGAAGCACTCTTACTATAAATGACTTTCGTGGTACTTCCCTACCAAAACTAAAAAGAGAAAACATTAATCGTTTCGGAAGTCGGTTTGTCGAAAGACAACAGGTACCAAAGACATCGACTTTCAAAACGATTTTTTTTCTCTTTGTAAATTATTGGAAGTATGGGTTTTTTAGTTAGTTTTTGAATGTCTTAATGCTTAATGCATGGCCAACACGATTAGTTGCCTAGTTATCACTTTCGTTAGCTAAAATAGAATATATAAAATTTATTCCGATCTGATTATGGCTGAAGATTTAGGAGATTTTGCTGAGACACAAAGTGAAGATCAACCTCTTAACGTGTAAGTTTTTTTATGCTTTTGCACTATTACCAGTGTACCAAGGTATATAATGGAAGACTTTCCAAGACTGGAAGGATAAGGTACACTCCTCAGAAATAAGGTTCATAAAATTGCGTGTTTAATCCCTTCTTAAGATAAATCGAGATCTTAAACTAAGCTTCTTATCAAACTGTTTTAATAATGCCTCCAAATAAGATAATTTAAGTGTCCTTATCAACTTCTTATTCATTAGGATGTTGGATGTTGTTAAGCATACCTCCGCTGGCTCAGCAATGGTTCATTTTTGACCCCAGATTGGCATAAATCTGGGGTCAAAAATGAACCATTGCTGAGCCAGCGGAGGTATGCTTTTCGCGCCCCAAAGTGAACCCGCCCCGAACTAAACGGTTAAGACCTGAGGTCTAGCAGGGCATTAATATTGTACTGAATTTAATTATGTCCCGCTGGTCATTAATGTGATTTGAATTTGGAAAATAAAGTAGAAATCACATACGAACATATGATATATTCCCTTTTAAAAAGATTTATTCGCCTTCTATGTTTTCGGCTATAAATCTTTGCAAGAAATTTCATTCGGAACCACTTATAAATCGTCGTCGACTAGCAGATTGCACCTTTCTTTTAAAAATTATTTCTAACGAGATTGATTTGCCTGATCTCGTACATAAACTGCGCTTCAATGTCCCCAGGAGATCGGTTAGATTTAATACGCCTATCTCCATTCCTTCTTCTTATTCTAACTACAGGCAAAATTCATACATGGTGCTAGCGAGTAAAGATTTTAATATTCTTTGTAAAGAGTTCTCATTTGACCCATTTACCAATAAAACCTATTCGGTACGCACTCGGCTGAATGCTGACTTTTTTAAAAGTGTTTAGTTCTTGTTTTTCTTTATTTAATCATATAAATCGTGCTTGTTAGTGATCCTAAGTTTTCTACTACCTTTTCTGTTTCTATCCGTGAGAACCTGTAATTGGCTCTATCTCTCATATACAATTGTTATCCATCTGTTATAGCTGTTGGTTCTCCTAGTATTAAATAAATAAATAAATATTATATATTCCCTTTTATGGCACTAAGGAAATTAAATCTGGAATATCCTAGCATCCATACTGATTTATTTTGATATGCCGTGCTTCTCTACCTTTAAAGTTTGCATTTTGATTCACCTCTGATTGCCTATATTTTCCATTCACATTCTACCTACCATTTTCATTTATACTTAGGCCTGAAGATCCGAAATTACCATGGTGGAGAAGAGTTCTATTGATTGTAACCAACTGCTGGCGTGGCCTGGTCTGCCTGATCGCTCCTCTAATATTAATTTGCGTGCTCTCACCTTTCCCTCCAAAGGTTAGATTTTATCATACATTCTTAAGATGATAATAATAATCCCCTCAACCGCGTCGGTCGTGGCTACCATTCACAAAGGAAACTACCCAGAAGATACTTAGTATACAAGCTTTAATCCCTCATCTCTCTGCTGTAACTGTGTCAAAGTTAATATTGCAACTAAAGCGCACGCACATTGGGCGCACAGTTGGCGAAGTGGTTGAGCGATTGACTGCTGCGCTGCGTGACGTGGGTTCGATTCCCGCACGGAACAAATATTTGTATAACCTACAATTAGTTGTTCCGGTTCTGGGTGTTGTGTATGTGAGTTTATATATGTGTAAACGCGCCTAGTGTGGGGCACAGTTTTTTTTTTTAAATAATAAAAAATAACATTACAATAAATATCCCCGTTAGTAATTGAGGCTGAAAATTTCAGTATAATATTTGTTTTTCAGAAATATCAGTGGTGTGCCTACACTCTTCTTCTAATGGCTGTATACTGGGTTACGGAATGTATTCCTTTGCCAATCACCTCTTTTCTGCCTATAGTCATTTTCCCCCTTGTTGATGTCATGGACACAAGTACTACGTGCAGTTGTTATATGAATGTGAGTAAATTGAAGAATAATTTATAATAAACTAGCTATGCCCACGGCTTCGCTCACATAAACGAAACAGGATTTTGTTAATGTTCTCTAAAAATTTGTCAATTAAAAAAAATTACACTCGAAGTAAAAAAAAAGTACAAAGAAGTAAATACGTTCGAAATTAAAAAATAACTACTTATTATGTGGGTACCAAGTAAAGGTTGCAAATCTTTCAAGTCCACGGATAAGTAACTATATTTATAAACGAAGAACTCTCATCATTTTGTAAAAGAACAATAATCCCCTCAACGCCTTGATTAGGCGTTGGTATCAGGCTGTTATTTGTGGCTATTTGCAGTTCTGGAACGTGAGAATTCGAAACACTGATCATGAAACACACGAAGGCGTACCGACAACCGTGTTTCCCTGTAAGAAATAACTGATTTGCGGAGGTCAAATAGACAGTCGCTCCATGTCAAATACTGATGTTCAGCTACATCAGTATATCATCTTTCCATCTGTTATAGCTGCTGGTTTTCCTAGTATTAAATAAATATGACGCCCTCTTTACCTCGCCAGTTTAAAAACTCACCGCGCCGCGCACGCGCGTTCTTTTGAGCGTCGAATTTGGTTTTCTTACTACTTGAAAATCATCTCCTTTTTTGGAGCTCGTTATTACCCGCAACAGCCTAGATATCAACAGTGCATGTTTGACTGGATATTTGGAACGCTGGTAGCCATCAAGAAGACGAGAACAACAGGAATCTTCAAGCATCTGATCCTGAAGCAGCATCGGTAAACGATTTGAAATTTTCTCGTTGGTTTTTCTCGTCGAATGGTCCCCAGAAGCCTTTCTCATGCGCTACATATAGACGAAGTTGGACTTGCACGCCTCCACGAGTCGAGTCGTAATAAGTTCTCATCCCGCCCCTAGGAGCATGGCTATTTACACGCCTGCAAACAAATCTAGAATCTGGACCTCGATGTTAAATCTGCGACCTGGGAATCCTCGGTTACTGATCCCAGAGGATTGGGCTATTACGACGAGTCTAGCCGACTTAAATCGAGACTCGGCCAAAACGTGTGCGTGCGACGTCCATGGAGAATGGAGACACTATCGGACCACCGATACTTATGTTTTTACTTGTCTACCCAGACCGCTAGTGTGTGTAGCCAATCAGTCCCGCAAAGAGAAGGTCTACGCTTGCTGCTTAAGTTCATTGACAGGGAAACTCTCGAGGAGGTCGCTACCATACGGGCCTGGATCCGAGAGTCGGCGACAGATAGACCCATCGACGTCAAAGAGTAGTGGTTCATCAGCGCGGCGATGATGCAAATCTGCGATGCATCTATTCCTTACGTCCACGCACAGTTAATAAGGTGCCCTTTATAGGTACTGGTAGTCTGCAGAGAATGAGCAGCTGCGCGTCACAAGCGTAGCTGCAGACGCTCGTACACACGATACCTGAGAAGACGTCGATGTGATCTTGAACAGGAACCCACGCTGTTTAAGATATACTGCGCGGTGAATAAGGTTCTGTAGTTGGTCATCAGTGATTCAAAGACGCGATCCAGGGAAGGGCTGCTGGTGACCATAGACGGGAATCCTGCCGTGAGTATTTGCGGCAGCGCTGGCAAAGTTCGCCGTACTTCGAATATGAGAAGGCGCAAGGGTATCGACACAGGTTGCGTACCACACCAGAAGTCTACCCACCCTTCACGTCACCAATGTCGTGCCATCTAGTTTTTTCTTAAATATCATATCATATAATACTTTTTTCCAAATATTTTGTTTTATTTCCACTAAAATAAATTTGTAAACTGAAACGTAATATACTTATAATATCTTGTACTTAATTGTACATACGTCGGACAAGTTAGGAAAGAGACGAAATAAAGCTGGAGACGAGTTGGGAAACTGACTACATGTACAACAACTCGTCACACTAGCTATTTCGTCGCTATCCTTAATAGATCACTTTCACTAATACGTCAAGTGAAAGTGATCTATTAAGGATAGCGACGAAATAGCTAGTGTGACGAGTTGTCATCATAACCATTTTAACGGCATGCAAAATCAATTTTCAGTTAAATGTAATTCCTACATAAGCTATGTTACTAAAATAAAAGCCTCAAAGTTTGATCGTCAAAGTTAGGCAAAGGTTGCCAAGGTCAATCCGTGGATAAGTGACCATCTATTAAACACCGAGGTAACTCTGTGACTTGGAAAGCAAATTAAGTCTTTGATCTCGGCTGTCATTTTTAGATCATTGTCAGTTAAAACGGATACTCAGAAGCCCGAAAATTATTCCAACCAATAAAAGGAGAATTGTGTTACCCAATAACTGGGTTGCGGAGTAAAAACATAGTTAACAACGAGTAAAGCCTTTTTTTTTGAAGTGGGTGTGCCAGAGTTTTATTGACTAAAACCCTCCCGTGTTCCATCAGTTGTCAGTGCCGGGGCCGCGGTCTCAAATTTATCCTCATCGCTCTTTCAAATTTATCCGCGACCAACTAGTAATGCCTAAGCTGAATGATTGAATACTACTATTACGAATAGTCTCGTTTTAATAACGTCTGTTAAGCTATTTTTTAACTACAATTACTATATTTGTGTTCTAAAAGATTAATTAATACATTTTTCATATTTCAGGATACCGTTATAATGTTCTACGGAAGCATGGTCCTTGCATTTGCCGTAGAGCAGTCAGGATTACATCGAAGGGTGGCTTTATGTGCTATCCGGATGATTGGTTACTCTCACTACAGGTTTTATCTCTTTTTACCGATTTTAAGTTAGGAGTCCACTAAAATTATTATTTATTTGAAAGAACTTCCTTAAAGTTAGGGCTTGCGGCAGGGTTTTTCAGCACTGACAAAATGTAACGTCACCTAAGATTTTTTATTTCCCTCAGTGCATATTTATCTCACCTGATGGTAAGCGATGATGTGGTCGAAGTGGAGCACGCTTGCCTAGAAGTAACCTATTCACTCTTGACTCAACGACTCCTAGTTAAAATACCTACATATTAATACCTACAGATTGCTGTTTGCCATGTCAGCCACAACTATGTTCATCTCGATGTGGATAACCAACACCGCAGCAACAACGATGATGGTCCCTATAATTTTTGCCCTCTTACAGATTTTTGAAAACGTGAGTACTGAACTTGGCTGAACAGAATGTAAAGATTGTCGGAATACCATTTTTTGTCTATTCACATTGTTATCGCATTCCAATCAAATGTCTCTCACTTGGCACGATAATTAGAAAAATTGCCTTTATGAATTTTAAATTATTCTTTTGTTCGAGTATAGCCTATTTTAGTCGTTTTTTTCGCCCTCGTTAACTTCTTTGTACACCCTTATAGCCCCCGTACCCTGAAGTGTTAAAACTATCATATTTCGACTGTAAAAAGTGACAGATGTATACAGGTCATATACATCTGTCACTTACGCACACTCAAAATAACCTTTCTCTCAGAGCTTATGGTCACCCCCCTGAAGTACGCATTTCGACAGAATTCCTCCCAGCCATAAATTTTTCATTTGACAGCGCAGAAACTTATCATTAGTGATGTCTTAATGCGTTATCGATTCGATTTCTTACAACAATCGACTTAATTTTCGTTTTTTTTTTTTTTTTTATAAACGTGCACAAGCGTTTAAATGACTGTTTTATGTAATAAATGAACTATTACATTTTATATTACTTTTATCTATCTAGATGTATATTCTATATACAATATTACTTTTTTTTTAATATAACCATACTTACATAATTATCTTACTGATAATTAGATTATTATGTGATAGTAACATGAAAATATTTAATTTGTATTGCTTTATTTACCGATACATAATTGGATTCATTTGTAAATTTTAATTCAACGGAATATCGGGGCTAAAGAGCACGTCGCTTCACTAATGTAAGTTTTGCATGAAGTTTTGCATTTTATTGTCTATGGTTGCCTGTTAATAATCATGGAATTTTATAGGCGTGCTTATGACCAATAAAAAATTAATGGCTGGACGGAACATAGGTATGAAGGTACTTACCGAAATATAAGTGATTCAAATTTTTATATATTTGCAGCAAAACCTGCTAGTCATATACGAAAAAGATAGTAACGGTGAAATGATTGCTTCTGATATAACCACTTGTTATTTTTGCGCTGCGTCCTTTTCAGCAACTGTTGGTGAGTTCGTTTTGTCTTCAATTCTGTGCGTATTTCATCAATGAATTCTTATTCGGTCCATTTGTAATGACATCCATAAAAATTAATCTTGTGATTTTAGGTGGGATCGGTACTTTAGTGGGGACTGCTACTAATTTAGTCTTCAAAGGACTCTTCCAAAGGTGACCATTGGATTTCGTAGCATCATCAACCCCCCTTCTTTTACCTGCCTCGTTTTCTTATACCATTCTCACCTATCAATCGTCATGATTACATTTATAGTTTCATCCATCCGCATTTATTTTCTCAACCATTCTTCACAACAGTCTGTTCTTAGAAATGAATGCTCCTCATTCATTTCTAAGAACAGAATAGAATAATTTATACTCTTCGTAGAGTAATACATTTTTTGGTCCGTAATTTATAACTGTATTTTAACTTACTGTTAGGTACTTATTTAATATAAATACATTTATTCTATTCTTTCAGAATATATCCGTTTGCACCGGAATATTTGTCATTTCCGAAATTCTCTGCATTTACAATTCCTTTTATGATATTGCTTGAAGCAGGAATATATCTTTACATGATAGTTGTATATTTAGGATTTTTAAGGTGTGTAAAGTATATTATTTCTGCTCTATCTCAGAAGGCATGGCTGTCTGGTGGCAAAATGTTTCACCACTGGCCCGGTTGGTCAAATTCCAATTTGACAATCACCCCTCGTACTAGTTGTAGTGAATAATGTATCTTAATGTGTTTATAGTTAAACTAGAGATACATTTTAGGAGTAAAGATGAAGAAATGTAAGAAACCAATGAGACTTGGTGGTTAAAGCTATGGTTTTTTGAATTGTAATCTTAACTGAGTCTTTCAGGCCACTTTGTTTGAGGATATGGTGAATAATTTTAGGCCTAGGAGTCCTGCTGCCCAAAGTGCAAAGATATCTGAAGAAGGAGTTTTAGCTGCTAAGAATGCTGTTGAAGAAAGATGGGAAAAATTAGGAAAGATCACTTTTTGGGAAATTGTAAGATTTCATGCTTATCCTGTTTTATGTAACCATATTAAGATCACCAAGCACATGATCCTACTACCTGTAGTACTTATCAATTATTTTAAAATTCGTTTAAAAAAATACTTTATACTACAGTTGAACTTAGTAGATAAAAGATCATTTATTTCAAATAGACACTCCAAATACACAATAATTATTTACAAATTAATAATACTTAAAGTTACGTTTATAAAAGGTCCTGTGTAAATAAGTCACTTACATAATCAATAACAGACATCAATAACAGTTATATAAATTATAATAAGAATTTAAAAAAAAGCGAATAAAAAGCTTATATTTATGTGATGTACCTTATGCCCCTGCATTTTTTTAAGAAAAGGTATTTTTTACAACTTGAACTTATTTTGGAATAACTCCCAGAACAAACTTTCTCCCTTGGCATTAAAAATAACACATTTTTATTTAAACTGGCCTACGAAGTTACAAAGTCTTTGGACCTGCCATGTTATCTCTCCACCCACCACTCTCAGTGGACTTGATAGAATATAGATAGATAATTACCAGCCTTATTTATAAAAATAACATCAATCACATGATTAGTTTAAACAATGATTGACAACCTCTAGCCTTATTCCGTGAGTGAATTCGACAAGGCAAAGGGTTTGACCCTTTGAAAGAGAATGACAAATTCTCTTTAAATAATAAGGTATAGCCAATAATTAATGGAAGCTTTCGTTAGATATACCCTTTTAGAAAGAGTTATTTTTTTTTCTCTTCTTGAACGCAATTAAGCTGCCGGAAGAGTTAGTTTATATTATAAGTTTGCGTTCCATTGGTATTATTGCTGCAAGGCGTTCCAGTGCGACGATAAATGAGTAAAAAATATGTTATTTTTTTTTTTTAATAAATCAATTGTTTGAGTGACGAAACAACATCCAACATACATAAACTCACACCTTTTTCCCATGGGAGTAGGCAGAAACTACAGAGGGCCATCTGCATCGATCCTTACAAACTTTTTTACAGCAATAAACCAAATAATTTACAGCCAATCAATTCACTTGAATTCCGTTTAATTTAGACACGTCGATATTTATTTCCGGAAAACAGGTGTTATTTACTTAATATAGTTTCATTACAGTAGAAATATTTATTGTTTTACAGATGGTTATAATATTGTTTAGTGGCGCTATGATGCTGTTCTTCTGTCGATCTCCACAAATATTTTACGGATGGGGTGAATATATTTCCGATTACTACAATTTGGGAGACTACAAATAGTAAGTTACACATTACATATACCTTATGTCTAAAAATTAACAGTCGATGCAGCATAACATAATAAGATTAAGTATAATTGTCAGCACGTAACTTGGCAAGAGTTGTTAGGTGCTCACAAGTCGATTTTTATGTCTCTTTGGTTACCAATTGCGTCGCGTCTACGTTTCGTTCGCTCTATATGGTGGTTGGTCAGCAACTTACCCCCACTACGCCAAAACCTTGCCGAGTTACGTGCCAACAACTATAATTAAAAACTTGCCAAATGAATAACCTCCTCCTTTTTAGAAGTCGGTATTTTGGGGTGTGTACCGAAATTGAAAAAAGAAAGATCTCCCTATTTTTATGTTCTTCATGAAATTTTAGGTTTAAAGATGGTGTTTGTTTGGAGTAAAATACATTTTTACTTGCAATTTCTAAACTAGCGAAGATCGTACTATTATAGAGAGTTTTACAAAACTTGCGTGTTTGTGAATTTGGTTTATCATTTTACGAAATCTAGTTCAGAAATAATCAATTCAATATTTATTCTTCAAAAGCTGTGCCCGCGATTTCGCTCCCTTCTTCGTTACCTGGTCTGCCTATTCTACCTAATTTTTTTTTAAAACTATCTCCATATTCGGGCGAACAAAATAAAAATCAAATTATTATACAAATCGATCATGCTGTTTTTGAATTTAAGCGAGACTAACGAACAACAATTGATTTTTATCTATACTTAATAATAGATATTATAAAGAGTAAAGTAAGTGTAAGTTTTTGGGGTAATCTCTGGATCTACTGAACCGATTTAGATAAAATTTGGTATGGAGATAAATTGAGACCCTGGGAAGGACAAAGGGTAGTTTATATTCCCTTGGGATGTTAAAACACAGCGTAACGTTAAACCACCACCGACGCACGGGGTTCTCACGAAGGAGCATTACCTATAGATAAATATATTGCAAGTTTTACAATTGAAACAGCTCGAACATTTTGCTGTTCAGATTTTCTGCTCCTATATATACAAAATCAAACAGTGAATTTTGTTTTTTCAGCGTACGAGACTCCGCAGCGGCTTTGCTCGTTTGCTTCTTAATGCTTCTTTTGCCATCTACTTTGGATATTTTCTTAAACTGCTCCGCAAACAGTTAAGCAAATACTCGTTTAATCAAATAGAATAGAATTATTTTTTAATTTATAAATTAGTACAGATGGCCCATAAACAGTACTAAAATTGTATTTTTGGAAGCCTCACACAAATAAATGTGAGTATTTTGGCACATCTAGGAATGTGCCAAAATACCCACATTTATTTTCAGACATTATAAGAAGGTTTTGTCATGTATCGTGCATACATACAAACTCACACACAAAAACAACCAGACCGAAATTCGACTGAAATTATGATAGTTTTGAAACTGAAAGAAGTACAAGGTAGTGCACAAAATATATATATATGTTTAGTCCTATGTCCAGCGGTAGACGTCTTTTGGCTGAAATGTGAAGATGATGACTGATGATGTTTCCGTGTTTGTTAAGCAATTGCACTTCAACGGCAAAACAAATTTAGATAAAATTTGGGTCAGATCAGTATCAGTTTTGGGCTTTCCAAAATCTATCTAGGTCGTCCAAACCCTGTCAGATAACGGCTTCCATGGAACGCGGTTTACATGGTTAGACGTCCTTACTTTGTTTAGGGTTCTTCTAAAGTATTTGTTAGTTAAATTATTCGCTTAAACATCTCAAAAAGTAAAATAATTCCGTTTTACTTCTTTCAGTTGACGAACTACCAGATAAGCGAGTTCCATCAGTATTAAATTGGGCATTAATGGATGAAATGATGCCTTACAGTTTTATGTTCCTCTTAGGTAACAGAAACTATTATACATGTTTTAGCAAGCAGAAGCCAGCCACTAATTACTTAACACTTCAGACTGCCTTCTTCTTCAAAATTCTTTACCCAACAACACGCAATCAGGCAATCTGCCTAGCGTTTTTTTCCCAACCATGTCGGGTTCGGCTTTAAGCGTAATTGGTATTTTACATGGAGTGACTGTCTATCTGACCGCCACCACTCACTGAAAGAAAAAAAAGAAAGAAGAGGGTTTATACAAAACCCGAAACACCACACACACCCACCCACACACACACAGGCAAACACAATATCCCTTGGCAAGACTAGTGTCAGATTTTCTAGCATCAGACTTCCCATAGCGACTAAAACTGGCTGATGATCACATAGAATATTAAAAAGTAACTTACATATAAGCTGCTTTAATTATACATTTATCTAATATTGGTCTCAGACCGATTGAGTATTATTATTTCAGGAGGAGGATTCGCGCTCTCAGAGGCAGCCAAGAAGGAAAATTCTGATCTAAATGGGCAAATTGGAGCTGTACTGAAAAACCTCAATATCTTTCCAAACTACTTCATTATCTTGTTAATAATTATATTCACAGTTTTTGTAACAAACTTTGCCTCAAATGTGGCAGTGTGCAACGTTATCACACCAATCGTGATGCGCCTAGTAAGTAAATTTTAGGTTGGAGTATACGTAACGGGGCACTGAGGAAAAAAGTATTTGTTTTTGCAAATCGTTTATTTTCTCATTTCTATCGTTTACTAATCTGTCAAGAAAGTACCGGGAAAAGATCAATAATACCCAAAACATTAGTTATTCATCCAAATTTATTTTATCACCTTCAAAATATGCTCCTTCAGAAACGATATACTTACGCCAACGAATAATCCAACCATCAAAACATTTTTTATTTATTTAAACTTCATGTACAATGGTGATACATAGGCGGACTTAATGCAGCAAGGCATTAAGTCCGCCTATGTATTGGCGCCGCGAATTCTCCTTTATGTTTTCTACCGAATAAAAACGGGCGTCACGAAGTGGTAATTTGAGTTTAGGAAAAAGAAAAAAGTGGGCTGGCGCCATATCTGGTGTAAGGTGGTTGCTCAATGGTATTTGTTGAGCTTTTGGTCAAAAATTCGTTCACAATGATGGCCTTGTGCGAAGGCGCATTATCGTGGTACAAATTCAAGAATTTTCTTTCCACAAATCTGGCCTATTTCGTCTAATTTGCTCTATAAGAGTCGCACAACGCTCAAATAATATTCTTTATCTACCGTTTGACCTTTCAGCAAGAATTCCGAGTGCACAACACCGCGATAGTCAAAGAAAACAGTCAACATGACTTAAACTTTTGGTCGACTTTGGCGTGTTTTTTTTTGGTTTCGATTCGGTTGGAAGGCGCTAATCCGAAGCTTGTTGACAAGTTTGCATGTTAAAACTATTAAACCCACGTCTCATCACCAGTAACAATACGTTTCATGAATGTTGGGTCGGAATTGACTCGTTCTAGCATGTCCTCAGCGACTCTTACGCGATTGAGTATTTGGAGAAAATTCAGGCGTTTTGGGATTAGCCGAGTGGCAACATGTTTCATACCCAAGTAATTATTTAATATGGTACGGACCGATTCGTGAGACCCAAAAAGTTCGGCGGCTATCTCTCTCAAACTTGAATGAGGATTTTCAGTCACTATTTCCTTCACTTTTGCGATATTAATGCCAGTTGCAGACGTTGATGACCTCTGGTAGGTCGAGGCAAATCTTCCATCACATCTCGACCGCTTTTGAACACTTTGTACCACTTATAAGCACGTGTTTTTTTGTATTGATTCACCGTAAGCCTTTTGTAACTCTTTCGTTCGATGTTTTTGTTCATTATGAAATTCACAATACGCACTAGATATGATATAACTAAAAAGAGCACTGTATTTAATCTAAATAACAGATGTTACTCAAACTCCGTGCCAAAATGGAAAACAGTTGTGCCAATCTAACAACAAAAAAAATAATTTAAATCCATTCCCGAAACTTTTTTGACTTAATGTATAACACCTAAATATAAGGCTAAAAGTGTCTTGATGTTTTTTGTCTTGACCAACTGTTTGTCGTAAAAATTATATTAAAGATATCCTTTGCGTTCGTTTGGGACTTTTGTAATTTTTGTTTTGTCTTTCGAACAAACCGAATCGGGGTACCCCGACTTTATGTAGTCTTTTGAGTGCTACCCGTAGATTGTGTATAAAAACCGGAGATGCAACGGGTGGAGCAACCCTCGCCCACTGCAAAAAAACATAGGCAATTGTGCGAACCGTAGTGGTTAAGGCTGGTCGCCGCCGGTGACCAGCAAGCCAAAGCTGCGGAGGTAAGAATGGGTGCCTATCCTTTGTTACGTGAGGGTGAAGGGGTTGCACTTCCCGCAGCGCTGGAGACGATGCAAAAGCAATGACTTCCAAGGTCACTCGACCTTGACCTCCAAGGTGTAATTGCTTCCAGTATCACTTGACTTTGACCTCAAAGTCGCTTGTCTTTCACCTTAATGTCACTTGACCTTGACCACAAATAAACCATGAATATTGACCTGCTACTGCTCCTGAGAATCGCGGATCTTGACTTTTGGCATTTTGAACTTGACATCAATGTCAATGACCCTGAGTTCAAGGTCAGTGACCTTAGGAGAACCGAGGATCTCGAATCTTGATCTCAAGATCAACACTTAGGTCAAGGTCAATGACCTTAAGGTGTCCCATGGTATCCCCCACCCTACTACTCCTACATCACACCGGGTCCGGAAGAATTGATTAGGCGCTGGTTTTTGGTGTTTTTTTTTTCATAGTGTTCCGTATATTCCTTCTATGTGTTTCTGTGTACAATAGAATACAATGCCTCTGTATAAAATAGAATAAAGCAAAATAGACAAGAGTCGAGTTAAGTAGAGTGTGTATCTGAAGTAGTAAATTTTTAATGGTGATCTACACTCAGCGTCAAAAAAATCGCATCGCCCCGAAGACAGTATGCAGGTCTGTCCTGCCAAAAACGCATGCATTAAACCCAGTTAATAATAGTATCTGCTGAAAGTGTATTTAGTGACCTTTAGATTAATAACCATTATATTTATTAAATTACACATTTCTTCACAGCATGAAAAAACTGTTAAATAACAGTTGCTAAAATACGTATAACAGGTGCCACTTAATTGGAACAACATAGAAGGATAAAAAACGGCTGATCAAGGTCAAACAAGTATCCTTCGCTATCCAGACTTTGAAGTGGACACAATTGAACAAGTCCAGCAAGAAAAACAACCGTAAACTTAGTTTTCTTGCGTTCAGTTAACCCGTTTTATTTCATGCCTTGGTTAATGAAACCAAAAACCCTTAACTTTTTCTGAGGGCTGGGGGATGACCATAATAATTATTTATAATAGCTTATGGTCACCCCCCTGATTAAACTGTCTTTCAAATAGTGTACTATAGTCACTTTTACCCTTGATTTAAATGGTTTAAATTATTTTTAAGGAGATTATGAACAAAAGGTGCGATTTCTATGACGCTGAGTGTATATCTGAAAGATTACCGATACACAATAATTCTTTTTGCACTGGTAATGATAGCGTTTTGATGCTGTGGTTTTGATAGTTAGCCCATAGACACCTAGGCCGAGATGCCAAGACAAAATAAGCGAAATTTTATATTGTTTTTTTACAGGCTAGAGAAATTTACATACACCCGCTTTGGTATAATATTGCTTCTGGTATATCGGCTTCATTTTGTTTCTGCTTGCCTGTAGGCACTCCAGGAAATTTAGTTATTCAGAGCGCTGCTCATATACCTACAATGAAAATGGTGAGTACCTATAATATGCTTTTACATTTCTTTTTATTTTTAATAATATTTTGTAGTAATATATAATTGTATTGTCACGAGAAATTAAAGTGTGTGCGAAAAGGTTCTATCGAACATCGGGAAGTGGTTCGAATTTAAATAGCAAGTTTGGATTACAGACACCAGGACAGGTAAAACTAAAAAGCTTGTAAAAAATCTCATAAGTCCATATCTTTTGAAATGCAGGTCGTAACATGTTTCAAAAAAAAACTTGTTGACCCCGCTAACAGCCTAGCTACGATGGTCCCGTTACTAGTGAAATCCTTTGTCTTTTTCTTTGTTCTTTAACAGGGCGCGGCCCACTGGCCAGCTGTCAATCCAATTGTACCACTGTCCAATTGCACTGTACAGCCAATAAGCTACATGGAAATAAAACCGGCCAAATGCGAGCCAGCCTCGCGCACGAAGGGTTCCGTACCATTATTGCAAAAAACGGCAAAAAAATGACGTTTGTTCTATATTTAAACGGTGGACGGACGGAGGGACCGACCGCGGAGTCTAAGTAATAGGGTCCCGTTTTTACCCTTTGGGTATGGAACTCTAAAAATAATAACCAGCCAAGTACGAGTCGGACCCGCGTGCTGAGTGTTTCGTAGGATTTAGGATTTTCGTTTAGATTTCACTTTTAATTATTAGTGAGGTCGTTTACTTTTAAAACAAGAAAGTGTATTTTTTTATTATTTTAGTAAAAAATGAACCTCTGTTGTGTTTATAATAATAAAAGATTGGTAGATAAGAATTAGAAATCGTCGATTGCGACCTTGTTTATGCACGAGTATTGTTTTTCTATGTACAGAAAATTCGCATTTGCTTTAAATACATTGGCATTTAAGGCATTGAATCTATATATATAAAAGCGAAAGGTCACTCACTCACTCATCACGTAATATCGAAAACCACTTGTTGTATAAAGATGAAATTTGGCAGGGAGATTTCTCAAGTGACGTAAGTGAGCACTAAGAAAGGATTTTTGGAAATTCCAATCGTAAAGGGGTAAGAAGGGGGTTGAAAGCTTGTATGAAATTTCTATAGTTTGTAAGTTGGACACGTGAAATTTGATATTTACGCTGGTGGTTGATAAAAAGAATTTATGTATTTATTGGTTTTTGGAAATTCCACCCCTAAAGAGGTAAAAGGGGACTGAAAGTTTGTATGAGATTTTACAGTTTGTAAATTTGACACATGAAATTCAAGATTTTTGCTCTTGGTTGATAAAAAGATTTCATGTATTTATTGGTTTCCGGAAATTCCACCCTTAAGGAGGTAAAAACGGGGTTTGTGTGAAATTTCTACGCTTTTAATGTTTGTTCGTAGTGGACTCACAGTCTGCGACAAGGTCAAGTGCGAGTCGGACTCGTGTACAAAGGGTTCCGTACTATAATCCCAAAAAAACAACGTTCACAAAAATCACGTTTGTTGTATGGGAGCCCCACTTAATTATTTATTTTATTCTGATTTTAGTATTTGTTGTTATAGTGGCAACAGAAATACATCATCTGTGAACAGACATACAGACAGACAGTGGAGTTTCAGTAATAGTGTCCCGTTTTTACCCTTTGGGTACGGAACCCTAAAAACGAGTTGGCGAGCAGCGAGTATCTAGTGTGTATTTCCGATAGTTTTGTCGCTCTGCTATTAGCGAGTGTTATTGTGCGATAGGCGATTATTCACAACACTGGCTCGGGGCGGCCGCACTGTAGGTAGTAATGACCACTGGTTGGTCTCTCGGCGTGAGTTCTGACCGCAAAGCAAGCAAGCCAGCAAGCGAGTATCGCTGAGTGAGTATAAATTTGATAGCTTTTTCCACTGTGACAAAGTTGTGGTGAGAGAGTACTCGCCGGCAGTGTGAACAGCCAGCAATCGACTATTACTATATGTGTCTATTTTATTGACACGGGATCCTGTATCTTTTGTTCGTTTCTTTAGCATGAAAATAGTCGAAAACTAATCGCATCGTCGCCGGTGGTGGGACAAGTGCCTTATACTCAGCTTATAATAATTCATTATAACTTCCTAATCGAGTTGATTCCCGTTACGTGGATATACTGCGGGAACTTTATACCTCGGTCACTCTGCAGGTCTGAATGCATACACTGCCAAAACCCGTACCGATCGAGCGGGGAGTGAGACAAGGTGACACCATTTCACCGAAACTTTTCACAGCAGTTCTAGAAAATATACTGAAAAGCTTAGATTGGGATTCATGTGGTGTTAAGATTTGCAGATGATTTTTGGAAATTCCAATCGTAAAGGGGTAAGAAGGGGGTTGAAAGCTTGTATGAAATTTCTATAGTTTGTAAGTTGGACACGTGAAATTTGATATTTACGCTGGTGGTTGATAAAAAGAATTTATGTATTTATTGGTTTTTGGAAATTCCACCCCTAAAGAGGTAAAAGGGGACTGAAAGTTTGTATGAGATTTTACAGTTTGTAAATTTGACACATGAAATTCAAGATTTTTGCTCTTGGTTGATAAAAAGATTTCATGTATTTATTGGTTTCCGGAAATTCCACCCTTAAGGAGGTAAAAACGGGGTTTGTGTGAAATTTCTACGCTTTTAATGTTTGTTCGTAGTGGACTCACAGTCTGCGACAAGGTCAAGTGCGAGTCGGACTCGTGTACAAAGGGTTCCGTACTATAATCCCAAAAAAACAACGTTCACAAAAATCACGTTTGTTGTATGGGAGCCCCACTTAATTATTTATTTTATTCTGATTTTAGTATTTGTTGTTATAGTGGCAACAGAAATACATCATCTGTGAACAGACATACAGACAGACAGTGGAGTTTCAGTAATAGTG
The DNA here is from genome assembly GCA_947562075.1 of Orthosia gracilis. Classification (NCBI taxonomy): domain Eukaryota; kingdom Metazoa; phylum Arthropoda; class Insecta; order Lepidoptera; family Noctuidae; genus Orthosia; species Orthosia gracilis. Next base: position 5,277,365 of record OX387269.1, read on the forward strand.
TCCCGTTTTTACCCTTTGGGTACGGAACCCTAAAAACGAGTTGGCGAGCAGCGAGTATCTAGTGTGTATTTCCGATAGTTTTGTCGCTCTGCTATTAGCGAGTGTTATTGTGCGATAGGCGATTATTCACAACACTGGCTCGGGGCGGCCGCACTGTAGGTAGTAATGACCACTGGTTGGTCTCTCGGCGTGAGTTCTGACCGCAAAGCAAGCAAGCCAGCAAGCGAGTATCGCTGAGTGAGTATAAATTTGATAGCTTTTTCCACTGTGACAAAGTTGTGGTGAGAGAGTACTCGCCGGCAGTGTGAACAGCCAGCAATCGACTATTACTATATGTGTCTATTTTATTGACACGGGATCCTGTATCTTTTGTTCGTTTCTTTAGCATGAAAATAGTCGAAAACTAATCGCATCGTCGCCGGTGGTGGGACAAGTGCCTTATACTCAGCTTATAATAATTCATTATAACTTCCTAATCGAGTTGATTCCCGTTACGTGGATATACTGCGGGAACTTTATACCTCGGTCACTCTGCAGGTCTGAATGCATACACTGCCAAAACCCGTACCGATCGAGCGGGGAGTGAGACAAGGTGACACCATTTCACCGAAACTTTTCACAGCAGTTCTAGAAAATATACTGAAAAGCTTAGATTGGGATTCATGTGGTGTTAAGATTTGCAGATGATTTTTGGAAATTCCAATCGTAAAGGGGTAAGAAGGGGGTTGAAAGCTTGTATGAAATTTCTATAGTTTGTAAGTTGGACACGTGAAATTTGATATTTACGCTGGTGGTTGATAAAAAGAATTTATGTATTTATTGGTTTTTGGAAATTCCACCCCTAAAGAGGTAAAAGGGGACTGAAAGTTTGTATGAGATTTTACAGTTTGTAAATTTGACACATGAAATTCAAGATTTTTGCTCTTGGTTGATAAAAAGATTTCATGTATTTATTGGTTTCCGGAAATTCCACCCTTAAGGAGGTAAAAACGGGGTTTGTGTGAAATTTCTACGCTTTTAATGTTTGTTCGTAGTGGACTCACAGTCTGCGACAAGGTCAAGTGCGAGTCGGACTCGTGTACAAAGGGTTCCGTACTATAATCCCAAAAAAACAACGTTCACAAAAATCACGTTTGTTGTATGGGAGCCCCACTTAATTATTTATTTTATTCTGATTTTAGTATTTGTTGTTATAGTGGCAACAGAAATACATCATCTGTGAACAGACATACAGACAGACAGTGGAGTTTCAGTAATAGTGTCCCGTTTTTACCCTTTGGGTACGGAACCCTAAAAACGAGTTGGCGAGCAGCGAGTATCTAGTGTGTATTTCCGATAGTTTTGTCGCTCTGCTATTAGCGAGTGTTATTGTGCGATAGGCGATTATTCACAACACTGGCTCGGGGCGGCCGCACTGTAGGTAGTAATGACCACTGGTTGGTCTCTCGGCGTGAGTTCTGACCGCAAAGCAAGCAAGCCAGCAAGCGAGTATCGCTGAGTGAGTATAAATTTGATAGCTTTTTCCACTGTGACAAAGTTGTGGTGAGAGAGTACTCGCCGGCAGTGTGAACAGCCAGCAATCGACTATTACTATATGTGTCTATTTTATTGACACGGGATCCTGTATCTTTTGTTCGTTTCTTTAGCATGAAAATAGTCGAAAACTAATCGCATCGTCGCCGGTGGTGGGACAAGTGCCTTATACTCAGCTTATAATAATTCATTATAACTTCCTAATCGAGTTGATTCCCGTTACGTGGATATACTGCGGGAACTTTATACCTCGGTCACTCTGCAGGTCTGAATGCATACACTGCCAAAACCCGTACCGATCGAGCGGGGAGTGAGACAAGGTGACACCATTTCACCGAAACTTTTCACAGCAGTTCTAGAAAATATACTGAAAAGCTTAGATTGGGATTCATGTGGTGTTAAGATTTGCAGATGATTTTTGGAAATTCCAATCGTAAAGGGGTAAGAAGGGGGTTGAAAGCTTGTATGAAATTTCTATAGTTTGTAAGTTGGACACGTGAAATTTGATATTTACGCTGGTGGTTGATAAAAAGAATTTATGTATTTATTGGTTTTTGGAAATTCCACCCCTAAAGAGGTAAAAGGGGACTGAAAGTTTGTATGAGATTTTACAGTTTGTAAATTTGACACATGAAATTCAAGATTTTTGCTCTTGGTTGATAAAAAGATTTCATGTATTTATTGGTTTCCGGAAATTCCACCCTTAAGGAGGTAAAAACGGGGTTTGTGTGAAATTTCTACGCTTTTAATGTTTGTTCGTAGTGGACTCACAGTCTGCGACAAGGTCAAGTGCGAGTCGGACTCGTGTACAAAGGGTTCCGTACTATAATCCCAAAAAAACAACGTTCACAAAAATCACGTTTGTTGTATGGGAGCCCCACTTAATTATTTATTTTATTCTGATTTTAGTATTTGTTGTTATAGTGGCAACAGAAATACATCATCTGTGAACAGACATACAGACAGACAGTGGAGTTTCAGTAATAGTGTCCCGTTTTTACCCTTTGGGTACGGAACCCTAAAAACGAGTTGGCGAGCAGCGAGTATCTAGTGTGTATTTCCGATAGTTTTGTCGCTCTGCTATTAGCGAGTGTTATTGTGCGATAGGCGATTATTCACAACACTGGCTCGGGGCGGCCGCACTGTAGGTAGTAATGACCACTGGTTGGTCTCTCGGCGTGAGTTCTGACCGCAAAGCAAGCAAGCCAGCAAGCGAGTATCGCTGAGTGAGTATAAATTTGATAGCTTTTTCCACTGTGACAAAGTTGTGGTGAGAGAGTACTCGCCGGCAGTGTGAACAGCCAGCAATCGACTATTACTATATGTGTCTATTTTATTGACACGGGATCCTGTATCTTTTGTTCGTTTCTTTAGCATGAAAATAGTCGAAAACTAATCGCATCGTCGCCGGTGGTGGGACAAGTGCCTTATACTCAGCTTATAATAATTCATTATAACTTCCTAATCGAGTTGATTCCCGTTACGTGGATATACTGCGGGAACTTTATACCTCGGTCACTCTGCAGGTCTGAATGCATACACTGCCAAAACCCGTACCGATCGAGCGGGGAGTGAGACAAGGTGACACCATTTCACCGAAACTTTTCACAGCAGTTCTAGAAAATATACTGAAAAGCTTAGATTGGGATTCATGTGGTGTTAAGATTTGCAGATGATTTTTGGAAATTCCAATCGTAAAGGGGTAAGAAGGGGGTTGAAAGCTTGTATGAAATTTCTATAGTTTGTAAGTTGGACACGTGAAATTTGATATTTACGCTGGTGGTTGATAAAAAGAATTTATGTATTTATTGGTTTTTGGAAATTCCACCCCTAAAGAGGTAAAAGGGGACTGAAAGTTTGTATGAGATTTTACAGTTTGTAAATTTGACACATGAAATTCAAGATTTTTGCTCTTGGTTGATAAAAAGATTTCATGTATTTATTGGTTTCCGGAAATTCCACCCTTAAGGAGGTAAAAACGGGGTTTGTGTGAAATTTCTACGCTTTTAATGTTTGTTCGTAGTGGACTCACAGTCTGCGACAAGGTCAAGTGCGAGTCGGACTCGTGTACAAAGGGTTCCGTACTATAATCCCAAAAAAACAACGTTCACAAAAATCACGTTTGTTGTATGGGAGCCCCACTTAATTATTTATTTTATTCTGATTTTAGTATTTGTTGTTATAGTGGCAACAGAAATACATCATCTGTGAACAGACATACAGACAGACAGTGGAGTTTCAGTAATAGTGTCCCGTTTTTACCCTTTGGGTACGGAACCCTAAAAACGAGTTGGCGAGCAGCGAGTATCTAGTGTGTATTTCCGATAGTTTTGTCGCTCTGCTATTAGCGAGTGTTATTGTGCGATAGGCGATTATTCACAACACTGGCTCGGGGCGGCCGCACTGTAGGTAGTAATGACCACTGGTTGGTCTCTCGGCGTGAGTTCTGACCGCAAAGCAAGCAAGCCAGCAAGCGAGTATCGCTGAGTGAGTATAAATTTGATAGCTTTTTCCACTGTGACAAAGTTGTGGTGAGAGAGTACTCGCCGGCAGTGTGAACAGCCAGCAATCGACTATTACTATATGTGTCTATTTTATTGACACGGGATCCTGTATCTTTTGTTCGTTTCTTTAGCATGAAAATAGTCGAAAACTAATCGCATCGTCGCCGGTGGTGGGACAAGTGCCTTATACTCAGCTTATAATAATTCATTATAACTTCCTAATCGAGTTGATTCCCGTTACGTGGATATACTGCGGGAACTTTATACCTCGGTCACTCTGCAGGTCTGAATGCATACACTGCCAAAACCCGTACCGATCGAGCGGGGAGTGAGACAAGGTGACACCATTTCACCGAAACTTTTCACAGCAGTTCTAGAAAATATACTGAAAAGCTTAGATTGGGATTCATGTAGTGTTAAGATTTGCAGATGACTTAGTGCTTTTAGCTGAACACCTCGATGACCTACAGAAAACGCTTCAAAACCTTTGTGATGCTTCTTTTAAGGTAGGCCTAAGAATGAATATGGCCAAGACGAAGGTTATGGCAACCCTCTGCAGCGATTCAAATACTCGGAAATGAAGCGTTGGAGATGGTTGACAGATATGTCTACCTGGGTCATATCCTTTCATTTGGCAAAGAACACCAACAGACGGAGGTATCGAAAACAGATCAGATGGGCCACTTTTAGCAAACTGGACGGTATTTTGAAGCTAGTCAAGATACCACAATCTCTAAAGGCCCGCCTGTATAACCAGCGTGTTTTGTTCATCATGATTTACGATGCCGAGACGTGGACGCTCACACAGGAGGCTGTGTACAGGCTTCGAGTTGCGCATAGAGCAATGGAGCGTTCCATGCTTGGAATACGGCTAATAGAGAGAGTTCCAAACGTTGAGACCCGAAGACATATGAAGCTTTCCGACGTCGGAAAACGAATTTCGGATCTGAAATGGAGATGGGCAGGACACCGGGCAAGGCGCGGTGATGATAGTTGGAGTAAGGTGGTGACCGAATGGCGTCCAAGGACTGCAAGAAGAAGTATTGGTCATCCAGCGGAGAGATGGGCAGATGACATTTTTGCCATTGCGGGTAGAAACTGGATAAGGTTGGCACAGGAACGTGGTGGTGGTGGTACAAGAGAGAGGCCTATGCTCAGCAGTGGGCGAAGTCGGATTGTGGATGATGATGATGAATCGAGACTACTTTCAGATTAAAGTAATAAACTTATTAAGAATAAGCAAAAATAGCATTTCTATAAATTATTACATAAGTGTTATGCCTACCTCATGGATTTCGCCAGGATTGACCGAAAAAACATTGTTTTTGTTACCGCCTTTAAGATTGACCGATTGTTTTCATTTTCATTTTCTTGTTACAGGTTAAAGCGGGTGTTGGGCCTACAGTTACAACAGTATTTATATCTTTGATAAGTATTTATTTCTGGGCGCCGGTTATATGGCCTGACTTGAATAAGCAACCCAAGGAATTAATTGAATTGCTTCGGTTGTCGGATTGATTAAAAACATGAATGAACTTCTCTATTTTTTTTTACTAATTAAATTATGTATAACATGACGTAAGAAATGTGTTTTATGTTTGCATATGAAATGAGCCTTCCGGACCGTAATGTTGAATTTGCAAAATGTTGAATTCCCAAAATGTTGAATTCTCCAAAGGTTGAATCCCAAAATATTGAATTTGGAAAATGTTGAATTTGCTAAGGTGCAATTTATAAATAACCCAAACCAAACTGCCATAGTAAGCCATTTTGGTTCTGCTTTTAAATTGCAGCGCATGATTGAACTGCTTTTGTTTTCTGTAATAACTTTACCATGACAATTTATGAAAAGTGAGCTTGAAGCAATTAGTAATTCTGTAAATTTGATTTAGTTTCGGGGTAAATAAAATACAAGTTCACAGTTGACAATTAGTTTTGATGGTTAAAGTTGAACTTGAACCAAACTACGTTAAAAAATAAAGCGAAAGGTTGTGGATGTTGTTGGTATCGGTTGGCTGGTCTGATATTGGTTTCAATAGAAACGGTGAAATCCAAAACGGAATCCCCTTCACTCGGTAGGAGAGCAAGTAGCCTGTACAAATTATATTTATTTAAGTTAAGGTTGAAGAATAAAAAACAAAACGGAATGCCTATCACTCGGAAGGAGTGCAGGTAATCCGGATCAAATATAAGGGTTTAAGTAATGTTAACTTAAAGTATATACAGTTCAAAAGTAGAGAAATTTGAATGCCGCCACTCAGCGGCGGTGTAGGTCAGCCAGTCAACTTCATCCCACGCACCACTGCCTCAAGCAGACAGCCCCAGCCAGGCGCCTCCTGCTTGAGGAAGAGGTTCCGGCTTGGGAATCTTTGGCTTAATGTCAACTCCACGTTACTCCATTCGTGGAGCAAAATGAGCTTAGCTTTGGAACACAGTCTACGCTATGGTTCACACCACGACAGCTGCAGGCAGCTTTGAGGTTCGCATCAACATGGCAACATGCGAACCGGCCACTTCCAACAGCCACAAGCTCTGTTCATCAGCAGCCGTACGGACAGAACGCAGCAAGCCGCACAGAGCTTGATACTCAAGCTATGCTTTTAGCCAATTCCCTTAAGAAGTGCTATGCCAACTCTTTCAACTGAAATTCACGCCCCAAACCGTTTCTCGGTCCATCGCTAGGCCGAAAAAGGGCTGACGTAACGTCAGGCAGGCAAAACTAGCCAACTGCTCTATGTAAATAATTTGACTTTTCAAATTGAAGAATTTTTAAATAGCAAACATTATTTTTAATCGACTTCCCAAAGAGGAGGTTCTCAATTCGGAAGATTCATTTTTTTTTGTTTTGGAATAACTCGATGGCATGCGACCCGCCCGGCTACCACCCGGCGCCATGTCGATTCATCATGGAGTGAAGTATGCTACTGGTTCCACTGTAGTGACTTATCAGGCTCAGTGCGTACAGGATGCTACTGGGGACAACAACGCATGCATCCCAACTAACCGCCCGCAACTGCGAAAGAATGTCCGGCAATGCTTCAACCTGGGATAGTGGATATTATAAGCAAGGAGCAAAAATGTTACCATCTGGATATTCTGAGGACTTTAGTAACCCAGATGAGAGACTCGGGTTCCTTTACCATGGCTTCTGAACATACCATCTAGTTTTCGGGGCAAGAAAGCGCGAGCAAAAATGGAGTAGGTGTCAGTGTATCTCCACTGACCAAAATCCACTGAATGACCGAATAATGGCCATGAGTATTAACACAAAACCTTGTCGCATGATTCTAGTTGTATGAACCCACTTCTCAGTCGTCGTAAACAGAAATTAAGGAGATACATAGACTGCTGGAGGACACTCTTAAAAGCTTCCTCAAAAGAGAGATCACTCTCTTGATGGGCGACCTGAACGCAAAGGTCAACAACGCGTGAATACGTTCTAAGAGAAGTAGTTGGGAAATATGGTCATGGTGATAGGAATGGTAGAGGTGAGATGTGGCTCCAAGTGTGTACCGAAATCTCCCTCACTATCATGAACACCTGTTTCCAGAACCACCCAAGACGCCCATATACTTGGGTAAAGCCAGGAGATCGCTTCAAAAATCAAATTGACTATATTGCAGTCGCAAAACGATGGAGATCCTGCATTATCAACACCAAAACCTACCCTGGAGCCGACTGCGGAAGTGTTCACCAACTTTTGGTGGCAGAAGTGAGCATCAATCTAAAGCGATGTATAAGAAACACGGTCAAGCAGCAAAACCGACCCTCCCAGCCGACTCTCGCCGCTTTTAAAGAAAGTTTTACCAGGAAAGTCGCAAAGTTTGAAGTGGATCCCAGTGACATAGACACAAACTGGACGAGATTAAATGGTGGTACTCTAATAACGGACAGAAGCTAAATGTCAGGACACTGATCGTCCAAAACAGGCGTAGATCGATCAAGGAAAGAAAACACCTACTGACAGCCAGAGACGACTCAGACCGTGCTCAATGTCAGCTCCTTTCATCAATGGTTCAGTGTTTATGCCGCAGAGACTACAACCAATACTTGAACTCAATATGTCCGGATATTGAGGAGCATGTACAGTCTCTGCATGCAAAAGATCTCTTTCTGAAATCGAAACCCGGGACTGCCCAAGACCTGGGCGCATGCAAAAGATCTCTTTCTGAAATCGAAACCCGGGACTGCCCAAGACCTGGGCTATTGAAGATGATTAGGGGCTCTTAATGACGGATATAGACCAGGTTACGGAGAGATGGCAGCTGTACTGAGAGAGCTTTTACAAAGACACGGGGAGATCTGATGAGCTGGTAAACCAGTTTGAAGTAAAGCTCTTCGTAAAGCCTAAAATCCTGGAATCTGAAAAGTACAATTCAAATATCACCTCACGACATTTATTCTGATGATTCTTCTGCCCTGATTGCAGCCAGTACTGAAGCTTTTACGGGGTTCAGCAGTGCAAAGGAACATATAAAAAATTGTTTTCGATTTTAGAAGGACAGACTTCAGACGTCCCCTCTACTTTTATCAGGCTGGACTCTAATCATTTCACAAAAACTTTGCACAACCTAAAATATTTTAATGATGTAGAGCCACGGATAAAATATTTTATGTTCGCTGCATTATCTTTTTAAAAGAGTGTGAAGATTTTAAAACCGCTAAAGAAGTCATCCTGGATATATTAATTTATATCCGAATTCAGAAGAATTCCTGGGAAACTTACACTATGGTCAAATCTGCTATGCCCATTTTTTGAAATTTATAATACTGCTCCATCATCGTCAGGAATTGAGAGCTACTTTAAACATTAAAACAATTGCTCTCCAAAACAAAATTAAAGAAGTATCGAATCGATGCATTTGTAAAAATACATTATAATTACTTGAATACGGACATTGCACTTGCTACAAGTGATCTTGTTAAAGACATACAGAATAAAGGAGCTAAACGCTTCCGAGAAAGGAAACATTCACTTACAAATGCTCAAACGAAGGTAAAAAAAGGAAATTATCAGTGTTTAAAATCAAAGAAAATTAATCGGTCATTTCCCGCTGAATCGATATTTTGTGATCGTCCTTCCTTTGTCGAAAATTGGAGGGGTGAAGCCGACACCAGTGTAACATCAACTACAATAATTTGTAAAAAATGTCAATTTATGCGATTCTATATCCGTCGGTAAAAGTTCTCTAGTGGATTTGACTAACACATGCGGCTTTGATTCAGTCATGCGTTTCTTTAGTATTCAAAGTAGAAGTTTTCAAGAAACATTAAACACATACCCTTATGATTTAATTTCTCAATATATTAAGCTTTAATCAGATCCTCTTGATTGTGATGTATACAAAATGAGATCTGAAATAGGCGTGCTGTATTTTGATACAAGAGAAAACCATTGTGAATTTGCTTGTAATGTGTTATTTTTGAACATATAGCTTTAAAGTATTGTTTTAGTTCAATTTTCAGTAAAAAGTGTAATGTCTAATGTACCAATTTACCCCAATATCTAGGCAGATCACATTTCTGCCTTTAAACCTAAATATAATTTCTGTTTACGGCATCAAAAGTTTAGAAGATGCAATTTGTATTGCAGAAGAAAAAAACGTTTGTACGGCTTGTAACCAACAAACAGTGTGCAAATATACTCTATCACTCACAGTTTCATTTGAACTAAATGTTTGTACGAAATTTCGAGTAATCGAGGTACCAGAATTTTTAATGATTTCAAGTAGATCATATACGTTAATAGGCGTTATTGAATTTATCCTTGGAATTAGCGACGCTGGCATGGGCCACTATAAATGTCACTACCCAATGAAGGATGAGATATTTTGTTAGGACTACTATGATTCTCACTGTAAAATTCGTAAAAGCGCCGACCAACCAATATTAGTTCATTCTTTAACTTATGTAGAAATTGATTTAAATACCTAAAACATATAAAGAATCTCTGTACATACGTACCTTTATTTCTATATTGTCGATTTGTTAAAAATTAAATTTAAAAAAATTGTCATCCTGGTTTCATTCATATGACATGGTCACCCTTAATAGCAAATTCTTAAGGAATACCGAAAAGTAATTTGTTTTTCAGATACAGAATATATACAATGATGACATGTATTTAGTAGAGATTTAAACTAAATGTTAGTGTCTCTGGTTTTTGATTCTGTTGTGATCTCAGGTAGGTACAGTAACATCAGGATTGAGGAGCCAAATAAAATGCGTTTATTTACTAAATTCACTCAGTTTTACTATTTTGTACATATGCTACAATTTCGAACACACTTACTACTAAATGACGAAGAAATAGCGCATTAATTGAACTACTGCTTCTTTGAAAAATGACGAGTCGTATGTATGGTCTGAGGAGCCATATAATATATGGTAACTTTTTTAATTTTAATGCCACCGAGTCCAGATTTTGTCTACTCAATACTCTCAAATACTACAAAAACATAGCATATTATGACAAATAATAATCCATGATGTTTCTAGTTCTGACGTGGCTCCTCAACCCAAACATTTAGATTGAGGAGCCACCTTTATGTTCATATAACTTTTGAAGTATTATACTACAAAATCGAGGATCGAACCTACAACATTTTTAAACTTACTACTAAATAAGTAAATTAAAGTTCGGTCGTTCAGAGAATGCGTTCCTGACACCTATCAGTTAGTCACGACTAGTGATGGGCACAACATAACACTGAGTTCGTTACCGTTCCTCCAAAATGAACCGCCGCATTATTTTTAAGATTATTTTCGTTTTAAATTGGCGGAATCATTTGAAATTTATATTTTAGTTATTTAAGTGGAAACCAAAAAATGGCAATATTAAGATAATAAAATTGTTTTATTTATTCTTTGTTACAAAGTTACAATCTGTATTTCTATACAATAAAGTACATTGAATTGAATGTGCGTACAGAATATTAATCAGACTCCGATTCGCTTGAGGAGGTGGTGTCTTCATCATCATCTTCGCCTACATGTATAATTATATTATTATCAATAACAGAATCAATCCTGATATCTCTGTCAAAATGTTCCAAAATCAGGTTTTTAGTCTTCTCAACAACCTTTGCCCAGTCATCTCTTGTGACTTCCCCGCAGGCTTCTTTTAATAGGGTCATCATCTTTTTCGTGCTGAATGGCGGGCGGCGTAACCTTTTATTTGAGCCCAGATTAGCTCTTCAGAATTCTTAGAACGCGATGACCGTACTCCAGAGCTAGTTCATCGATTTCGTATCGCACATTTGCCGCTTTATTTTCTTTAACTAATTTAATTAGCTCTGCTTTTAGCACGTGCATCTGGACTGAGGGCCCATTTTTCAAATCCTTGCGGAACGAAATAAGACTTAAAGGGAAATTAGTTAAAAATAGTAAAAACTTAAAGCAATGGGCCTAAAATTTCTTAAACGTGAATTAAAGTTGTTATGATTAAATTACTTGGGCCCTCAATCCAGACGCTTGCATAAACTGGCATACCCTAAATCTCAGAAAGTACTATCTCTGGGTTAATCATTTTAACTTAGGAATTTAGTTAAGAATTTCTTAAATATTTTAAGAAATTCCCAAATCTGTAGAATATGACATTACAGATTTATGGCGATATATGTATGGCCCTCAATCCTTTAATGTCTTTACCGAGGAATCTGCAAAACATGAATTTATCTGAAGAAATACATGAATAGGACTGTAATATACTTTGCTTAGATACCTCTGTGAATTAGTTAAAAAGAAATAATGACACAAAAGTGTATTGTTAAAAAGTAAATGAGAATCGAATTTCACTTAAACGTCTGAACTGAGAGCCCAATATTTTCGGCTTTATTGACTAGGCTCAACCTCATAGATTAAGTCAAATTAAACTAAGTTTTTTTACTATTTTTTAACTAAAATGTCACATATCGTCCGTTCTTCTAAATGCAATACATTAAGAGAAAATTGATTTTTATTTTTTTATAGGAGAAAGTTTTGTAGGGTACACATGATTTTGTTACTTTTTTGGACTGATCAGTATATATCCTCATATAAGCTATTTTTTAAGCGACTAAAGTAAATATTTATGGTTTGAACTGTCGGAAGCGACTGTGTTTTTTGTGGTGCAATATTTTGAAGGGAACACAGTGCAATTGTCAGGCAAAGCTATTATTGCATGGATCCTTTTCGGGCGAGGATAAAACAAATGAACGTCATTCTTGGTAATGTACCGTAACAAAGTAACTAATCGCATTATGTAATGGAGAATAATGTAAAAGTTTATTTTTTTTATTACACTAGGCACGTATTTTGATGTACACGCACAATCTGTAACTATAACGATGGTAATACTCTCCAAGTTTTATCATCAATTTACCACTGATCAATGAAAAATAACTTTCTTTTTCGAAGTCGGTGTCCATAACGAAAAAATATGTACTTACCAAAGACACCGACTTCGAAAAAGAAAGTTATTTTTCACTTTGTAGTGTTTTATTTGGAAGTCGGTAGTATTTTTTTGTAAAAAAGTTTTTTTTTAGTTGTACCTACCTAATACGCAAGTTATTTAGTAAGTTACCTTAACGCCAGAATAGATTAGCCGAATATCATGAAATTTGAACGTAAAGGGTGAAATGAGAGAATTGCGTACCCCTCAAGAGCGTACTGGCGTGATGATATGTTATGAAATGGTATAAACAATAAACAGACATGCGATTGCAGCAATCCCGAGAGATTTTCCGTTAGTTATTGAAGAGTTCTGCTGTATATCTTGGAAGTTCTTCATTAAATTTTCACCAAATTAAAATGGCACCAATTTCGAAACATAGTCTTTCATATAAAAAAATAATTTTCAAAATCAGTCCACAATTGACGGAGATATCGGTGAATATACATAAAAAAAAACATACATGAAGTCGAACATAGAACTTCCTCCTTTTTGGTAAGTCGGTTAAAAAGATAGATTGATCTTTGCGACAGCTGTCAGTATAAATTCAGTAACAATAGCGCTTGTGACAGGCTAACAATAACGTATACGTCAGTTTGACATACGTCGCAGACATCAAGCTATCTTGTATGAAGTATAAGTTACTTTTAGGAGTCTAATATAGTCCCAATTGCCAAGAAATTGGAGTTTACGCGCAGCCGTAAACTCCAATTTCTTGTCTCTTCTGTTAATATGCACTTACTACCGCTAGATGCTACTCACATGACTCCTCACTCTCCTCTCTCTCACTCTCCTTCTCTATTAGATCTCATTCTAATTTCCGACCCTAACTAAGTAGGCACACATGGACAGCTACCTTCTCCTTTTTCCTACCATGACCTCATTTATATTTCCTACAATATTCGACCTCCTAAACGCAAGGCCAAATTTCTTTCTCTTCGTTCTTTTAAAAACATTGATTTGGAGCGTTTGAGAGCTGATGCGGGTGGTATTGACTGGTCTCCTGTATACGCCTGGGAGTATACGCCTGGACACTATGGTGTAAATATTCTGCAATACAATGTTGGATTTATATGAGGCACACGCGCCCTTAAAAAAGGTGAGGGTCAAACACCTTCCTGCACCATGGCTATATCCAGCAATAAAAAACCAGATGGCTAAGCGAACAAAGCCAAGTGCCTGTACAGAAAGTGACTGACTAGGGAAAACTGGGACCTTTATAAAAGGATGCGAAATCGCTACAGTCATCTGTGTAGGAATGCGAAAAGGCACCACATTCCAACTCAATTAACAACTTCAACCCAACACAAGTATGGCAATTTTTAAAGACTGTTAGTATTGGTTAACCCTCTAGCAAGAGTTCTTGTGATAAGAATGAGCCTTAATGCACACTTTTCTAAGGCCCCATTACCCTCGATGACCATGTTAAATCTTCCACTCTCAACGATCTCTTTAATCTTCCTTCGCCAGCAAATACTTCTTTCTCTTGCCACCAAATTACTGAACTAGACATTAAGAAATGTATCCTTTCCATATATATAACATAATAGTAACAAATTGTTTGTAATTAAATTGATGTTACGATATCAGACTATTTTTAGATTACAGATAGTGAAGTAAATAGTTTTCATAAATTTATATCGATTGTGTTTTATTCATAGAAATGAATTTGTTTGATTTGCGTATTGCAACGTCTGTGGTGCTGCATATACTGTCCATAGAAACGATGACATATGATATGATTTTCCGTCCCAAAAAGTAACAAAATCATATCTACCCTACATCATTTTCTCCTACAAAAAATTAAAAATCAATTTTCTCTTAAAGTATTAGAATTAGAAGAACGGACGATATGTTACATTTTAGTTAAAAAATAGTAAAAAAACTTAGTTTAATTTGACTTAATCTATGAGGTTGAGCCTACACAATAAAGCCGAAAATATTGGGCTCTCAGTTCAGACGTTATAGTAAAATTCGATACCCATTTACTTTTTAACAATTCACTTTTGTGTCATTATTTCTTTTTAACTAATTCACAGAGGTATCTAAGCAAAGTAAATTACAGTCCTATTGATGTATTTCTTCAGATAAATTCATTTTTTGCAGATTCCTCGGTAAAGACATTAAAGGATTGAGGGCCCTTGATATATCGCCATAAATCTGTAATGTCATATTCTACAGATTTGGGAATTTCTTAAAATATTTAAGAAATTCTTAACTAAATTCCTAAGTTAAAATGATTAACCCAGAGATAGTACTTTCTGAGATTTAGGGTATGCCAGTTTATGCAAGCGTCTGGATTGAGGGCCCAAGTAATTTAATCATAACAGTTTTAATTCACGTTTAAGAAATTTTAGGCCCATTGCTTTAAGTTTTTACTATTTTTAACTAATTTCCCTTTAAGTCTTATTTCGGTACGCAAGGATTTGAAAAATGGGCCCTCAGTCCAGATGCACATGCTTTTAGCATCTGCATATTTGCGTCAATGCCTTTTGCTTGTAACCAAGCCACCATTTCTTCTTTTTTATTAGCGTGGTTTGAGCCCCTCATCAACTCATACGTTGAAGGGAGAAACCGTGTAATCCTTTAGAGGTTATACATGCAGATGCATTAGGTCCAGTACCTCAGTCTAATGGTTAAAGGTATGTGCTAATTGTTAAACTAAACTAGCTAGTACCATGTAACTTAGTCCGAGACTGACCCTACTTATTCTGTGTTTATTAATTCGGAAATTTGTTAGTACCAACCTAGTGCTCGGAATAAACTTAGCCTACGTTTATCAATAAAACGGTAAGAGTGCTGTGTCATCCGCATATGTACATATATATGTATATACATTATTTATATTATAAACAATGTTACTATTTAATTGCTAGTAAGACGTTTTGATATCGAGAGAAAAAAAACAAGATTTAAAAAAATTCCAACATATATTTAAAGATTAAAAACCAAAGGCTTATTATTCTGAGTGACGTAAATTAAAATAACTTTCATAATCATAATCTTATACATAAGTAATGAGCGCTTATTAAGATGGAGGATTTTCTTCGCCTCCTGGTGCGTCTTCTGCTGGTTTGTCTGCGGCTTTATCGCCTCCATCTGCTGCTCCTGTGTCTACTTTTCCTCCTCCTTTAAACAACTCGTCTCCTAGCACATTCGTGAAGCCCACATTTTTAGGATCCCACAAAGGTTTAGCTAATAGTATTATAGCACCATATAAAATTAATGAGCACATCAAAACGGCAGGGATGGAATATTTTATCTGTAAAATGAATATATTTCAATATAATATATTATTTATGTTTAAATAATGTATGTTACTGTAAAAGCCCGAACTACGGTAAAACCTAAGATATACCAAGTCCGAAATGATCTATGAAAATCGCTTATTTTGGGCTTTTGCCATTAATCACACGGAAAATCTTAACAAATACTTGTTTGTTCAACTTTTGTAAGCAGTATCGATTTTTTGTAAATATCTCAAAAACTAAGATGAATGAAATCAAAAAAAGATTGCAACTTCAAAAAGGACGAGGTTTTCAATGCGACTCTGTATGTTTTTTTCATATTTGTTCCGCGATTACTCCATCAAATGTTTCGAAATTTTAATGTGTTTTGTTTTAGATAAATCTGTGTATACAGTTTTGAAAAAATGCCCTAAATCGTATTTTATTCAATTTTTTGATTATCAAACGACTTGTTTTTGAAATCATAAACGGGCGGACTACGGACTAAATAGACAGGTTTTGCAAAAAAACGATAGGTATAGGTAGGTTTTAGGTATATTTTTTTTAATAATAGGGAAGATCGAAATAAATGAAGGTTTTTGGGGTCGCTAAATGCGAATATGGGGTCAAAATGAAAATCCAAGATGGCGCCGACCAAAATTTTTGAAACTTTCGTCGTGGGTGTCATTTTCATGGCTTTTGGAGTCGCTTATTACAATAGCACAGGATTTGCCACAAGTAGAGAGGGCAGGCTTTTCATCTAGTCATAGTGATGATAGTTTTCATCCAGTTATGTTTTGAGATGGTATTGGAAGAGGTTTAGATAAATTAATAAATAGCAATCAGAGTCGCAGCACTTTTAATTATTGCATGCCCGAGTCATCTTACAAGCAAATAATGGAATATGTGACAAAGAATATATACAAACTAGATACCAATGTAACTGTATTTGTGAGTAAAACAAGATGACATCACTGAGTGTGGAAATGAGTGTATAAAAGTAAAACAAGATGACATCACTGAGGGTGGAAAATACATGTTAAAGTTAATTGCAATAAAATAATTTTGTATGTCTTTATTAGTACTATCTAAACTTTATTTTAGTGAAAATACTAACTCTTTCAATAAACTATTTAAGTTCTTCAAATCATTTCCTTTATGCATAGAGGGATTAGTTATACCTTACAACAACCGTTCTAACAACTTAGTATTATGCTGCACAGGTATTTTAACTTTGCAATATGCGAAATATTGAATTTTAGTTTTATATTTTGCGCCTACAAAAGGATACTGTATTATCCAGTATGAATAATTTATAATCTGGGTTGGCAAGGTAGGCAGCATAAAAATACAAAGGCAGTCACTTCGTATAAAATATAATAAATTTAGCTCCATCTGGTTCGACTGAAAGCAGTGGAAGGCAACCCCAACATATTGGGGAAAAGTCCAAGCAAATGCCTTTTCCAACAGATGTGACTGTAGAAATATGCACCTCTTATAACCGGTGCAACTGTTACAACTAAATTAACTGCATCGCTGGTCCTAAGACCTAATACCAAGCGCTGCTGCTGGGCGAAAAAAGGTTAAAGCCGCATGAAATTTAATATAGAATAATAATAAATATATTTATATTGTTCAGAATCAATAAAGTAGCAACCCTAGTGAGTCGGGCAAGTCTAGTTGCCAATTTTCGATGATGGCAGGAGTAGTCCGTCTGCAAAATTTTTATTTTGTGGTATTACATACATACATACAAGATGCTTGCGAAAAATATCCCTTTCCTTGCCGTCCGTCGGTTAAAAAAACAAAAATCGGTTCCCTTGTGATACGCTTACCAACCCCTGCCGCACTCAGAGACATGTAACGCTCCTTTTTTAGATTTTGTACTTAAAACCTATACTAAGGAAGCTTTAAGTAACCCGTTAATCTGAGTGTGGCAGTTAGAGCATTTTTCTATTTTTATAGGCAGTTAAATTTTACATGATCGTGTTTTTTGTTTATTTCATTTTCAAGTACTTTTCGCTCCAAATTAAGTGCATAAGCTAATTGTGTCCCTAAGCTATCGATGACAGTGGGCGTGGCTCAAAACCTCAGATGTCGATTTTCAACTTTTCCACTTCATCTCGTTAATTCTATCTATAGCGTTAGTTCAAACAATTTAATACTGATCGTACATACCTACAACGCGCCCCGAAAAACCCAAATTGTATTTTATTTATTAAACTAAAGGCATAGCACGTAACTATTTAACATTTGTATGGTGGCAAAGTTTATTATTACGAATATGTAGGCGCAAAATCAACTTATATTCAATATTTCGCACCAGTGCAGCATAATTCTTAGAAAAGTTTCGGAAATTTCGGTCTGCACCATGTTATATTTTCATTTGACCCCATATTCATAATGAGCCACCCCGAAAACCATGACGAAAGTTTCAAAAATATCGGTCGGCGAAATCTTTGATTTTTATTTTGTGCCCATTGTAGCGTTGTGAGAAATAACAATAAATTAGTAAGTTCCAAAAGACAAGTATGAAAACATTGTAAACGCGGAACAACACTGATTTTTGCCGGGATGCTATCGCTCGGTTATTTCGTTTCCGCTGGCTTAGCTGCTATGTTAAGCTATCCTCTGACCCTCAGGACTCTGTGTGCCCCGACTTAGGGTGAGTTCCACGTTATTTAAGTAATTATGCCTGATTCTCTGCGCTGGGATTACCTATATTTATTTTCTATGTGATATCTGATTTCGCGTGTGTCAATGCCGCGCGTGGCTAGTACTTATCCAGCGCACAGGAGATTGTAATATGTATGTATTGCTACTGCATCGAAGTGGTGTAGTGCTTTACTATGATCACGTATACTTTATGCATATTAAATTTTCATACTTAACCTAACTTTGCATCTGTCAATGTGCTTGCTATGTTTGCACATCTTTACCTGTAAACCGCTGCGATATGCTGTGCTTTCACCTACAATGCTTTCCACACCGTTCTTTGGCTTAAAAAGGGGAGAAGCTGGTACATCGCTTGCGGCTTGCTGCTAATTGCACGGCATCTAAAATGCGCATCTTATGGTGCTTCCAGGGCTCTTCGTACGGGCTGAGGGCTGGACCCCTTGCCTACTGCTGCACGCTGCTAGCTACCTGCGCAGCCTACCCTAAGTAGTCTACCCTACGCAACCCTAGCCGCTACAGTTCTGGCGGCCTATCGCTGAGCCTGTGCTGACAGGCCCCCACGTCTGCACGTGCTACCAAGGGACCCTTCTGACGTATTTACTGTGTGGTAGTGATCGGAATAGAACAGGACAATGACCTTACGTACCCGCGATCTAGCTGTACTTAATTTACAAAATATATGTATTAACTTGTCCTGCTGTTTCACTCAACATCTACCTAACGACCTACTTATCAGTTAGCGGCCTTCGCTGGCTACCCTGCGCAGATCTAGCCGTTACACCATATTCGCATTTTGCGACCCCAAAAACCATGAAAATTACATAAATTTCAGAAGTTTCGTTTGGCGCCGCCTTGTATTTTCATTTTGACGCTATATTTCTAATAAGCGACCCCGAAGATGTCACCCATGACGAACATTTTTGACCTCATATTCGCATCTAACGACCCCAAAAACCATGAATATGACACCCATGACGACTATTTCAGAAATTTTGATCGGCGTCATCTTGGATTCTCATTTTGTCACCATATTTGCATCTTTCGACCCAATTTTCTTAGGTCTTACCCACTGGGCCACCACGACATTATGTAAATGGGTACATTTTTTAATCATGTAACTAATGTAATAACTACTTTAGTAAAGCTAATAAAGTAGACCTTCATATTGTTCTCATTATCTATCGTTCTCTCAAAAAATAATCATAATCATCATAAATCATCTCATAAATGTATCAGATTGTGTCAAAGAAATTATTCTTTTTTTAAAATTTACCAGTTTCTGAGAGGAATCCTGAAATTTACCGTTTGATTGCTAGTAAAAGTCTAAAATTCGGCATTATCATAGATTATTTCGGGCTTTTAACGGTAAGATCCGGTTAATCTTAGGTTTTATCCGTAAATCGATTTTAACGTAATTCGGGCTTTCACAGTAACATATTATAATATATATCGTAGCAAACTAGCTTGATTAGTATTTCAGTTATCAGGCGAACTTTCAAAAAGTTTGCTTTCTACATTGAATATTAGTTAAAAATTATTTAAAAAATATTTACCATTGCGCTTATCGGTACTTTTCCTGTATGATGACAGTAGTAAGCCGGGGTGTACTGAAATGGTGTGCAGAATCCCAAATTACTTGCTATACCAATACCTAATGCCGCAAGGTAAACATCAGTTGGCCAAGGCACGACGCTTACGCGTGACTGCAATGAGAAGAATTATACATAAGCGCTGGCAACACCAAAACTAATGTACAGACTGAAGCAAGTTTTGCCATAATATAACTAGACAACAATCACGTTTTCCAGAACGAATGCTGACTAGGAAAAAAGTTGTAGCGTATAATTCTAATGTAAATTTTATGATACTTAACCATATTATTGACAGTGTAACATGAAGATGTTAACACTAAAAAAACTGATTTTTTTGTTGACTTGTGTTATACCAAGCCGCAACGTCCTACTAGGTATTAAAAATTTACTATACATTAGACGAAAGAATACCACGATGTTTTATGGGTACTTTAGGTTGAACCTTTGTCCCTATATACAATATATCCGGACTTGTAGTAATAAAACTTTAAAGCTGTATAATACACCTAATGTTATCGATAAAAACGCGTTCAAAGAATACCAGACTTACTTATTACGATATCCATATAGTCTACCAACCATAAGTGTGGACCTAGGTCCCATAGAAGCGCACATTTAATGTTATTTTTTCGGCCATAGCATATAGAATCTAAAAATATATTCAACTAACACTCAAGGTCAATCTTTAAACATTATTAACACACATTTTTACTGAATTTCCTAAAATTTTGCAGGATATGCATCTTGTCGTATGGGATTTTTTGTTAGTATTTAAGTTGTTCTACATACTAAGAATTTCAGCTCTAAGCCAATAAGTTTTAATTTTATTGTTGCCTTAAAATAACCCCCTTTTTGCCTTCCTATTTTTGCAGAATTTTAGGAAATGCATTAACACACATTTTTTACTGAATTTCCTAAAATTTTGCAGGATATGCAACTCGTCGTATGGGATTTTTTGTTAGTATTTAAGTTGTTCTACATACTAAGAATTTCAGCTCTAAGCCAATAAGTTTTAATTTTATTGTTGCCTTAAAATAACCCCCTTTTTGCCTTCCTATTTTTGCAGAATTTTAGGAAATGCAGTTAATACATGGTTTAAGTCCACATGTATTAACTGCATTTCCTAAAATTGCATATGGATGTGGCAAGTTTTTGTCGATAAAATTAAGTGCATTTAGACACATTGTATAATACAATCGTTCGCCACGCTCTTTCCGGTCTGTTTATGATGGATGACAACTATACGGAGTTTATGTGTGCGATTTGTTTATAAAAGTAGGACGTAAGTGCGACCAAACTTGACGCTATAACTTTTTGAGATTGTGACTGATTACTGACTGTATCAAACATTCTAGTTTTAGGTTTTCACGCGGATGAAGTAGGAAACATTACCAAATGCAGAATGTAGGGAAGCCATATTGAACACGCTGCCATTGATGTCATTATGTTGCATAGTACCGCCGCTACAAGAATACATATAAGTAGCCCAACGTTCATTGATTGGTTTGTTATCTTGATACCAAAATTATCACTCAAACTTTGGGAGAGTCCGATGGCGGTACCGCCACGAAGAAGGGCAATAGCACTTCCTGGAAAATACATTATTTTTAAAATTATATATACCATAAGGAAGCGGTAATGGACGTCAAATTCCAAGTAGGTCAGAAATTCCATGTACGTCATTTTCCAGCTAGGACATTTTCCAACTAGGTCAGATTTAGTTTCTGGTACACCTGTATGGTACACACTGCTGGATATAGGCCATATCCAGCAGTGGACGTCTTTCAGCTGAGATAATGATGATGAACCGATCGAGTCGAAATTTGTTACATATTGTATGAAGAGTTCTGTGACCCAAACACGAACGTAACACGTAATTAAATTAAAAAAAAATATTTTGGACTCTTTTGGGGGACAAATTAGAACACAAAAAGAAAGCAAATATTACCATGCGAAATAACAAATGAAAAGGACCACAAAGGTGCGACGCGACTATGGGACAAAGTTTTGCGATGAATATCTGTGGTGCGCGTGCCAAACTTAATAACAATAAATTAATGACGTTTATTGATCTTAATTATTATATTACAGCTGAACCTATTGTAATGGATTTTGGTACTATAGAGATGATAGGATTCTGGAAACGGCTAAAGGCTACTAATTCTTTTTGCATAAAACTTGAACTTGAAAATGGGGACCCGTTTTGTTTTTATTGTAAAAATAAATAAAAGAAATGGTTGTCCTTCCGGACCGTAATGTTGAATTTGCTAAATGTTGAATTTGCCCATTGTATGTGTTTTTAGTTTTAAGTTTCCTTTATAAATGTTACTTATAGTGTACAATAAAGTATATAATAAATAAATAAATTCCCAAAAAATGTTGAATTCTCAAAATGTTGAATTCCAAAATGTTGAATTTGAATAATATTGAATTTCCATAATGGTGAATTTCCAAAATGTTGAACTCCCAAAATGTTCACTTTAAATAATCCTACAATGCTGAATTCTTATAATATTTAATTCCGGGACCATGATCCCGAATTCAAAATTATGGTCAGGTAGATTATGTTAATTTCGTCATTTTGTTGCCTTTCCCACAACGAGGTTTGTCGGTGGGCCGGCAACCAACAATGGGGGAAAAGTGGCATAAAACTGAAAGTAGGACTGGAAGGATTTTTATTTCCACTAGTTCTGCGTAGTAACATTTCGCAATTTTTGATGATGTGGTCGACGGTGAATCACGCTTGCCTAGAAACAACCTATTCAATCTTGACTTAAATACCCCTAGATTGTAGCTGTCGGGAACTGACTCCGGCAGGGAATTCCACTCCTTAGCTATACGCATAATAAAGTGTTGCCAAAACGTTTTGTGCGTATTGATGGGATGTCCACCTTGTACTGACGGTGCATCGCCGTACGTCTGGTAGTCTGACGATGAGACGAGCTGGGTGGAATTAGATCATGAAATTCCATCGCACACTCCCCGAAATGTAACCGATAAAACTCGGCGGCGATGTTCAAGGCTCTGGAGCTTTGTCATGACTAGTGCTCTAACCCTGACGTGAAAAAACTGTCATAGTTCGACTGTAAAAAGGGACAGATGTGTACAAGTCACATACATCTGTCCCTTACGCAAACTCATAAATAGCCTCGCTCTAAGAGCTTATGGTCACCCCCAGTGCCTCATTGCTGATTAGCCTCTTAGCCCTCATTTAAATCGACTCTAGTGCATCAAGCTGGTATTTGGCAGAACCGTCCCAGAGATAAGAACAGTACTCCATGCATGATTGAACTTGCGCTTGATACAAATTGAGCAGCTGTTCCAGTGTGAAGAACCTTCTCATCTTTGCAAGGACCCCCAATTTTTTTTTGCCAGCTAAGCCTTTGCATCAATGTATGCCGCCAAAATTGAGAGTCAATATCAGTATAACGCCAAAAGCTCAAGATGGTCCGTTTTTGGCATGGTCACATCTCAAGTTGAGCCGGGTGAAATTGGCTCTTTAGCGGAACAAAAAGACACGCCTGGGTTTAAGCAGCATTAAACCTGACCAGATTGGCATCGCCCCATTCGATGGACTACCTGCAAGGACAGGTTTAAACGCTCCACCATGGCCTGATGGAGAGACTGGATCTGCGGCTCGGTACCCAGTGCATTGGACAAGTATCTCTCAGCAACAGTGCTGTCATCTGCATACCCAAAGGTTTTAGCACATCGTTAATGTGTAGCAAGAATCGACGAGCAGCCATCGATAACTACTCGACATTTTGGAATTTACAGTTCAAATTTCCTGTTCAAATTCAGCATTTTGGAATTTACAGTTCAACAATTTGAGATTCAACATTTTGGTATATTTTGATAATACAACATTTGTGCAAATTCAACATTACGGTCCGGAAGGGGATTATCGTATGAACGAGGTTTAGACAACGACTCAAGGTCAGCTATTAAATTGAATATTTAATAGCCGACGAATAAATTATAGTGTTACATGTTACAGTTACTATCTGTTACATTCTCACAACTAAACCGATGAATCAATTTTGATGAATATAGCTAGAGAAATACATTGGAACTTGGGGAAAGACAGTGGGTACTTTTTATCCAGGGAGTCTATGGGGATTAATTCAGATGACGCTGGTAGTAGCTAGTTATTTATAATTACCAAATGTAAATATGTAACCATAGTTTACGTTCTTATCAACAAACCGCCACCACAAAATTGCTGATTCAGGTTTTAAAGGCGGCAAATTTTTCTTTTCTGAAACAAAAAGACGTGATAAATGTTAGTTGTAGTCTCACAGCTGTACCGAATAATAAATAATTTGCATTTAAAATTGAAATGTGATCATAATAGGGATGATGACTACATTTTTTTGTCAGTCAGCATCAGGTAGGTTAACCCATTCGCTGCCTCTTTCTCATTATTAGTCAAGTGCGGGATTGTTTTCATCGCGAACGCCGATGGGCGTGACCTGATAAAAAAAAAAAATGTTGATCATTTTTAACTCCCGGCGAAAAAAGAGGGGTGTTATAAGTTTGACATATGTTGCTGTGTGTCTGTGTATCTGTATTTCTGTTTGTGGCATCATAGCTCCTAAACAGATGTACCGATTTAGATTTTTTGTTTTTGTTTGAAAGGTAACATTGTCGAGTGTGTCCTTAGCTATGTTTGATTGAAATCGGTTCAATCTTTCAAAATAAATTCGCATTTCAATCTTTGAATCTGGGTTTTCGCAAGATATCATGTCATAATTATGTGTTTCGATAGAAGCATTTCTACTAAAAGGTATATTATATATAGTTTAAAAAGAATGAAATAAAAATAAATTAAAATTTCAAAAATCCCCGATTTAAAAACCTCTAAAAAATAAAAAATAAGCCCCGTTGTTTCGCTAAAATCTTAGAAAATTTAAAAATACGCCAAATGTTTGGCACGTTCACGATTGTATTTGGTGTTAAAAATGAATTAACATCAGTAAGGATTTTTGTGTGAAGTTTTGCTCTTGTAATAGTTGGATTGTGAAAATTTGGCGAGTAAAATTTGGTAAGTATAATTTGGTAAGTATATTATAATATATATTTTAATTAAATAATTTTATTTTTACTTTTAAACAACAGTATATGTTTTTGTTTCAAATGAAATTATCAGTATAAATTAATATCACAGGCAGCAGAAAAATTTTTACTTTAAAAAAATTTCTATTATTTATTTACAGACCTTGATGAAAATTAGTATTAAAATGAACTTTTGTTGAAAGAATTGATGCAATTAGTCGACACTATAGAGAACGGACAAGTATTAACTTGAATGAGTAGATTAATTCAAACATATAAAAAAACATCCATATAAATTAACTTAATATATTTAGGATATATTGAAAAAAATAACAAAATAGGAGAATAAACAGACATGCGATTGCAGCAATCCCGAGAGATTTTCCGTTATTTATTGAAGAGTTCTGTTGTATATCTTCGAAGTTCTTCACCAAATTAAAATAAGACCAATTTCAAAACATACTCTTTCATACAAAATAAAATAATTTTCAAAATCGGTCCACAATTGCCTGAGATATCGGTGAACATACATAAAAAAAAAACATACAAGAAGTCGAACATAGAACCTCCGCCTTTTTGGAAGTCGGTTAAAAATATAGACTTGTGTTTTTGGTCACAAGTATGTCGTCGTATTTTTATCGATTTGATAAAGCAAAAAAAACCCTGTTCCTTATATCGCTTCTGATACTGATACTTGGGAGTTTTTTATTGCTACCGGTACATCCTGCTCCATATATCACTACTGATCCGCACTGGTAGGGTTAGTTTATTTTTCATTATTACGCTAACAGTAGGGTTAAAAAGTTTTCAAGTGTTTCTTTATGATTAATAAGGTGTTCCAATTACTTGTAATCGTGAATCTTTTTATAAATGTGAAGTAATTTTAATGTTTTATTGACAAAAAATTGTTTCTCAGGGTAAAAAAAAAAACACGTCCAATAGTTTTTGCTTTTTTTAATCCCGGAATCATCCCTTATTGCTTGTTATTAATATACATCGCTAATGTCGAGCTTAACTGATCTCGAGTGTCGTATGATGTATTTTCGAAAGAGAAAATAATTTAACTTACTATCAACAGAGAGTAATTTAATAAAATTAAAACTTTTAGGTATAACGTGTAACATTATGACAAATATAGCTGCCGCTGTCGCATCCTTACAACTGAAACAAAGTAAAATGTATCTTTAAACAGGGTTCAGTACGGTACAGGTTAAGTCGACTTATATCCTTCCTTTGTAGTTTCCATAATTTCTGATAGTCCAGGCATAATAGAGGTTTCACCTTGGAATGAGAGATAGTCAGCTATAAACTTGTATAAACCTTTATTTTGACATCCTAAAACTTCTGTCAAAACCTACTTATCGTAGGGTGTCCGCGACTACAGATATTCTGAAGTCAAAGGTCAAAATACCGATTTGTTTACACATTTATTGCGATGATCTCGTTTCCTATGGGTGGTACGCTATTTGGTATTTAATATAAATATTGTAGAGGATTGAATTTTCTACAATTTTTGTTGAAACCTTTTCTTATATCTTGAACCATTTTCGAGATAGAGAGCACGGCGCGGGCTGTGTTTAACTATTTAGAGTATCATTCGAGGTCAACCTTTAGTCCCGATTAAATACCGCTTCTTCCTCATAGTCAAACTGGTTTGACCACGAGGAATCAAATTAGGTTTAAATTTGACCACATCATCACTTAACATCAGGCGAGATAGTGGTCAAACGCGAACCTATAAAAAAGAATAAAAATTAGGTTTTGATTCCCTTGCGAGTGTCGATAATTTGCGGCATAACCGCTGTATCTTTTAATTGCGTTGGCTTAGAAGTTTGATTTTTTCACAGCTTCAAGGGACAGTAGAGTATTTGATATAAAGTTCAGCTTGATAAATCCACGCATTCCTGAGAAAAAGGGTCTTGACAGGCAGACAGACGGACGGACGCAAGGACAACAAAGTGATCCTATAAGGGTTCCGTTTTTTCCTTTTTATGTACGGAACCCTAAAAAAAACAATATTTCAGCCTGTTGCTAAATTTGCCATTAGGCAAGTTTAGGCTGAAATATTGTTTTAATACAATTATTATACAAACCCAATACTTAAAAAACACACTATACACTTGATTATTGAGTACCAACCAATATTAGACTAGGAGAGTAATCTTACTTTTGTACTTCGGGATTCCCGCTATTAAATTTCATAGCCCATCCATCTATGAATCTGTTCCAGCGGCTAAATAACACGGCCAATAAAAGTGCTGTAAACATTACGGTATACTGCAACAAGAATTATAGTAATGGTTGAGTAAAGCAAATCGAGAAGAAATAGTGGGCAGAAGAAGAATCCAAAAAGAACGAATAGTTAGGAAGTGTACCTAAAATGTTTTAATAAGGTTGAGGCCAAACGAACTTTATTTTATGGGTTGTGAGTCGCGTAAAATTAGTCTCGGCATTTACGTTCAACTGAAATTCAGAATTTTGTTTTTAATCCAGTTAATTATGTTGATGATCTTCACTTAGTACTTAGTGGTGCATGCATGCATTTATTTGTGTGTGTGTGTGTGTGTTAAACCTAAAAAATAATTAAATGAATAAACTTCAAAAAAACTTCTACAAAAAATAATTTATATAAGACACAGATGTCAACTTTCGAATCTACAGTCTTACCAACTTATCTGTGAACTGAAAGAGGACGGCACCGTCGATTCAGTGTTACTAATTAATAAAAGATGCCCAAAATTGAGTAAGTTTGCAAGAAGGAAACTTCACATTAGACATAATCGTTTAATAAGAATTACAGTTTTTACAAATTAAAAACAATGATACATATATAAAAAAAAAAAAAAAAAAAATTGGATAATTTACATTTAGTAGGTACAGTTTAGTCTCTCAGCAATAAACAATGGCTTTATCTAAAAACTCATCCAATGAAGTGGAAATTCAGCAGATAAAATGTTCCAGGGGGGGGATACAACTTCTATTTAATGCGAAGTTAAGTAAGTACCTACCCTGCAAGAGGTACCTGGATATCTAGCATTTAGTTATGACCGTACCTAACCCCTAACACCAGATTTGACTAATTATAATTGGCAGTGGTACCTAGTGGTAGTGTAGTGTAATAAAAAAAAAACAAATTGCTTTACAATGATTTATTGAAAACCAGGTTTACAGTAAGAAGCTTTTTAACAGTAGGGACCTCTTTTTTAGCAGAATAAAATTCATGTACTTTACTCCGTATAACTCCCATGTCATGTCAAAATTATCAACATGCACCAATCCACTTTCGTTTCCTCTCCTTGCCTGGTGTCCGAATTTTTGTACCAGTTTCTTCTGCTGCGTGCGTGCCCTTAACTATTTTTGAAATTAGTCCTTGACTCACACCTGAAATATAAGATAATAAAATAAATGTTAGTAGAAATTTGAAATCTGGCAGGTTAGTTTGCTCACTCATTAGCAGGTTACCTAATAGATGTACGTTACCGTTACGCTAACCTGCAGCAAGAATAGAAACTAATTTTTCGTGGACTTAAATAATAAGTTAAGTATCGGGTAATTTATAACAAGAAAGTTGACAACACTAACCTGTCGCTGCCGAAATGCGTTTGTATATTTGATTAAATGGAGTAATCTGAGACCCCGTCCGAGCTTCTTCTTCAAAAAAGGTTTTAACATTGAGAATAATGTTTCGAGCATCACTTTTAGTAGCTTTCGGCATATTTAACTTTATAAATTCAGCAAAATATCACGACAAAACAACCAGGGAACCCGAATGTTGTAGGCACTGACAATTGAATGAAATTTCAACATGACGGCCGTAGTTCCAATTTTCGCCATTTCACAGATTAGTTGGTAGGACTGTAAAGTTATTTTCATTGTGAAGCGATAATATTTTTTTTTTTCTTCAATTCTTACCATTTCATGTAGACTGACATTTTCTGGCATCTCAGCTTTGTTCTTGTTAAGATGTTTCCGTAATTCTGTTTTATGTGCTTCTGTCATACCCTTTGCTTCGGCACTATGAAAATATTTTTTGTAAGATGAAGGGCCCGAACAAAGCTAGACTGACAAGCAATGCTTGTCCTCGAGATGCAAACTCGAGAAAAAAATTAAAATTAAAATGTCGTTTAAAAAACACGCTTTAATGGTAAACTGAACTAAAAAGTAAATTTTACTTTTTTTCATTGAACTACAATCAATAATCCTGAAAATCCAGGTAAAGATAATGGGAAAAAACTATTTAAATTATCGTATTCTTATCGGTCCTTGATAAGAATACGATAGAGAAGTGTACAAAGTTTAAAATTAATCAGACGTTTTGAAGAGGGTGAAAATCCCGTTCAAAGATTCCGTTACATAGATACATATCACAACACACATCTCTGCCTGTAAGTAAAACCTGCGCGCATTTAATTTACCTATATTTACGGCTGAAGTAGAGGATGAAAGGCTACAAGTGGTTCATAACGCCCAGCTACTACTAGGTTTGTTTTATAGGGTGGGTCAGTAAACCGGAAACCGTCACTCAAAAAGCAGCGAAGTATAAAAAAAATAGGACTGAGCCGGATACGTCTTCCGCATGTCGAACGGTTCATGGGCTAAAACAACCACAGTGTCTGTCCCTAAAAATGTCCGGTGACATCGCGGCAGGCCCAGGCTAAGATGGCGGGACAAGCTTGAAACCTATCGACAGGATTGGTCTACAATTGCCCTCAACCGGAAGGATTTGAAGTAAAAAAGGGAGGCTTTTGGCCTGCAGTGGAAAGAAACAGATTGAAAATTAATAATAACAAATAAAATTAATTATTTAGCAATATGTATGCTTGTTGAATGGTGGGAGCTAGGCGGCCCGATGACCTGGTTAAGGCTCATAGTCAAGAATCCGGTGAATGCAAGACGCACATGACCGATTACTATGGCGACGTTTGAGGAAGCAGTGGACGTCTTTTAGCTGAAATGATGATCATGACGAGAGCTCGTTTAACAAAAGTATTCCTTATCTGCTAGCTACGCTTGTCGGTTTACCCATCCTCTATAATTGGTCCAGGTCTTGTCAAATTAAGATTGTTATTTAACTTACCTGTCCATAAGGAACATGTGGTAGATTAAGTTAAAAATAAACATAACGAATGCTACAGGAAACGCAAACACCGAATATTGTAGGTAGTTGAATATATCGGGGTTCTCGTACTTTTCAGGCGCTAACCTGCAAATAACAAACCAAATTTAAGTTATTATCAAAGTAAATATATTTTTAATGAATGTTGCGTAACCGGTATCGCTCTTCAATACTCTGAACAGATAATGTATTTCTTTAGTTCATGTCGTCTCTAAAAGCCCGAAATATTGTTATCAAAGACCGAATATATTTACGTGTCCCTACGGTAAAACCTAAGATTTACCAAATTTTAGGTCGGCGCAATATGTTTTCTTCTTCCACACTACTCTGTTCGTCGTCATTTCAGTAATGAGCCCGAGTTAGACATTGATAAGAAAATTAAGGCCTATTAACACTTATTAATTGAAAGGCATAAAGGTATGAACATAGGTTGCCTTGATAGGCCAGAGTTGGTCGCACTTGTACCTACGGCACATTTTTACAGATCCACCCACGACCCCGTATAAACGCGTGGCCTGATGGTGACTTTACCATGCACTAACTTAAATTGATGTCAATTTTATAATAAACTTACTCCTGAAAACATCCCCGAAAGAGAAGAGTCACCCACGAAGAATGTAAAATTGCGATACTACCTGTAACAATCGTTATTATTACTGATAAATATTTACTTTCAGGTTATTAGGTATTATTTTATGACTTCCAACGTGCAGACACAACGTCTCAAAAGGCACGCAATATCAATCACGTTTGCATTGTATCATTTATTAGGTGTGCTTTTGCTGTGATTGAGTTTGCGACAGAATTACTATAAGTAAAATTTTTCACTCTGCTATCAATTTCTTACATAACTTTGCTTGCACTAAAACGACGGACTTCACTATTGAGTATTTAGAGTTTAGAAAGTCTAAAACAAACCCTATTTTTAACAGCTTTTTAGGCTAAAGCAGAGTTTGACAAAATACTATTGCTATTACAGCTTTATTTCCACTTAACACTTTACAAATATACACGCAACTATAATAATTTTATTCCCGTTTCTTTGTTATGTTGCCCCCTATGGGTAAAAGCCTCCTCCATTGTTTTCCACCTATCCCTGTCTTTGGCTATATGCATCCAACTTTACTTTTTCAACTTTTTCTCAGTGGGAGGAATATACTTGAGTCAGCGATAGTGGTCCTTCCATGGAGTTCAGATTTAGCAGAGCCACTCTCTCCGATATTCCCAAAAATGTTGCCCTTTAGTGATTTCTTTATTAGGAAGCCCTGAAGTCCCTGTGTTTCTCCTGTATGTATTATTTATGTTTCAATGGTATCTTTTTAATTTCTGCGAGTCCTATGATATCCTATTTTATTTTAACTATTGCATTATTTAGTTCTACGGCTCTTTCTTTTGTTGATAGGGAAATCACATTGAATGTGCATATCATAAGGCCTTGTTCTCCTCTTGACTTTAAACTATTGCTAAGGTTGTGTTTATTTAATTCATTCTGTTTATTTTTATTTGATGGAGGGTAGTGGTCATCTTGCCCCACGGTGACAAGCCGGCTTAGGGTGCTTTTTTGGAGGTTGATTTAAATAATGTTGTGGTATTAGTTTGACAAATACCCAACTTCAAATACTTAATTAAGAAAGGAGGGATTAGTGGAAACACATATATTTTTTCTAAGGTTGAGTTTTCATAAAATGTAGGTTTCCTTTGATAATATTATCGACGTACCTATTGACGAAGAGGTTTGAACAGTATTATTAATAACATAACGCATAGCAGTGACGTCAGGAGCTCCACTTGCTTGCTTGCTTGATTTCGCCTGTAACACAAAAAGAGAAATTAAAGATACATCTGTTATTTATTATTTATTTATTTATTTATCCATTTATTTCAGGCATCAAGGCCCATATCAACATATACAATACTATATTCATATAAACAACTTAAAAATACTATAAATATATAACATAAATATCAAAAAACTAATGCTAAGGTACACGACCAAGTATTATTCATTATGCCGGGACAATAAGCAAAAAGACCAATGAGTAGACATTATGATAAAAACTATTGAAACAATTAATTTGACCGGCCTTTTTGAAGAATGCCAATCACTTATGGAGCTGGGTAAAAAAAGATGTGTTTTTTATTATTATTTTAATGTTGACTTTGGTTTCAATATAGAATAGCTTTTCTGGTGGTCGCCACTGTTGATTCTGGCTTTAAGGAGTTGTTGTGGTTTGGGAATAGTGCGTTTGGATTGTCCTAAAAAAGGACAGGAGGAGGTGCTTGTGGCTAAATAAAAACAGCCGCACGGATCGATCTTCAAGGTTAAGCAACGCTTGACGAGGTTGGTCTGTGGATGGGTGACCATTTTCAACATACCAAGTTTTCTCCGTGCCTCGGAAAGCACGTTAAGCCGTTGGTCCCGGCTGTCATTTGAAGATCTTTGACAGTCGTTACAGGTAGTCAGAAGCTTGAAATCTGACACCAGTCTTACCAAAAGGGTACCGTGTTACCAAGTTACTGGGTTGTGGGGGTCAGATAGGCAGTCGCTTCACGTAAAACATAGTGCTCAGCTGAATCCGGTAAGACTGGAAGCCGACCCCAATATAGTTGGGAAAAGGCTAGGCAAGAGAGAGATTGTCCTAAAAAAGATTTAGAATACGTAAGTACGTATCTATTTAAGCAACAAAGTCAGCAGGGCTCATAATCAATGGTCACAACCAACTCTTACTGGTAAAAGTCCGAAATTATCTATGATAATCACTAATTTCGAGTTTTTACCCGAAATCACAAGGTAAATCTTAGGATTCACCTCACAGACTGGTAAATGTTGAAAATATTGTAACGTCTATGACACACTATGATACCAAATGATTGAGAAAAATCAAGGACTGATTGACCAGCTTTAGCACAAATAATTTAATACTAGCATACAACACATGCCTCATCAAATACAAAGAAACGTAAGTAGCGTTGCGCTACTTACGTGCCGACGTAAGTAGCGTTTTTCGTGTGATTAAACTGATAATTTTTAGTACATCGAACATGTTCGGTTCCGTTCCACGGCGACACAAAGATGGTTTTAGCAGCGAGTTGCAAGTAAAATGGTTTACTCGGTTCGTGAATATTTTTTTCTATAAATACAATAACGATTTGTTTCATAGTATTTTTTCACGTTTTTACAGTTTCATTGCACCATAATATGTTACAATACAAATTTAAACAATCGAGTAGAATGCCACAGAAATTTGAAACCGCGCCATCTATTAGCCCCAATTTTAAATAATCCGTTCAAATAACCTTTGAAATGTGAATTAATAGCCCAATATTCCATAATTTTGTGCTTAGGAGAGTCGATTAAACAAAAACATATTTTTTTTATGTTCGATGCCAGAAAATGTTATTATTACACACAATTCTAATTATAACAAATCGGTGTATATCGCGCCATCTAGTGATATTTATTTGAAAGTTTCTTTCTTAGCGCTGGACTCCGTGGCTTTAATAAAGTAAATTATATATTTGTTTTGTTTTTGACACAATATATATATATTTTTTTTTCTTACATGCGGCATATTTTTCTTCATTTTCCTTTTCTAGGGTTCAACAATAGGATGGACCCTAATTTTATTACAATCTAGCCTTATAGACTAATAAGTTATTTAATTACAACCTAAACTATTACATTGTCTTTACTAAAGAATGTGTCCATTAGCACTTTTCTTATTGTCTCTATTAAGCCGAAACACTTCGTTCTTGTGTTTGTTTGGTAGCACTTTTGTACGTTACACTATTCACATTCACTAGCACTAAACACTAATAGACCAGGGTCGATAATTTTTGAAACCAAAAAAAATAACAATAGGATGAAACCCATTGGAAAAGGAGGGGAATATGATAAAAATTAAAGGAGAAATAAATTACGGGCAATCCGAGTTCGGGAAGTGGGAGGTGGTTAGTTTTTAAGGGTAAAAAATGGTTTATCTCTATTTCCGGCAAAACTAAAAGTCCTATAGAAAAAGTTAAATGGCAAAGTTTGTTTTAGTTTATTTTATTTAATACTTCATGCACACAAGTACAGAGGCGGACTTAATGCCTTAGGCATTTTCTACCAGTCGACCTTTGGGTGATGGAGAGATAAACAGTGGTAGGCGCAATAATGAAAGTGTGGATTATTTAAATATACATATTAACTATAAATACAATATAATAATAAGTTGTAGGTGATAAAAAGATCTACAACTTTTGTACTTACAATAGGCATCTACAAATATTATATAAAGAAGATTCTACAACTTTTTCAAAATATTGTAGATGTCTTATTAAATATTAATTTATTTGTTTGTAAATTATAGTAGTATATTTTGATTTGCAATTTTTTCGTTTATCAATGTTACATGAAATCTTACATTTTTTGAGTAATTGAAGTGTAAATTTTAATAAATAGCTCAAAATTGTACATAATGATTAAAAAAAAAAAATTTTAATCATTATTTTTTTTATTTTTTTTGCATTTTCTGAGAACATTTACTATTGCAATGTATATTTTTTTACACCATCAGAAAGTAGAGATTTCAACGAACAAAAAGCTCACCGACTTTTTGAAAAAAACTGACATTTTGACGCAAGAATTTTCGATTGAAATTTTCGGGTGCTTTTTTATATTAAGTCAAAATAAAGCGAAAAAAATAATAAATTTTAAATCAAATAAATTACAGTGTATTTGAAACATAATAAGGTAAGTTTTCACTAAATTTTGTAGATTTTTTTTTTTTAAAACAATAAAAAAAAAACAAAAACTTGGTTATTTGAATTTATCACAAATTTTGAGGTTATGTGAAAAAATTGTAAGTACAAAAGTTGTAGATCTTCTTATTACCTACAACTTTGCCATTTAGCTTTTTTCTATAGGACTTGTAGTTTTGCCGAAAATCAAGATAAACCATTTCTACCCTTAAAAACTCACCCCCTCCCACTTCCCGACCTTGGATCACCCGTAATTTATTTTTCCTTTCATTTTTATCTCATTCCCCTCCTTTTCTAATGGGTTTCATCCTACTATTTTTTTTTTTAACTTTTTATATTTTTTGAAGGCTTCTCACTATGTTTGTGTGGTAGAGAAGCTGGTTTGCCTCGACGTTCACATGCTGATGAAGTCTCTTTTCGTGAGCTTATGCAAATTCTGGATCACTCTTTCGATGAACTCAACATAGCACTGTTCTGGAATCGTTTTATAATTAATATATTGCTCTGTTTGGTGCAGCCCCATAGCTGAATACTATAAGTCCAAACTGGCATCAGGACTTGTTTGTATAGCAACGACTTGTTTTGCACGGACAGCATTGAGTTTCTTCCGAGCAGCCAATACATTCTCTTATTTCGGAAGTCGAGTTCTTCATTTTCTTCTTGACGTAGACTTTCCAGCGTAACTTTGCGTCAAGGGCCATACCCAGACAGTTGGCTGTATTCTCGTATGGGACTTGTTTATTATTAATAAAAACTGGAGAATACTAATGTTTTTTGTTGGTAAAATCTATATGAACAGTTTTGGATTCTTTTAGTTGAATCCTCCATTTTTCTTTTTTTTTTCTCTACATCCTTGAAAAGAGACCTCCGCCGCTTTAATACCGAGCGTATTAAAGACGCAATTGAGCAAAATAAAGGCGCCAAGGTTTTTTCAAGAAATCGGGCTATTGGGCAGAGCCAGCTCACGAAACTAAAGACCGACGATGGCAAGATCGTACATGCCAAACCAGAGGTTCTGAGGGAGATCGAGACATTCTATGGGCAGTTGTACACATCAAACAGCAAGCCCGTTGCGAGTGTAGCAAACGACTCAAGAGCTAGTTTGACCCGTCACTATACTGAAGATATCCCGGACGTCAGCCTGCACGAGATTAGGATGGCTCTGAAACAGCTTAAAAACAACAAGGCGCCGGGTGATGACGGAATCACGGCTGAACTCCTGAAGGCGGGTGGAAAACCGGTCCCCTTCAGAAGCCGTTTGATTTCGTCATACTCCAGGGCAAAACGCCACAGGCATGGTGCAGGGTTGTGGTGGTACTCTTCTTCAAGAAGAGCGACAATGCCCGGCTGAAGAACTATAGGCCCATCTCACTACTTAGCCATGTCTACAAGTTGTTTTCAAGAGTTATCACGAATCGTCTCGCGGGCAGGTTTGACGATTTCCATTTTGAAAAGGCTTTAGCACCGTAAACCACATACATACGCTGCGGCAGGTTATACAGAAGACCGAAAATTATAACATTCCTCTCTGTTAGCGTTTGTGGACTACGAGAAAGCCTTCGATTTGATCGAGATTTGTACTGTATTGCAGTCTCTCCAACGGTGCCAGATCGACTACCGGTACATTGAGGTGTTGAAGTGTTTGTACAAAAACGCCACCATGTCAGTCCGTCTTCAGGATCAGACCTCGAAACCAATACTTCTCCAGCGTGGCGTGAGACAGGGAGACGTCATTTCACCGAAAATGTTCACTGCTACGCTGGAGGAAGTATTCAAGGTTCTTGACTGGAGGGGCCTAGGCATCAACGTTAATGGCGAGTACATAGTATCATTCAGTTTGCCGACGACATATTGGTCATGGCTGAGACCATGGAGAGCCTCCGTGAAATGCTCGATGACTTCAGGAGCTTCCGAAAGAGTGGGTCTTAAAATGAACATGGACAAAACCAAGGTCATGGTGACTACCCATGTAGCACCCACTCCTATCAAGATCGGAGACTCTACACTCGAAGTTGTAGACGATTATATCTTCCTGGGACAAACGGTCCAGTTGGGAGGTCCAACTTCGAGAAAGAGGTCAACCGTCGAATCCGACTCGGCTGGGCGGCGTTCGGGAAGTTGCGTGGTATCTTCTCGTCCAATTTACCGCAGTGTCTCAAGACAAAAGTTTATGACCAGTGTATGTTGCCAGTGATCACCTATGAGACCGAGACGTGGTCGCTCAAAATGGGCCTTATCAGAAAGATTAGTCACCCAAAGGGCAATGGAGAGGGCTATGCTCGGCATTTCCTTGCGTGATCACGTCAGAAATGACGATATCCGCAGGAGAACCAAAGGTACCGACATAGCCCGGAGAATCGCCAAACTTAAGTGGCAGTGGGCAGGGCACATTGCTCGCAGAACGGATGTTCGATGGGGCTGAAAAGTTCTGGAATGGCGACCGCGTCCCGGAAAACGATACGTTGGAAGGTCTCCCACTAGATGGACCGATGACCTGGTCAAGGTTGCGGGAAGGCGCTGGATGCGAGACGCACGGGATCGGCCAATGTGGCGACGCCTGGGGAGGCCTATGTCCAGCAGAGGACGTCTTTTGGCTGAAATGATGATGATGATGTAAGGGTCTCTGGTTTGAATCCGTTGCGATCTCAGGTAGGTACAGTAATGTTGTGATCTCAGGTACATACAGTAACGTAAGGATTGAGGCGCCAAATAAAATGAGTTTATTTACTATATTCACTCAGTTTTACTACTTTATCCAAATGGTATAAATTAGAATACACTACTAAATGTTTTTAGAATGAAATATAAATTGACCAATTACTTTCAAGGAAATTCACGCTCTTATTATTGAGGAGCCACATTAAAAGTATTGTATATTCTTGAATATCAACAATACTGGACTCAATTTTTTTGTAGGCACTCTACACAATTACTACTAATTGATACAACATTTTCAAAAATATTCAATAAATACATTGTGTTGCAGGTAGCTCCTTAAATCTGATGTTTAGATTGAGGAGCCACTTTCACATTGATATAACTTAGAATTCAAAATCAGCCAAATTCTGAATTTTACTACAAATTTCAGAATTTGGTTTACATATTTATTTGCTTTCCCATTAAATAAGGAGATAAGTTCCCTTTTAAAATCTGAAGTGTCTCCTCAATCCATACGGACATAATACTTAGAAATTACATAATTATGAGTTCAAAAAGTCACATTCTACTTGCCTGGATTTGAACTTACGAGCTCAAGCAAGAGAAGCGGGTGAATAGTCACAGAGCCACCACGATATTTTTTTGCAATTTTATTTCCCAAATTATACCAAGCTACAATAATATCGAGGTTTGCTAACCTATTGTTAATTTGTAATTTATGAACAATACAATATTAACATGATTTTAAACCCAGTTTTGAATGCCAGGAAACGTTTCAAAATTATGTAAGTACATAGGTATTTTTTTTAATCATGTATCTACCTACTTTGGTGAAGCTAATCAACCAGTCCTTAGTTTGTTCTCAACATTTCGTATCATTGTGTGTTATATTCCCAAACCACTGCAACTCCTGAAAAGCAGAATCAACAGTGGCAACCACCAGAGAAGTGCCGAGGCAATGAAACTCAACGATGTCCCTAGATGTTACAAAATTTTCAACATTTAACATTGAGATTTCTGGTAAACGCCCGAAATTAGGGATAAGCGTAAATCATTTCGGTCTTTTACCTGTAAAAGTTAGTAAATCTTAGGTTTTACTGGCAAATCCTAGATTATACCGTAGTTCGGGCTTTTACAGTAACATATATAACATTTCTGTCAGTTAATTAATCAATATTGGACCTTGCTTCCAGTCTGACCGGATTCAGCTGGATACCATATAATGTATTGGTATGGTGGAGACTGCGATTGGCCTTAATTCAGACATTTGAATTGAGGCTTCAACTTAAACGTCATGAAGCTTATTATAGATTTTACTACAACGTCATGAAGCTTATTATTAGCAGAAATATTAGAAATCGCTTCTAAATCCATTCGGGCAATCAGACGAGATCTATACTATGTAACATGAGCAATGTAGAATTGTTGAATGATAACAGTATTAAATAATAAACATATACTTACTTCAAATTTTGCGAATGCATTAGTTATTGTCTGCGTCAGATTAAACGTCGCAATAAGCCGACTGCTAAACATCGAAAGAAAGAATGCTGCTGTACCGGCTTTAAAAACTAACCTAAAAAAAGTACAAGGTGAGAATAGTCAATTCACTTGAAGTAGGATTGCAAGGCATACTGAATGGAAGTCTTAAAAAATATAAACATAAAAACATTTTTGAGCCATATGTACACAGTGTACGGAATAGTTTAAACATATTTTAAAACTGCTTCTGCCTATGTAAAAGAATAACTTTCTCCGAGGAACTCTTAGTAAAATTCCAAAAAAAAAAAAACATATTTTTTAATAGGAGAATTGAAAGCATCTAATTGTGCCAATTTTCTAAAAAGTAAATGTAAAAATTAAGACGACGATTTAAAAAAAAGAGTGAATGAAGATATTAATTAAAAAATGGTGAGTAGTCGAGAATCGGATGTTAATAAGCAACTCTAACCTGGAAGAAAATTGGCGCGATAAAACAGAAAATGGAAAATCCACACAGTTAATAGAAAAAGTAAAACCCAGAACAAAAAAAAATAGAAATTCTACCTAATGGAAATATTTGCACATCAGGAATAAGAAAGTGCATACATGTGCTTTTGATACCATATTTAACGCTTTGTTAGTTATTTGTACTGATCACATAAATATTTCCATATTTATTACATACATGAATTCGACTTTTTCGAGACTGGTTTCTGCTTTGGTAGATAAAGATGTTGATGTAAATCGTTTAAAAAGTAGAACAGAAATCTTACAAAATATTATCCACCTACGGTACAAGGACGTGTTGAACAAAAGTGTAACGTGGCTTTTGTACTATAAATAATTTTAACGATGATATTTTTAGTGCAACTCTTTCCAAAGTTTGTTCTGAATTTGAAATGCGTATAACACAGATGGAAAATCCTGGGCACCAGTGCACAACGAAGCCGAATGAAAACCACTATGTTCGAGTCAAAAAAAGGGTAAAATAAAGGGTTAAACGACATTGGTCTAATTTGACATTTGTCAAATCGGAAATTCGTCAAATTTGATATTAGTCAAAGCTGTAGTTGGTCAAATCGTCTTTTTGTACAAAAACGAAACTTGCCAAATAGGCTATTGGTCAAGTCCATGTCCAGCCGATGAAAACATGCGTTTTGAATTCACATAACTTAGTTGCAAGAACTTACAAAAGTCGTCTGCTGTAGGTTCCCATTTACATCATTAAAATGTAGTAAACAGTAATTGAGTAGTATGAGGTTTCATTTGTTTAGATTGTTACCTCCTTTGAATATCTAGGTGGAAAACGCTGGCTTAATAGAATAGAAATTGCAGCTGAATATTTGACTTATACTTATTTTATTTTATCTTATATTTGGCTAATAAACTTATCTTCTTTATATTACACGCAATTTACATTTTATGGTAAAAATATATGACACTGCAAATCGGCTACTACTAGTTTACTACACATTGGTGTACAATCTACACTATAGGTACATTAATGTAACCAACCATTAAGAAAGCCTTATTTGGAAGAAGTTGTGAATGTTCACCGGCAGATGGCTCTCATCTAACTAATAATAGTATGTTGATTATAATGTGGCAATTATAATAAAGGTATTTATTAACATTTTAATGATTTTGGTTTTAATACCGATATAGTGTTTGTGAAAACCAGCCAAGTCAAATCTTGAGCTACAATTTATCCTAAGTCTGCTTCTTCTTTATGTAAATAATTCGACTTTTAAAATTTAAGAAGTTACATTTTAAAATAGCAAATATTGTGGTAGCAGATAAAGCAAGAAATTGTGTTTTTAAATTTATTTTAGAATGTTTTATGTTCTTTTGAATAAATTTCAGGATACAGAACTTGGCACCCATTTAGATCTCAATTCTTTTGTCGGCTTAGTCAACAACCGTGCATATACTTAGTATTGAACTTTTTCAAATTTATGTTATTGATGGGATTTTTTGTACTAAGACAACTTTAGTGTTAGAGTAGGCTTCAACACATTCTTTACTTCAAACACCAAATACTGAATCCAGAAACCGGCCCTTTATTACCTAAATATGCCGTAAATTGTACTTACTTTTTTCCAGTGAACTGGTCGTTGTTATCTCCAGAACATAGAAACCAAAATGCTATGCGTTTATCCATGCCAGAATTGTTGAGCAGCACCAATAAGTACGAACTTAATACGTACAGTAAAACAGTCTCCTGTAACGTAAAGTATTTTTACAGGTTATTTAGATAGAAGATGATATTTTTGTACATCCATAAAACCTAGTACAGATTGGTGAAACGTAACGTAAAAAGTAACGCCGTCTTGATTTTTGCAATAGATAGTTGTACGTTAATTTGGAAGTGCAGAGACTTTTATACCACGAATACATTCTGAAATCGTAGTATTCCAGCACCCTAATAGGGAATATGCATGAAAAAAATATTTGTTATTTGATAATTTATCGATAGTAAAACTAAAATAATAGTAGATCCTTTTCCTATGAAATTGCTACTATGCAGTACTAGCCATTTCAAATCAGAACATTTTTTGTTTGGCTAAGAATTCTAATTTCAAATATTTTTTATTTTTATTTTATATGGAATTCTTTTTCAAAATTACACATTTGTTTATTGATTAGCCTTATGTTTTCATCGCATGTGAATCTTTTTCGTCATCATGGATACGTTACGGTCTTAGCCTTTACTTGTGCTGTGGGACATTGCATCTTAACATATTTCTTGATTTTAGTTCGACGGGAAATACCCTATCCGTCTTATTAATAAAAATGGCGTAGTACCAGCTTACTTTGAAGTTACTCTTGGACTAGCTAATCCTGGAGTTACTAAGGATTAACATGGGTTTATTAATGTTATTAATAAACATGGAATAACCTCGGACTAACTATTCATTCCTTACTCTTGGATTAGGGCATAAGCTTTGGCAACCCAGTTGAATAATAATAATAAAAACAATGAACCAGTGAATGAAACCAAGAAATTTGATGACATGAACTACGAAAAAAAAAAGAAAAAAATAGCGGGCAATGTGACATTTGTCATACAGTTATGAAAGTGAAGGAGGCAATTTTAAATTTATCTCAACAATTTCAAATTAAATCGCTTATAATAATATACTATAAATGTTACAGTACCTCTGTCTGTCTGTTACCTTTTTACGGTTTAATCGCTGAACCGATTTTGGATGGAGTTACTCATTGAGTTAATATGTACTAAATAATTACCTCAATGGAGTTTGAGACCCTGGGAAAGACATAGGATAGTTTTTATCCCGGAAACCATCCCTATGGGGGTGGCAAGAGAGGTGGAATTTTTTATGGTGAACTAATTATTTCTCAAGTAAGGCGGCCCACACACCAACAATATCATTGTGCGACATTAAAAATAGGCTTTTAGAAATACTCATGCTACCCAGACGAAGTCGCGGGCATCAGCTAGTATTTAATATTCGTAGTGTTTTGATAGATCTGATGACGAGTGTATCCCTCACACTAATGTTAATAAAATACGTAAGTAGTTAATACTTCTCACATCTCCTTAATGTCAATTCCTGAAATAATGTTTCCTCTCTAGTCTTACGCTGTGTTAATTTGTTATATTACTAGAAGAATTAGGGATAAACAATAATTATGGAATGATGGGGAATATTTGAACAATATTTTCATTATAAAATTATTAAAAATTTCATCATATAATCACAACGAAGAAAATGTCAATCAAATGTAATAATTGTAGTTGGCATGGATACACTCTTAATCCAAATTTAATGCGACCTTAAACTACCTAGTACCATGGTGTAACTTTTAGTCCAAGACTAGAATCAGTATAATCCCTCCGTATTCTGTGTTTATAAATACGGAAATTTGTTATTACTATGCTAATTGCTTGGAATAAAGTTAATCTTACTTTGGTCCACGTTTTTTAATAAGACGGCATAAATGGTTATTTGCGTTAATTTAGCAGTTTTTTTTTTACAGCTTCATGGAATTGCAATATTAATTTCAACTTCTTCTTCTGAAGACGGTATATTGTTTTTTTTTGTAGGTACAAATTTACAGTTGTTAGATTTTGCCTTTATTTCTGCTATAAGACCTTGCTTCTTACTAAATTGTATGATTATAGGTCAAAGGCAAGTATCCTTCACGTTTTGATTCCCTTGCGATTCGTCAAATATGCAACAATAAACGGTTATTTGCGTTGATTTTAGAAGTAGTTTTTTTTCACAGCTCCAAGGCATTGCAGTATATGATATTAATTTCAATTAAATTTCTCCAAGCGTTCCAGAGAAAAAGTCTTGACATACGGACAGACAGACAGACAACGAAGTGATCTTATAAGGGTTCCTTTTTTACTTTTTGGGGAACGAAACCCTAAAAAGAGTC
This sequence comes from Orthosia gracilis, assembly GCA_947562075.1. Lineage (NCBI taxonomy): Eukaryota > Metazoa > Arthropoda > Insecta > Lepidoptera > Noctuidae > Orthosia > Orthosia gracilis. The sequence goes on from OX387269.1 coordinate 5,320,789, forward strand.
AATTAGGGAATAGGAATCGTTCACCGAGACTCCTAAAAATATTGAATACTTTAGATATTAAAACAACTTACGTTCATAAAACATTTACACGTTTTCATGGATTCGTATATACCAGCCATCGGCAGTAGAAATATAGGAATCATAGATGTGCAGGGAACTGCAATTGGTTGCCATAGGTAGAACCACACCATCCACATCCACATAAGTTTCATTTTTAAAGTAACCTAAAAAAAAGGAGAACATTTTAACAAGTACAATAAACAAATCTATAAAAAACTCGCAAGCTAGCGGTAGCTTTCTTTTGTTGAAAGAACGCACCAACACATTCTAGGCGCGTGAAAAATAATAGTATATGAGGTTATTTTTAATGAGGGTTTTCTTGGCAGCACTGCAGCGTAAAATATATAAACACATTGCAAGCGAATTTCTGATTGATTTATTGAAATAAACATTAACAGTGCAATATTCGTCCATAAAATATTCTATACTGTGATTTTTAATTTCGTATACTAAACTGACAGCTGCAAAAATTACTTTATTTTTTTAATGTTGATAGCTCGTTACATTGTGTTGTAGGTAAGGCTCAATCATAAGTGATTCTTCGAATCGATGTGACATGACTCCTCAATTTAATTTTACTAATTGGTATAAATTAATGCTTTATGAATATAAACTTAACAGAATATAACTTTTATTGTGTTAAATATGAAATCAACAATAAAATAAATGCGATCGGTAAAATGAAGTCTGACATAAATGTGAAGAAACTCAATAAGGGCCGTTATTTAGAAGTTTTTTGCCATGAAATAGTTTCATTTTCGATCTACTTCGATTTTCGTTTAACTTTCGATCACTCAGAATAGTCAGGATACGACACTATTTTTATGTAACGATAAAGTGACAACCTCCCAAATGTCAGTTTAGTCTACGAAATTACAAATCACAGTATAGTGTTGTGCAGTTGAGTGCCTATGTGTCCAACTAAACTTTTCAATAAGCTATCCTATGCTAAGTCTATATGGGGAAGAAAAAAGAAGAAGCCTTCCAGAAGATAATAAAAGTTATGGAATCACCCCCGACATTGCATTTTTATTCTAGTAACAAGCTATTAACAACTAGGTTGCGTGTGGGACGCTAGTGGAGAGACCCTTGGCTGCTATCTAAAGCAAGGTGATGATGTTTTGTTCCCTATAGCATATGCGTCCAGGAAGCTGAGTGAAAGAGGCTTTAGTCTGGGCTTTAAACTATTTTAAACATTTCCTTTGGGGGCTGATGTTCCAGATTGTCACTGATCACATGGCATTGTGCTGATTAAGATGTAGAAAAGACATGAATTGAAGGTTAGACAGGTGGTCGCTGTGTATACAGGCGTACGACTTTGATATTGTATACTGTGCAGGCAGAGATAACGTTATTGCTGATTTTTTGAGTGTAGGAATCCATTTGTGCAATTCGAGGAGGACCAGAAGAGGACGGAGGAGGATCAAGGTGGTAAGGGTACGAGATGACCAGCTCAGAGATCAGTTTTGTAGCTGTTGGTTGGATATACACGAGAGCGAAAATTTGAATCATATCCGAATTTTTAATTAAACCTCATCTGGGTCGATGTGAGTTGACGCATCATTCTTGTTAGTGTTAAGAAGGACGCCTTGTTTCTTTTTCAGAGGTTTTGATCAAGAAGGTTCAAGATGGCGTTGACTTGTTAGTGCATATGCGCACGTCAGCTGAAGTTAAAAGCACATATCGGAGTATACAGAATAGAATTCGTTTGTCATGACTTAAGCCTTTCCCTTTTAAGGATAGTACTTCAATTGTAAATGTGACTCCTCTGTTAGGTAAATGTTCGGGTTAGGATAGGGTAGGATTGATGGAATCATTCAAAACGTAGAATAGAAGCACTTCATATGATTCTGCGCGTCTATTCCAAGAGGCGTAGCTCATGTGAGGACTCACCAATTAAGAGGCAACCTACTTGCCTATTACATGACTGGCAACAGATAACTACTTAGTTTTGGAAGGTGATTGAAATAGGATCGCTTGTCAAATATAGAAGATGTTTTTGTTTAGCTTTTGTTTGTCAATTCGATAGAAGCCGCCTGAAGACAGTCAGTAGATAAAATAAATTTCTGAGTATTATTGATAGCTCCCTGAGTTACATCCCCCCTCACATTTAGGTGGAGGCACCGGGTAGTGTAAAATCCCTGTAAAATAAAATAAAGCGTGAAAGTGGCAAAAAATACAGTTTTTTTATAAAGACTTTACTTCGTGTGAGCACGGCGAAAATAGTACGCCAATCTATGAAAATAAGTATACGAGAAATTTTGGTTGTGACTTTTGGGTACAAGCCGCCTGAAAACAGCCGCGTTGTTGATTCAATATAATATTTTAAAGTACTTTCTGCTTATACTTTATAGCTTTCTGAGCTACCTCCCTTACAGTACCTACGCTCTATGCGCGGTTAACCGAAGCGCGGTCATCCGACCGGCTAACCGCAATCAAAAATGTGTACGAGAAACTAGTTTATATCTGCACTGCGATGCGGCTGTAGCTGGTTGCGGCTGCTGCTGGTAGTTTAGGCCTTAGCTCAGCAGGTTTTCTCTACCCATAGTCACTTATAGATCGATAAAGTCCAAAATACGACGAAACTTTAGAGTTAAAACTTCCAATAAGCTCAGGATTCAGTACTACCTGACATTTCTTTAGATCCGCCAACTAACCGGTGCACTCTGGCAGCAGAAAAAAACATCGAAAACCCTTACCCTCTTATTAATAAACACAGAATAAAGTTATTCCAAATTTAAACCGATGAAAATGTATGGTTATTGCTTTGTTATTCCTGGTTTAACTTTATTCCTTGTTTATTAATAAGGGGGTTATTGTTTTAGTTTTGCTTAATTTATCCGTATTGGAATCCTAAATGTTATTTTAATTATAATAGACAAATAGTGTTGGTGAATCGTTCTTCAATATTCACTTGAGTCATTCTGTTTTGTTCCAGTTTTCATTGAAAATGGTATAATTATAAAGGACTCCGTATCAAAACGCCTTATTCGCAAAACGACATGAGTAGATCGTCCTATTCTCAAAAGCTACGTATAGTATTTAAAGGTCCTTATAAAAAAGGTAAGGGAATGGTACAGTCATACCTCTAATTCATATGAGTTTTTTAAAGGACTAAATTTGTCCAACCTTTTCTAGAGATTGTTAAATAAAACTAACGTTATAAAAAAAAAATGCGTTAAAAATTAAATGTTCTCCGCCCCTGGAGCAAGCGAAGTGGTCTATCAGACTCATACATTTGACCTGGGCGCTGGAGTGTTTGCTCAACTCATCACAGCCCGGTCAGGTATATTGATCCGTAGGACCTGATGCGGATTCTGCTACACTCTGTGGCCGTAAATGGTCAAAGTTCCTATCGGGAGGTGAGCGCGGCACAGGGCGCGGTTAATTGTGGTGCGAAACTTGTGGCAACCGGCCATTATGTCGCGATTTTCAGTGCCCGTTGTTTCTTTTCTGTCGCCTCCTTTGCGACCATCAGTTCCTCGCAGAAGGGGGCAATTGCGGCCCACGCGCTGTCATTTCCGACCATGGACTGCACCAAGACCGGAAGCGAGCCGTTATTCGTAGCACCGTCTGCCACGACGAGATCACGTAGCTGCACAACTTAGAGATTTTCACTTTTCGGCGTCGCCTCTACCCTCGACTGTGAGCCCACATTACAGTTTTCTGTTCCATCGAACCCTTCATCAGACCTCAAGGCTTTGTAACAGCATCATCAGACCGTTGATTCGGCATAAAATGCAATATTGCTTTAATTCTTTTGTTTGAATTTTCTTTTAAAATAAACTGTATAATGAACCATGAGGAAAATTCGATTTTATTTTTTAGCGTAACTACTTTGACAGTAGGTCATTCTGCTAATTGGAAATTTTGCTAATAAGTAATGTTTATAATAGGACTATCTACTAACAGAACGTTTTGTGAATAGGACATTTTGATACGGAGTCTTATATAGGTATAAATAATTGACTTTGGGTCCCAGTTCTTTGAATGTACACATCGTTTTATAACATAAAATGATTAGCTAAAATAAAATTAATTTTCATAACATTCCTAAAAAAAACAGAAATCTTCGTATACCGCAAAATCAACTTTTTTTAAGTGTCTAATTTTTAATCTACATGTGCGATACAAAATGTAATTAGTGTAACATGTGCTCAACATTACAATTTAATGACTGCATAATAGATATTTTTACTTACATTAAATCTCTCCATTTGGGGCACTAGAACAATCAATGGAACCATCACGCCAATTACGCCCCTGAAGTTGTTTTTCAGCATATTACTCAATCGGTCGCCAAACCCACCGACTGGGGTTTTTGTAGGTGTTCTACTTCGACTAAAAACATATTACATTATGAACAAGGTTTTTTAACAAGGCTTTTGAAACTAACGGTACTAAATGTAACATCACTTGTCAATACACCCCCAATGAGTCCAAACACGACGGTACCACCTTGTCTGGCTGAGGAGCTGCTTGCCACCGTCCCGGCTCGATACTGAGCCCAGCTCATAGTACAATATTATTTCAATGTCTCCATCCTGTATCTACACCACCAAGTAAGCAAAGCCTGTCGTTATTCAACCGCAAAACCCGGGTCCGGGTTACCTGCTAACTCCGTGCTAGTAAGATAACCCGGGGTGCCCGTGTTCCCGCGATAAACGGCAAGGGAGGACACCGTGGAGTTTAGTGGCTATCTCCCCGTTTTAGCTTAGTATGCTTCAGCATTTCTCCAAGCCAAAAAAAAGGCTTTAAAGTCATAGTTCTAGTGCAAGAGAGACGGAGCTATCCTGGATAAATACTTTACTTTATTAACAACAGAATCATGAAGGGCTTAAGACGAGATAGTAAAGCTCCAGTTTCATGCCCGCAGACATGAGGCAGGTTTACATGAATCTTTTCCCATGCTGTTTAGACAACGCAAGGTTCTTTTTTTGACGTGACAACGTCTTATAATTCGATGGAGCCGGCTGCACGCACGAAAAAACATGACTCATGCGGCGCTACCTCGTTCTGAGGCGTTCCATTTAAGGCTTGAAGTGCAAGCGAGAGCGCGGAACGAGCGACAAAGAGGCACAATCGGCCTCCGCGTTCGACAGCGTTCGACATCTGTCTCCCTCCTACTTGAGTGAGCGATGCGTCCGCGTGGACAGCTGCTTTACAATAATACATTTACATGTTTTCGCCAAGTATGAAGTGCAGTGAAAATTGAATGTGGTGTCAATTGTTTATAGCAACGATAATTGCGGCGATAAAATGCAACCATTCCATCAGTATTTTCTTATGACGTTGTCACGTTCAACTATCGTCAGTAAACCGAATTTACAGACAACCGATTTTTTACAATAAATCTTTGCATCAACAGTTTTCAATTTAGTTAGGCAATCAATCCTTACACACATCAGCCAGAACACCTGGTAAGGTGCCGAGAAGTTAAGTGAAAGCTTTACTGCACCTGTCACCACCGCATCTACCTCATTCAGTTTTTTGAACACTCTCAGAAACTGGATGAAAAAGGGTTGGTCGTCCAGCAGCAAGATCATTGTTGCCATCGCGGAAAGAAAAGGGCGAGGGGAAACAGGGAAAGGAAACATTATGAGGTAACATGGATTTATATAGTTAATGTTAGTCTGGAATAGCCAAGTCAGAGGCCTGTGGGATCCCAAAGGCGGCTTAATTAACCAGAGGTGGACATATCCTTACACTAATAGAAGAAGGGAGAGAGGCTTATGCCTATCTGTGGATGATGATGATGAACGTTTATTCAATTGAAGATTCTAACATCAGCAAAGCTTCTTGTCGCAAACTGTGTATAGTTACATAGAGTATGTCGCCATCATAATACATCTAACTAAGACTAAAACACTAATAATAAAATGAAACACTTACAATGGATTCACCAAATATCTGAAAAAAAAAAACATTATTATTCAATAAATTAAATAGGTTAGTAATAATTGTAGAGGTATATCTTATAGTTACCAAACCAAATAAACTATTAAAATATGAATCTGTAAAATCTGCCAAATGAGTCGGACTAGCGCACTGAGAGTTATATATACACTATTTTTTTCTCTCTTTTTTATGCAATCAGTCCAGAAGGGACAAAGAAAAAAATAATAGAATAATAAATAATATAATATGAGCAGAATTGTTTCAATATTGTGGTGTGGAGTGGTTTCTCCAGCGAGATTTCCCTCTTTATATTCATGACATACGTTCTGATGTCTTACTTTGCGAGATCCATTACAGCCAACCTTTTCAGCCGCCTTTTGTGATCCGGCTTTGCCGTCGCCGAGGGATTTGGATTATTCTCCAAACGTGTTCTGTAGCGTTCTGCCCAGATTTTCGCCTCCGGGTGCACTGTGTTTACGTTAAGATAATCAGGAACCTCGCAGTTTCTTATAAACCACGGTGCATTTGTGATGTTTTTAAGGATAACATTTTGGAACCTTGGAGCAAATTGATATTGGAGACAAGTAGTACCCCATATTTGGATACAGTAAGTCCAAATTGGCTTTAAAACTGTGTTGTATACCAATAAATAGTTATCCACCGACATGACACAATTTCTTCCAAAGAGCCAGTATAGGTTCCTGTACTTAATGTTCAGTTGGTCTCTTGGCTTGTATATGTGTCCGCCATGTAAGCCTGCGGTCTAGGCGCATGCTCAAGTACTTCACCGTATCTTCATTATGTGGTAGTACATGCTCGCCTAGTTTTACATGTATTTTATTTTTATTATTTCAGTTTTATATTCCCTGTCTAAAGCTGAAAGTGACATGGGTTGATTTTGATTTGCTTTTATTGGCCACGTCTTTAATGATAACGATGCCATTTCTCAATGTCATCTAGACTGCCCTGAAGTTTTTGAAAAGCAATTTCGGGGTATTTGGGGTTAGCCAGAACGGCTGTATCATCTGCATACAAATGAACATAGATATAAAATTTCAAAATTGTTTATTCAAGAAAGACAAAGGCACGACAATAGAATAAGACCTGTCTTACAATTGATCGTATAGAGAATAATTATAGTAGGTAAAATAAAATATAATCTACACATTTGGGCTGCGTTTCCACCAGAGATGTGCGAGGTAGCTGGGTGGTGCGAGAATGCTAAGCGAGGCTGTGGAACGGTTTGAGTGTTTCCACCAGAGGGCGTCACACGTCCCGAACGTCACTAGTCTTCAATTTTATTGATGCTTTGTGAGGATGTTGTTCTCAAATTGCTCTATTTAGTACATTCAATGATAAAAAAATACCTCTCGGGTTTCGATAAAAAATGGAAAACAAAAAATGCCGTAGTAGGGCGAATACGCCCCGTAAGTCACTTTTTTTTCTGTAAGAATTTAGAGCACAGCACAGTATGCATAAAATAAATGTTCCCGAATTTTATATTCCTACGAATACTAAATATTGATGGCGGACGTGGTGTGGCCGCAGGAGAGGAGGAGTGTCGGTATAGAGTTGGCGGATTTCCCTATCCCCTGCGAACGAAAAGTGGTAGATGGCGGGGCCACTGTCCTGACCCATCACAGGGGGACCGAGAATGTCATACACGGGGTCGTATGGCGCAAAGTGCTGACTTGGTCCCTGGGGTGGTCCCACGTCTGACGACTTTTTTATTTTATTATTATTATTTATAGGCTCGCGCTTGACCACTATCTCACCTGATGGTAAGCGATGATGTGGTCGACGATATAGCACGCTTACCTAGAAGAAACCTATTCACTATTGACTTAAAGACCTAGGTTGTAGCATATCAGCATATCATATCAGGAAATACAGACTGAATTTTTTGCAGTCTTCCAAATAGGAAAAACGATGCACGCCCGGTTCGCTGGGAATAAGGACCGCCTTCTGCCGGCAAAGAATAGCCACCCACCATTAGCGGTAGGCGTCAGAAGTGCTGTCGGGAATGCTGCTAGGAATGCTGCTAATACCAGCAGGGGGTCATAAAAGGCTCTCTATGGCCTCTCGAAAAGCATTACAGGCAGTATCCTAAGTGGTGTCCAAAGCGGCGAAACGCAGCGGAGCGCCCCGCTGCCTAGCGGGAATGTGGCAACCACGCAAGAATCTAACCGTATGCTGTTGACATCTGTCAGTAATGGTTAGCAGACTGATGCTAAAAGGAAAAGGGGGAAAAAAAGAAAAGCCATACACTGTGGCATACGCTGCAGGAGCTAAGGCTGAATCCGGCTCCAAAAAAAGGGGTAAAGGAAACTTCGCGCACCTAAGTCGGCTGCAGTAGTCGGATAAGAATTAAATAACTTATTTTTAACATCAAGTAGTATTTAAAAGTCGAATGTCAAATGACGTCACATCTAATGACAATTGATGATTGGATCGTTAAGTCCTTAATAGTAAAGTCCTTGCAAAGGGCAATTGGCAATTTTGCCGCATCCCAGTAGCGATATGATTTATCGTTGGATGGATCTCTATTAATATAATATATTTCTTGGATTGTGGATACTTGAAGAGCTAGAGAGCTTTAAATGCGATTCACTTGAATTCTAGTATTTTGCCTACCAAATACTTTCATTTGTACTAATAATAAAACATTTCCAAATAATAATGTCAGTATTAATAATTGTAATTATAAATTAATCCGTCATGCTAAGCGAGCATCCCCAGCAGTTATCGACAGCAAGGAGATGGAATAAAACAACATTTATGCAGACAAAGACTGACGCCGCCGCTGCTGTGGGCGCCGCTGTCACCCACGCACTCGCAACCGACGCGGCCGAGGAGATGCGTGCCCAGAGGGGCGCCGCACTCGACCACACGCTCGGCCCGCACCGGTGCTCCTGCCACAACGGACCACATGCTCAGCGGGGCCCACACCGGCGCGCCTGCCGCAGACGACAACACGGGACAGCTCCTGTCCACCATGATGGAGTCGTTTGCCAGAATGCAGGTTGCCACCAACCACAGCTTAGTGCAAAGCTCCCTACATCATGGCAACCAAAGGAATTACGTGGCGTCAATATCGGCGGCATCACCCACGGTAAACGCGACCGCGCATCCGGTGGCGGTAACTTCGCAAAGTGTACCACGAGATCTGACGGGCAGTCACACGACAACGAGGTGCTGGAGACGTTCAATAGATGCAGTGGAGATCTTCAAGGCTGACGTGACTGACGTGACCGACGAGCACGCGCTACGTGGCCTCTCCATGCTGCTCAGTGGCGACGCGGCCGTGCGTTGGCGTGCGTCACCAGGTAGCCGGACGCGATCGCGCGCCTGCGCGCTTCCTATGGCGTACAAAAGCCTCCATTACGGGTGCTGCCTGAGATATTCGCGCACTGCCCGGTATATAGTGTCGAGGTGTGGTGTCGTTATGTAGTGTCGTTATGCAGTGTCGGTATGCAGTGTCGGTATGCAGTGTCGGTATGTAGTGTCGGTATGAAGTGTCGGTATGTAGTGTCGGTATGTAGTGTCGGTATGTAGTGTCGGTATGTAGTGTCGGTATGTAGTGTCGGTATGTAGTGTCGGTATGTAGTGTCGGTATGTAGTGTCGGTATGTAGTGTCGGTATGTAGTGTCGGTATGTAGTGTCGGTATGTAGTGTCGGTATGTAGTGCCGGTATGTAGTGTCGGTATGTAGTGTCGGTATGTAGTGTCGGTATGTAGTGTCGGTATGTAGTGTCGGTATGTAGTGTCGGTATGTAGTGTCGGTATGTAGTGTCGGTATGTAGTGTCGGTATGAAGTGTCGGTATGTAGTGTCGGTATGTAGTGTCGGTATGTAGTGTCGGTATGTAGTGTCGGTATGTAGTGTCGGTATGTAGTGTCGGTATGTAGTGTCGGTATGTAGTGTCGGTATGTAGTGTCGGTATGTAGTGTCGGAATTAAGTAGTGTCGGTATGTAGTGTCGGGTGTCGGTGTCACTTTTTAGTTTTGGTATCTCAAAATACCATGAAAATTGTTTATGGCCAAATTACATCCTCTTGACGATTTCAATAAGCCCAAACATAATAGAATACATTGTTTTATTTCAGAGTTCTAGTACCTACCTTCCGGCATCATCATCAGATCATTTCGATGGTTTCGTTTTCATCAGTAACATTTATTTGTAAGTATTTGCTTTTTCAAAGTCTGTTAACTATTCAAGATATTATCTTATACCCGTAACATACTGTTTATCATTAAGGAGTTCCAGTGGCCATCTGTGGTCTTCTTCATCAGTTCCACTTCACTAAATGATACTTTCTTAGTTTTTATGATTACATTTTTGATGATAATACCAAAATCGCTTTATGTATGGCTATAATATTTGAGTAGTTCCCTCGATTTTCATGGGAGCCCATTATCAGATCCTGACCTGATGACCATGGGGTACCTGGGAAGTATACCCTTCCAAACAAAAGAAAACATTTACCAAATCGGATTGGTTTTTTCAGGGAATACATAAAAAAAAAATGATGCCATCGAATTGAGAATCTGCTCCATTTTACAAGCTTTTATTTAACTTGCAATGTATTTATATATGTAAAGAGTGTTCGGGTCAAATCTTGCAAATGAATTTTAAAGCAGTTATCCTCCACCGATTAAGATGAAATTTTGCACACATGTTTAGTTTGGATGACAATGCATGGTAAGATAAGTGACGTTATTCTAAATCCTATATGGCAGAAGGCCCAAGATAGTCTAGCTATTTTTTGTGCACTGCCATGATATGTGTATCAAATGAAAGAGTTTGCTGAGAAGAATACGAAAAAATCTTGCTTTAATGAAGATTTTTAGTGAGTTATTTTACTTTGAAATAGGTTAAAAAAGGTAGTCTAGGGACTAGAACATTTAATGTAGCAGTTTTATTAAAAGCCGAATTAAAAAAAAAAAAAAAAATTATTGATTAATTACTTACGATGATATCTTTTGGATGATCCCCTCGTCTTCCTGCTTGCTTCTGTAAGTAAATATGAAATTTGCTCAGTTATGATCAGCATCGTTTGTCTTGGTATGGGTATGTGATGAACATGGATGAAACGCGTAATGTAAAATACTCCATTCGCATAAATGTGTATGGAGAGAAGAGGGCTGACAAAGGCAAAATGTATGGATTATGTGTAGGTATGATATGAGAGCAGGTGGCATCCCATCGATAACGGCCGCGATATTAAAGTAATAGTTGACCCCAAAAGCTTCGATCTCAAAATAGTTGGGCGAAGACTAGGCAGATTGATTGTTTGATATGACTGAAAAAGAAGTGAGCTATAGAGTGACTGTTGATAAGTATAGGCTTCTTGATGATTCTGGTCTCCTGGTAGTTTGCGAGTAAACCTATCGATCATGATTCTCATACGGAACGAACTTGACCCTCTGTCGAAGTAGCTTACTTCGAGATGTAAAACATTCATAGCAAAGAACATCGCAATAACAAACTGTCGAAGTTTCGAGCGTTGAAGCTTTCATACTTTAAGTATACCATTCATCGATATTTTGAACATCAAAGTACCGTGATATAGTCCAAAATCAAAACGCAAGGCAATAGTAGCTCCTTTTTATTTATTAACAATTTTTTTCGCCTTTTGTGGAGCCAGTGAGGTTGGCCAAGAGTTTTGACGAAGCGATAAGCGACCCCAGTGCGGCCTGTGCTGCTCCATATTTGTAATGATAAATAGTTGCCAGTATATTTTTGTTCCCGTTATAATCCCCGGCACGTAAGTTGGCAAGAGTCGTTAGATGCGCAGAAGTCGTTTTTTAGGTATCTTTGGTAGTGAAGCGGGGCGCGGGTAAAGTTTGGGACCGTTCGGAGCGTGCGATTGGTTGTTCAGTTGACACAAGAATCGACTGACCAATCGTGTCGCGTCCACGTTGCGTTCACTCTATATGGTGGTTGGACAGTCCGCGGAATATGCGCAAACTTATCCCCACTACGCCAAAACGTTGTCAACTTACGTGCCGGGCACTATACAACCCACTGCAAGCGAATTCGCGGAGCGGCTTCGCACGCAGGCTTACTACGTAATAAACAGCAATCAGCAATCACCGCGCGATCAAACGCTTTAAGTCATAAAAATCGGAATTACTTACAGTGTGAGTATGGTAGGTCCTACACAATACACTTACTTAAAAAAAAAACTTCATAAATTCGTAAAACTTTTGTATTGAAGAGCAATTATTGCGCAAAAATCGCTATCGTTTTTGCTCTTGCAAGATATGTAATAAGGCCAGAAAATAAGCCTGCGGGGGCGGCTCGTGTCATTCATTTTGGTGTTTTTTTTTGTATCACACGCCTCGCCGCTCTTCTCTTTCACTGGTAGTAGATTACATGTAATACTTACGAGGCCATTGTAGCTTATTTTTTCACAAAACACTCAGTACACCTAGTTTCTTACATGCTTTGCTAAAATTTAGTTGACAAGCTTCGAAAATTTTTGTTTCTTAAAACAAAAGAAAGTTTTTTTTATGATGCCTGGCTTTGTAGTTGTAATGAAGTTTGTGACATTGAGGTTTTTATAGCTCTATAAAGGTTTATATAAAGGTTTGCGTTCACAGCTCCACTGTCCGGATCATTCGGAAATATCTATGTTCCGAATCGTACGAGTTTAAGTTTTTTAAATAGAAAGGTATATATTTCGTCCAATGCTCCGCATCTTCGTAGAACGGACCGCAGGAATATTTCAAATTCCTCACCATCGATGCTTGTAGAAGTTAGGTACTTCTTTTATGATTACAAACGAATTACTGAGACATACATACGAAAGAACACAATGATAAGGATCATGATAAAGTATTCTGCTAATAAGTCCACTCCATCTAAAAAGAGCTGAGAAGACCAATAGTTTTGATTTAGTTTGTTTCTTCGTTTTTTGTTTTTTGTTGCAAGAACTTTCATTAATATGTCAGAAAATAATAGTAATACCAATCAGAAATACAGCTTAAAATACTGATAAATAACGTGTCACAACAGGCTAGTTGACTTGTATAAAAAAATATTAAAAATAAAAACACAAGTCAATAAAGCCACTAATGGAACAAGCTTTGTTTAAAGTACATTATGAATCGAAAACATATTGCTCGAAGAACGGAAGGCCGATCTGGCTGGAGAGCCTAAATTGCCTGTGGGATTCTAGAGTGGTTAAAACCCCACATTACGCACTAAAATTCTAAAGTAGTAATAACAAAATAGTGTTAAATCTTACCGCGTTGTTCGCCGTAACGTTGCTGTAGAACAACAATAAACCCACGCGCACCACTTTAGTGGTGGTGGCACTTTTTGTAATTTTATATTATAATGTTTTTATTATTTTAATTGTACACACTGTGTCTGTTTCTTTTCAAATTCTTCTATCACAGTTCTGCTGGAAGAATTATAATAAGCAACAACTTTGTGTTTTTCTATCTCTTTATTTATTTTCGCTTTCATGTGTTGTGTGTACATAAATTACGCGCTTTGACACACGCTATTCTTTCTACTCAAAAGCCCACCCCTCCTTCCTATCTTATCTCTAGCTTTCAATATCTTAGTTCTTCACACGCTCGACTACTTACTTTTCCGATCGGCCTGTGTCGCTTCCAAATCGAAATTGATTCACGACGAACCCGACCGCTCTTTAATAGCACGGAACGGTTTCTAGAACCTGCCATACTGTTCTAGATACTTCGACAATCTTCCAGAATAATCGACATTCGAATTCAAAATGAAATGTCCAGAATTTTCGGCTAAAACATTCTGGAAAACTCCATTCGACACGAGCTTGCGCGAATATTAGTTGCACTATTTGATACTAGATGGCGCCACTAGTTATTATGTAGTTGTTACTCTCGTCACTAGATGGTGTTGTCCTATTTTGTAACATTGCCTCCCACTTAGACATGCTCGTCTCGAGCATTGTTAGACCCATGATAACGGGCCAATCGATCCACATGAACAACCTTTGAAGCACCTCGGGGTTTCTTTTTGAATTCGGTAGGTGACGTCATTAATCTTGGTAACTACGCGATATGGTCCATCACATTTCGCTTACAATTTAGGCGATTATCCTTTGCTGCGTACCGGGTTTTCTAACCATACCAGTGATCCTTCATCGAAGTCCTTACTGTTTGCCTTCCGATCGTAGCGAGTCTTCATCCTCTCAGACATCCGTTGACCTGTCTTTCTGATGTGCTCATATACATCATTCATCCTGTTCCGTAGTTCGTCCGCATAATCTGTTATACTGAGTGGAGACTCAGGTGGGATGCCAGTGATTAGATCTGCAGGTAACCGCAGTTCTCTTCCAAAATTAGCAAAAGTTGGTGTTACTGTTGTGCTTTCATGAACAGCACTGCGATATGCCAGGAGAAATGGTTGAATGTGTTTGTCCCAATTCTTCTGTCTGTTTTCCATGACCTTTGCCAAATATCTCTCCAGTGATTGGTTGAATCGTTCAACCATCCCGTCTGATTGCGGATGATAAGCAGTTCTTCTTGTTTTGTTAGTACCCATCACACGAAACGTCTTCTTGAACACTTCTGACTCGAAGAGCCGGCCTTGATCACTGTGGATTTCCAAGGGTACCCCGAACTGACAAAACACTTCGTGAACTAACTTATCAACCGCCGTAGAGGCTTCTTGATTAGGGATTGCAAATACTTCAAGCCATTTTCTGAAGTAGTCCATGACGACCAAGAAGTACTTGTTCCCGCTTTGGCTTTCCAGAAATAGCCCAGCAACACCTAATGCTATACGTCCCCACGGTGCACCAACATTGTAAACCTTTAGCAGAGGGGCCCCTGCTATGAGTTTGTGGGCCTTTCACAGCCGCATAACTTGTGCATTTGCGGCACCATTCCTTAACGTCCTCTCGACAATAGACCCAATAAAATCGTTCTCGGATCTTGATTAAAGTACTCTTAACTCCCATGTGACCCCCTGAACTTCCATTGTGATTCCGCTGGCTCCTTGACTTTAGGTACGACCATTTACAGATGACACTGGTCACCACGAGCACTCTCTCATTTCCGGCACAAAACTCCATCCTAGATAACCAAGCTGGCTCTAAAGTGATATTGATAGAGCGCCGTTGTTGGTAAACATTTGTGAAAAATTTATTGGTACTTGTATCGAAATCAAGTTCCTTTTAGGGTTCCGTACCTCAAAAGATAAAAAAGGAACCCTTATCAGATCACATTCTTGTCCGTCTGCCTGTCTGTGTGTCATCACCGATTTTCTCAGCAACGGGTGGACTTAGCAAGTTGAAATTTATACCAGATACTGAGGTCTATAGTCCCTATTAGGTGTATAAAAATCAAGGTCCCGAGTCATCATGATTAAAAAGATATGAGAAATTTAGATTTTCGCGAAAACTTTTTAGTACCAAAATTTACCTTAATATTCAACTTTTTTTTTCGGAATTTTTAACCAAAATTGTGAATTCTAGGTCAACCGGAAATACCTATAGGTTTTGAGTCGAAAACTTATATGGTAGTCCCCGTTGACTTAGAATCACAAAATTTGGCAAAAAGTAAGGTCTTACAGCACAAATAAAGGAAAAATTCCATAAAATAAAAAACGTTAAAAATTAAGGTACTTAAATTTTGATACTTACAAGTTTTCGAGAAAATTTTAATTTGCCTATATCTTTAAAACTTTGACACCAATAAAAATGATACCAATGTTATTATGGCGGTATAATGGGTAGGTACGGAACCCTCGGTGCACGAGTCCTACTCGCACTTGACCGGTTTTTTATAGCTTACTATGCATTGTCATCCAAACAAAAAGTGAATCCAAAATTTCAGCTCAATCGATTGTTTTAAATTTTAATTGTGGGATTTTACCCACATATATACTAACAAACTACATGTTAGTAAGGAAAGTAACATTATTTTTATTTCTAGACCACATCATCACTCACCATCAGGTGAAATAGTGGACAAGCGCAAACCTATGAATAATAAAAAAGAAAAAAAAGGTGGCAGCATTGGTCCCAATTTTAGCTACGCGATAAATATATACCCTGTACACATATAAATTATTATGGTTGAATGGATTCAAGCATACTTTACAATCTTTACATTGCATATTGACCCCTATCTTGCATAAGGTAGGGTTATCCACAGCGTGCTTTACGTTCTTTAGAGAGAGGTGTATATGTTAGGCACATGTTTTTTTTAGAAATTCATTTCTACTGTGCCAATATGCATAACCCTTGAATCTATTTTAACACAAAAAAGAAATAGACAAATGGCAGTGTTTATTTAAGGAATTATAACAATTAAAAATTTTATAACACAAGTCACGTATGCACCTATTATACGTTCATAAATTCGAAAGACACTTCTTAACTTTATCCGGCTTTGTACGAACATTAACTATTTAGTACGTAGCACGGGGATAAAATCGTCACTTATCACTTCTCGATATGCTTTATATTCGGGGTGGGAAACCCAAGTTCTTGGATCAGACGGGCGTCGTTCTGCGGTAAGGGTCGGTGCCCACGGCGCGGTCGTGGCGCGGCGGCGGCTGTTCGTCGCCACCTCTCACGCCCGCACCGAAAGTCACCATTTCTTCTTCTCGTGATGGCGGAGGTTCCACCGCCGAAGTGTCCAGAAATCGGCCGCTCGCCACCGATGCCTGTGACTGAAATATCGACGCACTTCTTAGTCCACTCAAGGTATTCGCGCTTTGAGGCACCTCTTTGAATTCTTCAAAGTAATTGTCACAGGCTGTCGGTCGCGGCGCCGCTGGAAACCCGTACAGCGTTGACGACGACAAATCCTTTAAAGATGCTGAACTTAAATTTATTCTTCTATTTTTATTATGTATTGAACAGTGTGGCATATCATCACCGTCGAACACGAAGCGTCTTCGTTCTCGTGGTGTTGCAGCTGAAGAACCGGAAGGTGGGTATGTGTCTCTTTTCGTCATCATTCGTCTTTCTAGTATTGTGGAATCTCGCTCTCTGAATTCTGTGAAGGCATATTCACGATCCCACGCTCGGCAATCAGCTTTGGCTTTTTCAGTTAGCTCTGTTATCCAATCTTTTTGGTACCACTGAAGAAATAAAAATATAGCCGAAGTGCCTGCTAACTCGGCAGCCACAAAGCCACTGAGATATAGTCCAAATGAATACCCGTAACTATATGACATTCTGGGGGTCTCAAAATAAGTCATGTATCGCAACTTGTGGCCTACTTGTGATTTAAAGACGGATATGTACATGACGATTCCGGTCAGCATTATTAAGCCTGAAACGAAAAACAAAACAATTAGAGGATTAACTGATTAAATACAAGTAGGTAACTTAAAAAAGTATGGGATTTTTTTGTTGAGTAGGCTAAGAGTTTTAAAAAAAGGTCGGAATCGCTTGCAAAGGGCTGTGAACGAACACCCATAATTTATTATAGCATGTGAGATGTTTGCATGAGCATGAGCCAACCCACGATAAATAATATGTGTTGCATTATTGTACGTGGCTGCTTCTAATCGTAAGTTACTAATGTCGGACATTCATATTCAGTAACTTGACAAGGGTATATGCATGTGATTTTTTTATTTGCAAATTACTTCACTACTCCAACACTAGTATAGTTGCAGCGTGGTCCAAATCTTTTTGCTTGCGAACTGTCATGTTACTGAATAAGATTATGGGTTGGACCTTAGACGTGGGTTTATGTTTGGGAGAGTCACACCTGCCTCAAATAAGCTTTGTTCCTTTCTCTTCTCTCTTGTTTTGTAAGTTTACAAATGTTGACTCACCAGATATAATAAAGAGAACGCCCGCAATGAATGTGCAAAGCCGACGTCCTTTCACGCAGTGTCCTAGGACGCAACACAGTGCTCCAACAGCTTGCGTGAACACTGCCAGAAGCAAAGGGGCTGCCGACCTTGTCACCACGTCTGAAACACATGCCATACCTATTATAATTACTTTAGTGTAACGCAATCGTACAAAAATGTTTATGAGACCTTACATAAAAATTCAATCCGCCTAGCTTTTCCCAACCCATGTTGTCGTCGGTTTCTAGTCTAACCGAATGCGTAGATGTACAAACAAAATCCTAATGAGTATGCGTTAGGATGTTGTTTGTACATTCCCTGTTGGTCCCAGCTCCAGTTGATGCAGTCTCGTTATGGAATAGATGGTCCACAGATTCCTTAAAGATTGACCCGTGGTGCTGTTATTATTTAACACGTTCGCTGCCGTAATTACTGAAACAATTAAAAAGGCATTGTGTCTTGCGCGAGACAAGTCCTTGGCAGCGAACGTGTTAACCACAAGCTCTCTATAAGACCTGATTATGTAATCAACCTATAATATTTCCACTGCTGGGACGCAGGCCTTGTCTCTATGAGAGGTGACGAGGGCACAATGCGAATTCATAGATGTCACATCTTATTTTTTTTTTGTTTTGGGTATGTCAGTTTCTGCACGATGTTTTCCTTCACCGTTTTGTTTATGAACAGTAGTAGTCAAAATCAAAAAATCAAAATCAAAATAGTTTATTTCAAATAAACCTTAAAGGTACTTTTGAATTGTCAAACAACAAAAAAATATGACTCTAGTTGCAAATTCGCAAACGTCAGTAGATCTCAATGGAGAAGAATTTGCAAGAAACTCCACGGACACTCTTTTCCATCAGTTTCAATTACAAGTTTTTGGTTACATCATTCTTGTTAAAAAAAAAAAATACATATATGTGAGAACGATGCAAAAAGACGTGCACGTAAAAGCGTCTAGAGTAACAAACAATTTCAACATAAAAATGCAATGACAGGCCGAGGCAGCTAAGTTTTGACCAATCCCAACTGATGGCGCCCGTTCACGAACAT
Organism: Orthosia gracilis; assembly: GCA_947562075.1. Lineage (NCBI taxonomy): Eukaryota > Metazoa > Arthropoda > Insecta > Lepidoptera > Noctuidae > Orthosia > Orthosia gracilis. The sequence continues at coordinate 5,339,612 of OX387269.1, forward strand.
GACGCATGGATCGGCACCACTCAGCTCAACCATTATGGAGGGAACCGAATGATCCAACACATGTGCCACCATCAGAGAGAAATTAGAGAGAGCATGACACACTCAAATGCCAGGGCACACAGAAGTCAACCAACGACACATAGGTAGATTTACAGTCGGAACATAGTACTCACACATATGCTGTGCAGTTATATAATACTAAAAGAAATTGAGTTTATACAATACAAATATATTCATACAGTCTTCAGCAGCTCCAACAATACTGCAAAACTTTTCTGCCCATCACTAATTGTTTTTGCGCCCTAATGGCTGCGGAGCGGGACCAGCATTTAGCCAAGCATTTTTATCAGCGATGTAATCCCCCAACTTATAATATGCTTGCCTGCATAGTGTGCGTTTTATACAAGTTTTAAATTTCGTCTCATTCAGTTCTAGAATGTGGGGAGGTATTTTATTGTAACATTTTATACAGTACCCCATAAAAGATGATGCTACTTTAGCCAGCCTGAAACCTGGCTGGATTAATTGGTCCCTATTTCTAGTAACATAATTATGTCTGTCGCCGTTTTTACTGAAAAGATGTAATTTTTTTCTAACGTACATGATGTTTTCATAAATATATTGACAAGGTACCGTCATGATGTTAATGTCCTTAAACAGTTCCCTTAGAGAATCGCGCCGGCGAAGATTGTATATCGCTCTGATGGCTCGTTTTTGCAGAATAAAAATTGACTCAATGTCTGCAGCCCTTCCCCATAGTAAGATACCGTAAGACATTATACTATGAAAGTAGCTAAAATAGACTAGCCTCGCGGTATCTACATCAGTAAACTGACGAATTTTTCTAACAGCATAAGCTGCCGAACTTAGCCGCCCTGCAAGTGATATTAAATGAGGACCCCATTGCAACCCTGAGTCTAGCGTGATCCCCAGGAATACCGTTTTATCGACAAATTCTAGCTTCTCCATACTCAAGATAATGTCACAATCAGTACTTTTGACATTCGGCAAGGCAAATTTTACGCACTTAGTCTTTTTAGCATTTAAAACTAAATTATTAGCCGTGAACCAATTTTGAACCTGTCGCAAGACGTCATTTACGTCGTCAACGTTACTCGTACGTCTATTTATCTTAAAAATCAAAGAAGTGTCATCAGCAAATAACACCATGTTTAAATTGTTATTCAATAGATGGGGTAAATCGTTAATGTAGACTAGGAATAAGAAAGGACCCAAAATTGAACCCTGGGGTATCCCCATTTTCACGGTTAACCCGGACGAATTGACACCGTTTATTTGAACTAATTGCTGTCTATCATTTAAATAAGATTTTACTAAACTCAACGCTGATTGGCCTAGCCCGTAATGCTCAAGTTTCATAAGTAATGTTACATGATTAACGCAATCAAACGCTTTCGATAGGTCGCAGAAAACACCTATAGCATCTTGTGCCTCTTCCCACGCATCAAAGATGTGTTTTAATAAGGTGACACCAGCGTCGGTCGTACAACGTCCTTTGGTAAAACCATACTGTTTATCGTGTAGGATGTTATTCGTATTAAAATGAATGAGCATTTGATTTAGCATTATCTTTTCAAATATCTTGCTGAAAACCGGCAGCACCGATACTGGTCTATAATTATTCGTGTCTTTACTGTCCCCGGATTTAAAAAGTGGTATAACCTTACTATCTTTCATTAGATCCGGGAAGACTCCTTGGTCTACACACAAATTAAAAATTAAAGCTAAGTACGGCGCTATAGTCTGAATAATGGAGGTACAAACTTTGATGGACATCCCCCATAGATCTTCGGTCAGTTTGATCTTGATTTGCTTAAAAGCTTTTATTACTGATATTGGGTTTATATGTGAAAAGTAAAATTCAGTCGGGCAGGCTGAAACGTTAGCGTTTAATAAACCAGAAGCAAGCGAGGGCGAAGAATTTAAGGTTTCAGTAGTTTTAATTGGGATACTGGTAAAGAAATTTACAAATTCTTGAGCAACTTTTTTGTTATCTCTAATAAGTCCATGTGTAGTTTCAAGCGTGTAATCAGTATTATTTCTTTTGTTCCTATTCGTTTCATTGTTTATAATTTTCCAAACTGTCTTGATTTTATTTTCTGCGGTTTTAACCTTATTGCCAATGTATAAAGCCTTAGCTACTTTACACGTATTTCTAAAAATTCTTGAATATGTAGCAACATACTTATTAAAAGTTTCAGTGTTAATATAAGGCTTAAGGCCATACAGCTCGTAAAGTCTTTCCCTACTTTTCCTGAGTCCTTTAGTCGCCCAGTCACTGAATAAAAACTTAGGACTTATAGTTTTAGTTTTCTTCTTAAAAGTATTATTGAACTCTGTTTGAACTACTGAGAAAACTTTTTTATATAAAATATTACCATCATTCACTGTGAGGTCTTGATCACTTAACTTACTAATTAAAATGCTGTTAAATTTATTTAATTTACCAGATGTTATTGGTCTGGATTGAATCTGCACTTGTTGTATTGATATGTTGGCCTCAAAGGTTACCAGTAGCCCACTATGATCCGAAGGCAGACAATTTATAATGGCTTTGTCTAAGTAGTCGCAACATCAAAAAACATTATCAATACATGTAGCAGTAGTCACAGTTGTTCGGGTTGGTTCCATAAACACATGTGACAAATTAAATGATTTGAAGAGATTTAATAATCTACTGCTCTCTGAATTATTTTCTAAAATATTTATATTAAAGTCACCACAGATTATGACTAGTTTATTACCAGTTGCAAGTTTTGCCAAAACATCTTCCATCACTGATTCAAATATTGAGTAGTTTCCATAATTGGGGGGTCTGTAAACGCACACTATAACATGCTTATCCAGCTCAACGCAGGACAGTTCAACATTATGTTCGACTGATAGATCTACAATATCTTTACGAGGTTTTGATTTGATACCATTTTTAATTAATATGAGTGAACCTCCACGCAACATAATATTTCGGTTAAAACAACTGCCAACGGTATAATTTTCATAGTTAATTAGCATTGCATGATCTTTCAGCCAATGCTCAGTAAAACAAACAATTTCAAACATTGTTTTTTCTAAAAACAGTTCTATTTCCAATTGCTTCGCAGAAAAACCTTGAATATTTTGATGGAATAATTTCAAGGAATTCTGCTTAGCCCCTTTTTTTAAATTAACTAAGTGTGAGCAAGAAGGTACCTTCTTGACGGTGGATGTACTCTTAACTATTTCGTTGTTGGTACCCTCCCTTGTCCTACAAACTAGTTTAAACTATAAATATTAATAGCAGAAGTGCTAACGTTATTAAAGTTATTGACAACCTGTAAATTAGTATTACTACTAATATCAACTACAGTACATGCCTTCGACATACTATTTATGTCTGACTCTATAGTAAAAGATAATAGCCTCGCTATTTGACGTCTTACCCTAATAGACAGATACACTGTATTGCCTGTCGTTTTTAATTTATCAACAAAAATGTTGATGTCAAAAAAAACTAATTTGTCGCTGTAATGGCTGACAAGGAAATGAACATGCTTATTCAACATGTGAATATAATTATTTTGTCTACTAGACAATTTTTCTAAATATGGAAAAGCACACAATATGATTTTATTACAATTTAACTTAATCAATTCTGTTACACACTCAGTGATGTCATCTTTTTTACATCCAAACTGTTACCTACAAAGACAGTTACATTGGTATCTGATTTATATACTTTATTTGTTACAGATTCCATGATATGCTTGTAAGATGACCCAGGCATACAATAATTCAAAGTTGAATAACTCTGATTGCCATTCAATAATTTACCCAAACCTCTTCCAATACCATCTGCAAACATAACCGAATGAAAACCATGATGACTAATATTAGTTGGAAAGGTAGCAGTCGCAGGCTGGTCTACTTGAGACACTTCCTGTGTAATATCAGTTATGTCTTGGTCTTGGTCAAAGAAATTGTGCTGAGACACCCTCTCAGCCTGGGCCGGGCCCTCCATTGCCTCAGGCTGGACAGCCTTCAGTAGTCATACTTATAGCCCAGAGGTGGCTCACTGGCCCTAACTCGCACTGGGGCCGCATTATTAATTACGGTCCACGCCCTCTCACAGAGTTTTATAAACTGATTATGTACCATTCACAGGACAGATTGAAAGAAAAAAATGTGTTGCGCCAACCCCAAGTAACATGGGACAAGGGCTGGAAGATGATGATATACGGGATATATTTAATTTTTCTTTCTTTCCAAAAATCTGTGAATGCAGTCTTTCTAAGAACGTTTTACTGAGCTACCATGTTCAATGTCCAACACATAGAAATTAAACTCACATGGTATCGCATTCGTAGAGTCACTCGGATCAGGCTGCCATTGAGATAACGGGAAATATGGAATGTCCAGACACCGAAACACCGTACTGCCAGCTGAAACACATTCAATAACAAAAATTAATACAATTTATATTTGAAGTGTCTTAAATGTCGCATGTGTTGTTGATTTAAATTTCAATTTTTAGGGTTCCGTACCCAAAGGGTAAAAACGGGAACCTATTACTATGACTCTCTGTCATTTGTCTGTCTGTCTGTCTGTCACCCGACTGTATCTCATTAACCGTAATAGTTAAACAGTTAAAATTTCACAGATGATGTATTTCTGTTGCCGCTGTAACAACAAATACTAAAAACATAATAAAATAAATATTTAAGTGGGGCTCCCATACAACAAACGTGTTTTTTGCCGTTTTTTGCGGTTATGGTATGGAACCAGGAACCCATCGTGCGCGAGTCCGACTCGCACTTAGCCGGCTTTTCATTTTTGTTTTTTTACTTATAAGATCTCAAGGAGCACTGCCACTTAATTAAGTCGCCATAAAACTATATTATAATTTAAACAATATTTCTGTTTCTTATAATTATAATTTTGTTGGCAATTTATTTTAACAAAAGCGTAAAAACGTATTTTTTCAATTACCTAGTTTATATTGGAGTGTTTAACCATCTAGTAGCAACACTTTGAACTAACATAAATAGCCATGTAGACTAATAAATTTAATTTACCGACAAGGATGGGTAAGCCTTTTAAAGTATGAAATTTTGTCAATAGATGGAGTTGTTTCTAATTCTGCGAATCCTACTAATAGTATAAAATACCAGCTTTAACCCGCGGCTTTGCTCGCAGTGAAGACGTTTTTTTTTTTTTTTATAAAATATAGTTATTTTACTTCTAATACCTCCAAGAATATATGTATCAAGTTTCATGATGATCGGTTCAGTAGATTTTGCGTGAAAGCGAAACAAACAAACTTACATTCACATCTACAATATTAGTATGATGATGTGAAAGTTTGTTTGTATGTTTGTGTTTCAATCACGTAAAAATGGCTGAACGGATTTAGATGAAACTTTTCATACTGATAATTCATAACATTGGATACATTTCATCCCAGTATCATGTATTCTTGGGATTGTATAACACTTTTCACGTGGGTAAAGCTGCGGGCAGAAGCTAGTGCTTTATAACTTAGCGTGCATGCATCTTGGAACCTTGGTACCTACTACCGCGACCGGTTTGTCAGCGTGAGCTACGAGTAACACGAACCGACGCTGAACAAATTAGAACCAAGCTTGTCACCGTTTGTAAGCGCAGCTTAAAGACCTGCGAGGGACGGCGCTTATAAGCGCGTAAAACGGTACCTGGAAAGAGCTATCCACATGAATGCACCCTTATGTATCTATATTTAATCTGAATTTTTGGTTTACAGTAACTACGGCATTATATTATAAACTAAATTTTAGCAGCAGGAGGTTAGTCATGATGACAATTATTGGCACCTCTAATGTAAATTCAATGTTAAAAGCGGCCTTTAAGCTAAGAGTCCTTATAATATCTTTAGGGATCTGGTTGCCGCTCTTAGTCCTTAGGGCAGATCATTGTACGTGAGACATAGCATCCCGGTTTATAAAGGATATCTAGAGAGAACTCGGTGATCTAAGGGTTTGTACCAAAGAGCCTTGTTAATAGGTTGGTACCGTTGCAGTATCATTAAAATAACAAACAATAATGATGGAAATGAACTAGTCTCAAATGGGAGACCCGCAGTTGCGGACGCAACGGACTTTGTAATGGAACGAAAGTGGGCCGACTCGGACGGCGGGACAATGCATTTCCCACGTGCTGCGACGGAAACGGAACGCATTGTAGGCTCGCGACACACGCGGAAGTTTCGTACTCTATTGTGCTAAAAAATACCGTGCTCTATATTCCAAGCCGATACGATTTATATGTGTTTTTCTACGTTTCTATTCAAGGCTAAAACCAATAAGTACTTTCGAAACTTCATTCGATTAACGTCAGACCAATGACCAGTCTGCCAAAATAAAATTATTATGCGATGACAAATTCTAAGACTTGTTTTGAAAAGTTGTTTAAATAATTTAAAAAAAAAAAGATGACTTGATGTTATCTATCATTCTCACTAGAATTTGTATCATTCATTTCTTGAACATGCAGAAATCAAAGCAGTCAAAAATTCAAGCCAAGTGAGGTATAGGAATAGGTTAAAATCCGTCCGTGCACGCAGAGTGCGGATTTTGTACGAGGTTTAGTTCACCATGTTACTTCATAATCATCGGCATTGTAATGTTCCCACAACTGGGACACAGACCTTCTCTTTGTGAAAGAGGGAACGGGCCTTAATCCACCACGCGGGGACAGTGCGGATTGGTAGATGTCACATATCTTCGAATTTTTGGTTCTAGGAAATGCCAGTTACCGTTTATAAAGCAGTGGTAATGAAATAATTTACACAAAGTAAAACGCCTGCCTGGATTCAAACCCATGACACGTAAGTCGGGGCCGTAACCACTGGACCACTACTGCTCCCCCACGATACTTAGTGAACGTAAAATAATAACGAAGCTTTATAAGTTAAAAAATTTAACTCTTACGATCTGTGTGGCATATCCTCCATAAACCAGATACGGTTTGCTTTGCAACCAGGTCATGTCTACCCGTGCCGTTGTACGAAGGGTTCAACATATTCTCCTGTGTGTGAAGCCAGTTGTTGGTTGATACTGCTACCAGAACTGCCACCACTGCTGTCCCAGCTGATAAAGGCGTCAGTAACCAGAGGCACGCTACTGAAGAGTCGATTTGAGCCACTAAAGTCGGTGATGGAGGAGACGGCCTGAAAATTAACAGAATTTGATGTTAATATGTGAATAATTTGTCAGGTATAGTTAGTACTAGTAGTCTACTATGGTAAATTTACACAAAGATATTAAGAAGTATAAACGCAGTTTTAATTCCCTCAACCCATGGGTGGACCATTCAACATTGTGCCATTTATTATTATAAGCCATCATTTTATTTATTAAATACCAGTCGTATTTAATAAATAAAATGATGGCTTATAATAATAAATGCTTACTTAAAAAGCTTTCAAAAATGTATGAAACCTCTCTCTAACAGCTTTCTGGTATATTACGAAAAATGGCCCTGCGGGTATTCGGCATGTGTCGTTCCATCTACGGTAAAACTTTGGAGTTAACTCCAAAGTGATACGGCTGTACCGGACAATAATAATACAGCATAGTGTGGTGGCCAAGAACAAAACTTGCCTCGTGCAAAGCGCCACTCACCAGGCTACAAAGAACAGCGTGTCTCCGAGTCACGGGTGCTTTCAGGACAACACTCTGCATATGATGGTTGAACTTGAGGCAAGGAAGACATTACATCGTCTTGCTGTTGCTGGTCTGGATATACAAAATTCGATGGAATATAGATCTGGATCGGGTAGCAAGCATGGTATCCGATAAAATGCAAACTATGTTTGTGTTTGAAAGGTCTTTCAAGGTCCAAATCCCAACAATAAAGAACTGGACGAAGGGACTCTATCCACCAGAACAAAATAGTCTAGTGTGGTACACTGATGGATTCAAAATGGAATCAGGTACAGGTACAGGTCAGGTATAATATACGCAAAAAGTTAAATGTAGCAAAATCTTAGGGAAGATGGCAATTGTATTCCATGCAGAAACATATGTCATAATAACCTGTGGTCAAGAGAGTATAAATAGAGCGACCAGAGGTAAATCCATATATATTCTTAGTACTTAGACAGTCAGGTTGCAATCAAAGCCAAGGCATCCTACAAAGTGGACTCCAAACTTGTTCTGGATGCTATCGAAACCCTTAATAGGCTTGGGAAGCATAACAGAATAAGACTGATGTGGGTCCCTGGGCAGAAAGGAATCCATGGTAACAAAATGGCACATGAACTGGCAAGAGAGGGTTCAGCAAATGATTTTGTGGGTCCAGAACCATGTGTAGGCATTTCGACGTGTCTCGTAAAAGCTACATTCAGGGAGTTTGCAGATCACAGGCAACAAACACATTGGCTGTCTAATACCGGTCAGGAACACTCCTAGAAATGCCTGGGCTCTTCGTTAAAAACACGGGCATGCATTTGGAACATGAGCAGGGTGCAAATCCGCTACCCGCTTGGGGTCTGTACTGGGCACTTTGGAACAAACGACATGCTCATGAAGATGGGTCAACAACATGTGCCGCAACACCCATGTGCAGGTTGTGTGGGGAACATACGGAACGCATGGAGCACCTTCTGGACACATCCAATGTACTGGCTGGTAAGCGAATGAGTCTCCTAGGGGTTGGATATCCAAAATCAGAACTGAACAGACTTTAGGCTCATATCTCCTAGTCTCGTTGTAAAACTCATGAAGAGAGTTTTCAACGAGATTGGGGAGGAGTAGGTTATCTAGGGAACCACAATAGATCCCAATGGGTCAAATGCGTTGGTCAATGAAATGCCTATAAAACTACAAAACAAAAACAAAAAGATGATTTGGAGATGCTGGGATTTGAACCCAGGACTTTCAGCATGCGAAGCAGACACTCTTCAGACCACTTAGTAGCGTCTAACTTCTAAGCTTTAATTTTTTGTCTGTATTCAGATTTTTGTGTTTTTCGTGTGTCGTATTTAAAATTACCTATCTATATAATTATCCATATTATATTATATATAAAATAATAATATTGTAATTCGGTGATGTCTGTGTTTTGAAAATAGATAAGAAAATTTTATTATACGGGGGGTCTTTATACCAGCAATGGATGCCAAAAATAATATTTATGAAATTTTTATTTGTCACGGAGGATGTTTGTACGCGGTTGACGCAAAAACGACAGCACAAAATGGAATTCGGTTTCTTGTCGGTTATTCGTAGTAGTAGCCCGGATTCTGGGTTTGTGCCCGGTTGATGACAAAAGGCTCGGCCCCTATTAAATGGGATTTAAACATAACTGGTGAAATGTGGGGATTATAGCTGCACCTCTGCATAATCCTTCGGAAAATACATGCGTGATATTACGTTATGGACCTTATGCTCAACGGCAGCACTTAATATAAAAGAGCACAAAGTTAGTTACCTGGGCGGGCGGCGGCTGGCGATGGCGCCACTGAGTGTGGGCGCAGGCTGCGCGGACGGCGCGGGCTGCGCTCGGGCGCCGCGGGGCAGCGAAGCATGCACACACTGCGCACCGCCTGCCCACATTCCTCCCTTCCGCTTCACTGGAATGCGTTGAGAAATAAATATAAGTATTTGTCAGACATTAAAACTAACAATGACCTTGACAGCTTAGCAACAGGTCTCAAGGTAATTTGTGACAAAGGTAAAACACAAAATTAATAGTGAGAAATCAAAATTTTGAATAGGGATAGTGCAAAACAAATAAAAGAAAGCTGTGGCAAAAAAACCCTTCATGATGCCCCATTTGTCCTAGTTTCCCCACTTTGAAATTTCAACTCTCCATTTTAGCTTAATAAAATAGTTGATTTACAACATTTTCTCGATGTCATCTTTTGTGGATAAACATGTTTTGAACCAATGTCGTCATTAGTTCCTGAAATAAGCAGCCGTTACAGAGACAAGCAATTTCAAACTATGAGAGGTTCTTTTTACCACTTTGGGACAGAGCCCTAAAATACTCCATATAAAGCAAGAAATAAAACATATTTATTTGGCACATGAAATGCAACACACATTGGTATACCAACATTACCAATCCCATGGTTATTGGCACGCAGACCCTTCTGTTGTTGTGTATCTAAACAGAATTCCAATACATTGCTACAAGTGGATATTGATATTCAATAGAAGTTTCCGTAAAAAAAATTGTAGCGACATCAGCTCAATTCGTTTCTAGACTAACCCTCAACCCGCAATGTAATAATGTTTAGGACGACTATAATAAAATTCAATTATATCCTCTTTGTCCGCATTCATGTTACGATTTGGCTCTTTCGGATCGACCCTATTTCTCGCTATTACGACGTTTTACTGTTATGATTTTAGGTAAATCCATTTTGCCTTAGTTTTCCCTGAAAATTAAATATGGGTTTATCATTTTATCTGTTGTTTAATTTAAAAGTGTTAAGATGTCAGTCAATTTCCCTAGCATTTTTCCCATGTTGGGGTCGACTTGTACATGGCATTGTATATAGTTTTCATGTTTTAGTATAATTTTGTTTAGTTTACTTTGGTTAGTGTTTAAGTATTCACATATTCACACATTTGTTTTACGAATAAATGTTTACAAGTCTTGCCAAGGGATATTGTGTTACCCTGGTACTGGGTTCAAAAATGCAGGCGCTTCACCACTTTATAATGTTTTAGCTTGTCTTCTATTATCTTCAAAGATTCAAAGATTAAAAAAAACTTTTTACAAAAAAATACTACCGACTTCCAAATAAAAAAATAACTTTATTCTTGGAAATCGGTGTCTTTCATAGGTACCAATTTATTGCGTTATGGACACCGACTTCCAAAAATAAAGTTATTTTCACTTTGTAGTTTTTTTATTTGGAAGTCGGTAGTATTTTTTTGTAAAAAGTTTTTTATTTTTTACTTTTTAGTTGTACCTGCCTAATAGGCAAGTTGTTTAATAAGGTACCTATAACACCAGAATAGATTACCCGAATATCATGAACCATGAACATAACCGGTGAAATGAGAGATCTGCGTACCCCTGAAGAGCGTAATGGCGTGATGTTATGTTATGCAATGGTATGAAAAATAAACAGACATGCGATTGCAGCAATCCCGAGATATTTGCCGTTATTTATTGAAGAGTTCTGTTGTATATCTTCGAAGTTCTTCACCAGATCTTCACCAAAATAAAAATGATACCAATTTCGGAATATACTCTTAAAAAAAAAAGGCTTATATATCTAACTGACTTGTATATCTTTGTACACTCCTGAAGCCTTTAGAAAAACTTTCAAATGCTTGGACTTTTTTCGCCACGTCTCAGCCCCATTTGTAGGTCCACCTTCTACACTTATTTCATATTTATGCGGCTTTTCTATCACTAATACATACAAATACTACGTTTATATCTTCTTTTATGACTATTCGAATGCGTATTTGAATTTACCAATGTCCTTTACTTCAGTTAATCACGATCATGCTAGATTGACTTAATTCAACCGAATAAAACATATATTATGAGCTGTTACTCAAATTATACATGGAAAATGTACTGTCCCAGAAATCTATTAGAGAAGCTGGCCCATTTAATGGATTAAAGTGGAAATGGGCTGGCCTCATCCGTCGTAAGTCGGCGAAGTAACAAGCAAAACCCATACTCTGCAAATCTCAAATAGAAGAAAATGACAACGTTCCAGGCCCAGGCATGCGAGATGAGCTGGGCGTCTTTTTTAAATGATTGACACGTAACATCACCTGTATTCCTCAAAAGATTAGTCAGTGGTACATCTATAGAATACCCACAAACCAGAAAGGATTGGCGCGAATAATAAGTGCATTACACCGAAGCTCGATTAAACTTGAAATCGATTTATCAAACGTCATTTGATTTTAAGTAAAGAATCCATTTTAAGGTAAATATAAGTATAACGGAGTCAACTTTCTGTGCTGCTATCACTTAGCCAACAGGTAGATACAATGTTTTTAAAACCACATAATGTAATTTATGTCTCAACGAACAAACTTCCCCGGCTCTTAAGTCGCCTGACCCTCCATTCGAGGGGAATAATACTCCAAAATGGTGTTTTGCAGCGAAACATAAATAAGAGTTCGCGAATTTTAATATCAATCAATTAGCACTTCCAAAAATCTTCATCTTTTGTACAAAGTTTTGGAATAATTTAATAAAAAGATGCCAAGTTTATCTAACGCAAAAGTTACCAAGAAGTTAATCTTTGTGGCTATTACGAGGTTCTTACCTTTTTGTCCGACTTGTGGGAAAGGGCGGGTAATGATTACACCTTCCAGGCATTGTTCTGTTTGCTCTTGTACTTGTTACTTTGTAGATATTGTGGTTGCTATGTCGGCTGCGTGGTTTACTTATGACCCACATTTAGGTCCCGATTCGCAAACAGTGCGGTAGGCCCGGTTTTAGCGTATTGTCTCTTGTAGCAAAATGACCGTTGTGAACCATAATCGTATCTACGAACATCACATCAATCGAATGAATCCGGTATTTTATTTATTACTAGCTGTGCCCGCGGCTTCGCTCCCGTTAACTGCCTATCCTACCCTACTTACATACCTTTATGTACATATCCTACTTACCTAGACCTACCTACCTTACTTACCTTTCTATCTACCTAGATCGAGCGTTCACTGCACAGAATACTATTTACTCTAGGGAGAAGAAAGAAGAAAAAAAAAGTATGGACAGATTTGCTGCGCGCCATCTAGTAGCACTCCAAAACACCACACCGAAACGAAAACATAAAAAAAAAACTTTTTCAAAAAAATACTACCGACTTCCAAATAAAAACATTAAGATCTGGGTCTTTCAAGACGAGCCAAAGCCGACTTAATTTGTTCGTTCTCGAAGCACTTCAAAGGAGATGGTGGCCACGTTCGTGGGAAAAACCGGCCATGTTGCGACTATTGCACTTGAAGATCGTACAACGGTTGAGGCAGAGTGGTATACCACAGTTTGCTTACCACAAGTCATCGCCGAACTTCAAAAATCTAACTCAAAGCGACGCATCATCCTGCATCACGATAACGCAAGCTCACACAGCGCTCGTCAAACGATTGAATATTTGAAGCAGGAAAAAGCAGAAATTCTTGACCATCCTCCATACAGTCCTGACCTAAGCCCTAACGATTTCTTTACATTTCCTAAAATTAAGAAAAGTCTTCGAGGTCAAAGGTTCCAGTCCGGTGAAGAAGCAGTCAACGCCTTCAAGTCAGCCATTTTGAACACCCCCACTTTAGAGTGGAATAAATGTTATAATAACTGGTTTTAGCGAATGGAAAAGTGTATTAAGCTACGTGGTGAATACTTTGGAAAACAATAAAAAGTACTATAAGGTTCTAGTTGTATTATTTTCTTCAAACGACAAAACTTAAAAGGCATGCCTCGTACTACATAAGTACTACATCATTACTCATAAAAACGTGGTCCAATTTTCCCCCTTTCCATTACAGCCCACGATAGCTTTAAGCTGAATGAAACAGTTTGTATTTAAGCGGCCCGCGAAAGCTGTAAATCACCAGTCACTTAATAAAAGATCTCCCTTGGGAAGCGAAGCAAACGGCTCAATAAGAAAGACGGTATCATCATCGCTGTAGAAAAAAAACTCGTAAAATGTAGGAGGGGCCACATTAAATAAATTGCAGGCGCCTACCACCCGTGGTGACATCTGCGTCAACTCGCTAAACGCTAACTAGGTACGTTTAGTGGGCGTGCGAGGTTTTTTACGTAGTCGAACGTGTTAACGTAAATTTTTGCTTATGTCAATTTGTACAAAATAACCTGAAACCGAACCTCTTTATACTAGTAGATTAAATCGTCTTTGTATTTGCTTCTTTTATTTTTAGTTAATTTTTTCACTGACAGACAATCAAATCAGAGATACTATTTCTTAAATATTCAGTAAATAATTTCCAAATTTTCCTCCAGTAATTTTATGAAAGATTTAACCAAAACTAAAATATTAAGCGGAATATTTAAGAGCTTTTGTTATAATTATAATGATGCTGAGATTACTCAGACTAATTTCTATTAGTTAATATCACTTAGGCCCACTAGCGCCAAGAACTTAACTCAGAGTTAGTTGCTACGAGTCAAGTAAGAGTCAGTGTTAGTTGTTTACGAGGTTAAATAACAAATATGTCATTTATTTATTTATTTAAACTTCATGTACAATAGTGGTACATAGACGGACTTAATGCCACAAGTCATTCTCTACCAGTCAACCACAAACATGGCTGGGTCATGGTCATAATTGGCCGGGTTAGCTACTAACTAGGAGTTAGTAAGATAACCCCAGGGCACAAGTGGGCCTTAAAGTTAGGTATCACACAAATATAATAAATAGAAGGTCCTACTAAGACCTATTTGAATTTACTATTACCAGCGGCTATGATAATACACTGTGTAGTGTGTTCCAGAATTATCGATTTCCTATGTTGTTTTTGGTAAATGTAAAAGGCAAATGCACTACACATTGTCATTTTAACGGAAACCAAATATTTTCTTGAATAACAATGCAAAAACAAACATTTTAATCACAACAGCGCTCAGGAAACCAAAATGGGCCATCATTACCAGCGACAACCAAACGAGTTTCATAACTTTTACAAGTTGTGTCTTTGCTCAGACGACTTTAGATGTCTTCAGGGAGATCGTGGCATTATTACGACGGGCAAAATAAAATCTTTAATGGGACCGTTTATAGCGAACATTAAGTAGTGGAACTTTGTATTCGTATTTTATTTGAGCGCTAATGTGATCACGTGTTCAAATCATTATTTTTCATCATCATTGCTGCCATTAATATTGCATTTATGGTCGATACTTGTGCTGCCTAACGGTACTTTTTAACCAAAGATGTGTGTGGTAGCGAGGTTGTGCGAGGCTTAGTGAATTTTTTAAATGGTGTATAGCTGAGTGATGCGAGGATGCGTATCACACATTTCTCGCACACATCCCTTACCCGCATCCCACGCCAAATTTCTAAACTAAAATATTTAGCTCTGATAGATCTTTTCCTAGTAGTAATCCCATGAAATTCGTGGCTATTTTCCTCGCGCGCCGCTTCGCTATCTCAAAAACTTTGGTAGGAAAGTACCCTTATGGCAGTAGGAGTTAAGTTGTTGCCATGGCTAGTGAGCCCACCCACCTCGACAATGCGGGAGGGCTCAGTAGAGGAACCTGAGGAAGAGCTGGTCGTCAGGGCTTTTGCCGATTCCCCCGGTGGGTTCCCTCATAATCAACGCTGGAGGTCGCTATCCCCTGCGGCTGAATTTTTTTGCCCTGTCACAGAAGGACCAAGGGTGCCATACACGGGGTAGTCGGGCGCCCATGTGGTTCATGTGGCGACGGTTTGCAATGTGTTCTGATGCGCTAGTGACGGGGAGTGCCATCCCATAGGAAGGTCCGGTGACAGACAGCCGCGGCGGGTTCACAGACGAGAACTGACGCGTGCCCGTGTTCCCGCCAAAAACGATAATGCCTTTGTGTCAATGACATCTGACTGCGAATATGTACAATCTGCACATCATATCTTATGAGAGTGTATTCTTTGGCAGAAGGAACGCAATATTATGTTGGATAATGTATGGAGCTGCATCCGTAATTATTTAATGTACGGACCCTGTGGAAACTATAACAAATTGCCGTGCTTTCAAGTGTTTTTGCTATAATTTGAATAAAATATCACAATCAATAACAGGTCACCATGTTAGGACCTATTAATATTAATGTTTTTATTTTTATCCGTGGTGCTGTCGAACTGGGCTTATTCGAATTGTAAACGACCCTTTGTACCTATTGGCCTTGTTTGTTCTGTCTCCTGTTTGATATGGAGGGAAGTGGAAATTATGTTTGTTTTTTTCTACTCCTCCGTTATTAATTTCTGATTAATTTCGTTACGGGGTCCCAGACAGTTAAATTAATTCTCCGGGACTTCATCGAGCTTCATTGCCTCGGCGCTTTTCTGGTGGTCGCCACTGTTGATTCTGACTTGCAGGAGTTGCAGTGGTTTGGTGGTGGGTTTGTCTCAACTAAAGAAAGCGGCACAGGTGGACACCGTGGAATTTTAGTGGGTCGGAGTACCACACAACTGTGCTATCTCCCCGTGGTAACACAGTATGCATGAGCATTTTTCGAGGCAAAAAATGCTAACTTACAATTTCTTCCTTATAAAACCAAGGTCATGGTGAATGCCCATTTAACACCCACTACTATCAAGATCGACGACTGTACACTCAAATTTGTAGGCGATTATGTCTACCTGGGACAAACGGTCCAGTTGGGTAGGTCTAACTTCGAGCAAGAGGTCAACCGTCGAATCCAACTCGGCTGGGTGGCGTTCGGAAAGCTGGGCGGTATGTTCTCGTCCAATTTACCGCAATGTCTTAAGACAAAAGTCTATGAGCAGTGTATGTTGGTAGTGATCATCTATGGGACCGAGACGTGGTCGCGCACAAAGGGCCTTATCAGAAAGCTTAAACTCACCCAAAGGGCAATGGAGAGGGCTACGCTCGCGTGATCGCATCAGAAATTAGGATATCCACAAGAGAACCAAAGTTACCGACATAGCCCAAAGAATTGCGATTTAAGTGGCAGTGGACAGGGCACATTGCTCGCAGAACGGATGGCCAATGGGGCCGAAAAGTTCAGGAATGGCGACCGCGAATCAGGAGGCAATACGTTGGTAGGCCTCGCACTAGGTGCACCGATAGACCGGTGAACCTGATTAAGGTTGCGGGAATGCTCTGGATGCGAGACGTACAGGATTGTTCAATGTGGTGGTCCAGCAGTATATGTCTTTCGGCTGAAATGATGACGATGATGAAAAATCTTGTACTGTCTCTGCAGAGTCCGCGCCGTCACCTACAGCATCCAGAGGCTCTAGACAAGTGTCATTCGATGTCAGCGATGGTCATGATCGAAATGCGAAAATGTAAGCCTTACATGTGTGTTTTTTTCGATAATAAATGACAGTCCCATAAGTTTTCATCATTCTTCCGATCGCTATCGCAACGCTTTTTTTATAAAAAATGTTATTCGTCTAGAGCCACTGGCGCTGGTCACAAGTCCGCTCGACAGTCCTTTGAAGAGGCACTGGAACCGTTACTAGTACGTTTATAAGAGTTTTTTATGGATAGTTCAATTCATCTTAGCGCGTGGGGCTATATGTGTGTAAGCATGTGAGGGTGGTCGTTTGATCGGACGACGAATGCCGCATCACTACCACACAAATGCATAATGTATAATTACAAGCGCACGAAAAGCGCACGGACACATAGCGCAGTGCGCAAAGATAAGTTGAACCATCTATATTAACATTGTTATATAAGCTTCTGAGTACTACCACGGGGTCCCAGCGCTAGCAAAGAAAATTTGATTCAAATAAATATCACTGGATGGCGCGATATGCATCTCTTTGTTATTGGATTTTGTATAAAATTAACATTTTCTAGAATTGATTATAAAAATTGTGTGTTCTAGTCTATTTTGTGCAATTAACATATTATTTGCAAGCAAATATACCTTTAGAACTAATATAATCAAAATTTTGAAGGATCAACATTAGCTTCTAATGTTTCTACATACCCTGACTACAATAACGTTCGCTAATCAGTTTGTCTTAGTGTAAGTAATAATCTGTGGAAAAAGTAGTGGGTAGTATATTTGTTAAGTCATATTTTTAAGACACTTTGTATATTTTTAGTATACTACTGTTTGTTTCCCCTATAAAAATAAATAAATAAAGAAACTCTCCTTAGCACAAAATTATGGAATATTGGGCTCTTAATTCACATTTCAAAGATCATTTAAAATAGATTCCAATAGACGGCGCGGTTTCAACTACCTGAGGTATGCCACCCGATTTTTTTAATTTGTAACATTTTGTTACAATAAAACTGTAAAAACATGCAAAAAATACTATAAAACAAATCTTCCCTGTATTTAAAGAAAAAAATTGTCACGAACCGAGAAAACCATTTTACTTGCCAGTCGCTGCTAACACCATCTATAGCCGTGGTACGGAACCGAACGCGATCGAAGTACTTATAAAAATAATCAACCTAATCAGAAAAAAACGCTAGTTAGGTCGTCACGGTTTCTTTGTATGGGATGAGGCATTTGCATTCTAGTACTATATTACCTGTGGCACTACTGAAATTTTTGGGTATAGTTTTTATTTTTGTGTCGTGTAATATGGACCTTTAAAATCTCTAAAATAATTGAATTTTATCATAGACGTATGTCATATCATCCATATTAATATTATAAGTGCGAAAGTAACTTTACCCACATTTATCGTAACTAAATTAAGTAATGTTTATGAAGCACGAACGTGGGCATTCATGCTACCATGTACCTAATATGAATGATTTACTTCAGGAAATCTGTAACACATTAAATTCAAATAACTGTTCAAGAGTGCTAATGAGATACTTTCTAGATTGCAATGCGATCTAGAAAGTGTATTTTTAAATGACGAGCTGTGTTTACTTAATGCTCGTTTATAAGTATGTTGTGGCACCGAGTTGCCGCGTCTGACATACCGCTGTTAAAACCGCGATGGTTTGTGTTGGTGTGTTCATACGTTCAACAAATATTTGTAAATAATATTCTTAGTAAATAAAAGAGAAAAAAATAACTCTAAATGTTATCTTTTTTTGTTTTAACAGATTTGGATGAAACTTAGCTCCGGGTAAACCTTGTCCTGGATTAGGACATACTCGTAGAATACTTTTAGGCCCATAGACGTTTTTCGGCTGAAATGATTATTTTTATTTTATTTATTGGTTCACCAACAATTATTTACACTCGTTTTATGCTAATGGTGGCATGCAAAAGTATATGCGACAGTGCAACAATCACTTAAAGGTAAACTCCGCATGCATTAAGGAGTTGTACAAAAATTTATAAAATTAATCTAGCTTTAAAATAATTACATATCTAAAAATTTAATAATTACTTATAGCATATATAATATAATACAATAAAATAAAATAATATAAGAATAATTTAAGGTACTTATTATCTATAAACATATATTATGATTTATTTAGGCAGATACTTATGAAAATTGGCTTTTAGTTTGCCCAAACTTTCAAAGTGTAAATCAATTTGATCACTGCAGCTATTTACAACATTGCATAACCTTGCATAGGCGGAATTGGCGCCCAGAACCGTTCTTCTCAGCGGCGGGTAAAGTGGTGTTATTGCACTGCGAGGGATTCTCGAGGGGGCACATTTTGATGATACTTTTTGTCCAGGCAGTATATTCCCTTGGAATAATATTCACACGGGCGAATCCGCCAGCAGAATTTAGCTTATTTATAAAGGCTTACCTACCTTAGATTCTTCTCAGAATCTACCTACTTAATTATATTTGTATAACCTCTGAGTATCAGTAACACGTAGCTGTCAATTCGTCTTTGTTATGATACCTTATTGTGTTAGATAGACTATTAGTTCACCTATTGTGTTACTATGACCTGTCTAGACAAATAGTTACCTCAGCTGTCTCGATATTGACAGTTTGGTTGGAGTACATATAGTAACTAGATTCTGCCCGCGGCTTCGCACGCGTAAAAAGTGTTCCAAGTAAATACAAATACCCTATATCCTTCCCAAGATCTCAAACTATCTCCATGCCAAATTTCATTTAAATCGGTTCTGTATATCCAGAGATTATCTCCTACAACCTTTACCTCTTTATAAAATGATATAAAAAGTCTTTGTGCTATTCCAAACTATAATCAATACATGTGCAAAATTTTATTCAGATCCGTTCAGCCATTCTGAAACATCCATCCATTCAAACTTTCGCATATAATCTATACAAACAAACGAAAAACAAAAAACTCTTTGCTCTTTTTAATATTCGTATAGATAGCTGAAACCCGCGGCTTGGCTCCCGTCAACTTGCTATCTACCACCTATCTATCTAGCCTACTTACCTACCCTACCTACCTACCTACCTAACCTACCTACCAACCTACTCACCTGCCCTACCGATCAACCTACCTATCCTACTTTATCAACCTAATCACCTGCCCTACAGATCTACCTACCTACCCTACCCTATCCTACATACCCCATTTACCCTACCCTACCTAAATACCCACCAACCCTACCTACCTACACACCCACCTACCCTACCTGCCCTACCCTACCTACCAATTTGTAAAACTAATTATTTGAATAAGAATTAATATTACGATACGAATGTAACCAACTTTTGTTTCTACCGGCGAACTAGTAAAATTTTAGAACAAAAAAGCTGCTATTGTGACTTAACTATGATAGGGACATAATATTCTCTTCAAGTCTTTTTTGTAGTTAATAATAAGTACTTTAATCATGTAGTACATAATTTGTACGTATCATCAATAGTTTTCTCAGCGCACGCCAAACAATGAATTTTATAGGCAAAATATTGCTACTTTGGATTACATTGTTGCTATTTTCTTATGGAACTCTATTTTTTTTGGAAATAAATAATAGCTTATGTTACTCGGAAATAATATAGCTTTCCATACGTGAAAGAATTTTCAAAATCGGTCCAGTAGTTTCGGAGCCTATTGGTACAAACATACAAACAAACAAAAAAATGTGTTCTCTTTATAATGTTGGTATAGATATCTAAATTGAATTATCATGTAACTGATAACATCTATTTTATTCGTATTGAACAAAATAGATTTTATATTTGTATACTACATTAGTAAAGAAAAAAAATACAGAAGAAAATAATTCGTTATAGGTAGATAGTACATACTAGTATGCACTAAAATACTTACCACAGGTGGCGTAAATTCCTCGGCCTGCCACTTCGTGGATTACTGGTCACATATCCAATTGAATTTAAGAATTATCTTCTAATTCGTTAATTATTCTAGCTGACGTTACATCGATCGCTAAGTTATTTAAATAAAAATGAATGACTATCTACAATACTCGTATGTGTTGCAAAGTGCAAAGCTCGAAAAAACTGGACATTTTTTGATGTTTTTTTTTTTGTGTGTATTTGATAGATGGATTAGATTTACAATTAGACCCGGTAGGTAGCGCTGCAATCAGGTTCGAGCCCGGGCAAGACAGCGTCTTTTGGGTCCGCTGGTAAATAAAAATAAACCTGCCTTTAATGTACCTGCTGCAGAGCAAAGAAACCTTTTCGTACAGAAAGGGCATGAGCATTACTTTCCCTGTTCGGTCAAGAATAGCTCTCTCAATTTAATTTCATCGACAGATTCATATATCTTTAGTTAATTAAAATCCAGAGTCCTTTTCTCTTTAATTGATTGTATAACCTTTATATTTACTACAGTTTTAGCACTCATTTATTATAGATAATTATAAAAGGTGCGCAACTTAGTAGTAATGTTTAGAACTGTTAATGATCATTAGACAAAATATGATCATTCGGGTGAGCATTCTTCGGGCAATTCTTAATACGACCAAAAGTTCTTCGAGCAAACGAACATTCGGGAGAACGTTCTTCGGGCAATCGTTCGTTCAACTAATTGTTTGTTCGGGGAAATGAATAATCAGGCGAACATTCTTTGATCAAGTGAACTTCGGGCAATCGTGACGCAGTCCTCAGCTCCAGAGCCACCCTCGGATGAACAATGTGAAGGTGCCACTAGTCTCCATCTTCAAAGGATATTTGCCTCAATGACCCTTCAGGGACAAAGGAAAGGACAATCGGGAACTCATAAGGACTCATATTATTTTGTTTGTAGGTACATACCAGTAAGGCGATTAAGCGTTAAGTTTGATCGACGCTACGCTATACGCTGCCCTAAGCAAACGAGACCCACCCTTTTAGGATATCATAGTTACTATTATTGCCCCTTTTATTTCGCTGGGTAAGACGTTGTTCATATAATGTGTGTGCTTTGCCATAATCGTCATGAGGGTCGTGTAAGTTAATGTTCGATTGGATATGGTCGGTTCAATTATGATATTTTATCCTATCCGAACTTTGTTTTCTACGCCAGCTTTCTGTAGAAAAATATTATTTTATTATTTATTCTAACATTTATCTCAGTACCTTAGAAATAATAATGAATGTGAATGGTGAGAGCGTCTTTGTTTCGTAAAACCTGAAATTGTCACTGCCAGCGTTTGAATTCAAAGACCGCGAAACATAAAATCTCAAGTCATCTATTATACTAACAGCAAAACATTCAAGAGAAAGATATCTCCCAAGCCCTACCTTTGAAATGAAGAAAGTATTTAACATCTAAAATGACTGCTTAAGAATAGACCTCATCCCGATCCCCGAGTCGGGTCATTAAAACGGACCGTTAAAGTAGAAAACAAAGACGTATTACGTATATTTACTAAACCGTTTCAATTTTGTTAAGTGGTCTCAAAAGTGTACAGTTTTGTAGGCAAAATAAAACTGGAGCTATAAAAAGACAAGGCCGAGGCCTTAGCTGCCATCTTGGTGAAAGATTAACAGCGATAATCAAGCAATTGGGTGAAGATTACAGCGATTTTTATGTCGCAATTGACGATGGCGCCCTGAGACGGGCCCTTGAGCGCGTCATCAATCAACCTCGTCAGCTCAAACCCGTGCAATAACAATGACGAGCATGCTCGCGAAGAAATTCTCTCGGAAAATGAACGAGTAGGTGGAGACGGTGCGTAATAAATGTAGATTTAATGCGTAAGCGATATCGACTCCCAATGACACCACGCGTCGTATTCACACAATTATTCATCGCTCAGACATTTTAATCGCCAGGTGTTAGCTGAATTACCGTCCATGATTACCAAGATTTTCTCTTTATAGAGTTTCTTTTTTACAATTTTAGACGTAGATAAAAATATTGCTAAACAACGACAGATAGAAGAAAGAAACAATCAAACTTAAAACTTTGAGAGATTGTTTTTATTTTCTGACTACATAGAAGCGACAAAACACATCTTTCTTTAAAATAAATTGGTCGTCCGACAGCGATTACTTGAAGAAGACGGTATGAAATATAAGGCTTTTACTATAAAAATAGGCGTCCGCGACAATTAAGGCTAATGGCTCCACATTTTTTAAAGACTCATTGTGCGGAAAATTTCTTTCGACGTCTGATCACTTTAAAACGTAATGAATATGCTATTCAGCCGTACTTATTTAATAGTTAAATACGTCACATGATTTTTCGTGCGATCTTGTTCCTGTGGAATATGTATTTAAACACACATAATATGTTATCTTAGGTATGTTGTTCAGTTAACATTACAATATATTAGTCACAATATCCCTTGTGCTAGTTGATACTGTATTACAGTGTGGTTTTATTCCTAGTTACTGAGACCGATATGGCAATGAGGAATAATATGTATCTGATGTATAAATATCTACACTCACAACGTAATTTTCCAAATATGAATTCAAAAAATCATGTATAAACACTTACTTTATAATCGTGGATAGGTAAAATTAAAAAAATAACCATTACAGTGCAACATTTTCCTTCGATTTTCAAACAACTGCATCATAAAATAACCATTTAATTTTTATACCACACCTTTACATTTTAATTTATTGGCGCATAAGGGCTCATTGACTTAATGTAGAATAGTAGTGTCATTGTCTATGGAGGCGCGCGCTGCGCAGTCATGCGCAATGAGAATTTAAATAGCCCGCCATATCATATATATTTTCCGTTTCCATTTTTGTTTTATTTCATTATATGAGTGAATATAAAAATTGTATCTTATTGTATCCACCGGCATATAATTAGGTATTAAAACACTCGCGTGTTATTATTATCACATTCGGCTTCGCCTCATGTGATAAACCAACGCTCGTGTTTTAATAACCCCTATTATATGACCATTGCATAAACAACTAATGTTTGGTTGTTCTTATTTTATGCCATACCGTTCATTCGATTGCGATAAAGTTAAATTGCATCAGTAACGCGCCAGGTACCAGCTAGTTACTGGCAAATATAAACCTTTTGGAAGAAATGATCTAACTAAGTACTGTAAACCGTATCGAAATTATGGGTTGAGTGGTAAAATAAATGTCAACCGATTATTGCAAACCGTACCGTAAGTCTAATTAAAATAAAAAAAAATGCTTTTTCTTCTCAATAATAGGTTTATTTTTAACTAGTGATGGGATTTATTTTATTTTATTTGAATTGATCAGTCCACAATACATTGAGAATTATTATTAATCTCGCAAGATTAATTAAAAACTTATGTTGTTTGCTATAATATGGTGATACGAATAACGTACATATATACAAAAACCGGCAAAGTGCGTGTCGAACTTCGCACATTTTGGGTTCTGTACCAAACCACAAAAACAAGTTCGTTGTAAAAGGAAACATTAGGAAATATCATACAAAAATCTTATTTATCAATATATTAGTAATTGTTGGAAAAATACACGTAATAATAAACGTTATCTCCAAATTTGAAGTTTAAAAGTCATTGGGAAGTTAAAAAATTTCGGAACAAAATTTAGTAAAAAAAGCTGATTTTGGCTTCTCATTCCTTTTGTTTACCAATATTTTTTATACAAAAAATACAGTGTTTACCTACTCGATTGGGTTGGAAATTATTTTTATTCACGTTCCCCTTTTTACCGTATGAGAGCCCCCCTTAAAAGCATATCAAAATATTTTTTGACTAATTGTATGGCTTTGGTTCAACAAGATGTTTAAACTGTGAAAATTTTAAGAATGTAGCTCCATCTGTTTGGCTGTAAAATCTGTGTGACAGACAAAGGACAGACGGACAGACAGACGGACACGTGAGTGATAGCAATGTTCGGGTACGGAAACCTAAAAACGGCGTTTTATTTTATGCTTTTTAGTGATTATAAATCAGTTCTAGATATATTAAGGTAGATTAGATTATAATTCACTATAATTTTGCAACAGGTTCTATTTTACACATTTAAATGATTAAGGATACACAATTAGTAAAAGTCTTCACACACACTAGTTATAAATGCGATCCATGAACGTTAACTGCGGCAGAAACAATTAAAATTCAATTAGGGAAAGGAGGTTGATACGGTAATTGTAGAAAACGCGTCGGGAACCTCCCACTTGAGATGTATGGTCAAACGTTTACTACAGATCTACAGAGAACGTACTTAGCGACTTTGGAATATTTATTTAGGATGCATGTAGGTACGTAAAGTATGCTCGGTTCGCCCATCAAGTGACTTCAGGAAAGTTGGTGACACAGTGATAATGTGCTGCAGTGCACAGCGAGACTCTTTGAAGGTGCTGTTCTTTTTTTAACAGGCGTTGCACAGAAGGTTCTTTGTGCTGACGGTTATCACCCAGGTGGCTTTAATGAGGTTAAAATCCCACACTCTCTGGTGTTTTCCCAAAAAGTCCCGGCGCCTTCTGAAGGTTTCCTCCGTAAACAAAAAAAAGGCACGTAATGTATAGTATTGTAGGCTTACTGCGACATGGCATTCTCTACCAGTCCACCTTAGAGTTAAAATACTATACACTGTGTATAGGTGTACAAAATAACAAATAAATACCATTAACATTCCAAATTAATATCTAAATTAAAGGTAATATCTAAGTAAAAAAATGCAAGTTTTGTAAAATAGATACAATTTTTTTTAATAAATTATTATAGGTTAGGGTCATTTTTCTTTTAATTTAACTTATAGGTATTATAGATTCCGACATTTCGACACGCTAAAGATCTTGGAAATCATTATCAATCTGTAATTGTCAGTAAATATTTAAAGTGCCAACAAAAAAGAAAATTTATTCCCTTTCATAGCGAGGAAAAGAAAAAGGGTCTTATTTCTAACAACATAATAATTATTGCCAACCGCAACCTGTCCAACAAAGATTTAATTAGGATACTTCTTTACACACTACGTATATAAGTGGCGTACTGTCCTAAACAAAAGGAGCTTATAACCCACTTCACTCGGAGTTTTCTTCATAAAGTTAATCCCGGCCAAATGTCCCTGGATGGTACTGGTCGTTAGGAAAATTTTGTGCGCTTGTAAAAAATGTTTTAATAAAGTCGGGTCACATAAATAAGCCACCAGACGTGGTTTTGTGGTACCTACGTCATATCTAAGGCACCATTGGAGGGTTGACTGTAGATAACAAGAGCAGACCGCAAAGATGACGTCCAAAATCTAACAATAGGCTTTGCCATAATGTTTGTAATGTTTAATGTCATGCTTACCCTGATTTCTGAATTAAAAAATTGAATTGGAGTATCTCTCAAACCTTACTTTTACCGGTCAAACTTTGACATTTAAGTAGGGTTTGAACGTTCATAACTCTAATAAAAATACAATTATGAAATCGGCCTTTAGTGATGTGTCATACCAGGATTTTAATTTAAAACTGGTCGAAGTGTCAAGGATCGCCTTACATAATTTTTAGGAAACCCATTTTTATTTATTTATTTAGACTTCATGCACAAAGGAACAAAGGCGGACTTAATGCCTTAGGCATTCTCTACCAGCCAACCAAGGGTGGTGAAGATACAAAATGGCAGGTGCATAGTCATAGGTAGCTGATGTAATAAGGAGTAACTTAGGCACGTTTATTTTACAAAAAATCTTTTAATTTAGAAATTTCTTAGGCGGAACGAAGTTCGCCGGGTCAGTTAGTTTAATAATAAAAAGCTAGTGTTATTATACTAAAATAGGTAAAATAAACGTACATATATAATGAATATAATATACAGTTATATAAATATACATGTCTATACCATAATAATAATATTTTATAGAGGAAAGATTTTTTTGTTTGTTTGTACCGAATAAGCTCCGAAACTACTGGACAGATTTAAAAAAGTTCTTTCACCAATAGAAAGCTACATTATTCCTGAGTGACTAAAACTACTTTTTTTATCACGAAAACGGGTCCTTTGGGGTGGGCGAAGGGAGCGAAGCCGCGGGGAACAGCTATTATATATATTTATGAAGTAGCAGAAAAGAAGAAAGTGGGATGACTCTCTGCTTATTTGTGTTGAATATAAATTCGCAATTTCCGCTTAAATGCGTACCGAGTGGTGGCAGTCCTGATGATTTCTATAGCTGCAGTCTGTGTTTTGAGCTCGATTGTTGAGCCAAAGTTAAAGTCTTGAGTCAACTCCATCCCAAAGAGCTCCAAGCGGTCGGTAACTGGTTCAATGATGAACCCGGAAATTAGGGATAGTTTGGAACCGGTTCATTACACAGTGAAAGACAAGCCTTTGTTTGCAAAACGTTGAATTTACCAGATAGAATAACTGGGAAACGAAGTTTGAGGTCAAATTTATTCGCGTTAGATATTTCGTCCCTGCCAGCTCTTGCATTCCCTCTTGCCGCATCTTGTATCTTGCCGTGCTTTGTCATCCGCGTTTACCCAATAGCATACAACCGCGATCCCGCCGCGGCTGTCCGTCTCCGGACCCTCCTCCGAGGTTTACACCCATCACCGGCGCACCAGAACACACTGTACGCCGTTACCACCCCAGGGACCAAACCAGCACATGGACGCCAGTCGACCCCGTGTATAGCACCCTTGGTCCCCCTGTGACGGGTCAGGACAGTGGCCCTGCCACCTATCACTTTTCGGCCGCAGGGGATTGGGAGAGCGGCCAACGCTACTCCTCCTCCCCTGCGACCCCACCGCGTCCGCCATCAGACGGTGGCGACCCCGCGCAGGCCGCGGTGGGTAGGGCGAGCGGCGCTCCGTAATACCGGCACTCGTCTCCCGCCGCGGCCTCCAACCCGCAGCCGCGATGCCAACCATACCACATCGCGGCCCGCCTCAGTTGCGATGGCGCCCATACGCCACCGCAACCTGCTTATTGGCCGCTGCGTCGTCGGCTTGTCGGCAAAAGCCCTGACGAGCGGCCCCTCCTCGGGTTCCTCTTCGCTTCACCGTGGTTGTCCAAGCCACGGTTACTGAGCCCCCCCGCTTCGACAATGCGGGTCCCAACGGGGGGAGGCTTTACGTGCCTACGGCACTTAAATACTGTAAGTCATGTTGTAACGGGTCCTATTTCCAGATTCTGCATGTTACTTAGTAAAACAAGCTAAATCGAACAAATTTAATTTTAAATCTTCATTTTCAATTTCATTTTTATTTATAGTACTTTTTAAATTAAAGGTTAAAACCACTGTGTAATACAGACCTAAGAGTTGTGGATGCACACAGAACTTCAGAAGTAAACTACTGGGACTGATTTGTGCCTCAAAGACACACTAATATTCAATTATATTGCCAACAAAGAATAACTACACTCATAATTTTTTCCTTAAAACACTCCTCAAGATATTACTTACTCGTTTACTTACTTGTTAGTAGTTCGTCAGTCAATATAAATAACCTATTTTATTTTTTATCATTATCAAAAATAAGTAAAAGGTCATGTATATGTCTAAGTATTTAATCTATTTTATTTTACGAGTATATCACTATAAAAATAAGTAAAAGTTCATGTTTTCTTTCTCAATAATGCCTTATTTAAGATGCTTCTGACTTACTTAAATATTCAGATACACTCGTATCTCCAAGTTATCTACTACATACATGTTTAGCAGTCTATCATTACTCCTGCAGCGAGTTTGGCACAACTTTGACATCTCAACATCATTCCCAGCGGGAGGATTTGGAAACTTGTCAACGTTTTCGATAAAGAATCGTTGAAAACAAAAAGAAACCACAGAATCGTTTAAGACATTACGACGGGTTTTTCCAGTTCTACGTTCGGATCACGCATAAAACTTTCATTTAACTGCCTCCAGGGATTTGCTTTGATAAAAGAATAAAGTTATGTTATGACTCGGGTTTGACCTGATATCTCTTCATGTAAATATGGGTGATGTGGCTGTTTTTATTATAATGATGTTTATATTGATGACATTTGAATTTTTGTTTGTGAACTTGCTAAAGACGCATGAGCAGCCAGGTTTGAACAGTAGAAGTTGTGTCTAGCTAATTCATTTTTGTCTACTACATTCTGGATTTGATATAGTTTTGAATTGCTGATGCATCTCAAAACTTAACAAACGCTACACCGAAAATTATTTCAAAAGATACTGGATCAAAACAGATTTTATATAAATGAAAAACAGTGTGACTCTTAATTCATTAGCAATCTTTCAATATGTGAAAGTTTTAAAAGGAGGGCTTTTTTTAAAGCAGCAAATTTTTCCAATAAGGTTTTTCTAGGTTATTATTGAAAAAATCTTTATATACCTACTATAATATAGTAACTATACAAATTAATCCACTTAGTACCTATAACTAAAAATAAAAATACATAGCGCAACCTCATCAAAATTACGAATATTCCCATTACCTCAGTCAAACCAAACTATTTGCTAGATAAAGCAATACAAACTGAAAGTTCTTGTTTGCACGATTAACGAAATAAACTGTTGTCTAGTTAGTATTCATGGGGATCCTCTCATTGTGTATTCTAGTAGCGGACTGAAATGAAATATGGACTATTCTCCGTGAATTTTGAGCACAAGGTGTGTTGGCAATACCCTATTATAATAGTTACCTACTTATATTGATGTTCTTTTGTCTGTGGTCCCTTATTAGTAATTGGCTTCACCAATTACTGTTTTGCTGTAATCATCATTTCTTTGTCTGCTGTATTTTTATACTGAACCCGCATAGTCGATGCGGTATTGTTGATTTTCTATAGGTACATTATTTTTAAAGTTTACACTTTGTAAGATAAACGTTACATTTTATTGTTTGATTTTAATTATATCAAACTACATAATTTTATAAAAAACAAATTTAAAATGTTATGTTTTTTACTAAGAATAAATGAATAAACTAGATATCTAGCTAACAGTAAAATTGCCATTAATCTGAACCCATCGTTTTCTTAACTAAAGTCGTGACAATCTGACAGCTGTTAAAATTCGTCATAAAAGTTAAACTTGATTCTTTCGAGTATTACTCGTTGTTATAGTGTACGGATAATATAGTAATTAATTAGAATTATGAATTTGATTTTTCTTAGAAGTTCATACAAAGTTATCGCGGCATATAAAATGAGAAACGTTATCGGACTTCTTAGATTGTCACGAACATAGTATTTTTATTTATAAAATTAATAAAAAGCAATTTAATTTCTGCAAGCGCGACGCACAACGTTTTATCAACTATTTTTGATGACTAGGGTACTTAAAGAGGAAACCATAAAGATTCCTTCCAAACCTCGCAAAGCCAGCACAAAAAAAAACCGTAAATAAAACCATAACACCATAAAACTGGGCACACAAAGCATAACATTTCCCTCGAACACAATCCAATAACAAAATATCACACTTTCCGTTACATGAACAAGAAATGGCAGCCCTAACTCGATTCACGAACTACTCTCCGAATCTTCTTAATGCGAAATGTTCCAAATGGATACCATTGTTTTCTTCCACAAAAAGCATCAAATAAGTAGGAGAGCGAATACAAAACGAAGTATAGAGAGCACTCAGTATCGTAACAGTGAAGCGAGAATACGATATGTCTCCATCACATTACCATACATTCTTGAAATCGACGTGGGAATGGATACCTATTCTGCAGTGATGCGTAACTTAGGAAACACCTCTCTGCCGAGCCAGTTTTATTTTCTTTGAATTCATTTTAGGGTTAATATATTATGCGACGTGTAAGTAGGGGTTAGAATTTTAGAGGCTTTTCCTTCTATTTTCATCGCTTTGCCCGAAATTGCATGATTCGATTTCTTTTCACCTTTCTCTGAAAATAGCAACTCATTTCTAGCTTAAAGAGAAAACTTAAAAAGCAAATGTTCGGCCACGACCGCGACGTACCAACTGTACAAAAGTTAGGAAACATGCCGCAATTTCAAGAATATTTTCTCGAACATATCTGGCACAAAATTAACTGAGATGCTACATTTCGAGTTCCTGGGTGCCAGCAGTTAGTTCCCGACGTCCCACAAGTGGCAATTTGGACGGCGACGCTGCTGAAAGTGCCCAACTAGTCCTTACTTCTAACAGAAAATGAGAAAACAAAACATTGCTGCGCTTGCACTACTTAATTAGGTACGTGGAAACGGCTTCAGTTAGTAGGTACTACTTTGTAGGGTTTCGTTGTTTCAACAAAGGTTTTTTTTCTATTTCTTAGTCCACCCGATCTAGAAAACGCTGCAATACCGGGATCTAGAAAAAAAATCTTTGTGGGTAGCGCGCGTCTTCCACTAATTGTTTCTAAGATTTTATCGATTATAGCTAAAACTGGTTTTGTCGAGTAATATAGTTGTTCTATATCAAATATAAGGAGGGTTACGCGATCTTTATGACGTCGAAATAAGAGTAATTTTGTTACGGTTCAGATGGTTGTTCTATATCATGTTTCTCAGTTCCTTGGTTGTGAATATGATAGAAAGAGAAGCTCCATGCAAAATACTGGTATTCAGATACATCCGGTAAAACTTAAAGTTGACCCCAAAAAAGGATGAGAGAAGGCGAGACAGATTGATATCGAAGATTCTTTCATAAACTCACGCCTTTTTACCCGACTACAGCGAAGCCAAAAGGAGGGTTATGATTTTAGCAGTCTATGTATGTTTGTATTTTCGTGTGTTCCTCCGTAGCGCCTAAACTATTCATCCGATTTTGATGATTAAGGTGTCAATCGATTCGTTATTATAGCCCGGGTAACATAGGCTAAAAAAACCGTAGTCGGGTTACAGATTTTTTACTTTTTGTTTGTTCCCATCCGGGTAGGCAAAAATCAAAGAACGTCACCTTCTACGAACCATATACTTACTCGAAGATTCCTAAATCATGAAACTTAAAGAAAATTTCTATTTTTTATGAAAACGTAAGACTTAAATATTTCATTTTTTTATGTAAACGTCGGCCTTTTTATCGAAGCCTAATTTTGTCGATGAAAAGCATTTTACTAAAAAAAATGATTGATGTGACAAGATTTTTCCGGTCACCTTTCTAAGTTAAGAATTACTTTCCTATTTTGGGAAATTATTGGTGGGTTTTAATTTCACAGTAACTTTGAACTTTGCGGTTCGATTTTTCTCAATCCCATCTGTTTTTAAAGGTTTTTCACTTCCTATATAATTTGACGCGTCACTTCGACATGACTCTGACTCTGAGGAGATGAGTCGAACCTTAATATTTCTCTCTATTTGAAACAACATTAGACATTTAAGTAAACTCTTTTTGTAGCCCGTTCAACCAATTTTGACTTCCATTGCGTTGGTTTTGATAACAGGTATATACTTTTTATGCCATCCTTATACTTACGGAATAGAATTCGAAATCGTTTGAATGTACTGTAAACAGGATTGTAAAAATTATAACGTTATTACAAATGGATATAATCCATTTGAAATAATATTATAAAATTTTATTATGGTATAAAATACTGAGTATTTTACGTATTAATCTATCTGTCTCTTAGTGTCCCAAATAACGCCATGAACCGCTGTGATAATAAAGACACTGTTACCAAAATCAAAAAACGGAACGTACAAAAACAGAATGTGTGTAAACATGAAACCCTTGTTCCCTCGGTTTTTATGTTCTGAATTTACATACATTATACGAGAATATTTTAATTTATTTAACAATGTTATAAAGGATAGGATGTACTAGCGTTTAGTCTCCGCGTGGTTGTAAAGAAACTCGACACATTGCAAGGGGGGAAATATTACCCTCCCGCATAGTCTATTAATTATCGTATTCATAGCTGTGTGGTTGTAAAACTACGTTCTGCTACAGTGATATGAAATTATAGTGCTGTTCTGATTGCATTAATTTCGCTGTAAGTTTTGTGGCTGTATAATAAGTGTTAAACATCCGTATAATAAGTGTTAAACATTAAGGTTAAATACTTAAATCACAGAATGATTCAACTACATAACTATTTTACAATTTGGCTTGTCAGTCTTGTTAATTGGTTCATTAATTCATTTGTGTTATGTAAGCTTTTAACTCGCGCCAAAGTATCGCAATATTTCGACACTTGAAAGATCTATAGGGTATTTTCGCTGACCTAGAATACTCCTAAAACACCTTTCAGTCAGACTCGCACTTGAACGGTTTTTATTTTAGTTTCGGCAGTAACGTTTCAATAAAGTGTCAAAGTACACTGGGCACCCAGTAGAACCTCTGAAACGCCTCAATCACGCGCCGCATAATGTGTGAATTATGCGCGAGAGGGTGAAAATTTGGGACATAAGATATATAATGCGACTTCCACAGACTTCACCTCTCCCTTTTTGGCTGAAATACCAGTTTTTACTATCGTTCGTAAGCCTTGTGTGCATTAATCTAATTTTTCTTTTAACCGACTTCCCAAAAAGGAGGAGGTTTACAATTCGGATGTTTTTTTTTTTTGTTACATATGTTCGGGCATAACTCCGTAATCTATAAACGGATTTGTAAAATTCTATTTTTGTTCGAAAGAAACTTATTCCGAAATGGCCCCATTTAAGCTTGGTAAAAATTTGATGAAGAACTTCGGAGATATACAACAGAACTCTTCAATCAATGACGGCTAATCTCTCGGGATAGCTGCAATCAAATGTCTGTTTATTGTTTACAACATTTCATAACATACCATCACACCAGTATGCTCTATACAGGTACGCAGATGTGTACAGTTCAACCTGGTACACTCTCATTCCACCGGTTATATTCAATTTACACGTTATTCCGGTAATCTATTCTGGCTTCACTTTGGGCATTATAGGTACCTTACTATGGAACTTTTCCATTATATACCACAAAAACGTGAAAACTTAAAAAAAAACATTTTTCCAAAAAAAATACAAATGAAGTTATTTTTCACTTTCTATTGTTTTTATTTGGAAGTTGGTTGTATCTTTTTTGTGAAAAAGTTTTTAATTATTATGTAAATAATGATGTCCTTCAATTGTTAAAGTAGACTGAAATGATTAGTTTTTTTACTAAATAAAGGAATAAAGATCAGAGCTGTAATTGTCAATATCTTGTATAATAATTAGGGCATTCCTTGTCTAAAGAGTGTTTTCAGTAGAATCACAGTGAAACAAATTCTTACATGATTAAATAATTCATGTTAGCGTTGGTTCTCTACAGCAAAACTGAAAAGTTGAATGATACTAAATATTCAAGGAATGAAAATGTTAAAGACATTAAATTTAATTTAAACTGTCTTTTTTTCTGACTACGCATTACTAATTTATTTTTTGCTTTGGCGCAGAGCAATTAGCCACCCACATCATTTCCAGAATGACAAAATTCTCGGCACAATGAAGCTGGCTATGTTAGCCAGGATGTTACTGAATGGGAGTTTAAGTGCGGAAAATTGAGTCCCTAATCTACTACCAAAATTTTGAAAGAAAATTGGAAAGGTTGTTAGAAATTTTATCCCCAATATGATTTATTACTTCTAGGCAGAAGGGAAACTCTCTAGCTAGTCAACTGTTTTTTTTTTGTGTTAGGCTCGCGTTTAACCACTATATCGCCTGATGTTGAGTGATGATGTGGGTGACGGTAAAGCACGCTTGCCTAGAAGTAAACTATTCACACTTGACTTAAAGACCCCTAGGTTGTAGCTATCAGGAAAAAATGACACCGGAAGGGCTTCGTGGTTACAACTCTACATTCACAAATACAAAATAATAATAATACCAACTTGTTACTTCCCACACACATATAATACAAAACTTACTTCTATAAATTCCTCACGTTTGCCATAACTGACCGACCCTTAAATTCAAGATATCCTTCTGCTGGAACCTAAGTGCTCCATCGCTTGCGGTTTAAGTGAACTGAAGTAGTCTGTAGATTTTCAATTATGAATTTTGATTCGATTAAAAAAAAACAACCATCTTAGTTGATGTTTTCCTAAGTAATCAAGTTTTGTTAGCTATCTGCATTAAAAAACATTACAAAATCGTATAAGCACGGTCAGCAACAAAAGTCAATTGATACTGCTACTTTTTCACATCATCTAAATCGATACAAAATTATTTGTTAACCTGTTTTTTTCTTGCAATTCATAAGAACATTGATAATTCTTCGCTACCATATTATGATAGCGAAGATCTAGATTTGTATTTCAGTTCTGATATTAATTAAATATTGACTTAATTATGAAGTACATAACATGACGCCAGACCTGTATTTCCGAAGGTAACCAGCCACCACCACCAGAACCACCTAGTACCTACACCCATATTTTACCAGTTAAGTTTTGCCTTTTGTGCTGTGTAAATATTTTGCACAATAAACAACATTTAGTCGAATTAATCGACCTTTGTTGCTGACTGTACTTAAAGTTCGTCAGAAAACGTGCCTCTTGCTCGTTATCTTAAGCTGCCAATGCCCAACGTGGTCCAGAGTATCTCTCCAAACGAATCTCTTAGTGACTTGACCTCTTTCATACAGGTCATTGAACAAATGCTTTTAGCCAACCACGTATAGATATAGTAGAAAAAAATCGTGAAAGAACAATTAAAACCCATTTTGATTTTAAGTCACTCAATGAACGGAATAATAGATGTCGTTAATTTCCATAAAATTATTCTAAATTCTGTGTAAAGCTTTGGTCTCTTGATTTGAATGCTCAACGCTGCGGTATGCGGTGCATCAAGAGATCAAAACTTAATCGTTCGCCGTTTCTTTTATGCGTAATATTTTCAAGTATGTTGAATAAAAATTACTTTTAATTATGTATTATTATATAACATCAAATTACGAAAGCACACATGTTGAGGATATAATAATATTATTATTTTTCAAATAGAATCCGTTACAGTGACTTACACATATTTGGCTTAAAATTAAAAGAACGCCATCTCGTATTTAGTATTCACTCTAGTAATATTTCTTTTATTTGTTAGAAGTCACACGTTATTCATCTTACTATCTATATGTAAATCTTACCTGGTTTTGATACCTACTTTCGTTTTGGTCGCAACGTATTTACGTAGTGGTTTGTATTATCTTTCTATATTTGTTTTATATTTTTGTATTATATTAGATGCAGCAGGCTTTGGTTTCCGTACGTCACGTCCTAGGCGACCACTGAAAATCAGCGCTGTGCTGTGGGTCTCCCACGGCACAGCATTATGCTGAGTGCAAGCCTTCTTATCACAGTCACGACATGCATCTGCTTGTACTTACTCATCATCCTTGTACTGTACTCAAATTGGGTATTTTATTTTAATCGTACTTTTCTTTACTAACATAATAACTACCGTTAAGGGTTTAATTTACGGAAGAATCAAAAATTGTGTACGTCGTTTTTGTGGCGAATAAGCTCTTCTACTTTTAGGGGTTATGAAATTGTATTCAAAACTCAGCAGCTTACCTACATTAAAATTCTTTCCAAAGCCAAACTGCGAAATTCATCAAAATACCTTTTACTTCAGCCGTTAAACATCAAACAGACATATAGACCAACTTTCCTGTTTATAATGTTAGTGTAGATGGGATGAAGATTCCCTGCAGCACCTTGTTTATAAAGTGTGACAACTTTCGAGTTTACCCCTCGTTTCTTTTGTTTCATACAAGAGTGAATGTGTGCCTTGGGAATCCAGCGGCGCACGGTGTTGTTCAAAATTGTTCGCGTTGAGTGTAAAATATAAACTCGTTTATTTATTCAACTTGTGATTATAGAGTTGAGTGTTGAGTACCCGAGACCTAGTTCTTGTTTCCAGGTGAACATTTGCTCTGAGATTGCTCAGTTTATGTCATGAGTGTCGTTAACTCATTACACACGCAAATTTCATTGCG
This sequence comes from Orthosia gracilis, assembly GCA_947562075.1. Taxonomy (NCBI): domain Eukaryota; kingdom Metazoa; phylum Arthropoda; class Insecta; order Lepidoptera; family Noctuidae; genus Orthosia; species Orthosia gracilis. The sequence goes on from OX387269.1 coordinate 5,376,396, forward strand.
CAAACACATTCAGTAAACAGCTTAAAGCCTGTTTATCTGTTGGTGTTTAACTTGGAACCTCAAGAGATATCTGAGGTCAGGTAAATACTGGCATCGCTATATGTGGGTATAACTATAAAAACAACATTAAATCTTTACTGTTTCGAAAATCTAATCTGACTATTTAAAGACTTAACTATCTCTAAATAGTCAGTAGTAAAACAAAGTAGCTATCTGCATATGTTTGTTTCAGCGCTTATTTCTTTTAAACTTTGTAACGGCTTTTGATACGTTTTTCACTAATAGAAAAAACGATTAAAGAGGCAAGTTTTTGTTTGTAATTTGTCCCGGGCGAAGCTGGGTCGGGAAACTAGTGATTTATTGATCAAAACTAAAAAAAAATATACCATGAACAAAATTCTGTGCCTTTTTAATCTTTGCAATGCAGTTCTTCAGCAAAGTTGTCTTAATAAAAACATTGTCCATATTCTGTTTATCCCAAAAGAGTTCTAAATATAAAACGGTAGATTTTAATGCTACTACCTCAGTCATAATCATTAAATTCAATCCCTATCCTATCTCGAAACAAAAATCATTTACTAAGCGTGTTATCAGCTCACCTTCCTAAAACTTTAACCCTCAACTGAAAGAGATTAGCAAACTGTCACCACTTAACATTATCAAAGTTTAAACCCGACACTTTCGGTGACACGGAGCAGGTCAAGAGGTGTCCGGTACCATTTGCAGCTAACGAGGTGTTGCTAGTTAGAACGGTGCGTAAATCTTACTTAATATACTTGAAACTTGCCTAAACATGAAGATCAACTTAGAGCAAATTCATTAACGGAACTGACTGGGCTCAGCAGATTTAAACTTCACAGTGGCGTTCAAGAGCTGTCAGTGATATTATTAGTGCTCTTGAACGCGGTTTCGGCTTGCTGATCGCTTTCAGCAGTCAAAATTAAAATTTTACATTTAAAACAAATCAGATATTTAAGTTTTGAACAGGATCTTAAAGTGTGACTCGTAATGCGCCACTGAAAACAAAAATCGTCTTTCGTATCGTGCGTTTCGTATCCAGCGCCTTCCCGCAACCTTAACCAGGTTATCGGTCTACCCAGTGGGAGGCCTTCCAACGCATCGTCTTCCAGTTCGCGGTCGCCATTCCAGAACTTATCGACCCATCCGCCATCCGTTCTGCGAGCAATGTGCCCTGCCCACTGCCATTTAAGTTTCGCAATTCTTCGGGCTATGTCGGTAACTTTGGTTCTCCTGCGGATATCCTCATTTCTGACGTGATCACGCAAGGAAACTCCGAGCATTGCCCCCATTGCACTCCATTGCCCACCCCATTGCATTGGTTGTGACGTTGTAAAATGACGTCTTAAGCGACATCTACTAGAAGTTTTTTTTACTTTACAGAAGATACGGTTACGGTTTTATATTTTTACGCGGAACCCTAATTAATTTCCCAAAAAACAAGTAGCCTAAGTTACTCTTTATAACATCATCTATCTGTGAAAATTTCTTCAAAACGGGTCCAGCCCGGCAGGAGATTACCTGCCACATCCAGACAGATACAAATTTTAAATGAAAGGCTTTATTTTGTTTTTTTTTTTTGTTACATTTTGAAAGTATATACGGTACTACCGTATATACTGTCAATATGTTTACTAAAAAGTACTATTAAACTATTTTGATATTCAAAACAGGCACTTCAATATTATTAATTTGTATAGATTGTTACTGCGGCAATATACCAACGATATTATGTTATGTGTGACCAAAAATGCAATACCACAGAACACAGCCTTATCTGGCATTCATGCTTAAATAAAACCGGTGGTAAGACTATTAAATTTACCTACTTAACAATAAAGTGAGATATAATGCTCTTGAATTATTCTCTTTCTCTAGCGTTTGACTGTGTCTTTGCTTGCATTCAATTAATAATCTTTTTCATTCAATCAATTCTTCGAGACACATTATAATAAAATACAAGATCATAGTTAAGCATGCATCATTATGAGATGGGTAGTTCCCGCCAATATGAACGTAATGTCCCTTTCCATATATTTTTATTGCATTCTACAAAACTTTATCCCAACTAAAATCAAAATAATATTAATAAATATTCAAAATAATATTTTCACTCTTCTAAGCAAAAATAAACTACACAAAAAATTAATAAACCTACTATTTTATAATAACATAATAAGTAAACATCAAGAAGATATAAAACGACAATATATGAAAGGATTCCATTGTAAGTTATGTAGCGAATAAAGACTTGCACAGTAAAACTGTTCGTGGAGAAAATTATGTTTATTATATGAAGCTATACTCATAACTATGAATGAGCGACATCTGAATACAGAGCGAGGAACATGTGAATCTTAACACAGATGTATCCCAACTACGAAACAGTAATACGTGTTCGAGTTATTGCAACTGTATCGGAATGTTATCGCAATATGGTGTTATATATTAGGCTTATCTAATAATATATTATATTATTGGTTTTCTTTCCTATTGCCCACAATGACTGTAACTATATATTCAACCTACCGTTATCTTCAATATCTACTTCTCTATTCATCGTTATCTCAAAACTCAAACATTTCCTAGGCATATACATATATCTTTCAGACAATCTGTTTATTGTTTCTTGGATCTTCCCGTACTTTTATATGCAACATTCATACTCTTTTCCAAACAACGTTATATTAAGCAATAACACGTCGTAAAAATATCGACAAATACGAAACAGCTTTTACTATTTGACCAACAACACCATCCATCAAGGCTGTTACCCTGATGAAACTGCCTCCGAAAAATCCTAACGATTTCGACGATGAAAAATGTCACTAACGATGTGCAGATTGCAATACAAATACACGTACCGGAACGTGTCCAAAAACCAAAATTAATGAAAGAAAGGACAATTCTCTTTTTGTAAATAAATGTTCGAATTCGAACATTACGGACGAACATATTTCAAGGCAGCCATAAGTCATTTAATTCAGAACAACATACATGTTGCAGACATTTTGTAAAATAAAATAATACTATATCATTATAATCGCTTTAACAAATAAAAAATAAACAATAACTGAACAGTAAATAATAATAAAAATAAAATGTCATATATAACAATTCAAAAATATATATAAAAATAAAACCAAGGGAATAAATTAAAAACCAAGTTACCCTAACCAGAAAATTCATTATGTAATAACAGAATACGTAAAAGAACCCGTGAAGCATCGCAATATTACTTACTACCCCCGCTTTCTAAATTTAATTCAAAAGATGAAACTTGAGGTTCATAACAAGCTTTTTATTATTTTGGCGAAGCGAAACCCCTCCGGTGGAAAGAGTGAAAGCGTGTAGTGGTTAACACGAGCGAGTCTACGTACGATCATTGAAATTTATTAATCCTAAACATGTATTTTGTTACTGCTTTCTTTTAAAATAATCTAGGCGTTTCTTTTTAAATGTAAGTGCCCGTTTTCTTTACAAAGTTGATACTTTTATCGGTTGTAAAGGAGTTTCATGAATTTTGATAGGTAAAATGTAAACATGTAGAAAATGTTCTGTTCTAAATTCAGGACACTCAATAGGATAAAATAAAATATGAAAACCGCGATTAATGAGAAGCGATTGAAGCGAAGAATGATGTTTGTCAACAACTCTTTCACGCAAAAATTACTGATTTGATTTTGATGAATCTCAGTAATATAGCTTTAAAACATCAAAATAACACGTAGGCTATAACTTTTGACATTGGAGAAGCACTATTTTCCCGCGAGTGGCAGCTGGTTTTTCCTAATCTTGTGAGAGATAATCCAATCCAATTTTTTCCAAAAATCCTCTTAACATATCATTTTAAATATCCTATGTAATAAATACACCATCATCAGCAAAACGGTAGTTACTGGGATGCTGGGAACAGATATAGACTAACCATAGTATTCGGTACAAAATCACTCACTTTTGCACTAATTGGGCTTGCGGCCTCAAACACTGAAATCGGACACTTGTATTTTGAAAACAAATATCCGCCCGCGGCTGCCCGTCTGTCATGATTGTTACATAGGAAATCGAATATCACATTAAAGGTTCCCATTTCTCTTCTATGTAGTTAAGTACACACACTACATAGATATACTATATGGCTTTTATGTCATAATAATTTTATCAACAAGTGTTGGTTAAAAAAAACATCAAAGATAACCCATAATCGCGTTAATGAAAAAAAGAAAAAAAAAAAGAACAAAAGTAAAACAAACACACAAAACACACTAAAAGTAGAACAAATGGATCTCAGAACAAATATTTGCAAATAATATTATCTTTATATTCAAATAACTAAAAACAAGTATCCATGCCACATACAAACGGGACCGGAGGTGACAAAAATAGATGTGTCGGTATATAAGAAGAATACACGTTGCAATAATCCCAATCAAAAAGGGCAGATAGAATGATGACTTATACATATTTTGCCACAATCCCTGGTAATGCACTTAGCATTGTAAGTCCTTGCATAACCCAGAATTCAACTGGAAGAATGTTCCTAGTAAATTAAGTCCACCCAATTGCCCAGGTACAAAAAATAAGCTTAAAAAATACCACCGTGGCAATCTAAAGATAACAAAATTACAAAAAGTGCCATCTACCTAGCGATGTAAATATTCATTTAAGTACAGTCACGATCATAAATCGAATCAGTTTTGAAATAATGATTACAACTTTGAAAAAATAAAAAAAATACTTTTCGGTAAAACGCGTTTATTCATCAATTGTTTGTCTTAAAAATGGTCAAATTATTAACTAGTACTTGAAAATTTGGGAGTTTCATTTTTGAAGAAAAACGCATTTCACCGTAATTTGTAACCATTGGTAAGCATATTTAACCATAGGTTGATTTATTACGGATCAAAAACATGGGACTTAATATCGAAAATATTATGTTCGTAAAGCTATGAAAAGAAATTACTTAGGTTTATTTGGCACAAACTATAAGGCACCCAAGTTCGCTTTTTAAATCAATTTCTTTTACGTAACTTTAACATATTTATGCTCGTAACAGTACCTGTTGTATATCATCAGCAACAAATACACAAGTTTGTTCCATGCGTCAGGTGTTAACGGTCCCATGAGAATTAATTGGGGGTAGCGGATTACTAAATGGTGCCGAAACTGGCTGTGTATGCACTGTTATAATCTTTACATAACACGTTAATGGGGATATAGGGAAAACACCACAAACTTGAGGCTGTTCTGTACTTTTGATCACACAATACAAGGAGATGTTTAATACATTGGCAATCTTTCGAGGAGTGATAGAACTCAAAAATAGAAACGATACTATGAGATCAACCCAGTAATATACAAAATCAGCTGTTAAGTATGTTCACATAACGCGACAAAATGTAGCAAAAGATATTTTCGGTCAATTTCATAAGTATTTTGCTTATTTTGTATTTTGCCATAATATTTTCTTTATACTCATAAATACCCAATAAACTTTCGGTCATTAAATTGGTTAAAATTTCCATTATGGGCCGTTGATTTTTGGCGCGGAGAGTGTGGAAGGGAGGGAAGTTTGGCTACTCCCCTATACCATCCCCACTACTCGGAGCCCCATGGTTATGGAGATATCCATGGTTAAAGTTTTCAGGTTAGAATAAAAATTTCCGTAAATGTCCATCGTTTTAAGGGGCGGGAAGGGAGGGAGTGAGGGAAAAGGGAGGTAGGGGGGCTACCCCACTGTACCATCCCCACCCCACGAAACCCCATGTTTATGGAGATATTAGATATATTTTTTACTTAAATATAATTAGTGAGGTAAAAAAATGTGAATTAGTCCAAGAGCGAGCGAAGCGAGCTCGGCTTAGGTGACTTTATGTGTCAACTGCCAATCTTTTGTCGATCATCTGTGACAGTGACAATAAGCTCTAGGCAAAATGTCATTATCAGACTGACCAACATTTTTGGTATCGACATGCGCTACGGAAATATCATGGTTATATAAGGTCAATCTCAAACATTTTGATTTTCTTCATTCGCCGAAAGAATCTTACTTTGACTATATTGCGTTCAGCCTATAATTTAACTTCTGACATAAACCCGCCTACGTATGCCATAATTATTAATAGGCAATCATAGACAATAAAATGCAATACTCCATGGACGCTTGCAATAGTGAAGCAAAGTGCTCTTTTACGCCGATTTTCAGATGAATTAAAATTGAAAAATGAATCGAATTATGAATTAGTAAATAAAATAGAAAAAAAAAATATTTTCATTTAATTATCATGAAACATAATAACACAATATGCTAAGTAAGGAAGGTTAAATATTGAATAAAAGTAACATTGGTTGTAGAATATACATTAAGATAGCTAAAAGTTATACAAAATGTAACAGTTCATTTTATTACATAGTTATTTATACGCCTGGGTATGTTTATAAAACAATAAAGAATATTGAGCAAAAATAAAATACTAATGTTATAAATCGTTTAAAATTTCTTCAAAAATTAAGTCGATTGATAGATATAATCGAATCGGAACCACATTAGGTCAACACTGTTTTTTTAACCGACTTACCAAAAATTAGGAGGTTCTATGTTCGACTTCATGTATGTTTTTTTTTTTTTTTATATATGTTCACCGATATCCCTGTCAATTGTGGACCAATTTTGAAAATTCTTTTTTTCTTTGAGAGAGTATCTATGTTTCGAAATTGGTCCCATTTTAATTTGGTGAAAATCTGATGAAGAACTTCGAAGATATACAATAGAACTTTTCAATAAATAACGGGAAATCTCTCGGGATTGCTGCAATGCATGTCTGTTATGATTTCCAAAAATAACTTTATTTTTGGAAATCGGTGTCCGTAACGCAAAAAATGGTACCTACGAAAGACACCGACTTCCAAAAATAAAGTTATTTTTCACTTTGTAGTTTTCTTATTTGGAAGTCGGTAGTCTTTTTTTGTAAAAAAGTTTTGTATTTTTCACTTTTTAGCTGTCAAATGAAAAATTAAAGTCTGTACGGAGAGTAGTGGGATCTAAACAAAATGACATTCTTTCAGAGAAAACAAATGTCAAAATCTCAAAAAATGTTCAGGATTGACAATGTCGCAATCATTCTCAATCTTCCAAAACCTTTTGGAGTTTTGAAAATAGTTTTCGCTGAAAACATCGATTTGTCGAAAGCCAATAAACTGAACAAAACACGTCTAGTTCCAATTGAAATCTGCTAACACCATAGCAAAAGTTATTGATCGTAAAAGCCGACAACGTTTGACACATTACTTATATTGCTCTGTCACGAAACGGAGACTCAAGGACGCTTTGAAAGGCTCCTGTCTGCCGGCAAGGTATAGGTAGAACATGGTTGTACCGGAAATCGGAAATGAGACAATGGCGGTCTACAGAAACTAGAATGAATAAGCTGGAAAATATAAGGCAGATGGCTATTTTAATTAACGATTGTAAAAATCACAGTATGCTTTGTTCTGTTCGGTGAAGGCAAAGAGTTGGGGTTTTGTAGTCTTTGAATAGGTATTTAGAGGTAGGCGGAACCGGGCAAAAAGTTCCGCATTGAATCCAATAAATACTTTTTCTTTCTTCCTTCTTCATTGAAAAGGGAGGATCCTCTGAACTGACGGGTATTGTGTCTGATGGGAAAGATGATGGTTGATGTCTGGTTGTCGTCAGGCATATGGTAACTCTGCTTACGCAAAGCAGGATTAGAGGATAGATGTCCGGTCTAATTTTTAGTTCAAGCGTGGCGGTGAAGATTTTGCCACGGGTATAGCACATATATAAAACATTGTTGAATTTCTGATGGCTTTTTTATGTAACCCTAAAAATAATTACACGTCAATTTTTTAAACAAAAATGTAGGTTTTAGGTACATTTTTTTCCCATTCTAAACACAAAAAAACCGTTGTGCTCAGACTTCTTGTCAAATATTTCAATTCATAATTTTATAATTCTTCAATAAAAACCTCATAAAAAGTTTCTTAAATGTTGTGACATCAAAATACAAGATAAGACAGGCATCTCGAAGCCAGGAAACGATCACAGTCCACAAGCGCCCTTCAAAAGTTCTGCCAAGACGTATCATTGCCGCTTGTCAACCGCTTTCAAAATAAACAACTGCTTACAATGATTAAATGGGGCTATAAATGACCCATTGTAACATGAAACTTTCTTCTCCATTGTGTTTATATGGAACTTCTGAAGACTTCTTAATAACTGCAGCTTTATGGATATGTATTAATTAAAACAACATTAAAAGTAGGTATCTTGGAATTTAAAAGCAGCAGGAGTTTTCTATTCTTTTTACTTTTTCTTTAGTGGCGTGTGCAGTTTTGTTACATGCACACGTAAACTTCCCCTGTTTCCCCATGGGGGAGAGGGGGCCAGGCAGAAACTACAGAAAGCCTCCTGCTCCGATCCTTAAATACTTCGTTTACGTTATTTTGGTCATGGCCGCACGGCGGTGTTGCTATCATAATAATAAGTAGGTACTTCGCCCAGGTGGGCGACCGAGCTCTGCTCAGTTGAAAATAGAGAAAATGGCGTTATCTAAAAATGAAACCTATCTAGATCGATGTATCGCTCCCGAAACCCCCTGCATACAAAATTTCATGAAAATTGTTGGAGCCGTTTCCGAGATTCAGATACATATATATAAGAAATTTATTTCTTTCTTTCCTAGTTTCTAGGGAAAAAAATCTAGAAATTTATGTTTCTAGAACATATTATTCATTATCATACATATTACATTTCTAGGATATATTTCCTCACGATGTTTTCCTTCACGGTTTTGAGAGCAGTGGTGGTGAAATAATTTACACAAATTAAAGCACCTGCCTGAGTTTGAACCCATGACCTATAACTTATAAGTCGCGGCCGATATCACTAAGCCACCACTGCATTCACCAGTGCAATAAATAAACAATTATAATAATATAGCATATAGTATGCAAGATAGGCACAACCTTGTAGCCAGGATTATCCTTCAGAAACGGAGGTACTACAGGTATGTGTCCAACCCAGTTCTCAAGAATGGCAATATCACATTGTACTGGGAACGGTCTATCATTACTGACAGGACTATTATGGTGAATAAGCCTGATATAGTGGTGGTGGAACGAATCGAGAGGCGTGCAATGATTGTTAACATAGCCATCCCGCATGACGGAAACTTCGTGAAGGCCGAGAAAGATAAGCAAATCAAGTATCCTGACTTGGCTCGTGAGGTTGTCGACATGTGGGATGTGGACTCAGCGATCATTGTACCGATAGTTGTGTCAGCCAATGGCTTAATAGCCACGAGCCTCGACCAACACCTTAGGAGGCTCTCGTTAGGCGGCTGGATCAAGGGCATGATTCAGAAAGCAGTACTTCTGGACACAGCTCGTATTGTTCGAAGGTTCCTCTCTCTGGAGCCCTGACCTCCGGTAGCTTGGACCCTGTTCCCGTTACCGGTGGCCTATATTTTTTTAATTATAAATGAATTTTATTTTATAAAAATATTTAAAATGTAGATAATAAGAAAAGAAATGAATAAAGGACTTAAAAATAAATAAATATATTTCTAGCCTTTTAGCCTTTTTTTTTTTTTTGTTTAACTTACACTGTCATGAGCCTAAAATAAATAAAGTCTGGCAGTCTAATAATAATGAAGTTTTTTATTCAATTATATCAATTAAAATTTACATAGTATATACGTATTACTTAATTAACAATAACTACCTATATATACACTTAAATAAAAATAAAATACGACGAACACGTATAAAAGGGCAGGGGTCATAGGGCGTCAAAAAATTCGTCCACATCGCTGTCAACGTCAAAAGTGCCCAGAACGCTGGCAGCATTGCCACGTTGAATGGCAATGCTGATTCTCTGGCCAAGGAAAAGCCCAGCCCTCTGGTCACGTGAAGAGTCGACTAACCGCTTGCTTACATCTCGAAATACTCGAAGAGCACTCGGACCCCATGGACCTAATGTTTCAACCCCAAACGGCTCAAATATATAACTTCCAATAAGGTTGTTGTATTTGCGCCGTTTGAGGTTTTCTGCACTAGCAGCAGCTGCCCCAGCACAGCCCGCCGTGCTAAGAAGATGGGATGGCGCAAGGGTGTCGACACATGTTGCATCCCACACCAAAGGCCTACCCACCTTCCATGGCATTATGGTCATCCCGTCTGGTCTTTTCCCATCGTCGCGCGCCAAGCCATTGGGTTCTAAAACAGCTGGCACACCGGCGGTGACAAGAGCTCGACGTATGATGTCATTAATGCTGGCGTGCCGTGCTAACCGACCAGCGCTCCTACTGCAGGATAGGCCATGGTGTCCGAGGCGGTCGACTGCTTCACCACATTGACAACGATGTGGAGCTCCGCTGGGAGCACCCAAACGCAGACATGTAATAATAATTATGTACCAAGAAAACAAAACTATACCTTAATCGTTAATTAAAACAAGGTAAGTTACATCAACCTCCATTACATTCAGAAACGATCTAATGAACAAGCAGTTTCTGAACTACGACATGCACAATTACAATAATAGGGTATCTAAACTTAGACAGGTAAACTTTACACATAGTTAGTAGATAGTGTACTTGACAAAGGAATTTACTGTGAATACGTGTTACGTACCCAGTTCTGTCTTATAGCTCCGTTGAAGAAAACTTATTATAATGGCTGCAGATTCTCTCGAGTCGACGCGAGCTATGAAGCTTCCTTCTGAGTGAAGTAAAGCTGCTTACAGGAAGGTGTAGGCGTTGTTGGCTGGCTATGGAAGATTTAAATTTTGATTTGACAAACTTCTTATAGACTAGCCTTGGGTCAAAAGAAAAATGTCTTTATAGTTGTTGCCGAAATAGGTGCCTGTGTCAGAGAGACAGCCAGACAAAGTTATTTCGTAATATAAAGGTCCCTTTTTTAAATTTAAAATACACTCGAATAGACAATGAAATAGTGAAAATCTTTGAGTGCTGCCGAGACATTATAAACATGAAAACCGTTGAGCGCGTACTGAAAGCGGCGCTTTGTAAGACGAAACGATTTCAAATAGCTTCAACAACAGTTTTTGAAGAGGTTCTCAATTTGACACTATGGCTAGCAGTGGGTAAATGAGCTACTGAAAAATTAGAAGCACTAAAACTCGAGCGTTCGTTTCTTGAGAACTGCCATATTTTATGTTGTAAAAAAAAGCCCTTTTTGTAGATCTTTAGAAGGAGAATTCCCTCAGACCACCGAACTCGACCAAGGCAACGAAAACAATCTTGATCAAGCTTTATGTCACTAAATGACAACAATAAATAAAACGAGTACAGGAAAAGACTTATTAATAATAATAATAATGTTTATTTCACAAAAAATTGTACATTTTTCTTTACAGGTAAAGTGCTTAATCTATACTTAAAGTACACAAAAGTATTAGCATTTGGGGCCGAACTAGGCGTAACCTGTATTTCAGTATCACAAGTTTTGTAGAGAGTCTCATACGTACAAAATTCAACCAACCCTGTGACATCTAATGTTATCATGTTTTTAAAGTATGGCTATGTTGATGTATTTTGATTTGGTACAAGTTAAGTATTTGTGCCGAAAAATAGCATTTGAAATTGCAGGTTGGTATTTTGATTATCAGTCAATTTAAAACTGTTTCTTATTGCCGTTTTTGCTTAAAAAATACCCGAGTTGTTTTGTTGTAAAGATAAAAAACGCGAAATGCTGTTTAAAACAGTAGACATACAGGGCTAAATTCCCGGTAAAGAGTTATACAGTGTTAATATCGCTTAAAGCTATTTGATCAATGTTTGAGAAAGGAAGGAGGAATAATAAACCGTTCGGTTATTCTGGAAGCGTCGATGTAGCTCGAGAATTTGTTTGGATAACATCTCACCAGTTTCCGTGAGCTAATTTCTCAAGTTAAGCTTACATGTAATCCGAGCAAAAACCTCAGAAGCCGTGCATGTAGCTGAAAGTAGGAGCAAGTGGAGAAGCATAATTAAGGAGAAAGTTTTGAACCCATCATGTGGGGAGAAGGAAAGCCCAAGAAAGACCAACGTTATATTCCACTACAAAAAGGCACAATGTGTTTTCATGGAAAAACCTTCAAAACTAACAGTAACATTTCTATAAAATAGACGGCACAAAACAATTTTGGGTCACGAACTGAATATTGTATTATACAGTAACTAACGGAATACTGCAAACAGTTTTTATTTTTTTATTTTATTTTTATGTCGAGCAAAAACTTGCATGGCTTATTTTCAGAGTGATATTGTTTCGCGGTTAAAATAGGCTATTTATTTAAACGACATTGAAAATGGTCTAGTCAAAAAGTTCTGAATTGTTGGATCTTTATTTCGTTTCCATGCCAAATGTCCTTAGTTAAATGTGTTTACTTTCATTCGGCAATATTTTGCACTAACGCTCGCTCTGCTTTAATAAAATTCACGATTTAATTGTATGTTATTGAAATATTTGGAATTTCTCTGTGAATACATCCCGACCGGCTGCCCTGTTGCTTTGTGCTCGGACAAACGCATATTTCAGGGATATTACACGCCTGGGGGGCTGTTCTATAGACCGACGGCGACGGCAAGCGAATACACTACCTACTGATAATATTTTTCATGTTTTCGCAAAATCAAAGGGAATGGGAATGATCATTTTATCTTATGACTTGCTGATGAAATATTTAATACCTTCGATCTGTTCATGTTTAAAATTTGAGTTCCGCTACCAAAGAATGTTATTTTTTTTTAATAATGATATTACTGAGGTCTAATTTTCCAATAGTCAGATAATTGGTAACTGAAGAATGAAAGACTGTGTGGCATATTTTTTAAACAAATTTATTCCACCATTAACCATTCTATTCCACAGGTAAAAGTTATTCGATTATAGATATTGAAAAATCATCCCTAAAACAACTGTAGTTATTGAAACTTCATATGGTAATTTCAACATTAATTGTTTTTAAAACGAACTTAATACGGAATAAGGTATAGCGCACAATTAGAGATTTCTAGAGCACACATCCTCACACAAAATTCCCTTATTTTTAAATCCCAAAGGACCGCAAAAGTTACCACGTGTAGTTACCCAACAAAACTGCTTCGCTACTGTCACTAAAATGCATTATTACCCGTATAATGCCTAGACATAAAATATCTTGGGTCGCACACTGCAGAGTTAAACTAATGTATGTTAGAAATTCCTAACTTTGTCTAATGTTAACATAATTAATGAACGGCTTAAGGCTCGTTAAAGTATGCACATGAGGGTTTGTTACGTTGCCAAGTGTTTTACCTTAAAACTGGCTTAGGAAACCAGGAACAACATTGGTAGCCATCTGTACAGTCAAACTGATAGATTTATGGCCTATTCAGTAGATATTTTGTTATAAAGCTTCAAAACAACAATGTTTTCTTTTTAATTAGCTGATCGTGGGTCAAGTTTCAATCCTGTTGGTTTTACATAGACCTTCACTAAAATCAAGCCACAGCAACAATTTGAACAGAGCGACAATCTGTTTTCACGACGCAAGGAACATTAGCTTTGACTTCTCCACTTAGGAAAATAAAATTAAACTGTACTTTTTTAAAGAGGTGCAAGTTTGTTTCTAATAACTGTGCCTCTCAATCTCAAATGTCTACGGCGTGGGCGTGTTGACATACATAATGTTGGTAGGGAACAGCAAACTTAAATTCGCACGGCATTTTATTTTAAGTAACGCAAAGATAGAGAATAAAAGGAATGAAAATGTTTTTACTTTTTTTTTTTATAAAGTCCTCAATTTTTTCAAATTGCTTTAGGATAAAACAAGTTTTTAAAACTGACTAAGGGCGTTGACTTAATGAAGCTAAGGCTATCAACATGGCTGAGTAGAAGCTATAGACAAGTAGAGTTGAAAAGAAAAAAAAATCGACGCAGACACAACATAATAGCAACAAATACAAAGTAACTGAAGAATAGTAAAAAAAGTACAAACATGGCAAGGCAACTTTCTATCATCGAAAACGTGTCGATAGCGATTGAAAAAATGTCAAATGTGTATGGGAATGTCAAACGCTATCGAAATATCACGTGATCAATCCTTTACATTTTTGACATATCGATAATCGTCATCGCAGATCGAGTGGCATTTGTCTCGTGTCTCTTGTCGAAGAAAATTTAAATTAAGAACAAGGAATCATCGACATGAAGAAGAAAAAGAAGGTAGCTAAGCCTTATAATGTTCCCACTGCTGGGACACAGGCATCCTCTCTGTGAGAGAGGTAATGGGCCTTAATCCACATCGCGGGCCCAGTGCGTGTTGGTGAATGTCACACGTCTTCGATTTATTGGTTCTAAGACATGCCGGTTGCCTGACGATGTTTTCCTTCGCCGTTTTAAGAGCAGTGGTGATGAAATCATTCACACAAAGTAAAGCGCCTGTCTGGGATGAAACTAAAGACCACTGGGCCACCACTGCTCTTTGTATGCGTCATGCCTGACGTAAATAAACTATTTTTATTTCTTTCGAGCCTAGTATCAAACTTATGATGAGATTATTAAGGATAGGTAGTACATCGATTTATTATATATTGTTTCTGTATTGTTTTAATAATAACTATGTTTGTAAGTATATTGTTACCAACACTATGAGTCTTGAAACTGGAGCATAAACAATTTATCATGAAATAGGTTAGATATTATCCTTAACACAATATATTACTAAATTAATGAATCAAGAACATGCTGGACAAAGTCTACAATCAATAAGTTTAACTAGAGATACTCGTAGTACCCTTTCACAAATCCAAACCTTATGAAATATGGTGCTTGGGTTTAGTATATAACTGGATACGATTGATCATTCTGTATCCGTTACAATGGACAATATTCACGTGTGAAATGTAATCTAACTGGACCACTCCCTTTTTACACACGACTATCCTCCGTCATTGCGGGTCAGTCTTTCTGGATGGGGTCATGTCTGTACCTCCATCTTCGCTTTGGCATAGCCTTTAATGGTATTGGATCCTATAAGTGGTTGTTTAAGCCCTTAGCCCCCAGCATATCATCATCATCATATCAGCCGAAAGACGTCTACTGCTGGACATAGGCCGCCATCAAGCGTCGCCACATTGACCGGTCCCGTGCATCTCGCATCTAGCTGATCTCGGCAACCTTCACCAGTTCATCGGTCCAACTAAAGGGAGGCCTTCCAACGCAACGTCTTTCAGTTCGTAGTCGCCACTCCAGAATGTCTCTTCTCCATCGGCCACTTAAGTTTTACAAGTTTTGCAAGTTTTCTTGCGGATCTCTACATTTCTGATTTGATCACGCAAGGAAACACCGAGCATAACCCTCTTCATTGCCCTTTGGGTGACTGTAAGCTTTCTGATGAGTGCCATTGTGAGCGTATACGTAATATAAACGAGTTTTGTGAGTAGGTTCGTTTAAAGTTCCCTGAGCAAATAATAGTCACCAACGCAGACACTGTGTGCAAAGCAGTCGATTTCTGCGGTTGTTATTAAACCACTACTACTTTCTAAACCAAAAACTAATAAATGTGGCTATCATTATTGAAATTGGCTTAAACTTTCTGAACAAATGACTTCGGCAGTTCAAATTTGTTTTAAAATGGTTTTAAGTGAAATAAATGGGTTAGGGTTGTGAATCGTGAACAAGTTTGTCATACATACGTACAAGTTTGATTTCAGACGAGCTGGTAGGGTTTTTGCGAAAAGTTGATATCTGAGTAGGTGTGACTTTCTGAGACAAGCTGGAATATATCGAAAAGTTTCAGATACTCGTAGGAGCCCTATGGCCAGGAGTCCATTTTCAGATTTCCAAAAAGTATACGTTATCTGCAGAAGTCCATTTTCATACGGTTTGATGAAAAGTTACATAAAAAGGCAAATCTGACGAAGAAATTTTGGAATTTCCCTAATATTCAAACCTTCACTTTTCCCTGAAAGAAACCCTCATTAATTCCCTAGTCAAAATATATGACAATATGAATATATGGATTGACAAGCGTTACCGAAATATCCCGTCATCAATCCCTTATATTTTGCCATTTCAACCATCGTCATCGCTTTGAGAATGACACTTTGTCCCGTCTTTCAGCTCCTCCTCTACCAACACTATACATTTCTATCAGGAGAACCAACTAGATGCTTATCATCCAGACTAGTTGCGAGAGCCGATTAAATGAGTAATACGGTGACACAGTGGCTCGGTAGACAAACTTTAAGATTTCCAAAAAGGGCACTTAACGTGCGCTGTTCATTTTCGTCTGTGACTTAACGCAAAATGACATAAATAGGGTAATATACCAATTATAAGCGTTCCCTAAAATTGACAACTTTTTTAACTGTAATATAGAAATTTTTAAAGGTCGTCAAATGTAGGCTGCAAGTTCCCCTTCTACTGCTACCAACACGTAACATTTCTATCAAGCGAACCAACTAGTTGCTTATCATCCGGACTGGTTGCGGGAGTCGAGGAAATGAGATATACGGTAACGCAGAGGCGTCGACCTAATAACCTGGTCGCAATGTGTGCAAACTTTTTTAAATGAATAGATTCCCGTGCTTTCTGTAAATTAATTTTTAATGTATGACCCGAAACTCCCAGATCGTTCCAAAGTTTAGTGGAAGGAACCGTGAATTTTATTGATAAGTATTTATTAACAAGTCAAAACTTTATTTTACGACAACTTTCCAGGTCCAGAAAGAGATGGCGGGATGAGTTGGACACCTTTTAAAAAAAATGCCCTGATATCGCAGTAGACCAGGTTAAGTGTCTTATTAAGAGAAGGCCTTGCTATGTACCCTAAAAATATATATATTACCAGGCACAATTCCGGTAGAACTTAAGGTTTGTAAATATAAATATCTTTGTTTTCTATTCATATCGAACATATGATGATATATAAACCAGCAGTCTCTCTACCAACACCGACCGACAACCGAGTTACTCTTTTTATGCACCCTATAGTCACAAAATAATGATTTCAAGAACGTAGACGCCCACGAAATACTCTACAGAAACATACGCTGATGTTCTTTTCACAATCCAAGATTACCAAAAACTGCCTACTGGTTTCTTTGCGGACCCATTATATATTTTATCTCCCTCGAAAACGCATACGTAAGACAATTAAGATAGAGGAAGAAAAAGATTTATGTAGAACACAGCGGGGTCAGTTAATTATCTCTGATTACATTGTAAGTAGTTCCTGGAACAATTGGGGAGCTTAGGCGACGCTTTGAGCGTATTAGCGATGTTTTTTGTTAATATATTTAGTTTTCCTTATTAAGGTTTTTTTAATTATTGTTTGTTCTGTCTCCTTCTTGACATGGAGGGAAGTGGAAATTATGATTTTTGTATGCCTACTACTAATTTATTCTTTTCTGATTAATTTCTTTGCGGGATCCAAGACAGTTAAATAATTCATTCTGCGGGATTCCGTCGAACTTCATTACCTCGGCGCTTTTCTGGTGTTCGCCACAGATGATTCTGGCATTCAGAAATTGCAGTGGTTTGGAAATAGTGAGGTGGGATTGTACCATAAAAAAAAAAACAAAAAAGGCTCGCGTTTGATCACCATCTCACCTGATGGTAAGCTATGATGTGGTCGATGGAGCATTCTTGCCTAGAAGTAACCTATTCTCTCTAGACATAAAGACAACCAGGTTAAAGCTAACACAGATTCCGACAGGGAATTCCATTCTGCTGATGTAGGTACGCGCTATGTATTCTTATAAAACTATGCGTAAGTAACCTTCATTTAGATGGTTGTAAGAATAGAGAAAGACCAAAGAAACGGATAAAAACAAAATACACAAACCAAAACCAAATAACAAACAAAATGATACCCCTGAAAAGGTAGTGACTATTAATATTATTATGGCAGCGAATAGAGATGTTTCTAAGAAGGAGAATTGCTGCGACGACCCCAAATAAATTAAGTTACAGCTTGAAGGATTGATGATGATGCAGAACATACATTTAGGAGTTTCACGATTATTGACAAGAGCTTACATTAGCTAGACAAGTCTACACATATCTTTCTTCTTGCCCAAAATTACCATAACAGACACTAATTTGCACGGTTATCAGATTTAAACAAGATTACGTCTAGACTTTATGTGTTAGGACCTCTGATTTTATTTCGGTGTTTCTCTTCAGTGTATTTAGATTGAAAACAACGCCCTCGTCTAGTTTTTTAAGTATAATGTTAATTTGACATGTAATAAGTCTCCCATTAACAGAAAACAGAGGAGCTCGTGGCTAAATAATAACAGCCGCACGTGTCGATCTTCAAGGTTAAGTAACGCCTGACGAGGTCGGTCCGTGGATGGGTGACCATTTTCAACACACCGAGTTTCCTCCGTGCCTGTGAAAGTACGTTAAGCCGTTGGTCCCGGCTGCCATTTGAAGACCTTTGACAGTCGTTACGAGTAGTCAGAAGCTTGAGATCTGACACCAGTCTTGCCAAGGGGTACCGTGTTTCCCAGTTACAGGGTTGTGGTGGTCAGACAGGCAGCCGCTCCACGTAAAACACTAGTGCTCTGCTGAATCCGGTAAGAAGCCGATCCCAATATAGTTGGGCAAAGGCTAGACAGATTGATTAAATTGAAGTGTAAAATTGAGTTGATATTTACCATGATTACATAATCTATGATATTAAAATTAATGTACAACATTTTATACTTTACTAGTATTAAGCCAAACCTAAAGGCTTACTGAAAATCTGCATTAATTGACGCCTCTCGCCCGAATTTAATTACTCCTAGTACTATAATAGTTACTGATCGTAAATGGCCTTATTTCACGTCACATTGGATTCTCAGCTGATTGGTATTATTATCCTTATTGAAATTATTGGAATCTGTGATATATAAAGGTAACATGTATCCTTAAATATTGAATAAATACAGAAACAGCTGTTACCTACAGTTGAAATTGATTGAGAATTATTTTATGCCAGCATCTGCCCGTTCTGGTTTTGCCTGGGTTTTATGATTATATGTACAAATATACTCGTACTGTATTTCTCCGGCTATCCCTTCGGGGAATTGAAGCGTGATGTTCTGTTAGTTGTATAATAATACATAGCTTATGTTCATTATAGTCTTGACAATCGAAAAAGTCCGTTGGCGTTTCTCATTTTACATGCTGCGATAGCTTTCTACATAAGAAATTGAAAAATCAAATTCATAATCTTACTAATATTACAAATGCGAAAGTTTGTATGGATGGATGTATGTTTGTTACTCAATAACGCCAAAACTGCTGAATGGATCTGGATGAAATTTGGCGCAGAGATAGATTATAGTCTGGAATAGCACATAGGCTACTTTTTATCTCGGGATAATGTTCCCTAGGGATGAAAAAATACTTTTCACGCGGACGAAGCCGCTGGCAGAAGCTATTCCATATTAATTACTATGTTACCCATACACTTTAACAACGAGTATCATTTGTAGGCATCAAGTTTAATTATTATTAAGCAATTTTATAACTGTCTAATCCGATTTCTTAGATTAGCTGACACAGGAATAATGTACTATAAGGGTCAAAAGAGCAGTCATACTCTACCAAAACAGAAAAGGCAATTTTTTTGTACGCAGCAGAATTTCAACTTTTCGCGGTTAGTAGGAATAATCTACCTATACTTTAATTTCTATACAAAACATTAAATCAGTTGTGGATATTTTAACTTCTATGAAAACTAGCGAATTGAGTTTTGGGAGTGTATGACTGCACTTTTGACCCTTGACTGTACATACACAGGTAGGTTCATTATTCCTATAGTCCTTAGTACCTTATGAACGGTGAAAGATTTTTCAAATGGGTGCAGAGTGGTACTGTAGATTACCCTTCATACAAAGATACGCAAACTCACAAAAATCGCACTAAGTGTTTTTATAGTTTCTGACAAAAAATACCGTCGTAACCTAATAAATCTATAATATCCAGTCATCATTAAGGCTAACAGGGGCGACAAACTTCCAGATGTTCAATGTCCTCCAGACTTCTTTTATAAAACGTTAGCCTCCTTTTAGCTTCGCAGAGATCTCGATAAACGATTAAACTTCACGAAAAAGGAATCATGAATTATACATTACTGTCAAATCCGTAGGTACATTTTTAAAAATCGAAGGCTTCATTCAAACTTGAACTCTTTATCTTACAAACGTTTCATAAAAAAAGAAAAGAAATAAGTACCTTGTCAAATGTCTCGGCGAAGTTAACAAACATTGATGGCAAGAACAAATTACTTATCTCAAGGGGGAAATAAGATAAAAGATGGAGGCTTCGAAGGCAACGAACAATAGATTCTGTGGAGTGGAGACTGAAAATTGTTACATGTAAAAAGTACAGTTACCTGCATAAATACCTTACATCAACAGTAAATTAAATACATTTAATTTGCAAAAAAATAATTTGGAATAATCGATACCTTATAAGTGCGAAAGTAATTCTGTCTGTCTCACTGTTTATTTGTTTGTTATCTTTTTACGTCTAAACAGCTGAATGGATTTGGATGAATCTTGTCACATGGATAGACCATATCCTAGATTAGGATATAGGATGTCATCGCAGGGATAAGTTCCCTTGGTATTGTTTTCGCGCGGGAAAAGCCGCTGGTAAAAGCTAATAACTTGAAAAAATACCTATATCACAATATTCTTTTTGAAAATACAATTGCTTCATAACACTATACAATGTCTATGAAAATAGCTTTTAATCGTGCGCAATTATCACACATTTATGCCCTTGAACAAAGTACCCTTGTACAAAGGAAATGATTGACAGTCGAATTATAAAGTTTATTTATTCTCCTTTTGGTAAACAAACATGAAATCGAACCATCGCGCACTTTCTTACTTGAAGATGAAAAACCTCAACTGGGAAAAATTCTCACGGTTAACGTGGCATGTCATAAAAACTAGAATGTGCTGTGCTGCTGGACTGGGTTGCGAGCACTGTAAGAAAAAATCTTCTTAACTGTACACCTGTATTTTAGAGGACCTAATGAACATCACTGACGCTGCAATTAACGTGGCCACCTACTGGGCCCAAAATATTTAAAGAGTTTTCGTTCGATTTGAAAAGAAGAAGAAGATGAAGACAAATCACAAACCGCACTAGTGACATACTACGTATATACTCTTGGTTAAGCTATGGCGTAATATTATGGGGAAATAGCACGGACGCTCCCTCCCCATTTATCCTACAAAAAAGCTGATACGAATAATAACTAACATAGAATAAACAGATACTTGCAAGCCTTGCTTCCAAAAACATAAAATCCTCACCTTAGCTAATATGTATATATTAGAATTATGTAAACTAGTCCGCAAATACCCAGAGTCATACAACACATGGGAAGACATGCAAAAAAATTATTCGTTGCGCCACAAAAACAGACTATATACATATATCTACCCTCCTCCCGCCTCAAATTACACTCTTCTAGTCCGTATGCTATGTCAATAAAAATATACAACAAATTACCGGAATACATGAAACAAGTAAGTAAAACCAATGTTTTTATTAATAAATTAAAACAATTCTTAATTAGAAAAAGCTATTACACAATTGATGAATATCTGACGGATAAATTCAATTACAAATAATGACAACTGTTAACTCGTTAAGTAAAATGACATTAATAAATAATTGACTCAAAATATAATACGGACATTTTAAATTTTATTATGTATTAATTTTATTGAATATAAACTATCAAAATCAATAATACCTATTGTAATATAAAAACTTAAACGAATAATTAACATTTAAGAATAATATTTAATTTGACATGCGAATAAAAAGGAATACGTATTAGTGCATTAAATCAAATAAAAACAGATAGAAAGGGAGTTACTAAAATGTTAATAGATAAGGCAAATGACCGCTATTCCTCTCTCCTAGACACTGAATGTATCTAGAATGTTGCTGTGCCCGACAAGGTCCATCATTGTTTCTGTAACTTATATTTACCACCTGTATGTACATTATGGATGCAATAAATTTAATTTGAATTTAAACTAAAATGCGTCATTATCTTCTATTTACACACTAAACACACATTAAAAATAGGTAGGATTCTACTCCATTTGTTTAGATAGTTAACTAAAGGTAAACAATCTTGATATGTCTTTTTATATAAAATAAATCGTATAAAAGACCAACAAATATTATTTAAATTTAGTTACTTACCTAACATCGGTTTAAGTAAATACCTAATTGTAAACATTTTTAGATTCAATTTTTAGACATTTTTTTAGATAAAAGACATGTTAAGATTGTTTACATTTAGTTAACTACCTAAACACATGGAGTATAGCACTTAGCCGCGTGGAAAACTAACGTTTATTCAACGGGAACGTACTGTTTTTATCGGGAGTTACCCAGGCCATGAGTTCTCATTTAAAACCATTCAGTCCATGAGACATGGTTAGTTAATAAAGATCTAAGCATCCAGACTTTTACATGTATTGGTATTATAAATGCGATAGCAGCTTTGTCCGTCTGTGTGTAACGTTTTAGCGCCTAAACAGCTGAATAAATTTTGATGAATCTTTACTAATTATTATAAATGTGAAAGTAATTCTGTTCGTCTGTTTGTTTGTAATGTTTGCACGCCTAAACGGCTCAATCAATTTAGACATAAAAAGATCAAACATTGGAAAAAGGCATAGGATACTTTAATTATATCCCAGGAATACGTTTCCTTAGAATAATTAACGATTATCACGTGTGCAAAAACGAAGAATCTATTTTTATAAGTCAGATACATGCAAATGTATTATATTTATAATATTAATATAAATAACCTCAGTCATTGAAAACATACTTGAACACGGAAAATTGAGAAATTTATGAATTTAGCACGTGATCTATAACATTGAAAAAATAACATCTCGGTTCTTTATTGGGATCGAGCAGTTTTTAGTTAAGACTGGGGTGTGTATTTTAAACCTTACTCAGCATTATTCTTCGTAATATAAGTAATTCGCCTTCGTAACCGTACCCATATACATTAAAAAAAAAACTAGTAAACTTATCATCAACTTTGTAGTTATCACTTTTTTTGCTGTAATTGTGTCTTAATTATTTTTCTAATGGTATAAAACAATATTTTATTGTTAAAATTTTTGAGGAACCCTGACTTATTTTGAAAATACAAGATTGCTTTGTGACCAAACTTGCATTTAAGAGCCACCAAGCGTCAACATGGGTCAAAAAAAGGTGAGTGTGTAATGATTATTATTACATTATGAGAGGAGATCTTTTCCTGTAGAGTGAGCACAGACGTTATATATATATATATATATATATATATTACAACTAGCTTTTACCCACGGCTTCGCTCGCAGTGAAGCCATATTTTTTTTTTAAATAAAATGTATCCTATGTTACTTCTAATACCTCCAAGAATATATGTACAAAGTTTCATGATGATCGGTTCAGTAGTTTTTGCGTGAAAGCGTAACAAACAAACTTACATTCACATTTATAATATTAGTATAGATAAGTAAGGATGTTTTAATTGGTATGATATTGAAAACCACTATCATGAGGATTTCGCCATATTAATTGTCAGTACCTGGACAATCGAGCTCTAAATATTAGATATTAGAGAAAATACGGCGAAAACGAATTTCCCCAGATAATTTACCTAGCTAGATCGATTTTTTGCACCCAATATCCCCTGTATATTGAAAATTTATCAAATTCATTAGCAAATATATACAAATATTGGTTGTTTAATAGTATAGGATAAATGTCCAAAAATCATCATCAACTATTATTAACCACAGCTATGTTTCACTGTAGCACTTACAAAATGATATGCCGTATTTCGTGTTAGAACAGTTTATTTTATGTATAAACACATATTGGAGTATTTTTTCACTAATTACGTATTATAATTTAGAAAAGGTAACATAATAATCATGTGTTTACTTTTAACTTATAAAATACACATTTTTGTTGTATACAAATGGAGATTTGTCCAAAAACATAATTCTTTTTATAATTACTTATTATAATCCTCTGCGAAAACCCGGTCTTTTGGGAAGATTATATGGGGAAGCGGGTCTAACACTCTGAGACCTTTTCATATTTAATCTAAATGGAAAAGACACTA
Organism: Orthosia gracilis; assembly: GCA_947562075.1. NCBI lineage: Eukaryota > Metazoa > Arthropoda > Insecta > Lepidoptera > Noctuidae > Orthosia > Orthosia gracilis. The sequence continues at coordinate 5,400,586 of OX387269.1, forward strand.
ACCATATAACTTGAGTGTGATGAGCAGTTACTTATGCTTTGTAGAAATAGGCTTTAGGTAACAAAACAAAATTGCTTCCGAAAAAAATAAAATTAATTAATAATAAATTTGAAAACTCCTTTTTTCCAGTAGAAAACCTACAATACTTCGCATTAAAATCAAATTCACTTTTTATTTTCGGTTTCACAACATATTGTAAAAGTGCAGAAACAAACTGAACGGTAAAATTTAAACGAAAGGGTCCTTAACAGCCTATAACAAAATTTCCCCATGACCGAAACTATAAAATTGTTAAAAAGCAGTATCCATTAATTTTAATTAACGACCGTAAGCGCGTAGACGGTAAACAACACACAAACACTTACCATGTAACAATCACAGATGTGTACCAAAACAAGCCGGTGTTAATCCTCCAAATTAACTCACAATTTCACGTACATACTCGCAATTTTCACTTGAAGCGTTCACCACAAAAGTTAAAGTCACTTCACAACGTAACCTCGATACTCGTAGTACGCTCGAACCTCCCGCTACGCTGCTACGCTGCTACGTCGCGCTCTACGCCGGGCACGTGCGATCCCCGTAGCTGAGTAGATAAACTGGAGTACAGCCGTTACGAACTAAAGTTCCGAAGTTTACCGAGCGCTGCCGAGCGCCACCGAGACTTTGTAAGCCGTGATTGATATCAAATGAAATGTGAAGAATGAGTAGTTCTAGAGAGCCCTTTGTTTTAAGGATTATGTTTTTTGCCGTCGCCGCGTGGTGTCGCTACGATCGTATATCATTTGAAGAAAAACCTTTTCCTGCACAGCTGTAGTGTTTTGATAAAACAAGCTTCCTTTGTTTCTGACTGATAGTATAGCGAATGCCTAATCTTGCGAGCTGCATGTCGTATTTACATTTCAGCTAAAGTTTATACTGTCCATGTCGTAGTAAAGTTTCATGAAGCTCCACCACGTTTCCAGTTAATTAGCTTTGTAACATGTTAAGTAATTTTATCCGCGCGTTATATTGGATTACCCAAATGATTTGCTCTCACCTGCTAGCGGGTTTATCGTATTAAGAACTTTATTTTGTTAAAGCAACATACGTAACATTTTCTGTATACCCAGTAATGGATGGATCAGCCACTAATCTCGTTGAAACTGGCATACAGAGTATAGGAAGATATAATTTTAGGCTTTATTAAAAAAATGTTTGAAGACACGGCAACCCTGAAGTGTCGAAATAATTAAAAGTAAAAACCTCATACCGCATTCCGTTTCAAAATATTAAGGAAAGGCCTAGGCAACGCTGGCATTATGACTTTGAAACGTCGCGCTAAGTTTTGACCGGATTACTAGTGAAAAGTGGTTGTCGGACAAGTACACCACTGCCCTTGGGTTTAATTTAGGTGTGCTGATATGTTATAATCGCCGAAGAGAAAAGAACTGCGGAGAAAGGGTCGACAACTATGGCGTGACCTTTACCCAGCTGAGGGACAAATACAGAAAGGTAGATTAAATATTGGCTAAGAGACACTTTTGAAGGGTGTAAGGAAAGGTGCGATCATGTTAATGGACGTCGTCGGTCGTAAATTTAATATGTTTTATTTATACATTTGTTTTTAACACATACTTTGACTCACCTTCTGTGTTTCTACTTTTTTGTTCCATCATCATCTGCCTAGCCATTTCCCAACTATGTTGGGGTCGGCTTTCAGTCTAACCGGATTCTGCTGAGTACCGGTGTTTTACATGGAGTGACTGCCTATCTGACATTCACAACCCAGTAACTGGGTAACACGATACCTCTTGGCTAGACTGGTGTCAGATCTCAGGCTTCTGACTACCCGTAACGACGATTTTGTTTGTTATTTATTTATTCTATTGTATTTTCGATTTCCGTCAGTGTTTCCGTGGCATTAACAGTGGGAATAATGTATTTCCTTTTTGGATATCGCTGCACATGCTGAGATATGTGCCTTTTTGGTCAAGCTGGGTTTTTTACTATTGTTTAATTTTCCTGTTTTAGTTTATCCCCTTTCATATACCCTCACATGAGACACCATAAGGTGTCTCATGTGAGGGTCTCAAATAAATATGTTTTCTTTTTTTATATTTATAAATTTGCTATTGCTCATGTTTATGAAGAACCTTTTCCTTTTTACCCTGTAAGTTTACAGATTTTCTATTGTAACAAAATCAAAATATACGCAAAATATTCCCACTGCTGGGACACAAGCCCTTCCCTGAGAGTGGGGCATAATTTACCACGCTGACTAAATACGTGTTGGTGGATAGGCCATCTCTGAATTCTGAATTTTAGTTCTAGAACTTGTTTCAACGCTGCTCTCAAAACGGTGAAGGAAAACATACATTCTAGAAAAAGTAAATATTGGTTTTCAATTTATTATAAACTTGTTTAATGAAACTGTTTGTGAGCTTTTATTTATAGATAACAATAACAATTTTATAAAAGTGCGTTATTTTTTCTAATAACATTGTAAACCCTACGGGTATGTGAAAATGTTCCAATGTTGACCTGTAGGTTTATTTGTGCTCACTGAGACAGACGGTAAATAAACTGTAAAATTTTCATAAATTGCTATATAAAATAATTTAAATATTATCATTCTGGGTTAACACAATACCTTGTAACGAGTTTTGATTACTTTGTTTCAAAAACAATTATGTGTATCTTATTCTGTCAAAACCTCGAAAAATACAAAAACAAAATTATATATTTTTTTTAGTATCTATAGGCTCGCGCTTGACCACTATCTCACCTGATGGTAATCGATGATGTGGTCGACGGTGAAGCACGCTTGCCTAGAAGTAACCTTTTCACTCTTGACTTAAAGACCACAAGATTGTAGCTATCGGGAAACACAGACTCCGGCAGGATATTAAAAGATAGTGGACAGTGGTAGATATCCACCACCAATGAGACCTCTGTTATTAAATATGCAGTAGTTTTAAGCCACATGCCGTTTGAACACTTTTATTAAAATCCATGCGACCTATATCACACACTTAGGCAAGAGAAATCAATTCGTTTAGGCTACAGAACTTACAAAAGAAAAATGTGTTCTAATTTAATTTTTTTGCGATATTGATTTTACGGGTGTTTGAATAAAAATACTCTATTTTTAATGGGTTGTGCCATAATATAAATCTCGTTAGTAATAGACAATTGGACCGAAGCACATACTTTTTACCCGATAGGTATCTATTTATTAAAAAGTCGAAGAAAAAGTCCGTAATAAAAAGTTAGGGGATCGAACTCCATACGAGTACAATGCACTTATGCAATTCGATTAAACCACTCATATTCAACTTAGTTTGAGCGAATTTAGTAACCGATTTGGTTGAGCATAGCAATATAGAACTAAAATATGATTTCAGTAAAACCAAATCCTATAAAGCGTGACCTTGCTTAGTCTACTTAGTTCATAGTCAACCTTAAGCTCTCGACAAAGCGACATTCTATTAGGGAAAACGGTTGTTGATCGTCAAAACGTAAGAGGTTGGCCCTTTATATTTTGCCTTACCGAAAGGTATAGTGCCCGGCACGTAAGTTGGCAAGGTTTCGGCGTAGTGGGGGTATGTTCGCGCATATTCCGCGAACTGACCAACCATCATAATATAGAGCGAACGGAACGTGGATGCGACACAATTCGTCAGTCGATCCTTGTGTCAACTGACCAACCAATCGCGCGCTCGGAACGGTCCTAAACGTTCCCCGTGCCCCGCTTCACTACAAAAGATACCAAAAAAATTACTTCTGCGCATCTAACGACTCTTGCCTACTTACGTGCCGGGGATTATAACGCTTATCAATGCAGACATTTTGGAATTTTTGACAAATTTTATCGCTGACAGATCGTCGCTTAACTCTGGACGGGTGGAACGCTAAAAAGGTCAACGCTCTCAGTTACACAATGTTACCTGTGCTAAGCATATTACAACCTTGTGACCAAAAGATTATAGTTCACCACGTTTTTGATCACGTTGTGTGCTCACGTAATTAAAAGTTTACTTGAGGGATTCCATGTCCAGGAAGCTTGTTGATGACTAGATGAGTCTGTAATAACGATAGTGTAACAAGTAATGCAATTTTGATGAGCGTGCCGTGATAAGTGGATTTTGATAATTAAAATCTAAAGATTTCATGTTGAGTTTAGTGCTTTTGTTAGTTGTTAGTATTTCTCGATCATCTTTAATCTAGTTTGAGTCTAATTTCCTTTTTTCCTATAGGCAGTGTGTTTGTTTAGATGATACTTTATTAGAAACTAGCAGATCCGGCAGACGTTGTCCTATGCGGGCCCGAACCCGATTGCAGCGCCACCTTTCAGGTCCAATTTTGAATCTAAACCATCCAGGGACACTCAGACACAAACAAAAAGTCATCCAAATCGGTTCAGCCTTTTTCCAGATTTGCGCTTAGCCATTCATTTCTATTTATATAAAAGATAGATTAAGTGAATAATAAAATATGAAATAATATGAATAGACTTTTCATTCAGTATCTACTTGACTTATATAAAGAGCATTTTATTAAAAAGTAACTGAAAAATCCGGAATGGAAAAATATTAATAAAACTTAGCTATTTCTAGAACCACCGAATTTCCAACGATAAAAGAATTCCTGAAATATGGCAATTTATTAAGGCACTTGTCCCACCGCCGGCAACGAAGCGATTAGCTATCGAATATATTATCGCTGAAGAAACGAACAAAAGATACAGATCCCGTGTAAATAAAAGAGATTCATATATTAATAGTTGGTCGTTGGCTGTTCATTCTGCCGGCGATTACTCTCTCACAACTTTGTCGCAGTAACAAGAGCTATCAAAGATAACACTCGCTCAGCGATACTCGTTCGGCTACGCTCGCTTGGTGGTCAGAACTTGGGCCGAGAGATCAACAAACCAAGGCGTGTAGGACAGACCACCCGAACGAGTTGTGCTAAAGATACCTAAAGATCATTGCACAGTTACCTGTCAGCATGAAAACTAATCGTGAACGCCGTCAACCCAACGTAAGTTAGAAGATCTTACGTTGGGTTGACGGCGTTGACACCTTTACACAACCGGATCAGCTCAGCATTTCCTAGGCGTCAGCATACTTACGTAGAGTTTTCGCTGCGACGACATCGAGTTTAACAACGCGCTTCTGGTTGAGTGTAAGCGAGGCTACCGAAAATTGCAAGCCTCGAAGACTCTATTGATACAAATGTGCACTACAACAATCGGTCGATATGTCAGTTAATTTTTGCGGTAATTTTTTGTGTAGTTGGAACTGTCGATCGACAACGACTGATCCATTCGACAATCGGTCGAAGGCATCGATGGTCGTCCAGTTGGAACGAGGCGTAACGCACAACACGTCCGTGTCCTTAATTCGTGTTCGTGATTTCAGTTCCGAGTTGAAAATATTCTGAATTATGGCAGGTTATGACGGATAGAGTTCGGATGTAATGCGTAAGCTTCCCTACAAGAAGTACAGTTATTTCGGAACCGAAATTTCAGACACTGATCGGATTTAGTGCGAAACCGCCTTCCAGTATAAAGTTTCATTGAACATATGATGGATGACTCGAGTTGAGGCGATAGAGATCCGATGCCTAGCAATTAGCTATGTATGCGTTGACCTTTACGTGGATATTGAAAAATCAAGAGCATGCAATCATTACCGCAAGCCGATCTACAATAATAAAAATAAATAATAATGATATGAAAAGGGAATTTAATAGACGATGGCACTTTCTTTATTTTTCATGACTCCAGTAAAATATATACCTACTGACCTGCTCCTCAAATACTTGCTCGTTTATTGTATATCCTTGGCATTTACAAGAAACTTACGCTGACGTCACAAATTAAGTATCAACGACGTTATTCGCAAATAAAAATAAAGCTGCGAGTATATCAACACTGTGGAAAATGTCGTTGATTGTACCTACATTTATCTCACTCTGTAGCTTAAGTATGTAATCCTTTTTTTTCCCCAAAGAAATAAAAGTACCTGAGCGACCGAGCTCTGCGAAATGCGGGTGCGGGTGAAATTAGATAAAACGACGTTTTCTAATAATGATACCTAATTAGATCGATTTATCGCCCCCGAAACCCCCTGCATACTAAATTTCATGAAAATAATTGGAGCCGTTTCCGAGCTTCAGATTATATATATAGGTACATTTATACAAAAATTGCTCGTTTAAAGGTATTAGATAGATTAGATTAAACTAAAGGTTTGATTAAGCCTTAAAGTGGTCAAAGATTTTGCAAGGTACAGTAAGCCGAATATCAGTGGCAACAAAGCCAATATTAACTGACGGTTTATTCTATTTAACAGCAATATTGAGTGTATTAAGCCAGCTCAAGAACAAAGTATTACCATCAATCCGCAATCAACTGTCCATGACACGATAACCTAACAATATTCGCCCGTGTTGACTGTGTATCAGTTTCTATGGAAAATACAAACTCAGCGGGAAAATTTAACGGCTCACGTAAGTACGCATTGCGTCTACTAACGCAACAGTAGGTCGAAACCAATTTACTGTTAAAGGGGACTCGTAAGGATGGCTTTGTATCAGCAAGTAATTAGTACACGGGCGGTGAACCGATGCCGCATTCAAGCGAATGAACTCAAGTACTTTAGGTGTAGGCTATACAAATAAATGCAGAAAACAAACTAACAAGAAGATTGGGGACTCTGTTCGCCCACCCCACGAAAGTGACCCCAGGAAAGACGGTGGTACAGTGAACATGTGCTGCCGTGCACAGCGAGGCTAAGGGTAGGTGCTTTATTAATCTTCCCAGGGATGTGCCCTAACAGGCGTTGCACAAAGGGGATTCCGGGGTGGTCTTTTGAGAAGGCCCGGAGTCCCTTCTACGTGCTGATGGTGATCACCGGGGTAGTGAGGTAGAAATCCGACACTTCTTGGTCTTTTCCTCAAAACTCCAGCTGCCTTTTGAAGGTTTCCGCTCGTAAAAAAAAATGTGTAGGCTAAACAAGTAAATGCAGAAAACAAACTAACCGGTTACCAAAAAAAACTGCCTAGGCTTATCCCAACTACTCGTATATTGAGGTTGGAGTCCAGTATAACGGGGTGCAGTTGAGTACCACTATTTTTGGGACCGTCCATTAATCACGTGAGGCTTGAAATGGGGGGTTGTAGCAAAAATCACAAAGTATCACAAGGGGGGAGGGAAGTGTAGTAAGATATCACGTGTATTTATTTTTTCGTCATACACGCGATTTCTGAACCAAAAAGCGGCGTGTAGTGTTATTGCGCGTGGAATATTATTTTTAGCAAGTCAAAAGAACCTGGAACCTTTCTGTCTAGACATTTTCGTAATGGTCCTTAATTTCAGAATAAAATTAGATTATACTTTATATCTGCATTTAAATATAATATCATTTTTAGGATGGTAGGTGCTTTATTAATCTTCCCAGGGATGTGCCCTAACAGGCGTTGCACAAAGGGGGTTCCGGGTTGGTCTTTTGAGAGGGCCCGGGGTCCCTTCTACGTGCTGATGGTGATCACCGGGGTGGTGGTAGTGAGGTAGAAATCCCACACTTCCTGGTCTTTTCCTCAAAACTCCAGCTGCCTTTTGAAGGTTTCCGCTCGTAAAAAAAAATGTGTAGGCTAAACAAGTAAATGCAGAAAACAAACTAACCGGTTACCAAAAAAAACTGCCTAGGCTTATCCCAACTACTCGTATATTGAGGTTGGAGTCCAGTATAACGGGGTGCAGTTGAGTACCACTATTTTTGGGACCGTCCATTAATCACGTGAGGCTTGAAATGGGGGGTTGTAGCAAAAATCACAAAGTATCACAAGGGGGGAGGGAAGTGTAGTAAGATATCACGTGTATTTATTTTTTCGTCATACACGCGATTTCTGAACCAAAAAGCGGCGTGTAGTGTTATTGCGCGTGGAATATTATTTTTAGCAAGTCAAAAGAACCTGGAACCTTTCTGTCTAGACATTTTCGTAATGGTCCCTAATTTCAGAATAAAATTAGATTATACTTTATATCTGCATTTAAATATAATATCATTTTTAGGATGGTAGGTGCTTTATTAATCTTCCCAGGGATGTGCCCTAACAGGCGTTGCACAAAGGGGGTTCCGGGTTGGTCTTTTGAGAGGGCCCGGGGTCCCTTCTACGTGCTGATGGTGATCACCGGGGTGGTGGTAGTGAGGTAGAAATCCCACACTTCCTGGTCTTTTCCTCAAAACTCCAGCTGCCTTTTGAAGGTTTCCGCTCGTAAAAAAAAATGTGTAGGCTAAACAAGTAAATGCAGAAAACAAACTAACCGGTTACCAAAAAAAACTGCCTAGGCTTATCCCAACTATATTGAGGTTGGAGTCCAGTATAACGCGATTTCTAAACCAAAAAGCGGCGTGTAGTGTTATTGCGCGTGGAATATTATTTTTAGCAAGTCAAAACAACCTGGAACCTTTCTGTCTAGACATTTTCGTAATGGTCCTTAATTTCAGAATAAAATTAGATTATACTTTATATCTGTATTTAAATATAATATCCTAAAAATTTTAAGATTGGGTGGGGGCGGAGGGGGGGACTATAGTCTTAAACTTCACCACGTTTCACCAAGGAGAAGATAGGCAGGCAAAACTGGTGACAGATTTCTAGGCTTCTCACTATCCATAATGACTGTGAAAGATCACGGAGGTAAGGAGGAATTTCGCTATGTAAAGTTGTTCACCCATCCATGACCTGACCTCGGCAAGCGTTGCTTCACCTTGAAGATCGACCCATGCGACTATTATTATTTAACCTTGAACTCTTCAAACTAAGCAGTAGCCAAACCAAACGAAAATGCCAATTCAAATTGCACTCGTTGGATAAGTTTTGGGTAACTGTGGTAGGTAAACGAGTGCAATTTGATGAAATGTCATAATTTATTGGCTCTTGACCAACGATATCGATCAGCGATATCTATTGTCAAAATGTTGTGGTCTTGTGAAATTTCACGTGGTCGATCCCATATGTCTATGTATCACCATTGTACATGAAGTTTAAATAAATAAATACTTAGGTCTTTTCGCAGTGGCTTGATTTGATAGAATGTCATTCGCAGCCTTATTTGTAAAAAATGTAACCGTTCATGATATTTTAAACACTGATAATCCTAAATTGTCCATAGATAAAGAAACCGGCACAAAACCTCCAAATAGCAAAAAAATAAGCCTCGTACTCGCGTTGGGGAACCGCCATCGTTTATAATTATTTATTTTATTTATTTAGCGGTTCCCCGTCGCGAAACACGTAATCATGACACGAAATCTTGCGGAAAAACCCAGATTCAAAAGGTAACATACGGTTAAATTTTGAACGGCTCAACCGATTTTAATCAAACATAATCTTAGAAAACTCGAAAAAAAAAAACAAAATCGGTTCATCCGTTTAGGAGCTATGATGCCACGGACAAACAGCCCAGCAACACGTTAATCTTATAACATCCCTCATATTCCGTCGAGGTTTAAAAAATAAAAAGCATAACATCATGTCTGTATTCTTCGAAGGGTTTCGCAGAGGGACACCTGTAGAACACGCGCACTTCACCTCTCAATTCGGATTAACTAATCATAATTATGGTTAAAAGTTTTTGTAAAACCCTTTGTTTTAAGTCCCTTATTATAAAGTGAGTATGTGCCGTTCCTTTCCTCGCGTTCCTTCAATAATACGACACCGCGCTTCTCACTTCCTTCCAGTTATGCCGAAATCCGTCCAGTCCGTCCAACCATTTCCTTTGTGGCCTGCCGCGAGCGAATTTTATCGTCTGTATATGTAATTATGGCGAGAAAGGGATTTATGGTTGCCATGCAGTGAAAACTAAGCATAAATTCATAGTTTCTTCCAATAACAAAGCTTCCCTACAAAGCAAGGATATTTTAAGTATGGTGTATGCTTGCCTTCACGACTGAAGGTTAGTTTGACGTTAATTTATAAATTGAACAAAACTTGCCTAGACCCTCATCTCAGCCTTATCTTTGCAAGAAAATATATTTAATATTATCTGTGGAAAATGCGTGGAACGTCGAACGCCGTATAGTAAAAATTCTCGTAACAATACACTGCGTTTTCGTCAGTGTACCTAAGTGTGTCTAACGTTTAAAATTATACCGTAATGTAAAATATTTTTAGAATTATTCTTATTATGAATTTTGCTATTTTATCTGAATAATTTTTAGTCCCAGTTTTCTAGAAAGCCCGTTCCCCGGCCACAAATCAAATTCAAAAATCTTTTTGTAACCAACCATAAATACTCGTAGACTTCTTGCCAGTAATTTTCATTGGTATTTTATCACACATCACAAAACCACAGACACATTCTGGTTAAACTGGAAACCACCTGCAAAATAGTTAGGAAAAAGCTAGGCAGATTGATTATATGTTTAATTAACAAAACAATTTTAAGAACCGGTGTTACCGCGACAGCTAAGCCTTCAAGTTTCATAAACGGAGTGACTTAAAACACTATCTGATAAAACACATGACACATATCCACTAAACATTTTAACGTACGCCCATCGCAACAAGTACTTGTAAATATAACAGCAAATTGCGTTAACCCAAGCTCATGATTTGCGGATATTGAATTTATTATCATTATGGAACCCACTCAGAAGGGTTAGGTGATTAAACCTTCTACCTACCCACCCAAGACAATCGCTTCCCACTTAGGCAATTTGAGAAATTTCAGGAATATCTTCATCGGAGCCCGGGGCGATGGGAAACTATTGATGTGGCCTTTCGGCGACAACATGAATAAACTTTCTAACACCACTTCTGAGAGTATCTGTTAATTTTAGTCGTATTATCGCTGTAGGCATTTGAAAAGAGTAAGTTATAGATGTTTTATGTTCACTTTGCAGTAGTTACGTAGTTAGTCCAATAAAATTAAGGATAAAATAATGATATTAAAATTGTATTACTCTAACCGTTAGTGAGTCTCTCCCCCTTAAGCACGCGTGGAGATTAATGCTCTTGGCTTCTCTGATTGAGAAGATGCCTTTGCCTTGAAGTGGGGCAGTTACAGGATGGTTCTTCATTTTGAATTCTCAAAATATCCCCATTGGCCCGTTAGTCGCAACTAAATTTGCCAAGATACGCAATCAGTTGGGCAGGCACAAATATGCCTGAGGTCTATGGTAAGATAGAGCAAAATATCAAGCTATTGCAAGACCATTTGCCTGGGTAACAAAAAAAAATAATTCCCACGGGAACGCAATACGCACTTGGTGAACAATTAAGTTTATTTCATCTATCTATCTATGCAGTCTGTCGGTCCGTTGGACTGTCACAGTTCTATATGCAAAGATCTATCGTCTACTTAAGCATTATAATTTATTAGTAGTTCATCAGTATATCACATTAATTAAACTAGTGTGCATCTGTCTTAGCACTAGCGCTATCATGATCATAGATGCCTAATGGTCATGATGGCAAATTAGTTATTTTGATTACATTACTTACTAGAGTGACATAATTAAATGACTAATTGTTCGTATTCTCAAATAAATAAAAGACCAACGTAAATATAATCCCTGTCTAGCTTACATGATTATCTTTCCTAACGCCTCTCGATAATTGATACAGACGTAAAGAAGATAATAATGTTTAAGCTACTGTTTTTTTCTTATATTACAAGGTAATATTTGACGATAAATACTAAATTGAGGACATGAATGAAACTAAAGTCGACGATGACACCGCACAAAATAGTTTCAATAAATAATAATCAAATACTATAATGTAAATGATTACTAGAAACTGTAAAATGGAAGTATGATATGACTAACGATATGTCACGTGATCGATATCTTACATTTTGATGTCTCGACAGTCATTATCACTAATAAAAGAACTCTAGACAAATTAAATGGGAGGCACGATCAATAAGAACTAAGACCAGTATTCCAGATGCTCATGCTCAAACTGGCAATGGACTTTGGCTCGTTTTTTTTTTGACACTAACTTGCTCAAGTCGATTAGACGCCCTAAACACTACCAAACTTTTTTAACATAAAATCATTGGAATTGAGTAGTGTTAGCATGCACTTGGAACGTACTCTTACTTGCTAACTTGGATTTTCATTTTCATTAAATACTTAACAAACATTATGTGTAGAAAGAATTCAGTAACGTCTGGGGCGTCTGGGCTCTGGCTCTATTTAGTATCTATTATCACTGTGAAGCTGAAGAATCATATACCAAAATAGAGAGATGTGATTGGTTGGCAGTTGATTGGTAGGTGTGGCCAGTTTTGAGTTTTAGTCGAGAATGAGCATCTGGAATAATGGCCGGTTTCTGATTTAAGTATTTGAGGTTAAAAACGAGATAAGTATTAATTGTCAAACTATACTTTAGCCCAAAGACTCGTCGAAATTTGTCATTAAAGTAGGGTTCGACACGTTCTTAACCTCAAATTCTTAATTCAGAGACCGGCCATAGTTGTAAGTCTATTTGAACCCCCAACCTTATCTCAGAATATAAGAAAAAGGTACAGACGTTTATTGAAATACAATATCAATACTAATATCAATGAATAGGCCACTATAATGCACGTCGAAACTACGACCATCTTTAACGGCAAATTCGGATCGTTTGTGTCCATTAGTTAGTGTCCTCTAATGAAAATGGCTATGACCAAGCGGAATGGCCGGCGGAATGGTTCGCGCGGCATTTAACCTCTCGCCCCATACGAACGTTTTTAGACCATATTTCCAGCTCGAATTGTTATATGCAATTATATTTTAGGAGTCTTGTAATCTCAGTTATATGTTGACTGTGAAGTTGAAGGATTACTATCATTTTGATATAATTATTAATGTGGTCAGGGCAGTTTTATGCGTAAATAAAAAAGTAGTTATGTTTTTGTAGGACGTAAGTTTAAACCGGTTGTTTATCAGATATATAATATGTCTATTTCTGGTGGGTAATATTTTTAGCGACCAATATTATAATTAACTTGAGTGAACTTCTATTATGGTATAAGCATAGGTATTAACCCCTGGTTTCTGCTAAGAAAATAATCACGTTACAGATTTATCGCAAGTCAAATGATGCGATTGGCTTTTGAAAATTAATTCATCCAGCTAACGCGCTTGACAATTTGCCACAATAATTACGCGATAATTTTCATTCTAGAAACTGGGCCTTTGTGTAGCCAATAGGTACCATTATGAATTTAATCGGTACTTTTCGTACTTTTTGTCACTCTTGCACTTAAACTGTTCATAAGATGTACCTAAATGGAATAACAAAAAACCGACCAAGTGCGTGTCGGGCCATGCGCAGTAATCGGATTCCGTCGTTGCATAATAATGCGGACTAATAATGTTGTTACATGAAAATTAAAACAGTTTCAGCGACTAAAAACGGGCCCACATAGGACACAACTGTAGAAGGAGTTATAAAATCAAATATTATATATTTGAGTACCACCGCGGGCAGACGCAAGCGTTTGTAATAAAGATTTAAAACCAGCGTCACTTAATAATTTTATTTGAATACTGCATTGTGCCGTTACGGAGAAAGTATTCGTTAAAATCTCCAAATGTTTACAAACCGAAAACATATATTTTAGTGTGAGTATTTTCAAACAACCTACTCAAATACCAAAAAGTAAAATCAAATAGGTAATTCAATGATAGAAACAAACAACCAACGTAAATAAGCTTCACTAAATAATCTATATGAAGAACCTCATTTGCGAAAGGAGCCGATACGAGCGCGCGTTAGAGTCACGGCGAATGGTATGGTTCGTTTCTGGATCCTCGCATGCACACTCATTGTTTTTTTCTTTCCTAATTTGAAAAATTTGGAATGTATTCACTATTTCGTTCTCGAAAGTTCTTCGCTACTCTATTTTCGCTTTATAGATGGATATCGACAAAAAATAAAGTAATTTTATATTTCTATGAGATAATTATAAAGAGCCCGCAATGAGCATAGTTAAATTTGTATATAATTTCAAATTGATTTTATTTATAAAATAAAATTGTTCATTAGAAAATCTGTTTTTTAAAACCAGCTGTTTTCGTATTCTTTTTCTTTTAGTATTCATACCCTTTTATACATATATACATAAACTGACGCCCTTTTCCCATGGGGTAGCAAATCAGCAAACCCTTTCATTTGATACCTATATCATGGCAGTGAACAAATATAACTAATCCACCATCTTGGGCCGTCCACCATAGGGGATTTAGAATGACGTTAAGTGACGTCATTCTAAATCCCTAACTGTTCATAGTCATGCAAACTAAACGTGTATGCCAAATTTCATCGGTTGAGCATAACTGCTTTAAAATTCAGTTCCAAGATTTGACCCGAACACACTTACATACATACATACATTGCAAGTTAAATAAAAGCTTGTAAAATATATAAACCTTCAAATGAAAATAAAATATCCGAGTCTTATTTTTTGGCATTAAGAAATCGGGTAGGTATCTATCGATATCGATAATGTAATTAAAAATGCAATGTGTTATACTGCACTGATATGACTTTGGTTGAGTAGTAGACCTATGACATGATTGTGAGTAACACAATTAAGTTTATAATTGCGACCACTGAGAATACCGCCACCTATGGTCAGGTAGCGGCATTTACTTGGCAATCGAATTTAGTTTGACTTTAGATTATAAAACTTCGAAAATACTTCTACACTAACACAAATAGCCTCCCCCGCTTGCATGCGCCGTACGAACCGGTACTGGCAACAACTCCGCCCACTCCAATGCGTTATTCGAGCTTAAACATATCATTATTATTAAGTATGTTATTATTTTGTTTTTGTATATTTTACACGGTTCGTTAGCATATATTTACTATCTGTTTTAAACAACTAACAACGTTATTTAAGTAATTTTACAATGGCATTTGTTCAAAAAAAATTATTTAATATTTAAAGTTAATTTATAAAATTAACATTTTCTGGTATTTAACATATAAATTATATGTACTTGTTTAATCAATTCTCCTAATCACAGAATCTTTTTTTTATTAACTAATTAATAAGAACACCAACTATACGTTTACAGAAAAACTAACATAAAATTATACATAAAACATCATTCTGTGCAAACGTGTCACTTATAGGTGAACAAAGGTGTCTTAGTTCACATTTCAAAGATTATTTGAACGGATCATTTAAAATTGATGCCAATAGACGGCGCGGTTTTAAATGTCTGAGGCATTCCACTCGAATGCTTAAATTTGTATTGTAACATGTTTTGGTGCAATGCAACTGTAGATAAAATACTATAAAACAAATCTTCACTGTATTTATAGAAAAAAATATTCATGAGCTGAGTAAACCCTTTACTTGCAAGTCGCTACTAACAGCATCTATCTATCGCCATGGAACGGAACCGAACGCGAACGATGTACACAAAATAGTCGCTTTATTCAGACGAAAAACGCTAGTTACGTCGGCACGGTTTCTTTGTATGGGATGAGGCATTTGTATGCTAGTATTATATTATCTGTGGCCATAGTAACTTACGTAGTAAATAAGATTATTGTGAAATAAAGTAGATTTTTCAGAAGTCATAAGGGACAAACCATGACTTTTCCATTGAAGTAATAATGTAGTATATTATCTCAATGGACTTTTCAGGAGGACCAAAAACAAAATTTGAACCAAAAAATTTCAAATTAACTAGGAAAGGTACCCAACTGTCCGGCTCCGATTTGAATTATTTTGATATTATGTTAGAGAGCAGTCTAAAATAACAACCATGTATTTTATTAAGCTGCCCAATCTCAACCTATTGGGAGAAATTGTCCTCCAAAGTACTGAAAAATTCAGCTCAAAGTCATATTTTCCTAAAAAAACCTTTCAAAATTGTATATTTCTCATCGTTGAAGATACACTTTGGTTTCATTAGAAAACAAAACAAAACCCGCGATAAAAAAACCCTTGATCATAATTTTTTCATGTTCTCAACCCTAAAATCAAATCAGTAATTAACTAGCAATTTGCTTGAACAAAACTCTCTACAGAAGTTAGAGGGTTTAGTCACTTTTCAGTACTTTGGAGGACAATTTCTCCCAATAGGCTTACAATCTAAAAATACGTGTTTGTTATTTTAGAATACTCTCTAATATACATCAAAATAAATCAAATCGGAGCCGGAGAGTTGGGTACCTTTTCTTGTAAGTAAATCGTATATTTCTGCAAGTTTTTTTTGTGCTGGTTATCAGATATTTCAATTACAAGAATATTGATTTCTCAAAAATATTTAGTTTAAGAAACGTTTATTATGGCAATGGCTTATCCGAATATTTTCATTTTTATTATTCACAACGAGATTTTCTGATATTGATTAAAAGATTTAATAGAAATAACTTTTTTACGACACTGCTCACGTGCCTTTACACACTGTGTACATAAGACCTTACCTTTATGTACTGCCCGGATTTTAATGTTCGAACAGTAGCCAAAGTCCTTCAATCAAGATTGGGGTCGTCCTTGAAGTTATTGAACGCAATCAACATTATTACATTTCTCATATACCTACATCTCCAATAGATCGTTTGAGTATCCGGAATGTGGTGTCGAATTCATAACAATATTGTGTTTCCTATTCAATGTGAGTTCAACTTTTGTTGGGTATTTCTTCCCTAAAATAGTTGGCCTTCACAAAGGGCTACGGGGAAGAAAAATATATGAGAGATTCCGTGGTGAATCTAGAGTGTTGTCTCAAATAAGGGATTGAATTGTTTTTGTGACTCAATTGTAACATATTTTTGAAGAAGTAGCGAATAAACTAAAGTATGTAGTATTAACATTACAATTAGTCTTATAATAATACTAATTCATAAGTAAATATAACTAAAAAAAGAATTATATTGCCTTAATAAATTATTATAGTATTACTAAAATCTTACTTTATCTGGTATATTATTTCCAAATAACAGTTTAACCAATGTGATAAAAATTGTCTCAAAGATAAAATCGTTCCCTCAGTTGCTAGCTCCGCCCACGCTATCGGCATTAGGGTCGTCAAACATAGGTAAAATTACAATTTCCGAATATGATAAGACTAGGCAATTGATCTTCACAATTTGAAACCCTACCGTACCGTGGCGTCGGTTGGCAGTAAAAAAACTTAAAAGTCTATCAATTGGATTAACGAATATCGAAATTCAATAAAAACGCAATGGAAATTGGACGGTAACCATTGTTGAGAGTGAAGTTGATTGTACACCATAACCCCTTTATGTTCGGGTCTATTGTGAGACGTAGGAACCTAAAATAAAGTAAGTCAATGCGGGTTTATCAGAACTACTTATTAAGGCTCATATTCCCAATTCGTTCAAAAGATCTCCAATCCTCCAATCATCGGCAAAGTCCTTAATTAATGTCAATATTTAACAAGCTATAACTGTCAAATTGATGTTTCGATTTGGAGTCGAGTTGAAATAAATTACTTGGGGTTTAATTATAAATACGCGAGTTGAAAGACGTAAATCATAAATGGTGATGACGATCAACTAAACCCTAAACCAGAACTGATCAATCCTTCACAAGACAAATTGTTTCGAGCCATCGTACAACATTAACCATGATTACTTGCCCACGTTTAAAGGGCTTCCCATGAATCCTGTAATAAAGTTCATGGGTTTAATTCCCAGTACCCATAATGTAAGGTAATCTAATTTATAACTTCATTGCTTTCAGGTGAAATAAATTTACAGAGACAGGGTTATAGCTGCTGTGTTGTTTATTTTACCTTCATTTATACCAGGAAAATGATGAAGGTAATGTCGCTTATCTTGACATTTCTAGAACTGTACCTTCTAAGTTGTCGTTGTTAATGAATGCTTTGCAATTTTTGGCAAAGCCCAAAAGGATGGGAATGAGTTTATAAACCAATATGAACCTTGTATGACCATTGGAGAGTAAGCAAGCGAACGAATTTTCACATTGGTAGGCGGTGTCCATTAGATCCTCTTTGACATCACGGGCTTAGACTCTCGCTAAGCCTTAAAAATCCAGTGCGCGGTAAAAACGCGAACATGGGCTTGAGCCCGTTTTCAGTAACGTCAAGCAAAGAAAGTTTTGGATATCTAACGTAAGCAAGATCATAAACAAGCAAAAACATATTTATAATACCCCGATACCTTTTTAATTCATGCTACATAATTTATCAAGTAGTAGACACGCTTCGATCGACTATCTAGAACACGTAATTATGACACGATATAAATAGCACGATTCAAACAGTAAAACGCTCATAACTTTTTATCGGCTGAATCGATTTTCAACAAACATAGCTAAGAAAAAAAGAACGGTAATCAAAATCGGCTCATCAATTTAGGAGCCATGACTCCACAGACAAATACACAAACGCACAGGTACACACGTTAAACATAAAACACCCCTCTTTTTTATCATTGGTTTTTAAGTAAAGTTGGGTATCTGTCACCATTATTAGAAATCAGTTACTAGGCAGTCTCATAGAGTTTTCTAGGAACTGCCTCTTATCGGAGAATCAATTACAAAACTTCTGACCTTGCGGAAACGTTTTATTTTTGCTTAGTAATTTCTAATGCTTTCATTACATTTGAATATCGCTTATATACATAAACACGCCCTTTTTCCGATTGGGGTGGTCAGAAACTACAAAACTTCACCTGCTTCAATCCTTACATACTTCTTTTGCTTCGTTTGCGTTCATATATCTAGTCATACACGCAACGTCGCTTAGATTTAGATTCTTTGTTTTGTAAAAATAGGTTACAGATACCCAGGTGTGTGAGATGTTACATTTTTGTAAGATTTCTATGCTTTGCCATTAGGCGTACAAATGTTAATATCAATTTCAATTATTTCATCATTCATTTCACAATATCATATTAAAATTATAGAAAGAGCTAGTGTTGAATAAATTAACATAGTTAATATTCTGCTGACAATTAATTAATTTTCAATAAAAACTGCGATTTCAAAACAAGTACCAAATTAATCAAACATTTCATTTAATATCAATAAATAAAAATATGATAATGCCAAATAATCAAATTAATACAAGAATGCCAAAATACGTAATAAATCAATTAAATATTTTTAGAATGAAGCGTTTGTTAAAATTCATAATTTCTACAAAACGTTTGTGCGTCCCGATTAGAATATTGTAAGTACTGTTTTCTATTATTACAAATAAAATTTAAAATTCAAAATCCTTCTACAAAAATATTTCTCTAAACTATATATTTTATCTAGTAGTAATAATAACATGTAATTAGAACACGATATCTTGCGAAAATACCCCGATTCAAAAAGTAAAATGCTCGTAACTTTTGAATGGCTTTACGTATTTTCATCAAACATAGCTAAGAAAACTCTTGATAAAGTCACAATCCAAACAAAAAAAATCAAAATCAATGTCAATTGGTTCAATTCGTTTAGGAGCTAAGATGCCACAGACAGATTCAGAAATACTCAAACCCAAAAAGACACAGACACACTCGTCAAACTTATAACACCCCTCTTTTTCCTTTGGGTGCTAAACAAAAAAGTAACTCCTAACCAGAACTACAAGAGTATCAAAACATTTTTACATATTTTTTTAACTCATAACAGTGGCCTTTCGCATATTCAAAGTTCAGCCGACAAAAAGGGGCTCTTACATACAATAAAACGATTCGTTTGGATTGGTCATGATACTCTGGAGCGCACCTAACGATATAAACCTGGAAGCTGGGACCATGGATATGGTCGACGTCGTTTCTGCCCATCTAACTGCTGGTATAGGGCCAGAGAACCAGCGGATAGTTAATATTATTCAAGTTTCGGCTAAATATAGTGGTATTATAAGTTTAACGTTAGTAATTAATATATCTATCTGTAGAATAGTAGCTCATAAAAACAAGAAGCGAATTAGAATTTTCTTTAAAACTAGATAAAAATTCCCATCTCATGTCGGTTCTGTTATGATATTTTTTTTACGTCTACATAATAGGATAGAAATAGGAGGGATGTTGTTGGCTAGCAGTATCTTTTATCCATTCTGATACTTTTATCATGATGACAAGGATAATACAATGATTACCATGACCTTTAAGCCATTTAAATATTTTCGCATTCTTGTAAGTACAGTGCGTTGAAACTTTGTAGACACGAATTCCACAACCTCACAAACACCTACTCTCGGAACCACTACATTTCTGTAGACTAAACAAATGTTTACACCGTGATAACCATAAAATACTTTTTTTTTGTTTAATGTAATCAGTGAAGATGATGAAAAAATATCTCCAGGAAGGAAAACCCTTGAAAGTAATGGAAGTGGGCAGGGTCGCGTGATAAGAGGCAAAAACTCATCTTAAAAGGGGCTCTATTATCCCATTGATAAGTAACAATTAGAATTGGCTACTTGACCACTTTTAAAAAGGTTACTGCGGATGTTATTTCTTTTAACAGATACTTGTGAAAAGGAAAATTAAAAAAAAATCTTTCAATTCTTTAAAAAAATGCCTCGTGTATCCATTTTAAGCACTTATGTAGTAGAAGTATTTTATTTTAAGTTCTTCAGATCATCCAAAGGTTGTCTGGCAGATTTTGTTTAAGAGTCAGTTATTTACCTAAGTTACCGACCTTGCCTTGATCTTGGTACACATTAATAAGTCTTCAGAAGCAACTTCAGTAGAAGTTGGCAGCTTTTTTAGGGTTCCAAAGGGTAAAAACAGGACCCTATAACTAAGACTTCACTGTCCTTCTGTCTGTCTGTCTGTCTGTCACCAGGCTGTATCTCATGAACCGTGTTAGCTGGACAGTAGAAATTTTCAAAGATGATGTATTTCTGTTGCCACTATAACAATAAATACTAAAATCAGAATAAAATAAATATTTAAGTGGGGCTACAACATACATGATCTTTTTCCGTTTTTTGCAATAATGGTACGGAGCCCTTCACGAGCGGGTCCGACTAGCACTTAGCCAGTTTTGTTTATAATTGCCTACATAATACGCAAAGAATGAATAGTACGGCTATAATATGAATAATATGTGAACGTTTTAGTTCGTTTTAGTTTAGTTTTATATCCATATCCATACTAGATAATATTATAAATGTAAAAGTAACTTTGTCTGTCTGTCTGTTACATATACAAGCTTAAATAGTTGAACCGATTAAGATGAAATTTTGTTATGGAAATAGACCTCGCGAAATAAGTGATAAAACACTTATTTCGCGAAGCCGCAGGCAGAAACTAGTGTAATTTAATACACATCCAACGTGCCCAAACACAATTGTGCTATCTTTTCTGGTTGAAAAGTTGCTATGGCCACTTTCTGCCTCAATCATGAGCCCTGCTCCTTGATACCTACTATATTATTTCAATGCTTCCAAAGTTACGTAAGTACGCCAAGTGTCAACTTAATCGGATTACAGGAAAACCTTGAAAAATTGAATATTAGTTTCCGGACACACATACGAGCTAACAAATAATGTGTAATAAAAATCGACTAAAATTGTGCATCATATACCTACTACACGATTTAACACAAACATTTAACTCCAATCGGTAACATTTCTAAGTAACGAGTAACATTTTGGGCATTTCGTTTTCCTTATCCTTGATTGAGACCGGGACGTGAGAGTGAGCGATGCCAAATCAAGATGGCGTAAACCCCGATTCTAATCAATTATAAGCGTTCTAACTTAGTCAATGAAAATGTTTGGGCGGAATTGCCTTGAAATATCTCGTCAATCTGGAAGTAATTAACACCATAATGACGTGGCTGTGAACGTATTGAACTTTTTCGTTAATTAGGTGGGAAGGTGACTAAGTTTCAGAATTTGGTCGTAGATGGTTAGTTATTTATTTTTGTATAAAACTCCATGGACTACTTTTATTATATCTCGTTTTATATTTTGCAATAGGCCAAATATTTACCCACTTATTTATGAAAAAAAAAACGGTCAGATGAATTGAAATCGGTTAATAATATTGACACTGTTCAGCGATTGTTTAGCCAATTCTAAATTCAAATTTTCTATAGAAATTGCATAAACAATATTTTAATCGGTTGAAAAATACCATCGAGATTTTTATAAATAAAGTCCGTTTATGTTGACCTACTGAGTGAATGGTATTAGAGAACGGAGTTCTTATCGCACGTTATATTGATTTGTTGCAGGCTGAGGGGCTAGACCGAAAAGAGTGTAACAACGAAAAAAATTACACCAAAAAGTACCTACGCTAGCAGCCGCTATTGTGTGTTTACACTTAGATCAGCACTTCACATCACTTTTATCAGCTAAGTTGTTGTTATTTAAGTTTCGACATATATTACGAAACTGAAAGACTGAATTTAATTAATAGATCTCCATTCCAACCGGGTGTACATAAGAAACCTCTCTCTTTGTTTACATTAAAATGGCTGCAGAGAGTGTCATACTATGATGCATAGCAATGCGATTATAAGATAAGTGTTTAGTTAAAATAATATACTTGCAGTGTAATTCATAGGCATCTCTAAACTGTTTTAAAATTCAATTCTCTATTAATTTTGTTAATCAATTGCTTAACAGATGCTAAACAGTTCAAAGATGTTTATGAATTAGACTGGTCATCGCCGATATTGCTTCATAAGCTGTTTCATCCCACAGTTTCTTAGCCCTACTCATATAGCTAGGAATACGATATGCCGCGGCTGTGCCACCAGGTATAACCCGTTATATTACATCCAATTTTATTTTATGCTCCTCTCATACCCGTATTGATCGTTCGATAGATCTTTATGCATCTAAATCTTTATTTGAAGTCCCAAACGACGTTTTAATGTTCTGTCCGATATGTAT
This sequence comes from Orthosia gracilis, assembly GCA_947562075.1. NCBI lineage: Eukaryota > Metazoa > Arthropoda > Insecta > Lepidoptera > Noctuidae > Orthosia > Orthosia gracilis. The sequence continues at coordinate 5,423,430 of OX387269.1, forward strand.
GAACAGTCGGACACAATCTCTCATTTGAGTTTGTGCAATATGCGGCATATATGGGTCGTAACCTTTTGATACTTTAGAAAATGACTTTGGTTCTTTTGTTTGTTTTGTCTATTGTTTGCCGTACCAGCTTGACGGTTTCTTACGACGACCGAAGTCCTTGACGTAATAAGTGACTGACTGATGCAGAAGCAAAACTTCTACGTATCATAAACATCACTATATCAGCAAAGACGTCCACTGCTGGACATAGACCACCAGGTGTCGCCATATTGATCGGCTCAGTGCGTTTCGCATCCACCGGATATCCTAAAGATACTCAATTGTGATTATCTTGCTAAGCGCAGTGTTTATGGTCATGTTCATAAGTTGAAACAGAACCAAAAGTAAGGTTAAAAAAAAATATCAGTATTTTTTTCTTACAACTTGTGACTATCTCTATATCTTTTTAACTTCTCTGACAAACAAGTACGAGTAGCTGAACATTATTTTCAAAAGCATTTTATCACAGTCACAATTGTCTGTATTTTTGTCGCAGAATATTTCGTTGAGACTCTCCTCGACTTTACAAAGTCAGACTTTTATTTTGAAGGATTTACGATTCTCTAGGAAACATAAAGATGCGAGCGAACTCGCAGGTTTAAGTAGTGAATTCCTGAGCGTTACGAATGACGTGGGTCCTTTTACAGTTACTGACGCTGAAGAGTAATATATCCTTCCCATATTCGTCTTATTATGATTTCCACACCCGTTTCATATCATGTTACATATTAAAATTATACATTAGGTGTGACGATTTATGAAACTGAGTCTGTCGAGTTTTGATTTTGAGAAGGGATCTTACATGACATGACTAATAGCTTTATATAGAAACAAGACAAGCTTGAAAGTGGAGATGCTTTGTTTGCTTTTGAATTTAAATAACGAGAGACGTAGGTACAGGCGTACGTTAGAAGGTGGCGTATCTACCCTAAGGCTCATTTTCCAAGTCAGTTTGAAGGAGCTCCACTTGACTCAGTCACACGCTTTATAAGCTAAATAATATAGCTGGCTTGTTAATTTTTACAAGCTTAATTTACCTTGCTTTCGTATGTGTTTCCGGCACCTATAGTAATCGATTTTTCAAGCACTGCCTAGCATTCATTAAGCTACAACTTGGCATATTTATAAAAATACGGCAACATTGAAATATATTATGGAACGATGGTACTTTGGAGCTGGTCTCGTGGTGGAACTGGAAGGTGGCCATAGCTACTCCTCAAACAAGCAAGATAGCACCACCGTGTTTGGGCTCATGGGATAAGTCGTACTTTTTAATCCATTATAAGCTTGTTTTGAAAATATTTATTTTTAATTTATTAATATTAATTGTAATTGAGAGTTATGTCAATTTGATGATTCGTTCGCGAGCCTTGGATGTTCTGAATTATGATAAATAAAAAAAATAAAAGATAGTTTATTTCTTTAACGATTCTTTTACAATATTATTCAGTGGCTAGAACTACCCAGGAAGCATGTAGTAATGCTTGTATTGGGTGGTTCTGCTTCTCCCTAGGATCAATTTTTAGGTAACTAGTTAACTAAACTATTTTTATCTACTTCGGTTTCGTTTTATTCGAATTACAAAATTGACAGCGGTTTCATTATGATACCCATAACGACATCGGGTTGCATTATACGAATCGTCATAAATTCTAAAACACAAGCAAAGACATTCTGAACATACAGCCAGGTACCTATAATATTACTTCGAAATCGAGACAATGTAAATGATGTTTTATAAAATGGAACAAGTTTAGAACAAAAGTATCGTATACTATTTGGCTGTTGCGGCAACAAGATCTTTGCCTTACACCTAATAAAGACTAAATAAAAAAATAAATAAAAATACATTAAACGAAGTTAACATTAATGTACCGCAATGCAGGTCTCCAGGCCCATCTACAAGTTCAGCCTGTAATTTTGCAATTCCTGTTTATTTTAATAATTGTACAATACAATATCTACATATAAATAAACAATAGTCGGTGTATAGTTAAATTTCTGTTAAAAATACTTATTTGTCTATATCTGTGTTTTATTTCTTCCATCGTAGATAAAATCTTGTATGCAACTGTACGTTATTGGTCTTTTAATAACTCGTGCCCACCTATTTCGGTACGCGCTACGCTTGTACCAAAAAATGGCACTCTTATTAAAAGACCGTCCATAACGCAACAGTTGCATAAATGGCTATAAGTAATTTTTACAAACAAGAACAAAATGAATGAAAAGGTAAAGATACTGGTATGACTTTTCTAGGTGAGTGTGTGTAAGTGTGCCTTTATGATAGTTACAACATACTATCTCTCATATAGTCTGTGTGAATTATGCTCCTATTGGGCGATTTCTAGTCCTACGATGTAATATTTTGGGATCAGGAAGTACCACTACAAATCATGAATATTGTCTAGAGTTCTTATTTAAATAATAAGTTCTCTGTATCACAGTATCCAAGCGGCTCGAGTTCTTGGACAATTGTTTTTTTACATTCATGGAATCGAAGGTTATATATTGTATATTTGTTGCAACACTTATTATAAAGTTAGGTAGAGTGGGCTAGAAATTGACGTTTGGCAAAAAGAGTTCTATAGGGAGGGGAGTAGTTGCTGCTTAACATTTCTTTCTGCCTGTAAGAGCTTTATACACGTAAGGTAAGGTTTTATGTAGTTTAATTACTGAGTTGATAATATAAAGTTTTCTAAGTGACAATATTTATTTATTTATTATTTATTATACGCTTTATTGTACACCATAAAAAACATTAATAAAAAGAAACTTAAGTCTAATACACATACAATGGGCGGCCTTATCGCATACCGCGATCTCTTCCAGGCAATAAAAAAAAAAAATTAAATAAAAAAAAAATAAAAAAAAAATATATAAAAAAATTAAATATTAAATAAATAAAATAAAAAAATATAATATTAAATAAAATAAATATAAAAAAATAATAAAATATATATAATATTAAATATTAATTATTAAATATTTTATGAGTTGGATATAGTTCGTCAGTAGGATATCTTAATGGCTTAAAGAACATTGTCATAAACAAACATCTCTGGGGTCTTTCTGCTTCAAGAAATTAAATTTGAGTGGCACCACCCCAGTTGAATACAATAACGCGTAACTGATTGTGCCAATGCAATATAAGTACGCTTTAGAATGTCTTGAGAGTTGACATGTCTCAACTTTTTGAAGACCCATATGAGTTTACGTATCCTATCATTTATAGCTTCAATTTGTCAAATTGAAGCGTCGTCCTGTGGTCCACGATTACTCCAAGGTATTTAGTGGATTTAACACTTCTAATCTCTTCGCACCCACATTGCGTAGTTTTAGTAAAGTCACAAGCATAAATCCTTACTATTAAGTTTTGGGGGGAAGTGTACGCTTATTTATAGCACAGCAAATGTTATTTGTTTTGGCGATATTCAGGATAAAAATGGCAGACTTGAGCCAGTTTGCAACCTTATGGAGACCATGATCAGCAGCTTCAAAAAAGGAGTTCCAGGAAGTACCATCAAACACATGGTGTCATACGCATATGAGAATACTTGTCCTCTCTCAATCTCGAGATTAGTTAATTCGTTAAGGTATATCAAGAATAATGTCGGGCTTAAGACGTTTCCCTGGGGCACGCCGTACTCAATTATAGAAAAACTAGCCAAACTGTAAATTTTTCGCTTTGGGTACGTTCTTTTAGGTAATCAGTCAGCCTATATATTCCATCTTTGTCACAAGAGTCGGGATAGAAACAGTGTCGAAAGCTTTTTTTAGATCTGATAAGACTTTCAGACACTTTTCTCTGCGGTCTAAATACTGAGTTACTAAGGAAGACAATCCTGAGATGGCGTCTTCTGTGGATTTTGCTTTTCTGAATCTAAATTGTGAACTGGATAGAATATTATTTTTTTCGAGATAAAGCATTAGGCGTGAGTTGATTAGCCTTTCAATAGCCTTAGAGATAACTGAAAAAACTGAAATAGGTTGATAGTTATTGATTTCTTTTTATCACCACCCATGTGACTTGACGGGTATCACAATAGTTTTTTAAGCAAGATAGGCAATATACCTTTACTAAAGCAGAGGTTGGCAAGATGGCAGATAATGGGAACAACGAGGGGTTTATCCATTTTTATGTAGTCAAACTCCAGAAGTATGAAAGAAGATAGATCTGTTTTTGGAGTAGATATTAGGCTACCAGCTGACTGTGGAGATCCACTGAGGATACTTTCTGCGAGTCGCTTGCCGACACTGGCAAAAACTATTTACACAATTTACTTACTCTATAAGAGAACTTTGAGTAATAAGTAGTTCTCAGCTTCCAATTTTAGATGTGTTAAATTTCACTATTTGTTTGCTAGATTTCCATAGTGCTTAAGAGGTTTTTAATATTTGTTTTTAGTAGTTCAGATTCATATTTACGTTTTAATTTTTATTACAATTTTTACAATAATTACAGTACCTGGCAAAAGTAATTTTAAAATTACATTAAACGGATCGGACCTTAATTTTAGTTGCATTCTGTTTCTCGTCCTGATACTGCGAGGGCTTGATAACGCGTTGTGTACGATGTGATCCTCTTTACCTTAACACTCTCATCCAGGGATGCTTAAAGTTTATTAATTAAATGTTCTATCACAAAGTTAGGATCGTCACTTAATAATAAGTTGGATAGGTTTTTCACTAAATTGTGAAACTTAATTATTTTGTCACTTAATTATGAAGGATAGAGTTCGGATATATTGAGTAAGCTTCCCTACAAAAAATACTACGGCTACTTTGGAACCGAAATTTAACGGATCGCTCTTAGTGTAGTTACGCACTGATCCGATCCGTGTCTTAGATCCGATCCGTGTCCGAATTGGAGGACATGACTTTGAATAGGGCAGTTACGCACTACGTTAGTGGCCGTAGTACTTCTTGTAGGGAAGCTTACGCACTACATTCGAACTCTATCCGCCATAATTCAGAACATTTTGAACTTTGAACTCATATCACGGACACGGATCGGATGTAGTGCGTTTTTTGTTTACGCCCATAAACATTTTTTCATTTTTTTCTTTATTCCTTAATGAATCGTATCATAATATTATAAGTTACTGCTGTATATCTAAAAGGTAAATTCTCAATATTTGTGCTAGCGTTGGCCTGCTTTACCCTGATCAATTTCTATCTAAAAATTTTGTAACAGAGCACCAAGCTACATAGGTCAAAAAGTTTTTAAGAATTCCGATATCATAAAATGCCTCACATGGGCGGATCACCAAATAAACAAAAAAACTCCATCGAAAAGTTCCGCCACTTTTATAATACTTCTAGAACATTGAACCTTCAACATTATTTCGCTTTAGCTCTAGTATAAAAATCATTTACATAAGGTTGATTTATCTTAGTAGATGGAGCTTAAACTATATAGCATTTTTCGCATAGTTTCATCGTTGAGACGCTTGGTCAGAAATTCCTTTTTACGATGTAAAAGCTGACATATAACAATATACAAGTTCTAGAGTATTATTCAACGTCCCGCCCGAATAACTCGACTAACTGTGGAATGTCTAATTAGGAAACAGGTGCTACACTACTCAAGTTCAAAACGTACAGAAGTTTCGGACACTTCGCAGTCCATTGCGGCACTCGCACATAATTTATGAATTCAAATTACCAAGAAACTGGCAATGAAATGATAAGTTACAAAGCTGGAATTAAATCGCAGTCAAAATATTATGATTCTCATTCTTGCTATCTATCTAACCTAGCCTTTTTTACCCAACTGTCGAAGGAGGATAACGTGTTTATCAGTCTATGTATGTATGTATGTTTGTTCCTATGTGGCGTTCTAGAGACCAAACGCGTTGGCAGATTTTGATGATTCTTACGTCAATCGATTCGTTTTAACCCTGCGAGTGTCACTGGCTACATTAAAATTGGAAAATACAAAAGTGGCGGCTTTTGAACGCCATATTGAGGGGGCCCTAATTTTTTTTACTTCCAATCCCATCTTGTTGGGTGTTTAATAAAGGGTTTTAAGAGGTAATTTTAAAAATATATAACACTTATATGTTTAAAGGTACTTAATTCTAAAAAACGGTTAAGTAAAATATTATAAATAAAAAAAGTTAATTCAAAAAACTTAAAAACCCGACTGCTTTAAAAGCGAACTAAAAAGACGTATTGCGAATATGTATCCTCCGACTGCACAGCATAATTTTCTTCTTATTTACGTCTTTGTAGTTCGCTTTTAAAGCAATCGGGTTTTTTGATTTTTTGAATTAATATTTTCTTCTATATTGGCGTCGGCTTTCAGCATTTCCTGCCTTCTAATTATCCATAATGACTGTCAAAAATCAACAAATAACGACCGGGACCAACAGCTGAACGTGTCTTTTGAGGTACGGATAATCTCGCTATGAAAAGATGGTCACCCATCTACTGACCGACCTTGGCATGTTATTTAATCTTGAAGATCGACCCGTACGGCGGTTATTATTTTGCCACAAGCTCCATCTGCTCCAATTATGGTAAACGTGTTTTATTAAAAATATTTCTTTGTATTATCTAAAATAATAGGTACAAACCAAATATTAATTTAGACATCATGTTTGCTTAGGTAAGAAATGATTTTATGTACAACCTACTATTAAGCTTTTGATAAATAATAACCTTTTACTGTATTCCGGGAATACCTAATCTTGGATACGCCGAAATATAAGTATGTGAACCTACCTCCACACGGCCTCTTATATATTGTATATCCTGTTAAAAACTTCAACAAGTTTTTTAGAAGGTAGGTTTTATATTTGGATCTTAAATGTCCTTCTCCTTATCTTTATGACTTCGTTTCAAAGTCAAAGTCAAAAATATTATTTCAACTAGGCCATTTAGCTGCACTTTTGAACTTCAAAAATTTAAATTTAATAGTTATAGTAATTGATTCTACCATCCATTCGGAAAATTAGCTTGTTATGGAGAGTAAAGGACAAGAAACTCCATACTTACTCTTTGAAAAAAATACGTGCAAGTACATTAATAAATTCTTTTGTGTGAGGACGATGCACCCAGAATAGCACTACATAAATATTATACTACGTATAGGTATAAAATATTAAAAGTAATAACAGGTAAATTCATTAATTTGATAAAAAGGAACATTTTCTCACATACTTACAAATTTGCAAACATAGGTAAAATAAAATAATCCTAATTCAACAACAACGGTACAGTGTGTGAGTCAATTCCACAACCAAAAAAAAGAAATACAATAACTATGAATAGGTATTCTAAAACTTTAACTTTAAGGTCATGGTGAGTGCCCTTGTAGCACCCACTCTTATCAAGATCGGAGACTCTACACTCGAAGTTGTAGACTATTATGTCGACCTGGGACAAAAAGGTCCAGTTGGGTAGGACCAACTTCGAGAAAGAGGTCAACCGTCGAAGCCGACTCGGCTGGGTGGGTTCGGGAAGTTGCGTGGTATCTTCTCGTCCAATTTACCGCAGTGTCTCAAGACAAAAGTCTATGACCAGTGTGTGTTACCAGTGATCACCTATGGGACCAAAACGTGGTCGCTCACAATGGGCCTTATCAGAAAGCTGAAAGTCACGCAAAGGGCAATGAAGAGGGCTATGCTCGAAATTTCCTTGCGTGATCACGTCAGAAATGATGACATCCGCAGGAGAACCAAAGTCACCGACATAACCCGAAGAATTGCCAAACTTAAGCGGCAGTGGGCAGGAGACATTGCTCGCAGAACGGATGGCCGATGGGGCCGAAAAGTTCTGGAATAGTGACCGCGATCCTGAAGACGATACATAGGAAGGCCTCCCACTAGGTGGACCGATGACCTGGTTAAGGTTGCGGGAAGGCGCTGGATGCGAGACGCACGGGTTCGGTCAACGTGGCAACTGCTGAGGGAGGCCTATGTCCAGCAGTGGACGTCTTTCGGCTGAAATGATGTTGATGATGATGAAATGAATTGGTAAGAAACTGTCATAATATTATTATTTTTAAATAGTTCCATGAGATTCTCGGTGTCTTAACTTATATATGGCTCTGAGAGCTGTGTTTTGCAATATAAATATGGTTTCAATGTCAGCCGCTCGACTCCCCAGCAAAATACCGTTTGACATAATACTGTGAAAGTAACTAAAATAGACCAAACGCGCGTTTCTACATCCGTTAACTGTCTTATCTCTCTAACAGCATAAGCGGCTGAGCTTAGCTGAAAAGTTTAAAAGAAATGACCTTTAATTTATTTTTTATTTTTAAAACATTGTAATCTATTTGGCAGCTTTTAATTGTGATACTTAATACATAATATATATATATACATACTTAATATCTTTAGGTAGGTACGTTAATCCCATCCTACTCGAAGGTTTTTCTCTAAACATTATAACGGAATCTCAATGGTGTCGAGTCACAACTCGTTCATGATGTTTTTGTGAGAGCAAAACTTTCTAATGAATGGTGTTATTAAATGGACTTTACAGAATAGATCAACTACTACTGATGTTAAAATATATGATGAATCTTCAGAATCGTCCTCATAAATTAATCACTATATACCAATCAATGTTTTCGATCCTTCATTACCATATTCAAATCGACAATGAACTCCTCGAGAACTATGTAACGATAATAACGTATCACTTTCGATAATCAACGTTTGTTTACTCAACGTGCAACGGACTGTTTTATATCAAGGGTATCGTTCATTTTGTTGCATAATGACTTTTATCTAACCTCACAACATAATGTTCCAAATTTGAATATTGTAATAAAATATGGTAATAATTGATAGTTTAAAAAACTAAAAATTACGTTTTAATAGAAAACCAAACTAAAAAGTATAAAAAAATTCAATAAATTTTAATTAAGAACAGAGTGATATAAAAAAAAGCGTGGGGTGCTTTTTAAGATAATTTCAAAATGACTACTTTTACCAAGATCTGTCAATAAAATATTTTAACAATTGACATCAAGCACCCCATGCTTTTTTACAATAATTTATTTTTTGTTTATCACACTTTTCTTAATTATTTTCTACTTTTTAGTTTGTTTTCTATTAAAGCGTGTTTTTTAGGTTTTTAAACTATTAATTATTTTTTACTTTTTAGTTCAATCTCTTATCCTGAAGATCCTGGTAAGTTTATTGGATCTGTTGTAATAATACTGGCTTCATATTGTCTATAAATCGATTAATTTAAATATCTTCTACTTCTATGTAACTTGGCTACCCTTACTTCTATAAATAACAAACCTGATGAAACACGTATTTTCTTTTCATAATACAATATTACAACAAATCGTTATCAGCACGAATATAGCTCAAGTATTTGTTTATTCGAGAAAAGTAATGCGTGCGTGTTTTTGTAATAATTAGTTTAAGTTTTTTTTTTTTGTTTGTGTATGAAACAAAATAGTTCTTCGTTTACTCATAAGAGATGGCGAACCCAAATGGAGACACAAAGGAGCGAGGTATGCGTAGTTCCTCAATTCCAACTTTTACCCTACATAATAGAGAAGGGGAATAGTACGTGGATGTTTAAAATGAGTTGTGGGAAGCGATCAGTGGTGATCCAACAGGGATGAACGTTTCCAGTTTCACAAAGACGAGGAGCGATCACAAAGCAGAAGATCCACTCCTGCTGGTAGGCATTGAAGTCCCCCAGTAACACTAATTGGGCAGAAGTGTACCGCTGCTGAGCCGTATCAGCCGCCTCAAGGTAAGGTACTCTGTGAGCCTGGTTATCTCCTGATTACCGCTGTGCGAGCGGTAGACACAGGCATAGATAATTTTATCCAGACCCGATTCCACCATAGCCCACAGCACAGAAAACCTGCAGTCCTCAAGGTTTCGGAGAGGCCGATAACAGATGTCGTCTCGGGCGTACATGCATACACCCGCGCGTTGCTTAAAATTATGCTCCAGGGTATACCCTGGGTATGCTAGGAACGATACGTCTGACGGACATCTGATCTGCGTCGCCGAAAGGATAAAGAGAGCTGGCTTAACGGTCTCCACGTGATGATGGACTGCTATGAGGTTTAAGTGCAGACCTCTGATATTAGTAAGGCACCTCCCTCCACTTTTAGTGGGAGGGGGTGCAATCGCTGTTCAACGTTGACCTTTTTTCTCTTTCTCACTTTAACGAGTGAAGTAAGCTGAGAAGAAGGAAGTGAGATGCGGTTCCACGCTGCTAACCTACAGACACGCACTGAAAGAACGCCATCATTGGGAGACTAGTCTGGAGACTGCGGGGACGCCCGAGCCCCCCCTGAAATGTCCATCGGGCCCTTCCTTCTGGTCGCTAACCAGCAGTGTGGTGCATTGCGGGATTTTTCGTCAGTTGGTGGGGCAGCCTTTTATGTGAGGCTGGCACACTACTTGGGCCCCCAACAACCTGCGGTCGGACAGCGGTGCACCGTGCCTCGGATCCCGTTACCCTCCGCGACTAGTCTCCCGATACGGCCATAACAGCGCGCGCCAGGCTGGTCTGGCCTGCAATGGAACCATCTCTTGAAGTTGCTACACCGAGCATCGCACCGGAACACGGCTAGGCCGCTTGGCGGTACGTCTTTGGCCAATGTCGATTCTTTGACCGAATAATATTTACTGTACCTAATCACAAAATTATTCTATTACTATCTTCTGCCAGCGGTGACCCGCGTGAAACCCGTATCCGTTCACCCGCGTGAAAGTCAAAAATTATCCCGAGGGAACATATTCCCGGGATTAAAGAAACCTATGTGCTATTCCTGTTTATAATCTGTCTCTGTGCCAAAGTTCATCCAAATCCGTTCAGCTTCTCTGACGTTATTTTGTAACAAACATACACACATCAACCCAAACTTTCGTATTTATAATATTACAAGCTTCCACCAGCGGCTTCGCCCACGTGAAAGTCGAAAATTATCCAGAGGAAACATAATCCCGGTATAAAAAGTATCCTATGTGCTATTCCTGACTATAATCTATGTCTGAGACAAATTTCATCCAGATCCGTCCAGCCGTTTAAGGGTTTAGAAGTAACAAGCATACAAACACACACACTCACCAACTTTCGCCTTTATTATTAGTGTAATTAGTAAGAATATAGTATATATAGTAATAAAATCGTTATTCTAATCTTAAAATAATGAAGATTAAAATAACTATTTTATTACTGACAAATGAATTTCCTGTTTTTCACATAGCTGTTAAAAAAAACATGAGGAAATCTCGAGTATCGACAAATACTAAGGATTTTTTGGACTACTCAATTCTAACAATTGTACCACACACCTTCCTACATATATTAGGTAACGAATACCTACGGCAGGTTCTATTTCACTTAATAATACGCATTCACGCCCCCAAATCCTATATAATTATTGTGCAGTAAACTGATTTTAATCTGTTATTAGGTCCCAATCCCTTCGGGGTTTAATATAATGGATATGAGTCATTTGAAATGTCTGGCGTTTGATCCCTCGGTGTGAATATGCTTGTTCATCATCCAGATACAATTAATCAATTTCAACTGTCACAATGGAGAGAGCTATGTTCAAAGTTTCCATGCGTGATGGAATCAAAAATGGAGACATCTGCAAGAGAACTAAGGTTACCGACATATTCCGAAGAATTAGCAAACTTAAGTGGCAGTGGGCAGGGCACATTGCTTGCAGAACGGATGACCATTGGAGCCGAAAAGTTCTGGAAGACATTGCGATGGAAGGCCTCCTACTAAGTGTAGCGACGACCTGGTCAAGGCTGCGAGAGTCCGGTTAATGCGAGACATGCAGGACCGATCAGTATGGTGAAGCTTGAAGGCCTACGTCCAGCAGTGGACGTCTTTTGGATGAAAAGATGTTGAACCTTCACAATATTTACATATTATGACCACTAGAGAGTATTTATTTATTTATTTAACCATTTATGCACACACATATAATATACAGACAAGAAGAAGAAACAGAAAAATAGGTACATAGGTGATGCTTATTTCTATAGAAATCTCTTCCAGCATACCTGCGAAAGGAAAGATGAAAAAAAAGAGATGTAGACATAGAAGAGAAATTCGTGAGTAATTCGTGGCTAAATAATAAAAACCAAACGCATGCTGAGGTCGAACCGTGTATGGGTGACCATGCCGAGATTCCTTCGTGCCTCTGTAAGCACGTTTAAAAATTTGTCCCATCTGTCATTTGTAGATCTTAAACAGTCAGAAAACAGGAAACCTGACATCAGTCTTGCAAAGGTGTACGTGTTACCCAGTTACTGGGTTTTGGAGGTCAGATAGCTCCACGTGAAATATCCAATATAGTTGAAAAAAGGGAGACAGGCAGACAATCATACATACTATCTCCATAGTATGTATTGATTGTTTGTGTGATAATTATTGTATCACAACACCGTCTCCTAAACAACTGTTAGAAAATCAAAACCACAAAATGTTGCAATATACTACCAATTAGAGGGCCTAGACAAAGTGACAAGTGCGAGTCGGACTCGTGCTCGAAGATTTCCATACCATTGTCACAAAAAACGGCAAAAAAATTACGTTTGTTGTATGGGAGCCCCTTTTCAATATTTATTTTATTCTGTTTGTATTTTTTATTACCCTTAATGGCTTGTGCGTAAATCGTGTCTATAAATTTAAATACCTGGGTCATTTAATTACCGACGGTCTTGAAGACGATATGGATATTGAGAGGGAGCGCAGGGCTTTAGCGGTCAGAGGTAACATGCTGGTCCGCAGATTCTCCCGCTGCTCTGAACAAGTGAAAATAACGTTATTCAAAGCATATTGTCAAAGCTTTTATACGGGAAATCTGTGGGTCAGTCACACCAAAAGATCGTTGGATGTCCTGCGCGTCCAGTACAACAACATCTTCAGGATGATGTTGGGGCTGCCACGATTCTGTAGTGCATCGGGGATGTTTGCGCAGTATCGAACTGATGGCTTTCATGCCGTCATTCGAAAGATAACTGTATCCTTGATCTGCAGAATGCGTGGCAGCTGCAACGGAATTCTGAAGACTGTTGCAGATAGGATCTCTTCTCCAATATGGAGGTCCTTTATTAAGAGGGTAATTTGAATTGTTTGTATTATGTTATGTTATCTTTTTTTAATTTTTATCCTATTTTGATTTCATGGTAATTTTAATTGTTTTTAATGTGTTATTATATCTTATTTTATTTTTTTTCTATTGTAATTCGTATTTTAATTTTAATTTTTATTTTAGTTTTGATTTTAATTCTGATTTTAATGTTAACGTACTTTAATTTTTGGTGTGATTTCAATGTTAATTTTATTGTACTATGGATCAAGTTATCTGAAATAAATTAATTTTATTTTTATTTATTTTGTATTGTTTGTTGTTATAGCGGCAACAAAAATACATCATCTGTGAAAATTTCAACTGTCTAGCTATCACGGTTCATGAGATACAGCCTGGTAACTAACAGACAGGCAGACGGTCAGTGGAGTCTTAGTAATAGGGTCCCGGTTTTACCCTTTGGGTACGGAACACTAAAAAATTTATGGGATTGACATGCACTACCGAAATATCGAGTAATATTTTGATTTTTCACTTTTTCAAGAGCCTGGTGAGCATTTCAAATAATTATATTACATTATAAACAATTTGATCAAGTTCTATACAAAAATAGTTCAGTTCACCAAAAACATAAATAATGCAGTCAATCAGGCATTTATAATCGAGCAATTAGGGCTATGAAAACCACAAAGAAAAATATAGGTATATTAGCTATTTAATTAATTTTAGATTTCCACTTTAATGTTTTTACTTTCATAAAGTAATCCATTAGCACGCCATGACACCTAACTAGTTGAAAATGAGAGCCGATATAAAATTAAATTATGCAAGTTCTGTTAAAATAGTCACTTTACCTGAATGCGCGTCAATGATATTATTATTGCATAAAAACTTTTTTACAAAAAATATTAAATTATAAATGTTTTTTATTTTTCGCTTTTTAGTGGTACATAATGGACAAGTTCTATAGTAAGGTATCTATAATGCCCACAGTGATGTCAGAATAGATTACCCAAATAACATGTAACATGAACATAACCAGTGGAATGAGAGAGTACCAGGGTGAGCTGTATACATCTGCGTACCCCTTTAGAGCATACTGGCGTGATGGAGAAAATGGTGAGACATGCGATTGCAGCAATCCCGAGGGATTTGCCGTTATTTATTGAAGAGTTCTGTTGTATATCTCCGAAGTTCTTCAACAGATCTTTATCAAATTTTAATGGGGATTGTTTATACCATGTCTTAAGGGGTACGCAGATCTCTCATTTCACCAGTATGTTCATGTTTCATGATATTCGGGTAATCTATTCTGGCGTTATAGTTACTTTACAAAACAACTTGCCTATTAGGCAGGTACAACTAAAAAGTGAAAAATATAAAACAGAAAATAACAGTAGGGCAATCAATGACGTTTAGAAGACTGGTTAAGAATCCTCGGACCCTTTGAATTACAACCTGCTTGCGATCGCTGCGAAGCCTGCGTGTCTGCAAACATTCCCGATGCAATGCAAAAGCGTGGCCACCTCATTCATATAATATTGGACACCACCACCGCGCACCAATCTCTCACTCATGACAGTTTTTATTTTGCGACATATACAATTTGTCCGGACTTGTAGTAATAAAACTTTATAGACCTTTAAATGCACTTAATTTTATAAGTAAATTTTTTTTTTACAAAAAAGTACTACCGACATCCAAATATAAAAACTACAAAGTGAAAAATAACTTTATTTTTGGAAGTCAGTGTCTTTCATAGGTACCAATTTATTGCGTTATGGACACCGACTATTCATTACTGTTCATTGTATTATTTGACCAAACTAAATGTAAGTATTTATTTAGGGGCTTCTTGGTGAAATTATGTTTGGATTTGAACTTTGACTGTAGGTATAATCCCCGGCATGTAAGTTGGTAAGAGTCGTTAGATGCGCAGAAGCCGTTTTTTAGGTATCTTTGGTAGTGAAGCGGGGCGCGGGGTACGTTTAGAACCGTTCCGAGCGCGCGATTGTTTGGTGAGTTGACAAAAGGATCGACTGACCAATCGTATCGCGTCCACGTTCCGTTTCGCTCTATATGGTGGTTGGTCAGTTCGCGGAATATACGCTAACTTCCCCCACTACGCCAAAACCTTGCCAACTTACGTGCCGGGCACTATACCTACCTAAATGACATAGTTATGTAGAAGACTATTGTAACCAGTTTCTAAGTCCTGGTAATTCTTACGGGCAAAGCATAAAAGCTTTTCCAAACAACTACCTAGGTCTAACCTGAATAGTTTATTGTTATTATTTTTTGTGAAAGAAACTTCAGACACGTTTAAGTCCATAAAAGTAACCATCAAGATATTTGCCAACGTCAATTTATTCTTCTATCTCAGTATAAAAAGTAACTGTCTGATTGGTACATGCATTAATTTCTTTCTCTCCCAGTTTTTCAGGGAGTATTTTCAGAACATTTACACACATTATTCAATTATTACCATATTGAACGCTGGGTTGTGACGTGATAAAACCAAGTTGCCGATGGAAGTAAAAATACGAGAGAAAATGGAGTAACAGATGCTTTAGTAAGAGCGGTTTTATGTAAAGAATCCCGCGCTTAGCCATGATAGGAAAGAATGGAATTAATGTCAATAAAGCTAAAAATTAAGTCATCATCTTCCTGCCCTTGTCCCATGTTACTTGGGATCGGCGCAACCCTTTTTCTTCTTCTATACCACCCTGTCCACCGTCACGCTATCACTGACTCCCTTTTCTTTCACATCACTCCTCATTGCACACAGTCTATCCATCTTTTCTTTGGCCGTCCCCTGCCTCTACATCCATCCACATTTATGTTCATAACTCTTTTAGTAACATGCGTTTCATCCCTCCTCATCAGATGACCTTACCAGGACAAACGGTTTCCTTTCAACTTTTCTGACACTGGCGCCACTTTCAAACTTCCTCTAATATACTCATTTCTCACTTTATCCACTCTCGTAACTCCGCACATCCATCTCAACATTCTCATCTCTGCTACATGCCATCTCTTTTCATCCATATTTTTACAGCCCAATATTCTGATCCATATAGTACGACTATTATCATCAGAAAGAGGTAAGGACTGAGAGCAGAACCTTGGTGCAAGCCAACTGCCACACTGAAGCTGCCTGTAGTGCCCACTGTAGTTCGGACTTGGGTATTGCATCAACTGTACATCGCTCGGAACAACTTTACATACTTCCCAAGCACACCTTTCTTCTTAATGGCCCATCACAAAACCACACGGGGTACCCGGTCGTATGCCTTGTAAAACTAAAATAAAATATCGTCATAGATATAATATTTCAACGCAAAATACACATAACATCGCATCGCGCAAAACCATCATCTAACTCTAAGATTCTTACGAATAAAAAGTTTATATTATTGATGGAAATCTCTGACCTAATCTTAAAAAAATAATCCTTACTACACATATGCACAGTAAAGGCAAACTATATAAGAAACAGAACCCTCGAATTCAAGATCATTATGTCAATCTCGATATCGATAAGACGTCAAACTTATACGACCTTGATCGCTTCGGCCATAATGCGCAAACTCGCCACGTTTTTATCTCGCAACTTATACTTTACTTAAAATTCCTAAGCACCGACGTGCTTAAAACACCTTAACCTCAAGGAAAAACGTGCGACCCCAATAATGATGCCAAAAAAAAAGTTTCAGATACCCGCAGGCGAAACAAAATGTCGTTAGTAATGAGCGAACAAAAGCTTTATGTACAAAAATGTGGACCAGACGTTTCATTATGTTGAGAAGTATAATACATTATGTGTTTGTAAAATAAAATTTACTGAACCACATTCTAGAAAATGTACTAAGTAAATATGTGATACAGATGCTGAATATTTATTTTCTTGATTCCTTTTTATGTATATTTTTCTGATAATTGCAGCTGACTATTTTCTTATCAGTTTAAAAACAACGGATTCATCACTACAAAAGCAAAACCATTTCACAACAATTGAATCAGGCACTAGTAAAAATTATTACAAATTCAGAACCAAAGCACATTTCTAAAATTAATATTTAAACTGAATGTTAATAGTTTTATCAATAACTAGCTGTCCCACGCGGCTTCACTCCCGTCAAATGGCTACCTATCTACCCATTAACCCTACCTACCCTACCGTACCTACACTACATACATGATTGTTACGTAATTTTAACCGCTTACGCATCGCACGCAACGGAAGCTCTCAAAAAGGAATAATTTTGCCCGTTTTTGCAACATTTTTCATATATGCTCCGCTCCTATTGGCTGTAGCGTGATGTTATATAGCTTATAACCTTTCTCGATAAATGGACTATCTAACACAAATTTTTTTTTTCTATTCCAACCAGTAGTTCCTGAGATTAGCGCGTTCAAACAAACAAACTCTTCAGCATTATAATATTAGTATAGATATTTTAACACCACAAAAATCAACTCATTTTGTAAAAATAATATCCGACAAATCGGTTAAAATCTTGTTAAAATTACCATAACAAAGAGCAAACGAAAAATCATGAAATTACCCGTAATAACTAAGCACTAAGAGCTAAATTAAAATGGAAGTACCTATGAATGGATGATGCATGACCATACCAGATTGGAAATATGTCATCCGCCCTGCATTACGAATGATAAATGCAGTTCATTCAACCAACTGAATTTCATTCCCAGCGGGTCTACTTCCTAGTTTCAGCTCATTCCATAGCTTTGACGAGTTAATAGGGAAAATGATATAGGATTTACCGTGCTTAAATGTATGGTTTAAAATGGTTTAGTATGTCTTATTTTGCTGCAAAATCATTTTTTTTTATACAATATTGTAAAGAGGTCAAATTGAAAAGGTAGTTAATATCTGAAAGAATTGATCCAATGACGAAAAATCTTTTACTGATAGCGGACCGGTTTCTGAATTGATAATTTCGAATTTAATTTTAATAATGGAAACCCGTATAATAAGTAACTTTTACTATTTAGTATTACTATTAATAAGCTCGCGTTTGACCACCTTTAATGAATAGTTAGTCAGAATTTCAGGCTTAAGAAGAGTTTGACAAATACCTACTTAACTTCAAATTCTTAATTTATAAATCGGGGCTATATATACAGGCACATTTTATCTCTTAGAATGCATGGTTCCCTTGGGATACTAGTATAGGCCACGGGAAAACTAATACTTCATAAAGACTTCTGGCTGTTGAAAGGCTTATAATAACCAGATAAGGTATGCTTTACATCTTTTTAATTTTCTGTACCTGCTTGTTGAATCGGAGCGTGGGCCTAGCATGTACCTACTTCTTGCATACTATTCACCACACCACCACCACACCATCAGCCTATTAATGTTCCCACTGCTGGGGCACAGGTCTCCTCTCTGTGAGAGGGAATGGGCCGTAATACACCACGCGGGCCCAGTGCGGGTTGGTGGATGTCACATGTCTTGGATTTTTTGGTTCTAAGACATGCCGGTTTCCTCACGATGTTTTCCTTCACAGTTTTGAGAGCAGTGATGATGAAATTATTTACACAAAGTAAAGTGCCTGCCTTGATTAGATGATTAGACCCGAACCCACGACCCACAACTTCGTGGTCGATACCACTATGCCACCACTGGACATACTATTCATCTATCTTATTTTCTATTCTGAGGTTTGTTTTCCCCAGTGAACATAATGGCTTTCGACATACGTGTCGTGTTCCGTCCGATTTGAACTTAGTAGCTTTTTCCTTCAATTCTCTTTGTCTGTGCTTTTAAAAAGAAAGACACTTTTTTTATTTTCTATTGTTCTAACCTAAACTCTAATCTACACAATCTGTTCAGTAAAAGTTGTGAAAAGCCAACATTTTTATTGTAACACTTAATTTGCGAGTAAAAAAGGTTATATAATAGATAAATATTGCAGATAAAACGGCTTTGAAGAATCTCTTCGCGCCCCCAAGTAACGATTGCAGTCCTATCTGCCAAACAAGCTGTAATAACAAGCACACCTTAGCACGCCTGTGATAAATCCTTAGTGTATGGTGTAAGGAATAAGCTTATTTAAAGAAAAATAGTATTAATGTGGATGAATGGAGAGGGTGAGTGTATGTCTTCCACAAAGAAAAGATGAATGGATCGTGTGAATGAAAAAGAAGTTAGTTTGTGTAATGACAGCTGGCAGGACATAATGAAAAAAGAAAGCTAGAAGGACTGACCCCGAGTAACATAGAACAAGGGCAGGAAAACGAAGATGAAGTGAAAACGTATGTGACAGTGGGGCGTGTTTGCTTAACATTATTCAAAGCTATCCAATCCGAATTAGAATAGAATACTCTTTATTATGTACACCGTATAAGTTACAGAAAATATAGAAGAAGAAACATTACACTGGGTGACGCAATGAGCGGCCTTATCGCTAAAAGCGATCTTTTCAAGACAACCTTTGGATGGACTTTAAAAATGACAGAAAAAACAGTACCGTAGGTAGTCTTTGGTGTACTATTTATATATAAAATAAATACATATATTATATAGACAAATATATACAGTAATAAGTATGGAACAAAAACATAGAAATCAAGAAAAACAACTATTAAAGAGAGAGGTAGTGATTCTTTACCATAGTTTTAAAAATGGGCAGAGATTGAGCACGCATTATTGACACGGGCACGAGCTCATATTAGACCTAAGTAGGTCACCTGCCTTGTGAAAAACAACAGTTTTAAGTAGTTAGTGTGTGATATAGTTTCTCTATTAAGGATTCCAGTTTTCTTCTATTAAGGCAAATTAATATTACAACAGATTCCAAGAAGGGTTAGTCATAAATAAGCTTTACTTTTGTAATACTCACTTTTGACTGACATTTTTATGTGCAGTTTTTAAACAAACAGGATTTTTGTCGATTCAAATAAAACTCTTTTCTCGTATGTCATCCTCCTGAATATTTATTTGTGTTCAGCGCAGAATGTCTTCTACTTCCATACGTCTCTATTCGTCGTCATCTCAGTATTCACAACCTTACTCGCCGTATCATTTTTCACTCAATTCATTCATCGTCGGCTAACAGTGTCAGACTTATAATTTTGACTAAAGGATGTTAGTATGTTTATCGACAGTATGATTTTCAGCAAAAAGATATTTTTGTGCAAATGACCTCCTACTTGTCTTTGCGTCGATTTCTCAATGCTGGGGTCGTGACCACATCATGGTTTCAAAATCATAAATGTTGTGATATTTCTCCCATAGCTCCTATTTTCAGCTTCTGAGGCTTTGATACCTACACAACAAGGTTCAAGTTTGGTCTACGAGTACCTAGCGTATGGTACTTCTTCTTCTAGGCCTTTTACAGTGAAAATTACCTTTAGTAAGTTGTCACCAGGCAATATTGCCATAGAAATCAAACATCTTGCGGGGGATCATACATTGGATCACCTTGGCCTTTTTTAATTTTTGAGCTCCTACAAATAACATCTCACTCCAAATAACAACATGTCTACCAAGCGATGCTAAGATACCAACACAACATTTATTCGTAATACTATTTTACGTACCCAAAAACAAGATTTCCAATTTAGTTTAAACCTACATTAAAACTAAACAATAGATAACGCAAATGGTAAATAGTGAAAGATCCTAAACCAACACAACTATTTTGTTAGAGGACTACAAAATTCAGGTAACCTTATCTAATCAGATCGTTGATGAGACTAACAACAGAACTGTTAACTTATATTTAAATTCCTTCGAATCGTCCTAAGTAAACTTGTTAAATAATTACTTTATTATTGTAAGTTTGTTCAGAGAACCGACATCCAAATGTTGTTTACATCTTCTGTTTTTGCGATCAGTAATATTGATTCAAATAGGATCAGTACGTATCAAAATAAATTATTATCTTCCTTTAGGTAAAGGTTAAGGTCACACGTAGTCGGTTTCCTACGCATACACAGCTTTTTACGGTTTTATTTTTTACAAAAAAGGGTATTGGCAAGGATCGATGTTTACTTCACACTATTAAAATCCAGTGTCAATTCAAAAGACTTACTTAGATATTATCATCATGAAAACCTGTCAGAGAATCCATGTTTGACTTGGTCCTCTTAACAAACGATTTAATGGGCAAGCATACAAAATACAACTATTTTAAGTAATTTAATCCAACAACAAACTAACCCAATTCCTAACGTTCCCATCACTTGCGCCCTGTGAACTTCAGGTTAGTAGACAATTGCAGTCTTACACAAAGTATAAGGAGTTCGTCGAAGAAGCATTGAGTGAAAGGGGTACACGATAAGATTTTGTCCTGCCGCGACGACTGTTTTAAGACCACCGCTTCAAGCCGGCAACAATATTGTCTGAGCGAACCACGTCATCAAATTGCTCGAGATAATACGCATTGAATAAAAAAAGACAATAGGTATATTATCTCGAGGGTTCTAAGAAACTTTCATGGTTTCAGGGCTTGTTCGAGAATACGATTTTTTTTTATATTTTTTCGGAGCGTCTGTTTTCTTTTGTCTTATTTAAGAAATGCGGGCTTAATTGCCGCATAGGGTAGTTGGTAACTCAAATAATGTACATCAGCAGTGAGCACAGATACAATAACACAGTTTAACAATTGAATTACAATGGTATAAGTAAAGATTTGTAAAGACTAAAATTTTCAGGTATCTTGAAATGGAAACGCTTAACAGTCATCTGAAATTTGATTTCCTTAAAGTATATCCTTTAAATCCAGTCTCAGATAAAGAACGAACTGCAAAAGATAGGTCAAAAAGTCAACTATCTACTTACCAAGAAAAGTTTCACCCCGCCAAGTCAGATTGGCATCGCTTAAAAATAGCCTCCGTAAGTGAACCCGCAGTTTATCATATGTGAAGTTTTAGCTCAGTATGCACGGGCCATATCTCAGTGTCTGCGTAAGTAAGGGATGCAGGAAAACAACGGCTATAGAATATAATAATGTAAGTTGGCAAGGCAGGGAATTTCGCTTCTCTAGCCAAAGCTTATATAGGAGCGCCGTATATTGTTGTGGCTTGTTGTTTCATAGTTTACTAGACTTGCGTTAAAAATAAGCCAGTGGTATAACCTTTGTGGGTTTCATATAAAGTTGTGAAACTAATGATAGCGTGGTTTCTGTCTGAACCTTTACTAGAGTTCCCTGCAGAGATGACGATAAAAATAATAGGTATGACGATAATAATAAGTTGCCGTTCTGCAGTACTGGTCATTTCAAATCAAAATATTTTTTGTTTGGCTACGATATCTTATTTCAAATTAGTTTGATTTTAAAAATATGGAATTATTTTTTCAATATTACTCATTTGTTTATTGATTAGTGTTATGTTGTCATCGCATTTGAATCTTTTTCGTCATCATGTAAACGTAAAAAATTTGAGTAATTATGGAATATGAATACCGTCGTGGCAGCGACGTGATACAAGCGGCATGCAACATTAACGACGTTAACTGATTGTACACTACAAACGAACTCACCACCTGTTATTGGTTTGCCCGCTCCCGTTCTGGCATTTTGGATGTGAAAAATGAACCCCGTGGTCGTTCGAATTTTTTTTTCAAAACAATATTGGTTCATTTGCGTCAAAATGGCAAGGTAAAAAAACTTGACAAATGGGTGCCCCACGAACTCAATTATCGCCAGCGCGTAGTACGCATCGAGACGTGCCTTGCACTGCTCAACACAAACGAAGGAATTTTGAGCCGCATTGTTACCTGCGATCAAAAATGGATTCTGTTTGACAATCGCCAGCGCTCAGCAAGTCGGTTGAATCCTGGTTCAGCACCTAAACAATGCCTAAATCAAAACTTACCCCTAGAAAAGTGATGGTCACTGTTTGATGGCCTAGAGCCGGTGTGATTCATCACAATTTCTTATCACATAGGATAAGCATTATTGCATATGTGTACTCAGAAGAACTGAACAAAGTAATGGAAAAGCCTTTGAAGAATTTTTGCCTTCCGTACAGCTGATTTCTTCAATAAACTGCCAGTGCATTGGCAAAGATGCATCGATTGCATGGGTAATTAATTTAAATTATAAAAATATTGAAAAAAAAGTACGTTGACTTATTTCATAAAAAACGGCAATTTCATAGATAAAGACCTTAAGTTAACTAGTATTTTAACTGAAAACCGATATCCAATGAGCCCAAAAACAATGGTGCAACTTGTCTGTTTGAGGAGTTCCTATTGCTACCTTCTGGCGCTATCATGAATCAAGTTTCAGCCTAATCGGATTACAGAAAGCTTGGAAAATGGATAACTAGTTGACAGTGTCAGGAAATGGAGGGTACACATTTACTAAATATTGTTCTAAATAAACAAAATTGAAACACTGCTCTTTAATTAAACAGAAAATAAAACGAGTTTGAACTAATCCTCTTTTTTTAAGTATCAAAAACGAATAAAATCTGAGACACCCTTTACAAACTGAAACGAATGCATCCTCTTGCGTGCTGCAATCTGTAAGTAATCTAGAATACTAATTACGCTATAGCAAATACCGAACAATATTTCCTACTATTTCTATCTCCATGTAAAGCAATGGAAGTTTACGAGCTGATAACTATGATATACGATCAATTCCAGTTTGATTTCACACAACGGAACGATGTTTCGCATATAGATTTGAATTGGTTTGTGTAAGCAATCGCTAATGCTCTTGGCATTCGCAATTGCCAAATGTAGCGTTGGTGCGTTGTTGTTATGGTGTAATGTAGTATAGAAATAGACGTTTGGAATTCATCATTCATTGGGAAAGTGTGGCTGTAGTAACAGTATTTAAAGTTAAACGATGTCTTATGTCAATTTATATACAAAGTTAGAGTTAACAGGCTTCTTCTGGGTAAGCTCACTCCATCGTCGACTTTGTCTCTGTCATCTCTGACCTAGACTAGAGTCAAGAGCAAACCAATAAAAAAAAAAAACAGAAAAGGGGTTTCCCTTTACTGTCACCAGATGGCGATTATCCACTTCCAATACAAATTAACGTTTACTTTAACAACGATTGAGCACGAGTAAAAACTCGGAATAAACCCACTGGAAACATAAACTACACTTACTATACTAGGCTTTTAAGGCCGCCTTTATACCTTTATGTTGCAAGAAATTAAAAAAAAACTAATTGTAACCTAAATATTATGACCTAAGATAATATGGACTAGTGCCTGAATTAATAACTTTTACGTGACTCAGGGTTTCATCATCATCATCATCATATCAGCCGAAAGACGTCCACTGCTGGATATAGACCTCCCCCTAAATTATGTTTTCATTGTATGCCAATGATGTGCGGCAATATACCTATGGAAGGTACGCATCGCAATAACAACTTTTTGTGTTACTTTAAAACTTTGTTAAGCACATTCTATTGGGGTTGCCGTTACCTCGAACAACACCGAATAATCC
This sequence comes from Orthosia gracilis, assembly GCA_947562075.1. Lineage (NCBI taxonomy): Eukaryota > Metazoa > Arthropoda > Insecta > Lepidoptera > Noctuidae > Orthosia > Orthosia gracilis. The sequence continues at coordinate 5,447,966 of OX387269.1, forward strand.
TCATCAGAATAAATATTTCAGTACCCTCTCGTGTATTACGCAGAGTAAATCAATATTGTTTCATCGTATTTTTGGATGAGCAGCGTGCCTACAAGTTGTGAGTGTTTTTGATTACGCCCAGCGCCGTTGGAGCCGGATTAAGCGTCGATTTTTACGCTAAAATTTCTGTTGGCAGCAGTTGAAAATACCGCTGTTGTAGCATTATTTTCTTTAATCGTTTTATTTACAATTATTATATGAAATCTCTAAGATTTCATAGAAAGAAAATAACACACTCAAACAAATAATAGACTAAGTCATAAATTCGTCATATCTAACCGTATATAATTGACTTTTTATCTAAGACGGTTATATTACGAATGCTTTAGACACATTTGCAAAGTTGTATCATGTTGTTTTGCTAAAACAATGCTGAAATACAACAAAGTTACCAGTTGTTGAACACTTTCTTAGAATATTATTTTATTCACTTATTGTTGTCGCCCGAATACTTCAAACGTAAATACTTCTTACAAACACACAGTGGGCTCCAAAGCCAAACTTGATACGACAAATGGGCTGTCTACCCGTTCCGCGCAAGTAACCGTCCCAATCTACGGGCAAATCCAGTCTTGCCGCCATGTCACACGGCCGAGAACGCAAGTTTTTTAACCGGCCTATCCGCTTAGCGGACGAGGATTACGAATCCGGAAAAGTTTCGTGTCGTTCCGGGCCTATGCACCCGCACATCAAAGAGATATGCACTTATTAATTCGGGCCTGACCGAGATTCCTACAGGACACAAACAACGTCATGAATGTTTAGCGAGGAACACTTTCTTGTAAAATAGTATTCGATAAACTTTGGAGCAGTGGGGAAGTTCTGTGAGGAATTTCAATAAGGTCGTGTTAACTGATAGTTCGGATATTCGATTCGAAATAAGATCTATGCGAGCTCGGCAAATCAGATTAGAATGCAGAGTGTGCCGCTTTTATGTAAATGTGCCGCGAGATGGTCGTGCTTGTTATTGTTTTAGGCGGTTTAAAGACAGTCAATAATATTGTGCAATACACTTAGGTTGGTTCTGCATAATTCTTATGTTAAATTTACTATATGACCTATTTTAGCAAGATTTTTGATTGTTTTTTTTTGCAATGTATGTATGTAGGTATGTAAGTGTGTTCAGGTCAAATCTTGTAACTGAATTTAAAAGCAGTTATCCTCCACCGATTATGATGAAATTTTACATACACGTTTAGTTTGGATGACAATGCATGGTTAGCTAAGTGACATCATTCTAAATCTTATATGACGCCCTAGGCCTAATCTATTATGGCGGTCTAGGTTTTTTTGTGCACTGCCATGATATTGGTATCAAATGAAAGGGTTCACTGAGAAGAATACGAAAAAAGTTTGTTTTAAACAAAGATTTTTAATTAATAATTTTATTTTACTTACCTTGCTGGTTAGTTGGTTAGAATGTATGGGTCAAATCTTGCAACAGAATTTTATAACAGCTAACTCCAACCGATCGAGCTGAATTTTTATACAGGTTTGGTTTTGATGACAATAAACGGTAAGCTAGAAAGTTTGTCTATAAACAGTTTTTAATTTTCTTTTGTCTTGACCTTCATTAGTTCAAACTATGGGTATGACTGGGAATTGTTGTCTACAGTGAAAGGTAAACAAATTATACCCCTGAATATGTTGAGGTTACTGTCCTCGCAGGATGAATGTGGCGGCGGTATAAATAACATCATGATATATATAGAGAGAGATATATATAATATAGAGTAAATAAAGAATAGAAAAGTGATCGAGTGACATTTTCAAACAAGTCAAATTCACACAATAGAACATAAAATATTCTTAATTAATAAACCCAGCCAAAAAGGCTAAACTAACAGAATTTTCATATAAATGTTAGACGCGTATGTTTATGGAATACGATGGAAGTTTATTGATAATTTTACTACATCTCTAAATATTGACTTTTCAGTTATATCTGACACAACCATTATCGAACCTTTCGCAGCCAGCGAACAATAATAATAAGTGTTAAATTAATAAAGTTTTGATTTAATTAAGTGTTTTAATCTGAGTGCATGAAACGGCGAGTTAGTGGATGCGGGGGGAAATCTGCCGCCACCTTAAGACCTTACCAGTAGCAACTTGAAGCAAGAGAGGGGTGTATTAATAAGTCAAGCCTACTGTGAAGTTGCAGGAAGTATTTATAATTTTGTGCCAATTGAGAAGTTGCAAGAAATATCTATTCATAATTTTGCGCCAACTGAGAAGTTGCAAGAAGTATTCATGAGCCAACTAACAAACTTTGATGAATGATGAGGCTTTGATTTTTTTACACAAGATCTTTGTTTAGTATAAATGTGGTGGCATCTTTCAAATAGACCTACATACTATAGTCAGTATGGTACTTTTTTAAGATTGTTACTCTGCGACAATTTTCAAAATTAGGTAGAACCTACCTTATAAATTGAAATCAAATTATAAAGAAAATCAACAGAAAATCTTTTCGATACCGAGCAAGTGGACTTTAACAATGAAACTAACCGCGATCAAATGCATCTAAACCACGTTCAAGAGCTGTCAGCGTTAATATTCATCAACACTAGTTACACTGACAGCATGCACTAAGCTTTTGACAGTTTCCAGTGTGTTGATGGCGTTCATTTTCGTTGTTGAAATTCATCCATAGTGGCCTACTGCGCAGCTATTCAAACTTTGCGCAAACACTGCAATTTTCGTGACGCGCTCTATATATTTCTCGAATACTCTAAGAAGCGAGGACTTAGTTAATTTTATGCTGTTCACGGCTACTTTAATTTCTCGCTCCGCTGATAATTCTGGCGCCAGCAACCATGGAGAAAATCTGGGCAAAAGTTCAGTCCGCGATATTATTTAAATGCAGACGGTGTACTCTGTGCCTTCATATTTTATTGCGTCTGCTTTTGCTGGGCAACTACACGGCTATTCGAATAAACAACAAATACTTTAGTTTGTACCTACTTTTAAACGTTTATTTGGAAGTTTGTTTCTTTTAATTCGATTGAGCCAGTTTTCTGTTTATTGCGCCATTGATTTTTAGGAACTGTAGTGCTATTCTCTTCAAATCTCGCCGTCAAAACCCGGTAGAAGTAATCTTGAAATTACCTGTCATTCCCTCTTATACCAGAGATTGACAGTTATTTTCACCCAAGTTCTCACTTCAGAATAGACCGGCTGATGCTAAAGATTTACAGTTTTCGTTGCATGTGGGTGTAATATAGGAGCATCTCTACCTATAAATCTTCGGAGTTGGGTGTTATGTTATTTTTCGTTTGTTTCTCTCATAAACTAAATAATGTTTACCAACAGGGATATGCAAAAAGTTAATCAATCATAATTATCATCTTCCTGCCCTTTTCTCGTGTTACATGGGGTCGGCGCTACACGTTTTTTTCTTCCATACTGTACTGTCCACCGCCACGCTATCGCTGACTCCTTTTTCTTTCATAATTATCAGTCCTCACACGGTCCATACAACTTTTCTTTGGCCGTCCCCTCCCTCTCCATCCATCCACATTTATATTTATAACCCTTTTAGTATGCGTTATGCGTTTCTTCTTTCCTCATCATATGTCCATAACAGGGCAAACGGTTTCTTTTCAACTATTCTCTCACTGACGTCACTTTCAAATTGCCCCTAATATACTCATTTCTCACTTTATTCTTTCTCGTCGCACACTCATCTCAACATTCTCATATCTGCTACATGCAATCTCATTTCATCCATTTTTTTCACAGCCTAGCACTCTGATCCATACAGTACGACAGTTCTAATCACAGACTTGTAAATCTTCCCCTTTAACTTTAGGGGGGAAGCAAGTTGTTCCAGTGACCATTGCCATTTAATCCATCCCGAGCTGATCCGGTGCGTATTCTCTCGGTCTACCAAGCCATCCTCGAGGACAAGCGACTTTACCGGAAGTCGGAGCATATCGGTATGAGTGTTCCGGCGAGAGCCATAGAAACGGAACTGGAGAGACCACCAAAATTGCAGAACATTATATTTTGGTTCAATGTCATCGGCAAACAAAATACACCAGGGTACCTCTTCCTGTATGTCCGACGTGAGACGACGTCCATTACCATCAGAAAGGTAAGGACTGAGGGCCGACCCTTGGTGCAAGCTGACACACTGAAGTTGCCAGAAATGCCCACTGTAGACCGGATTAGGGTTCTGCATCGACTCTACATCGCTAGGATCAAGTGTACGTACTTCCTAGGCACACCTTTCTTCTTAACGGCCCACCAAAGAACCTCTCGAGGCTCCCGGTCGTATGCCTTCTCGAGACCAATGGACACTGTGGGCAAGTTTTTAACCTAACCATTCTCATTCACAAGTTTATTTTTTAACATACCACTCCAGTTATTTTCTCGCCTTTTGCTCCCAAGCTCTAGAAAGCTGGTGGGCCTGTACCAGCTTTCTAGAGCTTTCGGCCTACTGGACTACCCACCGCTTCGTATAGCTTGTCTGAGCTTTTGGTCTTGCTATAGACACAGCTTTCTTGGCTTTTTTCTTTGCAGCATCATACTCACTCTTTTTTCAACTTTCAAACTAATGTTTTCCTGTTTTACACTTTGCCATTGCTTGAATTTTTCTTTATTTTTTTAACACGTTCTGTATTTCTGTTGACCACCACCATGTATCCCAATCTATCGTGCCCTTTTCTTTTGTCCCAAAATATCCTTCGCTGCACACCCAATGCACGCAATCTTCTTCCAACTTTCGTAAACACTTCGATCTTCCATGCCTCCTATCTCTATCATTTTGTCTACGATTAGCTCTCGTAACTTCTGCGCACAGTCTTATATTATTCTTCTCTAGCATATGCTTTTTAATTTTAGGGGGCGGACGCTCTTTGCTTTTTGTACACTGTATTTTTATCACTTGTACCATAACTAGGGGTCTGTGCTGGGAGATCGAGTCTTCTCCTGGCAGCACTTTGCAATCTTTGTCGTGATGTATGCTGTTGCTTCTGCCGAGCAGGTAATCAACTTCAGTCTTGTAGATACCAGTTTTGTGTGTGATGAGATGTTCGTCTCTTTTCTGAAACCAAGTGGAAGCTACTGCCAGGTCAAATGCAGTAGAGGATTGAAGCAGCTACTGTCCCTCGTTACTCCCAAATCTATATCCACCGTGAACTCTTTTATAAATTCCTTTCAATCTTACCACACGTCCATTAAAATCCCATCCAACTATCAATTCCTCATGCAAAGGGATGGTCAATAAGGCTGTATCAAAATTCTCCCAATACTTTTCTTTCACCGTTTCATCACACCCTACCTACGGTACATACACACTAACTATGTTTAACATCACATTCTCTAACATGAATTTCACAACTATCAATCTTAATCCTTTTTACATCCATTACGCTTTCTTTCAAATTACTATCTAACACTATTCCCAAACCATTTCCTTTCCCGTTACTTCCACAGTAGAAAAACTTGTATCCCTCACTTATTGCCCTCGCTTTGGTTCCATTTAGTTTCCTGTAAACAGGCTACATTTATTCGTCTTCTTTTTAATTTTATCATTTACACCTATTCTTATATACAAAAGTTAATTCATACTAATATCAATAAGTATCGCCTCATATTATTAACGACATCACCTAATATCCCCGGGTAGGTGCGAAATTCAATTCCGTGTTAATTTTGACATTGAAAAGTAAAGGTCCAGAAAAAACAGTGGAAAGGAAAATGTGGAAGCCATTTCTGAGATTTTACTCGCACCCTTCTTCCACATGATTTAACTTCATTAAATATGCCTGCTTATAAAAGGTCAGCCGTCTTTTGTTCCTTATATTATAACCGAGAATTATAATATCTGTTAGGATTTTTTAAGGTTTTGAGTTTAACAAATAGAGTGAGAATGATAGGCATATTAAATAAAAGACATAAGTAGGAATTGCAAAAGTAAATTTATGAATATCAAAAAACGTTAATTACGTGTGAAACAGTGTAGAAAAATGGTGATAAATTCTTTTTGAATGAAACTATTTCACACACTTCATTTTTATTTTTGCTATTTAATAAACCAAAAAACGATTGATGACGTCACTACTAATATAGTTTATAAGAATAACATTAAGACCTATTTTGTATACACTTGCTCCATAGTTCTTATTAAAGCCATTATTATATCATCAGAATGGCTTGCGTAGGTATGTCAGTTATGTTCAGAATAAGATGCAGTTTTCAAAGGTAAGTACGCGAGCGAGAACACACTTTTAGAAGTTTACAAAATGACAGTGATGCTATCAGCTGCTGGACAAAATTACATTCCATTGATTGTCGAAAAGTCAAAATGAAAGGGACTTAACAAATAACATTTTGGTATCACTTGCCAATCCCATACATATTTGACTTTTCGTCAATCGTTATCATCGTCGAAATGACATTTTTTGAAGAGACTCCGATCTTGTCCAAAAACATCACCTAACCCAAAGGTCCATACACACCAGCGGACAATACTTTGAAGTATTTTAAGACTTCCAAAAAGCCGCCGAACATGTTATGTAGAAGTGTACGCACACCATTAATCTCCTTCAAAATAAAACGTCCGCTTTGATGTTCCAGCTGAAAAGATACATTATCCTATAATTGGCCTGATCATCCTTATGTACGTACAGCTAACAGATGTATTTTTTCATTATTTTATACCAAATTTCTTTCTCTTCAAAGAATTATGAGTACCAAGATTGTTTGTGATAAATTGTTTTATTGTACTTGTAATACGGTAGTAACTCATTCTGTTGATGACTATCCGTATTTTTATTTGCAGAAACTGCTATTATACATAGTACTCTATCGACTCCACGTGTTTGTAAAACGGGTGGCGAAATTCGGGGTGTTTAACATACAGACTGGTGGAAGCTGACCTCAACACAGGAAAATGTAGTTGGAAAAAGGCTAGGCAGATGATGGAAATTCAGTAGATTATTAAATATATATATTAGAAAAATATATATAAACAAAAATGACCTTAATCTTGAATAACTCAACAAAACGGTAACGACATAAATAAACTAATTGCTATCGGTCACTAGTAAATATTAAAAGCTGGCCACAGTAACGCATACACAAGACCCGACCCAATCCTACATTGATTGACATTAACACTGTTACTGACGTCACCACGATACATAAATCTCACTATGACGCATTTATTTTATGAGACCATAAAATTTTTGAATCCAATACCTACCTCAAACATCCTACCAAACATTCATGTATCTTTAAATAAACCTACTCATCTCACCTCAGACGCTAAATAACCAAAAATCGTTACAATAAAATAAATTCAAACTCTAATAAAAAATACTGGGAGTTCTGTACAGTACTAAATCAGAGTGGCTCAGTTGTTATGAAGATGGGATCGGTGTAATAACAGTAAAAGACGGGTAAACGCAAAGTTAATGCGTGCCCATATACGAAACAGTGTTTTAACGGCATCATTCGTTTGTGGCCGAACCCAAAATATTGGCCGTACTTAGGTAAGCGGGATTCGGCAATCCCCATTTCGCTGATATCGATATGATAGTTATGAATTGTGCTGCTGTGTGCCATGATTCGAGCCTTCTTCTTGTTATTTTTATGCAATATGTACAGATTTTTGAGCTCTGTAAAAATTGCCTTGTGAAACCGCATCACTGTTTTGCATTGTTCAATATTTGGGCTGATTTTAATTACGCTGGCTTCTCCACGGGAATCTTTTTTAGTACATGTTCTATTATTTTTATGATCTTATTTATTTACATACCTACCTCACCTACTACAGCACTAGCACAATAGTATCTTGCAATATTTACTTTACCAAATATTACACACAAAACTGTCCTTGAAAATAAATTTAAACAAGAGTGAGTAGCACCCTAAAATTTACCCCGTGTCTATTGACATGTCCTTCTTCCTTCAAGTTGTCCCCCTCTCAAAACGTTTCTTTCATCCGTATTCCTCAATGGTAACGATCTGTTAATACGTATCTACGCATATAACTAACAAACATTGAAACAATTTGCTGCATTGTTTAAGCCTCTCATTGAGATCTTTTGTTGCGCTCCGCTCCGAAGCCTTCGATATCTCGCATAGCGAAGGGTATTTAGAACAAAAGTTTGAATCGTTGTGTTCTAGAAAATTCCGTAGAGTTTAAAATAAATGAGGCGTTTGAAAAAAGAGTTCGTTTTACAAAATGGTTTAAACTTAAAACTATAAATAATGCCTATCGTGGATGAAGGAACTACTTAATATTATCATGATTCAGGGTTTAATTTTCATCAAAATTAATATTAATTAAATGATATAAACAATATCAGTGCGATAGGGAGGGGTGACAGAAAGTTTGGTCGACAAGTACCTAGCTACCCTCATTAGGGAATGCCTATCTGACGTTTGTAATGTCTTGCGCCAAATATAATTGTCACTGAAGCCAAATTACTAATCCGGATTTAATTAAACGCGCATAGTTCCGAGTCCTCCAATAGAAATGATCGGACAAATTAGATGCTCAATGACAACGACTCTCTCTTAAAAGATATAAAAACAGTTCGAACGATATTCTTGTTTTTGTTGAAGTTGTAACCATCGCTATTCATTGGAGTCTTCAAATATAGATTTGTTATGAATTCTGTAAACAAACAAATGTTTCTACTATTTTCGGTCAAATTATTCTCGTTCATTTTATATGCGATGATAGAAATATGACTTTCGTCGCTCGGCATTTTCTCAAGTTCTCAGATTCAAATAAAGGAAATTAGGTACTACAGTGCCCCTAGACGATTGCCTATGAATTTAAAGTACGTTCTTAGGCATTATTATATAGGAGGATGGGCTACATTATTTTAAACATTGAAATACTTTAAAAAGCTGGTATGGTCTTCGTTTTAATTTATTTTAATAAAACTCAGCTTACCTATTGCTTTAAACCAACCAAAAGTTAAAGTATTAAAATAATTGAATGGCTTATTAAGGACTAAGTGAAAAAAACCGAACAAATTATTTGTTCCCAAAAATTCCAAACCAACAAATTGATTGTAAAAGTAGTCAATTGGATTGTGGTAACCGCGGGTTCACGTTCACTGGGCCGTATAATTTCGCATAGAAATTCAAGTCCAATTCCAATATTAAGAAAACAAAAATTTCCATTACCTTTTGGTACAGTTTTTGTTTCCGATTTCTTCGAGTAACTTCTTCCAGCGCTCGATTTGTAACTCGTTGTGTTGTTAAACATTTTGGGCACAAAAATGTAGCACAGATAAAAAAATATCCACAGAGTAATTTGGGCGTGAAAAATCCTTTTTAAACGTGTAAACTGGAACTCGTTTGATTTTTTTTTGTCCGCGAATAGTTTTAATATGATGACAGCGTTCGCGTGAAACGCATGTGTCGAAACTGAAATTGGCGGGCGTTGCGCTAGTGGCCGCGTTATTTTTGTTACTCTCCTCCCGCACTGTATATTTAATTTTAATAAAAATGTTTTCTAACATGTTTACTACATTTGTAGAAGATGGAGTAATAAAACCAGTAACATTACCGTAAAACTCCAAGAAAGAAAAAGATATAAAACGTACAGGTGTTTATCTTTCTGCCTACTACGTTGTAAAAGATGGTGATAAGAAAATATGCACTTGTATGTCAGTAGATAATGTATTAAGAAGTCTGTCGACACTTTCTGGAATATTTCAATCTATGAAGAATAATATTTCGTTTTTACGCTAGCATTTCCGTTCAATAAATCTATCTCATTCTGTTACGTGCAAGAAAAAGTGGTGTTTTTCAGAAAGAAGCGCTAATAAGTAAAAAATGTGCGTAAGCTAAACGTCAGCAAGCCTGGAGTTAGCCTCGATGAGCATCAAATTAATGTTTCCATACACGCGAGATACGCTGAGCTAGCCAACGGCAACGTTCGTATCAAAAGTCTCATAAAAAAGAATACGCAATAATTGTCTAGTTACATGTTCGTGAATTATGTTTATTTTACGAAATTTGTTTTCTCCCGCAGCGTTCGCGCGTGAATTTTTGGAAGTATAAAATTTAGGTTCGTATTTTTACCTCTTCATAAAACCGGCGGAGAGTTTTCGCTTCTCATAATGATGTTGATCTGATGTTTTAATATGTAGGAGAAATTATTTGTAGTGGTGTTTTCATGTGGAATTTGCGTTCTTTGTCTTGTTATTTTTATCATTTGAATGCGAATAGTGCACCGTTTTGTGGATTTTTCTTTTGTAAAGTTTGTCCGTTTGGACGATTACCGAATAAAAACATGTTTACAAAAAACCACCGACTTCCAAAAACAACACTACAAAGTGAAAAATAACTTCAATTTTAGAAGGCTGTGTTCCTGTTTTCGGTTCTTCGTCTTTTGACACCGTCTTCCGAAATTATTTTCACTTTTTAGTGGTACATGATGGACAAGTTCTATAGTAAGTTCTATAATAATGCCCACAATGATGCCAGAATAGATTACCGGAATAACATGAAACTTGAACATAACCGGTGGAATGAGACTGTACCAGGGTGAACTGTATACATCTGCGTACCCATTTAGAGCATACTGGCGTGATGGTATGTTATGAAATGGCGTAAACAATAAACAAACATACGATAGCAGCAATTCTGAGAGATTTGCCGTCATTTATTAAAGAGTTCTGTTGTATATTTCCAAAGTTCTTTATCAGAATTTCACCAAATTAAAATGGGGCCATTTCGAAATAAACTTCTTTCGGCCAAAAACAGAATTTTGCAAATCCGTTTATAGATGAAGGAGTTAAAAAAAATATGAGAGAACCTCCTCCTTTTTGGGAAGTCGGTTAATAAAACCAAGTAGACTTTCAAATAATAGTGTATATAATTTAACGTCCCTTTACCTAGTTACATATTTGAAGGGACAATTTAATGGATATTTAAGCAAAATGCATTGATTGATTACTATATCACCCTGATGTCTGATTCTAAACTGAGTCATCATTAAGAACACCGCAAGAAGTTAATTCTAGAATAATTTCTGCAAACAATAGCAGAAAGTATAATCAATCAAAGTAAAATAAAATTCTCTCATCACACAATTGAATATCAACTGAAACCTTTGATCAAGTACCACTCTAATAGCATTAAATTGGATTCATCATTGTTTATTGTTTGAGTCAAAACATTAACTGAAAATCCAATTTAGTTAAGTATACGTATTATTGGTACCAATTTAATGTATTTACTGACATAAATCATTTGTGAGGCGTACAATAATTATGTATACAATATGCAAACGAACGGATTACCCCAGGAAATATGGCTACGTTTTGTTAAACATCTTGGAGAGAGCTACCCGAGATTACCTTTATTTATGAAGCTTTTTTGTAAGTTTTCGTCTTTTCTAGTAAAAAAATATTTTTTGTCTTGTTTTGTTGTTTCTTTGTGCTGCTACAAGAAAATCTTCTAATGTAATGCTAATGAGTTCTTAGATAGTATGACAGCAAAATGTTTAATTAGGTACTTTATTTAAGAAAGCTTGTTATAAGCACTTGCTACTCTATACAGCGCTCTTAGTGGAATTTTTATTAGTAGGTATGTAAGCAAAAAATTTTACTTACTTATCTTATCCTACTAATCTTACTAATATTTTAAATGCGAAAGTTTTGATGGATAGATGTATGTTTGTTACTCAACCACGCCAGGACGGCTGAACGGATCTGGATGATAATTGGCACAGAAATAGATTATAGTCCGGAATAGCAAATAAGCTACTTACTATCTCGGTATAATGTTCCCTTGGGATATGAAAACACTTTTCACGCGGGCGAAGCCCACACTAACATTATAAAAGCGAAAGTTTGTGAGTGTGTGTGTTTGTATGTTTGTTACTTCTTCATGCTCAAACGGCTGGACAGATCTGGATGAAATTTGGCACAGAGATAGATAATAGTCTGAAATAGCACATAGTATTGATTAGACTTTTCATCCCGTGAATATGTTCCCTCGGGATAACTATCGAATTTCACGCGGGCGAAGCCGATGGCAGAAGCTGGTAATTTTGTACCAGCTCCTAGCTAGAAGTTTGTGAGTATGGATGTTGTTACTTTTTCACGCATATACTACTGATCGGATTTCGTGAAAATTTACATTAAAATAGCGTATACAATAGAATAACACAAGCTATAAATTATACCAATTCTCCACGCGGGCATAGCCTCAGGCAACAGCTAGTATTTATTAAAGGTTACGTATACATCCACTTTCATTTATAATTCCCTATTTCTGTCTTTGCAAATCTTCTCTACAGGGAAATCCAATAAATTTGTAAAGGTCAAGGTCAGTTTACGCAAACATATAGTTACAACCCGTAACAAAAAGTACCTCTAGGCAATGTTATCAGTTAATTAAAAGTCTTAATTTGTCATCAAAGACTTATTGTTAGGTCACAAACGATTAAACAAACTTTAAAATCATCACCATCATTTCAGCTGAAAGACGTCCACTGCTGGACATAGGCCTTCCACAGGCGTCGCCACATTGTCCGATCCCGTGAAAATAATAGAATAGAATAGAATACTCGTTATTTTGTACACCATATAATTTACAGAAAGTATAGAAGACGTAAATATTACACTGGGTGACACAATGGGCGGCCTCATCGCTAAAAGCAATCTTTTCAAGACAACCATTGGATGGATTTTAAAAATGAAAGGAAAAGCAGTACTGTAGGTAGTCTTTGGTGTACTATTTATATATAAAATAAATACATACATATATATACATATACATATATATATATAGACAAATAAATACAGTAATAAGTATGGAACAAAATCATAGAAATCAAGAAAAACAACTATTAAAGAGAGAGGTAGTGATTCTTTAACATCGTTTCAAAAATGGGCAGAGATGCTGGTGAAATACATCGGCATCTCTAGTCTCAAGTTTTCCGATGACCTCAGATATCGATTATGTGTGTCATGAAGGAACTTGAAACGTTCTTTGAGATAAGAGTGGGTTGTAGGATTGTATAGAATACTGTAAAGCAGAAATAAAATATGAGAATCCAGGCGAAAAAAGTATGGGAAGCCACTTGAGTTTTGTCCGAAATTCAAAAATTTAATGTAAATAATCACACTAAAGTTGTCGAAAAATAAAAGGCCCGTTTTGACAACTATACAATACTTAATAATAATTAAACTTGATGCTTGCGAATGATACTAGTTGTTAAGTATTGGTAACATAGTGATTAATTAGGATTATGAATATGATTTTTCAATTTCTGACGTAGAAAGTTAGCGTGGCATGTAATATTAGAAACGTCAACGGACTTCTTAGATTGTGACGACTTTAATATTATAAAGGCGAAAGTTTGTGAGTGTGTGTGTGTGTGTGTATGTTTGTTACTTCTTCACGCTCAAACGGCTGGACGGATCTAGATTAAATTTGGCACAGAGATAGATTATAGTCTGGAATAGCACATAGGATCTTTTTATCCCGGGAATATGTTCCCTTGGGATAATTTTTCGAATCCGCTGACAGAAGCCAGTATTAATATAAAATAATATTAATATCCACATTAACACTTTAAAATGCTGCTGGTCACTTTAAAGTGACCATACCCGGATTACCAAAATTTGCCCGATGTGTGCGACTAAACGCAAAGCTGAAAACGATACTGCAATCAGTATATCGATAATCTCTTCTACGCCAAACGCGGTGTTAAGTGTGAATTAATCACTATAATGTACGCTAGTTCGATGTGTCCACATTTAACGGCTAGATCAAAGCCGGAGCGATTGTTTAAGGCGTATATATTCCCCAATATTAACGCAGTATTGGCCATGCGCCCGCTCGGAGCCAGAATATCAAAATTGAATCTCCTTTAGGATAGTTTTGTTTGCAAAATATTCTTTGATTTATATATGCTATTTCAGTTATGAAGTTAATCTAGCCATCAATAACTTTGTGTAAAAATATTTTTAACGTCGAAGTCGTTTTGGAGAAGTATCCAAAAGTAGCGAATGTTGCTAATATTTTTTTAAAGCAAAACTATAAGTTACCGGAAAAAATCATGTTTCACAAATAATTTGCTAAATAGTGTAATAATGATTTAATATATCAAATATCTTTTTTAAAACCTTTTACTAACCTTTCAACCTAGCCGTTACTAAAGAGTATGCTATAGAAAGTAACCATTTAAGTAAATTTTTAGTAAAACAGTACGAAGTCAATTGAATTAACTAGCGAAAAGTTGTAATATGAATCAAATCTGTAGGTAAATGAAGATTATTTTACTGGCTTTTGTTAGTGTGCTCGACCGCGTGTAAGTAAGTATATTATTTCCTAATATCTTATGCACAGCACCCTTATTGTGTAAACTCAAAGAATAGGGCACGGTACGTTTTCTATGCATTCATTACTTCATATATGTTCAAAAATCCGTTGAGTTATCAAAATGAAGGTGACGGAGTGTGCTTCGTGCTGTCAAAACAGATACGGTACGCAATTAGGGTGCAGCTCTACCAGTGTTTTAAATTTCATCCAAATTCGTTCAGCCATTAAGTCGTGGTTGAATAAGTACCATAGGCAATATAAGTAGGGTAATTTCAAGTAATTTAAGGTAAAACTGAACAGAGTAAACAATAGCTGATAATTTAGTAAGGAACTTAAAATTATGAGATAGGGACAAAAAAACAAAGGTTGTAAACGAAACCCTTTACGTCTGTGAAGCTTCAGTATAATATAATTGACCTCAAGAACCTCTAGACAGTGACAATACGATACGATTACGTATTGCCAAAGTTCAAAATTTTGCTAGCCTTTGTGAATCCCTTATAATACCAGCTTGTAACTGTCCCACTGTAGGGCAAAGGACTCTTCTAAAACAGAGAAGGCAAGGCAAGGCAATTGATCACCACGCTTGCTCAATGCGGGTTGGTAATACTAGACTTACATTAACTATAAGTTCAGATTATCTCACGAAGTTTTCCTTCACCTTTGTCTGTGATTTCCAAGATAAACTTAAAAAGTACATATTTATTTATTCATGAATAAGAGACAACCATACAAAGTAACTTACAATAGACAAAAATCATTCAAAGTAATTTTGACAACAAATTTTAGGCAGGTCAGGTTAACAGAGAATGTGAAAAGGTAGATTGTAAAAATGGTTTGGTTGTCTTTGGAGAGATTCGCCCTATCCCCTCGTACTAGTATAAAACTATCATGTATCAAGAGCGGATAGTATTAATAGTAGTGTGAATTTGAAAAAGTCACATTGGTACTTGCCCGGATTTGAATCCAACCACGAGTGGCGAGGTCTTAGCCACAGAGCCACCACAACATATTAAAGTGAATCCCATACATTTTGAACATTTCGGCAATGATATCGCTGATAAAATGTCGCTATGTGTAGAGCCTCTTAGTATAAGTAAAATATAATAATGATATACAAGAGAATATAAGCATGTATATTACAGGCGAAGAGTGGTTTTCCAAGCGTTTGCCTATAAAGAGGAATTTTAATAAATGCTTTATTGCTCCGGCGGTCTCAAGCGCGGTTGACAGTAGGAATCTTGATATATACAGGGTTCGATTTTATTGTTATTTATTTTTTAAGTAGTCTGAGGCTTGAATATAATATTTGAAATTATGAAAGCAGCACAATATTGTATACAAAATAATACTACCCTACTACAAGGCCTGTTTTTTGAAAAAGCTTATTATAATATTTTTGATACGATAATATTTTTTTTCTAAAAATTCCGTTTCCCAGTATGGCCGTTAAATTTTGCACATGAATAAAAGACCCTAAACAGTACGTTATGTCCGTTATGTTAAAAGCACAGTAACTAGTCCGTATAATTTCATCTAATAAACAACAATAGTTTGTTTCTGCATAAAAACACACTGTTATCTTATATCCACTTAATGAAATATCTGAGTTGATCCCGTAATGAAAGAAAAACACGGATCGCATCGGACGCTTATCTACCCGAGTTGTTAGAGTTAAGTGGTAAAAGGATTACTACTACGGCATTAGTGTAATGTTTTGTATACGGAATTGGAAGTCTGGAACAAAAAGCTATTAAAGAGAATAGAAAGAAATTGTATTTGAAAATGTAATGTATTTTTTTAGAGTCGTGTGCTCTAAGGGTGAAAATGGGAGCTTATTACTGAGCATAGGCCGTCTATCTGTCTACTAGTTCCCGTACGCTTAATAGACAGTCAGGTCTTTTTTTTTTGACTGAATATGTGGTTACTTTCTCGACTGGTGAGGGCCGCAGAAGTCCGCTTGATGCGAGAGCGAACAGGGTCGATCGGTATGGTGCAGCTTGCAACCTTATGTTCAGGAGTCTTCCAGCTGAAATGATGATTTCTACTTTCATGGTCTACCTTGATCATTAGGGTTCCGTACCCAAAGGCTAAAACGGGTCCTTATTACTAAGACTCCACTGTCCGTCTGTCTATCTGTCACCAGGCTGTATGTCATAAACCGTGATAGCTAGACACTTGAAATTTTCACAGATGATTTATATTTGTTTCTGCCATATTAACAAATATTAAAAACAGAATTAAATAAATATTTAAGTGGGGCTCCCATACTACAAGTTTGCAATAATGCCGTTTTTGCAATAATGGTACAGAACCCTTTATGTTCGAGTCCGACTCGTACTTGGCTGGTTTTTTTATTTAGTGGTACGGAACCCATAGAGAGCGACTTCGACTCGGACTTTTCCAGTTTTTATTAATATCTACTTTTGATTTACTGATTCTGATCACGGGTTGCTACCGAGGTTCAAAGTGTTGCCTATCATATGAAATACCATTCATAAATGTGGTACACATTCAATAAAACAGATATATTTTATGAACTAGGTACTTTCGATGCACTTTATGCGCGATATTGCATTCTTGGCATCAATTGTAGTTTTACGGTCTACTCAAATATAGACTTATAATAAATAGTTATCTAGATATAAATAAGAAACGAGATTCTACCAGCATATATGCAAATAGTTGTTTCTTATTTTCAAGAAAACGTTACATACATGGAGACCTGCCTTATGGCCGCATCGTCAAAAAACTTAAAATAAACAACCGTTTTCCGTATTCCTTTCAGCAAAACTTTTGATAAAACCCATATCATGTAGATGCATGAAAAATCATTTGTCCGCCATCTTTGGGAGTCCGCCATATTTGGGATTCCGCCATTTTGTTTTTTTTTTTTTGATGTTACATAGCTAACTATGCATTCAAATCGAAAGCGTTTGCAAAGTTTCAGCTTAAGCGGTTGAGGATAACTGTTTTAAAATTCATTTGCAAGGTTTGACCCACAGATTAAACTAATAATAACAAAAAAGTGAAGTTGCACATAGAGCTTGTAAAAATTCCTGCCTATATATGTCTTCGATACCAAGAAACCCTTGAGACAATATTATAAAGTAACATGAAATAAGTAAGTAATTTACCTTTCCATCTACGTCGTTGTAGATAATGTAATAAAGGAAAATTCATTTAATTTGATTTATATTGTTACACGATATTCTGAGCAGGTATAAAGATCAGAATATTATTTAAAAAATACTCGCGTCTTCGAAACACAATGAACGCTCAAAAGGATTCTGTTAATTTCTTAGAAATTACAAGGGCAATATTAATTTTATAATAAACGTTAATTTTAATAAACACACTTCAGCAAATACATTTAACATAAAGTTAATGTAAATATAAATACTCGAGGCAAAAATATACAATGTATTCAAAGCGCTATCCCCAAACGATTCTTGATTCAACACAATATATGTACATTTATATAATTATACAATAATGTTTGCTTATAAAATTAGTATTCTATTCTATAAAATATATTTTACCTTGGTACTAGAATTTTACCGCAGCTTCGTTGCCGTAGCCTATTTCGCATGAAGCGTGGATTTTGCCTGAATAGCAAGAATTACACTCAGTAATAGTGTAGAACATGTGAAAGAATTTTTGTAATCGAATCACACTTTCAGTGACTACCTTTTCATCATCATCATTTATCTTCCTACCCTTATACCATGTTACTTGGAGTTATTGCAACCTACCTTTGGTTGGAGACTACCTTTTACACCACACCAACAGACTATATCGAGCCTGCAGAAAAGCTCCCAGCGGGGCGGTTTATTCCATGGTCAACCTGGAAAGCCCTAAATAGACTAGGGAGCCAAGTGGGCCGCTGTAGATAAAATCTAGTCAGATGGGGGTACTCCGAACAGCCACAAAGCGACTGCGGAATCACACCGCAAACGATGCCCCATCTGTTGTCCTGTTCCCTGTGCACAAACACCTGCACCATGAAGGACCTGCGCGAGGCAAACGCTAGGGTTGTCGTCTTGGCTGAGTTCTGGTCGAAGAACAACATCTAAACTAAAAACTGTAAATGGAATCATCGACACGATGAACAAGAACAAACATAGAAATGAACAAACAATTATAATATTACATTTACCAAATAAACAAATATAAGAATCTCATGACTAACATGCTTAAAAATATAGTAAAAGTAAGTAGTACGTATTGCATGATCTAATTCCGCCCAGCCCGTTTCATCATCGAACTACCAGACGTACGGCGATGCGCCATCGATACATGGTGGACATCCCACCCATATGCACTAAACGTTTTGAGAATACTTGTATTATTCGTACAGCTAAGGAGTGGAATTCCCTGCCAGCGTCTGTGTTTCCCGATAGCTACAATCTAGGGGTCTTTAAGTCAAGAGTGAATAGGTTACTTCTAGGCAAGCGTGCTCCACCGTCGACCACATCATCGCTTACCATCAGGTGAGATAGTGGTCAAGCGCGAGCCTATAACAAATAAAAAAAAAAAAAAAAAAAAAAGTACCTAGGTTCAGTCATTACCGAGCTACTTGAGTAATAATGTCTTTAACGCAAAACAGGTGGATTTATACCAAACGAATAATGAATATAGAAGCATTACAAGAACAGGAGCATTATTTTCTTGTACTATTGAAATTCTAAGTATGGATAGGTCAACCAAAAATGCTGTATCTTCTTTACATGGTGCCTTCATGCATTCGTTCGTTTGGTATAAACCGCTATTAAAATACCTAAATAGGCCTAATATGTTAGCCTAGTAAGAAGACTTTATCAGCCTTTTTAATGTTCCCACTGCTGAGACACAGGCCTTCTCTCTGTGAGAGGGAATAGACCGTTATCCATCACGCAGACCCAGTGCGGGCTGGTGGAAGTCACATGTCTTCGAATCAAGAAAACTTATGTATGTTAAAATGAAAAGTGTATCGTCTCAAATACGAAAACTCATAATTTTCCACTTGTCCTAGAACTAAAACTAAACATCAAATCGCACTTCTCTCAGAACTATTATTACTTTTAAACTACTCGTGTGTTACAGTTAATAAAATTACTTGCATCAATTCTTGAATGAGGGGGAACTTTGCAAAATTGTAGATAGTTTGGTTACACCGGTAGAGTTGTAAATTTAGTCTCGCACAGTTGGGACAGTAATGAACTCTATGTGTGGTGAACTTCTTGTCTTACCGACAGTGCTTACATATTGATTATTAACTAGTTGCATATTAGTTGACTCTTGAGTGGCTTCTGGTCTTATTTTGATGTTTCATTTTGCTGTGAATGTAAGATATCCACTGCTAAATATAGGCCTCTTTCAAGTGTCCGCACACTGACCGGTCCCGTGCTTCTCGCATCCAGCGGAGTAGATACTTTAACATAAATACGGAGTGTAATGTAGTACCACCCATTCTTATTTATGGATACGGTTTGACTTGGTGTCTCCTCTTTTTCACTCCTGTGAGAGGATCACACCGTTACAAATTAACGTTACCCAAAAACAGTGGTGCGATCGTCAATAGACCGTATCGGCCATGTTATCTCTTCACCATCCTTAGTTAATTGGTAGAAAACGACTGAGGCATTTAGTCCTTCTGCGACGTTTGTTTTGCATGAAGTTTGAATGACTAAGTAACTGTATTTATCTAAACCAAGTGTACATGAAAAGTATTCACCAAAACTAAAACTTAGTGTCATTCATTCTCAGTCAAGAATATTAACACATTTTCGCCTTTGCTTGGCTTAGTCCCAGAGCCCTGCCCTCATCCTCGTCTCGTTAGCTGTCGCCGTAAACGCCATGTGTGGCCAACGCCGCTGTTCATTTGGTAAACCAGCGCTTAATATTAATCTAGACTTCAATTAACCAAGCCGACGTAACACTCAGTTTGTCCTGTTGATTTTCCTGCAAAGAAATACGTTTATTAGTCAATGTATACATTCTTGTTATTTTAATCTACTATATTATGCTAAAGTATTAGCTTCTAACAGCAGCTTTGCCCGTAAAAGCTGGTAATCATCCCGAGGGGATGAACTACCGGGTTAGAAAGTATCCCATGCCCTAATCCGAATCCGTTCAGTTGAGGTGTGAATGACTAACAGACTTCTAAACATCCAAAGACCTTCAAATTTATAATTTTAGTAGGATGAATCACACTATATATAATGCAAAAGTGACTCCACCTGTCTGTTTGTTTATTATTTTATCACGACTAAACCACTAAACCGATCGTGAACATTGAGGTAGCCTGGGACCCGGACAGATGACATTTACAACCTTTTAAGACTCAATAGTAAAAGAGGTTAATAGTGATTGGTACAATACATTTCAAGTTTCCAAGTGAATCAAATATATTTTCTAAATTATTCATCAGCATTTTCTACAAATATGATTATTTGATCAATATAACTTAATTATAAACACGTAGATATATTAGTCCTGTATCTGGCATCTTGTTTTAACACAACCAACGATTCCCATTCCAAAAACATGTGTACTTATCGATAGACATATATGATTTTTGCTGGCCCACTTCACAGAAACCCGTCTACCGGCGTAAACTCCAGAATGAATCAACAAGCAATGAACTAAACATGGCTATTACTTGAATCGCTAAAGAATTTCCCTGAAGGATATTACTGCTGGTAATATTGCACATTGGAAACTTTTGTTTCGAATAGGTAGTTTGCTTATGGGATAGGATCCTTTACATTTTTTATACTGCTATGGGGTAGAATAGTGCCTAGAATGGAAATAATAGTAACTACATTTTTAAAATACTACAACTCATGCAAAGAAGGTTCAAATTATTTACTTATCGGTCGAATTACTGCAATTGTCTATCCAAACTGTTTTGACTTTACTAACAATTTATTTTTCACCATTGTCGTCTCATGGTCACGTCTCTTCAGCAGTAACTTTTCTTTATATTAATTTCGAATCTATGATAATATGAGCTAGTTAGATTAGATTGGAGAATCTAACTAGCTTATATTATAGGGAGAGAGAGACAATGGTCTCTCTCTCCCTTTTAACTGACTGCAAAGAAAAGGTTATGCTTTTCGCGCGTATCTTGTATGTATCTATATAATATTTTTTTATCTATACTCACAACGTTATGTTCCAAATATGAATTCAAAAAATATTGTATAAACACGTACTTTATATTCGTGGAAAGGTAAAATTTAAAAAAAAATAACCATTACAGTGCAACATTTTCCTTCGATTTCCAGACAACTGCATCATAAAATGACTTTTAAATTTTTATAGCACACTTTTACTTTTTAAATTATTGACGTGTGCGATGGGCTCATGGTCTTAATGTAGAAAAGTAGTATCACTGTCTATGGGCGCGCGCTGCGCAGTCATGCATCATGCATCGTCATGTATCATGAAGATAAAATAGTGTATGCAACGGCATATTATTAGGTATTAAAAACTCGCGTGTTATTATTATCACATTCGGCTTCGCCTCATGTGATAAACCCACGCTCGTGTTTTAATAACCCCTATTATATGACCATTGCATAATAGTATATTATGCAACTAGTGAATAAAGGACGGATTTAAAGCGAGGGCCATTGATGAATCACGATCAAGTGAAGGATTCTAAAAACTGAATCACGACCGTAGGGAGTGATTCATGATTATTGAATCACGAGCATAGCGAGTGATTCAAGTGTTAGAATCCTGAGCGACGCGAGTGATTCATGGTCCTCGATATAAATCCGTTTTATTCAAGAGTTGCATACTATATTTTATACCATGACTACGAGAAAAAGAAAGATTTAAGCAAAAAGCACAAGGGGTAATAATAAATAAATAAATGCAAAATTTACAAAAAATTAGAAACCTCAGGGTTCCACATTTTTATAAATTTAAGCTGAGCTAGGTGTATTTCAGACGCCAATGACCACCTCCGTTACGTTAAATAATTATAAATAATTAAGCACCAATGCAATTAATATTAGAATTACAATCCAAATAAGTATTCACTAAATACCCTAGACCAAAATCAACATCATTATTAAAATCCTGAATATAAACAAACTCAAAATTAAATCGACGAAGGAGTTTGAAAATCGAATAATCTTTTCACAAGAAATTTGCATCGAGTATTTTATGCGCAAGGAGGTTGTATAGCATTGAGATGGAGGTAGAATATGTATTGGTGTGTTCTAAATTCAAACACCAAAACAGTGATTAAAAGTGCTTTTTATTCACTGTTTTCAGTGAATAAAATAAGCTTTTTATGGGGGGAATGGTATAAACTACTTTTTTACCTCATGTCTTTCAAACCGCTAGACGGATTTATTTAATTAAGACATCGTTAGATGTGTGTTGTGCCCAAGTGTTCTTAAATAGGTGACGTTAATAAAAACAAACATGGCGAATTTTGAGCGCCATATTATGCAGGTCCCATTTTTTTCTTCCAAACCTAGCGTTTGTGGTGGTATCAAGATGAAGAGTTTTAAGAGATGTTTACAAACATATATGCCACTTATTAGTTCAAAAGTAATTCGAAAAAACTTAAATAATGTAACTAAAAAAAGTTAATTTAAAAAATCAAAAATCCGACTGCTTAAGAAACGAACTAAAAAGATCGTAAACAAGATAAAATTATGCTGAGCAGTCGGAGGATACATATTCGTGAGCTGGCTGACCACCTGATCCTCCGACTGCACAGCATGATTTTCTAATTGTTTATCATCTTTTTAGTTCGTTTCTTAAGCAGTCGGGTTTTTCATACGTTTTTATTCAAACAATGTACTAGTTTGAAGCAGTCGTTTCTGTGGGAGTCAAGTTCATTCCACTATCATGGTTTCTCTGCCGGCCGTCTGTCATCTGGCGTGTAATTGGACCAATGGCAAATATTTATGTCAAACTAACCACAGAAAAACGTACTGTACTTTCAGTTTCACATAACTCTCTTATAACCGTAATGATTAAGGCAATTTGCAGCAGCCATGCAGGTCCCGCATTTGCTGCAATCCCTGCTAAATGCAAATGATACAAACTTGCGCCACCTGAAACTTCGACTAGATCTGTTTCCAAATACACAGATGTAGGTCGCTATAGTTCCGCGCTCAAGTGATTTCAATAATCTGTGCTGCAGATGCATAGCGTATCTAGCTGTATTGTGTTTTTGGCTCTGGTTTACATTCTTTTTTGCATAGCGTTCTAATTTTTTAAGTCTAGCGTCCTCTACTCTTGGTCAGTTTACTAGCTTCTGCCAGCTCACTCTTTCACCCATGTGAATGTCGAAAACTATCCCGAGGGAACACACTCCTGGGATAAAGTATTCTATGTGCTATTGCTGACTATAATCTATATCTGTGCCAAATTTCGTTCAGATCCGTCCAGCCTTTGGAGTGTGAAGAAATAACAAACATACAAACACCCACACAAAATTTTCGCCTTGATAATATTAGTGTGAAGTATGATATAAATATGAATAAATATATGTATATATATATGTCGGCACTCCTAAAGATTTCGTTTGTCTAACTCCTAGCTCGAAAAGGACCCATTCTTGCAGAATGACTGCCTGACAATTACACAGTCTTCCCTACATATAAATATATATATAATATTTATTTTGTATAAGCTTTACTAACGCGCATTTGCGTTTTTTTAGCGAACTATTACTAGTTCTATGTTTATAGTCATTACCGAACAACTTACTGAAAAATGTCCTTAAAACTGTCGCTATCCACAAACCATTCTGACAAACTCATCCGAAAACCGAATTTGATCCACGAGTGCGCAAATTACGAGCCGCTTTCAACTTACTCCGCTTTGTGTTGGAATTTCTAATAACGTGATATAAATAACATTTCTGAAGAATTCTACTTTTAGTGCTTCGTACTAAAATTGAATGATACCCTTATCGGGTCGGAGTGTCAGTCTGTCTGTCCTAATGCCACAAGGCTAGGCATCGTTATAGTTGGGTTTGAGCCAAGCACAGCCTTAAATAAAGAACACCAAATTTTGAATGTATCACAAGCAATTTTGGGAGCCGGTTTTAGTTTATTTTCTTCGTTTTCGTTTGTGGAATAACATGAGGGCTCTTTTTTCCAGAATAAGATACTTTTTCACAGAATATTTTTTAGCTAAGTATGTGTATTTGCTTAAGTAAATCCAAAAAATAATCTAGATAAATGCTTACAAAATTAAACTGTTCATGAACATTTATTTAAAAATTCAAAAGTGATAACTGTAAAGTGACAGATTACTACAACACGTTCGAAAATATTGTGAAGTGTGTTATTTCCTTAACCACATTCGCAATAAGTAATCAGATACACAAATAAAAGTGGAACATACACAACGTCGGTTCCGCAAACAAACATAAAAACAATTACCACCTATAGACATACTAACTTTTAACTTGAAACGTTGCCCACGTATTATTGCAGCCATATAATTTTTGCTGGCAATAAAAAATATTGCTCATAAAACTCGCGAAATGCCGAAAAAATGCGTAGGTACATTATAGAGATAAGCGAGGTTATTTATAGTGGATGAGTAGAGGTAGGGGTGCGAAAGAGGTCAGCACAGTCGGACGACCATAATTTTTCATTTCATTAGCCGCGAGAGGTGTCGTCCTATCCTGTCCTGGATGCGCATCAAGCCTCATTAACGGCGTACGGGCTTGCCTCCCAACCATCTCCTTTGTGACTATTTATGGGGTGTTGCAGTGTTGAAAATAGTCGTTTTTCCGCAACAATGGACAGGATGCGAGGTATTATGTTAACAACTTGGTAATTTTGTGGTCTATGTTTAGATTTTATGATAAGCTAATTTGCTAAAGAGTACCTTAACAGAAGCTTACCTAACATTAAACAAGCCCTTTAGCTAACCGTGCTTTGTTATCCAAATCAAACGTGTAGGTGTGCAAAATTTCAGATCAATCAGTTGGATATAACTGATTTAAATTCAGTTGCAAGATTGCATCATCATCAATTCAGAAAGACCTCCACTGCTGGACATAGGCCTCCCCCGGGCGTCGCCACATTGACCGATCCCGTGCGAGACGCATCCAGCGGATTCCCGCAACCTTAACCAGGTCATCAATCCACCTAGTGGGAGGCCTTCCAACGCATCGGTTCGCGGTCACCATTCCAGAACTTTTCGGCCCCATTAGCCATCCGTTTTGCGCAAGATTAAACTCATAAGTACTAACCAACAAGAAAAGTTAAATAAAAGCTTGCAATAAAAATGATTTAACAGACTATGTCGAGTCTTTGAAGCGATTTCACATAATATTTTATTTCGCGTCGCACAAAGTGACATTGTATTGACAGCCGCTGCTAAAACGTGACGTGGTTAACCCTTCTTCAATTATTTTGGACTCTTAGGCTGCCTGTCCACTTCACGCGGAGCGGAGAAAAGAGAGAGGAACCAATCGAATTGCATTAAAATTCCGCTCGGATCTGAAAACTAGTTTCAATATTTTATCCACATTTTCATTCATTTTTTTTTGTTTTACGCGGAGCAGTGAGGCGGGGTGGGGGAGCGGAGTGGGTAAGTCGAACGGGGAACCGCGGGCTTATTACGTATGAAACAGCAATCAGCAATAATTGCGCAGAGATTGTACAATCATCGCGCGATTATCGCTTTTCGTCAAAAAATCGGTAGGCTTATTTTTGCGAAATCATTGCTCTTCAGTCACGAATCTGCATTATGTAGGAGCGATAGCCACACCATAATAATTTTACGAAAGCACTGCTAACAATAAAAATCTGGTAAATAAGATATGCATTTTTTGTTTGTTGTTTATTTTGTGGCTACCTACTTTAATTATCCACAAATTCATTAATAGTGAATATTGCAATGACAAATTGGTGTAGTTTTATATCCCAAATGTCTAAGCAACTAGACAATTTGTTGAATCATTGAAACAGACTGATCTTGGTAAAGTGGAGGAGATAGTCTTACTTTAGTGCTACCTCAGCGAAGCTTGCCAAAAAGTTTGACACGCAGGGTATGTTTACTGCCAAATACTTACAAACACATTATTATAGAATGTGTTATGTCCGCAATATTATATTTATATTTTATAATATTCTTATTTCTATATGGCAAGCACCGGTGACGACTATTCTGACAATGTCTAAAGTAAATTGGAAAACAAGTGTGTTCAACGATCTATTTCATAGCTCAAATACGAGATGATGACATTCATTTAGTGATGTTATAATGCTTTATCGATTCAATTTCTTATAACAATCGACTATTATAAAGCAATTTTAATCGATTTTACACATTGACATTTTAGTCATCCAATTTTTCAAATTGTTTTAATAAAGGACAATGGCAAAAGCCCATACAATCAATGAAAAATATATGTTTTTTTAACTCGGGGCCATGTTCTGAATTAGTTTTTGCAAAAAATTTGTTCGGAAACGCCGAGAATAACTCATCTCTGGGTAACTTTTAATAATGGTAATATTCTTTAATTTCGTGGAAGTAAAAGGGCAATATGGCATAAATATTTCACTTACCTAGTTATTTCAAGATAAATTTGAAAATATACTCTTTGAAAAGAGTGTATTTATTTATACTTATCGACTTTGACGTGTATTAAAAGGTCCTCGTCAACAACCTGACAAGTCTTTTTGCCTATAATTAATTGAAAGTAAGTAATTCATTTATTTCTACTACACTACCTCCCTGCAAGGAACACCTATATAAACTGTATTGTTTACTCATTCACTAAAGTAACTACTTGTCACTTGGCAGAATAAGTGTAAGATGGCAACACTAAGCTAATAAATTAACGAAAAAATCAAATAACTTTCATTTAAAATATTTTTTTTATACATGGTGAACCAGTTATTGTTATACTTTGAAAAATCTAGACATTTAATGGAATTTCTTTCGTATATAACTCACTTTCTGTAAGATTTCTGTAAGATTTGTAAGTCTTTCTTGTCGATTTCAATCTGTAATCGACACATTTCAATGTGTAACGTTTGCCTAACATAGTTGGGTCAGCCGTCAGACTATCCAGAAGAGTACCAATATTTTACATGAAGCGACTACCTAGATGTGATCAACATGACACCTTAGCAAGACTGGTTTCATATATAAAATTTGTTTATAATCTGTAAGTTTATTATGACAATATAATTTTGTAAATTGTTTTTGTGCGGTTTCTATGCAAGACATTTTTGTCTGGATACATACATAAGACAAACACTGTTTCTGAAGTATGCCTGAAGGTCAGATTAGAATATAAAACAACTACAACAGCAAGAACGTATTGCTAAGGTAAATACCTCTAAAATAAAAGTTAAGCTTTTACGATTATCGCAGACACCATTTTTCGACCTGCCGAGCATCATGTCATAATGCTGAATGCATCGACAGTATATTCCAGAGTGTGTATCCGAACGTCGTAGTCATTTCGGAGTTTCTAGGCGCGCACAATGCCTTGTTGCAGTATAGTCTGTGGTGGAGTCTTGCGTTGATCTTATAACGATCTTATCCAATTTATAGTGTCTCTCGCTTCTTCTCTGATCATAAAACTTAAACTATTGTAAAGCCATACCTCTAAGTTTGAATACGACTCTATACAAATTCTGGCCATGGCCTTTACCTTTTATTTCCTGACTTCCTATATCAGTAGGCAACTGTTTGAAAAGATATCGAACTCTTTTATCAAGCGTTCGGTCACCAAAATAATTCCTTTATTCCTTATTCTTAAATGTTTATGTTTTATTAATAATAATGTAATAGCAGTCGACCGCAGACTACCCACTTTTTTATACTAAGTTATTTTAGTCCATCCAAAGGTTGTCTGGTAGATTTCACTATCAGCGATAAAACCACCTTTGCAAAGAAATGTTTAACATTTATGACGTACAATAAAGTATATTCTATTATATTCTACCTACAATGTACGAATAAAATAGAAATATGTGAGTATATACAAAACTCAGTTCGTATATGAAAATATCCAAAATACCTGTTCTACTTAAATACCTACGCTTGTCCCATCTATTCTGATATAATCTCGCAACGAAATTAGAAAGCAAATATTGTATGTAATAAAAGCTGTCAGCTCCCCAGACTGCTTGAGTAACGTTCAATCTCGATCCATCTAATATTCGACGTTTGCTAATACACGGGAGCTTAAAATATAGTGTTTGTAGGTAAACTCTTATAAATAAAAGTGTTTAGAAAAGAATAGCAATTAAAAGTATAAATCTTTTTAAAACAAGTTTTTAATGGACTTAATTACATATCGCTTCGCACATATCCATTATGCAAAACACAATAGTACTATCTTGTCTGGTTGAGGATTTTCTATGGCCACCTTTTGGCTCCATCATGAGTGCAGTCTATAGTAGCACATCATTTCAATGTTGCCAAAGTTACATAAGTACGCCAAGTTTCAGCTTAATTGGATGCCAGGAAAACCTTGAAAAATCGTTTACTAGTTGCCGGACTCACATACAAAATCAAGCTAATATAAAACCTCTGAAAATGGAAGAGAGTGGAGATCACCGTATAAAAAAGAGGTGAATTAATTGATCAGTCGTTTAAGCAACCTCTGACGCTCTCAGTTACTCTGTCAGTGACGGATTCTTCTACGATTTTAACCTTCGTATTCTTCCACAATGTATGTTGCTTTATAGGTACTATTTTGCTAACCTGTTCTGTCTGTCTCCGTCTTCTGGGCAAAGGACCTTCTTGGTAGGTACGTAATTACGCAGGAGAATAGGTATTAAGAATCGATATTTTCAACGGTATTTTCAAGTATTCAGTGATATCAGGTAGATTTAATATAACACCTAGCCCGAGTGCGTTGCTCCTGTTCAGACTATGTTCCATATCTGGAGTGCCCAAAATGTCCGTTTACCTGAATGATGCCACCGACGTTCCAATAGATTTGGTCACCAACTGTGCCCAAACAGTATAATTATAAAATGCACCTTGACATAAAGGTAGGTTATTGCAGAAAATAAACCTTATAACTAAGTTTTTTAAATCCTTTTTATAGAGAATGCATTTGCTTATTATTATCATTATACATTATTTATATTAATGTTCTGTATGGGAAACACGAACTCATTTTGAATAACGTGGATAATCCAATTGTAGTAATAAGCCCGTGAAAATTAATGCTGCATCGAGGTTTCATTATTACTGAAAAAGCAATGTTACCGATATTAATCCTTCTGTAATTTAAATTCCACAGAAAAAAAAAAACAAAAGATTATTATTTACATGTTTTTTTTGTGTGATGCTCATGAGGGAATAATCTCACATGCGTCTGAAAAAAGATTAAAAAAAAAAAAAAATATTTCGATATTTTTGGAATACATGAAAGTCATCTATGATGTGTCCGGCACCGCATACCGCAGCGGTGTAAGTTCTGATCAAAAGATCAAAGCTTTAGCTTGTATAAAAAGTTTTAATAATACCGTCTCCAGAAATCGCAGCCGAAACGCGTCTCTTTACTCTGTGGGTGGTCACAAACAACTGACCGTCCGACCATAAGAGATTAGTTCTAGATTTTTGGCACACCAGTTTCCACTCGGTATAAAAACTGAAGGTAGTTACGTACAAATATGTTTTATTGTTTATTCGCTGGCCTGTCAACTTACTGAGATAAATGGCTAAGTTATGTTACTGAAGTTATGTGATGTACGTGCTATAGAGTTTTTCCGCTTGGTATAGTGGGTAGCTGCGAAGGATGGTATATACGTGAGTTGGAGATTATGTGTGTAAAAATAGATTCGCGAAATATTATGTCGCAGGCTCATTTTATATTAGATACCACATACAAAGAGCGGTTGGGTTGAAGTAGGAAAAAGCAATAAAAATCTAGATAGGAACCGCACCTCAACGGCTGAAATGATTCGGATGAAATTTGGAACACAGGTAGACCAGGTCTAGATTATACGACGACCGCATAACTGAGACCGTTCCTGAGGTAGCAAGAGAGATGTTGACAGTGATATCCATCAGCGGGCAATCGACTGACAGGTCACCACCCCTTCCGCACCACGCAGCTATCTTAGAATGGTCTATTAGACATAGATTCTTATCCTAACCTTCATGGTAATTTTAAAATTAAATTATTTTCCTTCAAGCTCGTTGTCTCACCTCTATGTCAATGTTCTACATCTGACTACGAATATGTACAATCTGCTCATCATAACTTATGGCGCTGTATTCTTTGGCAGAATGAACGCAATATTATGTTGGATAGTGTACTTGGCTGCATCTAGACTTGTTTACTATACGAACCTTGTGGAAACTAGAACAAATTGCGGTGCGTTCAAATGTTATTGCCTATTATTGGAATCAAATATGACAGCTCACGATGTTAGAAACCATTAATATCAATGATATTTTTTTTTATATTTTTCCTAGTCCTCTGTTATTCTTTTCTGATTCATTTCTTTGCGGACAGTTAAATTCATTGGCTGGGACTTCGTCGAGCTTCATTGTCTCGACGCTTTTCTGGTGGTCGCCACTGTTGATTCTTGCTTTCAGGAGTTGCAGTGGTTTGTGAATAGTGAGGTGGCATTATACATAAGAAACAAAAATATTTTTTTATCCGGGTATTTTATTACAGTGAGGTAACTTAAGACTAAAACGTGGGCGACGATACGGGAAAGAGCTTCTTAAAATTCTAAATTACATAATGTGGATTTGTAATCTAATGCTCCAGGACTGGAACCCAGTAACAATGTAATTAAAGCAATACAACAACTTCCAAATGATTCCCCAGACTACGCAATTACGAAAGACATTTCCTTAGCACCAAGCACCTAAACTTGAAACGTTAACAGATTCAATTTGCGGTCGGTAAAGGATAATGGGAGTCACAAATATGCTCTGAAGAGCCAAAGTGCATTGTAATGGTGCGATTACAGATAGTTATGTGCAGCGTTACTGTTTCCCGGTTTGAACAATTACTTTTGAATTGAACGACAAGAAAAAGAGAGGGACAGTTTTTTAGAGAGCTACTACACGTGCTAAATAACAGTGCACTTCAAATGCCAAGCGAACTCACGCCAACCCGCGTGGCGCGCGCTTTCACCCCGTGCCTCAATAGCGAGAGTCTAACATCAGAGTGATATTGACAATTCCAAGTGCACAGTTATTTTGACCGTGTAGGACAAATACTTCTTACTACCTGATAAAAACTTTTTATCAAAAAAATTAAACCAACTCCTAAAGCAAAACACTACAAAGCGAAATATAATTTTGTTTTTCCGAAGTCGGTGTCTTTGGTATATATAATAATATCTATAGTTTTTCATTAGTATTGATATTTGTTTCGGGATATTTAACATGTATATTTCGATTTTGTGTTTTTGTTTTTCGTTTTTTGTTTTGCTTAAGAAGTGGTTTAATTTGTTTGTTATAAAGTTTTTTGTTTTACTTTGTTTAGTGTTCTCTCCTCATATTACCATAAAAACCATTTATAACCAGAGTAGATCTCATTTCAATTCTAATAAGTTCAAACACGTCTAGGATACATTGTTTTATTACGTAGTTCCAGTGCCTACCTTCCGGCTTCATCATCAGATCAGTTCGATTGGTACCATTTTCATCAGTACCATTTATTTATATGTATTTGCTTCATCAAAGTCGCTTAACTACTCTAGAGATCTTATACCTATGACATACTTATTGAAGAGTTCCAATGGCCATCTGTGGTCTTTTTATCAGTTTCATTTCACCAAATGATACTTTCTGAGCACAAATGCTGACCATGTTATTTAAAATATCAAAATCGCTATAAAAAAAATATCATTATTTCAGACCTATATCAGACCATAAGTTGTTAGTGGTTAATAACAGCTAATTATAATTATTATATTTCTGCCTATAATATTTGAGGATTTCCCTCGATTTCCATGGGATCCCATCATGAGTTTCTGATTTGGTGACAGTGGCAAATCCGGATTGAGAACCCTCTCCTTTATCGGAAGTTGGTTAAAAATGGCATTCGAGCGAGAAGGGGCCAGAGTCACAGAGCTTACTTGATCAAAGCAATAAATCCTGCAAAGGAAAATACGCAGGCAGTCATTGAGAGCCCGAGGGACATAAATAGTGACGTTCCATCGTTTCATAGCGTTTGCCGAAATAACAACATGTTTGGGTTTGACCACGTGAAATTTCAAACAATGCTATTTTTGAATTTTCAACAATAATTATTGCTGATAGAATGACACTTTGTGAAGAGACTCAGCTGTCGAATAGACAGTATAACGAATGGTTTAGAATACGTTATTATGCTGGTAAGGTAATGAGTGCTTCCGTTTTTGTGCTCACCAGTTGGCGCCACTACTGAATAAGGTCCTTAAGTATAGCTGTTTGACCTTGTTATTACACGCACGGAAGCAAGTTTGAATTGAAATCATTTCTAATGCCGTAGAAATGCGACTAAGTATAAAATCTAGTATGCTGCAGTTTCGCGCAGCCCCTTTATTTCGAATAAAAGGGGGACAACATTTTCCAAAACATAAAACTCTATTAATGCAGTGGTTGGTATAATCCGTACCTTTCTTAATCTGCCATATTTGGAGAACATTCACAACAATAAAACAATAGTAAATAAATTCGCGCCAAAAGCCAAAAAGCTATAAAATTTTACATTTTGATGACCTCACTCTACACCAGCGCCCCTAGCGGTAAATTCAAACGCAATAGCCGTCATTGTGTTAAACACATGGTTTTATTTAGTATTTTGCTTTGATCTGGTGCCAACTATTGCATGACCAAGTCTTTGGCATCAATGGAACGCGCGATCCGCGCTGACCTTACTATTATATGTCAATGATTAAAAAGGATCTTTGTGTCTCCGAGCTGGCTGCAAGACCCAGCGTGGTAGCTATTTTTGTGTCAATGTTGAAGGTGAACATAACATTGTATAACTGTCTCTTTCACTCGCTTACGTTTGTCGCATCGTCCTATCTCGCTTACTCTATGCAGTATGCTCGATGACAAACTTTTTCTTGCGCTATGGTTGGCAGAGACACAAAGATCCGCTGTGACTATTATACACAAATCTGATACTTCACTTACCTAGATTATAGTACTAAACGTTGCTATTAACTCAGTGATAATACTTAGTAAGGCAGACCGATCACCATTTGCACTCAAGGCTAAATCGCCATTGAAAGCCCCTTGTTGAAGAAAGGAATATTGATGAATCTTCATTAATTACATAAATTTGATTATCGATATTCAAGATAACTGTAGGTACCTCTAGAGTATTGACAAAGGCATTCCTTTCGAAAAACATTTAACTCACTGGATTACTTCCGTTTTTTGTTTAATATTTTGGCACCCAATTTTATGATCTTACTAGCTGTCCCACGCGGCTTCGCTCCCGTCAAATAGCTACGTATTTACCAATCTACCTTATCTACCATACCCTACCTACACTACAAATATGATTGTTGCGTAACTTTAACCACTTACGCAGCGCACGCAACGGAAGCTCTCAAAAAGAATATTTTTTGCCCATTTTTTCAACATTTTTCATTTATGCTCCGCTCCTATTGGTCGTAGTGTGATGTTATATAGCCTATAACCTTCCTCGATAAATGGGCTATCCAACACAAAAATTATAGAATTTTTCAATTCCAATCAATAGTTCCTGAGATTAGCGCGATCAAACAAACAAACAAACTCTTCAGCTTTATATATTCGTATAGATAAATCTTAGTCAGTTAATAAACCTTTCTAATTACAATTGCTATGTTAAAATTTTATTTGATACGAGCTTCTGGTCAGCGGCTCCACCTGAGTGAAAATTACCCCAAGGGAAAATACTCCTGGTAAAAAATCTTACGTATGTCCTGATCAGGGACTTAGAGTGTGCCAAATTTCACCAAAGTCCGTTAAGGTCCTTACTTCCGTTTAGTACAGTAAAACGGTTAGTTTCTAAAGCGTGCCCTCATTTACGGCTAGTTTTAATGATTTGAAATATATATGTAAATATAAAAATAATAATAATGTAATATGTAAAGATTTATCATGGATAAATCTTTTACTGTCCAGGCTGCTCGTCTATGGAATGCATTGCCTGACCCAATAAAAGTGCTCAGTCGTTGCCTGTATTTAAAAAACTCATCAAAGAACATTACTTATCGCTGTGATTGTGCTCTTGGTTTTTAGACATAATGTGCTATGAATGTCGTACATCATTTATTTTCATTGCTTATATATTAATTATGTATGTATTTATGTATCTATTATTTAGCATATATATGTATTAGTGTTTCTGATAAGTATTAATGTATATAGTATTGTTAGTATTATTCCATATTGTGTTCATTGTTAGTATAGTCGCACAACTGACAACACCATGTCATGTCCAGGTAATCTCTGTCCATTCCAGGTTGCCTGGAAGAGATCGCGGAATGCGATAAGGCCGCCCATTGTATGTTTTAGTATTAAGTTTATTTTTTTCTTGTATATAAAACGTTGTACAATAAATTGTATATAATATATTTCCGTAAATGCCCGAAATACGGTAAAACCTAAGATTGACCAAGTCTTACTGGAAAAAGTCCAAAATGATCTTTAAGATCGCAAATTTCGGGCTTTTAACAGCAATCAAACGGTAAATCTTAGGATTTTTCTCAGAGACTTATAAATGTTGAAAAGTTGTCATGTCTATCTATGATCAATTGATGAAAAAAATAATAAATAGATTGTTAAGTCGACTCCATCGAAAAATAAATCGTCTTACAAACATAATACCCACTTTAGTGAAGGTAATCAATCAATCCGTAATTGTTCTCATCATTTCGTGTCAAGTCTCTATGAGAAATCCTAAACGTGAATGTTTAGGATGGATGGATTGAATCAAGACTACGTTTAAATAAAACCTTTATAATGAACCTATATGAACATACCACACGGTTGTTGTACGTAGAACGTTTAACCGCTTGGATACCTTCACACTCCAGCCCCAATATCCCAGTGTTGTGAGTGTGAAACAACACACCGTTATGATCAGCCGAATTTGCTCCATTTAACTCAAATTATATTCCACTTATAAACGCACGAAAGACTTCATTAAGTGAAGCGTCTCTCGCTCCCCTCTTTTAATATTTCTTTCGTATCTTTTTGTGTAATCTATTTATATCTATACACAGGAGAAGATATCTATTATCTATTTTATATTATGTCTTAATATATACAAGGAAAACTTTAGACTGGTACATCAACGCCCACGCTGCTAAGCCTTGGGAATCTAGAAAGCAGTTTTTTTTTTAAAAGGTTACTAAGGTAGAAAATCGAAATTCAAAGCTTGTGTGGATATTTTTGTTCGTAGCCAAATTTACTTGAAACTTGGACTTGACGCTCTTTGAAATAATAAAATGTTGTATTTGATGTACCTATGTTAGCATTTTCTCAAATTCAACGCTTAACGGGTAATAACTCAGTTTACACATTCGTGCTGTTTGTCGCTAAGGAGTTCGGTTGTATGTTCCATATCTTGAAAACTCCTGAACTGATTTTGATGAAATTCCCACTATTAACTTAGTTGAAAGATACCTAATCCATTAAGAAAAATGGTCAGGATCCGATAAGAAGTTTCGGAGAAATGCGTGGACAAACATACATACAAACAAACGTACAAATTTACACTTATGAAATTTAGCACACATATTTAGAAGCCCAATTAGAGTAACATATGTGAATATTGGGTAATTTCAACAATATTACATATATGCGTGTCGAATTGGTTATCTCCTTTTTTTGAAGTCGGTAAAAAAGTTTCATGCGCAAGCGAATCCGTGGACGAAAGCCAGTAAGAAGTATTGTTACCTAAAACCTTCCTTTGTATTGGGCGTATTTCTTACCGTAGATATTGGTTAGAAAGTCGTTTTATTTTCAGGTTCTTCATCGCTTCAGGCTGTTGAATTTGACAATGTATTTTTTGAGCTAATTATATATTAAATTACATTTTCCTTGTTTAATGTATTACAAGGTTATTTATTAAGAAAATAATCTTTTTAGGAATAAAATATGTATCAACATTTTATGCGAGAGACAGAAGAAAGAATAAATATTATTTGCGTCATGAAAATAAAAGAAAACTTATACAAATAAGGAAAATATGCGTCGCATCCGCGCATATCTAAATAGTGCGGTCTGTAAAACAAAGTCGTATTTCGTGACTATCTGTTTGTCAGCTACGTGTTTCTAAACTTGACGCTATGGATTTTGATGGGGTTTTCACTATAATTTAAGACCGCTTTTCCGGCAGGTTTATGGGTATTATAATTATAATATTTTGAACTATAGTTACAGTGTTTTTACATGTCACCACATCAATAGATGATCGCTCCCTATACGCTAATTGAATTACAATATGTAATACGATAAACCGTATAATCATTTAATGGTCAATCTAAGCTTTGCTACTGATTCTAACTACCGACAATGTCCAACCACAGACCCATCAAAGTGTAGATACGACCCGATGGCCCGCATGTCTATCAGTCCGTTCTAATCCCGTCCATAGACTAGCCACTCAGCGCATAATCCTCACACATAGACCTAGTACCTACTAAGTGAGCACAGATCTCTGCAAATACTTATCTATGGAATGGTTTTGTAGGTTTGGTAATAGTGTGGTTTATATAGTCGTTAAAATAAAAATGTATTTTTACGAGAAAAGTGCTAAAAGAAGCTTAAATATAAAATTATAGCAGGGTACTTATTGATTTACATTTTTCACCAGAATATTCCAAAACACCCATTTCTTTAGGATTTCTATAACATAACATAATAATACAGTACAACTTCAACAAACTCGTGAATCCCATCGCCATAGTGAATGCACAAGATAAATTTAAAACAGTATTAAAATTTCACCAATTCCCATTTCCCGACTGAATACTGAGTTATCCAAATCAAAACTATTGGAAACCAATCGGAGTAACTTCATGTTATCCATACTCGGCTTGAGAAAATTACGCACATACGGAATAGTTATTGATTTTGATTGGCTCTAGCTCTGCAGCATAAATATCTGTTGGCTGGTGAACAATTTGGATAGATTGCAAGCCCGCATACTCGCTCAATGCAGCATAAGTACCTTTGATAGTTGTTTGATTGAAGTTTGGCTGTACTTTACAGTTTGTTCTAGGTTCTCGTTTTAAAGTACGACTGAACCTTGTCTGCAAATGGCGTGCATATATGCGTTTATGGCATTTAGTTGTCATTGTGGCGATCACAGGCGAGATAGTTAGTCGGTGCCAGGTTGCGTGGCGAAGCTATAAAGCTTTGAATCTCTCAGCTGTGCGCGCATATATTTTACGCTCGGGTCTTTCTTCGGTCGCAGAAGTATTCCATTGGGAGATATTTTCCTTGCACACCACCTAGCTACCTCGCACATTTCTAGTGGAAAACTCCCTTAAAGTGAATAGTGAAATAGTAACGAACTATACTTATTACTGGGAAATTTTGGTAAATGCAATACTAATATCTTGAAACAGTCCTATGTAAGATAAATATAAGTAAATCAATACATATAATAATATAATATAATATAATATAGGTAACTAAATATCCTACTAGTTCTAATCATTTTCAAGATAACATATTAAAACATTCCACAAGACCACAACATCTTCTTCGTTTCTTAATTACGTTTTCATCATTTCACAATGCCCGTAAGTTAAACATAACCCTTCAAGCCAAAATCACACGGTTGATCTTCTCGTATTTTTTCTGTTTCGAACATTTAAACCAACTGATTCTTTCACTTCGAAGGACACATCAGCTAAGACCAATGACGTTACTTCTAAAACATTGCCCACAATAGGACAATTTGGATCCAAAAAGGCTTTAACTGGAAAAACCACCATACTATCCGTATTATGTGGGAATGAAGTCTAATATTGTTGTTGATAATTTCGAGAAACTATCACGTATATAAAAAAAACCGCGTACATTACCGTAAACGTGATAGAAATAAAAAAAAAACTAAATAATAAGAGAGTCTTATGAGTCAAAGTCAAAGTCAAAGTCAAATATATTTATTCAACTGGGCCAAAAAGCGGCACTTTTGAACGTCAGAATTAAAAGTAACAAATCATAAAATAAAAATTGATTCTACCGTGCGTACCGTACCGTTATGAGAGGAGCCCTAATTAACTTCTGGAGGGAGATGGGCTGGTTGGAATAAAACGGCCGCCATGTCCCACGCACAATCGTCCACCTGAGGGACTAAGTGCGGAAACCAAGACCCCGAACATAGAACATAGAAGAGAGATTTATTATAAGAACAGGATGGATTTACTCGCGATTATGTTCGGGAGTGGCGACCGCAAACCGGAGACGGATGACCTGGTTAAGGCTGCGAGAATCCGGTGGACGGGAGACGCCTAGGACC
The DNA here is from genome assembly GCA_947562075.1 of Orthosia gracilis. NCBI lineage: Eukaryota > Metazoa > Arthropoda > Insecta > Lepidoptera > Noctuidae > Orthosia > Orthosia gracilis. The sequence continues at coordinate 5,486,745 of OX387269.1, forward strand.
GATCAGTGTGGCGATGTTTGAAGGAGGCTTTTGTCCAGCAGTGGACGTCTTCCGGCTGAAATGATGATGATGATGAATCCTCGCCCATTTTATCGAATCACCGCCTAAGAAGTATCACTTCAATAAAAAAAAGATAACTAAATATTCTATAGCACACAATCTACATCCTTCTTTACTTACAACAGTTTCCAACACGTGTATCGATTATCCCTTTAAAAGTTAATCGCTTAACCGAAACCACACAGTAGATCTATTAAGACGAACATTGATTTACACCACCTGATCCGCTCACATCAAACGGTAAGTCTCGAATGACGTCACTTCTAATGACATTGCCCACAACAAGGGCTTAAGGCGGACTGACAAGAAGGACCCGGAAAAGGTGGGGATCACAGATATCAGCTGATGCCTTTACTTGTCTCTGTTAAGGAAAAGGTCGGGTTCTCGGTTTAACCTATAAACAAGGTCAAATTAATTAGTGAGCGACTTGATGAGTATTGTTATCAATAAGGATAAAAGAATAAGAGAATTTCAACTTTTAATTTTAAAGATCTACACCGTCAGCTGACACTGTAGTCATCTATAGTAACTAGAACTTTTTTTCTATGTTTGTCATTAAATATTGATACTTATCAAGTCTGCGGCGTTTTGAAGATTATTTATATTTATTGACTATATATATTAAGTATGTAGTGTGTTTGGGGACTGCTGTCGGCAGTCCCCAAACTGTACATACTTAATCTTTAATATACTATTAATATTATTTAACATATTTAATATTTACAGATTTTTAGAATGAATGTATTTTTTGTAGAACACACATACACACATTTTCCCATCACATCACATTCGTATTTCGATGACGCTTTCAAATTAGCATATCGCTGCCGCGAGCCCATAAGTTTTCCCCACCAAAAATCGCTCATCGATGATAAAGTAGTTTTTACTTAAAACACCATAAATATGATAAAAAAGAAAACAAACATCGCCCGCGATCATAGCTAAAATATTCACAGCCCTTGTCCAATCCATAAAACTTACACAGGCCATGATCTCACATAATACAATCAATTTGCTCCAACTTATCAAACACACCCACTCGTATACAACTATCTTTATCTTTCGCGGCAAGATTTACAACACGTCAATCCATAATACTTGGGGGTCGTAAACAAAAATTCACTGTATATAAAGGCAGTGAGTGAAAAGAGTAATTTTCTCCTCCATAAAAACAGTTAGGCAGTTATTTATGGTGATACCGCAATCTATACAAGGGATTTCGCCCGAGGCAGAGCATTAACGATTATCCGGGTTTTTCCTACAAAGAAATATTACTTGACAAATAAATTCCGTGTAGGTTTCTTTTTTGCTCATCAGTGGTATAGCTTTTTGGAACGATCATTTTATCGGAGTGGATCATATAAAACGTATTTGATTTGGTACATAAAAAATATACCCGTGTATTAAATTTGAGTGTACCTTATGTAGGTAGTCTAAATATAGGTCTGCGCGACCACTATTTGATTGATAATCTCAATAGTCTGAATAACCTACGTTCCCGGAGGGCTAACCTGCCCTTGAAAGGAAAAAAACATTCCGAAGTCACCCTTATCTCGCCGGCCGAGAATTCGCTGAAACACGGTGCACAGAAATAAAATTCCTTCGCCCCTCCAAACTTGAGAAAGGTCAAATTTAACGTTCGCAGAGAAACGTTTAAAGATAAACAAAAGAATCCGGGATCGTTGGCAGGAAAAAAGAGGTAACTACGGAACCACCGAAATCCCGCGACGGGAACGCGACGACGACGTGACGTTATCGTGCCGTGCGCGTGCGGCATTCCCGCGTGATTTGCATACAGATTGTTTACATTTATTCGAGCAATACTGCTCGGGCTTTTTGCATTTTGTCGCCGCCAAGCTAACAATTATTCCCTACTTTTACGTTGTTTAGTATTTATTTATAACAGTTGGTAACCCGCGGTGTTTGTTTTTATAATCGGTTGGCACCAGAAATAAATGGCTTTGTAATGTTTTCTGTGTACGCACACGGTTTTATAACCACAATTTATTGATTGTGTGTAACTCGGTGTGATTCATTCTTGAATGCTGTACGATCTTTTTCTTCTGATTACAAGGACAAATAAAGGTAATCAGTAAAACCCCGCAAACGTGATTGGTATTGATGTCTATTTGGAAAGAAATCGTTCAATCATAATTGTATATCATCTGCAAAATTTCCTTAGTTAACTTTATTTTACCTTGAATAAAAGCATCAGTGGCACTTTTACTTTCACTAGAATTACCATAGGTATGGAGGAATCATAGACGGGGCAACTGTTGTACTGAACCGTTCCAGCATTTATTTTGCGAGTAGGATTCGAGTCGCACCAGCGAGCGCTTTACTATTTTCCATGAAGGATGACAAGTAACCTACCTCTGTGGAAATTTGAATTAGTTCCCTATTACGGATAAAAATAAGGTTAATCTACGAACTTTTAATGACTGAAAGATGGATCGATAGACAATAAAGGCTTAGTAATATTGGCAAACTTTGGGTGTAGAACCATATTAAAGTGAGCAAGAAGAATTTATAAAATATATAACATTTATACACCGCAGATTCTAGACCAAGTTACATTCTATCATCGTCAAACGTTAAGTTTGTAATAATTCCAAAATGTTTGGGATTACCCACGTTTGACCTATAGCCCATTTTAGAATCTTAGACAATAAAAGTCGCTGATAGAACATCACTTTGATCAGTACTTATATGACAAGAAAAGAATGCAGCTTTTAGCGTCGGAGCGATGGAGTCTTGTACGATGACAATACGATGAATTTACAGAATTCCTTCACATAAAACTAGATAGAATCAATACATAGCTACCGTCACGTATTTTTTCCACAAGGAATTCTGATCTCCAAGCAATAAAATCCGCACCAGACATTGGTTCGGACTTCATGAACATGTATCTATCTGATTTTAGTATAGCGTGTCTTCGTACTTATGATACTTATTTTCGCTATTCACAAAACAATATAAAGCTGAATGGTAAAATAAAGCTGTGACATAAAAAGTGATAAATAGTTCTATGAAAAGTAATTCATAAATATTTATAAAGGGTTCTAACGCTCAACCCAAAAGTCATGAAATATGAAGCAGGTCCCACTGAAAAACCTTCATATAGACATATTTTTATATAAATAACGCTAAGGTTTACCGGGGCAAATTAAAGCAACTAGAGAAATTTCGCAGACACGTGTGGTCATCATCAAACCTTGTCAGAACACAAATACAATGATTTAGTAATTTTAATTAATGTATACAGTTTCTTGGAGCCAGCGGCCGCGATGCACGAACTTATGAATATGATAATTATAAAAGTCAAGCTTTATTTTTGAATTTGTTTTGTTTTATTTGTAACCGATAACCGTCACGTCAATATTATTTTACCAGATGGTCTATTTAGCCTTATATTTATTGAGTTTGGAATTTATTTTTGTATTTCTCTCGCCTATACAATATACGTTGAGCGACAGTAATTTCTATCGGACATTAATAAGAGCTCTAGTTACAATTTATAACATCCAATTTGAAGTTAATTAACCTCAACAGTTATCGCTTCGGTAACGCGAGATGAGAAAGCTGTAACATCTTTATCGTCAGCCATGAAACTTCTTATTTTATTAAAAATGTTATAGACGAAAAGCCTGGTGTCCAGAAGTATGAAATTTCAACATTGTTGTTTCATATTTTTCAGTCACAAAAGATGTTGGTAAGATATATTCAGGATCATACAAATTCCGCAATACAGATGCGCAGACAGATTTTAATACAGGCTTTAGAAAAGGCAAAGAGACTTTTGGTTTTATTAATACGTATGACATGAAATTTAAAACTTAAACAAGATGAAATGTTTATGTTTCTGATTAGCATATTGTTAATCCAGTCAATTTACTCCAGCATAACTTTAATTCAGTTTATGAGTGTATTAAGGAAACAATGTATATTTTATTATTAGCTGTCTAACTATACAATCTGGGGTCAAGTTCAAGCTTCGTCGGGAAATTTCAATAAGAGCTAGGTACTGCCGGCATAATGCAGGCAAGCTGCTTCATTTGGCGCGCCAAGCCTTTCGACGCTAGCCCGCTTGTTGTGAATAGAATCCAAATTACTTGAAAAATTCTCAGAGTGCATCCCCGGGGTACGAAATGCTTCACTTAAATTCATTCACCGTAGAATTGAAAGGAAAATATTTAATAAATTGACTCAATGAGTTTTAATTTTATTTATGAATACCATTCAGGGTATTGAACTGGAAGATTGGACGTTTTACGTAACAGTCTCATAATCATAATCATTTATTGCATTCATGTAGTTTACAAAGTTGTTACAAATATAAATGTTTCATACATGAACCCTGCTAGGGCACAGCAATATAATAGTCTCCGTCTTAGCTAACCAAAAAAATGCTGAGAAAGATCTTATTTGCAAAACTTTTTGTCCTAATTAGAAAAAGACACTTCAATGACAGTTCTGCGTACGCAGAGCAAAAACCAACATCTTTAAAAGATAAACATTACAAGCTAAGAACAGGCTGAATCGAGCAAGTTTCGTTAGTTTTTTCTGTAGCTTTAGTAACACGAGAACGGTCCCAGGGAGGGGGGAGGGTGACAAGGGAGGAGGGGTTCCAGCGACACGGCATGTAATCTCAAGTTAGCGAGCAATTTGGTGTTTGCTTTCAGTAGTGCAGCTTTGACTATAAGATTGTATTGCTTTGCGAATTTAGAGCTTTTTAGATATTTTACGCAAATTGAATACTGAGAATTTCATGGTTAAGAATCGAACATCAAAATTTTCCGAACTCCATAAGTATTGATTGATCCTGGAAATGTAGAGACGTATTCAAAATAATGCTATTTTTTATATTCAAATATGATAAGCATTGTTATCGTTCTTTTTGTATCAATAGGATCTGTAATTTAAGGGAGTCTGATCTGTATTAAGTTTTCCGTAGTATAGGTATTCCCAAAATTAACAGTCAAAGTTTTTCACCCACCACTAATAATTGCTGTACGACCAAATATAACAGGGAATAACGGGACTCTCCCGACACCGACTTACGTCTGTCGTGTTCCCCGCAAACCAAACTTCAAGTCATCTTAGTTACCTCTTCTAATACCCGGTACCCATTACTAAAACCGACACACTATAGTTTAACGGTACTGGAGGAGAATACTAGAAGATTCTTGGACTGAATTTCACTTATAATCTCTAAGAACTCGACAAACATCTTTCGACAGTTGTACGTATTAGGTGAATCGCAGACTTAAGTTTTTCGGACGTGTCTCGAGGCTCCAAAGTGACTCCGTTGAGAACTTTTCACGCAGGGCAAAGTGAAGGATACGAGAAGGCGAGGAAAGACGATATGCGATGGATCGAAAAAATTAAGATGCACACACAGATGCACCAAGTTGTCGGCTCGCAGGAAAAAGTTACAAATGATCGTGAGAGGGAATCACATCTGCCCCAAAACGTGATTACATCAGTCTGCTATCTCAAGAGTATGACGACAAAAAAGAAAGTCGTTTAAGGCGATATATACGCCCCAATGTAAACGCTCGATGCCAAAATATCAATATTGAACCTCCTTTTGAACAGTTTTGAACATCCAAGTCGTTTTGGAGGAGTATCCAAAAGTTGCGAAAAATATCGTGTTGCTAATTATTTTTTTAAAGCAAAAATATTTGTTATATGAAAAAACCATGTTTAAAAATTAATGTACATGAAACAATAATGAATATATATTTTTTTCAAACCTTTTAATCTAGCCGTTACTAAGGAGCATGCTTCAGAAAGTTACCATTTTTCGGCACTGAAGCGTATGTAGGCCCTTAAAATGTTCTAAGGTTTCATTGGTTTTCTTCAGAAGAGACAAAATGAAGGTGGTTCGGACATCGATATCGATTTATTTAATTTTCCACCTGAATCACAATAGGTAGACGGACTGAGCTCAACAGTCACATTTTATTGTCCAGTTCTTGCCTTTTCCAAAGATAAACGATAGAACCACTGAACGTTGTTAAACTTTACCTCATCTATATCAACAAATAATTAGCTGCAGCGTATACCTCAGTAATAGTTACAGTTTAATTAGACTCGAGCAACTCTTTTAACTTTTAATTGTGCTAACAACACGAGCAGATAAAGCGTCGAATGCCCACATTTTACTCAACTTTGAATGCATTTCGTCGGAATGCAATTATTACGCTCGTAATTTTGGATTTTGTCCAAAACTTGCTTACTATAGTCATTCGGAATGTTACATTCAAAAAGGCAATTAGGTTTTGTGGGCTAAATACAATAAGCTATGTCACTGCTCGTGTAATTTATTGCTCATTGTGTGAGTTAGTTATTTGTTTGAAATTAAAATAAAATGTAGGAGTGTATGATGATAAAATGAGTTCTTAAAAAGACATAATCAGATTTCAGTTTCCATATTTTCCTTTTATTTTATGCCTCATTATTTTTACAAAAGTTCTTTTGACTAAGAAGGAAAACCATATTAATTAAATTTTATGCAACATAGTCAAAGATAGTTATTTCTCTGCCAAGACAGAGAACTAACATTACCATTACATTATTTGCAATGTTTATAATATTAATTTTGATTCTATATTTAGATTAAAATAAATCCCACAGTCATAGATTCGAGCAGTTAGATACTATTGTAATAACTGCTATCCAAACCCCAGCTCGATTACATAAGTTGCAACCAGGGCTTAATATCAGCTGTACACGTAAACCATGAACATGCATTACACTTAGCACTAACGTACTCATAATACAGCCCCTAACATCTATTACAACCCTTCTAAGTACAGCCATAATGAATTGCCAGCCAGACCCTACTGTCACACGAGTCTAAAATTAATAATAATGCTAACAAGGCGCTGGTTTTAAAGTGTTATATCCGAGGCAATGAACCGGTTCTGAAGATAATCAGGTGTGAAACAAGCGGGGTATGACATCGTTCATGCCACGGCGGCAAGCTCAGGGTTGAATTTTATAAACAAGTGAATGCGTGATTGTGTCCTCCGCGTGAAGCGTTATTAATTTAGACGTAGTTGACAATTTTCGAACATTGTATTAGCGATTTCAGTTTGTTCAGTGCCTAGTATATACATGGTGTAACAAAAATAGATAGTCAGTATATAAAACTTCTGTCTATAGAAATGAACCACTTTCGTAAAGGAAGTCAAAGTCAAATACCAAAAAAACGGACTTTCCATACAAAGTCAAGCAAGCAAAATTAGGATGGATGGTACAGTTATTTTTTGAGAATGCACAATGGCATCTTCGGAAACATTTTTTAAAACATAAGTTCGTAATTTCCGTCATACCCTATCAGTCTTATTAATAAACGTGGACTAAGGTAAGATTAACTTTATTCCAAGGATTAGGTAGGTACTAACAAATTTACGTCTTAATAAACACGGAATAAGGAGGTATTATACTAATCTGACACTAGTCTCGGACTAAAAGTTAAACCATGGTGCCAGCTAGTTTAAGGTCGGAATAAGAGTAGTGTACCTAACTATGGCAACCACAATTTTTTTACTTCGCCCTACTCGGGCAGGCTAAGGTCTTGGACCATAACGCCTCGCCTTCAGTGCATAATATCCTTCTTGAATTCTTTAGTATGCATTAGAATGCGGATGTAACAGATTCTAACGTTTTTTTGGAGTATTTGGCAGCAAATTGTATCGAGTCAGCCTTCCCGGTAAACTTTGCAGAGATAGTCAATACTACAATAAAACTCTCCACTCCACTATCCCGAGATAGCTTCTGTCAATGTTTTCACATAATTGTCCAGTGCGTAGACAGTTGAGACATAAAACTACACCAATTTTATATCACAATATCCCCTAGGAATCAATTTGCATATAATATTAACAACCGCTGAACTACGCTCGAAAAAATCCCACCAAAAACTCTCGCAGCCACAATTATTACATAGACTCTGAATTTTTATTTAGTTAATGTGAAACATTAAAAAAAATAAGGTCATTGGCAGCTGTTTAGCTTTAGACAACGAAATTACAAATCACAGATATTTGCAATACATAGGCAAGATCTATTTGTGGATAGAGGCACAAGATGATGGCAATGTACCAGTGACACACACAATAAATAATAATATTAGAGGTAATGCATCACGGGCAGCATTTATTAATGAATTTTTTTAGTTTAATATAAATAATGTATATTTGCGCACATTTTCAACCATTTTTTTTTTTTTTTGTTTATCCCTTCCTATTCTGGTAATATATTAACAAAATGACTACAGGAAACAATATTTCAAGGATTGACAAGGAGATGTAGATAATAAGAGTACCTAGGTATTTTATTAACATTAGTATGAGGGGTATACTCTGCATCAGATCTATCAAAGCAAACCGGATATTAAATATTTATATGCATGTGACATTGTTGTTGTTTGAATTGAATACAGTAAAAGAGTGTAGTTAAACTGTTTTTAACTGATTTGATTAAGGTTTTAAGATTATTGAAATCTGAAGTTGAAGGTTCGAATGAACACGATAATAAAATGCAAAATAAATGTAAAAATATATTTGATGTAATTATGTTTTATGCAAATGTTAGCTGTTTTTATATAATAATTTAAAATTCCCTCCTTCACCTTTACTGTCAAATCTCTAAGGCAGATGTCATTTTTAGCTTTTTTTTCTACATAATGTCTTCAACTTGCTTATTTTCATTCACTAGTTCATTCTTTTTACTTTTAAATTCAACTGGGTTGCCAGAATTTACGCGTAAGTCCAAGACTAAGAAATGAATAGTTAGTCCGAGGTTATTCCATGTTTATTAATAACATTGCAAGATCTATGTTAATCCTTAGTTACTCCGGGATTAGCTAGTCCAAGAGTAACTTCGGAGTAAGCTGGGAATACGCCATTTTTATTAATAAGACGGTATGTGTATAGTGTATATGTTATGGACAAAGTGATTAATACGGCATTATTCATAATGCCCGGGCAATTTGAAAAATGACCTATATGAGCAGGCAATATAATGAAAAATAATTAAATTGACCGGGCTTTCTGAAAAATGCCCATAATTTTTTGAGCCGGATAATAAAAATATGTGTTTTTCATTTATTTAAATGTTGACATTGGTTTTAATAGAATAGGTAAATACGATTACTATTTTATTTAAGCAACAAAGTCGAAGGAGCCGCGCCGTGTCCCCACACACGGCGCGGCTCCGTCGACTTTGTCTCGACTCCTATGTCTGTTTACAGAGTATAAAGTAACCTAACATGAAGGAGATGACGGGAGCTGAATTTATCCACTTCAACTCCCGTCATCTCCTTCGAACCTAACCTATCAGTGTCGGGCTGCCCTAAGCTTCTGAGCTCACTTCTCTCGCTCTTGGACTAATTCATTGACCATAATTATTGAATTGCCCAACCGTTACGTAGCAATATGCAAAACGAGTTGTTTACTGTACGGAACTTGTGGAAACTAGAATTGCCGTGCGTTCAAGCGCTTTTGCCATACCTATTATTGGAATCAATATAACAGCTCACAATGTTAGGACCCATTAATATGAATGCTAATTTTTGTCCGTGGCGCTAGGCAACTGGGCTTATCCCAGTAGTAAAGGACACTTTATGCCTTTGTTCTGTCTTCTGCTTGATATGGAGGGAAATGGAAATTTGTATTTTTTCCTATTCTTCCGTTATTCTTTTCTGTTTAATTTCTGTTCGGGATCCAAGACAGTTAAATTCATTCGCTGGGACTTCGTAGAGCTTCATTGCCTCGGCGCTTTTCTGGTGGTCGCAACTGTTGATTCGGGCTTTCAGGAGTTGCAGTGGTTTGACAATGTGATAATTAAAGAAGGTTAAATTATTATTCATTACATTGCCCGATTTGACTTGACTAGATTCATTAGCAGCTTGGGTATTATATATAGTGCACTGATTAATTAATAATTGGCCCATGATATATAAACACATTTTTATACAATGCTTGGTTACTTCCACTGAAAGGTACTTCTCTTGTTACGCGAACAGCTTGAAGTAGCGGTGACTTCAAACTGTTCGCTTATCGAGTACCTTAAACATTTTATATTTCATGGAAATGCGTCTCTTTGCATCTCTCTATTGTACTGATGTTTGCTTTACAGTACCCAATTCCGGGTTATGCTTGCCTTTGGACATGTATTTGTATATTCTTGTGTATCATGAAGAATAAGGATGCCTAAAGAATTGTTAATCAAAATTTTCAAAAAGATTTGTTGTTTTGTATATTGCCTACAATATTGGAAAATAAAATAAAACGGCAATTTATATTCACGAAGGAAATATAAAAGTTCTAAGTTTTACGTTTCTTCTCGTAGTTTACGTTTTGTCAAACAAAACAAAACGCGTGTGAATGAAACATAACTTTAGATTATTAAAACTGTAAACACCTACATTTCCCGTTACTGTAAAAAAAGAAAAGTATATTCAATAATACCTTTACCAAAGAATATTCCAAACATTGCAAAACATGAAAAAGCAACAAACCCTAGCAGACTCATCAAAATCGGGCAACTGCATCGATATTACAGCGGGCAGGCGAAACAACAAATTTTATTCTCGGCACGATGATTAAAAATTTTATTTATGTTTTATACACCAGCGGCCATCAATCGAGATTATTTGCCGGAAGGAGTGAAAACAGGTTCACATTAATAAAAACGACACACGATGATATTTTAAATGAAAAAATTCATTTAGCCCGTGCGACGCGGCATCGCAATTAACGCTCCGATTAAACTGTGAATTATTTATTAACATTTTATGATCACGCGATAATTTATATCTTCAATTCCGCGTTCCACTATAGTACGCGGTTTATTGTTTAGTGAGAATAATGCTGCGATTTTGAATTTTATTGTAGTTGTTAAATACACGCCTGAACTGGATTCGGGGTGAGAATTTTGTTTGTTATGATGCCATTAGCGAGTGCCGCGTTTAATCGGTTCATTTTTTTAATCGACGGGACTCGGCGTTTTGTTTTTGCAGGTCATTTTTCTTTTAGATTGGCTCGCTGAGAGTGTTTGTTACAAATGCTTTTTGATAGAAAAGTAGGCATATAATACTCAAACGACTCTCTGGTAAAAACTCAGAATATTTCCAAGTAGTCTGCAAACCGTCTCGCCGAGTAAGTCATACGGAGGCAAAGACGAAACATTTTCTAGACGATCTAACATTACATTACCGTTATGTGATTGTTTGAAGAGAAAAGCAAACTTAAGAAATTGAAACTTCAATAGATAAACCGGTGCGGAGATTTTCTTTAAAATAACAGTTGGAGACAGTGCAGACTTTTATTTTTCACTCATTGTTTGTATTTAATATTATTTGCTTGGTACGTTAACGTCTTGGAGTTGATTGTATCTACACGTAATTTTCCTTCAATTTCCTTTTTTCGCAATATTTTGTTGTTGAGCATCTACTACCTACAAATTACTAAAATTATCGATGACTTGAATCTTAAGTGAGGGTATATGCACTACAACATTTCGATATCCGCAGTATTTTAAGTGGCTCCTTAGTCTTTAGACGACGCGGACGCTCATCTACTCGGTGGTCAGACCAGATCAGGGTGATTATAAGACTCACGGTTATCATTGCGCTGAAAAGAGCCGTAGATGAGAGTGCCTTGAAAGCAGCCGTCAGTGACTCCGTCAAAGCTTTCCAAGACGAGCACCACCTTCAGCAATGAAGACAGCAATTCTTATTAGTTATCGTTTACTTTCAAACCTCATTATATTAATTGCAGTACGTTTCGAGTACCGAAATAACATGGGATACGACACAAAAATGTAATGAAAATTAAATGAAAATAAAAGCAACACGCTGAGTTGGATTATGTCCAGGGTCGGAACCTCATTTGGAGTTGCAGTTTATTTATTGCCAGCCTTTGCTTGCTGCGAATTGAATCCAAATTACTGGAAAAATTCCTTACTGACTTCGCTGAATTCCAGCTTGAACCTTTAACATCGGTGAAGCTACTAAGACTCTAGATTCGAAGAGAAGTTCTTTGTTTTAAATATTTTTTTAACTTTTAGTACCTATTATATATTGAATATGTAAAGGTTTTATGTATTTATTTAAAGACACTCACGACTTATGGATGATAGATAATTACTACGAGTACAATCGAATTTTGGGAAAACAAAAGAATTATCTTACATAGATACATTTTAGTAGAACCATTACTATTATTTTTCAACTTTTATTTTTTGACATTTGGTGTTATTGTAATAAATGATTCGAATTCTTACTATCTACTCGATACTACAATAAAATGGATACATTTCAATGAATAGAACCTGAGTAACTTTGATACTTGGAATTATGAGTACGGTATTTTTAACATTAGGTACCCATCACGTCTGCCAAGTTATATTAGTTTTTAATTTGACCGTTTATACTCGTATCATAACAGTTCTTCCAATTCTCTCCGCATTACACACCACTATTGTAGCGAGGAGCTCCTAAATAACAGACTCGCTTATGATATTGTAGAACTCAAACATTGTCTCAAGAGTGCAATATATCTCTGTATGTATAGTAGGTACCTAGTACCTACTTCTTTATTGCCGTTTGCCATATTTTGTATGAGATAGTGGATAAAGACACTGCATAAAAATTATAAGTGGTGGCACTGGTGGCCCAGTGGTAACGGCCCCGACTTACGTGTTGTATGTAGATCATAGGTTCAAACCCAGGCTCAATATGAGGTTCAAGAACCAAAAACTTGAAGAAGACATGTGACATCTACGTGCACTGGGCCCACGTGGTGGATTGACCGGTTGTGTGCTGTAATTACCGGTACAATTAAAAAGCCACTGTGTCTCGCGTGGCTTTTTAATTGTTTCGGTACCTACCTCGTTTTAGGCACTCAAGGTGAAGGCCCATTCCCTCTCTCACTGAGAGGAGGCCGGTGTTTCAATAGTGCAAACATTAAAAATAATAGTTTAAAAACATGCTTTAATAGAAAACCAAACTAAAAAGTAGAAAATTGTTTTCATTAAATTTAAATTAAGAATAGTGTGATTACCAAAAAAAAAGGATTTTATTATAGAAAAGCGTGGGACCCTCTCTGGATGTGATAGCCGTTTCCCAGGCTCCCTTTCTGGAAAATTTATTTAATACGTGTACTTGGCGCAAGGCATTACCGTTTCTTCGGATAAAACTAAAAGTTATGCCATGCGCATGTCTTAGGTCGCACCTAATCCTGAAGATCCTGGTAAGGATAATGGAACAAACTATTCAAATTATTGCATTGTCATCGGTCCTTGATAGGTGTGCAAAGTTTCAAATTAATACGACGTTTTGAAAGGGGTGAAAATCACGTTAAAAGATTCCGTTACATAACTAGATACATACACACCAAACCAATAAAAGCGTTGCGAGGCTGATGATGATGTGAACAAATGATATTGGATTTCAGACTGGGCGGTGTCACTGGCCTCTGTAAAGGGAACTTCAGATGAAGTATTGTGTGTTACATAAACTCACGCCTTTTTCCCATGAGGTAGGCAGAAACTACAGAACGCCACCTGCAACGATCCTTAGCACCCTTCCCGATGACTCGACGCGATTCGTTTTATGGCACACTGATAAGAATTTTTTTATAAGCGAAATTGCAAGCATGTTCACATAGACATAACGCGATGCAATTCGACTGACTTGCACTTGAAATGTTTTTAGACAAAATAACTGAAAACTGCATCAAAATCGGACTAGTAGTTTTGGAGAAAAATGGCCACATGGATTTGCAAATAAACATCCTCTCACCCCAAACGCATATACCGTTTCCGTTCCGTCGTGGATAAAAAGTAATTAAAAAAAACAAAACCCGCCTGCTTACAAAGCGAACATAATAGATGTAAACTAGAAGAAAATCATGCTAAGCAATCAACAGGATCCCTACATATGGTTTTGGTCAGCCAGCTCGCGAATATGTATACTGCGACTGCATAGAAAGAAAGAAAAGAAAGAAAGAAAAAGTGTTTAATTGTCACAAAACGACATACAATATAAATATATGCTTATGCTAAACCCTTTACAGTGGTATGATTTTCTTCTTGTTTACATATTTTTAGTTTGCTTCGAAAGCACTCGGGTTTTTGTTTTTTTATTTACAACTTTTTAGTTATCATTTTTGTTTTAATAAGTTCTAAACTCATAGGTAGTAGGGTAAAGCACCCTATTGCCCACCCTATCGCTGGCATCTATAATAACTATTTCATTGGATGTAACAACTCTTGAAATAAAGATTAGAATATTTCCTTTACAATTTTTGTATGCTAGTGCATTTCAACAAAATGTTCTGGAAATTTGATTACGAAGCTAGAGAAGGCACTCTCTCAAAGAGCCTATGACAGGTTATCTTACCCTATAAAAATATTTTTGTAATTACCTCTAAACCCTTCATTTTGTTACACCACTCGATAGGTCTGGAGAAAAAAAAACTGGGACCCCCACAATATGAGGCCCAAAATTCACCATGTTTGTTTTTTTTATGTCACTTATCCAAGAACACTTGGGCGGTCAAGATGTGTCTAACGATGTCTTAATTATACAGGGTGTTTGGAAGGGAGCTGTACATACGCCTAGGGTAGAAACTAGGGATAGTCTGCTACCTACCCCCGCCCATTATATTGACCTTGGCCTCAAGGTTTTTTTTTAATTTATTATTATTTTTTATTTGACTTTTTTATGATTTTTTGACTAAAACTACCTGTAGCTCAAAATCTATCCATGGGACCGGTCGGCTAATGGTCTTGTTTTAATCGTTAGAGTCTTAGGGTCCTGCAAAAAATTATTTTACACCAGAAAATTGTGGAGAAGAAAAGTTATGGGGCCTGAAGTACCGTAGTAAGGTAAAGAAATAATTTTAAGGGCAACTTTCTATGGGGTTTAAAAAAAAACTAACAGGGTTGGAGTTCTTCTGATTTTTTTAAAACATCCTCAGTCCATGCCCTTTCTAACGATATGCTAAAAGTGTAATTATCACTTTTAGTTTTAAAGTTATTAATTAATTTCCGCAACTAGGGCACTTCAAGCAAAAATTTCAACTAATGAAAATTAAATGTGTTCGATCGTAAAAGGATGGCAAATGAAACAAAAAATTTGGTAATGACTAATGTCATTAAATTACAAATTTTAATTAATTACTAATTTTAATTAATTACAAATTTTGTTCAAATTGATGACCATTGACCTGTAAACATGCTCGGCACCTCTTCCTCATCTCCACGGTCACCGTTCTAAGCAGCAGTTCCTCGCGCATTGTATCGAATGCGGCGTGGATCCTGTTAATTAGAACCTCCCTTGTTGGTACTTCTTCTGCGTACACCAACTCTTTCGCCCTTCCCCAGACGTAGAAGTCGAGTGGGGTAAGGTCAGGCGACCTTGGGGGCCAGGGAATTGGCCCACCCCGACCAATCCAAGAATTAGTGATTTAGCGGAAGAAGTGTTTGACGAAGATCGGCCCATAGTCTTCCAGCACGACGGCTGTCCTGCTCATTGGAGCCTAGCAGTGAGGGAGCTTCTGGACAACTGCTTTCCTAATTCTTGGATTGGTCGGGGTGGGCCAATTCCCTGGCCCCCAAGGTCGCCTGACCTTACCCCACTCGACTTCTACGTCTGGGGAAGGGCGAAAGAGTTGGTGTACGCAGAAGAAGTACCAACAAGGGAGGTTCTAATTAACAGGATCCACGCCGCATTCGATACAATGCGCGAGGAACTGCTGCTTAGAACGGTGACCGTGGAGATCAGGAAGAGGTGCCGAGCATGTTTACAGGTCAATGGTCATCAATTTGAACAAAATTTGTAATTAATTAAAATTAGTAATTAATTAAAATTTGTAATTTAATGACATTAGTCATTACCAAATTTTTTGTTTCATTTGCCATCCTTTTACGATCGAACACATTTAATTTTCATTAGTTGAAATTTTTGCTTGAAGTGCCCTAGTTGCGGAAATTAATTAATAACTTTAAAACTAAAAGTGATAATTACACTTTTAGCATATCGTTAGAAAGGGCATGGACTGAGGATGTTTTAAAAAAATCAGAAGAACTCCAACCCTGTTAGTTTTTTTTTAAACCCCATAGAAAGTTGCCCTTAAAATTATTTCTTTACCTTACTACGGTACTTCAGGCCCCATAACTTTTCTTCTCCACAATTTTCTGGTGTAAAATAATTTTTTGCAGGACCCTAAGACTCTAACGATTAAAACAAGACCATTAGCCGACCGGTCCCATGGATAGATTTTGAGCTACAGGTAGTTTTAGTCAAAAAATCATAAAAAAGTCAAATAAAAAATAATAATAAATTAAAAAAAAACCTTGAGGCCAAGGTCAATATAATGGGCGGGGGTAGGTAGCAGACTATCCCTAGTTTCTACCCTAGGCGTATGTACAGCTCCCTTCCAAACACCCTGTATACATCCGTCTATCGGTTTGAAGATATGACGTAATTAGCGAGGATGGTTAACGAAGTTTAAATCGTTATAATATATCCTAAATTGTTATTTATAATCAAAAATGATGAAAGGAACGGAAGATAATGCCGACTTTTAAGACATAAAGCGTTTGATCGCGCAATGATTGCTGATTGCTGATTCTTACGTTATACATAATACACTGTTTGTTACGCATACTTGCTCAATTACCAAGCTATCAAAATATTTTAGGAATGAACGCCTCGTGGCTTTCGAAAGACAAAGCGAAGCTTCTTTTACGTCGGAGACTGTATATAATTTTTTCTCTATTACCTCTTTGAACACCAATCCTTTCCAAATTGTTGGTGTGAACAGTTTAATAACAAAAAAGCTTGGTGGATAAAATACACTTTGCTCACCAAAATCTTCTTTGTAACTTGGAATACCCAACCCTAATTCTTACTGGGCCTTAGCAAATTTTTTATTCAAATATTCTATAAAAAATAATTTAGAGACTTAATCAGTTGGTCCATTCCCATCCATTGAGATTTTTTTAATCAGGTAAGAGTTTGGTTTGAGTTTGTTCTCTCTTCTCTCTCTACTCTACTTTTATTTTTAAAAGTTTCATCCACACTAGGAATGAGGAAAACAAAATGAATGAATGAATGTTGTTAATGTTTTAAATAGAAAATAGTATTTACCTATAGGCACAGAAATACCCTGCACTGATATTCATTGAGTTTCCACTTATATAAGTTAACATACGTCGAATAGGTACGTTCACTTTGACCTTCAAATGAACGAGCATGAATGTACCAAAATGCTCTTTGACCTTCTCATTCAAAGAACATATTAAGTCCATTTCAAAAGATATTCGTATCCCTTTTAACATCAGATAAAGCTTTGGCAGATGACCTTCGATGAACAGTGTTGAAAAAGCTTTAAGTTAATCTAAACTTCAATTCCTTAAACAAAACGAAATAATGGTTTAAAAAGCAGAATTAAAAAGATCATTTAAGAAATCGTTACCCTTTAAAAGATATCTAAACAAAGGTCTGTAAACCATTAAAGAAATCTGTTTTTTTTGTGAAAGACCAACAAACAAAGCTGAAGTATTTCTCGCGAACGTCGTCGTTAAAACTATTTTATATGTACTTTACGTTTTATCGTTAGGCTGTATAAAGTTACCTTTGGTGTTAAAAGAAACCAATGGAAATACGAACGTAGAACTAGAGAAAGGTAACCGGATAAGACATAATTTAAGAAAAAAAAAACTTAATTCTGGCAAGGTACAGCTGTTACCGTCTTCGCATCTTCGGTAGAACGGTTAAAAAAGTTGAGAG
The DNA here is from genome assembly GCA_947562075.1 of Orthosia gracilis. NCBI lineage: Eukaryota > Metazoa > Arthropoda > Insecta > Lepidoptera > Noctuidae > Orthosia > Orthosia gracilis. The sequence goes on from OX387269.1 coordinate 5,504,620, forward strand.
TAAAGAAAATGGAGTTAACCCGCTGGAATTTTTAACATCTTTTACCTATCTTTGTATTCCAAATGCGGATTCAAGTAGTGCCTGGGGACTACTTAAAACTTTGCTTAGCTCGTTAGGAATCAAAAGGATGATGTAGCAAGTTTTATAAAAAAAAAAATGTATAAACCTATGTAAAAAATCTTTTGTTCGAGTCGGAGAAACTTGGGAATTATACAATATTATTCGTTGTATTTTCTATTCTTTGCAAAATGAAAAGCCACCCAAAATAAAAGTACAGCCGAATATTTTTTTGTCGACAATCTTTTTCCTAAAGACTTTGTAACGTAACATTCGTTCTAATCCCCAGTAAAAGTTAGGTCCCAATAAAATCCTAGTGCCGAGCGTACACGCGTACTGTTAGCCAAACCAATTCTTCTAGTTTCACTTTTTTTCGCCATAAAAAACATATTGCTCCGATGTTTTCTCGTACACATTTCAGGTGAAATAGTACTGCGGGTTCCGCCAGGGAGATGCTATTGAAACCTTTTTGACCCATATCAAAGCTTGGGAGCAGTTTGACAGTAACATTATTAACACGTGGCATAAGGTATGTACGAGGGGGCTTACAGCATGTTCGGGTAAATTCTTTTCTAATAACCCTTAAAAATCGTACGCAAACCTTTCTTTGTTTCACCTTACGCGTGTATAAGAGGTAGAGGAACTTCAACCGTTTCGTAGTGCGCGCGTGATTTCCTGGAGTTGTTTTCCTTTCCGCTTAGCGACGAGGCTGCGACGGTACATAGTGTCCATGAGCTTATTGTGGAGGACGTGACAACGCTCCAGATTGTGATGGATGCCGTCCTTCCGGACTTGACACTAGTCTTTTGTTATAGTCGCAGCCACTTTAAAATTCCCTGTTTTGTTGCTAGAAGAGAGTACAGTAAATATCTCACTTGTCAGAGTGGGGAACAAAGAAGCGTTTGCTAAAAGATTTTAAGTTTTGTGTATTAATTAATATAGTTTAACCCCTCTGTGTCAGGTGTCGCCAAGTACATGTTTAACTTGGCAGCTCCACTTTTCGTTGTGGTAAGTTGTAGATTAGAATATCTTGTACGAAACCCTTTTTCAAAGTCGAGATTAAATGTCACATTAGACTGACATCTACTTAACTCCTGTGGGATCTGTAGCTCGGTTCCGATCTGCCAATCGTCCCGAACTTTATCAATACTGTGTCAATATTTCCTAGGAGATAGTAACCGACTGTGAGTGGGAATCGTGAGCACCAAGAGGTAAAAGGTAATCAATACAGCAACTAGTCACATTTAGTATTCTGATTGAATAATCTGTCCGTATATCACATTGGCAGTACCCACGCAGCCGGCTTTAATGCAGTTAGAAGGCAAATATTGTTTTGTATGATGGATGGACCTTACTGTGCTTGCAGATTCGAATATTGATGTCCCATGACTTTTTACTTTTACGAGTCTAGTTGTCAATAGCATATCAAGTACCCCCATACCAGCCAGCAGCTACCAGCTTTAAAAATATTTAAAATGCTCTTTGCATTTTTTTATAAGAATAATACTTAGCACTTTTATTTAATAATAACCTCTTTTTTTAGGTTTGTATTCTCAAGCTCCTTTTCGCTTTCTCGAAATAGAGCAATATTTACATAACATAAACACATCTGCGTTATTTTACATTTGATGTAGTTTCAATGCACAATCGATGCACAATCGACATAACCTACATCAAATGGGATCTCAAATGGATTTCCTTTTTCTGACGTCAGTAAAAATTTGGCTGTACACCGCATACACTGCTGGCGTAAGGCACGATATATTTGGCTGAACACCGCATACACTGCTGGCGTAAGGCACGATATATTTTTTAAGGCGTGCCTGCAAAGACGTGGAATGAAAGAATTATCGGTGTTGAATCGTGGCCGTGGCTGCTGATGCGGCCGGCCATTTGGCACCTCGCCAGCCCCCATCGCCTCGATCTTGCAATTTACTCATGTGGAATGAGATTAACACGACATCTGAATTGTATTTAGTGAATTTTCATCGTGAACTGTCACGTTTTAGTATACAAGTTGGCCCGAATAGTTTAAGCAAAATAAAAATTAAGTCCAGCATAATGAGAACAAATTTTGACTAAATAAACGCAGAGCTGGCAGTAAGTTCATTTCATTTGTGTTTAAGAGTATACTTTTAACTTTTAATGCGAGTTTCTGCTTAACTTCGTTGAGTATATTTAGATGGTGGAATTAATCTTCTTGAAACTATTCATTAAGGGTACTCGGTTCGTTAATTATAAACTGCAGCGTTTTAAGTAAATATGTCCTATTTACTTGGGGATTTGTTTTTAATTTGAAACGTTATTTTTACTTAGGGAATTGGCGTGAAATTGTCTCTAAGCGAAAGTTTTTCGACGAATAAAGCAAAGTAAAGTAGGTTTTTTTTGTTTTTTCAGAGCATAATCATAAATGCAAACAGAGCACCACGAGAAGTAATAAAAGGTATTCCCGCTTCCAATAATTCCATTCGAACAATTTACAACTCTAATAAAACGGTACATGTCGCCTCCAACTCATACAAGCAGCTCAAATATTCGAAACGCTTATCATTTCCGAGCCATTGAATAGCAAGCGAGCGACCGGACTTCTTACCTCGCCTTGCGCCGCGCCATTATAAGAAATCATCTATCGATGGGAAATAATTCGATTGTCAACCCAATGATAAATCGACGGAAACAAAATATTTGGAAGTTAATCAACTGGGTTAATTCGGGACTCATTTTGAAGATAATATGAATATGTCGTGGTATTCAAGAGTGTTCACGTGTTTTGTGTGTGAAGCAATAAAGAGGAATTACGATAAACCGAATCTACAATACTTGCCTGTGATTGTGGTGTATTGTCTTTTTCCTATGGGGGTAGGCAGAAAATACAGAACTCTATCTGCTACGATCCTTAAATACTCCTTCTTCTTCGTTTGCCTTCAAATATTTCTTTGATAATAGATATCTTAGAACCTCAACTGTCCAAACTAAATTAACAAGACCGATTCTAGTGTACACGATAAAATTGTATCGAAAAACCTTAAAGAAACACCACTTAATACAAGCATCATTTAAAAATACAGAGAACAGCAGACCCTTATAATAATACCGCGCTTACATAACAGTAGATCCATTTTGCAGAAAAATACGTGTTGAAATAATTTACCTAATGAAGCTAGCTGGCTCTGACTACAATCTGGACCACTGAATTTATTCACACCGAAAAATCGCGCGGCCCAAACTGTACGAGAAAAAAGTATTTAATTGCCCCCAAGGAACCGAGAGAATGGTGAAAATTCGGGTAGCGAATTTATAGGAGCTATTTGGATGCAAATGATGAGCGCGCAGCCTCCGCCAGTGACGGTGTAACCCCAAAAGAATAAGTGAGAAACGTCTTACGAGAAAAAGGCTCGTGAATACTTGTGATACTTTTTAGAGATCCGTGGCAGAATTGTGAAAATAGAGCTGCTATAATTTTGTTTAGGACACTCAGCTGGTCATCTATTACAAAAAGGTAACCGCAATTAATTACCCAATTGATTATGTCATCAAACAAAATGCTTTCCGGCTTTTTTATTTGTGATGATGAAGCTCACGATTGACAACAGTATCACATGAAGATAAGCGATGCTAACTAAGGTGTACCCATTATTTATGAAGTCGTAAAGCTGTTGACACAGTGTTAATGTTTCTGATGACATACCCAAATTAATATTATTTTGTTACATGTTTTGGTTGACTATAAAGCTATTTCGTTAGGTTTATGTATAGGTAGTAAAATCAATGACTACGGAATCCCACAGTAATACGCTCTTCTCGTTTGTATTTTTAACTCATTATGCTTAAGTGCGAGTGCGACTTAGCCCGTAATAACAATGTGAATGCTCATGACTTACTTAAAGATTATTGTGTGTTGCAGTCTCACAGCACACTCAAATGTGCGGTAATACATTATGTAGAAGAGCTTTTGCCAACTTTTTAAATTCGAGACGGAAAAATAATGATATTACCAAAGCAACAGAAAAATGGTTAAGAAGAGCTCGTGACATAGGGAAATGGCGCAGACATGCGGATTGAGGAGGCCTAAATCCGGTAGCGGTTGGCTATAAGCTGAAGAAAATATTCAGCCCAGGCTGAGACTTTTCTTTTGGTATTCGCACTTATGTAGTAGTAGACACGTACATAGGTACGATCTTATATATCACTAGCTGCCCCGGCAAACTTCGTTGCGCCTAAGAAATTTCTAAAATAAACGTAGCCTTAGTTACTCCTTCCTTATTACATCAGCTACCTGCCAATAAAAGTCCCGTCAAAAACAGACAGACAGACAAAAATTAAAAAAAAATGTTATTTTGGTGTATGTACCGTATATATATTGATATACATGTAGTAACAAACGGTTATTTCAATATTAAAAACAGACACTCCAAATTTATTTATATGTAGAGATGTATAGATTAAGAACTAGATTCTGCCAGTGGCTTCGCCCACGTAGAAGTCGAAAATTTACCCTCAGCCTACCTACTGTTGATATGTAAAAGGTCATGGCCTACCCAAATAAATCCATTCAATTCAAACATACAAAATTGAAAATTAATCAGTGTAGTACGATTATTTTATCACTATACCTAACGTTAAGGTCACTCACCTCAAAGATGAAACCTATTAATAATTCCCGTTAAATTTTCGTATCTTTTCCTACAAATATTTAAGTTGTTTGTTTGCCATTCTGCTTCAGTGACAAAAATATATTGTCCTAGTATTTTTGCTCTCATTCCCCAATTCCCGAATAAATCTCGCTTAAAAATATTCATTGCGATGTTTCATTGCTATCTGTAAGTTTTATTTTAAGTCATCAACATTATCATCATCAGCCTATTAATTTTCCCACTACTGGGACACAGGCCACCTTTCTGAGAGGGAATGGGCCTTAATCCACCACGCGGGTCTAGTGCGAGTTGTGTCACACGCCTTCGAATGTTTGGTACCTAAACTCTTTTTTCGAACGTTGAAAAGTTACAGCTCGATTTCAAAATACTGTAAGAAGCGGTTTACAAAAAAAATGTCATCAATTACAGATCAAAGAAATTAATATCATAAAAATTCAAATTCCACAATAGAAGTTAGCCGTCCAACTAGACTGTAGGATGAATATATAGTTGCAAGTAAAATGCAGTCGGCTTTCGTCTTTTGTTTGGAAAAGTTGTGGTAAACAAGTTCGACACTCAATCCTTTGTGGGATACTTTTGAAAAGTTGTAGTGTATAAGAAGGCGGGACTTTCAGCCGCCATGACAGAGTGGCGGATGCGGCGACCGCAGCTCGCCTTCCGGGGCTCCCGAGTATAAAAGACTTACTGTTTATTTTTGTACAGGACAAATATTTATTTGGGCTGGAAAAAATGTGAAAATATTTTTATAATGAAATATCTGCTCTGTGTGGCAGTAAACTCACAATGTGTTTTTCATTTAGATTAAGCCGTATTTTTATTTGTTTTTATATTTGATACGATTTTGAATAAGCCGTGATACTGATTACTTAATCGTTAATAGTAATAAGACCCCTAAATACAAAAGTAGATCGCGTGAGTTACTTGCAATTCATCACAGATAATTAATTACGTCAAACAGCAGTTGTGATACAATTACTAGTATACATAGAGACAAACGTAAACACAGTAAATACATTATATCATACATAAAGTATATTAAGTGAGACCTCACACAGAATATTGCTAAACTTAGTAAAAATAAAACAATATATAATTTCTAATACCCGGTCCGTACAGACTACAACAATTCGCCTGAAAGCCAACTATTTATCACTTGAAGGCCAACATATCCTTAAGAACAACTCCGAGAAGATAAGGTTCATACTTCAAAGGCTCAGGTTGTTAAATATAATCGGATTAAACGCCAACCAAAATTAGGGTAGGTGGTTACTAGCGGCCTTGTAAACTTATATTTTGACATTTACGAGCAACCTCAACGCGCCGGGCCGTCTGTCTAGGACTTGGACAGTGTATAGCTAGCCTTACATCGTCTGGCGTCTGTTTGAGAATATCTACGTTGTGGAAAACTAGATCTGATTTTATGTTCTGTTTGAAGAGTTTTAGCTTTGAGCTCAAGCTTTTTGTAAAATGCCAAAAGTAAATAGTCATTCGCGTATTTATGACTTAAAAGATAAATATTCAGTGATATTAGCGTTTGCTGTAAATAAAATGGACGGCAACATGTTACTCCCAGCTTTGATTTTCTTATATTATACATACTGAGATATCTTAGCTGAACTATAAAGAAATTATTAGTTACACACTCAATGCCCATACCTAGGCGTTGTTTTTTTCTAGAATGATGTTATCAAATATGTCTCAATTTCTAAACGTGTGATTTATAACATTCGTAAAGTCAATTAAATGGACTTTCTTGTGTGTATCTTGTTAGAAATATTTGGAGTACTTTGTAGGTTATATCGGAACGAAAATCACTTTATTTAACGTTCAAAATCTGGCAAAAACCTCATCATAGCGACAATTAATATCAATAAATTTTCAGAGATACCTGTATATTATATGAATTTTTGATAGATTAAAAAGCGACCGTACTTTAAAATATTAGATGGTTCTTTACACAGTTCAGAGACTAGCTAGACAGACTTTTTCTCGTTATCCTTCAAACGATATTGTTGGCAGTTTATCAACAGCTGTACCGTTGACAGTTCACTGAACAAATTATTGGTTTCGTGGTCTTGAATACAGCAGATGTATTAACGAGAAGTATCACTTGAGAAACGTAGGTTATCAATAATGGTAACTAAGAAACAAGGCATATTGACGTTGAGTCGGAAATTATGTTGTGGATATAGGGCTCAATGTTCTACGTAAATTTTAGATTGCCGATTCGATTCTACGTCAGATATGTCTTTGCCCTTTTTATATTAATTTATAAAAGTAAACCTTATTTACTTTTCATGTTCACTATACTACACATACTTTACAGCGAAAAGAATGAATGCAGATAGAAGAGCAAAAAAGCTACTGCTTATTTGAAAATAAATTTCTTCCAGCAAACCTGCGAAGGGAAGGTTGTATGAGAAACGAAGAGACAGGAAGATGAAATAATTTAGGAAACTTAAAATATTATAAAAAAATATATATAAATTAAACATATACCTTAATTAAATGTATAGAACATATAATAAATACCTATGTATAATATGTAAAATTACAAAGTGATAAAGAGTTTATGTTCTTTGACTTGCTTCTTGAACAGAGATATTTCACAATCGTACTACATGAACAGCGGGGGAGTGGGCACAGAAATTCGTTTTAATGAGAAGTTTAGATAACATCTTAGACGGGCTCTATACGAGACATCCACATGACAGATTGTTGATTGAGGGAAAAGCGAGATATTCAGGGAGCCAGGATACGTAGGGTTAAACAGGAAACTTTGTAAGTAAATATCTGGTGTAACGGTAGCCGATGACATCAACTACATATAAAGCCCCTACCGGTGGCTACCATCGTACATTCGTGCAATTCAGCGCAGTCGTTGCGCTTTTGTTTTGTGTTCGAGTGCACTGCAGTGAACATACCTTGATTTGTCGTTTGTCACCCATTTTTAGGGTTCCGTATTCAACAAGGAACTCTTAAAGTTTCGCTATGTCCGTCTGTCCGGCCGCAGCTTAGCTTAGAGACTCTTAGTACTAGTAAGGAATAATTTTGCATGGATATACATATTAATCACTCCGACATAATGGTAAAATAAAATCAAGAAAACGTGGGTATTGTTTTTTTTTCATCTATCCCATGGTGAGGGTGTCGTTGGATAGTTCTAAGGAAAAAATATTAAGGGTCTTTTAAAACCATTTTTCGATTCAGACATTCTTTTGCGTAAAATTAAGCTTTAAATTGGTAATTTTTGTTAGAGTCAAGTGTCCCACCAGTCCCATTCCCAGCTAAATGGTGCTTTGGATATGCAAAAAAAATCATGGCAGTAGTATATAATATGTCGTAGGGTAATTTGATACTTCGAATCTTCGCGAAAATCCTAGGGGTTTTGCGAAAACGCGGATAATTAGACATAGGCGAAGCTTAGGGCACCCCGACACGGACAGGTTAGGTTCGAACGAGATGACGGGAGCTGAAGTGAGCGAGCAAAGCGAGCGAACTCAGCTCCCGTCATCTCGTTCGTGTTAGGTTACTTTAGACCCTGCGGACGGAAATAGGAGCCTCGCGCAGCGGGGCTCCGTCGACTATGTTGCCAAAGTACTAATCGTACTTGGATAATTTTTCGCCTATGTCTAATTATCCGCGTTTTCGCAAAACCCCTAGGATTTTCGCGAAGATTCGAATTATCAAATCATCCTACGACATATATAACGAAATTAAAAGGAAAACTATCACAGCTAAGTAGGCTTTACAACTTTACGAGTAATAGTCGACCAACTTATATAATGCATTTGGAAACGCAAAAATTTTGTACAAATGCCATTGAAAAATTACATATATATATATATTCGTAACATTGTAAGTTGCGTGAAACAGATACTAAATATAAGTTTATGAACCATGTAAAAGATTCAACAATAAAATCATAACATCCATAATAATAATTTCTAAATTAATAATGTTTACGCTCGAATAACGCATTGGAGTGGGCGGAGCCGTTGGCAGTACTGGTCCGTACGGCGTATGGGTGTAGCTGAGTCTATATTGTTGTTTTAGTGCAGTAAGTATTGGTATTTTCAATGTTTTGTAATCTCGAAATTAGATTCGATTGCCAATTCCACTACCCGACCATAGCTGGCGGTATTCTCAGTGGTCGCAATTACAGATTTTTTTTCCGAAACTACTTCACCATAAAATTTACAGCAAATTTCCGCAAAGTTCCTACTGCAATGGGACGAATCTCGTTATCCCTCTTTCGCAAGCTACAATCTAGGGGCCTTTAATTCAAGAGTGAATATGTTACTTCTAGCCAAGCGTGCTTCACCGTCGACCACATCATCGCTTACCATCAGGTGAGATAGTGGTCAAGCGCGAGACTATAATAATAAATAAAAAAAATACACATAAATTCGCCCCTACAAGACGTTGACGATGGTTTCGTTTACCTTACCGGACAGCATAAGGTTCATCAGAGCCGTAGAGCTCCTTCAAGAGCAACTCACCAGCTGCCCCAGCACCTTTACACATAAGTGCTGACGATTCAGGCCGTCGAGGCCGCCAGCAGAGCCACACCGAAAGGAACACACGGCTCTGGTCACCTCTCGACCTGTAATGGTATTAATATCAGGCTCGGGGGGGTCGGAAAAAGAAAGACCATCCACTGGGGCAGGCAGTTTGCTCTCCAGAGCTGCAAGAGTATCTGGAGAACACGGTGCCACCACATCACTTATAAACATTAAATTTACGTTCAACTGATATTCGGTTAGGCTACCAGACGGACAAACGTAATTTCAGTTGCTATTCTACGTTTGTACGGAGTGCTGACGCTTGCCTCGCCTCGAGCCCAATTCGGTTGAAATAATGTGGGTGAGTCAGCAGAAAACTCATTTTGCGTCGCTGTGTGGCACGAACAGAACTTTAGTATGAAACCGAATGCAGCATAAACATTCCGCGACGCATTTTACGCGACTCAAACCGTGATCTGACATTGTAAAGCAGTATCTGTCGAAGTAAACAATGTGAATATAGTAGCCTTGAATAGATCATGCAAATGCCCTAAAAGTGTCGTAGTAGGTTTCGTACGTAATTTTTTATCGCCCAACAGCCCTTGCATACCTAATATTTGGAGATTTTAACGAAGACTATCTCCGTAACGGCAATACTGCAGTACCTACTCAAATTATTACCTGACGCTGGTTATCAATCTTTATTACAAACGCTTGCCTCTACACGCGATTGTAATCAAATACTTAGATATTTTTTCTAAATTCACTTGTGAAGTTGAATTTAAAACTACTTCTTCAGTAACCTACCATCGTCCTATGAGGGCTCGTTTTTAGACGTGAGCCGCTGAAACCGTTACAATGTTAATGTAGCAACAAAAAGCCCTCTTCTTAATCCGCATTATGGTGCAACTACGGAACCCTATTACTGCGCGTGCCCGACACGCACTTGGCCGGTTTTATTAAGTAAAAGTTTTGAAGTTAAACACATTAAAAAGACGGTCGAATTGAGAACCTCCTCCTTTTTGAAGTCGGTTCAAAAGCATTATTGACATAATTTCAGGTGGAAGACTGAAATGATGCCACTGCTAAACATAGGCCTCCCTTAAGTATTGCCACATCGACCAGTCCCATGTGTCTATCCACCGGATGGACATAAACATAACTGGGAAAATATGAGTGTTCTACTGATGCAGCTCTGCCTAACCCTTTGGGGAATACAGACGTGGTGTTGTGTGTGTGTGTGTTTTCTTCCCAAAAATGCCAGAGAATAATAAATAAATAAATTGTTTATTGTTCCAAATTCATTACATATATGTACTATGAGGCAGCCCCATTAAGTTATTAATAATACTTGTGTTGGGGCCGACTCGCTACTTCCCCTATTTTACATTTACATAATGGACTAATAAACTACACAAAAAATCAAAAATAAATAAAAGTAAAACATATAAAAGACAAGAAAACAGAATGCAACTTAAAAACTATGATATATATAAATTGTTACTGTCATGATAGCAGCTCAATTGTGTATGTATGTATGTGTGCGTGTGTTTGTGAGTGATGTGTGTGTGTTTGTGTGTGCATGTTTGTATCTGTGGAGAAATAAAAAACCTTTTTTTTAAAAAGATACTACCGACTTCCAAATAAAAACACTACAAAATGAAAGATTACTTTCTTTTTGGAAGTCGGTGTCATTTTTTTGGTAGGTACCATTTTTTTTTCGTTATGGATACCGACTTCCAAAAAGAAAGTTAATTTTCACTTTGTAGTGTTTTCATATGGTATTAAAATAAAGTCGGTAGTATTTTTGTAAAAATACTACCGAGTTTTTTTTTCACTTTTTAGGTAAGTTCTTTAGTAAGGTGGTACCTATAAACTGAAACTTGAACATAACCGGTGAAATGAGAGTGTACCAAGGTGAACGGTACAAATCTGCGACCCCTTTAGAGCGTAATGGCGTGATGTTAAGTTATGAAATGGTATAAACAATAAACAGACATGCGATTGCAGCAACTCTGACAGATTTGCCGTCATTTATTGAGAGTTCTGTAAAGTCAGTTAAAAACTCATTACAAACATTTCACTCTCTCTCTCTCTTAAAAAAAACACTATACACTATTTATATTACACACACACTACTACACTCATTCTTTCACTATGTCTCTTACTTTATCTGTGTATCTGCAACTCTACAAAAACAAACACAAATAAAATATTAATTTCTAGCTTCAAAATAAAGCAACATAAGTGCAGATGGGGGTGATTTCCTGAGTGCTCGGTTTTTCCAATTTTGGTCCGGAACAAAAACCGCGCTGTACTAAGAACAAAAAGATTTGTTTTCCTCTTGTTGCTCAGATGTTTATCTTGGTATCCAATTATGAGGGTTAATTGGGGAAATGAAGGATTTAACTGTTCCTATTAGGAAGGCCACCGGTCGCCACTTTTGTATCAGAATATTTAATAAATAGCTAAAGTGGACCGTCAAAGGATACCTACACACAATATTCGAATACTCTTCTGTTTCAGAAAGCAAAATTAGAGTTTAGGTATTTCATCTAATATATAAAATTCTCGTGTCACAGTTTTCGTTGCCATACTCCTCCGAAACGGCTTGACCGATTTTAATGAAATTTTTTGTGCTTATTTGGTATCTATGAGAATCGGCCAACATCTATTTTTCATCCCACTAAATGTTAGGGGTAGTCCACCCCAAATTTTATTTTTTTATTTTTTTGACAAAATTTTCAATTTCTATTTTTTTATGATACAACATACAAAAATACATACAATCCTCAATTTTCACCCTTTTATCACCAACCCCTAATTTTTAATAGCCATTTTAGTAATTTAATAATTTTTCGCGAGGGGGATCGCGAGAGACTAGGTAGGGTAGGTAGGGTTGGTAGGGTTGGTATGGTTAGTAGGGTTGGTATGGTTAGTAGGGTAGTAGGGTAGGTAGGGTAGGTAGGGTAGGTAGGGTAGGTAGGGTAGGTAGGGTAGGTAGGGTAGGTAGGGTAGGTAGGGTAGGTAGGGTAGGTAGGGTAGGTAGGGTAGGTAGGGTAGGTAGGGTAGGTAGGGTAGGTAGGGTAGGTAGGGTAGGTAGGGTAGGTAGGGTAGGTAGGGTAGGTAGGGTAGGTAGGGTAGGTAGGGTAGGTAGGGTAGGTAGGGTAGGTAGGGTAGGTAGGGTAGGTAGGGTAGGTAGGGTAGGTAGGGTAGGTAGGGTAGGTAGGGTAGGTAGGGTAGGTAGGGTAGGTAGGGTAGGTAGGGTAGGTAGGGTAGGTAGGGTAGGTAGGGTAGGTAGGGTAGGTAGGGTAGGTAGGGTAGGTAGGGTAGGTAGGGTAGGTAGGGTAGGTAGGGTAGGTAGGGTAGGTAGGGTAGGTAGGGTAGGTAGGGTAGGTAGGGTAGGTAGGGTAGGTAGGGTAGGTAGGGTAGGTAGGGTAGGTAGGGTAGGTAGGGTAGGTAGGGTAGGTAGGGTAGGTAGGGTAGGTAGGGTAGGTAGGGTAGGTAGGGTAGGTAGGGTAGGTAGGGTAGGTAGGGTAGGTAGGGTAGGTAGGTAGGGTATTTTAATGGCAAAACAAAGTTTGGCGGGGCAGCTAGTATTACTATAGATTTAATCTATCTTTTAGCTATATATCTTTCTTCTATTTATCTCTCTCTATATATATAAGGCAATGTCCCGACTGACATATCAACGGCCAACCTAAACACTAATGATAGAAGATTGAAATTTTGAGAGCATGTTGATTTTATACTGTAGGTATCATTTAAGAAAGGTGATTTAAAGAAAGGGATTTTTCAAAACTCACAGGCAAGCCACAAGTTATAAATATTTTTTACATTGCATTAAGGTCGAAATCCAGTCGCACACTGTGCCGATTCAAATATTGCAGCACATTCTCTTCAAATGTTAATTCACAATAGCCTAACCTCTGAATATTTCTCGCTTCCTTCCATACACACACATTAATACCAGCATCCGTCCAAAAAGCACAAAACTACAGCCGCACTTATCCGAGCCACAAAAACATTACAAAACTTCGCAGCATCGGCTGAAAAAAGGCTGGTCTCGTTAAAAGGCCGTGCGGCGGGTGGCGGGCCTTCTTCCGGCACTATCCTCCCCCGGAGATGGGCTATTCATTCCACTATCGACGTGCTGTGTATGCCCCGGCTATACGCTTTGTGGCCAGCGGAAATATATCACGATATGTTTTTATTCGGATCATAAATGTAACAGAATACTATCGAATCTGTTGGGACGAATTTGATGTATGGTTTTGCTGGTTTTACTGAGTAACTGTTGCTGAGGCGAAAATTGTTTTTTTATGTTGGATTTTTGAGATTTTATTTCACTATTCATGTTAGTGGTTTTTTTATTAATACTTTTTTTTTAAGATTCTTGGGACCCTACGATCCCGGGCCTTTGAAAGGCGTACCAGGAGCCGAAACCAACTCGCAGAAGCCTTTTGATAGACATGTACGATGAAATGTAAAACAAACCGGCAATTATCCCCGTATGCACAAGTGAGCACCCAAGTACAATTCCCGGCTGCTGCGGACTATTACAGAATATGGAGACAAAACACATTGGGCTATGGGTTTGGGAGGTTTCGTGGATCGATTACCTAAATCTATATTATTACTATTATTGATAGGCTTGCGCTTGACCACTATCTCACCAGATGGTGAGCGATAATGTGTTCGACGATGAAGCACGCTTACCTAGAATAAACCTATTCACTCTTGACATAAAGACTCAAAAAAAAAAATTACCTATCAGGAAATGCAGATTCCGGAATCCGGAATACATACGAACCTCGCGATGCTTTAACTGCTAAACCAAGAAACATTGCATTTCAAGAAACATTGTAGGCACTAGCGGTTGTCTATAGTGGTAGACAAATTAGAAAATTGTAATAAGCCTGTAAAGCCAATATAATTGGTACCAACATTTCAGAAAGGTATTTCATAATTTCTGAAAGCAGTCTTATTTATGTTTAACAAAAGTCGACCGCGTAAAACTCGAATAAAAATCTTTAACCGTTACTCCGCCAAAGTGATAGTCGCCTAACTCTCAATTCATTGAGGGGAAGCGCGAGCTTGATAAATAAATTAGCCGACCATAAAACTCCACACAGAAGAATTACAGGGTGATTCGAGGAAATAGCGTAATACTCTTCATATAATCAAAAGGAAATGATTACAAGAAAACTTGGATAGGACGTTCGTTTTATTAAAATAGTTCGCACAATACTGAATAGAATATTAAGTTTCGTAGAATAAACGCCTAAACTTTCTATAAAATTGGTCTATCTAACTTAATCGCGAATAAAAATACATTAAACCATTTCAAGAATAACAGCGTACTTACACTTTGTAAAATTAATTAGGCACATTTCGCTCCACCTTCCCGATAACTTAGAGTGAGAGCTGAAATTTGCAAGCGGAACTCGCAGTAATAAATTTAATAGCAAAATAAACGACGTCGTTAACTTATCTGAAATATTGTCGGTTGAATAACTCAACGCGTTTAATAGCGTATTCCAGTTTAAAACGAGTCGTGACCTCACCGAGATTTAGAAAAAAAATTCAATGGATTCATTCATCAAAATGGCATGATTTATGATCTGAAACTCTTTCAGTAAATACAAATGAGAGGGTAGTAAGGACGTTGGGTCACTGCCAAAGTGAAGCCTGATTAATGATTTTTGAGGCACACGGGAATGTTCTGCGGCAAAATAAATTCAAAAACTTGTCGGTACACCGCCGAAAACTTGTTTGGAAAAAGTTTTTATTTGTTTTTAAATACAAATCAAGTATACTTGGATGATACTTTGCTTTTTAACGCTGCTTTATTGGGTCGAATGGTAGTACTTAGGCTTGTTTTTTCATCTTGAATTCCAGTAGTGCTGAACAGTATTATTTAAAAAAATAATCTTAAATAATACTATCAGCTGTTCGGAATCTCTAGCACTTATGTCCAGAGATTACCTGATTTTTTATTTAAATATCTGATTTTGATCTGAATTAAAAAATACTGAAAAAAATGATGCTGCCTTTTCTGAAATGGCTTTAACGATAGTTATAAATCCAGAAACAACGAACGTCCTTGAATTGGACAACTTAAATTCTCCTATAATTCGGGAATCTTACCTCTACTTTGGCTTAAATTAAACGATCTTAACTCTTATTTATCGAAATCCGAGCAGGGAGAATTTAACAACCCTTAAAAAATAAAAATTTATGACTACTACCCCCTAATGGGTTCTGTTAAATTACTTTGTTAGGATGTATTAACAAATTGAGAAGAATATTTTTAATGAGGCTTTATTGGTTTATTTATTTACTAGCTCTTACCCGCGACTTCGCTCGTAGTGCAGCCATTAATTTTTTTTCATTAAAAAGTATCCAATGTTACTTCTAATACCTCCAAGAATATATGTACAAAGTTTCATGATGATCGGTTCAGTTGTTTTTGCGTGAAAGCGTAACAAATAAACTTACATTCACATTTATAATATTATTAATATTAATATTATTTTATCCTCACGCTGGAACGCTTTGTAGCAATAACACCACTGGAGCACAAACTTATAAATACTAACTACTAATGTAGGTTTTCTCACGATGTATTCTTATCCTTCACCATTGTCACCGATGTCAAAAACTTGGAAAGAACATATGAATTGAAAAAGTTACATTGGTACCGGATCTGATCATAAAATCCATACACTTTTAAAATTTTACACAGATCAAAGTTATCAACGTATTGGAAACGGTAAAAATGAATGTGTCAATGGAATAACGGGCAGTACTTTATAATCCTCTTACTGAATTGTGCACGCTGCGTTATTTTTCCCTCCGACCATTCAAAATATTTAGGTAGGCATTTTTCATATAGGTAGGGCTTTTGATGGTAAATGAAAAAATGTATCTAGATCGTATAGAATTTCAAAGCCACAAAATTTGAAATTAACTGTTATTTTTGGTTTTCAATTATAATAAGGGTTATTTTCGGTTTGAATCACTTGGTATTTAATTCACCTAATGAATAATTAGTTTTGCCCGCAGGAGAATTTATCCTACGGGCCATTTACTGGCGGGATCAGTAGTAGCCTATGTGCTATTCCAGACTATAATCAATTTCTGTGTGAAATTTCACCAAAATCCGTTCAACTTTTCAGCTGACCCATCCAAACATTCACATCATCTTTCTGCCCTTATCCCATGTTACTAGGGGTCGGCGCAATACGTTTTCTTCTTCAATACCTCTCTCATTTAGATTTTTGTGCATGGTTTGAATCGCATCTTAACGTTTTGCCTTTCTGGAAGGCTGTTGTTTTTTTCTTTTTGGCAGCCCGGGGTCGGTCAGGTACAGGCCCTGCAGGCCGCGTGCTTTTTGGGGCGAAGCCCTGACAAATTAGTGGACTGATATGCTGTTTGTTGCTGTTGAGAGCGGCCGGTTTTGCTTTGGGACGCGTGAGTGCGTCCCGGTGACGAAAAGGGCTGCTTGTGTGTTGGTGTATGAGCATTGTCGCTTGGCCCACGTGTACCGTGTGCCGGTGACCTGGGTGCTGTTTGCTGCTGCTGTATGATCTGGGCGTGAACTGTGTTTCCACGCCGAGCTCATTTTTCTCGACGAACAATGTGGCGTGGAGTTGACATTGCGCCAACTCATCTAGCTGGATTTCTTACCTCCGACAGGGGGTGTTGAGTTGGGGCAATCTGTGAAGGAGACTGTTGAGTTGGGCCGACTTTTAGTTGGAGCTATCTGTGAAGGAGACTAAACAGTCTCCTTCACAGATAGCCCCAACTAAAAGTCGGCCAAACGGCTGGGACTGTCCGGCCAAGACCGATTGTTGGGCTAAGGCTGAGGCCGTCCACCCGAGGCAGGGCTTCGAGTCGTGGATTTGGCTGGCTGCCCTGTGACCCTTCAGAGTGACAGGCCTACTGTTTTTTTACGTTTTTTGTATATTTTGTTCTTCTACCCACAATACTGAGATAAATTTGACCAGCCAACTGCAACCAATGAGATTATCAGAATAAACCACTTGTATATTGGGATCTTGCGCTTTATATCTCCCGAACCGATTCTATGTTACAACTAGCTAATTTACTTAAAGCTCGCATATCAAAACTAAAAATTAATTTACCGACCAAAAATTTCTGCAGCTTAGCTCTTAAGTATCCTATCGATATTATAGTTCAACGAAAAGTTTAATAAGCTGCCCAGAGTACGACTGTTACAGTTTGTTTTAACTCGAATTATGTCAGAGACCTTTTTCCTGTTTTTGTTACAACGTGAAATTAACAACACTTGTTCAATCTGAGTTCAGTCTCTGTAAATACCATCAGCAAAAAAGTAGAAATAAAAATTAACTCCAGACAAATTTGAAAAGTTTGCACTCTCGCATAAAGCTGTTCGGCAGGTTGGGATGCAAGCACCTATAACGGACTACGAATTTGAATATTTTGTTTTCCATTTATCTGAATAGTCTTTTGGAACTCTAGCAGTAACAATAATCGTTATTACAGTGAATTTGGATGAGGATTATTCAAATTGGTTCCGTGCTGAGGTAGTGTTGACAAGGCGACTTCCCCGTGCCCACATAACAAAGAATTTATCAGATCAAAATGCTGTTTCCTAAAATTTTCGAAGCCTGATCATTTTGTCGAAAAAGGTTTCTTAATTTCGCTACGAATGCGAACTTAGAAAACCTAGATTAGAGCCGTCCGCTTTCGCTATCTCTGCCCAACCTTTCGTCCCCTGACAAAGCAAA
The DNA here is from genome assembly GCA_947562075.1 of Orthosia gracilis. NCBI lineage: Eukaryota > Metazoa > Arthropoda > Insecta > Lepidoptera > Noctuidae > Orthosia > Orthosia gracilis. Next base: position 5,522,614 of record OX387269.1, read on the forward strand.
TCTTAACAAGGCCTGATATTAAATAAGAGACCGTGGAACATTTAATCTCTATTGTTTTCGAGCCATCGTTAGTTAATCAGCTTTCGTTCAGAATATTGGACGGCATGAGATCGTTCGGATAAAACAGCTGAAATCGCGTTAAGTACAATCGAATGTTAATTGTTCGCTACGTTTTATAGACCTTTTCGATAGGTCGTTAGTAGTAATTGGTCGTATATGCAGAGCGTTCATGTCAAATTAGATGTAGTCCAATTATTTGGGTCATCATTTGCTGCAATGTTATTGACGTCATTATCAGCGGATAAAAACAGAATTGATTTTATTCTGTGTTTCATATTATGGATGTGAAAAATTTATTCCAGCCTTTTCACTTGCATGTTTTATTAATCCAGCCTACCAGCATAATATTTATTATCTCAGTTTTTTATTATATGGAAATAAATGGAACTAAATCTCTAATATTAGCGAATTACTTCGCTAAAAGTTTTTTGCTTTAATTTCCGTAAAACAGTGAATACAGTTGTGTAACAAAATACATGGTTTTTTTATGTGTCTGATATAATTATGTAAAAACAGCAACAACAGAATCTAATTATGATAAAGATTGAACCAAGTTTTAAAATAAACAGGTACTTTATCAATATTCTCCAACCGCATAATATAAATATTTTCACATAGGTTTATACATACTATACTTTATTCAAACGGCACAACTTACGAAACGGTAGAAACGGAGTCCCAATAACGTCAATCCTTTCATACCGTGGCTCCCCTACCTTTCCACCTATGCCAGAAATTACCAATGCACGATAAAAAGAGATGTATGTTACAATATCGCATCAATATAAATAAGGAATCTCTCACGTATGATGAAGGAAATACCAAAAATAAAGACTTCACATTTTACGTCTCCATCGAGAATGAAGCAATTTCGTCAAAATTAAATCATAAAGGCGAATAGGTATAAACGTGTATTTCTACGTGCTAAAGTGATGTAGATTTTTTATATTCCCAAAGCTAGCTAATGGAAAAAATAGGCACCCATCCACTTCAACATTTTAAGGAATTGTTACACTGTGTAGAGTTTATACGCATGTTTTATTTTTGTTTGTAGATTAGTGCAAATAATTGTTAGTAGACCTAATAAATAAAATAAACAACTTCCTGTGTATAATTTGTTAGCAAATGTGGACACAGTATTGTTCCTTGGAGCATTCCAACCACAATTGTTGCTGTATGCGATGGCCACTACGAAATCCCAGCTTACAGAGGTCCGGCCGTCAATTTGTGACAAGGTAACTCCTAATAAGACTAAGTTTGACTTAGAGAGCCACTAAATTAACAATATTATAGTGTTTATTTTGTATTTGTTCACAATACAACAGGCTTAGAGAAAACTTAATGAATAAAAATATAATTTGTCTGATACTCTCAGGAATAAAAGGATTTGTTTTGACAGCTACCAAAAAGAGGAGCTTTACAAGCTCTTCTTAGATAAATACGGACTATTTTTATAGTAACTTAAATAATCCATTAATTTTACTTATTTAAAAGTCCACTCTCACATCTCACTTAATGAAATTTTCATTTTACACTTTACTACCACCCAAGCATGTAAACTAAATGCTCTTTTCATGTGGATGAATATATAAAGAAGTAGATTTTAATATCTGCTCCATGCCAAAATGTTGAGTGCTCAATCATAGTGAAGAGGAAACTTATTACGAGTTACGACAACTAGCATTTTTACAGATTGAAAAACTTGTGTAAACGATCAATTATATTCCATCACACTGTGTGTAATCAAAATAAAACATTTTGAAGTATCCACTGTTACAGGCGTTATTACCGAAACTTTGATACTTAATCACAGACATAAAACGTAACGCTGTAGTTGAACACAATTTATTAACGCTTTCATCTAATACAGGATCGTAAATCTTGAGTTTTTTGTGTTTTGCTCATATTTTGTTTTGCACTAATTCTACTGACGGTTCTCAAAAACACTAGAAATTAGATCTACCGAAGATAATTTTTGTATTAATTTGAATGTGACCAATAAAGAAAAACTTGATTCATTGGATGTGATCTTGTATTCTCTAACTAAATATGTTCTTTCTTACCCAAGAACAGAAATACACAATGGTACGTTGACTTGTCATTCCTAATTCACCGTTTCTATTAACTGGAGTCCGACGTCAACAAAATCGTAGTAAATAGCAGCCAGGGGTTAGGCCGAACCGCTTTGTTGCCCCGAAGCCATAATAGGTAGAGTTGAAACTTTTGTGGCTTGCCCCTTCGTAGTAACAGAAAAGTTGATCTATGATTTTGTTAACTATATTTTGAGGATATACGATATCAAATTAATATTTGCTGAAATAGGTTTCGAAATCCATTAACGGTTAATCATAAACTTGTCTGAGTACTAAATGTTTTGACTAAATATCATAGTCACTATGCTCGAACTTTGTAATCAAGTTGCGTTGGTAATTATGCTATTCACTATATTGTTGAATTATATTTTATTCTTATGTATTTCAAATGGATTTATGGCTCACATAGATACGATGGGCGCGTTTCTTTAAAATATTTTAGATTTTTTATTATTATTTTCTCAAATCCTCCTACGTATCTCAAGTAAACTGAGTCAGATATTATTGGAGATCGGATTTTCGTTGGTAACATCGGAAGTAGACGCAACCTAGCTCCTCATCGGCAACTCCAAAGCACCTAGTTACCTACATACTTATCACTGTTATGCAAGTTTGGCTGTCTTCGGCATTTCTCCTTTAGTAAGAATCCTTGTCTTACAGTTACAGCGAGTATGCAGGTAGTGTATAATATATGTTATTGCTTTGTGGCAACAATGACGTTAAAACATCAGCCAGATCAAGTATTTATTTATTTTGAACTAGACTTGACGGGCCTTTTTTAGTCCAAATATCTTAGTTCGTAAAAAAAACCCATAGAATTCCAGTTGTGCCCGAATTTCACTATTTCGCGTCAATCTTTTCCATTTTTTTTCAAAAGCCTTTGCTGGGATGTAACGAATATTAAAAAAAACATAGACAAATTGGTCCAAGAGTTCACAAGTGATTCGCTTCCTAGGGAACAGCCTTTTATCATTTATTACTTTGGAATAATTGACATAACTACTTCAAAAACATCAAAAATCTCATTTCAATAAAGAAATCGTTATTAAATTCCTCTGCCATACAATTTACTGTTATTATTTTTTATGCCATGGCCCCAAATTCCATGGTCGTGGCGGACACGTAATTCAAATTACACGAGAACAACAAAGTTATAGGAACGTTGGAAATGATTTATATTGCGGGGTAGCCCGAGGGCGCGATGCTTAGCGACGTGTTAACTTATCCCTATGGATGGTACGATGTTCGCAGTGTTGGGACACGCAGTTTAAAGTGCCCTACATTATGCCCGATGGCGTTAGATGTATAGTTGTTAATTATCACACCATTAATCTATAGCGACAAGTTTGATAAGATGTGTAGAGAATTTTCTTTAATAAGGATTGACGACTAGACTTATCTCTATGTATTTTACGATGTTGCCAGTGTTGGGACACGCAGTTTAAAGTGCCATACATTATGCTCGATGGCGTTAGATGATAAGTTGGTAATCATCGCACTATTTATCTGTGGTAGCGTGACTAATAAAATATGCTAAGTATTTTCTTAAACAAGAGCTGAAAACTAGGCTTATCCTTGTGGATATAACGATGTTGCTACTGTTGGGGCACGCAGTTTACAGAGCCATACGCTATGCCCGATGGCGTCAGATGTTAAGTTGTTAATCATCGCACTATTAACAATAGCGGCAAGTCTGAAAAGCCGATTATTTTCTTCAATAAGGTCTGAAAATAATTCGCGGATATAAATTGTTAACTAACATTTACTTAGCTAGCTTTTCAGTTACAAGCTGTTTGAATAGCTGATGAGAAACTCCTGTAATGTTATATTAATTTCACTACACATAGGCACAATGAAATTTTCATAGTTACCAACCTATGAAAATTCGAGTACAGCCTTTGTTTTTACGGTAGTAACTACTCTATGGCTAGCTCTCGCCTGCTCGGAAAACTGTTATCGCGTTCAAACAAAGTGCTCTTATGCCAACAAAATCGAATAAACTCACGCTGAAAGCTCTCCACCATAGCTTCTAGCACGTCACTTGTACTCGAGGAAAAGTTGAAGAAAAATCTTCACCTTTCCCTTGATAACTATCCATTAGACGTACCCCCTGACTTTTATTACGGGCCGAACAAAAATTCAGCAAGTTTTTATTTTATTTCTGTCCAACTCTCAGCTCTTTCACCTTCAAATAAATTGTTCAAATCCCTCACGAGCAGTTTTATTATGATTTATGGTGAATCCAGAGACATCTTGTGCTTAGGGAGTTTTATTTAGTCTGCCTAGTTTCGGCATGGGGTGTAATAACTTTGGGACTTTACGATGCTGTTTTGTTTTCAATTACCGAGCTCATATTTTGCTACCAACGTCCGTGGGGTCCGCCTGACATTATAAGTTTACTTGTTTTGGGATTAAAAAGTTGCGCGTTTTTCAATATAGGATACATCGTTCACCCCATGGGTTATCCTTCATTTCATTTGAAGGCAATTAAATTCAACGACAAGTCAAAATTGATTGATTAAAATACTTTTTTAAATACACCTAAAAACAAAATTTGTAATCTAACTTAGATATCTTGTTATAAAATCATGAATCTTTGGAATTTGTTTATTATTATTATATGTGTGTCAGATATAAAATCCATAGTTTTGTTAGTACGTACAAATACTTATAAACTATGTTAGTCACTTAAAATTACACAATATGTAAAAATCCTGTCTCAATAAAATCAAGAACAGACAGAAAAAACGAAACGACGTTTATGAAGAAACGCCGCCACCTATGCAAATACTCTAATATTGATGGAGTATTATGAAAACTTTTGATTGATCTTCGCGAGTTACATTTCCATGTTTACTTAGAAAGGGGAAAATAACGAAACACTTCTCGTCGTATAAGCGAGAGGTGTGCTTAGGGCTGACAACATAAGATTTTTGGGACTATATATTACAAATAGGCAAATTTATTTTTTGAACACACTACCTCGAGATGTGGCTCTTATTGCACCATTTTTAGGTTCGCAATGCAGTGTATTTCATACGTGTGCGTTTGACTTTACATATCCGTACTTGTGTGGAAGAGTGGACCATTATGTATGATTATTTTCACTATTATTTGCCTAGTCAATACTAGTGAAAAATGGATGTGTGATACTTATGATACTTTTTAAACCGTACTTTCACGATTATTATTGTAGTAAGTATTTGACAAAGAAAAAATCAACATATATATTTTACATTTCTGTTTAATTATGAACAATTATAAGAAAAAAACGAAAGCAATCATATGCCAGCAGCAGCCCTACACAGGTCCTAAATATCTCAAAACAAACATTCCTGGCGATTTCGCGCTATTTGAAAATACGGCCGAAGAAGGAAATTCAGAAACGTTTTATTGTGAGAAAAGCGAGTTTGTTCCGTTTAATAGCCGCGTAAAATTGCGCCCATCGACGTAAGACCAACAAACTCGACGTCACGTCTGTAATCTTTCGCGCACGAATTGCACATCACACTTACACGATGATATAATTTGGTACCAATTTTATTTATTGCTAAAATATAGCCGACAGCCACCTAAAAAGGATTTGGAGCTGCTGAAGCGGAATTGCTATCGATCGTCCTATTCCAGACTCGGGAGATATTTGTTAGAGGTGATCCGACCATGGTCTAGGCCGAATAGTCAATCGATTTGTCGGCGAACCGACTATTCGGTGACGCCTTATTAATAATTTCTTATTTTAGGGTCGAATTGACAATATTTCTAAATTGACAATCCGCAGTTAAGATCGTGTCAAACCCTGCTCAGTAGTTTGACAAGTTACCAAAGTTTGAGTTTGCTGGCTAAAGTATAGTTTGACAAATACACAACTTCAAATTCTGTGCTGCGAACAGAAACTGGCCTCTAAATATAATCTTCTTCTTCTTTTTTCCAACTAATCGCTGAGTAGACGCCGAATATAAGTGTAACCGGACAAATGGCTTTCCGACTAGTCGGCGACTAGTGGTCCATCTCTAATATTTATTCGGCATTATATTTTCTAGGTAAGAGTTATAAAGGTGACAGAAACAGGCGACCTTGTTAGTATTGGAAATTTCGGACCTATTATAGATTTATTTTGGTCTATGAAATTATGTATTATCTTTTTACAACGGGCTGTGTGATTTGGTTTGGATTCAAAAAAATATTGATATGGCATAGATATTATTTTTTGCGTCAAATAAGGTTGTCTTGTTTTCGAATCTAACTCCTAAAAATAAAAATATTTCAATCATCAAATCTTTTATATTGGTATCAATGAGATACGTAGTACGTTATTTTTTAAGGTTTTTTTTTTCGATGTTTAATTTTTTTTTACATTAGATTTTATGGATGCCTAAGAAGTTTACGTTTACGTTTCTCTCTAGATATAAACAAAAATAAGTATTTGTTCTCTTCAGTACTTTTTTAAGTAAATACTTATATGATAGTTTTTTTTTCTACAATACGTTTATTGAGACTCTAAACATAACAAAGCCTCACTCAAAATCTTTTACATTTGGCCAACGCTTTACGAAAACTGATCATACCACCACTATACCATATTGCCGCGTCTAGTTTTGACAAAATGGATATTTTTATCTGCGAAACAATTTTCGTAATTCCGGACGGGTTCTTCAACATGGTTAGAATAACAATTTTACAATTTTCTGTTGTCACGTCCTCGCCACTCGTTGGACCCCCGAAGGAGAAAAGTAATCATTTCGAGCAATCGGAATGTCTAAATTTATATTCAGATGTCGTCAATTTAAATGTTTGCCTTTTAAAAAGTCATAACAAACGATAGGACGGTACTGAAAACCTAAAACTTAATTTAGAAACCTGCAATGAATATTTTATACCCTCCAAAGACTTTATTATGAAAGATATTCGATATTTATTTTTATTAGTCCTCCCGCCTCGATTCCACGAAGTGGCGTCCGTCTCGTAATTATTTAGCAGACTTTTTTTAATTCGCACATAAATTTATCGACGCAGAAAAGTTTAGACAGCTAAGTAATAACGTTTCTTAGTAAAAAAACGATAATTTTAAATAGTAGACATTTTTAAAGGGATAGTATTGAAAGAAGCAAAAAATAAATTCAAATTAAAGGTGTAAAAAATACTGAATATAGCTTACTGAAAGTGGCGACAAACAGTGGGCGAATACATATGTTTAAAACAGCGACTTGAAGATAAAAATTTGTCGACGGAGCCCCGCTGCGTGGGGCTCCTTCTTCTGTCGGCTGGGTCTAAAGTAACCATGAAGGAGATGACGGGAGCTAAGTTCACTTGCTTTGCTCGCTCACTTCAGCTCCCGTCATACGCTTCGAATCTAACCTATCCGTGTCGGGGTTCTCTAAGCTCCCGAGCTCGCTTTGCTCGCTCTTGGACTAATTAGTTGAAGACACGAATACACCCGAACTCCCGCGCTACACAGCGATGTCGCCTCAATGGTTGTTCAACTATTGTCAAAAGAATAATATGCTAAAATGGAACCCCAAATACAATTAAAGTATGTAACAATATTACTACCGCAGCTCACAAAAACCTCCTAAAAGGTATTACTCAAACCGGATAAATAGTTACTTACTTAGTATAATAGTCGCCCATTCAGTATATTTTTCGCCCGGTTAATAATTCTCCTTTTTAAAGGTCATGCAGAATATTCAGATAATTATATATAAAAAAAAATTTAAGTAGCCGAATGAATCCGTCACGGGGTAAACGTGTGTTTAATTTATAATCCAGTCCAAAAAGAGATTAGACCCGTCTAAAAAATGGTTGTAGCGAAATACGTACATTGCTTTTCAATTTTGGCAGATTCAAACGTATCGGGGAATGCTCCGATACCCTTTGCTTTGAAGTTCTGAGCTTTACAAAAAGCGATTAATTAAAAAGAGAAAACACGCAAGGGATCCAATATCAATCTTTCATTCGTTTCGGCTTTGTGTTGGATGTATCTCCGCACATTTGTTCGGGGACTCGTTGATGGCTCGTGTGAACGCGAATTATGTAATATTGAATTTTCCGTTCAACTTTGCTGTTCCTGACGGCAAACAATGTACTTTTGATATGAAACCAAACATTAGTCATTCGTTTTTGTTTGTTTGTGTGAAGTGTATCTAGGTTATGTTAAGGATGTCAGCTGTCAGAAAATTGAATATTATTTTATTTTACTGCGTAAAATATGCGCGTTGACACAACGCTTACAATTTTTATTCAAAAATGAGTTAAATTATTAAAATCAAAAACAACCTCGATCTGCAAACAGCTAACATTCGTTAGGATCCTTAATTATAATCGTCGATTGCAAAGTTATAAGACATAAAAAAAATTGGATGTTTTTTTTCTAGAACTTGTTTCGTATAAAACCGAGCTTAACATATATTTTGCCGCATCCTAAAACAAAATTGAGTTATTATTTTTACAAATCCATCTTTTAACTTTTTTGTCAATAAAATTCTGTTAATATTTAGTGTAGGAACGTTGAATGCGATCATCTTAAAGGATTACCATATTAAATAAATTTAAATGCATAATATTTTAGAAAGCAAGTACCAATCAAACCGCACATTTATTCTATCCTAATTTCCATACCAGCGTATACGAACAAAGTCATCAAGAGACACCAACTTTCCGTTTATTTCAATGTAAGTCGTTAAAAGCGACGAAGTGTACTCGTAAAGCAGGACATAACACCGGTGTAATATCTGAATGTACTTACACGCACAACAGAGCTTATAATGAATGTTACATGAGCATTATGGATGAAGGGTCTTTGAAATGAGCAGACGCCAAAACCTCGTACTTGTGCCGCGGGATTAATCGCAGTACTTGGTGGTACCACTTCACCGCAATGTAAATTTCCAACAGTAGGTACCCAGCATTTGTTAAGCACAAATGCAACGTACTACCAAATTAATGGGAACAAGCAAAATCTTGTTAATTACATGTTTTCGGGTTTGCGGTGTGGACTTGAAAATATTACGGGTTCACTGTCCCCACCGCAGAAGAAGTAATGATAGAACACGGCCATATTTCATGCCTAGCTGTTGGAAACTTTGCCAAAGTATGCATGAATTTAGGACAATAATTCGAGTTAGTAATGCAGATCCTTACTTATGCCCATTTGATGATTTTGGTCTAAAACACAGTACGTAGTAGTCGTTTTGTTTAAATAATACATTGATATAGCAGTCTTATATCATTTTCTGATTTTTCCACAACCACTAATGGTTACTGACATATCTACCATTAAAGACAAAGACAGTACGATAATTAAAAAGTTATCAGTAACAAAAACCATGCAAAATGAAAAAAAAAGAGTCCAAAGATATCGAATGTAAGGTTTAACACAAAGATTTTACAAGGAAACCTTATTATAAAAATGTTGCGCTGAGCAGAACCCGGTTACTACCCGGTTCGGCCGAAATCAGATTAAGGATATAAAAATATTACCGTCCATTTACTTCGACCCGATTGAAATCATCAAATTTCTCTGTACAAATAAGAAATAAACAGTTATTTACCGAAGCGGGTTTATCGGAAAGTAAATCAAAGGCATTGCAGTATGGCTCGGTCAAGTTTCTGCTTCTGTAAGCGGCTTACTTTGATCCGCTATCTTCACGGAGCGACGCTTCAGCAACAAGTTCGGGTATTAACCAAGCTTTGTGTTCGTTTTACTTATTTTTAAATCTGGTTTTCAAACGTATTTTCGCCGAGCTCTCCTAACTGCCATTAAGCAGTTTCAACGCTTTTTAAGGAGCCTAGCTGACTCCGCGTAGGTCGATTGATCTGCGAGATTAAGGCGCGTTTGTCGAGATCATGTCCTGAATGGTGATCGTTCTTTTAAATAATGGCCCTCTATGCCTCGGTGAACACGTTAAGCCATTGTTGCTGGTTTATCATACAAATATGTATTAGCAGCTATGGTTACGGACATGATTAAACACTTTGGACGTTTGGTGCGAGACTGCTGCATTGCCGCTGCGATGCGTTTGACGTAATGCGCATGACCGAATGATTTTTCCATTCATTATATGCAAAAACAGCGAACGCGCAACAGCTGGACAATTATGTGTGTGCATAAATTGTATGGAAAAAATCAACCAGTCGTGGGCAGTTGTCTAAATTGAAAGAGCCCTAAGGTTGTAGCGAATGGTAGGTTATTTGGTGAACGGCCGCCGAGTTCCCCAGTAACTGAGTTGTCAAGGTCATATAGGCAGTCGCTCCATATCATTATTATCATCAGCCTTTTTAATCCTTCCACTGCTGGGACACAGGCCTCATTTCTGTGAGAGAGGAAATGGGCAGTAGTCCACCACGCGGGCCCAATGCGGGTTGGTGAATATCACATGACGTCGAATTTTTAGTTCCAGTACATGCCGGTTTCCTCACGATGTTTTCTTTCACCGTCTTGAGAACAGTGGTGATGAAATAATTTACACAAAGTAAAGCACCTCCCTGGGTTCAAACCCACGGATTACAACTTTTATGTCGCGGCTGTTACCACTGGGCGACCACCGCTCCATATACAATACTGGTTTTCAACTGTATCCAGTTAGATTGGTAACTGCACCATAATGATTTTGAATAGGCGAAGAAGATGATGATCAGGTAATGGTCAATAAAGGCTGCAATAGCCTAGCAGTCATCGTTCCTTATTACTATTGTTTTATTTTACGTTCCGTCTAAACTCCTTAGGACGTGCAGAATCAGCAATGGCCCGACCATTATGCCGCTATTGTTGGGCAGATCCCGTAGAGATTGATAATCTGGAAGCTTTGTTCATTTTAATCAAGGCGATTTATTATTAATATACTGGTCAGCATTACAGCTTTTTATGACAAATGTTCTTTGTAGTTACGTACTGCATCATTCACCACATTCACGTGTAGTTATCTGTTCTGAATTTCATAAGAAAACCTCGTGATTTTAAACTCATTTGCGCGTGTAAATAATCTAGATTAAGAGATTAATTATTAAAATTTCATCTCCAAGTCTGATACTTTGAATGATTTCGATGAAATCTTCATCTCATATAACACAAAGTTACCCGTCGTAACTGAAGTCATTAATTAAAAGTTTCTCAAGTATGACGTAAGCAATGTTAATACGCCCGGCTTATAAAGGTAGTGAGCCGAACCCAAATCATGTTCAAACATATACATGACATACGAGTATTGGTAGAACGAGAACAAGGTATTTCTGTATACTAATTTCAAACTTCCAAGATCTCATTTGACTCCAAGCCTTCGGAATGTTACAAAATGGTGTGGGTAGTCTTGAATTTTCAAGTTTCAAAGCCAATATGGAAACAATGCTGGTACTGTCGCGTGGCGCCTTATAAAGTTCGCCTTCACTTTATACTAGAGTTGCACTGACTTGAGCTTGTTTTGCTTGAAGTAGATACAAAACCTTTATAGAAACTAATCTTTGATGCAGCGCTGCTGTTATTATTAGATAGTACTCCTGACATCTTGGTGGCTGAAGGAAATTCTCGGAAGAGTAAAATCGTGTTCTGTGCTCTCAAAAGGTACTTTGGAAGTGAATTAAGAAAGTTTTTCTCAGACATTATTTATATTTAAGTTATATGTTAAACATAAGCATATTTATACATTGCTTTGATAGTTATTGTTGTATTCGATACTTAAATACATATTTCAACATTACTGTAATTAGTCTTAGACAGCAACAGCCTGTAAGTTCAATTTCTTGGCCTGATATAGTGTGATGGTAGACGGTAACTGAAAATAAGCGAACCTAACTCCAGTTCCCAACTGCCATTCCTCCAAACAGTAATCAAGGAACAAAACAAGCGCGAACTAAACGCACTACATCAAACGAGTCGAGTCCACCTTTATAATAAACTAGCGCGCAACGTGAGCAGCAACAGATGGCGACAATGTCCTAAGTTCTGATATAAATCAAACCCTTTTAATGTTTGACTATCGGTCGCTTGGGTCAAGTAGGTAAAAGTGATTTACTACGGCCATAAAGACAGCAAGAAACGGGTATATTGCTCTCGTCAGCACCCTTCAACCGGAATGGTTCGTGTAATGAAATGTAACGTGAAAAGTTTGCGATGGTACGTAAAGGTGTTTGAGTTTTCCGAAGAAATACAGTGTTTTTTTGGGACCCATTTTATGTTTATAGGTTCAGAATGGACGGTGGAGGCGATGGAGATATTTCTTTTATATTCAGTTGATAATCAGAAATAAAAAAAGCGTAGGTAGTACTTTATGCGCAGACCTATATCTAGCTAGTTGACGCGAATGTATGTAATTCGCGTGTCAAAAAGGGAGTATACGTATATACAGTTGATTAAAATGAGAAATAAAAATAAGTGTAGTTCTTTATGCACATACATATGTCTAGCTATATGACGCGAATGTAATAATGTACTTTGAGTTGTTTCATTTAGCGTTATCGGCACCGGACTTCAACCACAATCTAGAAAATGCCTAATTATGCTCTACTGAGCTGTAAAAACACTAATTTCTGTGTGAAAAGTGATACGCTTGGTTTTCATACAGAAAGAGGGATACGTTATCTATATAGTTAAATTTATGTCTGTGACTTTATGGCATCGTAAATCATTCCACATTAAAACTTAGAGGTTTTCGAATTATATAGAATGATAGTGGTCTAAAATAAAACGCATCAATATCTGTCTAAAACCTTAAGACAGATCAGACTAATCGATTAATTATTCATTTTTTTAGACTCCTTAGTCACAAAGCTTACTTTCGACGGCTTATCAAAATTGATTTTCGAGTTTCCATTGAGTCTTTATTGACACAAAATTTCTTAAGAGCAGCCTCTGACTCTCATAAGTACCCACGTAACTATTTCAATGTAAAATCCGAGTTGGCGACCGATCCGTGGTTCTTGACTAAAACTTTCAAGAAAGTCCCCTCTCTACTCTATAGGGTTGCCAATAATGACTGGTACACAGTAAGATTTATTTTCATATTGTTTTGTTTTTGACCTTACCAAAATAAAATCTTTAGAGTGCGGTTACTTTTAAATAATAGATTGCTTTTTTTAAGTTGATAATTGAACCTAAAGTTAAACTTTGGCGATTAAAGAAATAACAAAGTACTTCTTTATATCAAACCCAACAGACATTCACAACAATTTAGGTGTGTCTAACTTTATTTGTAGCCTGGCAACCCTTCAATGAAAGTTGGCAACTTCATTATGTCTACTATTTGACTTACAGAAGGACATTCTCACAACGTAGAAGACTGGGTGGGTAAACAATTTTGAATTAAATGTCTAGAATACTCTGAGATTTTATATTACTTTTTTATATTACTTCAGTATTTTTAATTAAGAAAATGGTTTAAAAGTATTACCAATTACTTAGGCACTCATACCAAGTAGGGTAGCTAGAATCAATGCTTACCTAAGTAATTGATGATTTGACCTGGTTTGAATAAACTTTAGGTAATAAAATAAATTTCAGCATTAAACAAAGGAAGAGAATTTCATTCAAAACCATAAAATAATAAACTTTTATAAATAAACGTCCCCTTTTTGTTTCTCGACGACGTCCCAAGTCCCAACGAAAAAGGCAATAACAGTTGGGCAAGTTTTCTTTAAGGGCAAAGGTAATACTCAGAGGGACGAACAGTTAGTTTACTTAGTATTAGAGAAGTTTGTTTAGGGCCGCCAACACTAGATAATAACGCAATATAAATATTTCGGTAATAAATCAAACGCTCTCCTGGCTCTTAACGTGTTTCTATGGAAAGTTTTCGTGGTTTTTTTTGTGAAGAGTTTCTTTTTATTATTTATGACAGGCTCGGGTTAGAACACTATCTCACCTGATGGTAAGCGATAATGTGGTCGACGGTGAAGCACAAGCATTCTACACCGTCGACCGCATTATCACATTATCAGTCAAGAGTAAATAGGTTACTTCCAGGCATGCGCCTGGAACCCCCGGTGGGTTTCCGTATTGTCGAGGCGGGGGGGCTCAGTATCCGTGGATTAGTCACCCACGGTGAAGCGAAGAGGAACCCTAGGAGGGGCCGCTCGTCAGGACTTTTGCGGATTAAGCCGAAGACGTAGCGACAGACTAGTAGGTTGCGGTGACGCTTGGCAACAAGCGACATCGCAACTGAGGTGGGCCACGATGTCTTATGGAGCGTCCCAGATCCCATACGATACCGCGGCTGAGGGTTGGAGGCCGCGGTGAGTGAGGAGTGCCGGTATTGCAGTTCGCTGCTCTTCCTATCTGCCGCGGCCTGGACGGGGTCGCCACCGTCTGATGGCGAACGCGGTGGGGCCGTAGGGGAGGAGAAGTGTCGGTATAGCGTTGGCCCTATCCCCTGCGGCAGAAAAATGGTAGACGGTGGGTCAAGGTGCCAGGTGCAAGGGGTAGTCTGGCGCCCATGTGCTAGTTTGGTCCCTAGGGTTTTTGGTCACGGCGTACATTGTGTTCTAGTGCGCTGGTGACGGGGGTTACTCCCCAGAGAAGGGTCCGGTGACGGACAGCCACGGTGATTTCGCGGTGAATGCTAAAGCGTGCCCGTGTTCCCGCCATTAGCGGCAAAGGAGGACACCGTGGAGTTTTAGTGGGTTGGAGTCCCACATAACTGCAGGGGAGATATCCCCGTGCTAGTGCAGTATGCATGAGCATTTCTCCTCGCAAAAAAAGGCATGCGCCTGGAAGTAACCTATTTACTCTTGACTTAAATACTCCCAGGTTGTAGCTACACTAAACAGACTCCGGCATGGAATCCCACTCTTTAGCTGTACGCACAATGAAAGTATTCCTAAAACGTTTAGTGCGTATGGGTGGAATATCCATCTTGTACCAATGGCGCATCGCCGTACGTCTTGTAGTCCGATGATGGAACGGGCTAGGCGGAAAAAATAAATTTACGCAATTTCACCGCACACTCTTCAAAATGCAGTGAAGAGTGCTTCCAATTAGAAGAATGATGGATGTCTGACGGGTCCAGTTTTCAGTTTTCGCAGTGTGGAGTTATTGGCTGTCAAAGCCTAGTCTTTAAGGCATGTCGAGTCCTTTGAAAATTGGAAACGCTGTGAAAATTGGCAGTCTATGTGGTATGAACTTTGAGTTGAGTGGCAACATTTGTCAGCTTGCGACTAGAAGGTATGATGTCGGTTTTGAGTTGGATTTTGAAATCGTTTGTATTTTTTGTGATTTACATAATAATATCAAGAGCAGTGTTGAGTTTTCTTTTGCTTCAATTTTTTTTACATTACTTTCTGAAAAGTATGAACGAGCCAGTAACGGTCAATACAAAATCAAATGGAATTCCGTCAATTTGTATTAATTGATACGATCCAAAAACTAATAAATAATACCTAAGTAGTACTTAGTTATGGTACCTAAGTTCCCAACTATCATATAGATTGTGTTGTGAACTTGCTTTTTATTAGGTACTAGCCGCACAATAAATTCAAAGAGATTCAAGAAACCGTCTGTTTCCGACACGCTCGCGATGGGAAATGATCGGTATTGAAAGGGTGTCTAATTTCCGCTAAAAATCCATTATTTTCGAATACGTAGCTCCCACAAATTGAGAAAACTTTCCACCATTAGCGCTCTCAACTTGACTTTGCTCTTGAAAGACGATTGTTAGATGTTTTATTTGAATAAACAAAAGTTTTATTAAAACGACAACGCTGATGGCTTGAAATGGACAGTTTTGGTCATTAGTGTCATGAATATTATTTATTGAGTTAATGTGTAACCGTCATTTTGTTTTTAGCTAGTACCGTTTCTATTGAGTAGATTTCGACTTATTTATTCGGTACCTATAAGTGGCAAAGGGTCCATTAACCTTTTAACAATCGTTAGGTTTTGTTGATAGGCTAACCCTCAGTTTTCCAGCTCAAAATTATCGCAGAATTAATGTGACAAATTGTCAAGCACGCGTTATCTGCTGTGATTGGTTGAATGATTTTTCAACAGCCAATCACAGCAGATAACGCGTGCTTTACAATTTGTCACATTAATTCTGCGATAATTTTGAGCTGGGAAACTGAGGGTAAGTGACATTCATCATCATCATATCAGCCGAAAGGTGTCCACTGCTGGACATAGGCCTCCCCCAAGCGTTGCTAAATTGACCGGTCCCGTGCGTCCCGCATTTGGCGGATCCCCGCAACCTTCACCAGGTCATCGGTCTACCTGGTGGGAAGTGAGGTAACGCAATTCAAATCCTTTATTTGCAAAATATGAGTAGTTTTCATGGTGACATTTTAATAAAAGTTCTTTAGACCATATCCTAACGGCAGGTGTGCAAAATATTACAATAAAATGAATAAAATATTACATTTTTATTAACAATTGCATCTATACATTATATAATTATAGTATTGGACAATTACTCAACTTAATTATTATTAAATAATGTTCTCATTTAAATAGTCATTAACAGAATTCAACTTAATTATTAAACAATTTTCTCGTTTAAATAGTCATTAACAGAATAATAAGCTTTTTGAATTAAATACTTTTTTAATTGATTTTTAAATAAATAGAAATTATTAGAGCCTTTTATGTAGTTAGGAAGTTTATTATATTATTATATTCTAGGGCCCATACAAAATGCACTCATGTCAAACATAGGCGTTCTATGGCTTATTGCACTGAGTTTAGAGGTAAGTCTTGCACTTTTTAAAGTTTCAGATTTACTTAGGTTTGTTATTATGTCCAATGCTAGTTCACATATGTACAATGATAGGCAAGTCAATATTTTTAAATTGATAAAGTCCGGTTTACAAGTTCCAGTTTTCAGGTAATTTTAATCGCTCGGATACATTTCTTTTGAGCTTTAAAGATGGGGTTTTCGCAATTCAATCCCATACATATTGGATTTTTGTCTGTTAGATGTCACACAGATATTTAAAACAGATAAACGAATGAGATTCAAAGTATCATACGCTACAAGCACCAAAAAAAAATAAGTATAAAATATTACCCAGGCAATACTTACATAATACCTTTCAAGATTGATTGTACAAAGCGAAGTAAAGGATTGTCTTATCAGCAGCTATGTCCAATACAAAACGTGCAGAAACTTTAAAGGCAAACAAACAATGTTGTTAATTATAATAATCAAATTTTCTCGGCTGAAACCGAATGCCTAATAATAAGGCGGGCAAGGTGCGCAATATAAATTAACAATGCAAATTTTCAACTTAATTTAACACTGATGAATTTCTTGAGACTTTAAAGTTTTAATCAAACTTTTCATTTTACTGTTTTGGCTACAGTTGGCCGCTGGCTTTTGGGAGAAACTCAATATTGATGACGCTAATAGAAAAGGTGCGCTGAACTGGTATTTTACTTAGTCTATACCTTATTTCATTTGAGTAAAAACTTTTGGAGGTATAATGAAATACTCTTAAAAGCGAGTGATTAACCTGGCGTAAATGAACCTCTTTTCAACCACATCATCAATGAACCAAGGTGGTATTTACCCGGTTATTCATTTCAATATATTTCGTTTTAAAAAGTGTTTTTTTAAAGTTTATATGAATTTCCTAAAAGGATATCTTATAAATAATGTTCAAAGAAATTATTATTTTTGACGTGACAACGTCTTATAATTCGATGGAGCCGGCTGCACGCACGAAAAAACATGACTCATGCGGCGTTACCTCTGAGGCGTTCCATTTAAGGCTTGAAGTGCAAGCGAGAGCGCGGAACGAGCGACAAAGAGGCACAATCGGCCTCCGCGTTCGGCAGCGTTCGACATCTGTCTCTCTCCTACTTAAGTGAGCGATGCGTCCGCGTGGACAGCTGCTATACAATAATACATTTACATGTTTTCGTCAAGTATGAAGTGCAGTGAAAAGTGAATGTGGTGTCAATTGTTTATAGCAACGATAATTGCGGCGATAAAGGTGATTTTTCGATATTATATATATTATGTTCAGTGATATTTTGTTCAGTGATACTTGTAAAAACTTTGTACATTGTAAAAAAAAAATGACATAATTGTATTTATGCGTACAACTAAATGTAACTTGATCAATTCAATTGTGATTTCCATTTACCTCCTTCTCTATATCCATACAAAATATCTATCAAACAAATAAAATTAAAATTTTCTTTTAAAAAATGCAACCATTCCATCAGTATTTTCTTATGACGTTGTCACGTTCAACTATCGTCAGTAAACCGACTTTACAGACAACCGATTTTTTTACCAAGCGATTCATTTACAACCACACTTTAAATAATTATATGACAAAAAGTAATAGAAATATAATTGTAACGTTCCGTCTACAAAAAAATCAAATGAAACTGTAGTTTGTCATATTATGGCACTAAGGTTGGAATAGAAATAAATTGAAATACGTATAGAAAAATTAAATCCACGCCTCTTCAATCATGATTCTGAATGATGTATCAGCGAAAGCTATACCATAAGAATTTTTTGATAGTGTTTCCTCTATAGAACAATTTGTTAACTAAAATGTTCATTTGAACGCAGGGTGATCGCGATTATGGCGAGCGAATTTGGTTGTCAAATTATGATTACTTTTTCTCTTGTTGTTGGTCGATTGCCAACCGCTCCTAAATTAATAATAATAATAATAATAATAATAATTTTCTCTCCAAATTTTTCAATTTAATCTACTACAATATTAATATAGAATAATACAATAGAAAAATGACTAAACGCAATAAAAAAACGACAAAAAAAAAGGTAATGCAAAAGTTACAATAGTTTCAACATAAACCAAGAAAAATGTTTTGACAAGATGAGACAGTAAAAATATGTTCACAAGAAGCCAGGCCCGAGCACTAACCACACGCCCAACATCTTCGGGTTCGTCGCTCAGCTCCGCCTCGCAGCCGCCGGGACCACCTACAATCGTGAGTCAAGCTTTCCCGGATGCTGCAGTTGCGTCGAGCTCGAGCGACGAATACTTCTCTCCGCCGACGACACCACCACCTGCGCGTCGACGGGGAGGACGCCGGCCGCCGGACAGCCTGGGACCTCGAGGCCCATCGGCCTCTGACAGGGTCCCCGCTCCCGGTGGAAGTGTGCAACGCATGCGATGGACGCAATCGATTAATGAAAACGTCATGCGTGCATACTTTGGGGCTACTGAGGGGGGAAGTAACCTGACTGCGTAAAAATTATAGACCGATTACATGTTTACCGACGGTCTATAAAGTTTTTACATCCATTCTGAGAGCTAAAATTAATCATCATATTGATACGAATTCAATCATGTCTGCTTCTCAGAATGGATGTAAGAACGGGTCCCGTGGTACTAAGGAGCTGCTCCTTATAGACATTGCCATAAGCCAGCAGGTTCGCCGTTCCCGAAGGGATCTGGCGACATGTTGGATAGACTACAAGAAGGCCTATGACTCAGTGCCACATACATGGCTCATGAGGGTGCTAGAGTTGTATAAAATTGATGCAACTCTGCGCACCTTCCTGATGTCGTGTATGGGGCAGTGGAGGACGGTCCTTCGCTATCCAGGATGTCGACAGATTCAAAATGACAGCGAACCTATAAGGATCGAGCGTGGAATATTTCAGGGCGATAGTCTGAGTCCACTGTGGTTTTGTTTAGCCCTGAACCCTCTTAGTACACTGCTGGAGGGTTCGGGCCTGGGCTATCGGTTGAGAAGAGGAGGTCAGGTCATATCTCACCTCCTTTACATGGATGATCTGAAGCTCTTTGCCCCCAACAACTTGCAACTGATGAAGTTACTGAAGGTGACAGAAACCTTCAGTGACGCCATCAGGATGGAATTTGGTGTGGACAAATGTGCAGTCATGCATGTAAAGCGAGGGGAGATTATGGAATCCGAGGGAATACAACTCTCGGATTCCATACACCTTCGATCCCTTTCCTCAACCGAAACTTACAAGTATTTGGGTATGTCGGAAGCATTAGGCATCAATGCTAGTGACGTGAAACAGTCGTTGAGGGAACGCTTCTTTGGCCGCCTGAAAAAAGTACTAAATAGTCTTTTATCAGGCGGAAACAAGGTGCGTGCCTTCAACGGTTGGGTCATGCCGGTGTTGATGTACTCTTTCGGCATACTCAAATGGACTCAGACAGAACTTGACGCCCTGGATAGGAGGGTCCGCGCGCTGCTTACCGCAAATCGTATGCATCACCCACGATCATCGGTTATGAGACTGTATATCCCGCGGAAGTGCGGCGGTCGTGGCTTTTTAAATGCTAGGACCCTGCACAACCGCGAGGTATGCAGTCTTAGGGAATACTTCCAGGCCGCCGACGTGGGTATGCATCGAGATGTGGTAGCGGTGGACAAGGGCCTTACCACGCTCTCCTTGGCTAACGAGAACTGGCGCAAACCTATAGTATTAGATACTAATGACCGCAGGGAGGTATGGCAGAGCAAGGAGCTTCACGGACGCTTCTACCGGGTCCTACATGGGCCCGATGTAGATCTTTTAGCGTCCGTGGCCTGGCTGCGATTTGGTGACCTTTTCGGGGAAACCGAAGGTTTTGTCTTTGCGATTATGGACGAAGTTATGATGACGAACAACTACCGGAAATACATTGTGAAGGACGGCACGGTTGACATCTGTCGGGCATGTCACCGACCGGGGGAATCAATCCGTCACATTATCTCCGGTTGTTCTAGTCTGGCTAACGGAGACTATTTGCATAGACACAACCTTGTAGCCAGGATTATCCATCAGCAACTTGCTCTAAAATACAATCTTGTGGAATCGGAAGTGCCTTACTATAGGTATGTGCCCGACCCAGTTCTCGAAAATGGCAATGTCACGTTGTATTGGGATCGGTCTATCATCACTGACAGGACTATTGTTGCCAATAAGCCTGACATAGTGGTGATAGACCGACTAGAGCGTCGCGCAATGATTGTTGATATAGCGGTCCCCCATGACGAGAACCTCGTGAAGGCTGAGAGAGATAAGAAAAGCAAGTATCTTGATCTGGCTCGCGAGGTTGTCGACATGTGGGATGTGAATACAGCAGTCATTGTGCCGATAGTCGTGACGGCCAATGGCATAATAGCCAAGAGCCTCGACGATCATCTGAGGAGGCTCTCGTTGGGCAGCTGGATCAAGGGCTTGATCCAGAAAGCGGTATTCTTGGACACGGCGCGCATAGTCAGGAGATTCCTCTCTCAGGAGCCCTGACCACCGGTAGCTTGGACCCTGTTCCCGATACCGGTGGGCTACTATTTTTGTATTTTTAAATGTTTTTTTTATTTTATTTTTATAGAATAATATTTAAAAATATAAAAGTATGTTTATAAAATAAATAAATATTATAATAATAAAACAAATCCACCATAAAATAAAACTTCTGTACGCTAAGTACAGAAGTTGACAAACAGCGAATGATTAGCAAGTAATTGGCTACGTAAGCCCGTAAATAAATGGATAATGATCGATCACGTAATGACTGCGCGATCGCTGCGCAATTATTAGTAATTGCTGTTTCATACGTAATAAGCCTGCTATTCATCAACATCTCAATCATCGTCATCGACAAAAATTTATGAGAATGTCAAACACTATTGAAATGTCACGTACATTTTGGCATTTCGACCGTCGCCATTGCTGGCAACGAATGACACTTGCCTAGGGCCTCTTGCCTAGGGCCTCTTGCCTAGGGCCTCATATCCGGACTAAAAATAGCTGAGCGGTAATAACTGTAACATTCACTATTCTTTTCACCAAAACACTTCCGTGTGCCGACAAATAAATTTGTAATATCTGCGAACGGATATCTACAGGTACACGCCTTGATTAAATTATTCCTCTACCATTGAAAGATTAATTAAAATCGGCGGGAATTCCAGTGCGATCCGTTGTTCGGGTTCGCAGCCTGTTGAGTCGATTATATCTTTATTACCAGACGGATTAATAGTCTTTATGCTTTGACTTGTTTCTGTCCGTACCATAACCGTTTGCAAAGCAGTATTAAAGTAGGGAAAGTCAAAGTATGCGCTTATAGGTCAGAATTGCATGACAATTAGCATGCAGTTCGACTTTTTTCTCAAATTGATCGATAAATATTCTTTGGGCTTTTACTTTTTTTGACCACAAAGCAGTTTAAAAAAAGAGTAGGTTAACGTAAGAGGATAAGTTTCAGTGCACATGGTCGAAAATCGCTTGTCAATTACTGAACATTTCGTCCGACTTTTAGTCAAATATTGACATGCTATCCTACGAGTTATTCCTCTGTATATTGTCACTTGGCTTTTTAACTTGTGATTTGAATAGCTGTAGTCTCGTTCAACTTTACTTTCAATACGTATTTATTTCATGGTTCAGCCGTTTAGGTGTGAAAACGATACAAACAAACAGTCAGATATTTATAGTTTTTCGTTTATTATTAGTATGGTTTCAAAAAAAACAAAGCAAGTTCGTAAAATTTTACACCTGCAGGGGGATGATCATAAACTCCTAGATTAAGATTACTTTGAGTGTGTGTAAGAGACATATGTGAATGACTTGTATACATCTGTCTCTTACGCACACCCAAAATAACCTTACTCTAAGAGCTTATGGTCATATGTTCTGATTAAGTTGAACTATGACTATTTTGGCCATTGAACTTCATCGCCTAAATAACAATTTGACTTAAAATTCTGGGTAACTCAGTTTCATATAAAAGCGGCATGACTCTGTAGATATGAAAAATCAAGAGTAAAAATATTCTCATAATTATTATGTTACAGGAGCCCAGAAGGCTTAATAGAACTTTATTAAAAGCCTCTGTCTACAGGTAATTTAAAAGCTAATATTCAACTTAGCAACCATTTTATATAGGTACCTACATACATGACACTATGTGTTTAATAACGTTAACGCCTCAACCAGCAATGCCAGGATTTTCTGACGGTTAAATTTCTTACCTGCCTACCTTACCTAGTCTGCCTACATACGATTTTATACAGCCAGTGTCATATTAGGTCTTGTAACACCACAGGTGTTTAGTACTTAGGCGTAGGTACATAATAAATCATCCCCTTAGTAATGAAACTTTCAGTCCAGCTAATGAACAGAAAAAGGGTCAAATTAAATTAACAGATGAAACCTAACAGACATGACGGGTTTTGATATAGATTCATATTATTATTATTTCACACAAACAAGTACAACATGTAACAGAAAAGTCCTGAAAAGGGGTCATGAAAAACTTTAACTGTGGAAAACACAGAAATCACGAAAAAACATCAGATGTTCAGTATTTTTAGTCTAGCAAACATAAATTTTGTTTCTGTCATCATCATCATCATTTCAGCCGAAAGATGTCCACTGCTGGACATAGGCCTCCCCCAAGCGTCCGCCACACTGATTGATACTGTGCGTTTCGCATTCATCGGACGCCCGCAACCTTGACCAGGTCGTCGCTCCACCTAGAGGGAGGCCTTCCAACGATGCGTCTTCCGGTACGCGGTCGCCACTCTAGAACTTTTCGGCCCCAACGGCGAACCGTTCAACGAGCAATGTGCCTTGCCCACTGCCAATTACACCGAACAGTATCGGTACACTTCTTCTTCGGTCTTCGCAAGAGAACCTTTTTTCCTTCCTTGCGTGATCGAATCATTTCTGTTTCGATTACGCAAGAAAACGCCGAGCATAGCTCTCTCCATTGCTCTTTGGGTGACTATAAGCCTTCTGATGAGACCCATTGTGAGAGACCACGTCTCTGTCCCGTAAGTAATCACTGGCAACACACACTGGTCATAGACTTTCGTCTTGAGACACTGAGGTAAGTTGGACGAGAAGATACCGCGCAACTTCCCGAACACCGCCCAGCCGAGTCGGATTAGACGGTTGACCTCTTTCTCGAAGTTGGATCGACCTAACTGGACCGTTTGTCCCAGGTAGACATAATGGTCCACATCTTTCAACAAGAGTCTCCGACTTTGATAGGAGTGAGTGCAACATGGGCATTCAACATCACCTTGGTTTTGTCCATGTTCATTTTTAGACCCACTCTTTTGGAAGCTCTACTGAGGTCATCCAGCATGGTCTCAGTCATGACCATTATATCGTCGGCAAACCGAAGGTGAGTAATGTACTCACTTTACGTTTTTAGTTTAAAGTATTTTTTAAAATTAAGCTCATACCTGCTTTCACCCCAATTTCTTGCTAATCTTTTCCTTAGTGTGCCCCGCCAATACCCTGTCGGGTCAGCATGTAAACTCGAAACGTTTTCTGTCAAATCATCAAGCACAAATCTTGTTCGGTCAGTTTTTTTGAACTGAATTATGGCATTCTCTAATAGAGTAATCGCCGCTGATACCGGGATTGACATTTTTTGCAACAATTTAGCAAAGTTCAGACAAAAACTGTTACAGATTGACTTTTTTTGTATTGACTGTTTTTTAGTCAACTCCTCCTCACTAGTCATTACATATATTAAAATAATCTTGTCAATTTATCAATAATGTACTTAAATTTACCTAATTTATAATAGATTATTAGCAATTACCAATTCTTTTATCAAATGTTATTAAATTTTTAAATATTTTATCTTTATTTTTTTTTTTTAATTATTAATTATTATATTTTTTTATCAAATGTTTTTATTAATTTGATATATAATCCAAAAGTAATTTATTCGTTCTTATTGATTTACAAGTTTCACATCTAGTTTAATGTGTTAACAAAAACTCAAATTTTAACATGATCACCTATAATGATGTTTTATGTATAATTTTATAGGTAAGTCTTTTTTTTGTAAATGTGTAGTTGGTGTTCCTATCAATAAATAAAATAAATAAATAAAATCATGTTTCCGTCGAATGAAATTGAGACGTATTCCACATTGGTCAATCGTTTTAACGGCACCTGAGGTATTCCACATACGGCACCTATCGATATTTTTCGCAGGTGCCATTTGTGGAATAATTTATTATTTAATATTTTATTCCACATTTGGCACCGAGGTACCAGTATTGGGGCTTTTATTTTTTCGATAGGTGCCGTATGTAAAATACCTCAGGTGCCGTTAAAACGGGTGCCCATTGAGAAATGCGTCGAAATTGAGAGTTAGTTAATAAGAGATAATATTGAATAAGGAAATTTTCCCTTAAAGTGGCTTGCGAGTCCCAAGGCTCTTTTTAAGACGTAAAGCAATCACATGCTCACATTATAATACAAGTAACTCCCTCTGCAAAACTTTGATGAGCTCACATTTAAATTTCAGATCGTTCAGAATAAATTTGCAATCTAATACCCCTTCCTGTTGGAATACTTACTTTTTTCAGTTCCATGCTGGGAGTAAGGAATAAGACGCGGTTTGTGCATGTTTATGCGCAATTGTAACGAAAATGTAAAAAACTTTTTTACAAAAAATAAACCGACTTCCAAAGCAAAACACTACAATGTGCAAAATAACCTTCGTTTTGGAAGTCGGTGTCATTGGACCCACGTATTTTTTTTTTCATTTTGTGGCACTGACTTACGAAACTGTTTAGAAGTCCACATAGAATAATAGAGTAACTAATGAAATTGTGTGCCATTCCAACAATAAAACATAGGTATTACATAGGATATTACGAGTATGTATCGAATTGAAAATCTTCCTTTTTTGAAATCAGTTAAAAAGACAACAATATTTCAAGATTCTACTATCCTTAAAGCGTGACTGTCTATCAGTATTATATTATAATTACGTTCAATATTTACCTTATGACTAAGGAGTTTCATAGTGATTAATACGAATTTTCCTGAAAGAATCTGATATTGTTAAATCAAAGTGAGTACATCTGAAGGTCGGTTTAGACCACAGACATATATCTAAATAGATAACGCAAGTTCCTCCATCTGTATGAAAACCAAGCGTGCCACTTTTTCACAAACAATTAAAAAACAAATTTGCTTATAAAGATGAAGAAGATTAATGAAAGAAAACATTTCCAATGCTTTGGCCAAGTTTTTCTATACATTCTTTATAGCTCAATATTGCATAACAAGGCAATTTTCTAGATTTCGGTGGATATCCGGTGGCGACAATGTTAAATGAAAAACTCAAATTACGTTTATTTGTCGTAACTTTACCCCGTTTTTTGGCACGCGAAGTACATACAATCGCGTCATCTAGTTAGATTTATGTCTGTGGTTTAGACCCATCATCACCAATATAATTTCTACCGAAAGACGTTCAGTGCAGCACATAGGCCTCCCCGAAGTGTCACCACATCGACGGATCCTGTGCGTCTCGGGTTTAGTCCATATATTAATATATATTCAGACCAAATAAGCGAATACACATTGTACCCCTACCCTACCAAATCTTTTTTGTAAACAGGGATAGAGTATTCTTTCGTTGGTAAATACTAAAATATAATGAATATCTAGGAACACTGCACTTGTTCTAGTTCTGTTTGCTTGGTCTTAACCCACCTTAACGCGATTAACTTTAACGACTCTTTTGGAACTCGAGAGTGTGTCTTCATTAAAACCTAACTAGGTACTAATCCCTACTTATTACTTCACAAAGTTTCAGTTACAGCGATAAACTGAACAATAATATAATATTTACCCCTATTTATAAATAAGCGAGGATGGTGTATAAAACGGTCGTTCTAAACTTTAAGCAATTTTGTCTTCAGTCCCCTGAGAGCTAAGTTGCCGTTCTGCAACCTTATACATGATGAAAAGGTCGGGTTATTTTAATGCATTGATAAAAAGGGGTATTCTTTTGCTTTGAATGGAGTTGCTTACGATGAGATATTTTTATTCGGTATAAAATAATAGCTATTTATGCAACTGTAACGTTATGGACGATCTTTTAATACGAGTGCCATTTTTCAATACAAGCGTAGCGCGTACCGAAATAGGTGGACACGAGTTATTAAAAGACCAATAACGTACAGTTGCATACAAGATTTTATCTACGATGGAAGAAATAAAACACAGATATAGACAAATAAGTATTTTTAATAGAAACTTAACTGCACACTGACTATTGTTGTAGCCGCAACAGCCAAATAGTATACGATACTTTTGTTCGAAACTTGTTCCATTTTTAAAAACATCATTTACATTGTCGCGATTTCGAATTAATATTATAGGTACCTGGCTGTATGTTCAGAATGTCTTTGCTTGTGTTTTAGAATTTATGACGATTCGCATAATGCAACCCGATGTCGTTATGGGTATCATAATGAAACCGCTGTCAATTTTGTAATTCGAATATAATGAAACCGAAGTAGATAAAAGATTTTATTTAGACCCAATGAAGTTCTAAAGTGGATAAAAATGCGTAGTGCTTAAATATTTACTTACAGATTGAACACTTAAAAAAATGTTTCAATTTAGTTTAGTTTTCATATTAAAAAATCTCCTCAAATAGAGTAAAAATTTAAACGAAGAGGGTATTTTTAAATAGTAGGAAAAGGTATGTTTGGCTTTTGACCCGTCCCGTAAAGACCTCTTGATTAAGAGCTCCGTTCGAGTTTAAAACTAGTCAGGCAATTCCAAACGGGTCGAGCAAAGCCGTACACAACATGAAAAGAGTAATTACAAGTCCTTTTGCGTGCCTCCCTATATTTTGTTTCTGAATACATTTATAAGTAAGCGAAATACAGCCAACTTCAGGTATAAGGAAACCTAATTACGGTCCACTCAGACGGACCACTTTACAGCATCGCCTTCCCTGAAACAATCTATTCACTACTTCATTTCACTTTCAGCACGAACGCGACATCTTTACGACCTGTAAGTTGTACACTTGCGACTTTTAATCGTATGACACGTCGCACCTTCGCAAATTTTACGCACTATGTTTTGTGGTTTGGGAATAGATTTATTTCAACTTATACGAACGGACCATAAACAGAATTTCAAAAACAATCAATTTCATGAATATTTGTTAGTAATTTTATATGCCCGGAATAAATACCGTTACGCTTTCCTACTCTGTTGGCCTAAATATTTCTAAATTATTTACCTTTGTACCTAGTCTATAGGTGCAAAGGAATTATGATCCTTTTGACCTATGGACTAGGTACAAACTAGGTATTAACTTATGAGCAAAGTAATCGATTGATCATTTAAGATTGATCACTACAAAACAAAAGTCGTACGTTTGCAGATACCCTAATGCTTACGCCTAGTTCATACATACCACTCTATATAGCATAATACGCATACCTTCAATATTGAGGGCCTAAGATCGAATGAAATGTGAAATTAATAGCACTTGATGTAATTACTCAGGGTTCCGAATTAAATAAAGAACCATTAGCGATGGCTGCAGTCCGTGAAAATTATGAAAATAATTCTGAAGACGTCTTTTTAAAAGGTTCTTTTGTTCTTGGGTAATTGTTGGGCTCTGCCTTAAGTGAGATGCTATCTGTAGTAGATAGGATATGCTATGTATTTTAATATAGATACCGAAATAAGTAGGTAATTGAGATGCAAACGACTGAGAAAATAAGGGAGACATGACATTAGAAAATTATTTTGATTACTGCAGTGTGTTTAAGAGTTTCAACAAAACAAGCCACAACAAGTATGTTTAGGAACTGATCAAAGGCTTGCTAAGTGTTGTTAAAAGTATGCACTAGAGCTTTTTCACGAGCATTACAATGTAATGTTATTTTCTTACGATTGATAAAATACAGACAAATGCTCAGTTTCCTAAAGCGTTTCCATGTAATGTAACGTTCTTGCGAATGTTCAACACTGTGTTCGACTTAATGCTCATGGCGAATGAGCATTTACCTGTAGCATTTATTTGTACCTTGCGTTAATTATTGACCCCAATCCATGTCACCCGCGCTCGTGCCTTTGCTCGATAAAATGTTACACCAAAATGCTCGTTGCTATTTAAAATCAGGCTGTAACAAAACATTGAACAAAGTGTTTGGATGTCGGTGTCTTTCGTAGGTACCATTTTTTTGCGCTATGGTCACCGACTCCCAAAAATAAAGTTATTTTTCACTTTGTAGTTTTCTTATTTGGAAGTCGGTAGTATTTTTTTGTAAAAAAGTTTTTTATTTTTCACTTTTTTGTTGTACCTACCTAATGAGCAAGTTGTTTAGTAAGATACCTTAACGCCAGAATAGATAACCCGACTTTCATGAAACTTGAACATAACCCGTGAAATAAGAGATCTGCTTACCCCTTAAGAACGTACTGGCGTGATGTTATGTTATGAAATGGTATAATCAATAAACAGACATGCGATTACAGCAATCCCGAGATATTTTCTGTCTTTTATTGAAGAGTTCTGTCGTATATCTTCGAAGTTCTTCATCAGATCTTCACCAAACTAAAACGGGACCAATTTCGAAACATACTCTTTCAAACAATCAAAATTGAACAATGAAAAGAATTTTCAAAATCGGTCCACAATTGACAGTGATATCGGTGAACATACACAAAAAAAAACAGCCATGAAGTTGAACATAGAACCGCCTCCTTTTTGGTACGAGTAAGTCTGTTAAAAACAGCTAAAGCTATATTAATATAATCATATAATAAATATTCTGAAACAAGTAAATGCTAAGTCTATTCTCAAATTAATGTCTGCTCTACCAACTTTCTGACGTAATGAAGATAGATACAGGACTAAGTTCATAAAATTTACAAGAAATCTGTATTTATTTCAACAAGAACGAAATAAATTTACACATACTAAACAAAGTTATGAAAAGGTACCTACAGTTTTTTGTTAAACTGGATAACAGGAACAAAAAGCAAAAAGCAAAACATCTCTTTTATAAACTGTTGATTCAGCTAGTTAGTTGCAACACACCTTCTCAGTTCGAAATCAGCACAAAAGTAATTTACCAACTTTCCAATTACACGTTCATTTGGAAATAAAAGTACACACTTTGGGCATGCAGTGGTAATTGTTCGCAGAGGATCTCCGGTACAGCAGGGTACGAGTATTTAGCGAGAGCGAACTCACGTGAACAGCCTTTGTGTCTCAAATTGAATCATGAGCCAGCTTTAATAAATTAATCGCTAAGTAGTCATGTCTGCCTTTTAGAGGCTTACTTGCTCTTTGCTGGAGTAATGTAATATTCGCGATATGCGCTAGTAATACCAGCTATTAGGAAACTGTATTGAATTAAACGGGGCAGGTGTGCGATCGATCACCCTGATGAGTCCCTGCGGAAACTAATACAATGTTATGGAAAGAATTGAGTTTCCTACAACTGTGAGTGGGTGTGTTGCTAAAGATTGATTGCTACTCATTTGAAAGGAGAATTTTCTTTAGTATGGCCTTACAGTGTTTTTGTTAGCTAAAAAGGCATCTGATACTTTTACTACTGGTTTTATTACTTTTGTTACCTACAATATAAGGTAGTTAAGTAAAACATAATTTATTTAAGACTACTAAAATTTATCTTGGGTTCTGCCTCTTGAGCAAAATTTTATCAGTTATAATGTTAGTGAAAAGTTCATAATATAGGTAGGTAGGATTGATTTAACGTCGTGATATTTCACTTGCAATGAGCACTGGTCAATCTTATTCAATTAACGCTTTTTGCAATCGTTTTTGCTGATAGAATATCACTTTATCCAGGCCCTCATTATCATTTTCGTGAATCTCAATCGAAAGTGATGACTATATCGTTATGACATTGCATAGCTACCCACATGCCTAAAATTACATGACAGAAATTCGGCACGTTCAATTATTCGTACGTATATGGTACAGTTATTTACGCAATAGAATTCGTCCTTATATAAAGTATTATATAGGCGGAACGGAAGCATGTAGAATTTACGGCAAGAGTGTCTCCGCTATAGACTCTTATTCAAACCACAAGTAAACCTACACAACCCTACCTTATAATTTTTCAGTACAATGACACCTCAACAAAATATATAGCAGACACATTTATAGCACAAACGATGCGTATGTGAGTGACGTCATTAAAACGGGTCCTTACTCGCACCGCTCGACATTCGGAAGTGTGTCTGTCTACGCTGCCACAGAGAGGCCCACTTACGGGAAATACCACTAATGTCGAAAATATACGTAGCAGGGCCGTAGCGTACCCTGTTTTTTAAAAAGGGTTCTTTGTATGAATAAAAATAAATTCTTTGCACAGTCGCAAATTGTTTGATGGCTAATATTTTTCACAGCATCAAGAGTAACTTTTGTGAAAATTGTGTCACTAGATTATAATTTTAAATGAATAATTATTATAATGTTTTAGGTGTCAAACATTTTTAGTGAGCCTAATAATACATTGAAAAATATCTTACAATTCGTGATTTTTAAAGAGAGTTCACCTATGTACAAAAAGTCCATGTCTAACGATAAAAACATTCTTCATTTTGTATAATCGTGTTTCTGAAACATCTTCTCCTCTATTGGTATTCTGATATTTTATCTCCTTACAACATTTCAGATGACAGCTGTCATACGAGTTGCCGATTACTCGCAAATTGCTCCGAAGGGGTACCCCGTGAGGTATGAATGTCACCCGCGAAATATTTTTGGGCAATGTGTGAGTTTCATCTGAAAAAACCTTACCTCATAAGCTTATTTTACATGTTTATTTTTATTTATTGAGTTCATAATTTATACTTGTTTCTGTCGTTTTTGGGAACCGTATATTAAATGGTAAAATATTTTTTTTCCGAATTCCCTTATAGATATACTGAAAAAACTGAGATGCCTAATCTGCTTCTGGAGAAAGGTGGGCTCACTGGAGTGAGTACCGAAACCAAATCCCTAAAGAACAGAAGAAAAGGATGATCATTTAAAAAAAAAACATTACTTTTATCAACACCTTTTAAATAAAAAACCAAAACATTTGACCGGCACCCGGCGTCAGATTTGCTTTTCAAATTAAATTAATTATAACGGCTGAGGTTAGAAAGGGAGCTACTGTTTCTATCATAACTCATTATGCGATCTCGTTACTAACATTCCGAAAATTTTAATCAGATTAGAGACCGTCATAATTACTTTCTCAACTTGCCAAATCCTCACCATTCATCTCAGTTAAAAATGTTTCACAGCACCTAAGTGTGTTGTGAAGTTGAATTGTATTCTTAAACTTTAAAGGTGTAATTCGAAGTTCTTCAGAAGACGTGGATGGCGGAATAATAACATTTACAGTTTTAAACTTTTGCAACTATGAAAATTGTTGCCAGAATCGAGTTTAGCTCTCATCGTTCACGAGTGCTGGCGACTTTGTACAACTTCTTTTTTTCAGATTTTATGTAGCCATAACCTAAAGAGCTAACTTTAAAATTAAAGCTTTGGGAATGAAATAGGAATATCTTTAATGTTTTTAGAGTTACGGGTGTGCCTAATTGAATGAACAAAATCCAATTTGAGGCATTAGTGTCTAGAATTGTTAACAAGATGCTTGAGTGCGAGCAAAGTTTTACTGGTGTACTTCATCGTGGATATATTTATATCTGTATGATGAAACGAGAGTGTCATTAAATTGTTCACTTTGATGGCTTGTAATGTCGAATTTTCTTTTAATATATCTTTTATGATAATTACAAAAAGAATATTAGATGTATGTGTTATGGAGTGCTATTTTGTAATAACTGTACATTATCACCAGATTAAATTACTTCAAAGCTTAAATTTCTTAAGTTTGGTTCAGTTTGGTTTCGGTGTTCGGTTATTTTAATGACATGCTCATCAATTTTAACAAATCCTATACAATACGGGTTACAAATGTTTCTGGAAATGGTTGATTGGCTCCGTTTACGAGAACACGCTTATTGTGGCTTACGAGTAATTACCAACTTCGATTTATTGGAAGACATTCATGTCGAACACATTTATTTGAAGTGTTTACACAAAATTTATATATATTTATTTACGTGCCTTTCTCAATTCATAGGTATGTAGTTTCTAAGATTTTCTTGAACATAATTGAAATCGGTGAAGAAAACATGGTGAAGATACCTCGACTCATGGTTAATATAAATCTGAAACAGCCAACCCATCTTGTGCCTTCTCTGTGTGAGGAAAAGCCTTAGCCCTGCACTGGGACAGAAGCAGTCTGATATTAAAAGACTTACTAATTGATAATAACGCAAAGAGAAATAAATATTACTATACTATTTATAGCACTAATATGAATAAGGTGCTACCTTAGATTACTTGAAGCCAGGACAAGGCCTGGATTCACCGAACTAATAATTAATTTACTGGTTCGGAGAATCCAGACCCTCTTAATTATTTTATAGTATTAAGTCTACAACCAATAATGCCTGGATACATTCTGTAGCGTTCATTTTATATATGATTCAACCCTTCTCATATCTATCTAGCCTGATTGGTTCAAGCAAAAGCAATTTAAAAGCAAATTATAAATCGCCCAATATAACCAATAGGTAACGAAATACGCAAAACATTACAAAAAACACATACCAGCTCGTAATATTCGTGTAAAAGAAATATCATACGAAATCTCAAAACACAAGTACGTGTAGATTAACTCAACAACAATAATTTACACTTATTCAGAGAAAAATAAGTTCGCAAAGAAATTTTCAGAGCGGCGGCGGGCGCTCCGTGCAAACCCCGTATATTTTTTTATTAAAATTAAAGACACAGACAAGTTTCCACGGTTCTTTTCTGGTTATAAAAGTAAAGTGTACCGGGGAAGAATATCGGCTTTTCCACTGCAAAACAGACCAAGTTGTGGAGACAATCTTCAACAAATTTTGCTGGGTCATTCCACTTTTTGAGGGAGTACGAGTACAGGCAAGTATTGAAAAACGATTGCGTTACCAAATAAGAACAACGTTGTTACTATAAATCTACTTATCAAATAAATCCTTTTGCTCGTAATTAATACGAAAATGGGTTTGTAAAATAAGTGATCTAATTCATCAAATAAAAGATTGCTTATAATTAAAGTAAAAATTCATTATTATTTTTATACAAATAAAAAAAATGTTTATATAAAAATCATAAAACCCGACTGCTTAAGAAGCGAACTAAAAAGACGTAAACAAGAACAAGAAGAAAATCATGCTGTGCAGTCTGAAGATATATTATGGTTGTGATCACTGAGCTCGTGATTATGTATGAATTTATGACTTTCTAATTAATTATCATTGTATTTTTCGAATTAATTTTAAACATATAAATGTTACATATATTTATAATCCCGTCATTTTGATGCCCTACAAGATTGGTTTGGATGAAAAAAAAATTGGGACCCCAAAGTATGGCGCCCAAAATCCGCAATCTTTTTAGTCAGTTATACTCGCATGGTTAAGACGAATCGATTGACTCACGAATTGACAAAATTGACGTCCGCGTTTGGTCTCTAGTACGCCACATAGGAACAAACATACTTATACTGATAAACACATTACCCTAATTTGTGTCGCGCAGTCGGATAAAAAAACGATAAATTATTAATTTCACAAAGTAACAGATTTTTGTTCGTCAAAAAGTAGAATGGCCCGCCAAGTTGTGGAGACAATTTTAGTGCAGATGTAGCTGTGCAGACAGAGAATATCCGCCCTGGGTTAATATGATTTTCTTCGTGGTAACTTTTGCCGCAATTATCATAATTTGCTCTGATTGAAGAGAATTGTGGGATCGTGGCTCAATAATTAATACAGGGAACAATTATGCTGCAATTTTGAGTCGGGCTTGCTATGAATCTTGTTTATAGATGGGTTTAAACTCTCGACACACTTTGCACGTTTAATCGGTCTCTGAGATCAAGGTACAACATCAGTCAAAGGTTAAAAGGTATCTTGAAAGTTTGACATCCGTTTGCTTTAAACAAAGTACCTTTTTATTATATATTATTTTATTTATTAAAGTACAAGTTCACAAAACCTTAACTTAAGAACTATGCCCCACAAAACCGTTTTCACGGTTTGTCTGTGGGAACGGACAAACTTGAAATTATAAAGAAAAAACTAACAATAATATATAATCCAATGAAAATTTGGAACTAATCTACTTAATTACTTATTCTCCTCAACAAACTGCAAACCACTTTTCTAAGAAGATGATTTACAAACTCCTTAAAAAGAACTGCTTAAGTGATTTGGCAAATTTACCTTTTATTTCCTGACTTTTTATTTCAGTAGGCATTTGGTTGAGAAGGTAGGGTAGTCTTTTATCGAGCGTTCGGTCGCCAAAATAATTCCTTATCCTAGGTACATCAAATTTATCTGCCGATACCATCCTCTTTGCGTGGTTATGGGTAACTAGCGAGTGACGCTCCCAGCTGCCATGACTGTTAACCAGAAGTGAGTATTATATATAGCTGATAGGGAGAATTTTGCAAATTTTAAATAAAATATTATAATCACCTTTACATTTGTTTTTAGTTTTATTACTTACTCATAGTTTTAAAAATCTGATTTGTTGTGCTTCTAATTTTTCTAAGTTACTTTTGAAAGTGAGTCCATAGCAGTCGAGGGCGTAACTTAATATGGGATCAACTAATTTTGTCTCTGTGTTGTATTGCTTTAATAGATACATGCTTAGAGTTTTATTTCTTATCATGTAAAAGTTATTTATAATTATTACTATAATGTATTGACATACAAAAACAAAACAATGCTGTTTTTTTTTTTATTATTGCATTTGGTAGGCTTGCGTTTGACTACCATACCACCTGATGGTAAGCTATAATATGGTCGGCGATGAAGCACGTTTGCCTATAAGTAACCTATTCACTCTTGACCTAAAGACCCCCGGGCAATAATTGTCAATATTACGGATTAATTATAGCAAAATAACTGTACTATTGAAAGTTTTACAGTTTTCTGAATTCAGTATGAAGTTATTATTGCATTCAAAGACGCAACCACACGAGATATCCAGCTCACAATCGCGTTGCTAATTTAATTAAATCTGCTTCGTAATAACGTTGTTGCTTACAGTGCATTGTTTCATTAATACACGCTGGAGGTACCTACCTAGCTATCTGTGCTGTATTATTTGTAACAGACTTTCCGACTGTATGTTTTTTTTTGTGTATGTTAACCGATTTAAAAAATTAGTTTTTTGTGTGTAAGAATATATTCCTAAATTAGTCCCATTTAAATTTTGTGAAGATCTGATCAAAAACCTTTGGAGATATACAAAAGAACTCGTCAATAAATGACGGCAAATCTCTCGGGATTGCTGCAATCGTATGTTTTTTTTTTATTGTTTATACCATTAAAGGGGTACGCAGATGTGGACTGTTCACCTTGGCACATTCTCATTTCATCGGTTATGTTCAAGTTTCATGATATTCGGGTAATTTATTCTAGCATTAGTATAGAACTTGCCTATTAAATACCACATCTAAAAAGTGATAAATTATAAACTTTTATACAAAAAAATATGACCGCCTTCAATTGAAAAACACTACAGAGTGAAAAATAACTTCTTTTTCGGCAGTTGGGGTCAAAAAAACGACGAAAAGATAAATAGGAATACCGACTGGCGAAAAAGAAGTTATTTTTTGCTTTGCAGTGTTTTTATTTGGAAGTCGGTTGTATTTTTTTGTAAAAAGTTTTTTGAGTAATATATTATGATATTAGAAGTATTGCTGGCAAATAATGCGTCGTGAATATTACGCTCTCATTACCTTTGTGGCAAGGATTAATTTTGGCTCTATATGTAAGTTGTAAAATACGTAGTTGCATGCATGTTGTTAGATATGAAGCCGCAGTACTTAATACTTACGAATAGAAACTGTTTGGGTATTGAGTAAGGTGCTTTTTGGAAATCAATCTCTTTGCAGCCTTGATTTTTTACAACTACATAATGTTGTGATCGTCTTTTGAAATACATTATGCAGATATGCCTACTTAAATTGCCTATTTTATTAATTCTGCTTCGTAATAATGTTGTTGCTTCTAGATCGTTTCATTAATATAATACAAGCTATATTATTAATAACATATTTCTTTGAAAATCTCGGGAACCTCCCGGTCCTTTGAAAGGCGTGCGAGGAGCCAAAGCCAACTCGTAGAGGCCCCGTTAGGCATGTATCAGGAAATTTTACACCACCTATTAATAATATTATTACTGTTACATTACTGCTTTATAATTTTTAATTATATTAAAAGTATTGCTAGTACGATAAGTCGTGAATATTCCGCGAAATCGAACTCAGTGCCTTTGAAATAAGGATTCATTTGTATCTACTCTATATGTAATGAGTAAAATGCTTAGTTGCCTGAAAACTTTGTAAGATATGTAGCCGCAATAGCTAACATTTACTAAAAAGCTGTTTTGTTTAGGATTCTTTGTTCAATGCAATAGCTTTACAAACATTGTTTTTTATCCGACTGCCGAAGGAGGGTAATGTGTTTACCAGTCTATGCATTTATGTATGTATGAATGCGTTGGCCTTTTTTGATGATTCTCACGTCAATCGATTCGTCTTAACCCTGCGAGTGTCACCGGCTACATTTAAATTAGAAAATAGAAAAATGGCGGATTTTGGGCGCAATATTGTGGGGGACCAATTTTTTTTTCTTCTATACCCATCGTGTGGGGTATCAAAATAAAGGGTTTTAAGAGGTGATTACAAAAATGTACAACACTTATTAGTTCAAATGTACATAATTGTAAAAAAAATAACTAAAAAGTTGTAAATAAAAAAATATTTAAGACTAACTAAAAACCCGACTGCTTAAAAAGCGAACTATAAAGACCGAAACAAGAAAAAAATCATGCTGTGCAGTCGGAGGATACATCTGGTTTTGGTCAGCCAGCTCGCTCATATGTATCCTCCGACTGCACAGCATGATTTTTAGTTATTGTTGTATTGTTTTTTTTTTTATTTACAACTATGTTGAGATAGCCTTTTAAACTAGAGATGCAGCTGTACTTACTTACATTGTTCGTTTACAGATTTATTTATTTATTACATAAATTAACATTTGACCTGTACAACTGTAATGCTGTTAACCTAAGTTTAGAGCAGCTAGTCATTGAAGGCTAAATTCTGAGCAGTATTGTCCAAAATCAAGAAACCAATCTTCAAGGTAGGTATGCTTTGGAATTTTTTTATTACGTCACGGCCTGACGCGAGTGTATTATAATATTGAGAAAGTAGTAATAGGTTATGGAGGTAGGATGGGAGATCCATCTTACCGTTCCCTAAGGAAAAGTAAACACGAAGGGAAAAATCTATTTGTATGAAATATATTGTTTATAAAAATAAAAGATATAAAACTTGTATTGGTAACAGGATTTGGGTATTTACATTGAATTTCTTGTTCGACCCAAATCCGTTTAGACGTTAACAGGCTATTTTTCAGTCCACTAAGCATTATTTTTATGTTCAAACCTTCGTCTTTTATTTACTTTTAACGAGGTCTTGGAAATTGATGTTGGTGATAAAAGTAAGATGGTTTCAAGAAAACTAATTAGGCAGTGCCCACGCTGAATTGCGACAGTTTATCTTCCATCAGAAACTAAGTAAGATACACAATGGGAGCGAGTAAATAGCATTTGCAATGAAACACAAAAAGTTGATATTTTATTTCTTACAAGTTCGTGAATAGACCTGTCGTACTGTATGGATCAGAATGTTGGTCTGTGAAAAGGATGGATGAAAAGAGAAAGCATGTAGCAGAGATGAGAATCTTGAGATGGATGTGCGGAGTGACGAGAATGGATAAAGTGAGAAATGAGTATATTAGAAGAGGTTTAAAATTGGTGTCAGTGACAGAAAAGTTGAAAGGAAACCGTCTGTCCTGTTATGGTCATGTGATGAGGAGGGCTGAAAAGTACGTTATTGAAAGAGCTATGTATATAAATGAGGATGGATGGAGAGGGAGGGGAAGGCTAAAGAAAAGATGGATGGACTGTGTGAGTAGTGATATGAAAGAAAAGGGAGTCAGTGATAGCGTGACGGGGACAGGATGGTATGGAAGAACAAAACGTGTTGCGCCGACCCCAAGTAACATGGGATAGGGGCAGAAAGAAGATTCTAAACTCCTACAAAATATTATTTTATATTAGTTTGTCCTAAACGAAGACCTGGTGACTAAGTAATAACAGCCACACGGTGTAATCTTCAAAGTTAAGCAACACTTACCGGGGTCCGTCCATGAATACCCATTCCATTACATACCGGGACTCCTCGAGAAGCGTGTCAT
This sequence comes from Orthosia gracilis, assembly GCA_947562075.1. Classification (NCBI taxonomy): domain Eukaryota; kingdom Metazoa; phylum Arthropoda; class Insecta; order Lepidoptera; family Noctuidae; genus Orthosia; species Orthosia gracilis. Next base: position 5,561,849 of record OX387269.1, read on the forward strand.
TTTTTGACAGTCAATACGGTAGTCAACACCCATAAAATTTAGGCCCAGTTTTAAAGGGTTATCATATTATAAAGTTACTCGGTCGTAGAACAATCTCTTTATGTAAAAACTCAGGTAGACTGCAAGCAGATTTAAAGATCTTTTTTGTATTGAAACGAAACCTTACTTTCCTACAATACTCGCAGATTACTTTACAAATAAATCGCACACATACGCCACCATACTGGTAAAGTAACAAATACCTGAATAAGACATCACAAGAAGATCCCCGTACAGTCTAGTTAGTCACGTCCTCCTTACAAAGCCACATAACGCCGGGCACACACGGCAGCTAGATCGAGCTCACGATAAAATTGTAGAAAGGATTTGTTCGCGCGCATTTCTTTAGAATCTCGACAACTTGCGGAGAATTTAGAGAGAACGAGCTTAAAGCATGTTACACACGCATGCACACGTTGGTAGAGCTTAGAATTGATACTGAATGTTTCATTCATTGGATAATGTTTGAAAATAATCTGGGTAAATATTATAAAACAAGGTCACTTTATGTGTCTGTTTTTATGGCCGCTTTATTCTTCTGAACTACGCAACAGATTTTGATGGGGTTTTTTTTCATCATTTAGAGAATTTATTCTGGAAAATTTATGTGTGATAATTTATTTTTGTTGTACCCGAAGAAAAGTCGAGCTTGGCAGGTCGTAAAAATTGTGCAGGAACGATTTCCACTTGCGTTATAATCTATACTAATATTATAAAGCTGAAGAGTTTGTTTGTTTGTTTGAACGCGCTAATCTCAGGCACTTACTGGTTGGAATTTAAAAATTCTTTTTGTGTTGGATAGTCCATTTATCGAGAAAGGTTATAGGCTAGATAACACCACGCTAAGACCAATAGGAACGGAGCATAAATGAAAAATGTTGCAAAAACGGGAAAAATTATTCCATTTTGAGAGCTTCCGTTGCGCGCGCTGCGTAAGCAGTTGATTTTACGCAACAATCATGGATGTAGTATAGGTAGGGTAAATGGGTAGGTAGATAGCCAGATGACGGGAGCGAAGCCGCGTGGGAAAGCTAGTAACTTATAAAGTCTAATACCTACGAGGATGTAAATATGTAATATTGTGTCTATTTAGTTATTACGGTGAATGTTTTAATCAAATAATAATCATTATCATTAAAAAAAACTTCAATGATAATATTTCAAATGGACACAATATCTTCATGTGTCACATAAAAAAAAACTAGGAAACAAACTTATTGCCAAAGTTAATAAAACTAACAAATCTCAAGTTTAATTGGCATAATTTAAATGTACATTATTCGCAATCTACCCAAAGTTAGGTTATTAGTCAAACAATTTAGATCCAAACTAGTTTGCGAATAGTTTCAAATACGAGTAGATATATAGTTTGCAGATTATAAGATTCATGATTGAGAAACAGTATCGTAATGTACTGACTTTCTCTAAAGTAGTCTAATTCTAGTATAAACTAGAGTCCCAGTATCAGTATTTATATAAGACTACGATGAAGCCCAATAAGTTGAAGTTTTACTCGTAAACAGTTACTATCATTGTACTCTTGCAATTAATTTTGAGGACATGTAAAGTGTGTTTGATTCGATCGACGAGGTCGTGATGCTTGACTGCCCAAACTAGGCATTCCTCAAGGATGTCTTGCGCCGTGTCGTCGAGGCAGTCACCACAACGGTGATAACTGGGCGTCGTCTCCCGGTCTATGCGGCACACCGCACAGGTAATTGCCAAAGCACCCATGTCCGGATAGTACCTGTGTTTGGCATTTTGACCTAACTGTTCGTGTTTTGAATGGGGCAATAAGGTCCGGTACCCATAATTACAAATACGTTATTGAGAGACTCGTCCTTAACTTTTTAGTTAATGCTAATAGGAGTCATAGTTTTTCTTTTTTACAAGTCAGCAAGAAAATGATCCCAGATATGGTATGTTTTTTCGCCGGTCCCAGCATTACTTTGAGTCATGGCTGTTTTGCGCGGATATAACGCATTCTTTCCCTATTTGTGGTTAGTCCCGCTATGCTCGACTCGAAAAATACCTACTAAAATGATCCGCTATGCACTAAATCACATTCGCGGGCAGTAATGAAGAAAAGTGTTACAGTGTAATATTTTATCTAACCATTTAAAAAGTAAATTAAGAAAACCTGGTATGTTAATGCCGTTACTTGCGCGAAAAAAAATTAGTAAGCGTTCCGTTTCATCGCACTAACGCATGCTCGCTCCGCCGCTACTCAACACGTCGCCTCACTTAAAACAAAGTGTCCATCCATAGAACAGTAAAAACGAAACATCTTTCCGTAAAAGAGAAACTTAACATAAAAATCTTTGAACAAAGATTTCAATGTTTTTAGTTTAATTTCAATATTTTTCGGCATCCTGCTCAATTTAATTGAATTCAAACACTTTTCTTTCCAAGTGTACCTTCCATTGTTTACGTAGAATCGAAGAATTTCGTGCATAGCGGCACTTTATAGCAGGTATTTTTTGAGTCGAGTATAGCGGGACTAGAGCATAGCGGGACGGTTTGTACTTATTATTTTTGATGTTTTGAGTAATGCCTGGCGCAAATAAAATCATTTATTTTCTTTATCCTTTCAATGAACACATTTTTGTAAAATAAACGCTGGATCTAGAGCTAATAAAATTGGTGAGCTACGTTGCAGCGCGACAACATTACAAACAACCATTTTCTGAACAAAATATTTATCACCATACACTCCAATGCATTTCAATAGACTTTTTATCTTTTGTAACGAATACGAGCCATATAAATGAGACTTTAATCAAAACACACAAGTAAATTACGATCGTTTCGGTGAGCATTGTGGTAACTCTATAAGAACGAGTTATTTTCATTGGCTGCTAAAAGCAAGCAATTTAGCTATTTACTTAGAAGCGATACTGCAGCGTCAAATTAAGTTAGCTAGCAAACTTTGCCAACTCGATTTGTGTCGATATCTATTTATTAACTACTAGCTTTTACCCGCGCCTTCGCTCGCAGTGAAGCCAAAAAAAAAAATGTATCCTATATTACTTCTAATACCTCCAAGAATTACAAAGTTTCATGATGATCGGTTCAGTAGTTTTTGCGTGAAAGCGTAAAAAACAAACTTACATTCACATTTATAAAATTAGTATGATAAAACAAAAAAAAAACAATTCTGAGAGTGTGCGAATGATCTGGTCACGCTTTTGTTGCTTATTTTTAATAAATATTTAGCTAGTGGAGTCTTCCCTTCAAAGTGGAAGGCAGCAAAGGTCATCCCCATCTATAAATCTGACAACGAGGACTTAGTTTCGAACTATAGACCCATCTCAATTTTACCAACCCTTGGTAAAATCTTTGATCTGCCCTTCCATTCAAAATCATCTTCAAATTTACTTAAGTGAGGGACAACATAGTTTCGTGGAGTCTCGATCCAAAAATACCAATCTGACGCTTTTTTGCTGAGTTATTGACGACAGCAATAGAATCTGGCCATCAAACTAATGTAATATTTACAGATTTCACAAAGCGTTCGATCTGGTTTCGCATCAAATTCTCATTGACAAATTAAGAACTTATGGTATTGCTGGCGCATTACTCTCATGATTGAGTTCGTATCTAGAGAATGGCACTTTATTTGTAGTAGTCAATGGCTTTCGATCAACCGTCAGATACATATCCTCGGGCTTGCCACAAGGGTCTCATTTGGGGCCGGTTTTATTTAACTTTTTTATTAACGATATTCCGAACTGCTTTCGCCACTGTAATTTTTTTTATATTTGCCGATGACTTAAAATTCGTCAAAATATTTAAATCTAAGCGTTACGCCTCTAAATTACAAAGTGATTTAGATGAATTGGTGATATGGTGCCAAATAAATCAGATGCTTCTAAATCCTAGCAAATGTTACCATAAAAAAATGCACAAGGAAACATCATCTCACTGACCAAGATTATTTATATTGACGGAGAAAAAATAAAGGAATTGAACACAATAAAAGACCTAGGTGTTATGTTTGATCGAAAACTAATTTTTGTTCCTCACATAGATAAAGTAGTGAAAAAGTCTTCCAAAACGCTGGGGACACACAAAACAATTTAAAAGCTGTACAACAAAAATTATCCTTTATAATTATTTAATTCGAAGCATATTAGAGTATTGTAGCGTGTATTGTACTCACTCATTGTTCTTGAACGTATACAAAAACTTCTTCTGGGGCACCTGTTCTTTGCTAGCGGTTTGACCAAGAAAATGCGTTCATATAGTGATAGGCTCAAACATTTTTATATGGTTTCTCTGGACAAACGTCGACGTCTGAATGACGCATTTTTGTGTGCAAAGTTATGGCCCATAAAATCGACTGCCCGCAAATATTAAATAATTTTGACTTCCGTGCCCCCTCAAGAATTTCTCGGAGTCCAATAACGCACTCTGCCCTCCACAGAGAAGAACGGTTCTGGTTGCCAATCCCCCTACGCGAGGTTTTGTAGAATTGTGAACGATTGCGGTGATTGGATCCACCTCCATTTTGATAGTTTAGGAAAATTGAAAGTCAGTTTATAAAAACTGGTTTTACTGGCTAGTTTCTTAACGAACATTGAGTTTCCTAGCCCTGCATTATCACACTGCTTGTGGCTACCATATTACCTATTTTCGTTTTTGTAATACCTAGTTTTATTTAGTTTAGTTTGTTTTAATTTAGTTTAATTAAATTTTTAAGTTTAATTAAGTGCAACTTGGATAGTGTAGTCTTTTATATCTATTTTCTTGCAAGTTACGACAATGTTTTGTGTGCATGGTGAGTTTACCTGCAAGTGATTGTGACACTTTATTCTGATTTTTTGCTCCTGTTGAAATTGCTTATACCAGTGTATACAATTGTTGGTTAACCAAATAAATAAATTTCAAATAACTACAGCTGACTGCTAAGTCAAAGGCCGTTGACTTCGCGGTTACATTTTGAAATATTTTTTAAAAGTATTATCATATTTGATATCGATACCCATCATTATCACCTGTGGAGTTTTACTTGCTAATAAAATGTCACCCTATAAACTTTGACAATTTTCATTGAAATACAAACATAGATTGAGTGAGAGTCTTCGAATTTTTGTTTCTATGACATGCCGGTTTCCTCTCGATGTTTTCCTTCACCGTTTTGAGAGCAGTGGTGATGAAATAATTTACACAAAGTAAAGCGCCTGCCTGGGCTCGAACCCACGACCTACAACTTGTAAGCCGCGGCCGATACCACTGGGCCACCACTGCTCAACTGGGCCACCACTGCTCACTGGGCCACCACTGCTCACTGGGCCACCACTGCTCACTGGGCCACCACTGCTCACTGGGCCACCACTGCTCACTGGGCCACCACTGCTCACTGGGCCACCACTGCTCACTGGGCCACCACTGCTCGTATTGGTGATGATCACCTACATTTAACAAGTTATTTTTAAGTCCCTTGTACTAGATATATGAACGCGAATGAAGCAAAAGGAGTACGTGAGGATCGAAGCAGGTGGCGTTCTGTAATTTCTGCCTCCCCCATGGTGAGCGTGAGAAAAAGCGTGAGTTTACGTTGAGTGTGTGTAGTATGTGCAGAAAGAGAAAAGCTATATGTAATTGAGCTTTTAAAAAAAATAAAAATTTCGTAGACTTAACTGACAGCTGCCAATGACCTATTTTTTCTAAAGTTTCTTCGCGGAGCATACGTTGGTGTAGGTAAGGTTCAAACATAAATGATTCATCGAATCGTGATGTAACATGATTCCTCATTTGAATTTTACTAATTGGTGTAAATAAACGTTTTATGAATATAAGTGTAATATATTTAAGTATAATAATTTTAATACACACAGTACAAAAAACTTTAAAGGATAAGAATTTATAAATATAACAATATATTTTTATAAATAAGAAATCAACAATAAAATAAATGCGATCGATAGAATGAAACCTGACATAAAAAAGTTAAAATGAAGTAATGGTCGCTAGTTTCTTAACAAGTGTAATTTTTGGGCGTGAAATAGTTTCATTTTCGATCTACTTTGATTTTCAATCAACTTTCGATCACTCAGGATACGATACTAAACTCTTTTGCAAAAAAAACGGGTTCTTTAGATTTTTTCTCTCTACTTCAATGAAGAAGAACAAGAAAGAGGTTATATTAATTTAACGATGTATTGCCATGTTATTTGAAGCATCCTGGCATGATTCGTTACGTTCCAAATTTAAATTTTGAAATGAACGAAAGAAAATATTGATTATTGTGTATTATTGTAAAATTGTTTGGCTAATGGCGCGAATATCTGAAACGATTTATTTACTGATTGCTCACATTTTAAAACTTTTTGGATATTTTCTGAAAATTAAACAATTTAATTATTCTTTTTTTTACATTAAATACCACTTTTTGATATGAGTGATAAAGCGAAAGGGGCCGGTAAAATTATAGCTCTAATTGAAGAAGGTTGTTCAAAATTACGTGTCTCAGCGGTTAAATCGGAGTCGTTTAACTGTCCAGAGGACTTGGCAACGGTATCAAGAGTCCAATTCGGTCAAAAGAAGACCCAGTTCGGGAAAAAAAACAAGCATAGAACCAAGAGATGGCCGCTTTTTGGTGAGTCAGGCGTTGCGGAATCGTAAGGCGTCAAGTGTGGACCTGAAGAAGAGCCTTAAAGAAGTAAGAGGAGTAGAAGTTAGCTTGTGGACGGTCAATAGGAGGCTTTTGGCCCGTGTTGCTCGACTTCAGTTCGCTCGAAACTGTGCTTCATGGACTCTGAAGGACTGGAATAAAGTATTGTTTTCTGATGAAGCTAGAATCTCATTGTGTGAAGAGGACCAACGCTGGCGAGTACAGCGAAGACCACGGGAACGCTGTGCGGGAGTGTGTTTCGAAGAAATCACTCCTTATGGCGTAGGCTCCGTTATATTTTGGGCAGAAATTAATTCGATGGAGCGTACGGAGTTAGTTTTCATAGAAAATGGAACATTAAATGCACACTAGTACATAATGGAAGTCCTAATTCCATAAGCACAACCCGCATTGACTACACTTGGGGAAGATTCCTTTTTTATGGACAACAATGCTCGTCCGCACCGTTCTGACGAAGCGTACATGCAAGAAGTTGGGATCCGTCGTTTAGATTGGCCAGCTCGAAGTCCTGATCTCAATCCAATTGAGCATTTCTGAGATGTTCTAAAAAGACGGGTAAGATCAGAGCAACCTGCTCCACAAAAAATCAGGGAGCTAAAAAGAGTCATTGCAGAAGAGTGGGAACGTATTCCTCAAAACGTTATTAAAAACATCGTGGAAAGCATGCCCAGAAGGATTCAAGCTGTGATTTTGGCAAGAGGAGGTCACATTCGTTAAGAGGTTTTTACATTTGTAACTTTATTTAATCAAAAAAGTAAAATAATCTTCTTGTCTTTATTGCCGACCACTTCTTATTGTTTGACTGTGCACATCGGTTTTAAAGAATACATCGTTTTTTTTTTAAATTCCCAGGATTCACTTCACGCGTATTAATTTACACGATTATAAAGTATACGGACTACGACAAACAATTAAATTTCACTTAGTTAACTCAAATCGACCTTAGAATGTATTTTTTTTTAGGTGCCCGTTTTTTTTTGCAAGAGAGAGTATATTCATGTAACGATATAGTGGCAACCCCCCAAATGTCAGTTTAGTTTACTAAATAAATAATCAGAGTTTTACTTATACATTTATATAATTTCAATCAACTAGCTCGTTGTTGCCAAAATATTTAACACTAACTATATGAACTCAGCAAAATTAAACGGTATCCGTGTTACTCTTTCATATTACATAAAAGATAAACCTGGCTCATACCTTCTATGTAACATCGAAATATCTGAAATGAATAATTAATATAATAGCAAAGTTCTGTGCCCCTCACTATGTATTAGTTGTGGGTTTTCATTTAGGAGTACTTATCCCTTTTGTAATTAAAAAGTTTAATAGTCAGTTTACCTATAGTAATTGAATTATTTCTGAAGAGTTTATTGTTTTTTCCACTGTTATTACAAATAATTAGCGACCTTCTAAATAGCTTGACGCAATGCGATTTATGTAGCACGGACAATCGTGTTTATCTAATTGAAATTGCAAGTATATTCACATAAACGCAATGCGATCCAATTCGACCGATCTACACTTGAAATATTCTTAGAAAAAACTTGCACGATATCGTCTATTGACGCAATTTAAAGTGCGTCGCACCTTTAATAAGATTTCTTATATTTAAGCTTCTATAATCACAGCATTATACCTAGACATCGGACATTATAGACGTCGGTCGGCGCCTAAGAACATACATTACCTCTAAAGAAAGGTAGACTATGGTAGTTTTGGTAGTGCGAAATCCTTATCCCTGATTTCAGAACTAAGAATTTGAAGTCGAGTACTAAAAGTTGTCAAATATTACTTAGCCTTAAAATCTGTCAAGTTTTGGCAAGAAAGTAGCGTTTGACACTCAAAATTCTCAATTCAGAAACTGGCCCTGAGCTTGCTAACCAAGTTCTCAACTAGACGAGTTTTATTTTTCAAACAGATTTCGAGGGGAGGTAGACAGAGAGGAAAGCTTTTCATTTAATTCGTAAGTACTCATAAAAAGAATCACTAACAGTTACCAGTTTACTTTTTTAATTTAATTTAAAAAGAATCTCGACGACCCATCTAAAAGGCTATTTAAAAAACTTTACTTTTACCTACTTAATGTTTCAGTAATTAAGTGAAAGGAATCTAACTTTTTTCTACTTTCTGAACCGAACTAACATTGCCGTCAATAGCCGTTTTCCAGTATTTAAACTGAACATTTTAAATGCTTCTAATGATAAATGATAAATGATTTTATTTCTGTAAGTAGGTTTGTACAAACACTTTTACATGTCGATCATATTTTTAAAACTAGATGAAGTCGGCGTTTCCTATCTGACTACTCTGAGAAGAAAGGCCGAAACAAACTCAGAGGTCACAGTCTCTTTTAAGGTCCAGACAAAATCTTTGTTAGATCATGTGAAGACCATGTAGACTGAAGTCTGAAATGGTCTTTTGAGGAAAGAACCAGCCAGATTGAGTGGACCTGTCCAGTCAGTGCACGCATTTGTCAATAACCGTGCAGCTCAACTCAGAAATTAAGGAGCTCAACGATTCGACGAACAATACCAAAGAAAGGACATTCGGGTCTTCGCTTCAGAAATGTATTGGCTTAAGTGTTTCAGATCGTAAGAGATGTAAGTAGTTCCAATAGATTTTCCTTTAGAGGTTTTACGGTAATTCCTCTTCTCTTTAAGTTAAATCAGTGATATTAATGTAAACATGAAAAAGCGCTTTTTACGGCGTTTCTTACCTCGAAGCTTACTTCTATATACGAGTAGCTTACTAAATACATACTTGTTGTTTACTTGTTTAGAAGAAAACTTATTTTGTTTTGTTAAAGAGCAAAAATATAATAAAAATCAATTGCCGACATTTATGTAAGCACATAACTTTAGAACGGCTGCACCTATTTGTTCAAGGTAGGCAAATATTATAGAATACAGTTATGATCTGTAACACGTAACGTTAGGGTAGTTAAGCGTTAGAATACTGTTTTGTCACCATGATGGATTCATTTCAATAATATTTTTTCGTCGATTTGGTCTAGTGTTTGCATCAGTGCACCTATGTCAACATGTTTGCGGGTTAAAAACTGACCTTCTACTTCTTGTTGCTTTATGTTTACAATATTCGATTATGTCTTTTTAATTCAAAATACTATTTATATTAAATTAAAATAGTTTATTTAAATTGACTATTTTAATATTAATAAATCAGAAATGAAAATCAATAATGATTATGGTAACGTTAATTTAAAAAAAAAAACAAAAGACGTTGTTTTTTGCAATTTAGTAAGGCAAGGTAAAAAATGTTCGCGCGTAGTCACTGCAATTGTGCGTAGACTGGCTTTAGATTGATTGTCACGGTTCATTTTGATTTTCCAATCCTCAACTTTAGTAATATATAACTACCACTTTTATAATGAATACGCATATTTGTCTTTCAACTACACACTTATTATAAGTTAGGCGAATATATTACCAATTTAAAAAAAATATATTTGAAGAATGTGTCCGTCTATATTTCTTTACAATAATGTAAGAAATACTTGTTATTGAAAAAAACTCTAAATTGAAAGCAAAGCAATAATATTCTCGACGCAGGATTTGAACTCCCATCTTATTCGTTCGTTTTTAGGATGGGTCAGGTAATAGCTATTACCCACTGGAAATGCAATCACAGTTATAATAATAATGAAGAGGAAACATGAATTCTTATTAATTATTTTTTATGAGACGGTCTCTGAAAGTTCTGATCCAATTAGTCAGACTTAGCGGCTAGCGGCTAAGTACTAAGCACTAAGTGGTAGTGTAGCAACGTAAAAAGTAACTTACACTGATAGAAAGTTACAATACAGCTGAGTATCATCGGCTCATTTTTATCCTGGAAAAATGAAAAAAAAAATGTAAGTAAGGTCACGGGATCGAAGTCGTGGAAGAAACCAGTTAAAGGGATGTTTTTTGGGTATAAAAATGATAATGCTATTAAGTCGATTAGTGTGATTATCAAATAATATTGGATACGTATTTTTTGCTTAGTCAAATAAATAAAATTGATAAAGATAAAGCGCATAAAAGTTTAAGAGTCATGAGAGACAAACCGTTACGCAGTTTAGTGGGTATATTTAAATGTGTAGAAGTGTTTCGTCCAAAATAAACGATTATTTATTTTATTATTTATTTATTTTATTACTAGTCAGTATAAAGTGTAGCAAGGCATGACGTCACACGATATTTCAATGCATTGTATCGTCGTCATATTTTATTTACGTGGCAAAAGAAAAAGTACGTGTCCAATATTTTTAGGTAATCTACGAGTAACTGACGGATTAAATAGTTTTTTTGTCATCATCCTTATTTATAACATAACACATAGATGTACTTAGAGTACACCCATATTTTGGCCAGTTATGTTTTAAGTCTCATTAAATAGAAGTTTCACTTCTAGATGAGAAATTCTAGATGGAAAATCCCAATAAAACTTTGTTCGACCGGCAGGCTTATTACGTAACTTATTACGTACATCACGCGATGAAAACGCTTTATGTCATAAATGTCGGCAAAACCTACAGTGTAGGTAAGGTAGGTCCTACACAATCGTTTGTTAATCGCTCGCTGTTTTTCAAAAGCACTTATTTCTAAAAAAACCGTATTGAAGAGCAATTATTGCGTTTGCGCAAAAATCGCAATCGTTTCTGCCGGGGATCGTACCCAGGACTTCAAGCTCAACATGCGACCAATTGTTAGTGGGGTAACTCAAGTCCCACTAACGTGCAGAGTGCGTAGCCAGTAGAAATTACAGGGAATATAGTTTACTGGTAGTAGAACAAATAAAGTTTAGATAAAACATGTAATGGTTTTATTCATGATGACACGAGAACACAATTACTTTTCAAAAAAAAGTGACACGTAAAATAAAAGACAGGTAGAAAAATAAACTTATGTATAATAAAAAGATCTGTATCAAAACTTAATACTCTTTTTATTCTAACACTCCTCCTTAAGTTCAATTCTCTACTTTCATCCATCACACACTCACACAACACCCATATTCAGTGCACACCACTTGAACTTTCCTTTCAACAAAGATTTCGTCAAAGCATCTGCAACCATATGAGCTGTCTCTACATACTCAAGTATAATATGCCCATGCTCGACAGCCTCCCTTATAAAATGGTGTCGCACGTCTATGTGCTTTGTACGTTGATGGTGTACAGGGTTATGCGCAATGGCCACAGCAGACTGGCTATCACTGAAGATTTTCATTGGCGCCTCAGCTTGACCAGTGACCTCTGAGTACAATCTTTTTAGGAATATGCCCTCCCTAGCAGCTTCAGATAGTGCTACATATTCACCTTCCGCTGTGGATAGAGCAACCGTCCTTTGTTTTCTGCTTTCCCAAGAGATTGCAGCTCCCATATGCAGAAAAACCATACCGGAGTATGATCTCCTATCATAGCAACTGGCATGACTTGCATCTGCGTAACCCTCAACTTTACTCATTCCTGCCCTCTTGTACTGTAGCCCAAGGCATTTAGTACCCTTCAAATGTCTCAGCACTCGTTTAGCTGCTATCCAATGTTCCTCAGCATAGCAGTTATTGAATTGGCTAAGATAATTGACTGAATGTGCAATATCTGGCCTCGTGCAGACAGATAAGTACATCAGTGAACCAATTAAATTCTGATATGGAATCGTCGGCTCAGGTTTGTGTTCTGGTCCAGGTTTCTCTAGCTTTTGACCAGGAACTGATGGTGTTGAAGCAACTTTGCAGTCAGCCATCCCAAAAACCTTTAAAACTTTGTTGACATACTTCTCTTGGTCAATTTTGACTCCAATATCGTTCTGCGTTATGTGCATTCCCAGAATATCCTCTGCCTTCCCAAGATCTTTCATTTCAAATTTTGTCATGAGGTCTTTTTTCACTTTGCGCAGCTCTTCCGCGTCATTCCAAAATATCAGCATATCATCCACGTATACTGCTAAAATGATAATCTTCTTACCCTGGGATCTCGTGTATATGCACGGTTCATTTTTACATCGTTGAAATTTTAACTGCAACAACTCATTGTTCAGCTTGTTGTTCCATGCTCTAGGGGCTTGCTTTAACCCATAAAGCGACCGTTTAAGTAGACACACATAGTCTTCTTTTCCCTTTTCATGAAAACCTTCTGGTTGTTTCATATAGACATTTTCCGTTAAATCTCCATTCAGGAACGCTGTTTTTACGTCCATTTGATCTATATGTAAGCCTCTTTGTGCTGCTATTCCCAGGAGGTCTCGTAACGAGCTGTGTCTCACCACTGGAGAGAATGTCTCGTCGTAATCAATGCCACATCTCTGGCTAAAACCTCTGGCAACAAGTCGAGCTTTGTATCTTCGTCTATTTCCCGTCTCTTCTTTGATTCTAAATAACCATTTTGAATCTACGACGTTGCTTGCTTGTTCAGGTTTTACCAAAATCCATGTTTTGTTTTTCTTTAAGGCATCAATCTCCTCCTGAATTGCTGCTCTCCACTCTCTACTATCAGATCTTGATAGTGCTTCTTGAACCGTAGTAGGGTCCAATTCTGATTCTGCAGCATGATACAGCAAATAATCAGGAAAGTTTTTGGCTTTTCTAGCTCTAAGTGGATATCTCCGTTCCACCTCTTGAGGTTGATCATCGACAGTTGTGTCAGATTCACAGTCAAGAAACTCTATGTCTTCTTGAGGTTGATCAACAACAGTTGATTCAGTTTCAGGGACTGGAGGAATATACATCTCTTCATGAGTAACTGATTGTTCCACTTCTTGAGGCTGATCATTCACAGTCACATCAGGATCGAGACCTTGAGGAACACAAACTTCTTCATGATTGTAAGTTTGTTCCATCTCTGGAATCAATACTTCATGTTCAGTCTGTTTCTCCAACCCTTCATCTCTCTTTGTTTCTTGTTGAGTTTCAATAAATACAACATCCCTAGCCTTATAAAGCCGATGCGTTTTTGTATCCACTAGTCGATAGCCTTTAGAGTTCTCGCAATATCCGACTAGAGTTAACTCCATGCTTTTTGCATCAAGTTTCTTCCTCTTTTGGTTCGGAATGTGCATATATGCCTTACACCCAAAAACTCTTACAAAACTGAGATCAACTTTCTTACCAGACCATGCTTCCTCTGGCGTTTTACCCTTGACGGCAATGGTCGGCGATCTATTTTTCAAGTAAACCGATGTATGGACTGCTTCTGCCCAATAAGCCTTCGACAAATTTCCTTCCTCAAGCATGCTTCTCGCCTTCTCGATGATAGTCCTATTTGCTCTCTCGGCTATTCCATTCTGTTGCGGTGTATAGTCTATCGTTACTTGATGTTGGATTCCATTTTTTCTCAGAAAATCATCCATTTCTTTATTGACGAACTCGGTTCCGTTATCATTGCGCAGGATCTTAATTTTCTTGCCGCATTGATTCTCGGAAAACGACTTAAAATTTTTAAAATTTTCAAAAACTTCACTCTTTTGTTTCAAAAAATATACAAAAGTTTTACGTGTAAAGTCGTCAATAAATATTAAAAAGTATTCATACCCGCTAATGGAAGGTATATGCATAGGTCCGCATAAGTCTGAATGCACTAAACCCAATGCTTCCTTAGCTCTCGTCGCAATACCTTTGCGAAACGGTTGTTTGGTTTGTTTTCCCATAATGCAAGATACGCACTCCAGTTTCGAAGAAGTATTAGGAAAACTCACCCCTATGGCTATCTTATCTCTAAGAAGTTTGAGGTTGTGTATACCAAGATGTCCCATTCTCCGATGCCACAGCCTCTGCTGGTCACAATTAGCTGTTGTCAGCGCAGAACCCTGTGAACAGCACTTAATTTTATAGATGCCACGTTCCTCCACACCTTTCACAACAGCCTTGCCACGAACCTTACACTCATTCTTCTTGTAGATGTCGCATCCTTTCTCTGTAAATACTATGACGTGACCCTTGCTCGTAATTGCATTCACACTTAACAAATTAGAAGCTAACTTAGGTACATACGTAACATTATTGATTGTTAATCCTGCCGATTCACAAAATACTGTACCTTCACCTTCACCATATACTTCATTACCATCTGCACAGATCACTCTCAAAGATTTAGAAGTATCCTTTAAGCTTCCTCTGAACCAAGCCTTGTGATTTGTCATGTGCGTCGACGCGCCAGAATCGATGATCCAATCTCCTGCTTGCGGTGTCGACGTACCAAACGCGTAGGCTTGTAAAGCTTCTTTCTTCCTTTTAGGGTTATATGGACACTCATTTGCCTTATGTGGTCCGTCACAAATAAAGCATTTAATCTTTTGTTTGACATTCTTGGGTTTGCTCTTGCCCTTATGCTTATTTGACAATAATGCTGATGTCGATTGGCTTACACTCAAGCTTGCCGAATAGTTATCTTCCATTTGAAAGAGCTTCGTCTTGACATAGTCAGTAGTAAGGACCGCGTTACTGTTTTCTATGTCTAATCTCATAGGTTGGAACTCTACCGTAAGTCCTTGAAGAAGTAAAGCAGCCAACAGTTCATCATCAACCTCTTTTCCTAGGTCTTGCAGTTCCTGAGATACCATCATCACAGATGTCACATATTCCCTCACAGTTGGGAATTGTTCCAGTTTCATGCTTACTAGTTTTGAAAGTAAACGGCAACGGTTATTCAGACCTTTATCCTCGAACGCATCTTTTAATGCTTCCCAAGCACTTTTCGCTGTTTTAGATTTGCGTACATGAACTAAGCAATGAGGTTTGACCATCAAACAAATCTTTGCTCTAGCTTTCTGGTCTTTTCTCGTACCTTGCGTGTCGGTTGTTTCAGGCGTAACACTTGTATACTCCCACAAGTCATCATGCACCAGATGCATCTCCATAAGAAACTTCCATGTAGAATAGTTACTGCTACCTTCTAGTTTCTCCATAGATAAGGCACTACTGCCTGCACTACCAACCAAATTCTGTGCCATTGAGTTCTGCTCTCTTTGAGAACTCCCGTTACCAGACGACATTTTCCCGTAGGTGCGATTCCCATAACCTGTTAGTGGGGTAACTCAAGTCCCACTAACGTGCAGAGTGCGTAGCCAGTAGAAATTACAGGGAATATAGTTTACTGGTAGTAGAACAAATAAAGTTTAGATAAAACATGTAATGGTTTTATTCATGATGACACGAGAACACAATTACTTTTCAAAAAAAAGTGACACGTAAAATAAAAGACAGGTAGAAAAATAAACTTATGTAGAATAAAAAGATCTGTATCAAAACTTAATACTCTTTTTATTCTAACACCAATAGAACAAAGTGGTACTTAGTGAGACAGTAAAGCTAGTTATTTATGTACCTTTTTTTTTTTTTTTTTTTTTTTATTTGTTATAGGCTCGCGTTTGACCTATAACATTATCATGAACCATCCTCTACGTAGAGTACAAACATAGTTGAAAGCCATCTAATATAGTAACACGGCACACAAACTTTGTTTACATCCAGTAATAGTGATAGATTTCACTGTCTGATCTACATAGATGGGTTCCACCAGTTTTTCTGTTGACATAAATCGTGACCCCACGGGGCTTGGGACATGTTACGGAAATACTTGGCAGAAGGCCCTCTTGGGTAGTGTAATTTATAACTATATGGGAACAGTAGTCAGCCAGTGATCGCTCGCACTCCAATGAAACAGATATATATCACTGGACTTTATAATTTATTGCGGACATAGGTCAAATGGTACAAAACAAAGTTGTATACAGACATGTGTCTATGTAAAGTGGGTAAGCTCTTTTTTGTTTTTGTTTCGTACTCTGTGACGAAGCAATATAAAAGCTTCCGCAGATATGCGCGAAGCAACAATGTGTCATATAAAATTGTACCACAGATTAGTTGTTTGTTTTTTGATTAATCGTTGACGCATTTTAGCGTGGTGCCTATTTCTGGTAGCCTTAAAAATACAATTTATGGTTTGACAATCACAAGTTCAGTTAGTGAATGGTTTATTCTGTTTAAAAATAAGAAATCTGTTTCGTCATAAAATATTATTAAGTACGTCGTAGTAACCAGGCTTAACATCTTATATAGAGAGACGGAACTCGATTCTCGAGAGAGTACAACGTGTTTCCTTCCAATGAATAGAGATCACACATTCCAATATGAAGTAGGTAAATTTGATAGACGTCTCCCAACCTTGGAGTATGAGAATATACCTACTTTCATAAGCATGTAGGTCGCAGTAAAACTTATAATCGGGCAAAATCACTTTTGACTATAAATATCATACAAGAGCATTTAAAAAAAAAAAAAAGGACGGAAGAGAACCTAGGCCATCTACGTCATAACTGTGACGAGATAGCTCCCATTCAGCATGATACTGTGCCATGCGGGTGTACGTGCGGGGTGCCGTACAGTGGCGGCGCTGATTTTCAGTAGAACTATTTAAAAGGTGCTAACATTTAATTAAAAGCCTTAATCATCCAGGTTGGTAGATTTTTTTAACTCTTTTTAAAACATGTTTTTGTTATGATTCTAGATGTTACTATGATGTTTCGTAATCATCATCATCATTTCAGCCGAAAGACGTCCACAGCTGGACATAAGCCCCCCAGGCGTCGCCACACTAACCGATCCCGTGCGTGTTGCATCCAGCGGACTCCCGCAACCTAAACCACGCCATCAGTCCAACTAGTGGGGGGCATCGTCTTCCGTATCGCGGTTGCCATTCTAGTACTTTTCGGCCCTATCGGCCATCCGTTCTGCGAGCAATGTGCTCTGCCCACTGCCATTTGTTTCACAATTCTTCGGGCTATGTAGGTAACTTTGGTTCTCCTGCGGATATCCTTATTTCTGATGCGATCACGCAAGGTCCGAGCATAGCACTCTCCATTGCCCTTTTAGTGACTTTAAGCTTTCTGATAAGGCCCACTGTGAGCGACCACGTCTCGGTCCCATAGGTTGTCACTGGCAACACACACTGGACATAGACTTTTGTCTTGACACACTGCGGTAAATTGTTCGAGAAGATATCGCGCAACTTCCCAACCGAGTCGGATTCGACGGTTGACCTCTTTCTCGAAGTAAGACTTTCCCAACTGGACCGTTTGTCCCAGGTAGACAAATCATCTACAACCTCAAGAGTAGAGTCTCCGATTTAGATAGGAGTGGGTGTTACATGGGCATTCATCATGACCCATTGCCCATAACCCATGGTTTTGTCCATGTTCATTATAAGACTCACTCTTTCGGAAGGTCTACTGAAGTCATAGAGCATTGTACTGAGGGCCTCCATGTTCTCAGCCATGACCACTATGTCATCAGCAAACCGAAGGTAAATAATGTACGCGCCATTAATGTTGATGCCGAGCCCCCTCTAGTCCAGAATTTTGAAGACATCGTCCAGCGCAGCAATGAACAGTTTCGGAGAAATGGCGTCTCCCTGTCTCACACCGCACTGGAGAAGGATAGGTTTCGAGGTCTGATCCTGTAAACGGACTGACATGGTGGCGTTTTTGTACAAATACTTCAACACTTTGATGTACCGGTAGTCGATCTGGCACTAGAGAGACTGACGTACAGCCCAAGTCTCGATCGAATCAAAGGCTTTCTCGTAGGCCATAAACGCTAAGCAGTTTCGTCATACGCCATCAACAAGCCTGTGGCGTTTTGTCATCGAATACGAGTATGACGGAATCAAACAGCTTCTGAGGGGCCGTAATAACAGATTTTTATTAATTACCAGTCAAAACTCGTTTTGCCCGATTAATAGTTTTGACTTTAACAAAAATGTTTTGTACCTATGTATATTATTTTTTGCCGCCTGACTGTGCCACCTGCCTTCGTCGCGTCGCCTTGCCGCTGACACAGTTATTATTTATGTGCCCAATCTAAATATCACGAGTTCATTTCTGTGTACAACCGGCACGAGGTGACAACTGAATAAGTTTGTTGCATTTACCATTTAAAAGAACATTTACTTTTTCATTTAATTTTCATTTTCCATCTTAATTACACTTTTGAAAGCAAAATTTATGTTGACAGCAATTAAATTACCTTTTTGAGGAAGAGATAAAGGTCTTAATTGTGTGTTAGTTAGTAAATAGGGATTTCCTCGTAGCTTATTTTTTTTAAGAGCATGTTTTATTCTCCTCTATTTATGAAGATTCTTTGAATAACACCGGATTTTAAACACATGATAAAATTATTGATTGGTGATATTCATAATTGAATCAAGATTTTCCGTCTGTTGTTAAAATTTCTGTTAATATTTCAGCAAATCAGGATTCAGAAAAGAATCTAATCTAATAAAGGTTAGATCTCCCGTCTGATATGATAAACTTCTTAAATAAACTAAACTCAGTATTCAGCAAAGAATCAAGTCTATTACAGATTTTTTTAAGTTTCGTCATCCGTAATCGTATATATAGGATTATGTTTCCAAAAGGCTAGAGAGGTAAACAATCGTGTATAATATTCCATGAGATTAGATATGGCTCTTACGTCTCACCCAACTGTCTCCATTCGCCAATATTTATGTTATAAGCGCACAAGACCTTCTTGAGTAAATAACCTTATTCCAAAGAAAATAAAATACAAAAACCCACAAATATTCCACTTCCTTATATTTTCAAAACTTAATATATACAGTTCCGCGTAGATTTAAGGGCGGTCGTCCCTTGAGGCGCAAGTCACAGGCCAGGCAACGTATATATCACCCTCGGGACAATACATTTCGTGCTTTTCCACGATAAGTAGCTCATACAAGATACACTGATTTATAAGGGGCGAAAAAATATTACTACCCGATAACGGGGCAGAGTTGGCAATAATATTTGTGACGTAATATCGGGTGCATTGAGAAAATGTTTTATTGCGCCTGCTCTTTGTGTAGAAACTGTGATCTTGAATTTAGTGCGGTTGTTTTTTATGTTCGTTGCTCTTCGTTCGATAGGCACTTCACTACTTCCGTACGCGTCTTTTGTGTTGGAAGTGTTCATGTTTTATCGGTGTTGTATTTAAAGTTTAAATAATTTACAGAATCTACTGTAATACGGGATAAAACTTCACAGATTAGCAAATCTAGTTACAGGAAAAAAAAACCTAATGAAATAGCATATCACAAAAAAAAAAATTTTACAAAACGGCAAATAAAAATATGTCGAGGATTTTGAAGAAACATGGAAGATATGTGACATCTATTAACTCTTACTGGCCCCTTGTTGTGTATTGCATCCCATTCCTCTCAGTTGTCTCGTGAGAACATCGTGCACTGATTATACTTCTGCTGCGTCATGACAAAACACCACAAAAACTAAATGTATTAACAACCTAACAATAAGCCTGATTACCCAAAATTAGCCCCTAATCTTCCCACATTAGCTGAATACGACAAATTCGTCATAACAACACGAGACGTGTCGAACAAGACACTTGTGTCGAACAACTTGCCCGAACAAGTTCCGAACTCCTTTAACACTTTCCTACACATGTTGTACCGAATGTTCTCTGCGGATTGCTAA
This sequence comes from Orthosia gracilis, assembly GCA_947562075.1. Lineage (NCBI taxonomy): Eukaryota > Metazoa > Arthropoda > Insecta > Lepidoptera > Noctuidae > Orthosia > Orthosia gracilis. The sequence goes on from OX387269.1 coordinate 5,582,015, forward strand.
GTCTGATGTATGTTGGAATAGGATATTCGTTTCCAAGGCGCCGTTTGAGTCTTGTAGATGTGGCTTGAGCTTTGAGCTGGTTATCTGGCTGTGGAGTTCTGCAGGTTGTGCTTTACTGAACTATATTTACTTTTCTTAGTTAGTTAATATTGCAAGGCGGATTTCATTACAGAAACTGAATGCATCAAAACGCATAATTCTCAATGATAAAACATAATTTCTTAAACTCGTTTTAGATATGCTGATCGTACTCAGTGTTACTAGTAAAAGACATGTATTGTGGCCTATATAATTTTTTTGTTTTCTCTAAAGACAAAAAAGTGTAAAAAAATATACAGCTTCACATTACACATTGCGCACTAACCCAGTTTAACGTTCCGTGGATAATAATGTATTAAGTCTATGCGAGTTTACCGAATAAAACTACAACTATTACTTGGAGACAGTTTGTAGACTAAAGATTCCGACTGCTTAAGAAGCGAACTAAAAAGACATAAACAAGAAGAAATCATGCTGTGCAGTCGGAGGATACATAATCGCGATCTGGCTGACCAAAACCAGATGTATGCTCCGACTGGACTGTATGATTTTCTTCTTGTTTACGTCTTTTCAGTTCGCTTCTTAAGCAGTCGGGTTTTTGATTTTTAAATTAAGTTTTCATTTTTGAACAAGGACATTTAAACATGTAAGTGTTACATATTTTTGAAATCAGCTCTTAAAACCCCACACGATGGGTTTGGAAGAAAAAAATTGGGATCACCACAATATGGCGCCCAAAATCCACCATTTTACTATTTTCCAATTCAAATGTAGCCAGTGACATTCGAAGGGCAAAGACGAATCGATTGACGTAAAAATCATCAAAATCGGCCAACGCATTTGGTCTCTAGAATGCCACATAGAAAAAAACATACATACATATACCGATAAACACATTATCCTCCTTCGGCCAACGGGTAAAAAGCTATTTCTAGGATTAATCGAACAAGCCCAAAGTCTCTCAAAACAAAGCGAATATTGGCAATAAGACAGTACTCAAAGAACAGAGATAAATCTTCCTATATTAGTGTGTTCTCACACACACACACACGATTATATCACTAGCACAGATACACAGATAAACTGTATCCCTCACAATCGGTCTTGTGTTTGTAATACATTATTACTTCCCCTCGCCGCTAGTCATTTAATCACTGTAACTACGGCTAATGCGCAACATTATTTGGAAGGAAGAAAGCCACGGGAAATATTGGCGTGACGTGCGCTAATACAAAATATTGGGCCATTAGTTCTGTGCCGTGGTTTAGTAAGCGATACTGTTGTTGGTTGCTGGATCATTAGTGAGATGGAACTGCTCTTTTAGAACGGTGATGTAATAATAATAATACTTCTTTTAACCGAATTGAGTCCACGGCGGCCAATATGAGCGGGGAATAAAAATCGGCGCAGTATACAGTGCAGGTGCAGCAGATATAACAGTGTACAAGGAGTACATCTCATAGTCTGATGAGACAATCTGACACGACCGGAGAGTAATCAGGCGCAGGACCATCGGCTTAAATCAATACACAATAAATTGTTTAATAATAATTTAATTTATTTTGCGGACGCCTTGTTTGTACAGTTAATTCTGCTGACATTTTAAGACGTAATTTTTTTTGTCTATTTCTTCTGTAATATATTTTTATTTGACATTTTAATCCGTAATAATATTTTTTATCGACATTTAATCCGAAATGTAATGTATTTTTTGTAATAATTTAACAGTTTTTTTAATTCTATATTAATATTTCAATTTATTTTATATAACTTCGTATTTTTGTTTTATATACATGCCAGTTAAGTTTCATTCGTTTTATTTATGAAATTTTAGTTTTTAATTATAAGCGCAAGTCGTATTTATTTTATAAAATGTTTTATATTATGTGGAAAATGTCGCTGGGTGCACATTTGTTTTTCTTTCTGCTCAAATTTTATGTATTGTTGTAGTGTATAGTCGTTTGTTTTCCCAAATAAATAAATAAATATCATAGAAATATTAGAAAAAGTAAAAACCCCCTTTTCTTTTCAAGCTTTTTAAACTAAACATATACCTAGTAAAAGACACGCTTGGATCGATCTTTTGAACGGCTTATCCGATTTTCATCAAACATAGCTAGGAACACTCTCAACAAAGTAGCCATTAAAAAAAAATCATTTAGGAGATATGATGCCACAGATAGACACACAAATACATAGATACACCGATACACACGTCAAACTTATGATACTTCTCTTTTTCCATTGGGGGTTAAAACAGACTTCTTTTTTTATCCAGGACAAACCCAATAACTCTTTTTTTGGGCTGGGAATCGAACCCAATCGCACTTGTGGCCTCTAGACCAAAACGGGGCAGTGAAGGGAAAGGTGCCGGAGGAAGTTATAATATAATTTTAAATCAATAATATAGTTATAAAGCTATCACGCAAATCAAAGAACTACTGCAAATTCTATGAAAGCGTGGATGAAACACGCAAACAAATGACGCGTAGCAATATTCCTCGTAGCCTCGAAGTTACAGCGTAGCGCAGGCGACAGCTACACCGCTACGCCGTAGCAACCACGTAGCGCCTTACTCTCGATAATAACAACATATTATTATAATGGTTGCCTAGTTTCCTAATACTAACAAAGTGCCTCATTTACATATTGGGTGTTTAAATCGATGAGGAAGTTAATTTTGAAAATGGAACTACTCAAATTGGTAACTTTCTCATGATTCTCTCAAATTAAGGGCCAGTTTCTAAATTGAGTATTTGGAGCTAAGTGGCATTTTTGCGTCGTGTAATTTATTCTGCATTCCTTTTCTTATAAAAGTCCTATTTGTGCGACGGCATTGCAAAATGAGTTAAATTTTTGGTTAAATGTAAATTACGCGACTCAAAAACGCCCCTCACAACTTACAAAATAATATGTTCGTTTTATCACGCGTTTATAGTGCACTAGGTTTAGCCCGTGGCCTCGCCGCATGTAAAGGATTTATTATCCCAGGCACAGATCCACACCACCCAATCACAACCCACATATCTCACCCACTCGACACACCTTACACACCTACATTATTAATTTATTTATTGTATTTAATTCACGAGCGAGCGAGCGTGTTTGAATTTATAATAATTATACTATATTTAAATGGCAATAAAGCACACAACAGGCGCTCGAGAAAATAATTATACTGTCTAGTTATAACGAAAACACCGGTCAAGTGCTAATCGGACTCGAGCACGAAGGGTTCCGTACCATTACCGCAAAAAACGGCAAAAAATCACGTTTGTTGTACGGGAGCCCCACTTATATATATTTATTTTATTAACGGAAGCTCTCAAAAAGGAATAATTTTGCCCGTTTTTGCAACATTTTTCATTTATGCTCTGCTCCTATTGGTCGTAGCGTGATGTTATATAGCCTATAAACTTTCTCAATAAATGGACTATCCAACCCAAAAAATTTTACAATTCCAACCAGTAGTTCCCGAGATTAGCGCGTTCAAACAAACAAACAAACTCTTCAGCTTTATAATATTAAGTATAGATACGTTGAATAGTAGGCAATCGACTTGGAATTTATATGTGTTTTGGTCAGATCTTAGAATTGATTACTTCATGATGTGGTCGACCACTTCATGAAAAGTTTGTATTTCACCTTGCCAATTTTCATGATTCTAAGTCAACGGAAAGTACCATTTATGTTTTGATTCACTTGCGATTGCTCAAACATGCGACAAAAAAGGTTGTTTCTTATGATTGAGATGATTTAGAAGGTTGATTTTTCACAGCTCCAAGTTAATGCCGATCTGAGTATATATGTTACGGCTAATACCCGAAATGCGGCTACACCTAGTATTAGCCGGAGCTTAGGGCACCCCGACTTTAGACGTTACTTTAGACCCTGCGGACGGAAATAGGAGCCCCGCGCAGCGGGGCTCCGTCGACTATGTTGCGTGGCTACACCTAGTTCTAACCGGCTAAAACTAGGTGTAGCCGCACTTCGGATATTAGCCGTAACATATATATCATAATAATTTCAACTTGATACCTCCTGGCATTCCAAAGACACACGGACAGACAGTCAGACACACAGACAGACAACGAAGTGTGAACCTATAAAATGTCCTTTTTTCCTTTTCAGGAGCAGAACCCTAAAAATATTGGCCCAGCAATATAGGCAATAGTTACCGGCAGTCAGGACTACACAGAAAGGAAGCTCCACTTAATACAAGCCGTGTCCAGAAGTACCACATTCTTTTGTGTCTAGTTTAACTATTAATCAAAAAATTATAACAGGCATTTTTTAAACAATAAAGTATATAATAATAATTTTTAAACAATAAAGTATATAGTAATTTCGGGGGCCGAGTCACCCACGTCCGTAGGAAAGTACCCTATTCGATACCCTACACGTGGTCCCCGGGTGGTGCCAATCAGGTGACAATAACTGGTGGTAGGCTTCGGCCGAAGGCTTGCGACCACCCACCGGGCAAAGACGTACCGCCAAGCGGCCTAGCCGTGTTCCGGTGCGATGCTCGGTGTAGCCAGTTCAGGAGATGGGTCGAGGTGGCGGTTCCATTGCAGGCAGACCAGCCTGACGCGCGCTGTTAGGGGCGTATCGGGCGGCTGGTCGCGGAGGGTAGCGGGATCCGAGGCACGGTGCACCGCTGGCCGACCGCAGGTAGTTGGGGGCCCAAGTAGTGTGCCAGCCCCACACGAAAGGCTGCCCCGCCAACTGACGAAAAATCCCGGAATGCACCATCGTGCTGGTTGGCGACCAGAAGGGAGGGCCCGATGGACATTCCCGGGGGGGCTCGGGCGTCCCCGCAGTCTCCAGACTAGTCCCCCAATGATAGCGTCCCTTCAGTGCGTGTCTGAAGGTTAGCAGCGTGGAACCACATCTCACTTCCTTTTCCTCACCTAACTTCACTCGCATCGAACTATGAAAAGGAGAAAAAAGTTCAAAGTTAAACAGCGGCTGCACCCCCTCCCACTCAAAGTGCACCTCACGAACATCAGAGGTTTGCACTCCAACCTCATAGCAGTCCATCATCACCTGGAGACTGATAAGCCGGCTCTCTTTTTCCTTTCGGAGACGCAGATCAGATGTCCATCGGAAGTATCGTACCTAAATTACCCAGGGTATACCCTGGAGCACAATTTTAAACAACGCGCGGGTGTATGCATGTACGCCCGAGACGACATCTGTTATCGGCGTCTCCGAAACCTTGAGGACTCTAGGTTCTCTGTGCTGTGGGCCATGGTGGACACGGGCCTTGATAAAATTGTCTATGCCTGTGTCTACCGCTCGCACAGCGGCGATCAGGAGACAACCAGGCTCACAGAGTATCTTAGTGAGGCGGCTGATACGGCACAGCAGCGGTACCCTTCCGCCCAATTAGTATTACTGGGGGACTTCAATGCCCACCACCAGGAGTGGCTTTTCCCGTACCAGTTTACTGATCATGCTGGGCGTGAGATGAGAAAGCTTTCGCTTGCTTTAAATCTCACCCAGCTGGTCCAGGAGGCAACGAGGGTGCCGGATGTTGATTCGCACACAGCCAATTGCTTGGACCTTCTGCTGACAACAGATCCAGACCGCTACTCGGTGTCGGTATCTTCACCTTTGGGTAGTTCCGACCATTGTCTGGTGAAGTCTGTATCCGTTCACTCCCCACCCGATCCCAGCCCAAGAGGCGCTCGGCGGGTTTGGCGGTACAAGTCAGCAGATTGGGATGGGATGCGTTCTTTTTTCGCATCTTATCCTTGGCAGCCTACTTGCTTCTTTTCGGCTGATCCTTCGTCGTGCGCGGACGCCGTGTCGGATGTGTTGCGTCAGGGAATGGAGTACTACATTCCGTTCTCTGACGTAACAATGTCTAGTGTTGACCGGCCATGGTTTGGCGCCGAGTGCAAGCGCGCCAACACGCTTAAACACGAGGCGTACCTGGCATGGGTCGACAGTCGGGCACGCAAAGCAAGCGACATGGGTCAGCTGAAGAGCGCCTACAATAGGGCTGCCAAGTCCTGCAAAAAGGTGATGCGACGATCTCGGTTTGACCACATAAGCCGTATTGGGACCAAACTTGCTTCATACCCAGCGGGTAGTAAAGCGTTTTGGTCCCTGGCTAAGTCGGTTGAATCGAACTTCTGCCGTCCCTCACTACCACCACTGCTGAGGCCCGACGGGTCACTGGCCCACTCCGCTGAGGAGAAAGCTAACTTGTTTGCCTCTCTTTTTGCGGAATCTTCACGTCTGGATTCTGGTGACGCGCGGCCCCCTCCTCCTCCTGATGGATGCGAGACGAGTATGTCGGACATTCGTATCCATCAAAAGGACGTTCGTAGGGTGCTGCGCAACCTTGACGTGAACAAAGCTAGTGGCCCCGACGGGATTCCGGCAATTGTTCTCAGAACCTGTGCGCCTGAACTGTCTCCGATCCTGACACGCCTCTTTCGCCTTTCGTACGAGACGGGAAAAGTGCCGAATGCTTGGAAGCAAGCTAACGTTCAGCCTGTGCCCAAGAAGGGCAGTCGGGCTGACCCGGCCAACTACAGACCCATATCAATAACGTCCATCCTCTGCAAGAGTATGGAACGAGTGCTCAACTCCAAGCTCCTGGCATACCTAGAAGCTAACGACATCCTCAGTGACCGCCAATATGGCTTCCGCCAAAATCGGTCAACTGGCGATCTTCTAGCGTATGCCATACACATCTGGAGTGAGGCCATCGAGAAGCACGGGGAAGCGCTTGCCGTCTCCCTCGACATCTCGAAGGCATTTGATAGGGTCTGGCATGAAAGCCTTATTGGTAAGCTTCCATCATTCGGTCTGCCCAGTGGTCTGTGCGATTGGATTGCAGACTTCCTGAGGGACCGGTCCATTCAAGTGGTTATTGATGGCCGCTCTTCTGACCTACTGGGTATTAATGCCGGGGTCCCTCAGGGGTCCGTACTCTCAGCAACATTGTTCTTGCTGCACATAAATGACTTGCTAAAACCCGGCACCTTTGGGTACGCGGACGATAGCACTGTTGCTGAGAGATACGTGTCCGACGCGCGCGCTACTGGACCTCAGATCCGGTCTCTTCGGGAGGCCATGGTTGGGCGCTTGAATCTGTCCTTGAAGGCAGTCTCCGAATGGGGCGATGCCAATCTGGTCAGATTCAATGCTGCTAAGACCCAGGCGTGTCTTTTTTCCGCTAAAAGGAGCCAATTCCACCCGGCTCCTTCTTTCCGAGGTGTGACCGTGCCGATTACTGACCATCTTGAGGTTCTTGGCATTACGTTGACATCGACGCTCAATTTTGGTCCGTTCATTGAGGCAAAAGCTCAGCTGGCTGCCAAAAAATTGGGGATCCTCGCGAAGGTGAGACGGTACTTCACGCCAGAACAGTTGCTAAACTTGTATCAAGCGCAAGTTCGATCATGCATGGAGTACTGCTCTCATCTCTGGGACGGATCTGCCAGGTACCAGCTGGATGCACTTGAGTCGATCGAAAGACGGGCCAAGAGGCTCATCGGCAATGAAGTACTGGTCGAATCTAGGCTCCAGAACCTCGAACATCGGCGCCGAGTTGCCAGCCTGTCGGTTTTTTATCGGTTACATTTCGGGGAGTGTGCGTTGGAATTGCATGAACTAATTCCTCCTAGCCCGTTCCATCATAGGACTACAAGACGTACGGCGATGCGTCATCGGTACATGGTGGACATCCCACCCATACGCACCAAACGTTTTGGGAATACTTTCATTATGCGTACAGCAAAGGAGTGGAATTCCCTGCCGGAGTCTGTATTTCCTGATAGCTACAACCTGGGAGTCTTCAAGTCAAGAGTGAATAGGTTTCTTCTAGGCAAGCGTGCTTCATCGTCGACCACATCATCGCTTACCATCAGGTGAGATAGTGGTCAAGCGCAAGCCTATAATCAATAAAAAAAAAAAAAAAAAAAAAAGTATCGTAAATCTATATTTATGCGAGATGCTCGTGAGATGGCTCTGTGAATGCTATGCCGCAGCCGCGCGGCCAGCCGTTGTTCTCCGGTACATTAATTACTGCGAGGAAGTGTGTCGTGAAATATGGACCCGCAGCGATATCCCATTGCATTGTGATGCCTATGAATTATTTATGGGGACGCACAGAAAACTCGGAGATAGCTCGAACCTATTGGGGCGGTCTAATTTATTCATCGCGTTGACTTTGGTTGAATGCAATGAACTTAATAAAGAATACTGGGATAGTGTTAACTAAAAGGTATATCACCTGATGGTAAGTGACGATGTAGTCCACAATGGGGCACGCTTGCCTAGAAAGAATCTAATCACTCTTATCTTGAAGAAGACCAGGTTGTCTGCTATCAGGAAACTCAGACTTCAGCAGGGAATTCCACTTTTTAGCTGTACGCAGAATTAAAATATTCCCAAAATTATTAGTATGCTGTTCTAGTGGTCGGCACGGCTGATTCTGGCTTTCAGAAGTTGCAGTTGTAGGAAATAGTGTGATGGACTTGTTCCAACAAGTATATCGTCATCTTCTTGTTCATTCTCGCATTTAATATGGAATTACCTACTAATTTATTTACGTTTTAAAACAATTCCTTCAAATATTTTAGTCCGTCGGGAATCCACACAGCCTAAGCATATAGCTTGCTTTTTGCTGAGGCTGTCCCACAAGATCCGTATATTTTGCCGAAACGATAAAATTAGTGCGAGAGTGTAGTTCATATATCAGTAAAAGAATTTTCGCAAACATATCAATACAAAAGAATCTCCGACAAACAAACATTACATATATATCTTTATATAATATCGATATGAGGTGATATGATTTAAGGTCCCACATAAAATTCTATACAACAAGAGACGCGTCGTTTATTCAGCAAACCGAAATAAAGCCTTCATAGTCAAAGGCTTGCGTTGAAGCTGTGTAAGCGCGCTGTGATCATATACTGCGGATAAATGAAGCGGAAAGATTGGCAGAGCTTAGCCACCCTGCATCATAGTGCACGGTATGTTAGGTGCATACCAGAGTTTGGACTGAAATTCATAATAAGGACGTTACTCAAAATAGCAACAAGATACCCTCCCCATTTTCGAAATAAAAATTTAAAGATGAGTTTTTGTCAAATTCTACTTATATTCTATTCTAATATTATATAATAATATATAATAAGTATATTCTATTCTAATATTATATAATAATATTTGTTTATTTCATAATGGGCTTGCGAAGTTTACAAATTTATTTATTTTTAGGTTCAATTACACAATAGAGACGGGTGAAGTACTGTTCTTCTAGATATGCTAAAATTTAGCCTGTGTTAAGGAGAGACAGTGCCGATGCCCTGTTTTTCTCCTGACAAATCGGAAAGGGAATCATAACCGCCGCCAAACAGGCTTCAACCTTACGTATGCGGCATCAGCAGCTCCCGTACGTCGAGTCGGCTACGGCTAAGTGACGCCGCGCTTACGGCTCGCCGACCGCTGGTTGACCTGGCTGGCACCAGAGCCGTAAGCGCGGGAACTGCAAGTTGACCACACCACACACCGCACCGCGGTTCGTGAGGTTTCCGAGGCGAGGCGATTATGTTACGATTCCGATTAGTGTGCGTCGCTGCAGGGAGTTTCATACAAAGAATACGGCACGGCTCAAGTTGATACGGTGGCGATACCTTTCCAAGTTGATAAGTGTGCTATGACAATTGCTTTGAAAACATTTCGAACTTTGGTGTTAACTGTGTGTGTGTTTTCCAACTTTCCATACATACAGATTCAAAGGTAAGATACAAGTTCCCAGATAAAATTCTTTGCAATAACAAGAGAGCCGTCGTCTGTTCAGCAAACCGAATTAAAGCTTTCATAGTCAAAGGCTTGCATTGAAGCCTAGTAAGCGCCTTGTGGTCATATACTGCGGATAAAATATGAAGCGGTATGATTGACAGAGCTTAGCGGCACGGTGAATTAGGTGCATGGCCTTACAGCGTGTGAGTTAGCATATCAGAGTTCGGACTGAGTCATAATCGTTACAGTAGGTACGAGATCCCACCGCAAAAATTTGCAAGTAATCTGTTTTTGATTAAACTTATTTTCTTGAATGATTCTTGATAGTAGATTAGATTACTGCAGGGTTGCCTGGCAATATCTAGCCGCTGTTAGTATTTTTTTTAAACTTTGCCCTAACTAGGAATTTCTTCTGTAAAAAAATTGATACCTGCAGATTTTAACAGTGTGATCTTAGGCTATCACTCAAGCATAGCGAAAACTTAATGGCACATTTGTTTTGGGAATATTATAATAGTGCAATACAAAGAAAATTTAGTTTTATTATGAAGATAGACGTGTACTTTCCCGTGTCCTTTATCTCGGGGTCAATTCTACAAGAACCATGCATTTTTATCGGGTTACATTTCAGTGTGATAGTGGAGTTTTCTATCAGAGTAAACACTACGTAATCGGATTATTACCTTCAGAGATTACTCAAGCAATAACACCCCACCACATTACCACTTTCTCTCAAGTTCTCAAATAAAAATCTGTGCAACAATGTAGTAACAAGAGACGCGTCGTTTTTTCAGAAAACCGAAAAAAAGCTTTCATAGTCAAAGGCTTGCAATGAAGCCGTGTGAACGCTGTGATCATAAACTGCGGATTAATGAAGCGAAAAGATTGATAGAGCTTAGCGGCACGGTAAGTTAGGTGCATGGCCTAACTTACAGCGTGTAAATTAATATACCAAGGTTTGGTATATTCATAGTTACTAAAAATAGCTGTAATAACTGTTCGCGGAACTTCTCCCACATGGAATGTCATTCCGCAATTGCAACTTAGGTATTAAATAAAACAACTAAGCAACATTGGCAAACTGATGTGATGGAGGTTTAACTCGAATTTTGGAGTTTTGGGCCCCCATATCTGCGCAAATACTAGGTCCAGTACCCAATAAACAACTGTTTCTTAGAGCCGATTTATTTAATGGATATGTAACTAAGAACACGCCTTAAAGGTGTGAAAGCTTCAATACTATTTTTTTGTGAAATTATTGTTTGCCCTTTCTAAATAAAAAAAAATATTATTATATATATATTTTGCAATAATTTTTGGTAACATCTTTATTAGGCATTTGAATAAAAAATAGAAAAAAAACCATTAGGCTATTTAAATGTTCTGTAGATGTTCATTTGTAAAACTCTTTAGGCTATTAAAATGATTCGATTGCCTATAGATTTTTACAAATAAAGGTCTATTTGTAAAAATCTAGAGGCAATTGATATGTTCCGGCGATGTTCATTTGTCAAAACTCAAAACTCTTTATTCTAAATGTGGAGATTTTCATTTGTAAAAATCGAAAAAGGACAAAGAAAAATGGCGCTGCCAATAAAACTTGTTTTATTCAATAAAGGCGTCTGAACTTTATTTATTCATGGCCTTGTTAAACAAAACATAACGTATGATACTCAACCGGGATACACATGAATATTCCAGTAATTTGTAAAAACGAAAACTTGACTATGGTCCAGTTCCTAATTAGATCTCCAATAATACTATCCGTCCCGTTATTGACTAATTGTTAGGGTGTCTGCCTCGTTGGTCTACCTGCTAAGGTAGACCAACGAGGCTGTAGGCTGTCACAGGGAGATCAAGGGCACCCATGTGCTGGCGTCCATCTCCACAGGTGGATTCGGTGACGGAAAGCCCCGGCTGGTTCGCGGACGAGTGCTAACACGTGCCCGTGTTCCAGCCATAAGCGGCACAGGAGAACACCGTAGTGTTTGAATGGGTTAGAGTCCCACATAACTGCGCTATCTCCCCGTGGTAGCGCAGTATGCATGAGCCACGCTAAAAAAAAATAGTTCGATCCCCGGATCAGCTATTGGGTTATTTTCACCTGGATCTTGTGTGTGTGTACCCGGTTGATGACAGAAGGCTCGGCTAAAACATATGGGTTAGGTAGGTAATGCTCTGTCAAAATCTTAGAGAGATTGGCAGAAAACCGTCTGCGTTTTATTAATTTCCTTGAACTTTCCAAAGCATTACCATTGTTTATAGTCGTAACGAAGTCCGAGAACGTTTCTCATTTTACATACCGCAATAAGTTTTTACATAAGAATTTGAAAAATCAAATTCATAATAATTATAGAAACAATAAGCATATTTTTTTATTAATAGGTAGGCTCGCGTTTGACCACTACCTCACCTGATGTAAGCGATGCTGTGGTCAACGGTGAAGCACGCTTGCCTAGAAGTAATAACCTAAAGGTCATTGTATTCCAATAAAACCACACATTTACAATCTAGCAACACACGCAATAATTAACGATATCATCAAAAGAGTAACTTAAAAGGATTAGTGTTGCCACACTGCTTCGGTAGCATCTCAAACAAGATTCGGCTAAGTCGCGCCAGGAGGCGGGATTACTGGAATAGAGTTGGCGAGGATTACGTCGGAGCACTCTCTGCCGTTCGATGTATTCCTTGCTTAATGCGACCGTAATTGTCACATGGCTACGTAAATTAAAGAGAAGTATTCTGACAAGTGTTATGTCTGGTTGGAAGCTGATGGTTGATGCGCCTGATTACTTTTATTAAAAAATAACTGTGCTTCGCTCCCGTTAACTGCCTATCCTACCCTACTTACCTACCTACCTGTACCTACCCTACTTACCTAGATTTACCTGCTTTACTTACCTTTTTTACACTATTTACTCTAGGGAGATGAATATCGACTTCATACAAAAAAGTAAGGACAGATTTGCTGCGCGCCATCTTGTAGCACACTTAAACAAAATTATTGTATATCACTTTGAAGTGTTTTTATTCGGAAGTCGGTAGTATTTTTTTGTAAAATGTTTTATTATTTTTCACTTTTTAGTTGTACCTAATAGGCAAGTTCTTTAGTAACGTACCTATAATGCCAGAATAGATTACCCGAATATCATGAAACTTTAACATAACCGGTGAAATGAAGGTATACCAAGGTGAACTCTACACATGCGGGTACGCAAATGCGTACCCCTTTACAGCGTACTGGCGTGATGTTGTGTTATGAAATGGTTCTATTGGTTCTCCTTTAACACCCTGGCTTTTTTTTTGGAAATATTTTCTCTCCCGCCGCGGCCTCCAACCCTTAGTCGCGATGCCTCCATAAGACAACACGGCCCGCCTCAGTAGCGATGTCGCCCAGGTTGGATTATCGGCAGAAGCCCTGACTAGCGGTCACTCCTTGCGTTTCTATTCGCTTCACCGTGGTCTCCCCGCCTCGACAATGCGCTAACTCACCGGGGTCGTATTGACTCCTAACCTAACATTCAACATAATTATTATGACGAATAAATATTAAGCCTTAAAAATTTATGCAACTCCAAATGATACCAAAACAAATTAGACCAAAAGATAGTTAGTATACCTTTGCATTATGCTAAAGTATTATTATGCCACAGTATTATTATACTAATAAAAGTTATGCGAAAACGTTTTGCCAAACAATATTATGCTTAATAATTTTAAGGCAAGAGGGGGATGCCCACAATATTCCTCTAAAGAAGGAAAAGTTCTTCTTTGTTTGTGAAAAGTAATCACTGAAACTAATAATCCGATTAAGAAAATTCTTTCACTGCTAGGAAGCTATAATATCCGTGAGAGCCTTGGGCTACTTTTTTCCTGAAAAATGTACGGTTCCTGAGGTTATTCGAACATAAAATGAATCGTTTGAAGGCTGCTTTCATTTTGAAACTGATACACGATAGTCGATAGTTTTTTACCGAACTTCAATAGACAATCGAAACGCCAACCAATAAAAAGGGAAATTCTCGTAAATATTCACGTCACATGTTTGTTTACTACATCGAATAAGACCATTATTTTGCACAGTAGCTTTTATTGTATTTATATAGAGACCCAGTGGTATTACAGGTGGACTTACACTCAAATTCTGCCAATTCAGTCGCTAATCCCTTGGCTTCTTACAACACGGACAGGAAAAGAGTGTTTCTTTTCTTAGCGCGGGACACAACAAACCTACCTGTTTATAAGAGTAAACCTTAATCCCTTTCGTCTTAAGGCGGATGTATACGAAATCACTACGTGTTTTTTTATTGGTTCTCTCTGAATCACTATCTCACCAGATGGTAAGCGATGATGTGGTCGATGGTGTAGCACGGTTGTCTAGAAGAACCCTATTTACCCTTCAGGTTCTAAATATCAGGAAATACAGATTCCGGCAGGGAATTCCACTCCTTAGCTGTACGCATAATAAAAGTATTCCCAAAACGTTTGGTTCGCATGGGTGTGATACCGATGACGCATCGCCGTACGTCTCATTTCATCTTTGTATAACTTTAAAATTAAAAAAGAAAAAAAATCAAACGATTACTTTTACCCGACTGCGGTAGGGTAAAGGTTTTCGAACGCATTTATGTATGTATGTCCATTTCTATAGCACGCTCTACAGCCCAAACGGCTGGACGGTTTGTGGCATAAGAGGTTTTTTTTATTTTTTTTATTTTTTATAGGCTCGCGTTTGACCACTATCTCGCCTGATGTTAAGTGATGATGTGGTCGAAGGTCTAATTTTTAGTTTTATTAAAAAACTCGTTCATTAATAAAACTAAAAATTCTGATATTAAACAAATTATAATAAAAACTAAAAACTCGACGACTAAAAAAATATTTACTGAAAAGAGAAAAACAAGATCTAGGTATAATTTATGAATTTACTATTATGAGGTGCTGCGAGAGGTGACAGACGAAGTTTTTTCTCTTTTCAGCAAATATTTTTAGCTGGCGGGTTTTTTGTTTTACAATATTTTTTTGATTTCAGAATTTTTAGTTTTATTCAGAACGAGTTCTCCAAATAAATTATTTGGTAAAAGATAATGTATTTTGCCAACAAAGTTACGTTTATCTTGAATTTGTGCCAAAATAGTAGCATAAAAGTACATCGATATATATACATTTGGAATGTTCTATTTAGTAGCTTTCATTTTATATCCTTATTTTTAGGACAACGAAAACAAAAAATTGCGTCTCCCCCTTTTTTTTAGGGGGGACGCCATATTTAAAAATTATATAACCTATGTCACTTTTACAATTGAAACAAATCTAACGACACCTCATATGTCATAATCCGTCAAGCCGTTTGGGGTATAGAGCGTGCTATAGAATTGGACATACATACATACTTACATACATATATACTTACATACATACATGACATACGCTCGAAAAACATTCCCCGCCCGCAGTCGGGTAAATATACCAAAAACTTGTTTTTCGCTTTTGTGTTAATTATATTTTGCAGTCGGGTATTTTGTTTTTATAATGATATGTTTTATTTCTAATAAGAAAAAACTTTCAAACTTATTTTGATAAAAAAATGTGTGACATGTCTGTCAGTTTTTTTTCTGTTATAATGTGTGTGTTGGGCCTATTATAACTGGCGTACCGACCCCTTACGTCCACTAAGAACATGCTCGCATCATTAGATACATTGCGTTGACCTTTTAAACTAGGACAACAAGGCATCAAAAATATGTGTAATTACTTTACTACGTCAGGGCAGCAGAGGCGTAATAGGAGCATAAAACACCATGATTGCACGAGGCACGGCGATTTCAGACGTGTCTTATTTAAACACAGATTACAGGTTTCCTGAGACAGTTTTACTTCACCGATGTCAGTGATGTCTCAGATAAACTTGAAAGTAGGTACATAATTAATTAATTGTTAAAATCGCTTTGGTACAGTTAAGGGCCAAAAGTGCAGTCACACTCTACAAAGTAGCGGCATTCGTTTTAGGTTGAAGAAATTTAACTTTTCACGGTTAGTTGGTACAATCTATACTTTAATTTCAATAGAACATATTAAATCAGTTATGGATAATTTAACTTCTTCTAGCAAAACTAGGTATTTGAATTTTGGGAGAGTAAGACCGCAGTTTTGACCGTTTTCTGTACTGACAACACTTGCAGCTCATCGCCGTCTCGTTTGCCCAGTTTCGCGTTGAAGTCCCCCGACAACGGTGAAGCGAGTTTTGAAACTATGCATGGCTCTAGAGATCCTCAAACATGATCTCTACCTCGTCGTCGGGGTATGCCGAGGTCGGGGCGTAGACCTGTATGACCTTCAGCGAATATCTTGAGGAAATTCTGAGTATAAGGTACGCTACTCTGGTCGACACACTCTGGATATTCACCACGTTGTTCACAAGGGACCTGTGGACGATAAACACGACACCACCCTAGGACTGCCGGTCACCCTCTTGGAAATAGAGCAGGTTACTGGATTTGAGGATTATCGAGTCCTCCCCCTCTCTTCGGATTTAAATAAACCTATAATACTCCATCGTAACCTGCTCAATTCTGCCTCGAGTCCGGCTATCTTCTCGTCGGTCCGGAGTGATCGCGTGTTGTATGTTGCCAGGTACAGTCGTCGGTTTTTATTGACGTAGCCGGGTCCACTCCGGGAATTCTTCGCACTCCTTGCCACGCCATCGCCTCGACCGCTACCGTAGTCGAAGGTAGACGGACTGCCGGACTCTAGGGGCCGTTTTTTGGTTGAGCTATTCATTTTGGTTTGGGGGCGTTTGCCGTAATCGCCACGCTTGGCAGGCGGGTTGGCGATCGCAGTTTGTTGATAAAGTGCACAGAGAACGCGCTGCTGCCCATTCTCTGGTGTGTCCCTTAGTCGCCTTTTACGACACCCACGGGAAGATATGGGATGTTGAAATTCTTTACGTCACCATACGGTACCTACCTATAATATATCATACTAAAAGTCCTAACCAAAACGTAAATTAAAACGTGACACATTTTTATTTCCCTTTCACTTGAAAACAAACATTTTAAGGCCTCGGTGTAAACGTTAGGGGAACGAGAACAAAAACTTTTTCGTATTTTCATTAAGTGAAGTCGTGGAACGTATAAATTTTAATGATTCCGAACAAGTTGTGCAAGTAATGAGCTTTCAGTTTCACGCCTGGAATAAAGAAAATTGAAAAGGAGGTGTCAGTTCTTAGCTCGAATACCCACTGCACCAGTACTATGCAAACAATCGAGGAAAAACATCCCAACAAACTGTAATCTCTTTGTATAGAGATATCAGATAAATTAGGAGTACTTCGTCTCATGTATATATGCCAGATTTTGTTATTTTTGCCCCCAGTATTGTGAAACATACAGTGCAAGTGGAGAAATATAAACAAAAAGATTTTGAAACCATGATGGGGTCACGACCCCCAACATTGGGGAATCGACATACGAAACATAACTGGCGTAATGAGGGTGTACAATTAGTGTACTGTGCCTCTGCCTATGTGATTAGATTTATAGTTATTTATAAAACACAAATCCTTCTAGGATTGTTTTTCAAAAGCAGCAAGAAGAAATTTATTATATGTGGATTATGAGTAGACAAAAATCCAGCTAGTAATTTTCGTTAAATATGATAATCTTGGTTTAAGTTAATAAGCTTCATCCAGTAAAACACAATTTATGCCATAAAGATACCCAAATTGCTAGAACTATCGCTAAACAAGATTTAGTTGAAACAAGTCTTGAGTAGAAGCAACCACTGTTCAGAAAAGTTATTGCAAGAGGTACACCGAACCCGCAAATGCGGCGGGTGCGGTTCATAAACGCTTCATGAGTTCTTGGCCTCAAGTTACAACCTTGTCGTGACTTTTCTAAACTAATATTAATTAGAGGTAAAATGTTTGTTTGTTAGATGTTCTGTATGTCGACGACTCAAATTTGAGTGTACCTGATATGCAGTGACCTGGATACTGGGAAGCTCTGTCGTTTGCCACAATTTAAGTCCGAGGGTTCAGGCACGACGCAAAGAAGTTTCTGCTTATCTTATGAAGGAGCTCTATACTCACACTGTATTTGTGATAGGTTAAAGCAACTGTACCAGCAGCCTTATTGCGGAAGTGGATTCGGCAAGGCGAAGGATTGATGCCATAAATCGAACAATCACGTGCGCGATGAAAGACGCGTTGTGGATTTCCGTCTATGTGATTGGTCGATTGATGGGGACAAATCCTTCGCCTTACCGAATTCACTTACGAAATTATGCTGCTGGTCAGATTGGACCTGCAACGACAAACCAGCTGACACAGTAGTGAGGACTCTGCCTATGTAAAGGGAAACTCCTTGCCTATAATAAGACTGGCAACAGATAACGTAGTTTTGAAAGGGAATTGAAATTCGAACTTGTATAAATAAATGAAGATGTATTTGCTAGGCTTTGATGGTGAATTCTAGAGAAGCCGCCTTAGGGCAGGCATGTTGCTCAAATTCAAGTATAAAAGTGATTTCTGAGTATTATTCGTAGCTCCCTGGCTACGTTCCTCACAGTACTCAGTTTCAGTAAGTACTGATTCGATTACTAATATTCTTTCACACTCATAGAAAGCTAGATCTTTGAATGCTGTAGCCTACTTTTTACAGATTTAAAAAAATAGGTTATCAATTCGATACGTACGTAAGTAATATTGTTGGAGTTGCACAATATTCACATATGTAGATAGTATATTCGAGCTTTTAAACATGTGTGCCAAATTTCCTAAGAGTATGTATGGTTGTAACTTTCGTTTCGGAAGTTGGTGGCGTAAAACGACAAAATCAAGAGATACCAAAGACACCGAATTCCGATACGATTTTTATTTTTATGTACATCTTAATATTTTTCTTTGGAAGTCGGTTTATTAATTGTAAAAAAGTTTCTATCCTCACATATTGCATGGTTCTTGAAAGATTATCCACGGCAACGAAGCCGTGGAGAAAATATAGTCATTAATGCATCGTTGAGGTGTGCTCACTTACCACATCTATGTTCCTTCATTCAATTCCAACATTCAAGTTTAAAAGCGAACGATGTTGAAACTCAACGAAGTCGGTGACGAATTACAAAACCTTATAAATATTCATCGAGGTAACGATTGTTATTCACATTAAGATTTCTTTTGATACACCGCGCTATGGAAAGTGAAGGAACTCCTGGTTTTGTTGCATTTCTCATAACCGCATTTTATTGCGATCAGCTTCCCGGTCTAACCGGATTCAGCTGGATACCAGTATTTTACATGAAGCGACTGCCTATCTGACCTTCAAAACCCATTAGCTGCTGACTACCCGAAACGACTGTCAAAGATCAAAAAAAAATGGTTGGTCGATGTCACACGTCTTCGAATTTTTGGTTCTAGGACACGCCAGTTTGCTCAAGATGTTTTCCTTCACCGTTTTAAGAGCAGTGGTGATGAAATAACTTACATAAAGTAAAGCGCCTGCCCGGGGTTGCACTACCTTACGAAACATAAGTCGGGGCTGTTACCACTGGGCCACCAACCCTTTCTCATGTTCATAGGGAATTAATGTGTGTTACTGTCTTTTCCAAAGTTTACTATACCCATATTATAATCGTTTCACAAAGTTCAAGAAGTTGTTTTCAAAGTACGTGTGAATTTGAATATGAATATTTATGATCTTTGTTTTAAACATGAGGTGAACAATTGAGCGTGCTACGAATTAGCATAGATTAAATTGGCATCGTTTTGTTACGCTATTTTATGAGTCGATTTAACATGAAGAAAGGATGAATATCGTTATGATGGTTCAAAAATTCAATGAAAAACAAAAGGTACTTCGGTGAATTTTATAATATCCATATTTTAAAATAAAACCGGCTTTTATGTCTAGCTGTGGATCCACGTTGAAACTTCAATTCTAAAGTTATTTAGTTCAATGAAACCATATACTTAAAAGTATTTTTGAATTTCTAAGCAATTATTTATTCTAAACTTGTTCCTCTAAACTACACTGTGTTTCATGCCTTGTTTAACAAACCTTTAACTTTTTCTAGAGCTGAATAAATTTTCTTTCAAATCGTGTAGTCATACTCTTCATCATCATCATTTCGACAAAAGACGTCCACTTCTGGACATAGGCCTCCCCCAGGCGTCCCACATTGACCGATCCCGTGCGTCTCGCATCCAGCGCATTCCCGCAACGTTAACCAGGTCATCGGTCCACCTAGTGGGAGGCCTTCCAATGCATCGCCTTCCGGTTCGCGGTCGCCATTTCAGAACTTTTCGGTCCCATCGGCCATAAGTTCTGCGAGCATTGCGTCCTGCCCATTGTCACTTAAGTTTCGCAATTCTTCAGGTTATATCGGTAAATTTGGTTCTACTGTGGACATCCTCATTCCTGATGCGATCACGCAAGGAAACGCCGAGCATAGCCTTCTCCATTGCCCTTTGGGTGACTTAAAGCTTTCTGATTAATCTTATATTTAATGGTAAAATCTGTCATCCTCTTCACATCACACATCACATCATCAGTTTTTTTTAATGTTCCCACAACTGGAACACAGGCTTCTTCTCTGTGAGAGAGAATGGGCCGTAATCTAACACGCGGGCCCAGTACGGGTTGGTGAATGTCACATGTCTTCGAAATTTTAGTTCTAGGACTTGCCGGTTTCCTCATGATGTTTTCCTTCACCGTTTTAAGAGCAGTGGTGATGAAATAATATTAACACAAAGTAAAGCGCCTGTCTGGGTTCAAACTCACGACATACAACTTGTAAGGCGCGGCCGCTACTATTGGGCCACCTCTGCTGTCATATGTCATACTCTTATGATTGAATAATCCATAATAAAAAATAAAAAAAACCTAAAATAAACTAAAATAAAAAAAAATAAAAAATATGGATAAAATTATTTTGAAGCTTATCAGATAAAGATGCGATTCTTTTTTTCTTCTTTTTCTTTTTTAAACGACTTCGCAAAAAGAAGGAGGTTTTCAATTCGACTGTATTTTTTTTTTTTTATGTTTGTTACCTCAGAACTTTTTATTGGGCGAACGGATTTTGATGATTCTTTTTTTAATTTGAAAGCGGGTGCTTGTCACGTGGTCCCATTTAATTTTCATCAAGATCTGATGAAGAACTTCGGAGAAATACATCAGAACTCTTCAATAAATGACGGCAAATCACTCTGGATAGATCCAATCGCATGTCTGTTTATTGTTTACACAATTTCATAACATAACATCACAATGGTACGTTCTTAAGGGGTACGCAGGTGTGAACAGTTCACCCTGGTATACTCTCATTGCACTGGTTTCGTTTAAGTTTCATGTTATTCGGTTAATCTATTCTAGCTTCACTTTGGGCACTATACGCGTAGGTACCTAGCCTATAGAACTGGTCCATTATGTACCACAACTAAAAAGTGAAAAATAAAAAACTTTTTTACAAAAATTACAACCGACTTCCAAACAAAAACACTACAAAGTGAAAAATAACTTCAATTTCGGAAGTCGGTGTCAAAAAATGAAGAAACGTAAACAGGAACACCGACTTCCGAAATTGAAGTTATTTTTCACTTTGTAGTGTTTTTGTTTGGAAGTCGGTTGTAATTTTTGTAAAAAAGTTTTTTATTTATATAAACGTTGCCCCACACTAGGAATTTCTTCCTGTATCGTGGGTGCGTTTACAAACATATAAACTCACATACACAACACCCAGAGCCGGAACAACTATCTGTAGGTCATACAAATATTTGTTACGTGCGGGAATCGAAGCCGCGACACGCAGCGCAGCAGTCAATCGCTCAACCACTGCGCCAATCACTGACACTGAGTGACACTGGGTGTATGTTTGCTGCAGTTTTCAATCTCCTACACTCCCTCTCGATATGTTACTCCATCAGTCAAGTCCTTTTAAACCAAGATACATACTTAGACGATTCGAATGATTTGTTTGTAAATAAGACGTAAGAACTTCAGAATAGTTATCCTTGTAGGTACTATTTATCACAGTAAAAGAAGAAACACTTCGTAAATCCCATCGTTAGGGATTACATGACTAAGCTTATTATATAAAGCCAGCAATACCTATTTATACAGAAAGTTCTTTGTATTTTCGTCCGTAATCTTACGAGAACAGCTCTCTTATCTCAAATAAAGTATTTCGAGTATTATCAACAAATCCACTATTATGGTAATACTATAATATAGTGGTTTATATAAAAAAATACTTTAAAATTAACTTCTATACATTGTATTTAATTAGGTTGCTGTTAGTGTCTATTTGTGTGACTACATATTTCTTGTAACTGCGCCGTGGATTTTCAAGTGATCTCCCCACTATTTTTAGGCCTACGCTGCTACGGCGTAGCGTTGCGATGATGTCACTATAACCCTTGCTACGCGCTCGTAGCAAACAGCAGAGTCACTTTTTATGGTACATGACGAATTCGTATTTTAATTGAAGCTCTATTTATTAATTATTAATATAATATTTCTGAATATTGAATAAAATATTGTCCATTACAAATACAGTGAGTGACCAGTAATAACAGAAAAGCAGACCGAGTTAAATAGCGAATTAAATCAATTTGCCTACCTTTTTTCCAACTATGTTGGAATCGGCTTGCAGTCTAACTGGATTTAGCTGAGTACCAATATTTTACATGGAGCGACTGCCTATCTGACCTTCACAACCCAGTAACTAGATAACACGATACCACTTGGCTAAACTGGTGTCAGATATTACCTGACTACCCGTTACGACTGTCAAATATTTTCAAATGACAGCCGGGACCAACGGCTTAACTTGCTTGCCGAGGCACGGTAGAAACTCGCTATGTAAAGATGGTCACCCATCCACGGACCGACCTTGGCAAACGGTGCTTAACCTTGAAGATCGACCCGTGTAGCTGTTTTTATTTAGCCACAAACTTTATTAGCAAGTTAAGAAGAGGAAAATAATTATAAAATACCTTTTACTGAAAATAATTATTTACGGTTTAAAAAGGTAAAATACCTTTTTATACCGTAAATAATTATTATAAGTATTTTCCTGTGCTTAATTCGCTCTATTTAAATTCTTAATTAATCCGGTTTTTACCCTCACCCGCTCAATTCTACCAGGACAGCATAATAGCAAAGAATACATCTTAACTAACAGTGACTGCAAAGTTTGTACGCAAAAAATATCTCAGTCCCTCTGAGCTTAGCTTGGAAGCTATATAACATTTCATTAGCGGTCAGCGAAGACGCTCCGGTTACTGAGGTAATAAATCCTCATTTTTACTAAAGGACAAGTGAAAAGAAAAGAAAAATAGTGAAGGGAATCTGCGTTATGAACGAATAAACTATTTTGTTAAGGTTTAGGAGACGCTGTAAATCATTTTAGATTAAAAATATGTGGATGAGATTATTGAATTATTTATTTAATTTTGTAAGAGTTATGACTTATCTGTCCAATTGTAAAATTAGTATGTCAATGCTTGTATGAAATTTGATGTGATTTAAAATATTTTATGCTGATACTGTTATATTTTTTCAATTAAATACACATCTATATTCATAATCTATCATCTCAATTAATGAAACCCGATTCATGTTACGAAAATGTTATCGTAAAAAAAAGATAAATCAATCGTTTAGTTTTGGCTATTCTTTTTTAAACCAATATTGCCTACCAATTCCGTGTCAAAAAAAAATATTCAGTCATTGTTCGCGAAGCCATATATTTAAATATTTTTGTCCATATTCAATAACATGGTTAGGGCTACCTCTATTGGACCAAACATTTTGAAAGGTACCATTTCATGTGGCTAAAAGTATCGTGTAGGATTGAGCGTTATTCATTATGAATTTTAGAAGCATAAAATATGGATCAGGTATCATAATGCCTACTAAACTACAGTTAATCAAGAATTTCGTACAGCCATAAACAGACATAAACCCCAAGACCATAAAACGTGGTACAAGAACTTTAATATGCATCCAACCTTATGCCTCCCTTCTCGTAAACAATCCTCAAAGCAAAATGCAAATAAATGCAAAAGCATATTATTACAGCGATTCAAGCTTCAGAGATCAACTGCACATAATAAGTTTAATGTAACATATAAAACGTTGCAATCCTAACAGAAGCGCTCTAAAGCGCTGCAGAGCTTTGCAGCCTTAACCCATAGAATTGCGGTTTAACCGCAGAATTGCAGCTTTAAACGCCTTAGCCTCGAAATGCGGCTGTTTCGAACTCCGTTCCGAATTCGGATTGTTGGCACCCCTGATCCCAACATCGCGCCTGATGCGCTAATTGACGAAGCGATTCCCTTTTAGACTTTTGTATGAATTGTTAACTGTTGCAACAGCTATTAGGCTTTACGACCATCGCTTCGTATGCATTATGGTGAGCATTGTATTTTCATTTTGCTCTTTATTTAAGGTTGCACACTATGTAATTATTTTAAAATTAAGTTCCCTTTTATTTGTACCTACATTATGTGTATCTGTATGTGCCAAATAAATTAGTTTTCTTTCTTTATTTCTTCTTTCTTTGTAAGGGTTGTATCGTATCTGTTTTTCAAATCAAATCACATATGCTGTAGTTTTTGTGTTGTGTTTGTGTGTGTTATGTCTATGTTGTTGTTTGTATGGGTTGTTGTACGCTCTTTTGAATGTTTAGTATTGTCACAGTTAATACCAACAGGTATTTTGAAGAGACCTTTACTAGGTAAATGCTAACGCTATCAACGTGGGTAATTTCTGGTCAAAACCGCTTTTAATTTGAATCATCGAGAATAAGTATTGAGGAATAATATTCTGAGAAGTCGTTGACCAAACATTCCATGTGATTCCACTTGCATTTAGGTGCTTCTTCAACTCTCAATAAATAATTAAATTTATCTTTTGAGTTTACAATTTTTTATTAAATAAAGGTAATTAATTTTGTATCACGACTAACTCCAAGCTTCCGTGAACACAAACATAATTTGTTTTCAAATATACTTACACGTGCGTATTCAACCCTTCTTTCAGAGAAACCTTTAAAACGTTAAAGTTTAATTCTATTCGTACAACACAGATACTGTGAATCGGAAGTTGAAGAAAGATCAACTTTTATGACGCTGCGAACCGGCTTGGTCTATGAAGGATTACCCGGAGAACTTACTAACTTACAGTATGCATTAGAAAAGCTTTTACAGCAATGCTTTTGATATGTGGTATTTATTTTTACTTTGTTAACAAATGATCTGGCATCCCAGTCATGGTACACATTTCATGTTAAAACTTTTTACCTATTTATTTTGTATATTGGTATACCTATCAAACATTATCTGGAATCACAGTTGGGTATATTTAATCTTTCATACTTTTCTATCACCTCCTTTAGTGTATGTTTAATTTTTACATAACTTATTTCTGGTTATTTAAAACGAATCAATTATATTCTTAAATCTGTGCCATCTATACTCCATTTGAGATAACATTGGAATGCAGGTGGCATTAGCATTGATACTAATCGCCAACAGAGTTATGAATGTCAAAACTCTGTCCAAAACGGAGACGCATCCAAAGTTTGGAATTTTCTAAGATCATTGGGGGTAGGAAAAATGCGACAAGAGTAAAGATTTAGATATCGATGAATTGAATAGTCATTTCACAGCTTCATCCAATTTCGATTAGACAAAACAAATTGAATACGTTGGATTATCTTTCATCTCTTCCGACTCCTAGTTATGCTCTATTTGTTTTTAGTCAATTCACCGCATGTGATGTTAAGAAGAGCATACTATTATTACTTCCAATGCAGTAGACGTGACTGTATCAGCCTTAAAATATTACTCCCGGTGCTGGACGTTATTCTTCCTGTCATTTGCCACATTCTTAACTTTTCTGCGTCAAGCTGTGTCTTTCCAGTATCATGGAAAGATGCACAGACAATTCCTTTACCAAAAAAGTCCAATCCCACATCCTTTTCTGAATACCGTCCAATATCTGTCTTACCATTACTGTCCAAAGTCCTAGAACGGTTAATGCATAAAAAATAAGCACTTTCCTAATTCCAAAAATTAATCGCGTCAATCCCTTCCAGTCCAGCTTCCATCCTGGTCACAGCATCTCCACAGCTCTTCTCAACATTAAGGATGATATTCGATCAGCCATGGAAAGCAATAATCTGACGGTCTTGGCATTGCTGAATTTTAGTAATGCTTTTAATATTGTTGATTTCGATGTTTTGCTTGGCATTCTATGCTCTCTTAATATATCTCCATCGGTGGTTGACTGGTTTCGTAGTTACCTGTTCGGGCGTCGACAACGTATTAACATCGGAGAGAAGTTGTCTTCCTGGTGTAGTACTTCTGCCGGGGTACCACAGGGTGGCGTTTTATCCCCTTTACTTTTCGCAGTTTTTATAAACTCAATTTAATCTCTCTCTCTAATGAACTAATTTCTTCCTTCCTTCCTATTTCCTTTTCTTTGTACTATATGGGATCTGCAATTATACTCGCGAGCTCCTTTCAGCCAGCTGTCTGAGGCTATAGCTACCATCAGTCTTGATATGACTCGCATTTGCGACTGGAGCAAGATGAATGGGCTTATGGTCAACCCTGCTAAGACGCAGGTAATTATAGTGGGCAGTTCTAGAAAGATTTCTAGGATGAACTGGACGTGTCTTCCCCAAGTTCTATTTGACAATTCAGTTATTCCCTTCAGTGAGAAAGTTAAAAACTTGGTGATACTCATCGACAAGATTTTCTCTTGGACTGCTCAACTGCAAGAAGTCAGCCGCTAGTTGTTTTCAAATGCTGCAACTTTGAGGAGAAACTAAGATTGCGCTTGCACAATATCTTCTTCTTCCCAATATATTCCCAATATATCGTCTTCTTTCCCTTGATTATGCCGATGCCAGCTATCTTGACCTTACTCAAGACCAACTCGATAAACTTGAGCGGCTTCAAAATTTTTATATAAAATTCATATTTGGTTTGCACAAATATGACCATGTTCCCGAATTTCGTGTTAAGCTCAAGTGGTTGCTAATTCGCCTTCGCCGGAATGCTCATATTCTTTCTCTTTTGTTTAATGTTCTCTTTACTCCTTCCACCCCGCTTTACCTCAAGGATCGTTTTCAGTTTATCTGCGATTCCCACACGAAATCTCTAAGGTCATCAGATAACTTGCGACTTAAAATACCAATGCATTCCACAACTTTAATGGTTAAATATTTTACTGTCCAGGCTGCTCGTCTGTGGAATGCATTGCCTGACCTAATAAAACGTGCTGCCTGTATTTAAAAAACTTTTCAAAGAACATTACTTATCGCTGTGATTGTGCTCTTGGTTTTTTGACATAATGTGCTATGATTGTCTTACATCATTTATTTTCATTGCTTATATATTAAGGATGTATGTATCTATTATTTAGCATATGTATGTATTTGTGTTTCTAGTAAGTATTATTTTATCTATATTGTGTTCATTGTTGGTATGGTCGCACCACTGACAACCCCATGACATGTCCAGGTAATCTCTGTTTATTTCAGGTTGCCTGGATGAGATCGCGGAATGCGATAAAGCCGCCCATTGTATGTTCTAGTATTAAGTTTCTTTTTTCTTATTTATTATGGTGTACAATATAGTTTGTATAAATAAATAAATAAAATAAATAACAGACAATTAAATAATCCCATTTTAAAGCCCGTTCAACCGATTTTTATTTTTCTATCGCGTTGGTGATATGACAAATGGCAGCTTTTATAAACAGTTAGTTTTGGTTACAGGTTTATGCTATTTATGCCATCCTTATATTTACGGTATAGAACTCAGAATCGGTTGAACGGACTGTAAAAAGAAGTTGTAAAATTTTCTAATGTTATTTCAAATGGAGTATAAGTCATTTTATCAAAATGCTTAGTGCGGTTTTTTACTACTTAAATACTCCTGAAATGTAATCGATACAAAAAAGTAATTATATATTTTACTAGTATTTTGATCTATGGTCACTGTTGTTCAAAATTATAAACTCCGGCATGATATTCCCAACAAAATAATATTTTTACTATATTTGCTGCACTGCATTTACGTAATGTAGTAAAAATTGATTAGCAGCCGCAACTCATGACAGTTTAATCACGTAATGAAAACACGAATATTGAGCGCATCTGTTCATTGTTTAATATTATATTAACACCTACAGTCCACTACTGAAAACATTATTGTATGTAACGAACTGGAGATCGCTGTAAGTCCATGAGCGGACAAAATTATCATGACGGTCTGCGATGTTTTCAGGAAAATAATGAATTTTATTTGGTCGGTGAGTTAGATCATAAATCAACTGACGAGTCAAATATAATTCATTATTAAATTAAATCAATTATTTAAATAGCAAAAATTGACAACGATAAGACGCATCAAAGTTCAGGAACGGGAAGCTTGTGACGTCACATCTAGGTAAAAATTACATCTACCACTGCGTCACGCACAATTTCAAAATACTGTGTCGTCGTCATTTATTGTTCAAGTAACAAAAGAAAAAATGTGTCCGACAGTTTTTAATAATCTGTCTGACTGACCAGACACAATTTTTTTAGGAAACGGAAGAGTTGTGCGCTCTATAAATTGTAATTCCTACTCCCACATAACAGCTAGGCGTTGAGATTACCCCCGTCTAATTTCCACTGGTTTCCAGTTTATTCTTTGAGGCCATAAATTGCTAGTTTGTAGTATAAATTACATTTCTCGTATAATACAAGTTATTTTGTTAGTGGTTATGAAAAATTGTGGCCGCGGGGAATTAAGATACCTTATTGAATGTATGTTTCATGAAACTATGGGCTTTAACAGAGTTAGAAGAGTTGTTAACTATTGTGTTGTGTAGTTTTTGTTTTGCTGGTTAGAAAATTGTACCAAATTACTATAAGATGTAGTTTTGTTTACATTAGAGCTAAATAATTCCTGAATTTATGTTTGGCACTAACTTTTGCCAGCGGATTTGCTTGCGTGAACTTCGGAAACTATCCCAAGGAAACGTACTCCCGAGTTAAAAAGTATCCTATATACTTCTCCAAGGTCTAATATATCTCTACCAAAATTTATCAAAACCGGTTCAGTGGTTTAGCAACAAATAGACTAGCAGAAATACACACAGACAGACTTATTTTCCCATTTATAATTTAACTAGGTGTCTCACGCGGCTTCGCTCCCGTCAATTGGCTACCTACCTACCCATCTATCATACCTACCCTACCCTACCTACACAACATACATGATTGTTTGCGTAACTTTAACCGCTTACGCAGCGCACGCAACGGAAGCTCTCAAAAAGGAATATTTTTGCCCGTTTTTGCGACATTTTTCATTTATGCGCCGTTCCTTTTGGCCGTAGCGTGATGTTATATAGCTTATAACCTTCCTCAATTAATGGACTAACTAACACAGAAATGTTTCAATTCCAACCAGTAGTTCCTGAGATTAGCGCGTTCAAACAAACAAACTCTTCAGCTTTATAATATTAGTAAAGATTATAAAGTCCGATTGACCGGATGGATATGCCGGATTGCTAAAACTTTTCACTGTGTATAAAATATGCGTGAATACTCTTGCAAAAAAATTAAAAGCCCTAAACACTTTTGTTAGTCTGACATACTATTTGTCACAAATACCGAAATATTTCATGTTACAAGTCCAATTTTACGTAAAGAAAATTATGCTTTTCGCTTCCATTTCGGATAATAAACGTACAGTATTTG
The DNA here is from genome assembly GCA_947562075.1 of Orthosia gracilis. Lineage (NCBI taxonomy): Eukaryota > Metazoa > Arthropoda > Insecta > Lepidoptera > Noctuidae > Orthosia > Orthosia gracilis. The sequence goes on from OX387269.1 coordinate 5,611,583, forward strand.
GCAACACGGTCACGTCCTTGTTGTCTTACAAACGAAGCAAGTAGACAGGGGCTTTGTGCCTACTGTCTTAGCCGAGGCTTAAGACAGCAAAGATATACAGCAAAATATGAACTCACCTTTATTTTGGGTGAAGACTGATTATAAGGTATAACATACAATCGGTCCTAATATTCTTTCAGAGAATCCTACTCTTTGTTTTACAGATAAGTTAAAAGATAACACAAAATGTAATGTTTTTGAATGGAAAATCTATTTGCCAACGGAGGTGATATATTCATTGAGTGATTTTTATTTTGAATTTCTGTAGCCTACCGAACATTTAATTCGTCGAATTTTACATAGGCTTGTTTCAATTGAATTCATGTAATTTACAAACAGCTAAGAATAATGTTTTCAACGTAAACAATAACATTATTACTAACAGTCTAACTCATTCCGAGTAATAAAAATTTTACTAGAATTTCTCTACGACTTACACTTTAATTAGAAGGTAGGTTCTCATAGCTTTAGTAATGTCAAAAGGTCAATTAGTACTTATTACAAACTAGCGCTTTGAACTCGTAATTTTTGTATTTATTCTTTTAATTTTGCCACTGTAACTGTTTTTCCGGGAAACAAAGTTAGTAGCCTATGCTATTCCTTATGACATCAGCTATGTACCAGTGAAAGTCTCGTCAAAATCGGTCCAACAGTTACAGGTACAAACAGACAGACAGACAGAAAAACAGAAATCTAAAATATTGCGTATTTGTTATCAGTATCGTATATATTTTCACATGCATTCAGTAAAACTTTTTTAATTTTGATATTGAAAACAGACACTTATATTTTATTTATTTGTATAGATTAAATATGTGTGGAGCTACAAGCATTAGGCATGTCTAATTAGCTAAAACAAGATATAAGTGACATTCTTTAAGTAAATGATGTGGGAGTTAATCAACATTTGATACGTAAGAGCGTTGAGAGCGGTGGACCCTTTTCAAGGCCCTGACTTAATGGCGAGCGCTGACATTTTAGAAAAGGGTCACTAATTTATCTAAACACTGTTCGTTGTAACTTGACCTTAATTATAGTTTAACTTATTTGCGGCAGCTGCCCGCTGTCCGCGTGTACGCATTCAACAATTTCTGTAATTAAGTGCTAAATAACAATAGTTCTCTAACTTACAAGTTAGAAGTTGGCTAGTTTTTAGTGAAGGGTGTTCTACGGTTCCATGTTTACTTGTGGTTGATAGCTTTGCTAAGTAAATAGTTGCGATTTGTTGCGGGATCTAAAAGCGGTATAAGAGAAGTTAGTCTCAATTCATCTTGTGGTGCCGATACCAGTTCAGAGGCTACACGTTCTCACTGCGATTAAATTGTTAATTCCTGGAGTACCTGCTGCCTAACGATTTATTGTGACTGTTGTTTGGCGAATAACATATGGTTGCTTGGCTGTTGATCTTAGAATAAACGATATAAGACTGCGGAAATTCTAAGCTATAAGGATAATTCACCAAGGCACTAAAGCTAAGCAGATCACATCACCTAGCTATAATAAATATAAACAAGTGTCTGCAGTGAGCGTACGTGCGAGGGGTGAGTTTGCGTCGAGATGACACGTCGTTAAAGGTGGGACAATTTATTGCTAAGCAGACGAAGTGATAAATGGGTGACGACCACGATCTTCACTCGTGTCAAACTCGGGAACGTGTTAAGGGTGCTGAATAAGTATTATAGTCACTGGAAATAATAATTATACATCGCATTATTGAACATGCTTTTCTGAAAATCATCTTGTTCGATATTGTAGCAGAATTTTGAGAATAGCAGCACGTGTATAATTCTGTATTCACCAAAAAGTTAAGCAGCGAGCCTATTTCTACCAACATGGCTCATTTGCGTTCGGTTGAAAACTCAATTTTGTTACAAGAAAAAATACATATTCTAGTAAATATTATTTGCGATGATTGAAAGTTACTTACTTCATTAAGTAATTGTCACCACACCACTTATTACAGATTCAGATAAAGATGTATGTATTTGCATAAACATGTGTATACATACAACAAATCATAATAAGTGTATGCAGGCTTACAATAAAATAAATGGTTCAAACATGTTTGCCACATACTACGGCGTGCGTTAATTAATACAGCAACAGCCTCTTAAATTTCGGCATAAAACTATAATTTTCCTTGAATAAGATCAAAAAGCACCGAGGATGTAAAAGTGAATAATACCAATGTTACTATAGGATACTAAAAAAACATAAAGTAATTGACCCCTTACTTAACATTTGAGACGCCCACACAAAAAAGAAAAATCCTCGACATTTAATTCTCTTCTCACACAATTTTTCACACAAAAACACCGCCCTGTAGATTTACATAGTGTAGATTTGCGAGACGGGACCAAGTCATTCGCAGGGGACCAATCGGGACTAAGCCACGAACGGTCCTGCACACCGGTGATAGTGAAAAAAAGCCACTCTCCGTGTAAAGGCTGTGTACTTTGGTGTTCGTTTGATTAAAGTGGCGCGCTCTTCGTGAATTTCAAATGGTTCGTGAATTTTTTGAAACTTATCCTCTGCAAATGTTTGGACGGCCCTTATGATGTAACGTTTGGATGATGTAACTTCGTTAATAGGATTCAGCTATTGTTCCTTTTTTGTAGCAATATGAACCAACAACAACAATTAAATCGAATAGATTTATTTAATTGTTGCTGTTTATCCATGTTTTTCTACATTCACTGCAATTCGCCATTTGTGTATTTCTTACCTATCTGTAGGTACTTTTTACTAAACAATTATTGTGTACAGTGCTCCAATTTCAGTATTTTTAAGGAACGTTCGTTTAAATAACAGTCTCGATCTGACAAAAACATCTCTTTTCCTACATGTTGAAATGCTTTATTAAATCGAATAGATTTAATTGTTGTTGTTTATCCATGTTTTTAAACATTAACTGTAATTGGCCATTTGTGTATTTCTTAGCTATCTGGAGGTACTTTTTGCTAGACATTTTTTGTGAACAGTGCGCCAATTTCAGTATTTTTAAAGGAACGTTCTTTTAAATAACAGTCTCGATCTGTCAAAAACATCTCTTTTCCTAAATCTGAAATGCTGTTGAAATGCTTTATCTTGAATTTTAACAATTTTTAAGCGTGTAAATTGGCCAGTAGATATCAAGTTCGGGCTTAAAATTTAATGTCTGTTTGTAAACACACAATAAATATTAACGCATTTACCACAATAAAGTCTCTACTGTTTTTAGACAAATCGTCATAATATACTTGCTTCTGCCTGTGGCTTCAACCGCGTGAATTGTAAATTAGCCCAAGGTGACATAATCATCTTTGTGCAGAATTTCATCCAAATCCGCTTAGCTATTATTTCATGATAGAAACACAAACATACAAATTTCACATTTATTATAAGTAGGAAATTCACAACAACTTCACGCTGTTTTTACAAAAACTTTGCCAGAAGACTGCGGACCGTGTTGCCGCGCAGGCAATTATAAAACGCCGTCAACTTCCACATAAACAGTTGGCCTAACAAGCTTGTCCGACGCAATTTGTAGTAATCCGGTAACAGATAGGAGAAAAGTTGCGCCATAGACTAAGAATTATGCTGTTAAAATAAAACTTTTTGATGATGATGTTGTTGTTGTCCGTATATAGAACGCTGAAAAACGGCAGGCATTCTAGTACTTTTTAACCATCTTCAAAACAAGGAGATTCTCAGTTTGACCCGTATTTTTGTATGTATGTATGTTCCGCGATTTTCTCGCGTTTGGCTGAACCATTTTTATGCGGTTTTCGGAAAAGTATTTGTTACATTCTGGAAAAAGTTTTGATATTCAACAAATCTTTTATTTTTATTGATAGTGACACTATAAAGAGAGAAATAAAAGCTTTTACACAATAAAAAATATCCGACTTCAAGTTATTTTGTACTTTTTAGTGTTTTGCTTTTAAAGTCGGTATTTTTTTTTGTGAATTTCTTTTTATCTTAGTAATCATTGACATCGTAGCAGGTGGCATTGTGTAGTTTCTGCCCATTCAACCTAATGGGGAAAAGGCGTGGGTTTATATGTATGTTTGTACGTTAGGTTTGTATGTAATCTTTGGCATTTACTTAATGAAACTCGTAAAAATCCAATTTTATTATCAATTATCAATCCAATCCAATTTAATATAATTATATAATCAAGATTTTCTATTTTTACCTAACGGACATTAAATTATTGAGCATCCCTTTTATGAGCCCCAAATAATTCCAATTTGATTTTCTAAAAATGACCAAATTCAAATCCGTTATCTCAATTAGGTCATCAAACGGCACTCATTTACAGTCAATGAATTAGTGATAATAATTGATTCTACCGTCTATGCGCAAAAGTAGTTTGTTACTCCATAACAAGAATGGACAAGCAATTTGTTTAAAAAAAAAGTGTTTTACAACAATATAGCTAAGAACGTATAGCTAAAAATACTAGGTAAATACTAACTAGCGTATCATGCTACTAATTATATGCATCATCTTCGTGTCATATGCCTTAGGCTAGTAACTGCTACCAACTTGGTAGTGGCGCTCGCCGACCGCAGCCACGGAAATGCGCGCTTCGCTAGCACGACTCGCGCGTGTCTGGCCACAGTTCTAACCAAACCGAACCCATATGACTTGTGCTTATGTCAGAGCTATGGTCTAAAACCGGTTGTAGACCAAGAGCTAAGCAAAGTTCGTTGAAGTTTAGCTTTGATGGTTTTTTATACAAGTGTGCAGACCTGAAAACATGTAACAAGTATGCTGCTAGCGTTCCGGGCACTTTTCGCGTCGACAACAATATTGACAAATTTTTTGACGTCCCATGACGTCCTCTTTTTATACGCGTTCGTAGTTTCAATTCAAGTATATGTGTAGGTATGGGTGGTTGTTCGCACTGCTGCACACTGTCACACAAATTAAAGCTGTGTATTTAAAAGAGTACGCACAGCGCACGCTCACATGGGCCGCGCGCAAAGATGATTTAAAATATCTATAGTTATACTTATTTTATACTATGTACATTTGTATCTATGTAAATAAACTTGAAAATATACATTGTACAAGTATGAAAAAACACCCCAACTATGCGAACTAAGCGTAACTAACTTAGTTCTTGGTCTGCATCCGAGGAAGGTCAAGGTGCCCTAACTAAGTTACTACGACCTTAAAAAGGCAGAAAGTGTATTAATAAGTTTCGCTTCTATGTATTTTTCTTATTCTATGATTGTACGCAACGTTTGGACGGTAAGTTGGAAGTGGGTTGTCCAAGAGGTGGAAAGATACACTATGTTGATAACAGTCCCTTTTATCTAGTTTGAAGGGTATGTTCTGTTGTGTTTTGTACTAGGGCGCCATGTGCTCTGAGTGTTGTGTTATGTGAGCAAATTCGCTCTATGTTGTAACGAGGTCAATTTTATTTAAAGCTTATGTACGAGCATACATCTTAAAGTGGTTGTTGAACTAATTGTTTAAAGATACTTTTTAATTTGTTCCTTGTGTAAAAATTGTCAATAGATGATTTTGTATGTCCCATAAAAGGCTCGTATAAGACGTGACAATGCGACAGCGATTCATAACATTGTGTATGACGAAAATTTGAGGAAAAAAAATGAAGATGTTTGTAGAAAAAGTTTGTTGTGTTCTGCAACAGTCTATGTCGTCACGTTATTATAAAATTATCGCGCCGCATCTGTCTATGGTAGCCTTTAAATGAAACATATTATTATGTATTGTATTCTATTTTACAACGATAACGTTATTTTTCTAACCGTCAAATAGGCAGTTTAAACAAATTTCGTAGAAAGTACTCTTGATAAATTCCATTCACGTATTTCTTATTTTGTAGTCGGTGTACCTATAAGAGATTTCGCTGGCTTAGTGTTCTTACATAACTCTTGATTGGAGGGCAAGTGTAGGGTAGTTCGGCATTGAATACGTGTCGGGGCATATGTATGTCTGGAAAAACTATTATAGTGAGCAGAAGTATTATTTATTACGACCATAAACTATGGTAAAAAAATGTGTTACTGTTATTGGAAAATATTATGAGCAAAGTAAATATATTTCTCTACAGACAACGCGTCAATTATTTTTATACATAATAAGATGTGCCCGCGGCTTCGCTCCCATCATCTGACTATCTTTCTGCCTACCCTACCCTACCTACCTATTTTATTCTTACTAAACCTTCCCTGTACTCTAACGAACAAAACAAAAAAGAATGATTCAAATCGGTCCAGCCGTTTTTGAGTTTTAGTGAGACTAATGAACAGCAATTGAGTTTTATAAATACAGATAGATATCGTGCATGTATTCCTTGAGGAGTTGGGCAGAGCTGTTCCTATAGTACACCCACATTTCAGCAGTTATGTTTAAGGGCCTTCCACCACTTTAGTCTCGTAAAATGGTTAATTTCTAAAGCATACTCCTTAGTAACGGCTAGGTTAAAAGGTTTGGAATATATATATATTTATTATTGATTCTTTCACATTATTTTTTTTAACAAGTTTTTTTCGTGGAACTAATAGTTTTGCTTTAAAAAAATAATTAACATTAAAATTATTTTCGCTACTTCCGCAACCTTTAGATATTCCGCCTAAACGGCTTGGAATATTCACATAATTACTCTAAGTGGACTTCTAAACAGTATGCCAAATTTCATAAATGTATATATATCTGCGCACGCATTTCTCCGAAAATAATTATTTTATAGCAATTATTATTTTTGTGATGGATTAAATATTTCTCAAATTAGGGAATAGTGCAAGTTTCATCAAAATCGGTCAAGCAGTTTTCAAGACATGAAGCATACAAACGAACTCTACGAATATGTAAATTGAGTTATTATTTGTATTTTGTCAATCCTTTAGGTACCTTACTATAGAACTTGCTCACTTCTTAGTTATGATGTAACAAAACTTAAAAGCGAAAATTAAAAACTTTTCCACAAAAATAATCTGACTTCCAAAGCAAAACACTAAAAAGCGCAAAAATAACTTTTATTTCGGAAGCCGGTGTCAAAAAATGATAAAAACAAGAGGTACCAAAGACACCGAATTCCGGCACAAAGGTTATTTTTTACTTTTTAGAGTTTTGCTTTTGAAGTCGGTGATTTTTTTTTGTGAAAATGATGTTTTTGTAAAAAAGTTTTATTCTAGTAAATCTTAATAGTCCTTTGAAGAATTTCTATGAAAACGAGCTGTCACTTTTTCTCGGTTTGCTTGTATGTGGCGGCTTTCTACCTACCGACATAGATATTAGTAGCAAAGCTTATTCTCAAACTTATTTCCTGGACTTAAAACCTAGGACTAAGAATACTTCAGAACTAAGAAATATCTAGCGTTTGACATTTATCGACCCCACGACCCGTTTTTCATTTTTTAGAAAGAAAAGTTTATAAAGCAAACTTGTAACCCGAAAAATGAAAAACGAAGCCACAAAACGAGTGTTGTTTCACGATATCATTCGATATCGCTCGCGTATTGCTACTTCCAATATCACTTGAAAGTTTTTCGTTATCTTTCCTCTCACAAAGGCGTAAAGGAAAAAGGTATGACACACACACACACTGCATTCCTAAAATAGAGCCGATACTATCAACATTCCTTCTTATCTAATATCGGGACGCGAAAATAATCTGATACAAGAAAATAAACTGCCGGGTAACGGAGCTGTGTTACAGTTTAACCTATATATCAATGTTATATACGTTGGTACACTATCTTTTAAGTTGGATGGAATATGATAGTGTGCCTCTTAAATATGTTATTTCCTTGTAGGTAAGTTTTTATAGAATAGAATATCTTTATATGCATGATATTGCATATAATGTCTTAGAAATAAATCCGTGTGTCGCTACGGGGTGCTACATGAAAGCCAGCACTGGGTGATGCGCAGCAAATGCTGAGTTGGTAACGCTTTCGGTATGGGTACTATCAGCGCAATTTGCGATTGTACTTTTTGTTACTATTCTTGTCTTTTACTCTGTGATTGTAATTGTTGTGTTGTGTCTATGCCGAATAAATTATTTTCTATTCTATTATATTACTATTTCGCTTACTTCAACATTCAGCATGCAAACTTATATTTCTTTTACTTTTTTTTTTTAACTAACTTATATTTCTTTTACATTTCCATGAAAACAGAATGAAATTATTTAGTATTCTACGCGATGCGCCACCGTTACATGGTGGACATACCACACAAATACATAGGTATGCGCAAAACGTTTTAGAAATATTTTCACTGTGCGTACAGCTTGGGACTGGAATTCTCTTGCGGAGTTTGTACTTTCGTAGACTGTGGTATGTGTTAATTAGGAAACAATTGATTTTTTATTGTTAAACACCTGAATCAGGTTTCATCACAGTTGAATATGTGTATACATATTATTAAATATGTCTTTTTTTCTTCCTAATGTAAACAAAGGTTTCGGAAAACCAGAGATATTGGTCAATTTTAACAAAAATTTAATTATGAAACATATTGCCGTTAATAAAATGTAAACAAGGGGCGGACAAGGTAAAAAAAACTGATGGAGTAATTTCTAAAAACAATATCGTTGAACCGTACCTCCGCTGTACAAACAATAATTAATTTATCGACCCACCTGCTTGTTATTTTTAGATTTCTTTTTTTGGGATATTTGATTTTTATAATTTTTTTTTTTATTTATAACTTCTTACTGAAATTTTTTTTTCGAATTAGGTACATTTAAATACATAAGTGTTCTATATTTTTGAAATCACCTCTTAAAACCCTTTATTTCGATACCCCACACTATGTGTTTGGAAGAAAAAAAAATGGCCCCCACAATATGGCGCCCAAAATCCGCCATTTTTCTTTTTCCAACTTTAATGTAGCAGGTGACACTCGCAAGGTTAAGACGAATCGATTTACGTACGAATAATCAAAATCGGGCAACACCTTTGGTCTCTGGAACGCCACATAGGAACAAACATGCATACATACATTTATATATAAACTGATAAACACATTACCCTCCTTCAGCAGTCCGGTTTCTCCTAGAAAAGTTTAGAGATCTTCTAGCATTCACTCAATGTTAAAATATATTTTTAGAAGAATGTCAAAGATCCACGACTGGTTTTATCTATAGTGTAGTATCAAAAGTAGCATTGGGAGAGTGAGTCTACAATTTTGACTCCGACCGTATAATCTTGATACGTAATTGAACATTTTCAAGATAACTACTATAGTGCCTTGACCACGATGATGATGGTGCCTGGTTGTTGATGTTTGTGACGTAAGAACTCCTGGGAGCTCCTACTCAATAATTTACACTATTCGCGATTATGTTAAGAGTATATTTATATTCGATTACTGCTCTTATATTATTACCAAAATACACGCGCCTGTGCGCTTTGGGCGCCATTGACTAACCATATTCAAATAATTCTTAATACGCATGACACTTTAAAAATCTATTCTGGAACACGGTCTCTCTTGCGAACTTCTCATATATTTATGCCAAAGTACCTTCTAGATAAGTTAAGATCTGAGACACGAAGCAAAAGTTACACAATAAATTTGATTATTGACAACCTTTTGCCTTTGAAACAATCAAGGCAGCCGTGATTGTCCTTATTTTCCCTAAAACCTAATTAACTTTTAAAAAAAAATCATTAACCTTAAAGCATAATCTTATCATTTTCATTTTCCTGTACGAAATATAATCAACATACTAATAAACAAAAGCAAAATCTATTTATATTTCAAACAATTGAACATAAATTAGGTAACGTTTACAAGGAGATCACAATTATTTAATTAATGAAACTCCCGTCTCTAATTACTGTCTAGAGGGTCGCCCGGGATCTCGGGAATGATAGGAAATGTTTAGGAATATTAAGCCCCTGGCTGTAATATTTGGGTACACACATTACAGGGAAGCGGCCGTGACAAGAGGTAATAGCGCTGGGTACACACGACGGGTATAATGCAAGAACGTTATTTACTGTGAGCTATAAATTTTGAAATCACTACTGTCTATATTTGGCCTTATTTATATTGTGTTGTACTGATGTATTTTTAGGGTTCCGTACCCAAAGGGTGAAAACGGGACCCTATTACTAAGACTCCACCATCCGTCTGTCTGTCTCACGAACCGTGATAGCTAGACAGTTGAAATTTTGACAGATGATGTATTTCTGGAGCCGCTATAACAACAAATACTAAAACAGAATAGAATATAAAATTTAAGTGGGCCTCCCATTTTTTTGCGATAATGGTACGGAACCTTTCATGCGCGAATCCGACTCGCACTAGGCCGGTTTTTTTAGGTACGCAGCTAAATAATAACAGTCGCACGGGTCGATTTTCAAGATTAAGCAACGCTTGATGCGGTCAATACTTGGAAGAAAGACCTTCCGTTACATACCGACACTCCTCCGTGCCTTGAAAGCATGTTCAGCGGTGACCATGTGTTTCTTCTCCCTGATGATAAGTCTGGGGTACTTTCAGTAACACGCACGGATTCTGAGGCATTTATGTTTAGTATGATTCCGATTTGGTCTAAACAGAGTATAGGACTCCTTCCTGTTGGTCCATTGCACTTGACTTTAACCTTTCACAATTGCCATTAGTTTATCACCAGGTTTACGGACGATATGGCCAAAGAAGTCGAAAATCATGTGGAGGCACACATTTGATAACAGTTTTCGAATTACTTTTCATTCAATTTCATCCAATTACGAATTGAAATTTCTTCAGGATGTTTAAGAAAGCACACAACAAATTTTCATAAGCTTTTCTACGTCTCGCTCTACAAGTTCCGCTTTAACTACATATTGTCTTTCAAAAAGCACAGCTCTCATGGCTCGCTCAATTCGTGTCATCTGACGTAGCAACAGTGAAATACGCCCTTTACATCAAAGGCTGTTGATCCCTCCCTCTCCTCCTCCTAGCCAACTTGTCATATTATTGCGACTCATTGTTTGCAAGTCCTTGCAAGTCATGCAATCGGATCTTATGATTTACTCTCGAATTATCTTTGGGTGATAGTGATTTTTCCGGATTGGGTACTTATTATGACATAGCAGGAAGTATAGTGAAGGTTTAAAACAATAATCGAAATATTACTCGTAAACTCGTATTGCCTTCTGGCGGTCCTACCAATCACCCTGCAAATCCCCTTCCAGACCCCTCCCGATCCTGTATCCGGCAGAAATCCTTCCAACTGGCGAGTTGGGCGCTCATTGCTAGCATCTCGTACTCCTCTTTGGCCTTCAGGTACTCGTTTACAACCTCGCCGCCGCCGCCGCTCGCCGGACCGGCGCGGCATTGCGGATGCAGTTCTTCAGTCTGGTAAACTCCTTCTTCTTCACAGTGAGCACCTCGGACCACCACGGACAATTAATTTTACTTTTTCTATTTGTTTTAGGAATGGCATCTTCGCATGTTTGTTCTATGATTTTACTATATTTTACTACTATTTCTTCTAAGTCTTGTTTACTATTTATTAGTTAGGGTAGGTAGAGTAGGTAGGGTAGGTAGATTAGATAGGGTAGATAGGGTAGGTAGAGTAGGTAGATGAATGTTTGGTGTTTTTATAGCAAAACAAAGTTTTGGCGGGTCAGCTAGTAGTATATATAGCGAGTAATTAAGCTGGGTTGAGGCAATTGCATGATCTAATTCCACGCAGCCTGTTTCAACATCAGACTACCAGATGTACGGCGATGCGCCATCAGTACATGGTGGACACCACACCCATACGCATTAAACGTTTTGAAAATACTTTTATTATGCGTACTGTTAAGGAGTGTTTCTGCCGGAGTCTGTGTCTCCCGATAGCCACAATCCAGGGATATTTAAGTCAAGAGTGAATAGGTTACTTCTAGGCAAGCGTGCTCCACCGTAGACCATATCATCGCTTACCGTCAGTTGAGGTAGTGGTCAAGCGCGAGCCTAAATTAAAAAAATAAAATAAAAGAAACTTACACGCGGGCGAAGCAGCCTAAATACTAAAACTAGGGATGTTTCCTGGGTAGAAAAATGATAGTCCTAGTTGTCTGGCATTTTACTGAACTGGACATATTTGGCGCAGTCGTGGGGCACAATGTAATTGTTTTAAAATTAAGTTCGCTTTTTTTGTACCTACATTGTGTCTAACCGTGTGTGCCAAATAAACTAGTTTTCTTTCTTTATTTGCTTTCTATAATTCTATTTAGTCCGTCAGTGAGATTATCAAATATTATAATAATTTTTTGCTTTACCAAATCAATAAAAATTGACAAAGATAAAACACATCAAAGTTCAGGAGTGGGGGCTTGTGACGTCATTATGTCAGTATAAAGTGTACGGACAGCGTGTCGTGACACGATAATTCGTGAATTCAACGCATTATATCGTCATCACTTTATGTTTACGTGTCAAAATAAATAAAATGCGTGTCCAATATTTTGTAGTAATCTATCTGACGGACAATAATCTAATTTTTAGTTCACATCCCATTTTTTTGTCCATCATGAAAGAGCCACAGAGAAAATAAAGTGTAAACAACAGTATTTACAAGCACTTAATCAAAGTTACAGCTGAAGTCATAATGTTTGATACGCTGACATTATTATCCTCCAGCGAGGTTTCGTGCACACACCTGTCAGCGTCCCCTTCATAACCTAGGACACTTTCACATTACTCAGTGTTAACGTAAAATGGTACATAACAGCCAACCGACGTAAACAAAGGCACATAAAACAAATAGGATTAAATCATTTTCCCTTGGGTTACTTGCTCTACAAATTAAACATACCTAGGTACGTTGAAACAGCGAACTAACCTGCACCGGGGTAATGAGTGCTAAATGAAATTTCAACGATGAAATATGGCGCATTTTATGATATACGTGAAACTCGTACTGGCGTTGTTACTATGTTTGTTTATTGTTGCATTTTGCCTTTGTTTGTGCTCGAATGTAACGATTTTATCGAGTTTTTTAAACCTATTTGTTCCCCCCATATTTCTACCGTAATTTCATTATGATTGTATTCTTCGGTAAAGCAAAATTTTACTGAAGATACAACAGTAAACTATGTACTTGAATAATAAAAACCTTTATTTACAATCTTACAGTTAACATTTTATCTTATTTTTATATAATACTACAGCAGTATTAATTAAATTTGTTTTTGTTTTTTAAATATAATATTCTTTTTCTTAATCGATACCGGTTTCTCGATTGTCTTGCTTTCCAGCATAGGGCTCTCCAAGTGCTCTCCACCAACATCGATCTCTTGCTTTTCTAGTCCAAGTCGTCCCTTGTATTTGTATGTATTTGAATAGGCAGGATTAAATTTTGTAATAAATCGCAATGAGTACGAACTTATTTTAAGACCTTGGAAATAACTTTGCTAATGTGAATTGAACTTAGCTTTTAGCATTCAAGATCATGATTTATTACCCTTATAGAATAGCAAAATTAATTTTCGGGCACGTCTGTAACAGACTCATCAATAATTCCATTGCTCCCAGAGGTTATAAAACAGCTAGTACTTCGTATATGGAGCTCTGTGTAATTACAAACCAACTGTGATAATGAGTACTAAATTAAAGTTGTTCAGCGGTGAAATATGACCGTTTTCATGAGTTATGAGCTCGTCGCGTTGTGACCCAACGTTATCAATTAATATATTCTGTGCAAAGCGCCGGTGATTATGTACCACCGCACTTTCAGCGTTCCTGCTGTCGTCAGAATGGGGATTACCGCGCAAACTCCCCGTTTATCTGGCGATGCTTTATTACAATTTTCCCTAATATTAAAGTTGTTGGGCGTACGTAAGTTTCTTATCCGTAATCTCTGGGTTAGTTGGGTGTAAGTTTTCTGCGTAATATGTTTGGAGAATCTTGTTTTATAGTTCACGTTGGGGACGTGGATGTTTGAGTGTTATTGATATATTATATTAGTTAACTTTTGCTTTGAAACATCGTTCTCTGAAGAGGTTACCCTAAAGTTTTCTGAAGTGAGACTTCAAAGCTTATTGACACAGCGTTTTATTTCAGACATAGTAACCGTTAGATAGAGCCATTACCCATTGAGGCACCAAAGACGTTGTAAACTAGCGTCTTTTTAGTGTAGTGGGGCGTGCGCGCGGATAACACATCGACACAAGCCATTAGGCAGCGCGCGCCTTTGAGTTGGGTCGGCGCGCCGGACTTGCTGCTCAAAGGGCCACTTCATCGTCTTTTCATGTTACCTCACACGTCATCACACAATTTAGCCACTCATCTCGCCCCATGATATGATAATAAATAATCCAACGCTAAAGTGCCTCGTGTCCCCGAAAACTTTGAGATAAGTGCCTCCCGAACTTGCCGTTTTCAACTTTCACCGCGGTTTATATTGGATACGAAATTTAACGTGAAGTTTTTGATATTATAAGCCAATATCAGATGATTCTTTTCGAGTTACGAAGTCCTCGGCCGGGACAAATATTTTGGTAATATTTCTTGGTTTACTTTCTTGGGTTTCTGTCGTCATTGGAGAAAAACGTGATGTGGATTGTAAAGTTTATTGGAAGATCGTTTTTGAGATTTTATATTATTTAGAAGTAGACAGTACATAAGTAGTAACAAGTAAAAACTAAAAGTATGAAGGCATTCGGCTATTATGGCGTGGACACATCACCACGGCGCGGCGCCGTCACCGTGCGACGGCACGGCGGCGAAACGCGGCACGGTTCCGTCATGCCATGCACGGTGTGCCGCGCAGCAACCATTGGTTCAAACATGTCAAACTTGTAGTTTTTTACCTATTCATTCATTAATAACTCAACATCGATATTTACAAACGCCTTCGAACCAAGCGACAGCGAAAGATCAAATGCCGAGTGGGTGCGCCGTGAGCGTTTCTCGGTGCGACGCCGTGTCGTTCTATGTTGGCGGTGCCGCGCCGTCGTTGCACGGTGACGGCGCCACGCCGTGGTGATGTGTCAAGGCCCTTAAGTTCTTAAATTTAATTTAATAAAACAATTAATATTAAGGATTCCACCTAAACGATTTCAGTATTCATTTCTATCACAAAACAAAGCCGAAACGTGGTACATAATATATAAGCTTTATAACGAGTATACATGGAGCGTTTCTAAATAGAAACTCATTTGGCAAGTTAATGTGTAATTTGAATGACCCGGACAAATTCAAATTAATTCAGCTTCTCGTTGGCATTGAGGGACTTTGAAAGAAGCGATCGATAACAAATTCAGGGGTTAGTAGCAAAATTAGCAATTTAATTTCGATTCAGTGAAAGTTTCCTTAGTGTTGGCAAGAGCGGACGAGTAATTTGCAACCGAGAAGAAACGAAAGGGGCACGTTATTACCTAAACTTTTGTCAGTGGAAGATTGATTAAGTTTACTTGCGCCATTCTGAGGTTTGTATTTTATATTTGAATGTGCGGTTTGTGATCCACAGTTGTTATTCCGTAGTTTATTACGTCATTTTGAGTAGGTGGATGAGACGATTGAAGATTTGTTCAACTAGTGGGTGTAATAAGACTATTTTTACTAAAAAATATACTTGCTAAATATACATAAGCAGTAGTTATGTTTTAGTCTTTTGGTCGGAACGCAATATATATATATATATATATAATTCTTCTCAACGCTGCGCATATTGACTGATGGGAAAAAAGACAATCCACCACCGTGTACCGCAGCGCGAGAGTTGCTACGAGGTGGCTCTGAGGAACGGTACTTACCTGAAAGAATTTGGATGAGGTCATTAGCTAACAGAGCGGGCGAGAAAGAGTCGGATATCTAAAAAAAAGTACAGCACTAAGCGATCACCTATGATCATACGAAGGTTTTTTGCTACTCTGTCACTAATCAGAGATATTATGTAGGAATACGAAAGCCGGCTCTTCAGGATGTTTACTCATATTTCTAAAGAATCATTTCCTACGCTATCTTCCTGATTCTTATTTGCGTCATTGAAATGATTTACGATATTACGTTTGTTTCGGCAAAATGTTAATAAAGTGCTATAAAAGGGAACCATTCTTTTCATTTTTTATATATCATAGGATCAATTAAAAGAAGAGAAGTCAAAGTATCTTAAGGTGTGAATTCTCCATACTTCAATATTGCTCTTTTAAACAATAAAACGAGATCAGTTATGATCTGACACCTGGCTCTTTGCTGGCGATGTGAAATATCGGATTATAGAATCCAACCCTACCTCCCCTGGAGTGCGATTGTCGGCAGGTTTCGCTGCATTAACCCTTTCATAGCGACTCCGATTTTATCTGGCAGATTCCAGCGCATTTTTGTTATCTTTTAAAAAAAGATTTTCATAAAAGGGCTGTATACGGAGTTTCCTTTGCGTGAAATTTAAATTAAGAATATGCTGAAAATTTCGGCCAGATTCCATTCCACTGAGAAGGATTTCCGAGAAGTGTTTTGAGAGATATTTCGATGTTTTTGCTTAGTTTTCGATAAATATCTTGTTGAAGAATTGAGTTGGAATTCATACCTACAATCTTTGTGACCAGACTACCTTCAGCTTGAGTGCTTATGATAATATGATCAAAACATAAAATCAAATCAAATATATTTGATTACATTATTTGTGCGAACATTTTTGATGGTTATATCTTTAAGATTACTCTCCAAACGATCCTTAAACGTTTATGTAGCTCTATATAAATTGTAACTCAAGGATAATACTTTTATTATCAAACTCTATCCTAAGCTTATAAGAACCTAATCGAATAAAGCGGAAAAGAAATGTAGATCACAATAAAACACAAGTTTGTAAGCAGTTGCGACAGTAATCCTGCAGGCGGCGCACTTATCAAAAGTGATCAAGTGATCACTTTCCTGATAATACCGAGTCTACTCTTTTAGGCTTAGTTCGGATGTCCCATTTGAATTGTTGTTGTTCGTCCGAATTTTATTGGAAGTCTTTTACAAAGGACTTTTTTTTCTCGTAGATTTTTATTATTTTTATGCCTTTAACAATCTCGGGACTCTGAGGTCTGGGTCCTTTGAAAGGCGTGCCAGGGGCCGAAGGCAACTACCTGAGGCCTTGTTAGATATGCATCATGATATGTGATACCAACCAACGATCATCCCTGTATGCACTATGTAAGTGCACCCAAGGACAATCCCCGGTTGGTGCAGGACTATTGTTAAATATGGAGACAAATACATTGGGTTATGGATTTGGGAGGTTTAGTGGATCTTTGGATCGATTGCCTAAAACTATAGAATATATATTGGCCCCTGCCTGACCACTATGGAACTACACGGCTATGAAATGGCAGAGGATGACTTGCTCACATTTTTTTTATTATTAGGGATTGAAAGGCTCGCGTTTTCACCTGATTTAAAGCGATGATGTGATTTACGTTAAAGTATATTTGCTTATAAGTAACCTATTCATTCTTGACTTAAAGTCTCACAGTTTATAGACAGGAGTGATGGCCCAGTGGTAAAGGCCGTGACTTACAAGTTTTAGGCCGTGGGTTCGAACCCAGGCAGGCGTTTTACTTTGTGTGAATTATATTCATCACCACTGCTCTCAAAAAGGTGAAGGAAAATATCGTGAGGAAACCGGCATGTCTTAGAACCAAAAATTCGAAAACAGTGGCATCCACCAACCCGCACTGGGCCCGCGTGGTTGATTAAGGCCCATTGCCTCTCACAGAGAGGAGGCCTGCACGCACAACGGACCAAATGGGTGTCTGAAGTGCGGAAAACGGGGTCCATCTATCCTATCCTATCCATGTATGTAGGTATCTGATATAAAACATGAAAACACAAAAACCAGTCAAACTGAAACACATGACATACAGTCCGAGTGCCTCGTTGGTATAGTGGCCGCAAATACTACTGCTCAGCATGACATCATTGGTTCGATAACCGGGTCAAACAATTGGGTATTGTCGAGTATTGTTATTGGGTTTTCGCATCTGCAAATTCTTATTATTTTCCTAGAGTACAATACTTGTGAATTGGTAAATTGCTGCATACATCAGTAGTGCAATTCTCTAAGGAGCGCATCGCTGCGTCAGTTATAAAACTACTAGTTTTGTACTAATTTCATCCCTGTATCTTTAGAAAATAGCACTACAGTACTACTGTACTGAGTGGGAGAACGCGGGAGTCCGGTGGACGTGAAACGCACCGGACCGATCATTATAGCGACGGTTGAGGGCGGTCTATGCTCAGCCGTGGGCGTCTTTCGGCTGAAATGATGACAATGTCATGTATTCAAAATAAACGTATTCACAACCAAAAAAACAAATCTGAACTGAAAAGCAGAAATTTGAACGAATATTCCAAGTCTCCAGTAATTACGAATAATGGCTTCAAAATAGATTCAAATGAGGGCGACACATCCCATACCTATTTTGTGCAAACCCTTTCAATCGAATCGAAACAAATTGAATCGAGCTGCCGATACTCCAAGTCCCTTATTTCCGGGCACCATTTAAAATTACGACTACCTACCTCTGCCTCTGATATTCTTCTAATAATATTGGACTGTATACTGAACACCCTAGGCACAAAGGCAGTCAACTGCTACTATCAGGGCAGCTGACTGGGTAAACAATTAAACTGACTTTTTTATATAATAGTACATTACTGCAGCGGCCAGCAAAAGAGGATTGATGGACGAACGTGTAAATGTGGGCCGAGGCGAAGCCGAGGTACCTACACATACGTAAGTCCATCAATGCCTAGTTGTGGCCAAGGCTTGTATAGTACTTTTGTTAAATAATGCGCGGCAATTAAATCTAAGTAGTACCACAAAGTACGTAAGCGGCGGCTCGGTAGTACCTTTTTTTGGTATATTGGTGGGAATTTACTATATTTGGTGGGAAATCATGCAATGACTTTTCCCGCTCTGGGTGAAGCGGGAAGGCATGTCAGACTTTCACTGATTAAAACCCACCCGTGTTCCTTCTGTTGCTTGTGCCAGGGCCGCGGTAACAGAACTCATTTGGTCAAAATCAATGATGAACAACAATAATTGTTCCCGCGTTAAAGTGTTCTTATGTTTTTTTTTATCAATAAACAGCGTTCTATTTGCAAGCCAGTTGGAAATTTATATAAAACCTTTGATAAGTTACCTCCTTGGTTGCCATGTTTCGGAGTAAAAGATCGTTCCATTTTTAAATAACACGACAGACATGAGTTTACTATGTAATTTTTATCTCGAAGAAGGTTGTCAATATAATGCTCAAATTTCCAAGCATGTTTGAGAAATAATAAATTAATTATAATGTATTTGCCCCATATTAGAGTACATTTTTGACAGATTAATGAATTTACTTGCATTTGTTTTTTCATACATGTAAAAATAAAAATCTATCTACTAAACAGAGTAAAACACGCAGTGAATATTCTTGAATTTTCAAAATAACACCGTGCATTCAAAGCACTTTGATCATTCAATAAAGTAAAGCAACTAAGGTACTATACAGCTGACTTGTCGTTAAAGCAAAGCAAAAAAAAAAAAGCAAAGCTTCTTGCAAAGTCGCAACTGAGCACCGGCTCAGCCAGAGTGGCGAGAAATAATAAGTTAATATTTCCTATTAGCAATAATAAGTTTTACGAATCATCATCATCCTTTTGATGTGGCAACTACCATCAGTGAAACTGGCCCATTCCCTGTCTCAAGACCCATGTCACTAGCCAAAATCCAACACGCGGGGGCAGTGCGGGTTGGTAGATGTCACAAATCTTCGAAAGTGAGTCATTAGCGGGGTGCCAACTGAAAATCAGCGCTGGGTGTCTGATGCCCAGCAAATGTTGAGTTGCGCCGGGCGTGCCCATACCGAAAGGGTTACCCCCTTTCGGTATGGGCACGCCCGGCGCAATAATTCTTAAACCTTGTTTGTTCTTTTTTTTTTACTATTCTTCTCTGTTACTTTGCGATTGTTGTTGTTGTGTTGTGTCTATGTCGAATAAATGTTTTCTATTCTATTCTATTACAAACCTATTTTGTATTCCTGCAAAAGTTTTCTTTCAAAAATACCTCCAAAATAGCTCTTAGCAACACATCCTATACCCATTTACCCTGCAAATAAACAAGTAAGAGCCATAACGAAAGGCCCGAGTGCTACAAAGCAAATTGAATCGAGGTGCCGATACTAGGAAGTCCCTCATTTCCGTGTTATTTGTTGTCGCTTGGCCCATAGGCATTAAATTTTCTTCTATGTCCCATCGTACGCATCCGGGTATGATGTCCGTCCTTTCCAGTGCTCGGGACAAAAGTGAATTAACAGTTGCTCGCTCTCATTCTATTGACCTTTACGCCTTCGTTATCTAAAATCGAAGCTAATAGTTTCCGACGGCCAAGCTGTGCCGATACAATTGTGTTGTACAAATTGCGGGAGGTTTAGTGTTTCGGCGATACTTTAATTGGTTACTAAGCAGAGTGGAATCTGCTATTTCTGTTTGTTTTTTTAGTTTGGGAAACAGTTTTTCTAAGGCATTTCGTCTTTTGCCCTCTGTTCTTAACAAAACTATAGTCGCGTCTAGAAACTTTACAAAGTTAAGATGTTAACAATTACTGTCGAATAATCAAAAATGTATCGGATTGACATCATCATCATCATTTTCATCCTTCCCTTATCAGGTTACTTGGGGTCGTCGCAACACGTTTTCTTCTTCCATACCGTCCTGTCCTCCGTCACGCTATCACTGACTCCCTTTTCTTTCATAGCACTCCTCACACAGTCCATCCATCTTTTCTTTGTCTTCACCTTCCTCTCCATCCATCCACATTTATATTTAATTTGATGTAGGGGCCAAACCCATGTGCTACCAAAAAGACATGTAGTCAATACCAAACATTTTTGTCTTTCTATGGGCATAAAAGATAGCTTGATCTCTGCGACAGCTGTCAGAATCAATACAGTAACAATAGCGCTTGACAGGCTAACAATAACGTATACGTCAGTTTGACATATGTCGCAGAGATCAAGCTATCTTTTATTAAGTTTAGTCAACAATAGTCATAAACATAATTAGGTACTAAAGAAATAAACACATGCTGCATTCTACAAATTATACGAACAAACTTTATGAAATATTGCACAAGTTTTTACTGTCCAAGCGCACAACCTTAAAGATAAGTAAACTTAAGTCCGTTCAAATACTTTTTACAACTAAACTTTTTAATTACTTTTCGAATGTAACGTAAGGGCCACCTGCTCACGGCAGCATAGTTATTAGCCCCTGAGGCTCGGTGCCAATAGCCAAAGGACAAGCCGAACTAGGCTCAAGGGATACTGATAACGTAGAAAACGCTTTATAACACCCTTAAATAAAGTTAATAGCTCTCGGGAAGTTTTTCGCTGTACCCCTTAGGGCCATTACGCAGTGTACGATACGATTTATATAGCGTTTACAGACTTAGGCGCGGCCCGAAGGATTCCGCCTTATAGTATTTAGGTGTCAAATGGAGTTGTACAAGGTCGATTTACTGGCGTGATACCGCACCCTCGTTCCTACTTGTTCTGAGGGGGTTTAGTGATTTTTATTAGGTTTTTATAGTGGTGTGTTACCGACTTCGACCGTGTTATGTAATCGATATTGTTTGTCCTTGTTTATCGCGCGCGCTGACCCAATATTTTTATGATTATGTTGGGTAATGAAAAATGCGTCGAGTAAGGGATAAGGTATATCAGAGGCAGTTTCGGACCGTACACTTATAATGACGTAGGGACATGGCTATTATCATCAATTTAACGGCGAACATTGCTGATTCTAACAGCATTTTTCGATCGTATTGTTACTTTAAAAGACTCTTTTTTTGATATAGTATTCCCAAAAATATATATTTTCAAGAACCGATACCGTAGGCGGAATCGCGCAGTGTTCAGAATTTCTAGGTATACCTGAACTATCAAGCCTAAACACCAACTTGATCCAGTTAGCCAACAGTGCGGCACTTTTTTAATCTAGCCCCTTTTACAAAGAAAGCAAAATTTTTATTAACCTGCACTGATAGAATCAAATGCAACCCAACTAAAACTAAGCGAACAATTCCCATTCATCCAGCCGTATTCCTCCAATCCGACGCATGAGGGTTAAATGTAGATAGGAGCAAAAAAATCCAATCCTATATTTAACTGGCTTTCATAGGCGGCGAGCGGGTCCGCTAACTAATCGTTTACCTATATCGTAACAATCAATCGCACCCGCCTTAATTTTCCAGCCAATAACGGAGGGCCACACAATCCATTCAAAGTACCTAATTAATGGGACAACATATTTTCCGATGCGGATCACGTAGATATAGCAGGTGACGTCATGAAAAATACGCCGCCGCGCCATATATAAGGGGATGTGTGCATTTGGCGCCGAAACACCGTTTTTATGGCTCGTCCAACATTAATTAACACGGGATCTGGGAACGACAAATGAAGAACGGCTGGCTCTGCAACCGTTGATTTGTTGCAAACTGTTGGTGACCCGCCGGCTTTCAGAATTGACTTTTTGCAAAGAATTCCGGATGAAAATTTAAGGGTTTCGGAATTTTTGTCGCCATTTCAGATATGTTGTGTCGTTTTAACATAATTTTATGGAGAACATTTTAGGCGATGTTTTTAACAAAATTGTGCCAAGCAGAATACATTTTCTGTTTTTATGAAATAAATAAGCAGGAATATAGAAACATTAAAAACAAAATTAATTATTCTCACACTTTTACCATTTTTCTCCGACAGAATATTCAGAGGCTGCCATCAAAATAATATTTATTTCTCATACTTATGCAGACATCAATCCACGCCGGAAAACATGAACTAACTTGTCAAGCCTGAAGTTTTTCACGACATCGCGTAATAAAATGTTCGAATAAAGTCGAAGCTCGATTTTTTTCGAAGTTTCAGTCGACATTCGCATTCGTAAAAGAGCCTTTGTCAGCTCATTTCTCACATTCTGATTGAGATGGACTGTCTTGCATAAATCTGAAGCATTTCATTTCACTCCCGCCGGAAATATTTCAAGTTATGAACAAGAACTCGTAATTTTTACTAATGGATGTTTCTTTTTAGGAAATTGTAAATTATGAGTTTTTGTATTTTTTTATTAATCTGTGAGTAGAGGGAAAATGATGAAATTGAGCATTTTAGTAGTAGCACAAGTCCATCTTTTTTATGTTAATACGATCGCTTTTGACCACTATATCACATGATAGTCCGATATTATGTGGAAAAGGAGTGAAATTCCAGCTAGTTACAACCTTGGGCTTATGTCAAGAGTGATTAGATTACTTCTAGGCAAGCGTACGTCACCGTCGACGACATCATCGCTTACCATCAGGCGAGATAGTGGTCAAACGCGAGCCTATTTATAAAAAAAATTGAAAGCGATGATACTACGACGTCGACGTCGGAGCACGCTTGCCTAGACACTACATCTACTAGTGATTGACATTACATCAATAATATTGCAATATAGAACCTACTAATTTCATTCTGGAATTGATACGTTTTAAAATCAAACATGCTTAACTTAGCTTAATGACCCTACTCACACTTAGGTATCTATCTCACACTTAGGTAATGTACTCAATGTAAAACGTCTTCCAATGCCTAATATGCGAGTGCAAAATCGTTTAAAGAAAATCTGCCCGTAAGCTTTTAGAACATTATGAGCGATACGAGTATCTAAAGATCCACATATTTACTGCAAATATCATTTTTCACGTAGCGTGACCACATAAAAGGAGGTGAAATCTCGATAGGCTCGAATAAGCTTAAGACTTTATTCCGGGATGCGGCGAGGAAGCCTTAACGAGCGAAAGATGAAGTTTGTATAGACATCGTTATCCATGGCGGTTCTATGATGACTTAATGAAAAAAGGTTACGCAATATTTATTTAAAGGTAAAACTCTAGGTAGAAAAGTAAGTAAGTGTAGATGTTAGAATAGAAAAGAAAACTCTTTATTATGTACACCATACAAGTTACAGAAGTATAGACGAAGAAAACATTGCACTGAGTGACAATGCGCGGCCTTATTGCTAAAAGAGGATCTTTTCAAAACTACCTTTGGATGGATCTTTGATGTACTGTTTATATATAAAATAAATACATTATATAGTATATATAATATATTATATAGACAAATATATACAGTAATAAGTATGAAACAAAACATAGAAATAAAAAAAAACTATTAAAGAGAGAGGTAGTGATTCTTTACAATAGGTATAAACTATGGTAAAGAATCACTACCTATATAGAGAACAATTCTCTAAATTGGAAAAAAATCTTCGAAATACAAGTATGGATTTTTGTTCTCGCTTCAAATACTAGTATATTGGACTTGGATTCTCCGCTCAATATAAAAATATCTTGATGAATTGTAAGCGCATCACTTCAGAACGGCTGCATCTGCTATTTGGCTAAATCTTTTTGTTGTTGTTTATAACTGTAAGAACAAGGGTTGTATGAAAGAAAAATATATAAAAAGCTTAATTTTCTTCATTAATATTACACACGTGCGGTACCGGGTGGGCAGCTTTTAATAAATAAATGCTTGTTCGCGCTCAATGTGCACAAAGTACAAGTTTGGCTGTAATAGCCATAGTAAGAATTAAAAATATATATATATATATATTAAAAATAAATTTAAATAACAGACAACACCATGTGTAGCAATGGCCGCCAAGTAGTCTCGATATGCTGTGTTTAAGGCAACAATAGTCACCAACGACCTTGAGGGAACAAAACACGCACTCGTTTCATATCCGCGCGACTCAAAATTCAGTAGTTTTTTTTTTGTTTTCCTTATTACTCTATGACTTAAAAAAAACTACAGAACTAAATGTAGATAATTAAATTGTCTTTGAAATGGTGATAATTTTATTAAAATACGCACGGCGGTTCTGGTGCGATTGTCATTTTTTTATCCGTGTTTGACATAATTTTACAAATTAATTACACTATGTCATACTAATAAAACTCAAAACTTTCTAATGAAACATATATTTTTTCCAAAAAAATTGAGACTAGCCGTTTAGACTTGATTCTAATTTTAAAATCTGCTACTCAGGAGTATTTGCACCATTGCATGCAAACGAGCTCAGTCAAGTCAGGTATTTTTTTTTGCATTATGGTGCAAATGTCCCTGTTTTCACCATAATGCAAAATGCAAAAAAAATACCTGACTTAACTGAGCTCATTTCATAAATATTAAGACAAAAAATACACTTAAAAATAATATTAAAGGACTTAATAAACTGGTAAAGTTCTCGACTTGATGGTGGTGGAAAAATATACCAATATATCTTGAATCGTTAACTAATGCATCCCACAGACCCAAACCAATCCAGTATACGTGTAGATTATTTACTAACACTTCATTTCTAAATCAATATCACTACTTCTAATATATTCGATACATTTGGCGCTTCTCAGCTCGAAATTAATAATAGCAAACATTCGGCAGCTCTCAAAATCAAGTAAGGCGACCGAACTCGAAGCAACTTTAGTTGACGCATCTACCGATATTTTTAGGGTTCCGTAGTCAACGAGGAACCCTTATAGTTTCGCCATGTCCGTCTGTCCGTCCGTCCGTCCGTCAGCAGCTTAGCTCAAAGACTCTTAGTACTAGAAGGCTATAATTTAACATAGATATTCATATTAATTACGCCGACAAAATGGTAAAATAAAACCAGAAAAAAAAACGTTTCTTAGTGTGCCTCCTGTTTACGTGAAGTGGGGATGTTCTTTTTTCCTTCTTCTCCTGTGGTTTGTGATATCGTTGGATAGGCCATTCAAAAACGGGTCTGTGAAAGCCATTCTTCGATTCAAGGATCCGTTTGCGTAAAATTAAGCTTTAAATGGCTAATTTGGGTTCCGTATCCAAAGGGTAAAAACGAGACCCTATTACTAAGACTCCACGATTCGTATGTCTGTCTGTCTGCCCGTCTGTCACCAGGCTGTATCTCATGAACCGTCATAGCTAAACAGTTGAAATTTTCACAGATGATGTGTTTCTGTTGCCACTATAACAGCAAATGCTAAAAATTAAATATTTAAGTGGAGGTCCCATACAACAAACTGTGTGTGATTTTGTTGCCGTTTTTTGCGACAATGGTATGGAACCCTTCGTGCGCGAATCCGACTCGCACTTGGCTAGTTTTTTTTTGTTAGAATCAAGTGTCCTCCTCCCCAGCCAGCTAATGGTTGCTTAAATATATAAAGAAATTAAAAAGAAAGCTATCACAGCTAAGTAGGCTTTACAAGTTTACGAGTAACAGTAGACCAACTTATAAAATGTACTTGGCAAAGTATATTGACTTACACAACAGATTTCGAACGGCACAATTAATTTTGTCCCTTCGGTAGAGCAATGTTCGGTGCTTCCATTGTTTAAGAACTAGTAATGTTACCTATTTATTTTGGTGAATAGTATATCTTTCTTTGTTGGAAAGGAGATATCTCAAGGGTGGTACCATGATAAGGAAACTAGGATCTGATGATGGGATCCTAGAGAAATCCAGGGAGGTCCTCAAATATTACAGGCATATTTGTAGCGATTTTTGGTATTTTCATTAATAATGCAATCATTTGCACTCAGAAAGTATCATTTAGTGAAGTGGAACTGATGAAGAAGACCACAATGGCCACTGGAACTCCAAATAAAACAATGTATCCTAGTCGTTTTTGGGCTTTTTGGAATTGTCATGAGATGTTGTTAGGGACCTTTCCAGGACACCTTAAATCAAAGACCAGTGGACTGTATAAACTGATATAATGTAAGTAAATAAATGAAACGCGCGTGTGTCTTCGTCGGAGCTCGGTAGTGAAGTGCCGGCTCCTAGGCCCCGCGCCCCGCGCGCCCGCGCCTTCCTCTGCCTCCAACCGTCGCCTGCGCCGCCGGCCGTAGACAGTAGAAAGCGCCCGAACATCCTCCCCGGGTTGAAGGCTTCAAGTAAGAGGGAGTGGGCAGACATTGTTGTAGGCCCGCACCATCGTCCCCTTCTTCGTCTTCAGCTCTACCACCCGCGTGGTCCCGTCGCTCCCAGGAAAGACCTGGATGACTCGCCCCAGTGGCCACACCAGTGGCGGGACTCCCCTTTCTTTGACGAGAACGAGTGTTCCCACAGAAAGCTGCCCTGTTGAAGTTGACCATTTTGTCTTTTGCTGAAGCAGAGAAACATATTCTAAATGAAACCGCTTCCAAAAATGCTGTTTAATGTGCTCCATTCTGTGGTAGCGCTCCAGTCGTCCGATGGTGAAATCAGTCACCTGTGGATGCGGAACAGACATAAGTGGTCGCCCAATTAGAAAGTGTGAAGGAGTGAGGGCAGATAAGTCTAAGGGATCAGAGGAGAGAGGGGTAAGAGGACGAGAATTTAAAATGGCCTCTATTTGAGTCAAGCACGAGGCCATCTCTTCATAGGTAAAATGTGTCAACCCTAAAAGCCTCTTAAGGTGATGCTTAGTGGATCGGACGGCAGCTTCAGCAATGCCGTTAAAGTGAGGGGAATATGGAGGCGTGAAAGTAAAGTTGATACCTTGTTGAGCAACTTCGAAGACAAGGTTAGAATCTTGTAGGAACTTGCGAAGCTCGTTATTTGCACCTACGAAATTGGTACCGTTATCTGACAAGATGCTTTCGGGTTTACCACGACGAGCCACAAAACGACTTAAGGCAGCCATATAAGCTTCCTTCGTCAGATCTGTAACGAGTTCGATATGAACAGCTTTGACACCAAGGCAAACAAAAATACAAATATACGCCTTTATAAGCCTACACCCTCGACCTTTGCGATCAGCTATCAATACTGGCCCGGCATAATCAACACTGCACTTTAAAAACGGGTATTCTAAATGTGTCCTTGAGGAGGGCAGTTGACCCATTGAGGGTTGCACGATTTGACATCTATATTTAAAACATTTAATGCAATTTTTAACAGTGGACTTTGAAAGGTTTCTGCCGCCAAGAGGCCAATACGTTTGCCGAATGTTAGCTAACAATAACTGAGGCCCAGCGTGTAAGAAATCGTAATGATACTTACAAAATATTATTTTAGTGATGTGATGCTTACCACATAACAAAATGGGATGTTTGACGTTGTAGTCATATGGCGAATTATCAAGCCTCCCGCCTACGCGAACGAGACCGTCCGTATCTATAAAGGGACTCAGGGAAATTAGCCTATTTTTACTACGCAACGGTTTTCCTGATTGCAATAAGGCGTACTCTTCAGGAAACATATCCATTTGGGCATGACGTAAAATAAAGTTGAAGGAGCTGCTAAGTTCTTGACTGGAAAGGGGATCACGGGAACGATTATATTTATGTTTTAAATTGTAGATAAATCTGTGTAAATAAGCAACTACTCTCTGTAAATGATTAAAATTAGAATATTTGTGAATTAATGATTTAATGAATGATTGATTGTCCGAAATTATATTATTATATGAGTGATTGTGAAACTTATGATCATTGAAATGTGATGATACTACTTCAGGTAGATCCTGTTTCACGTTCTCATTAGGCATTTTTGGCCAGTAACTTTCATCTTTCAACAAAAATTTAGGACCTGACCACCATAAGGAGCACTCGCTGATAAGGTCAGCCTTCAGCCCGCGAGAAACAAGATCTGCCGGATTTTCCTTAGACGGCACGTAGCTCCAGGTATGCTCTGTAGTGCTTTCCTGAATTTCATCGATGCGATTACGAACAAACGGTTTTAATGTATTTGGTGCCATGGCAAGCCAACTTAACACTATTGTCGAATCGCACCAAAACCGGCATCTACTAACAGGCTTGGTGAAGGATTTCAGTACATTAGTACACAGTCTTGCTCCCAATAGAGCTCCACATAGCTCTAGCCTTGGGATAGTTGTTGGCCTGATAGGTGCCACACGATTTTTAGAGGTTAGCAGTTGTACTCTTACTAACCCTTCCTCGTCCATAGACCTAATGTACACACAAGCACCATACGCCTTTTCAGACGCATCTGTAAATACGTGAATTTCATTAATTGTAAGGTTGTTACATAAAACCCATCGAGGTATTTTAAGGGTGTTTAAACATGAAAGACTATTTACAAAGGAAACCCAAAAACTATGAATGTCATCAGGCACCATTTCATCCCAGTCACATTTTGCTAACCATAGTTTCTGGATGATTATTTTAGCCTCGACAACACAAGGACCAACTAGACCCAACGGGTCAAATATCTGGCTAATCACCGATAGAATCTGACGTTTTGTGATTCGTTTATTAGTGTCGATGCATATTGAAAATGCCAGAGAATCAGATTCACATTGCCAATATAGGCCTAACGTTTTAGAAGACACGTTTCTATTCTCTGATAAGTCCAACTTATTAGAATGCCCTGAAATACCTGCGATTTCAGTTAAGATGATTTCACTGTTAGACTGCCATTTACGCAAGTGAAAACTAGCAGAAGCCAAAATGGAAACAACTTCCTTACCCATCTTTACTACTTCTGGAATGGAGTCACCCCCACTAATATAGTCGTCGACGTAAAAATCGCGTTTAATGGTAGACTTGACAATATCATTAGTAGCGACTGCCGCCAGACTAACCAGGCACTTCGTAGCTAAATAAGGAGCGGAGGCCATACCATAGGTGACGGTGTTGAGACTGTATGTCTGAAGAGGTAATTTAGAATCTGCGCGAAAGATTATTTGTTGCAAATGGCGTTGCGAAGGCGTCACAGAAATAGCCCTATACATTTTTTCTACGTCACCAGAAATGACATATTTATGCTGACGGAAACGTAGCAATATTGAAAAAAGATCATCCTGGACAGCGGGACCTACCATTTGGATATCGTTTAACGATATTCCAGATGTGGTTGCAGCTGATGCATCGAAGACTGCCCGGAGCTTTGTTGTTGTACTGGATTCCCTGATGACCCCATGATGTGGCAAAAAGTACTCATTGTGGTCACCTGAATGAGGTTTCTTTTGCGATTTATTCATTGTCATATGGCCCAAACTCTCATATTCCTGCATAAAGGCGACATACCTCTTCTTGAAGGCAGGATCACGTTGGAAACGTCGCTCCAAAGATAGGAACCGACGTTTGGCCATTTCATAAGATTCACCTAACACACTAGGATCTTTCTTAAGAGGTATTGTGACAACAAAACGGCCACGTTTATCACGCGTCGTGTTACGACGAAAGCTCTCTTCACAAGCTCGTTCTTCTTGTGACAAAGAGTGCTTAGAAGACATGGAATCAAATTCCCAAAATTTATGCAGAGTATTATTTAATTCGTCAATTGAGAAATTACAAAAATGTGACTGTACCTTCGTTGGTGGATGTAATGGCAGAGCCACAGAGCCTGATACAATCCACCCGAATTTAGTCTCATGTAACTTGGGCTGATTCTTTCCCAGATTGATAGATGCAGTACATAGGACATTCCAAAATACTTCGGCACCGACAAGTATGTCTATTTCTGACGGAACATTGAACGAAGGATCGGCCAGATGCAAATTCGAAGGTATCGGAATTTTATGTATGTCAATCAAAACAGACGGCAGCATGTTTGTGATTGTCGGTAATATAAAACAATTTACATTTGTTTTATACCTACCGCTGTAGGATTCGATGGTTAAAATGCAAGACTGTGTACTAGATGTAATCTGACTATTGATACCTGTAACCGTGGAACTCGTGCTACGTCGAGGCAATCCTAGCTTATCGCATAGTGTTTGCGTAATAAAGTTGGCTGTGCTACCATTATCGAGGAGGATCCTGGCGGCGACCTTCACACCGCGGTTGTTCACCACTCGCACCAGCGCTGTGGACAGTAAAACATTGGAAGTAGTATTCTGTGTTAAAGCAACATTGTCTAAAGTGTCTTTTTCGGCAGAGGCACTTCCTGAAACGTCAGTGGGTAAGGCAACACTACTGGGCATGGGATCTTGAAATTGGATAGGCTTAGAGTCTTCGACATGTAAAAGAGTGTTATGTCTGCCTTTACAATATTTACAACGGGCTAATCTACACTGCTTTGTTAAATGACCCGTACGCAAACAATTAAAGCAAACCTTAAACTGTTTTACTTTAGATATACGATTGTCTACAGTCAGATTACGAAATTCTTCGCACGTATATAAAAGATGATTTTTGTTGCATAATGGACACTTTAATTTATTATACTTATCCTGATTTTGATTATTGCTATGATTTATTTCTACTATTAACGCTTTATGTTTATTTTCTACCTTGTTATTTTTATTATCTGGATTGCATGTATTTTTATTATATTCTAAAGTTTCTAATAGATCTGCCTTTTTACTCACGTATGAACAAAATTGTGATACTGTGGGTTTCTGTGATAAGGTGTTACGATGGGCTTCCCAATCTCTACTGGTGATAGGATCTAATTTAATGGACATCATATACACAATCAGCGTATCCCAGTGTTCCGTAGGCTCGTTCAATGTTTTAAGGGCTCTCATATTTTTATTAATAAGGTCAACTAATCGATGCAGAGAATTGCACGATTCCCTCAAAATGTTTTCAACATCGAACAATGCCTTCAAGTGATTATCTATTAAAATCCTACTGTTATCAAAGCGATCACATAGTAACTTCCACGCCATCTCATAGTTATCACCTCTAAAATCGATATTTTTAATTACTTCTAGTGCATCACCTTTAAGTGATGCACGAAGGTAGTGGAACTTACTAATTTCGTCTATGCAACTACTATTATGTATTAGTGATAAATACGTATCTCTAAACTCAAGCCAGTACTGATAACCACCATCGAAATTAGGCAAATTAATCTTGGGTAAGCGTATAAAATTACGTTGTTGGTACGATTCACCTGTTTGCTTGTTCACCGAACCCGCTACAGATCCGCATTCACTGGCGCCGACGGCTAGCAAGCTGCGCGCCTGCGCTACGAGGGAGTGGAAACGCTCCTCAAACTTGGCCCGCTCCACATACGCCTCGTCCGGCTTGTCCAAAAGCACCTCGATTTCCATCTGTAAGTCATCAAATTGATCGTATATAGCCTCAAATTTACTAAAACGGCTCTCCAACTCGATGCGTTGTAAGTCTGAAACCGATTTACAACTTTGAAGCACATTCAGATAGTTGGCAAAATTTGTTAGCTTGGCTTTCAGAGCACTACGTTTTCTAATAAGAAGTTCTTCTGTGGCCATATTGAAAGCTAGTCGCAAGATAAATATATAATGTTAAAGAGCTAGCAAAGTACAAAGACGTTATAAGTCGTTATTTTTGAACAAAGGAAAAAGATAACGGCGATGAATACGCGTGACCTTGAAGTTGCGACGGCCAGCTGTTGTGAGTACTTATGCGCTCAGCTGATGCGACCGTTATAACGGTATTGGCAAGATAAGCAGTGCGAAAGCGCAATACAAGTGTGAAAAGAATAGCTACTGCGATAAAGCACGTGTTTGCTCAAATATAAGGCGAAACATAGGATGTATATATATTTTTTACGGAAAATAACACGAAAGAAATGTTGGAAAAGGATCTAGAAGGGCAATAATTGGAACAAACTCACAAAATATCCTGATCCTTATCCTTAGGGTGAACTGATTTTTATCACTCGAAGCGATGACTCGGCATCAATCCACTAATCCAGCAGATCTGCTATGCACGGCGTCGTATTTCAAGACTTCGGTGAAGTTGTCGTAGTTCTTAGTGACTTCAAAAAAAAAACCGTTACTCCGATGACTTGGCGATTTCAAATTTTAAGTTGTCGTACTGCCAGTAGCCGACGTACTGGGAAGGATATCCCAAAACGCGACTTTGAAGAGGCTCGTAGGACCAAAATGTTAGGGACCTTTCCAGGACACCTTAAATCAAAGACCAGTGGACTGTATAAACTGATATAATGTAAGTAAATAAATGAAACGCGCGTGTGTCTTCGTCGGAGCTCGGTAGTGAAGTGCCGGCTCCTAGGCCCCGCGCCCCGCGCGCCCGCGCCTTCCTCTGCCTCCAACCGTCGCCTGCGCCGCCGGCCGTAGACAGTAGAAAGCGCCCGAACAGATGTACTTCGGCTATAAATGTTTTCATGTTAATTAGAGGTACCTACCAAAACTAAAAAGAGGAAAATAAAACTTTTTTACAAAAAATGAAACCACATTACAAAACAAAACACTACAAAGCGAATAAATAAATTTATTTTCCTTTTATTTCTTTTTCTTTTGTCTTCTTTGGATAAGAAAGTTATTTTTTAAACCTTGCAGTGTTTTGTTTTGGAAATCGGTTTTCAAGTTTACGATTGCTGCGATTGACGCCGAGAAAGACTGTGGGCGACGGAGAGTGAGTGAAGTCACTAAAAGCATTGTGGTTTCCGGTCACGGTTACCAGCAACTTGATGCCTACGGTACAAATTTATTAATGGCTAGTTACGGCAATTTGAAATTACTTTCGTCATCAATTGTAGCAATTTTCGTGAAAATTATCGATCACTGAAACCTGCAAATAAGTTACTATGTCTGTGCAGTTTTTAATAATATAAGAACAACGCCATAAACAGTTGCGGGTTGCCATTTCTTGAAAATCGGAGTTTAAAGTTGCTCCGTCTGCGGACCGCCTTTAAGCTGGCAATATTTCAGTGAACGAAATACTGCTAATATAGAAATAAGCTGATATAGAAACAAAGAGGTATAAATTATTGCACGCTTGTTGGTTTCTACTAATTAATATTTCTTTGAATTAATATCTGTAGAATCTGGTATTTGCTGTAAGTTTTCAGAATAATAATGAATAAAAGACCGCGCGGGATCACCTATAAGGTGAAGCAATCAGTGATTAGAGGACATGTGAATGTATGCGCTATAATGTCACCCAACAAAAGCAGATGAAGAGAGATGGTGTGGATCTAGCTACCAGAGATTAACATAACTCATAGTGACCACGACCGCTCTGTCAAGAGCGATGGAAAGAAGAAGCTTACAGTATAATTAATTATTTTTGAATTAACAAAAATATATGTTTGTAGGTAATAAAGGTTAGGTATTTTTAGTAACATGGCAAACATTTGCACTCGGAAAGTATCATTTGTTAAAGTGGAAATGAGGAAGAAGACCACAGATGGCAACTGGAACTCCTTAATAAGTAAGTCATGGGTATAAGATATCTCGAATAGTTAAGTGGCTATAATGATGCAAATACTTATAAATAAATGGTTCTGATGAAAATGGTATCATCGCACTGATCTGATGATGAAACTGGAAGGTAGGCACTGGAACTCCGTAATAAAACAACGTATCCTAGTCGTGTTTAGGCTCATTGGAATTGAAATGAGATGCACTCTGGCTATGAATGATTGTCATGTTAATTTGAGGTACCAACACAAAAAAGAACAAAATAAAAAAAAAATGTTAAAAAATACCGACTTCTAAAGCAAATATTACAAAAAGAAAATAACTTTGTTTTCCGAAGTCGGTGTCGAGAAAAGGAAGAACAATAGGTACCAAATACACCGACTTCGGAAAACAAATTATTTTTCGCTTTGTAGAGATTTGCTTAAGAAGTCAGTTTCATTATTTTGTTTAAAAGTTTATTTTTTTAATAAAATATAATAAATTAGAATTTATTCTGGCTGTCTCTCAGGACAGTGATGTTACCGAAGTGAGATCCAATCATTACCCATTTATCTTTCTCTTTCTCTCTTAACTTCGATAAATACTGAACGAGTTTGAAGTAATCCGTCGTTGTTGCGATTCAAGATAAAACGCAAATGGATAACATTTCTTCCGTTTGATATACTTTCCTTTCTTCTCAACCTTCAATCACAGTTAAGTAGCCTTTCCCCTCGTAAATATAACAGATTGCGATTCCATAGAGCCCCTAGCAGAGTTCCTGCAAATAAGTATCGCGGTAAAAAACGTAGCAAACAGAAGTGAGCCCCGTTGTTCACATATCCAATTCAAATTTTCACGATCACGATACGGAACCATGTTTTCCTAGTATTCAATTTGTTTAGAGAAATAAAATAGTATCAATAAACGACGTTCGCTTCTCAACGTATACCAAAGTCGAATTCTAAAAAATAAAAGGGGCACTTCGAAAGATCGGGCCCAGCCCGAACTATGTTAACCGCAGGCGCGATAAAGAAGGCAATTTCCTAAATAGGGCTTGCGAGGATTTCCCTAATGTTGGACAAAAAATGGATTGCTACTCGTCGGGGATATACCTTTCCTACACAAGTTCCACTAGCCAGCGAAGCAAAAATGCGGACGGGCACGTATTTTAACTTTGTAGGATCTAATACTGAAAGTCGTATCGCGTGAATGAGGACCTCTTCCTTTACGTCCTGCCACTTCCAACTACTTTAGCGACTCGTTCACTCAGCGGGTAGTTCGTTTCTCCTAGTTTAGGATGTGAAGAGTCTCGATGTAGCTTTTAGTAATCTTTTTAACTACCGATCGTCTGCGTTTTGTTAAAATAGCCTGGTATTCTTTCCTTCATTTCATAGAGAGTAGAGTTTTTCACACAAATACCTAAAGCTAAAGGAATGCTCTCGTTCCAATTCCCAACACTAATTCGCTATTGTTTTTGCTATCATTGTTTCAGACATAAATTGGATTTGCTCAGATTTTTGCGGTAACGTAATTCCATTCATATCTGCGTATTTTCTTCTTTCGCCGAACCCGGAGCAATATGCTACTTTAAATGTAATCTTGTAATTTTATCTGAGAGCAAAACATGAGGATTAGCTTGTACAAAAGAAATTTTTTCGCCTTACTGGACCTCGCAGACAAATATAATTAAATTCTCTGAAAGTATTGGGACTGAAGTTGGACAAGCGTCTGCCTAGACACAAAAGCAATTTGTGACGTCAATTATGTGGAACTTTATAGAAGAATTTGAGGCACTTGTAGCCTTAATATGTTGTGCAAAAGTAACCACGAGACATTTTCTTAGAAAAGTATGTATCCAGTCATGAACTCTGAAGACATTGGTTTCATTTACTTCATTATTTATAGCGTCGTTGGTAACTTAATATCGTTTCAGTATCTTTTCTACGTAGGAGCTAGTAAGTTTTACCTCCCATGCAAATTGGGTGCTAAGACTAGGTCACGCTATTATTTTTGGAGGTCAAAATGGCGTCGAAAGATTCGATAAATTGCCAATGATGACTAGAAGGCACTGTCCTGAATTTTAATTCTGATTAAGAATTTTATGGTCACACTTTTGCTAAGCCAACCTAATATAGCCTTTCTTACAAAGTTACTTTACAAGCGATGCAGATTTTTTGCGATGCTTATTATTAAATTACTCGTGATAGGTGCGCACACTTGCGTTTTTTTTTGTTTGAAATCATCCAATGTCTTATCCCGGTCTGGGTAAAGCGGGAGGGCGTGCCAGACTTTTACTGACTTAAACCCACCCGTGTTCCTTCAGTTGCTTGTGCCAGGGCCGCGGTAACTCTCTTTCAAATCCGCGACCCAGACAGGCATCGGCCCTAGTGGACGCCATCAATTTTTTGCTGACTTCTCTTTGGGGCGCGCGTGGAACACTAAGCACCGTCGCCGTCGACTCGGGCCTGGCCCTTATCGGACGGCGAGTTATCCATTATTCGCCGTCCACAAGCCCGCATCTAGCAAAACAAGTACCTAGCTGAAAGCAATTCAAATATGAAACGCAACAATTGACCATTATTTTATTATTTTAAAT
This sequence comes from Orthosia gracilis, assembly GCA_947562075.1. Classification (NCBI taxonomy): domain Eukaryota; kingdom Metazoa; phylum Arthropoda; class Insecta; order Lepidoptera; family Noctuidae; genus Orthosia; species Orthosia gracilis. The sequence continues at coordinate 5,648,254 of OX387269.1, forward strand.
TATTATATGCTTTATTGTACAGTCAATACACAACAGTATCAAAACCACAGGGTTTTCACATTGTTTGTAGTGAATTTTACGAAAACTTAATTTGCATATTGCACCTTAGTGATAAAACTAAAGCCGAAAAAGCAGTGAACCCTGACTTTTTTAGCGCCTGGAACCTAGCGAGTCACCTGGCGAGAAACGAAGTAAAGAAGATACTAAAATGTTTGTAACTGGCCAATCTGCTTGCTTAAAAAGTTAGTTTTACTTCTGTCAATGCGATTTCGATATTCATAAACATTTTCTGCAAACAATAACTTATGCTACGTCATTTCAAAACCAGTTTTTAAAATAATTTAATGGCAGTGCAGGTTATGTAAGATGAAAGAAATCTACGTAGGTAGAACAATACCACGCAGAACCCACTTATCCCTTATATATTACACACCCACACAAATATCAACTGTCCAAAGACAAAACGACCTCATTTACTTCTATAAAAGAACACAAGAAACATTCTCAACCCAAATATTCCATTTGAGGTACAGTCCACGGGGTTGTACACGGTACCCTAAAAAGGGATGTATCTTTTGTAAGGCATTCGTCTCAAAGCGGGGTGTATCGCGAGAGAGGCACGTTCAATTGGATTGAAACGTCGACTACGGAAAGTGGTGTTGGCCATTGGGTCCTAATAGCATTTTTGTAGTGGAGCCCTGAAGGGTACGCAACAGAAAAATTGTTTCGCGGATAGAAAGCTATTTATCTTTGATTACTATTTTTTTTATTAAATTACGATAGCGAGAATTTGGAACCATCCCTAGCCTGGAGGCCTTCTCAAAGTCAATTATACGAAAATGCCTTTATTTTAGGTAAAACCCTTACTTCAGTGCCTTGCCAAGAAACACGATACTGAATAATAATCCATTTATTATTTTGTTATTTATTACTCGTTGACAGGTTACGGAAATTGTTACACAATTTATTCAGTCAATTTTGACAGGTGCCTTAGTGTGTCCTTTAACGTCAAATTCGTGAAGCATTTCATTTGGATCATTACGGGACTTTTGTTTCACAAGTATTTTTTTATTAGACCTATTAAATCGTACGCCATCGCGGCCGTACCATAATACTGTAAATTAAGATTTACATAACCAAAAACTTCTGAAAACACAATTACAGAAGTTTTAACATAGAGCCTGTAACCGTAGTAGGTAATCACATTTGTCGGGGAAGTTGCTAGAGAAAATTGTCTTTGGTGCTTGTAACAAGGTTCAGCCCTTACCATTTTCCACCCCCTGTTGACAGAGTCGAGACGACTTTGACTAGAAAATATAAGAATAAAGCTTCAATCTTTGACGTTCAATGTGTATCTATCGGTTTTTCGATTCGATAAATATCTTGGAAGTGGCAAAGTTTCAGTGGGTGAGAAAAATTATGAAACCTACAGCCTTATTGCGAAAGTAAATTCGGCAAGACAAAGGGACCCCGTCAATCGACCAATCACTTTGACGGAAATCATCATCACGAATTTCATCTAGGATGTGATTGGTCGATTGATGGGGTCAAAACCCAAAGCCTTGCCGAATTCACCTACGCAATTAGGCTGCAGGTCTCTTTTTTTGCGTAGATTATCACTTAACTACATAGTATAAAACAATGTCACTTTCCGCGTCTGTCTGTATATTGGCTAACTCCTCCTAAACCATGCAACGGATTCTGATGCGGTTTTTACCACCAGTTAGATAATTTTTCACAGAAGGAATTACTAGCGATAGGTATCGACCCGCCCCTTCTTCGCTTCGCACGGGTGTAATGTATAAAAACATTAATCATCTCTTTTTATTCTAAATTACACCGGTGCGAAGCCGGGGTTTATTAGTAATTCATAAACCCTTTCTTATTTATTGTTTCTCAATTAAACTAAAATATCAAATTAATAATGATAATGTTTTTCTCCTACATTTTGAACCAAAACAACAGTTTTATAGTATTAGTTACTTTCCAGTACAAATAAATCTGAGGGACTTACTACTTAGTACTTCACCGGTAAGTACCGAGTTTCAAAACTGTGTGGGTAGACGGAATAATTAAATAAGAACGGGTTCTGAATTAATTTATTATTTTTTAAACCAATGCCTTATACCGTTGGTAGTCGACTTAATAAGCACTACGTACCGTCCTGGAAATGAAGGAGAATTACAAAGTTATTGAAAGGATCTACCTGTATTGGCAACAACATTCTGTGGAAACTTGATTTGGTTTCAAGTTACGGCGGTTATGAAGCGGTCTTTCTGCGAAACACTATAATTTCCATAAACTATCAGGTTTAAACACCTAATACCAAGAATAGAAAAGCTGTTTTTGTTGTTCAGTGGACCTTTTATAGTGTTATTGGTGTTGTTTAACAGTATCTATTATTCGTAAATGTTTGAACTGTTTCAGAATTATTTGTTTTGTCCAAATTCATAAAAAAGTTGAATTGTTACGCAACTGATTAGCAATATTTTCTACTAGCAGTCCCACGCGGCTTCGCAACCGTCAACTGGCTACCTATCTTCCCTACATACATGATTGTTGCATAACTTAAACCGCTTATGCAGCGCACACAACGGAAGCTCTCAAAAAGAAATAATTTTGCCCGTTTTTGCAACATTTTTCATTTATGCTTTGCTCCTATTGGTTGTAGCGTGATGTTATATAGCCTATAACCTTCCTCGATAGTTGGACTATCCAACACAAAAAGAATTTTTCTATTCCAACTAGTAGTTCCTGAGATTAGCGCGTTCAAAAAAACAAACAAACTGTTCAGCTTTATAATATTATAAGTATAGATTAGATAATGTGAATTAATGCGGCTTATTTGTAAGAGATAGATATATAGTGTCGTGGACTTTTTTTAGGTATACTAAAACTTATATCTGTGTAGTACATGGTACTAATATATAATTAATTAGCCACTACCACAGCGAACGCGGATAAAGCATTTCGATAGCGCTTTTTCTTCCGAATTAATTTACAAATATCAATATTTAAGGCTAACCAATAACTTTAGCGTGATGTAACTATAGCCTTCCTCATGAACGTGTATATCATACACAAAAATTTAATTTTTCAAATCCGACTGTTGGTTCCAGAGATTAGAGCGTTCAAACAAACAATCAAACTCTTCCGCTTTGTTATATTAAAAGTAATAATATATAGTATAGTATACAGTTTAGAGAGTAGCTTACGATAAAAGAAAAATAAGAGTTCGATTGTTTCAACAAGATGTTTGGTATCAGATTGCAGCGGTGAGGGTGTCGTACTGGGCACGGCCTGTTGATTTTTCCACGCAGGAATAGGGGGGCATGTAGTTAGTTTTTTTACCAAATCTTTTATGAATATATCATAGGTAAATTAAAAAATAGCGCCATATACCAAGTTATCCAGCGATAATTTAAACGAAAAGAACACCCAGAGGAACTATATATTACAAAGCTATCACTGAATTGCATTGAGACCGAATCATTTATTCACCGAGTCAGACCGAATGCTGAGAATTGATCTGAGAAAGGAGGCGTGTGCAAAATCCAGCAATTTGCTTGTAAGGAGCTCATCTACATACGATTGACTATGCAGAATCATTTGGGACATCAGTATTACCATAAATAATGACAAAATTTTGATGTAAATGGGAGTTTGAAAAGTGAACTGACATTATTACTGATGATATTATCTATTTATATAAATCAATAAATTCCGCCTATACAAAAGTTCATCACTTGAAACCGGTTCGACTGATTTAATTTTTCGACATTGTCTCGACAAGATTTTGTGAGAAATATATTTCTGAAAATATTGAAAATTAAATTACTCCCGTGTGAAACCAAGCGGATTGTTTGCAATAAATGAGAAATTTGAAATAGGTACGAAAACGAACAACCAAAATCTTTAACGCAAATATCAAATTCAACAACACAACACAATGTAATTACTTAAAATCAAAGTTTAAACTCGCTCACGAAGTCAGTAAAAGTCCTTTCTAAGTTTCGGAGATCATTTACTTACCGGGAGGTACTTTACCTGGACACAAAGTAAAGCTGAAAGGTCTTGTAAACAAAACAGACAACGGCCAAGTAGTCGGCAACCTACTTCAGGTCACGAATGAATACCCAAAGGGAAAATGTAACTCGAAAGGTCTGGACAAAGAGTTTGGTAGATTATTCGTTACACAATTGTCCCACAAAAAACTGGAACGTGAATTGAAAGTGTAAACTTTTGTTTCAACCTTTGGCTGTCTGTCATGTTTAGTGTTCAAGTGGTGTTTGAATTGAAAACTATATTATTTCAAACGAAAAAGTAAAATAAAATGAGTGAATGAATGTAAAAATGTGTATTATCGTCGTGATGGCCCAGTGGCTAAGACCTCGCCTCTCGTGCTTGAGGTCGTGGGTTCGAATCCGGGCAAGTACCAATGTGACTTTTTCAAAATTCATATGTACTTTCCAAGTTTACCTTGGACATTGCTGACAACGGTGAAGGAATACATCGTGAGGAAACCTAGACTTACAGTGAGTTTATAAGATTGTGCTCCATTGGTGTAATGGCTGCAAGGCGTTCCAGTGCGAGGATAAACTAATAAATAAATAAAATAAGTATATTTCAGACGAAGATGGAGGAATGAGCTTCACCTTTACTAGAAAGACCTTAGATTATTTCTACCTTATTCCTTATTATATATTTCATAGAATAGTTCAATATTATGTGTGTTTATTTGGAAATCTGTTTACTTACTACAACAGAGAAGAATGAAGAGTACATTACAAGGAATAATTAATGGAACAAAAGAGTTATATCAATACTGATGTATTTTAAGTATTCTATATATAAGTATTCTATTTTTTTTATATTTCTATATATCAAACAATATTTATACCTCACTACTTAACTTTTTCACCAATACTCAAATGTGAATGAAACTACTCGAGAAATTAATAGAAGTAAGTATAATAACTGGAAATATCATTTGCAAGCACACAACTTCTTAATATAAGATGAGATCACACTTAAGCGCTTACGAGTTGCAGATCCACCGCCTAACTTATATACAAGTACACCCTAACTTTCAGATCAACTCGCTTCCGCGAAAAAAGTAGCGAAACATTCGATGTTATCCTTATCCCGAAAGACAACAAAAGAAAATATATCACATAAACTACTTTCCGAAATAATCTAACTTATAAAAAACCATAACGAAACCATAACACCAGCACAATCCGTATCTTCCTGGTAAACAAAAACTTCTCCCCATTAAATATCTATACGTAAGTTTATGCAGTAACTTTATTTCCTTTGGGCTGCCACCCATGCCCCGAAAACCCTCCGCTCCCGTCGGAAGTCTCGATAATGTGATATGCGAAGCTCAAATACGCCTATCCTCTGTGCTTAAGGTTAAATATATTTTTGCTTTGTACAGTCCTGACTTGTTTTGATGTTTGCTTAATATTTTCCATTTGCGGTAAACAACGGGAATAATAGTTTTAGTCACATCAAAATGCACCTTAAGCACCTTTTTGCTGCATATTTCACTATCAAAGCTTTTGAGTTATCGCGTTATGTGAATAACGTTGTGAATAACCTTTTTATTAACGTTGTGAAAATATGCTGCGCAAACGAGCATATCGTCAACATAAGTGAAATGATAGATATACACAAACTGCCAAATTAGCGGAACAATGAAAACGACGATTTTTTTTTTTTAAACTGTTTATATTTTTAAACTTATATAAGGACAGGATTCCTTACTTAAAAATACGCCTTTTCAAACAAAAATAAGATCGCATTTAATACAGTTGTTTACCGCAAATGGAAAATATTAAGCAAACATCAAAACGAGTCAAAACTGTACATAGCAAAAATATATTTAACCTTAAGCACAGGAATTTGAGCTTCGCATATCACATTATCGAGACTTCTGACTAGAGCGGAGGGTTTTTGGGGATGGGCAGCTCAAAGGAAATAAAGTTACTGCATAAACTGACGTATAGATATTTAATGAGGATGTCGAATGTTTTCTCCACGTTCTTTTAATAAAGTTTTCACCCCCTAGACACGTTGAGAATAATGGTATCCATTGTCTCATGTGGTAGTCTCTATCATTCCTGTACAACGGCACTTCGCAGTGAATCCACATTAAAAGGTGTAAGTATTATAAATTTCGCCCTTCGTTTTATCAGGTCCGAAACACGTTCTATAGGATGCATAACTGGTGGTATCGCCGGCTATTCCAAGACTGCGATATTGGCATTTTTAATTTACACCGAAGTTGAAAAAGTGGTATGTGGCCGAGCACTATCCTGGATCAAAACGAAGTAACCCCCGATAAATAATATCACATTTTATTCTGAAATAACACTTCTTCAGCGATGTTCAATAATTTCAACTTTTCCGATTACCACCATGTCTGTACGAGCCCCAAAACATATTCTACCCGAAACCAATATTGTTCCTCTACCATATGCCACAGTACTTTAAAAAACTTACGGTTTATGTTGTTCTTGTTCATGATAAAACATGAAATGCAGTCCGTCAATTCCATTTAAACATCTTACACACACATCATCCTGCCCTTGCCCCATGTTACTCGGGGTCGGCGCAACACGTTTTCTTCTTCCATCCCGTCCTCTCCCCCGTCACGCCATCACTGTCTCCCTTTTCTTTCATATCACTCCTCAAACAGTCCATCCATCTTTTCTTTGGCCGTCCACTCCTTTTCCGTCCATCCACATTTATATTCATAATTCTTTTAGTAACATGCGTTTCATCCCTCCTCATCACATGACCATACCAGGACAAACGGTTTCCTTTCAACTTTTCTGTCACTGGCGCCACTTATAAACTTCTCCTCTCCTTCTTCTTATTTTATTCCATTAGTACGTTGGCCAAAGTCGTTGTTTTCTAGAATAAGTTATACTGTTTCTGTTTATTATTATGGACCTTTGGTGGGCACGAACGAACCAAAACCAACTTCCTTCAACCTCCTCCGTACCGTAAGCTCACTTACTGTTGCACCTGGAACTTCCTCTAGCTCATTTCTGGTTCGAACGGCCTTTAAACTAAGGTTTTTGCGAACGCGATACTGAATGAAACAATTATTCCTGTTAGAATTACGGTAAAAATACGTTAAAAATAAAACAAATAATTCAATATGTTAATGAATTTTTTTCGAAATTTTGAAACATTTACATAAAGTGGCAATGAGCGGCATTATCTCAAAACGATGTAAGTTCGAATAAAGTTAAAACATTCGCATGAAAGGTGATGTTCAATTGCTTTATCAATTAGGAATAATTGTTTTTACTATAAAACAAAAGAAAAACTAGCCTGTAACGATAAAAAAAGATTTAGGATATTTTTTTCTTACTCCGCAAATTTTGCCAATGTGTGTACGTCTGTATTTACGAGTCAATGTTTGTTTCCTTTCACTAACTTTCAGTCCTGCAAACACACAAAATCACAAAAATAAAAGTATATTGAAAAGCACAAAACGTATACTTATATTTAAATTTTAAGTTTCAAGTAGGAATCGGAATTTGATGATACCCGTTGCCTATATCCAAGTTTTTATCGTACCATAGAAAGTATTCTATTACTGGGAACGGAGCTTCATTCGAATGCATGCAATGCCGTCGTCGCTGTAACGTAATATGCAACGTCGTAGCATCGTCGATATTCACTGTTTCACCTGCTTTACCATTCAGGCGACGAGCGCCCGATGCTGATACGATAGTCAACTACACTTCCTACTGCTTGCCGAAGACACTGTAATGTGTGGTTAGATGCTACCGAACCTCACTTGCATATTAATCAGGAAAAGGATACGTAGTTTCCTATAAAAGTTATTCGATTAAAATAATAATGTTCAATATGAGAAGTACGTTGTTAACATCACGTTTTTCCTAATATACAGCTTCGGGCAGAAGTGCCCTCTACAAACGGCCTTTGTGTTACGCTTTATCAATATTCTCCCCTTTCTGGATTCCTCGGTTTTCACACAAAATATCGATGGTCCAGTGACCTGCACATTTAAGTTATGTTTATAAAAACTTTTTATCAAAAAAAATAAGCGACTTCCAACAAAACTCTACAAAGCAAAAATAACTTTCTATTACTTTTTTTTTTTGTTGTTAACCGAAACTAAAAAGAGAAAAAATTTAACCGACTTGGTTTAAATTTCTTTGTTTACAAGGTTTTTTTTATTTTTCCCTTTTTAGTTTTGTTATCTTATGATGAAAATCATGAAAATCATTTATAGCCATAACAAAATCCAACAAGCCTAAACACGACTGGGATAAATTGTTTATCATACCCTCCAGCTTCATCACCAGATCAGTTCGCAGATTTCAGAACTATTCGGGGTATCTTATACTCAAAACATGCTTATAATTGAGAAATTACAGTGGCCACCTGTGGTGTTCTTTATCAGTTCCACTTCACCAAATGATGATTTCTAAATGCAAAAACTTGCCATTTTATAAAAAAAAAACAGAATCGCTATACGTATGCCTATAAAATTTGAGGAGTTCCCTTGATTTCCATGGGATCCCATTAACAGATTCTGACCTGATGATCATGGGACCACTTGGGAAGTATTCCTATTCAAACAAAAGAATAATTTTTCAAATCGGTCCAGGCGTCTTTGAGTAGTCGGTAAAAAACTTAAAGAAGATACCGACAAATTGAGAACCGCCTCCATTTTTGAATTCGGTTAAAAATCAGAATTCTCACCACTCGACCCAAAAAAATATTGTAAACATAAATATTTCTTCACACAGACGGTAATGAGTCGGTGGAGAGTAAATTTTTCAGAAAAGCGTTTGGCGTTGAAGAGGGAAAACGGCTGCGTAATTACTAATAAGAATTGGAGTAAATTCAAATTTCTTTTTTTGTGGAAACAGGTTCTACTTTGAAACAAGTTGGTTTTAGAATTTGCACTTAAAAGATTTTGTTTAACAAGTTGTAGGAAAATAGACCAATTTCGTTGATTTTCGCATTCTTAAAACCCTTTCTTATCTCTGATATTTTCACGAAAGTTTTACAGTAATAAACACAAAATACTAAAGTGATAACAAACAAAATCCCACATAATACATCAAGGACTGCAGAAAACTTCTAAGTCTGTTTACTAAACCCAGAAACGTTCTCAGTTCTAACCCACACGCCTAACAAGAACTCTATATTACGTACAAGTCTAAGCTGTACGACGTTCCAAGGCGGGGTGGTGGCTGGCAAGTTTGTTCATCAACAAACTACTATTTCATAATACGGCAACAGACTGGCTGACTACACAAATATAGTGGAGGAACGAGGAGTGAAAATGGCTACTTACATTCCATCCAAACTTCCGAAAGTTAATAAGGTACACCTGGCTTATGTTAACTGAGTCTACACCCTATTGTTGGGGTGTTATGTAAATAAGGTATGTACGCTGTGATTTACGGTAGATTTTTCTAAGTAATTTGGGTATCTTTATGTTTATCCCGCGTGAGGTACTTTTGTTTTAGTAATGGTTATGGAGTGTAAGAAAGACTGTGACAGGAAGGGATGTATTAAATTGCCATCCCTTTATGATTTAGCGATCTTCCTGATTGCTCGCCGCGACACGATTTATTCGATCATCATCATATCAGCCGAAAGACGTCCACTGCTGGACATAGGTCTCCCCCAAGCGTCGCCATTAACCGGCCTCGCGCGTCCCACATTCAGCGGATCCTCATAACTTGATATGATTTATTCAATTACAATTTATTTATTACATGCGAGATGAATGACGTGATATAGATTTCCGTCTGTGTGATTGGTCGATTTGGTCGATTGGATAGCGGTCAAACTCTTTGCGTTGCCGTATTCACTTACCCAATACGGCTGCTGGCAAGGCGCGGTGATGACAGGGAATAAGGCGGTGACCGAGTGGCATCCAAAGATTGGAAGAAGAAGTACCTGTCGCAGCGGCTAGATGGGCAGATTACATTGTTACCATTGTGGGTCATCCAGGTTCTACTGTTGTACTGTGTCAACAGGAACGTAGAAATCGGTACAAGCAGGAGAGGCATATGCTCAACAGTGCGCGAAGTCGGGCTGTGGCTGATGATTACGATGATAAAAAACTACAAATTAATGCGATTTTTTCAAGTCCGAAACCACGACAAACCACACACTAACACGCATATAGCCTTAAAAAAGTCAAAGACCAATTTCTCACGATACATTTATACTTATGCTGTCTCCCTTAAACATTGTGGGTTCCATACATTAAATGAATCGCCCGGCCCACTTCACAAATGCACCATAAAATTCACTTTGACGCTTCAGCTCTGTTAATTAAAGAACAAACAATATTGCTGCGCTTTTGAAAGCAGCTTTAATATTTCGGCGAATAATGAATAGCTGTGATACCAGCGTTAATTGAAAGCACATTTGATATACAGTGGCTCGATATGAAAATAAAAATGGAAATATGAAATTGAATTTCATGAATACCAGTGTTATCTAATAACGGCTGTGAAAGTGGCTCATAAATGAAAATTAAATGAATAAATACGAGTACAATGGAGGTCGTAACTAGGGAATTTAATGTGAACTACCCTTTCCCCTATTTTGATATATGTTTTGATTTCTTTATGAAAAAATACGATTTCAAATTATAGTTTATTTATTTAGGACCTCCAACGAAAGATATAACATAAAATGCAATGCCATAAGAAATAAAGTTTCGATTAAAGCACTCTTTCAATTATAGGAGTCCACAGATACACCTATATACAGCCTATATATCATCTATATCGTTTGTGGAGTAACAACAACAACAATAATAACATCAACTATTGATATCAAATTAATGATATTGTATCTAAATCTGAATAACTGACCTCCGTTTTATGAATTTATTAAGAATTCGAAGTTGAGTATAATATACATATATATCAAAGGCTGAAAACCTTTATAGCCCAGTAGAAATCGACACTAAAGAAGTCGGTATAGAGACTAAAGAGTCTTGTAGCGATTACGCTACAAAATGTAGTAACCTCTCAGGCAAGTACACGCTCCCTTGCATCTCTTCATACATTTGCAGGCTATGATTTTGAGAAGGTGCGATGGGGCTATCTCGTTGTTACTTGCTAGTAGTATGAGGCCACGGAAGCTCATTTCCCAACCCCATTCAGCACACGTACAGTTTATGACATAGAGTAAATAGTGAAAAAAAATACAAAATTTCGCGTTTGGCGCAGCAAGTACAAGTTTTTCGAAGTTGCAAATTTGAACACTACTCTAACTGGCGCATACAACATACTAAAAATCCAGAACTACATCAAGCTTTGCGATTAAAATTACGGTTTCTACTAGGCTGGTAAAATTCTAGAATTTAAGTAGAATTTAACACTTTCTTAACTCAAAATTCTGAATTCCGAAGTATTCTCAAGATTGTATCAGATTCTAATATTTTAGCCCTCATAAATAACAAATGTGACACATATTCATATTCCTGAACATATTTAAAAGGCTCAGCAAAAAGTAATACATTTTCATCAAGATAATCAAGTTTGTAGAAGTCAGCTGCTCTCTCGTTACTGAGCTCACCGCACATAATCTAATACTGCGCGTAATATGCGGTGTTGATCGTAAGTTTATTACGGAGCCCACGACGCATATTGCTTGCAAACAATATACTTTGCTCTAGAAAGTGATGAATTTTCTGGTAATACATTTGTTAGCTTTAGAAATGTAGACCAACTTGGAACAACGTGTTTCTAAATTGTAAATATTGTACTGGAAGACGCAGTGTTGGAAGGCCTACAACTAGGTGAACCGATGACCTGGTTAAGATTGCGGGAATCCACTGGATTCGAGACGCCACAGGATTGGTTGATGTAGTGACACCTGGTTGAGGCCTATGATCAGCAGTCTTTCGGCTGAAATGATGATAATGAAGGGGAATATCCCGACATTACCATCTTCTCCTTTATGATATTTACCAAAACCACACATTAAAAAAAGTATATTGAAATAATAATAATTGTAACTTCCAACAAAAATATAGCTATTCACTTCATTGTTGTAACAATTTATTCAACCAACCACAACATTTGTTGGTACAATATTGATTATGAATTCTGCTTAAATATTATTTTACCTATAAAAGCTATGGCATAAAATTATAATTACAGGCAATCACGTGACCAGGCAGCCGTTAAATTATGACCTGAACGACAAATCACCACGCGATTATGCAAAAATGTGCAATTTATTGGTCATATTCATTTATTGGACACTAGCTTCTGCCAGCGGCTTCGGCCCCGTGAATATCAGAAACTATTCGAAACGAAAATATTCCCGGGATAAATAAAAATTCTACATTCTTCTCCAAGGTCCAATCCTCCTATCCGTCTCCGTCCTATCTCTATGCGTTTTTTTTTCAAAATTGGTTCAGTGGTTTAGTCGTAAAAATGTAACAAACACACCGACAAACAAATTCAAGTTACACACAAAATGCTGTGGTTCAAAGAACATTCAAGAAGTCCTGAATAAATAAAATTATGAAATCAATATATTCTTCTAAAAGAAAGAAACTTTTATCTCATCTGTTTCTAGAGAAACTATGAGAATAATTCGATTTTTTTCTAAAGAAATCATTCAATACGATCTGCTTGATCATTCTTACCTTTTTCATTTGTTTCTATTACCAGCGCGGCAGCAGTCATATTACATTTATTAATTCGTTGTCTTTACTATTATTTATTTTCATATACGAGTAGGCTCTATTTGTCCTAGCCAAATTAATTTTAACTTCAAATTAAATCATTATTTTATGCATTTTATCCTCAAAGTAATCATTTTCATTTAAAATATACTGATGTTGGTACCGACATTTGAACACATTTATATTCAGCACGTAACCTCAACATTGATCTATTCTTTCTTTACTACTATTGCTATTACTTACCATTATTCTCCCAATGGATATCATCGGTAAAGTTTACCCACCCAGCTTGGTACAACCAGAATTTCATAGTAAGTCAGTACCAGCCATAAAGGTAAACCATGTATGTTTCATTCAGGTGATGCGAGATCTTAAGTCATCTTTTGTGACCCCTATGGGAAATGATGTGATGGTGTATTCCAACTATTCCAAGTCAAGTCACAAGACAATTAGAATACCACATGAATGTGAATATATTATATCAAAAAATTTAATGTAGTACTATACTACTTATTATATAAACACTGAACACGTTATTGGATTGAGATGGAAAGATTGTCGCGTGATGTAGGTTGACATAACATGATAGATGATCCAAATCCTTTTTCGGAATGGAATATCGTCTACGGTCAATATTGGTTTTTAAAACGGCTGCTTGCTGTGAGTTCCGGGGTTTGTTGAAGTGACTCTTTTTAGATGGTAATCGATTCAAGATGGTTTTGTTGTGAAGGCAGTCGATACTTTTGATACGAGTATTAGCAGTATTGTTCAATTTGTGTTTTCTCGAGGTAAGATATGTAATTCAATCATTGTTGAAAACATATGCATAAGTATGTGAACCGAAATATAATATTAAATCAAATCCAATTTCGCATCAAGAAATGGACAAAATCGCGTGCCTACGTAAGTACTTGATAAATTTTTTGATCCTTAAAAAACGTACCTAACAGTTTTAAATAAAATGGCTTCTCTCAAGCCCTAAAATGATTAAGTAAACGTAAACGCTCAAGTAGGCACTTTCATACGATATAAAAACCTTAAGATGAAAACCGTTCGCCCAAAATTTGATTGTACTTCCAACATAAGTGCGTTAGTGTGTGTAAGAGGCAAGGAGCTCTTAGCAAATAATTTAATTAGCCCATAATAGGGAAACCTGGCGGTGATATTATTCTGCCTTAGGGTGATTTTCCATCAAAGATGTGCCAGGTAGCTAAGCTGTGCGCGAGGAGAAATCCACCAATGGGTGATCCCATTTCTTTTTCTAGCCTGGCTTAGAGCAGCTCTGGTGGAAAAGGGTATGGCGAACATAAACAAGATATGTATACAAGCTTTTCGAGCGAGAAATGTGTGCGGGGAATGAGCTAAACGTATCCGCGAACTATTCTAAGGAGTCCGCAACGCATCCTCGAACTACCCAAACACACACCGCCCGTTTCACAGCTTCGCTCAGCAACCCCTCACCGCGCAAGTTCCTCATTCAGCTTGGAGGAAAAAGTCACACATTTTCACAACGGGTATATACATCTTCGCAGCGCTTAGCTACCTTTCGCTTCTCTGGTGGCAAGGCTCTTTATACCCAGTAGGTATATACGTATATTCTTAGATATATTTCTGTTCTTAAGAGAGAATGATTCAGTTGGCCGCCATTGTTTGTTTAGGCTGGCTGCTCACTTTTTTAATATGAACAAGTGTATTCAAAAATCCAGTTGGATTTCACTTTATTTTTTCGTGTTACTTTGGTTTGATTTCGTAATATTTTTTTTACTCTTTTTATATTAGTTGGCGAAGAATTTGTGATTATAATTACGAATAGTCACTAAAGTTAAGATTTCAACAATAATTAAAATTATTTTTATGGTTTCTTGTAAATTTAGTTCAAAATTTCGTTCTATGAGAACGAAAATGAATTTTTCTAAGCCTATGAATGTATATAGCGTCAAACATTATTTTAACAAGCAAAAGTAAATGTACTCTCGTCAAGCAACAAATGGCCGTGTTTATAACACGTTCATGACCAGAATTTTGTGCGAATGTTCTTAAGAAGTGTAGATAGCTCGACCTGACCCAGGGCTTGTAAACCGAAACATGCGAACTTCGCTCATAAAACTCAAATTGAAGGCTGAAAAAATCTTACAAGAAAGCAGGAAAGGTTGATTTTGGCTAAAATCTTAGATAATACGATGGGGATGAAATTTTGCCAAATCCTGGGAAACCAAACTACACTTTTATGTCGGACCCTCATGTATTGAAAACATAAGTAGAACGAATGGAACCAAATCGAGGTAATGATTTTAGAAGATTGGGTACTTAGGAGCTCGGTAAAAAGGCGCAGACCGTGATTCGAATATATCTGACTTCGGGTTTTGTAATCGTAAGGAGCTTTATCAAGAGAGCTGAGCACTTTTGTTCCAGAAGCCGTATTAACACTGACCAAGGGATTTATTTCAATCTTTGAAGTCATATTTACTAATGGTTACACGTTTTTTTATGATGTTGGCTGTGAAAATAACGTAGAATTTTAACAAATGTACCCATATTAAGATACTTTACAAACTATGAGAGCAGTGGTGGCCCAGTGGTATCGGCCGCGACTTACAAGTTGTAGGTCGTGGGTTCGAGCCCAGGCAGGCGCTTTAATTTGTGTAAATTATTTAATAACCACTGCTCTCAAAAAGGTGAAGGAAAACATCATGAGGAAACCAAAAATTCGAAGACATGTGACATCCACCAACCCGCGCTGGGCCCGCGTGGTGGGTTACGGCCCATTCCCTCTCGCAGAGAGGAGGCCTGTGTCCCAGCAGTGGGAACATTAATAGGCTGATGATGTGATGATGATGACATACTATATAAGTATTTGTTTGTAAAATGCTGTAAGATGAGACAACTTTTTATCTCCTTCAATAACTGTCAAAAAGCAACAGTAACCATCCAATAAAAACCTTTATTCGGATTTCAAACATTGAATTTCGTTCCCTTTTAAAGCCAAATACACGACTCTCTTTACACAAATTGAAATCAAGTGGAAATCCACTCGAGAATTAAATGGAAACTGATAAAAAGCCAGAACTCAATGCTTACATAAAAGCTTCGACAGATGCATTGCAAATTTAATGCAACAGGGATGTAGTGACCGAAGCTAATGGTAGCACTCTGCTAGACACGCCAGTTGACAGGAATCAGAATGAAAACGTACTGCTAGCGAGCGCACTTCAAATAACCAACTGCAGCACCTCACAAAGACTATTCAGAAGTATTCCCTTCTAGGAATTTATGGCGATGATTAGTGTTGGCAACGATAAGAGGCTTTTGCAGTTCCAGATTTAGAGGATCTTTGGTATGTGTAGCTTTATGTGGGAGCCGCAGTCAGGTACTCTGTATGACATAGAGGTAGTGAGTGTAATATGTTTATATTCCTACTTAGGACATCACTATTATAAAGCCGTAGTTTACACTGTAGGTATATATCGACGTTTGGTTGATATGGGCTACGTTATATTGTGTCTTCGCCCAAGTGACGTACGTTCCTAGTAGGTTAGGTACTGTATTATATCTACTACTTATTTACATAAATTGTCCGTAAAGGGAATTTCTTTTTTTATGAAATTTGTAAGACACCTTTTTTTGAGCGGCCCTTTCAATAAAAAGGCTAAAATTACGGCGTACAATATTTTCCCCGTTGCCCTTATTACCTGCGTTTACAAAGAACCGTTGATTTGAAGGGCACGCATTTAATCTAATCTTCATATCTACGTCGCTCAACCAGATACCTTTCTGAGTATGAAGCCGGCGAAATTATGAGAAAAATAAACTTTGTACGCATACAAAATGTGACGAGCAATTCTTTTTGTACATAAAAGTACTTTACATAGCTATTTTTATAATATAGGGTAAAGGTAAGTTAACATCACTGTTTCTATAAATATTTCAATTAGATAAAGGATAAAAATAATATCAGGAATTATCATTAATGAAATATTTTTTTTTTTATGTGACTCGTTTTCCAATAGAAACAAGTCACAATAGTTACATAATAAGTCTTGTTCATTAGTGTCGACACGAGTTTAAAAATTCAATCTAAACTGTAAAATACTCACTATTACCAGAGGTCATCAATAACAACGTCCAAACGTAATGTCGAATTTTAAAACCTTTAATTTCAGACGTTTTCAAGAGTTTTAAAACCGTAGGTATGTAGTAACGTATCCCATTACAGGAATTGATTGACACTTCGTTTAGCGAGACCGGGATAAACGGTTTCAGGGAAAATTGCCAAAACTTTTATGACAAACGAAATCTGTATCTACAACGGATATAAAGTCTCTCCATTCTTATCATGTTAAATATGACAATCGTTTATTTCAAAGACCCTTGAATACTTTCTACAGAGTTTTATGTATTTTTTGTTTGTCTTCAAAGTTGGTGAAACAAAAAGCTTGTCTACATTGTTTTTCTTTGAAATTGCCGTTTGTCTTGCTTGTTGTTATGGATTAATCGTCATTTTCAATAGAGTTTTAAATCCGCTTTTTTAGGGTTCTGTAACATATTGGTAAAAAGGAAAATTTATGGTGCGACTCAGTCTGTCTTTCCGTCTGTTACAGATATCTCAAGAACTACTGATCCTATCAACTTGAAATTTGGAATAGTTTTAGATGATGTTTGCCCAACTATTTTGTAAATTAGGAAGATGTTTTTTTTGCTACCGGGACTGAAAGGGGATCTAAAAATTTGCAGTGGGGCTACTAGGGCATTTCAATCAGATGAAACAGCACTATTTGGACATTCTCAAACATTTTTTTTATTTAGCATAGTTTTAGACTATTGACGAAAAAAATAATATATATACCGTTGCCCTCCCCCCCCTCCTTATAAAAAATTGTGAAATTATTGTATTTTATAGAAGTTCAATAAAAATTTAATTAGTGCCACTATCGATCAAGAGATGGCGCTGACCTAAAACTGCAATATTCTACAACGCAGTGTTAAAATTCTCTGACGAAATAGGCCTCGCCGATTAAAAATTAAAAAAAGATGACGTTCCAGAAACAAAATGTCTGTAAATTAACAATAAGGATATAATAGTAAAGTACTGTCCACCTGTTCGCCCTTCCACCAATCTGCCTATCCATTTAATCTATTTCGTAAAGTAACACGTCCAAAATATTTATTTATGATGGTACGGAACCCTCGGTGCACGAGTCGCTCTTGTTTGAAACACGAGTTTCTCAACTTGAAAGCCACCTCAAAAGAAACGGAAGCGAAGATAATTAATTTTAATAGACAGTGCTAAAGGATTATTCTAGGTGTCTGCGTCTAAAACAATTCTTCAACTGCTTGCGGATGCAGCGAAAACTTTAGTCATTTTAAAATCTGAAAGCGCTTAAAGCGATTCAATCATACTTTCCTTCCGGGGCGACTGGCGTCACGTATTCTTGAATAACCTTTGACGTTATCTTTTACGAGGAGCATTTTCCGAAGCCAAAAGATACTCCAACAAGATTAGTTTAATGAAACCGTACGTCGAATGTGGTGCATGCGGCTGGCAGTTGAATTAGCATGCAATTTTCCATATTTTGAACATATTTAATCCTGTTACCAGCTGCAGGTTTTCTGTTTAGATGGGCAGATGATCTGATGCACACCACATTTTGTAACGGGTATTGTTATAAAAAATATCTCCGTGCATTTTTTGAGAGATTAGTTTAACAAAGTGGACTCCAATTGTAATACTTATAGCGTCAATATTATTTGATCCTCTAAAATCAAATTGTTCTGTTGTAAATGAGCACTTTAAAAAATAATTAATGTATTGTTTTATGTTTAATCTTTATATTAATTTTTGAGTCTATATTAGTTCATCTACGAATAAATTATAAATGAACTGTATTGAAGCTAACATGATAATTATGTTTAAACATACTCAATTAATATTTGGTATACAAAAATAATATTTGATACTCTTTTTTATTTATTACGTAATATAGGATAGGTTAGGTTCGAAGGAGATGACGGGAGATGAAGTGAGCGAGCAAAGCGGTCAGGATGCTCGGTCAATTTAATTATTTCAATAGTTTTTTATCATATTGCCTACTCATATTGATGAAAGCACAAAAATTTATCAATCAAAACATAAATACACAAAAAAATAATTTTGATAAATTGAATTATATCAAAAAAGTATCAAAATATTAGATATTTGCTCATTTCAGTTTGGGCCTCAGTTTTGAGGCCCAAAAAGTAACTATCAGACGTAATTTCTAAATCTCATTGTTTTTGCGTAGTCCTAAACAGATTAAAATATCGATTGATCTGATTTATTTTATGTCTTAAAGAAAGAGGATCAATCCTTAAAAAAGATGACCGTTTAGATGTATTAGCTTGCTGTTTTTGGAAAATTAAAACGATCGTTTACATACATGCCCACTTTTATTAACTTCTTGTTTCAGCTAGTGGCATCTTTCGCGTGTATATCGGAAATTATGTCCAGGGAACATACTCTCGGGATGAAAAGTATCGTTCTTCTCTAAGGCTCAATTTATCTCAATACCAAAATTTATCAAAATTTGTCTAGCGGTTTAGGTGTGACAGCGTAACGAACAGACATACTTACCATCGCAGTTATATTATTAAGTAATGGATGTATTCAGTTTTGCTATAACTACAGATCGATAAGCCTTCTCAGAGGGAAGAAGAACTTCTAGTGTATTTCATCTCTAAAAACAGTGCGCAGCAGTGTCCCCTAACAGTGACATATGCCTCTGTTCCTGACGTCTGTATTTTTATGTTGCAGCGCTCTGATGGCACGGTACTCCATTTTTGTCACTCTCACCACAGCTGAAGTGGATTTTAAGTGGCGTGCTGCAAACCATCCGTTTTTATGCTGCAAACATTTTTCAACACTTCAAACTGTTTTCATATTTTTCGAATTTGTTGGTGAGTATGTATCATGACCGTGTTTAAATAGGTTTATGAGTCATTTATTTTTACACGTATTTCGGGATTATGCAATATGCGTATAACTGATGTTTTGTTTCGTAAATCAATTGTACCTAGATTTATTCTATGCCTGATTTACCAAACAATTCATCTGTTAACAAAACGACTGTGAGTGTATTCAAACGAGTGTGTTACCTGACTTAGAAAAGTGTAACACCGAATAAAACGTCCCCGTAAGTGTACATTGTTTTAATTACTACATTAAATAAACCACACCTTTTAATCAAAATATAATTACAATTATAATGTCAACTGTTTCTCTTTTTCACTCAAAAGATTTTATTGCCATTTCTAGAACATAGGTTTCTATGTTTTAGAAGTAGCAAAAAACAACGGATGTGTGATCCCGCGGATCCATTTCCAGTTGACCAATTACTCATACATTCAGGATCTAAACAAATTAATTAGCAAAACTCTGCAGACGGGTCGATATCTAAAAACGATACAATAAAAGATACACTTATAATTTCAAGTTACTATTCGCTGACTAATTAAATTAGCCCCGATATTGCCATTAGTCAAACTCCTTCGCCTTACCGCAAGATCAAACCACAAAACTGTAGCCAAAAAAAAGAGAACCAAATTATTCTGCCCAAACATTGGGGACTGGATCGCATTATTTTTACAACATTACCAAAGATTTAATCCAAATCGTTCGTACAAAAGCGGCAGACGAACGCAGAAAGAAATTGGAAAGTTTTCCTTACTTCGCTAGCACTCATACATAATACATACAATTCTTAAACGTAAAAACTTAGGTAAGTACCGAAGGTAGTAGGAGTACTTTCAAGGCAGTTTATTGTTATATAGAAATACTCGAGAAACCCGCGACTTCGCTTGGGCAAACAGTTTTCAGTTTTGTGTGATTGTAAAAAAGGTGTCAACAAAATGTTTTAGGTACAAGTAAACTATTTTCTGAACCAAAGCACATTTTCCGAACTACCTATGCACTGCTCATTTCACAGTTCCTTGTTGTTTTGAATATATTCAAAACAACAAGGAACTGTGAAATGAGCTTGAAGTTAAATAAGCAGGTCATAAAAAAACTTGTGAAACCAAATCGCTCGTAAGATCTCGAGCTCAACTTTTTATACCTTGAATAATTTTGGCATTACGTTAAGAGCCGATGGTTTAGCTTCCTGGGCTCTACAGAAACTGACATTATATCAGCGATAACCATTGTCAAAAGTCTTAAGTATAAGACCGACAAAGTGACATTTTATAAGCCCACGTCAATCCTATACATTTTGGACATTTTCGAATCATTGTCGTTGATAAAATATGACTACACCCGTTTTTTAATTTAAGTATTTGGAGTAAAGAACGTTGCAAGCCGAGTTTTTTATATATCAATGGCCAAACCCTAATTTAAAGCCAAAATTTAATAGGGTTGACATGCTATATTTGAGCTCTGGCAATATTTTTCGCCTACTGTAAAACCATAAGATAGCAATAGTATTCCAGACCGCAACGTCTTGAGTTGTGTTGTGACTGCATTTAAACAAAAATATACCATTGTAATGTATATACAAGGTACTTTATACAAAAACAGAGCCATATCCTTGTGTAATGCGTCCACACGCAGTGGTATTTCTCGATAAATAGCAGCCGTTCAATTTAATTCAAGGGTCACTGGATAGGCGCTTGACATAGGTTCCCTCAGACTGGCAACTTTATAACAACTTTGTACCCACAAGAAATTGTTTGAAGAAACAGAGATTTTAATAGAACTTTGCGGTCACACATAACTATAGTTTTTTTTATCAGCTACTTTATACATTTTCTCCGTCTAAGGCCCAGTTTTTAGAACAAAAATTATAATTACAAATTCTCAAACGCGTGTTAACTGCTGCGGTTGGTTGAATTAATTATCAACAGTCAATCTCATCATTTGACTTGAGTTCAGTTTGTGACACGTCGATAATAATTTCAATCCAGAAATTGGGGATAACCGCAGACATAAATATCTAACAATTAAAACACAAATTTACTTACCAATGAAAGAAAACATTTCCAATGCCTCGGCCAACTTTTTTATACATTCTTTACAGCTCAATACGGCATAGAAAGGCATTTTTCTAGATTTCGGTGGATTTCCGGTGGATATAATGCTAAATGAACATCACAGATGACGATCATTGATCGTAAATTTACTCCGTTTTTGGCACGCGAAGTACATACAATCGCGACATCTAGTTAGATTCATATCTGTGGGGATAACAGTATCAAATGTAACTATACTGAATGTCTAATTCTATGTTTCGTGAATTCAGCAAACTTCTTCTAAAAGTAATTCATAATGATGGATTAGTACAAAGACACCATAAAAATTTATAATAAATAGCAACTTAGCTTGTCTATACATAGAAACACTTCCACCGACCGTTGACTCCGTAACTAGCTATACTTACATACTTGAAATTGTAAGTTTAAAACTTTTAAATATTTCTTGATAAATAAACATCCGTCGTCTGCAAAGTTTTGCCAGTTTTTTTTTTTTGACCTACATACATTATCACACAACATCACAAAATCTACCATTATTTTACCTAAAACACGTCGGAAGCAAAGTTCTATCTTCTATTAGCCAAACAACACGTAGAACCGAAACTGTCTATCATTCACCGCCCACGACGCGTCTCCGTAATTTGTACAACAAATATGCCTTACTAGTGTAGGTAATAACATCTACATTTGGGATTAAGAATATATTAATAATAATAATATCTGCCTGTTAGTGTACCACTATAGGGCAAAGGTCTATTCTCATACAGTGCAGGTACGAGATTTAATCACCACACTTGCTCAATGCGAGTTGGCGATTTAAGACTTATTTTACCTATAAGTCTAGGTTACCTCACAATATTTTCCTTCACCGTTGTCAGCGATGTCCAACTTCCAAGATAAACTAAGCTAGATAATATGTATTTACCTATGTTCAATATTGAACGGAAATTGTATATCTGTGTTTTACTATCAGTGGAAGACATCGTTTATAATTTTAAGCACGAAAATACTTATTTAAAATGTC